>OZ010796.1:546599820-548999820 GCA_963932465.1 Maratus speciosus
CCTCAAAATTGATCAAAAAATCGATTTTATAAAAAGTATTAATTGAAAGCCTGTTTAACGGTAAATATTTTGACATCTCATTTTTATCCACACGACAACTATACTGCGAAATATCGTAAATTTTGTTAATACACCCAGCGCAATTACCCACACAAATTAAAACTTTAAATGTTTTTCCTCAATGTTTATATTTTCTTCATTTTCATATTTTAAAAATGCTAAGGCTTTTTTTGTATTTGAGATAGAGATTTAAACTTTTTTGTACATGTTCTTTATTATATATGTGATAAATCTGCTCACGGAATTAGCCTTCAGGTTTTTTGTTTCTTTTTTAAAAATAAAAGTATACAAAAATGTGTTAGATTTCATCGTTTTACACTATACATATCAGTAAAAAAAAAATAATATTAAATGTAATATTAGACGTATCTAAAAATTCATGCGCAGTCTTGTGTAATACACATTTGAAAACCTAAATTGGGCAAAAATATTAATATTAAAAAAAGTAGTAGGTATTTAAAAAAATTCAATTTTGTTTAAACTTTTTAAAAACTTTAATTAAATATGCAGTATTTTTTTTTTCAAAATGTACTTTTAGTTGAACATTGAAATGCAGTAAGTTCACCATTCGATTTAAAAATAAATAAAAATGTTGAAAAGGCAAACTGTCCCTTAAACAAAAGTATTCGTCTTATGATATATCCAGTTACGCCAAACATAGATATTTGTGAAAAAATCAGCATCTTTTTGAAAGAAACACTTTATTTTTTGTGAAAGAAATACTATATAAAATTTAGAAAAAATCGTTATAGTATAGTAAAATCAAAATGAAAACAAAGGGAATTTTACCTTTTGAAAAAAGTGATGCCAATGAAGAAATCTGAATTTTAAAAAAAGTAGGCGTGGAATAACATTATCGGACAGAACTTTCCGGTAGCCTAATTCGTTTTTTATCTAGAATTCTTCTTTTTTTTTATAGGGAAGGAGGAGTCTATTAACACACAGAGTTAATTCATGGAGATAACACGTCCAACTCTCTGCAGCACGCTCGTATTCTATACAGTGGCGTAGTAAAAGGAGGCGTGAGTTATGGACGACAGTATTTTCGAATAAACATCTTCGTGGTTCGTAATCGCAGAATTTTGCAGTTAACACATTCACGACGGGAAATGAGAATTCTCGTTTTCTTTCAAAAAACATCATTGATTAAGAGCGTGGATTCTACCTTACAGAAAATGCATTTATATCATGTTGGCCATATTTTTTTTAGATTGTAAGACATTTTATATTAACCCGGCAGGACGCGCGCCATGAAACATAACACGAGAACGGGCATGGGGTGTCAGCACACCCCAAACATATTAAATGGCATAAATACAAAAAAAAAAAAAAAAAAAAAACTTTAGAATTCTGTCTGTTAGTGAAATTCGCGACATTTACACTCTTACTCGTGAAAAATGATAACTGAAATGTTAAATTATCGTTAATTTAAAAAAATTAATAAACAATAAATTAAAAGCACTCACTGACAGCAGACGGATATTTTCGGGCGTGGGGTGTCAAAACACCCCGCGCCCGTCCTGCCGGGTTAAATTCGTACATTGAAAGATATTTACCTACGTATAAACTTGAGAAATCTAGAACAACAATTTACAAAAGACTTTCAGAACAGGGAGGAGCTTCTACTGTTTTAAAATTCAGATTTCATAAAAAAATTGCCCGTCTTCAATGTATTAAGTAAAGCTAATATTACTATTCGAAAAAGTAGTATTCATGACTACGCCTTCCCCCTCACCGTATTCCACTGCTTCTACGGAGGCCTTCCGTTAACCCTTTCCGGCGCAGAGCACTTCAAGTGCGAAAATTTTGAAATGAATGAATGACACCGGAATTTACGTATAAATTTATTTGAAAATAAGAAAAATATACTTTTTCCATACATAATAAGCGGAAAATATTTATACCAGAATTCTGGTGTCATTGTGACGTTTGGAAATCAAGTTGGGTGTTCCATGTATTGGAACGCTGAGCCACAAAGGTTTAACAGTAGAACGCCCGGAAGGAGTCGATTCGACTCCGACCATATGATTAAATGTCAATTAGAACCAGAAATTCTTTCACAAAATAAGTTAAATTTTAAAAACGTAGATTTACGTTAAATAAATCAGCCAAATAATTTTAAATAAAAATTCTGGTGTAAAATAATTTTATGAAATTTGAGTAAAATTTCCGGGTGTTCTAGTGTTAAAACGATACAAGGAAAAATACAATTTTTATGTATTAATTAGATTTTTATACTGCCAAACAATTGAAGTCAAATTTTTAAATCCTTACCATTGCCAATTAGTGTAAAGGAATGTGCAATAACTACTATAGCAAGCGAAATTAACTCTTAAAAATGTGTTCTGCGAGTTTAGTATAAGTACAAGCAGTTTCATAAATAATTCAACAAGGTCATCCACAGAAGTATCCTTATTTTAAAACGGACAAATCTCACAACGGTGGTGTTAAACCCGCATGCCAGAGGGACAGGTTGTCACCATTATTCCAGAAAAGTAATCTTCACATTATTTAATGATAGAAATTATGAGATTTAAAAAATATCGATGACAGTTGGCCCGCGGTTTCGCTACTTCCTTCCTAGCACAGAAACATGTTTAACTCTTTAAAATTTTCTGTTCCACAATTTTCAAACATTAATCTTCATTCTCGATTTTTCCAATTTGTGCAATAAAAATTTACCACGAAAAGATTTTTTTGAAAATAGGAATACACAAATTATTCGCCGTTAGCCCCCTTGAAAGGCGGTGGAACATAATATTCTACTTATTTTTCATCCACAAATGCTACAATGGTGTGTTTAAAAAAAAAAGAAATTCTTTAATTATATTCGTGAAGAAAATAATTTACTTAGTTTCAGATGAATTTGTGTGTAAGCCCTGGTGTTATTCAATCATTTCAATAACGTAAGCACATTGCTCCCGAAAGAGTTACCATGTTTTGAATTCTAAACATAGCTCATCCAAGCACGGACTAGAGCTACATCCCTCGATTAGAAAAACCTTTCTAAAGGAAAAGCATATGCAAGCGCAAAACTGGAATTTAGTATTAATCGAATACTTAATATATAACTATATAAATTTTGGTATGAATGTATTTTTAGTGTTCTATATATATGTATGATTATTCAATCAAAATTATCACCATGCTACATTTTATACCGATTTGTCTACTGCTATGAAATTGGAACAACGTATCAGATCTAAGACTATGTCGCCACACAATTAGCTTTCTGTTACACGGTATAATGGAAAAGTTGTATTAATTTGTTTCAGCTATGTTTTACCGTATTTGCTTTTTGGATGTTTCAGTAATCAAATTTTCTGAAACATTTTAATAGATTTTGAGCAAAGCAAAATATTTGCAAAACGAATATAATTTATATTTAAAATAGTTTCTGTTTACGAAAGGTCACAGTACAGTACGATATGTAGAAGTTGCCCCACAATGAATTTCACTAATTTTCTTCTCAGGTATTGCTGCCTATCTAAAAATAAATTTCTTCAATTGTCACTTCATAAAAATTAATGTTTGTTTCGATAAAAATTTGTTTCAAGTTTTATAGAAAACATTTTTCTCAAAATCTATTGTAATTTCAGGACATTAAAGTAATAAAGGTGTTAAAACGCATAACTGGTTATTTTTATATATATTTCTGTTAACCAAAAAAGGTTTCGAATAACAATAACAAACATAAAAAATTAAAAATCACATCTTAAATTTATAGGGCTATCACCATTTCTTTTTTAAAAAATTCCTGATGTGTGAACATGTAATATATATACTAATTTCGAAATTATGCGGTGGGTTCCACATATAAATATTTACAAATACGTGTAAAATTCCATAAAAATCCTTTAAAGGCGCTATTTCGGGTAGAACTACTCAAATTCGTCGTTCGAAGATTTTTTCAATAAAGTCAACTGGCAATGTGTTAACTGCTGCATTTTACACTTAAATATACATATAGGGCCTCTAGAGATGCGAAAAATATTTACTTTCTGTCAAAAGGTTCCATCGTTCCAACTAAAACTTCTGTGATACGCACCCTTGTTTACAGGGGTGTAGAAATCTAGGCGCCAGTGGGCAGTCTCTCACCACTAAATTTTAATCGTTATTTTTTGTGTAATTTTTTTGTAAAAATGTTAATAAAATTTAAGCGAAGAAAACTAATAAAATTTAGTGGTGAGAAACTGACTGCTGGCACCTAGATTTTTACACCCCTGCCCTCTTGTATTATAGTAGTCTTACTAGGGAACATACCCAACTGTCAGTTCTGATTTTTCACGGGAGTGGTATCGTTCGAGAGCTATTGTCACGAGGATCAAGAAAAGAATAGGAACTATACTCCCGAATCCAATACTTCACGAGATATGGATTCTTTTCTGTTATAAAGACGGGAAAAACAGCATGAGATTTCTTCAAAAGCTGTCGAAGGCAGGAAATTTTGTCTTATAATTAATCATGAGAGTGTTTTTCACGATAGTGCTTCATGATAGAGTTGCAATGAGAATGCTATCCTGGTACTGGACAGATGGAGTGGCCAAACAGATGAAAATTTATGCAGCAAAAAATTAGGTTCTGCTACACAGCCAGTCTTCCTCTCAGCTGGATTTTCAAACTATCTTCAACCACTGGAAGTTTACTTCTTCCAAGACTACAAGTACTTGGTAAAGGAAATAAGAGAATATTCAAAATATCTTCAACCACTGGAAGTTTCCTATCTTAATATACAATAATCTTAAGGATACATTTTTTAGAATATGCAATAGAAACATATTATAAAGATTTGCATATTTCAAAATAGTGGCTGGAACAATAAAATTTTTCCTATACGCTGCAACACCTGACGTGTTATTGTCGATAACAATCGCCAGTAATGTTTTGACCAGGTTTGAGTAGCTCCGAATAGACGACCCCCTTCTGAAATCACCGAATACAAATCACCACTTTCAAATGTTGGATATTCGGTTTTGGTGTTGATGTCAGGGCTGCCCCAGGAGGCTATTTTTTAACCATTTGGAAAAATGGTTATTGTTCTCGTCAGAGTAGGAAATCAAAAGCATATCTGAAGGTTTTTATTGGTTTAATCCGCATTTTATTCGTTTTCTGATTGGTCTATACAGTAATCTGTATTTCCCTTTACTTTTAACAGAGATGGATACCTTCTGTTGCCACTATGGCAAAAAAGTAATAAAAACTACAAAAAAATTAATAACTCTGAAACAAATTGAGATACAGCTTTCAAACAAATTGCATTTAAAGGTACATTTTTTTCTCTATCCGACGGTGTAAAAAGTAATATTGTCGGATGTTTAGAAGTTTAAGAAAATTTCATTTAAAATTGGTAGTCAGTTTTCTTGGAAATCTGTCAATGGAAATGCCTTTTCCCGAACAGCCAATGAAATGCTTGGATAATGTGTAAGTTTCAGGTAGATAATGACTAATGAAAATGAAAGAAAATGAATAACAATTTCTGGCAAAGAGTTAATTTTAATTTGTAAGACTTTCACGTGCAAAAGAAAAATAAATAAGCCAATTAAAAAAAAAAAAAAAAAAAAAAAGATAAATAGGACAGGAATGAATACATATAAATATTTCACACCAAATACGAGTCGCAGGCGATTTTTGTCGCTTGGAATTTTTACGTGTAATAACACTATTAATGTTTAATTCATGGCGTACGTAATGTATGATCAATTCCGTGCGATTGTTTATGTCTTAAATTTTAGTCTTTGACAAAATCATTTTCCAAATGGTCGTTGTAATTTGCTAAATTGCTTATTATTATTATTATTATTATTATTATTATTCTATTTCGCATCACTTTTTCAAAACAAATATGTTTTACATACGCTATGACAACATTTGCAAGAGAAATGTGCTATAAAATGTATTTTTAAAAATAGTGGTGCGAACAGAATATAAAAATAGTCGCCTGTGGCGTTGGCCAGACTTGCACATGATTTTACGCATTTGAGATTATCTGATGCATCTATTTTGTGTCCCTAGTGAGGATGCGATGCAAAAAAGCTTTCCTTCTTTGCCATTGAAGCAGCAATTCCCATGTGTAAAAACTCCTTTCGATGTCTCTTGGCTTCAATTTATATGTCACCCAATTTCGTTGCTTTTGAACCGTTGCCATCGACTTAAAATGTTTAGAGATGGTTTTTAAGCGTTTGACATCGATCTGCGTTAAGCAATTCCTCCGATTGTATGTCTGCAAACGTTTTTGTTTGACCCGGGCGCTCCTCGTCGTCCAAATCAAAATCGACATCTTTGAATCATCGAAACCAGTGCTCACACATTCAAATCGATGGAGAATAGTCCCATAAGCTTTGGCCAGCAAGCGACGATATTCAGCTGCCGATTCCTTCAAATGGAAACAAAAAAATGTAAAGATTCCCGCACTTTGCTTTTCGTTGGCGCACAACTTGACACTTTCAATGCACAAAACACATCTTTTGTTTACACTTCGGCTAAATAAAATATACTGTTTCTTAAAACCTAATGACAAGGCTTTAATATGCCTTTGGCTGTCGTAACGCCCGAAACCTGCCTATTCTACTTACGCCATCTTTAAAATTAAGTTTATTTCACAATAAATCTCCAGCCCAGCAATACTACGGGCGCGAGGCAGCCCTTCATATTGACAGGAGCGATACTTAAAGTGGTAGTACGGAAATCATACTACAGAAAGTTGTTGCTGCTATAATTAAGATAGATAAATGAACGAGTTAGCATAGCTGCCAACATTTTACGTTTTTTCGTACCACAAAAATTTAATAGAAAATTTTGCCTTATTTAGTCGCAGATTACGACAATTTAAGAAGACAAAGTTTACTATTATTTTTCTGTGGTGCAAAAAAAGCGTAAGAGTTAGCAGCTATGGGTTAGGTCAGGGGTGTCAAACTGTGGCCCGCCGGATACCACTAAAATTTTATAGTTATCTTTGCCTTATCGTCGAATTTCTGCGATTCAACTTGTCGACAATTTCTTTAAAATTTTAGTGGTATCCGGCGGGCCACAGTTTGACACCCCTGGGTTAGGTGGTAATCTAATTTGTGGATAAAAGCATCAGACACTCTCAAGGTTCACACCCTCATTGGAATTTTCAAGGAGTCTGGCATCACTATTAACAGGGCTGCTACAGGCGACAATTTTTATATTCTGTTCGCACCACTATTCAAAAAATATATATTTTGCAGTATATTTCTCTTGCAAATGTTGTCAAAGTCTATGTAAAATATTTTTGTTCTGAAAAAGTGGTGCGAAATAGAATAAAAAGAATAGTAGCCTGTGGCAGCCCTGTATTAATGGTATAGAAAATTTCTATTTTATTTTTAAAACACAGAATTGTTTCGTTCACAGAATTTGCAATATTTTTCTGCAGTTAAATAAGGCGAAAAACTGTTAAAAATCTGTGGTAACGCTATGGGCACCTTACACTCCCCCATGGATTTGGTGTTTTATTTAATCTCAGAATGTCTGTCATTCAGTAAAAAACAGATTGCTATTTGAAAACCCTATTAGATGTTTGAATAAAAATGAGCTAACTTGGCAACATTGGACATACATTTAGAAAATAACACTTTAATGAGTCTAATTTATTCGATATTAAAATATCTACTCAAATGAAAATCAGGCTGTAGATGTTTCAGACTCACAGTGGTGGAAAATTGGCGCAGAGGCGGAGCCTATTGACACCACTAAATTTTTATGGTATTATTCAGTTTAATAAAAACTCAGAAATTTGATCATTAGATAAGAGGCAAAATACTACTATAATTTAGTGGTGTCAATAAGCTCCACCTCTGCGCCAATTTTCCACCACTGGACTCACCGATAAAGAGTTCTTATATCCATCTGCGCTCTTTATGAATTTGGCGATAACTCATTTGAAATCTCTAAACTCCACCGTAGTATTAAAGCTTACGGAACAGCCATTTTGTTTTCTGCCAAATTCTTTTGTGGTTATTTACAGGAATTAGGTTTACACAGAACTATGTTTTATATATCGGAATAAAATAATTATTAGGTTTTATTTGTAATAAATGTGAAGAAACGCATTTATTTATTATCAATACATATAGAGTAGGTAAAGGTGAAGACCTGCACGTGAGAAAAACACGCACCAACTAATTTAATATAAACGCAACGTTTTCCCAATCTTAACCAGTAAACAGCAATTAAGTTTCAATCGTACCAGTCGCATGTTGATAACTTGTGAAGAAAGTAGCACTCAGTGCAGAGTGGGGGTTTCTGACTCTACTTCCAGACTGCTTGGCGCGCGGTCAAAAATATGAGATGAACTGAAAAGACTTTTGTTTATGAGAATTTTTTCTATGTTTTGTTTTGGGAAAGATATGTACGACATTATAAAGAACAATAATATTTTTCACATTTCATTCGCAATGATGTTTTAACCCTTTCAGGGGCAAGACTTTTATGCTCCGATTATGTTCAAATAATTAATTCACACCACAATGTACAAACAAATTTATTTGCAAATAATCAAAAGCTTTTTTTCACGCTTATTATGAGATCGAACTTGTACTAACAAATTACTGGTGCCACTTGAAATTTTGGGCATTAAAATTAACCGTTTGCAGACTGCAAACGGCGCCCTTCAAGCGGTTAAAGGTCTGTGCAAAATTTCAGCTCTTCGCCAGTTTTGGCTATGTTTCCCGTTTTTTTCGTCTATTTTGACTGGACTACTATGCCGGATTTGAAAGCAATCATAATTCGTCATGTTACTGCAATTGATCGAGAAATCCTTCGCGCTACTGTTGAACATGCTATAACACGCTTTGAACATGTGCTTGATGCAAATGGAGTGCATATTGAACATATGCTGTGAATAAATAAAATTTTGTGATTCCAGTTTGAGTTTTTTTTTGTCCTCATGCGCCCCCTTCTCACCTGGTCGTCAAAATTCCAACTACTATTTTTTACTGTAGATTTCTTTTCCCTATGGTCTATATAACGTATTTTCCAAGTTTCATCGATGTCTGTCTACCTGAACTTACTCTACGTAGGTCCAAACAGGGTAACTTTAATTATAACCACCATGTATCTACATATATATAATCTGTTCCTGAACACTTGTATCACACAATCATTTCAACATTTTAGCAACTAAACTACCGTGTTACTGACAGGTTTAAACAACAGGTACTTCTAATAGTGTTGCCATGGGCTTTCACAATCAAGTTTAACTCAGTTTCTTAAAACAATGGAATATTTATCAATTTAACTGAAATATTAACACATTTATTTAAACATAATAATAAGAATCTTACTATACAAATTAAAGAATGTTTATATTCACGGCGTAAAAATAATTTGAAAATATTATTTTAATAAATTATTTTACTGAAAGAAAAACGCATGAATAGCATATTTATACCGTCAACTTATAGAAAGTTTTGAGTATGTTCAGGGCTCTCAATGGTCCGTTTTCTGAAAACCAGTATATTTTAAGAAAAAAAAATTCGTGATAGGTTTCTGCAAAAATTGCAAGAAAAACACACTTCCCGGAAAGTTTCTACGAAATTTATAAAGAAAGTTTTTGTTTAAAAAAAAAAAAAAATTGTTGAAAAAACGGAGCAAGTGGGAGACCTGTATATTGTGTAATATCTGGACGTTCTGAACCATATCTGGACCACGTTGTTCAACCGGCGCACAGTGGCGTATTTGACCTTGCCGGACCATTTTTGAAGTATAGTATTATTGCTTATAGATTTGAAAACCAATTTTTTTTAACACGTTCACTGCCGCAAAAAGTAAGAATTTTCAAATTTCTTCTTGAAAGTCGTTTGCCACCACAAATTCTGAAAGGAAAATTTCGCTTTACTAATAGAGCGAAATTTCTGCCAATAAATAAGGCAATTTTTTTTATTTTAAAATAATGGTGAGAAAGTAATAAATTAAAGCCACGAATATTAAAGCTACGAGTATACTCGTAGCGTGGCAGTCAACGTGTTAATCTTTTGCAGATTCAATTTTCCATATATTGGGTCGATCGGAAAGTCGTGTCATGTTGGGAAAATCAATTCGTACCGGAAAATTCTGCCCGGAAATTATTATACATTAGATATCGGAATCAACGTCTAATAAATAAATGATAGAATTTTCCGGTACGAATTGATTTTCCCAACACGACACGACTTTCCGATCGAACCAATAATATTCCATTTTTAACTATAAATTGTTTTCGTAATATCCTAATAATACTGAAGAAAAAAAAACAACAACAACAACAACAACAAAAAACAAAACAGAATCTATGTACTACAACTCAACTTTAGAGACTCAACATTGGATATTAATACATTGGTTGATATAAATAAATAAAAGTTTACATATAGAAAAATTAACCCCATTTAATTAAATATTGCTTGAAAGTAAAACAACTGTATCAAAAAAAATTTTCCCTCTTATAAACAGTAAAAAGTTTAGTAAACTTTGTATTATTTATTTACATTTTTAAAAATGCGTACACATGTGTATACAGCATTAATTAAGTGTATTTATTAATAGTAAGTCAATAGCAATAATTTTAACTGTAAAACACATGAAAAATAATTTTGGCCAGGAATTTGCTTCAAACACTCCTCTGTGCGGCGGGCAGCTTGTTATTACCATTTCCGAATGGTGGTAACAAGCGACCTTCTCTTTACTTCACATTTAAGTGCAGAAAGTTTGATAATAGATAGGCTTTTGGGTCCGTGCATGTCATAAGTTCAGCGATTAAATAAGCAAAAAATGTTATACGAAAATAGTGGTAAAAAACGATCCGCCGCCTCGGTTGGACCGCTGCCATCGAAATGCTCAAGGCCAGAGGACACGAGTTGTGACGTCATCACTAATCGACCGGCTTCTCTCTAGTGTTGGAATTCACACCGGAAAATTTTGAATAGCAATTTTCTGTTATTTTTATTTCTGGAAAAGATATATATATATAAATAAACAATAACTATTTAAACTTTCTGGTGAGAATTTGGAATCCCTAAATAAAAATTCAGCCAGATGTGGAATGCCACAATGTTGTCGCATCTGGCTGATTTGTTATTGGGGGATTTCAAATTCTCACCATTAACTTTAAATAGTTATTTTTGTTTTATAAGATGATAGATATTCCACAAATAAAGCAAAGGAAAATTGCTATTCAAAATTTTCCAGTGTGAATTCCAACACTGGTGAGACATTAGTCGATTAGTGATGATGTCACAACTCGTGTCCTCAGACCTTGAGTATTTCGGTGGCAGCGGTTGAACGCATTTCAAGTAGATACTTATTTTTCAAGCTCTTCGACAGACGAAATAAGAATATGGTATACTGGACATAAAACTATATCGTTTTCTAAAAATGAATGTACTATATCGAAATGCAGTAATTCTAAAGTTCCACATACTAATATAGTGCGGAATATTTAAGAATTTAACATTTTGTAAATTGCATTATGTATTGTTGAAAAGTAATGAGAATTTATTGTAAAATCCAGAATGTTATTCCTAATCTTGCGAACGGAGGATATGCATATCGCTCTTAAATCCCCTTTATAGAAGCATACCTCATAATGGAGATTAAGTCGTCGAAGCAAGTCCCATTTATTCTGATTCATGTGCCCTTACTTAAGAATTTCTTGATAACAATTAACACTAAATATACCAGGAATTTTACTCAAGTTTTATAAAAGTATTTCAACAAAATTTTTATTTAAAACTATTCAACATTTTATTTAACTGATTTCTGCGTTATTTATATTTTATTTATTTTATTAAACAAATATCTGGCAAGAATTGAAATATTTGTATTTGGTACAGGCCAAATGAACGGTTGTTGGTATATTTAGTGCTAAACATTTTCCTATATACTCGATGATTATTTTCAAATAAAATTTCTTATATTTACTTTGTCTGAGAATAGTAACTTCATAAATGATAAATAAATATATAAAATACACCTTAATTTTTTCTTGAAATTTTAAGCTTCGTTGGTCAGGTTCTTTGTAAAGCTAAAGTAGCATGAAATCAAAGAACATCTATTTAATATCATAAAATCATATTATATGTTCCTGCTTATAATCTGCGAATCGTGTTTCTAACCATAAAATTTAACTTATAAAGAGCGTCAAATAAGTGCAACATAGAAAAAATGTGTATTTTATTAAATCAATTATATTTTCTCGAAACATGTTAATGTGACTTGCAGATTATAAGCCAGAAATTACGGTATTTCGTAATTACAAGGTGTAGCGCGAGTTCGTGCATATTTAACCCCTTAAGGGCCACCGGTATATCATATATACCACTTAATTTTAATTCCTAAATGCCACATTGGCACCAGCATTTTAAAACTAAATTTTGATTTATACTTCATACGCGAAGAAATGCTTTTAGTTACTTATGTATAAATTTTCTTATAAATCCTGGTGTCAGTCAATCATTTTACCATTTTAGCAACCGAAGTACTTTGCCCCTCAAAGGGTTAGAAGAAAATCATAAAAGGTTATGCAATTTGAACTAGTGGTTGGCATAATGATTACATTTGATTTTCGAATGCAGAGTTACCAAGTCTCCGGCTTTTTGCGCCCCACTATTATCTTAGAGAAAATGTTGTTCTTTTAAATCACCCAAATGTTCCAATTAAATAAAAGAACATTTTCTGTATTAAAATACTGGTACCCAAAAAGCCGGAGACTTGGCAGTTCTGCGAGTGTATCATTCGAAAGTATAGTTTTCAACCTTTGTATTCTTTTCAATCAATGAAAACCGGGAATTTTGTTTAAAAAAAGAATTAACCCCTATCGCTCTTTCGCTGCTAGCGGATGCAGTGTTGCCAGATGGGCTACTTTTTAAAATTCAGATTCTTGATTGGCACCACTTTTTTGAAATGATGAAATGCGCCTCATTTAAGGACACACTGATTAAGGCGAAAGCAAAGGTAATTTTATCGTTTCAAAAAAGTGGTAGCAATCAAGAAATCTGAATTAAAAAAAAGTAGCCCACTTGCAACACTGAGCTGATGTATGTCACTAGTCACCGGTGCTGCCGCATCTGGCAGAAGTTTTTTTTTTTTTTTTTTTTGAAATGTTGAATATATACCACAAAAATTTAATTGGTAATTTCCTTTTCTTTATTTATGTGAAATCAATCATCTTGTAAAGCAAAAATGAGAGTTAAAACTTTCTGGTGAGAATTCGGAATGTCTGATTAAAAAAATTAGCCAGATATCGTCGGTACCACGTCGAACTATCCAGTATCAAAACAATGTTGCCAGTGTGCTATTTTTTTTTAATTCAGATTTCTTCATTGGCACCACTTTTTTGGAATAGTAAAATTCGCCTTATTTAATGACATATCAATTACGGCGAAAACAAGGGGAATTTTACCATTTCAGAAAAGTGGTGCCAATCAAGAAATCTGAATTAAAGAAAAAGTAGCCCCCTGGCAACACTGTTTTCATATTGGATAGTATGAGATGGTACCGACGATATCAGGAGCTGCGTACGTCATTGTCGAAAATGACCAAAATAGCATGACGAGGGGTTAACCCTTTCAGGCGAAAAATAATGAAATGAGTGAATGACACCAGAATTTACAAACAGGTTTACTTGGAAATAAGCAAAAGCTTTTGTTCACATACTTAATAAAACGATAATTTTCATTCCAATATTCTGGTGCCAGTATGGCATTTAGGAATTAAAATTATGTGGTTCAAAAATGAACCACCGCCCTTGAATGTGTTAAAGTAAGAGCCAAATGAAAGTAGCTTAGTTTTCGGTGGCCTTTATTTATTTATTTGTTTATTATTATTATTATTTTTAAATTTGTTTTCATTGATTAAAAATAATACGGTTGACAGCCATGTTTTGCGCATGCCCGCTCGAATATCAGAAGAACTCATTATGCCCATCATGAGTTTGAACCATAAGAAGAGACAAAGAATCAAATTTTTAGTGTCATTATTAAAATAATGTTCAAAGAGCCCAAAAATAATTTCGTATTTTAAAAATTCATACAAATCTAATAAACTGTGGTATCCGAGGGCTGTTTACAATTAGCATAGCTGCCAACTTTTACGCTTTTTTGTTACCACCGAAATTTAGTAGAAAATTTCTCCTTATTTAATCGGCAGATTACGGCGATTGAATAAGGTAAAATTTACGAAAAAAGCGTAAAAATTGACAGATATGTAATTAGGTATTTTTCTTTTAACCCTTTCGAAGGCGGTGTCCTTAAAAAAGGACACCTAATTTTAATTCCAAAACTGACAAACGGCACGAAGCATATTTAATTAAAATTTTCCTTTTATAATGTACGTGAAAATAATACGTGAAAATAGTACGTGAAAATATTTTCTAATAAATTCGTTTATAAATTCTGTTGTCAGCCTATTATGTCACCAGTTTATAAACAGAATTACTCCGCGCCGGAAAGGGTTAAAGAATTTCATTTCATTTTTTAAAAATTATAGATGAAATCCTAACACATTTTCTTTTATAACTTTATGAACATTTATGAAAAGCATATAAACTATATCTTTTTGCAGATTGTCTTAATCCAAGTAACTCGAATATGATACCAAAAGTGGGTATTATTTTTTGAAAATTCAAAGTTAGTACAATTTTTAATATATAATAATTTCTGGCATATAAGTAGCGGCTAAATAAGTACTTTTCAAACATGGAAATTGTATTTAATAAATAATGCCAAATAACTATCAAGTAAAAATAAGTTAAATTTTACTGAACAATATTCCTGATCGGAAACAGATTTATTTGGGCAGAGGCTTATACGCAGAAATTACGCACTTCTATTTCAAAAATTGCATTCGTAATGGAAATTAGGCACAATTTCCAGTCGAACCCCTCTCCCATCTCTCTGCGATATCTTGTTCATGAAATGGCATGGAGGGGTAGGCGGGGATTTAATTAAAAAAAACCCCTCACTGACAAGCCCGTGTTAATACGTTCACTAAGCTCTAGGTTTCACTGCAATACCAGCAATATTTAAAGTAATATAATTCTATTGATTTAATGTATTTTAATACATTGAACAATGATTAATACTTCCAAGGATTGCATTCATATTCGTTATTAAGTTTTTTTATAAAATGTTCAAAGAATCATTTTTTTAAGCATTTAAAACAAAATGCAGAAAAACAGCATTACAATTTTGCCCTTTTCCAAGACAGTCGGAGGGTTAAAAACTAAACATTCGGCTAAAAAAATACTCCCCCCCCCCCCCACACACCCGTCCTCTGCCTCTCATACTCTTTTATAACCAAAGTATCGCAGAGAGATGCTAGAGGTTTCATTCGATAGGGAATCGTACCTATTTTAGAATATGAATGCAATTTTTGAAATAGGGTCGTCTATATACTAAAAATCGTATCTACTTTGATTAACCCTCTCGCTGCGCAGCCCGAGATATGCTCGGGCATACATTTTTCCGTCAAATTAACACTATTTGGTTATTCCCACCAGTTATTTTTTAGCGAAAACTTTGTCTAATTTAATCAAGACATTTTCCCCCGATTACGATAGTCAAAATTTTCTGCTTTAAAGAACCGGTGATAAACGATTAAAAATTCTGTAAAAGACGCTCATCGCGAAGAATTACTTACGCAGCGATAGGGTTAACCCAGTGATGGAAAATTGGCGCAGAGGAGGAGCCTATTAAAACCACTAATATTTTATAGTATGCTTCACCTTAATAAAAACTCAGAAATTCTGTCATTAAATATGCCGAAAAATACTACTCAAATTTAGTGGTGTCAATAGGCTCCTCCTCTGCGCCAATTTTCCACCACTGGTTAACCCCTTAATTCTCGCTCCCGTGATATTCACGGGCTGCGTCTTTTATTCAGATTGTTTGATTCCCACCAGTTTTATAAAACAGTATAATTGGCTTTATTATGGTATCATTTTACCTGTCATTAAATGAGGTGAATATTTCTTTTTCAAAAAAGGGGTGCCGATAAGCAATTTGAATTTTTAAACGGTAATTTATGGCGACCGTTAAGAGGTTAATCAAATGGTAACAGCCACTTTTGACACTTTTTGAATTTCTTTGTTCAGAGCCACACGAAAAAAATTGCAGTTTATATACTTTCTCTTAACCCATTAAGGACCAGCATGTTTTACAGGAATTTTATTCAGGTCACACCACTTTTTGTTAAATACTTACTTCTATTTTATGAATCAGTGAAATGCGTTAATTAGATAAGGCAAATTTTACTTTACTCTTTTACTGGTATAAAAAAGTGCAAAAATCACAAATATAATGTTGCGAAAACGCAAGGTCAGTCTTTAATGGGTTAACTCTTTCAAGGGCGGTGGTTCATTTTTGGACCTCTTAATTTTAATTCTTAAATGGCACATTGACACCAGAATTTTGATTGAAAAATTTCCTTTTATTAAGTACGTAAATAAAAGCTTTTACTTATTTTCAAATAAATTTGGTTCTAAATTTCGCCGTCATTCAATCATCTCAGTATTTTACGAATAGAAGTACTTTGCCCCTGAAAGGGTTAAATCAAAGTTAAGTTACGGGATATCAAATTTAACAGGGTGCGTACAATTCTATCACTATTTTTAATAGCAATTTTCGCCTTATTTAATCACAGAAATATTATATATTTCTACGATTTCATAAGGTGATTCCAAATCCCTCGATTTAAATATTAAATTAAAAACTTTTTTCTGAAATAGTAGTGCCATAATTCTCGGTTTGCGGATGCTAAGAGTGTGCTCCTGTGAACTATTTTGGCCATCCTATTTCCAAGTATAATTCTTTGCGATACATTTTTACAGTACGAAAATGTAGCACACTGGAAATCTACCATATAAATTATTATTTATAAATATTGGAAGTCAAAATATTCTCCGCTCGCACCCCTTGTTCTAACGTTAAATGCAGGTGACAAACTTTAACGTACAGTGATCATAGCTGCCAACTTGTACGGATTTTTCCTACCACTAAAATTTAAAAGAAATTTCTGCCTTATTTAATTATCAAAATTCGCGGCATTTCAGCGATTGATTTAGGCAAAATTTTCTATTAAATTTTAGTGGTAGCAAAAATCCGTGCAAGTTGGCAGCTATGAGTGATGGTCAAAATTGTGGACATTTTTTGAAATTTTCATGTTTTATAACTTCGTGTGTTTGAAGAGTATAATAAACTTCACTTAAATACAAATGTTTATATATCAAATTGAAGGAAATTTAATGTAGAGTTTAATTAAAAAAATAATTAAAATATCTGCATTACAAAAAAAGTTGCGCTTACAAAAAACCCAAATGTTTCAATTAAATAAAAGAAAATTTTCTCTATTAAAATACTGGTATCCAAAAATCCGGAGACTTGGCAACTCTGCATCTATCTTGATTTCATTATATTTAAAGTTATACTTACACATTCAATATTTAGTAGGATAACCCTTGTTTTTTATTACAGCTTCACAGCGTCTTTTCATTGAGAGAACCAGTGTTTGAAGTTCATCATTTTTAATCACACGATGCCAAGAATCAATTATAGCTTCAATAAGTTGCGTTTTATTGGATAGGCGCTTTTTTTGTACAAGGATTTTCAAACGTCGCCACAAATTTTCTACAGAATTCAGAACAGGGTTGTTTCCTAGCCAGAGTAATAATTGTATGCTTTTATTTTTAAACCATTCTTTGCATATTTTTGCCGTATGCAATGGAACTGAATCCTGCTGAAAGATAAATGGTGCTTTATTGCGGAAGAGATCCCCGATGGAAGGTATCAATTTTGCTTCCAGGGCAGTTTCGATGTATTTGTTTGCATTCAGAATGCTATCAATCACTTGAATGCAACCCACACCATCTGCAGACATACAGGCCTAAATCATGAGATTTGTTGGGCTCTTTGTAGTTGCTTCAATGCAATCAGGATACAGCTCTTCCCCTACTCTACGTCTCACATAATTTCGACCATCACTGCCAAAGAGCGATATTTTACTCTCATCGCTCCAGATTATTATATTCCACTGATTTTCTGATCAATTGACCACGTGCACTGGGCGGAGCTTGCAATGTTTCCCACAAGCATTGGGGTATTTGATTGGCTTTTGGTGAGCGCTTGTGGGAAAAATCAAGAAGCTGATTGGCTATAATCCATTGTGACGTTGTATGACATCAGTAATGCTTGTGGTCCATTAATGTGTTCTTTTGCCCGCTGAACTCGTTTCTTGCGTTGCTGAAGAAATAAAAATGTTTTTTTCCTCGGAATTCAGCCCGAAACCTTCTAATCTTCTCCTTGTTGTTTTTGAACTAACTGAAATACCCATTAGATTCATTTAACATCTAACAGCTTCTGGTGAAATTCTTCTATCTTTGAGGCATATCCTTTTTATCTTTCTAACGTTAGAAGCACTTGCGTATTTTTTTCGGCCTGATCTTGCCTTATTTATCACCGATTTATTTTCTTCATAACGTAAGCACAACATTCGTACGCCAGATAAAGTGACTGATCCACCAAACTGCATTACAATTTCAGCATAAGAGAGACCATTTTCTCTCAATATGACAATTCTGTTTCCTTCTGTAGGTATCCATTAAGTTTTTGTTGTTGATGACATTGTTTTAATTTTTTTTCATAAAAAAAAAAAAAAAAAAAGAAATAATAAAAAGCAAAAAAAAAAAAAAAATATTTTATTAATTAACTAGTATTCACCCTTCTTCAAAATTTATTCCAGCAAATTAATGCCTTTACAAATCAAAATATACTACAGTTTAGTTACTGACATTTGATTGGTTCTCAGAACAATCATTGTGATTGGCTAGGAAGCTTTTATTACAATACACTTCAGCATTCATGACTAATTGTATTTGTATTTTAGACTAAAGTAAGCGTAACTTTTTTGTAATGCATATATTTTAATTATGTTTTTTTATTAAATTCTACATTAAATTTCCTTGAATTTGATATGTAAACATTTGTATTTAAGTGAAATTTATTTTATTCTTCAAGCACACAAAGTTATAAAACATGAAAATTTCAAAAAAAGTCCACAATTTTGGCCAGCACTGTATATGTTCCCAAAACGTCATCCGACGGAAATGTTTCATTTTAACCCCTTAATTCTCGCTCCCGTGATATTCACGGGCTGTGTTTTTTCTTCAGATTATTCAGATTTGTTTGATTCCCACCAGTTTTATACAATAGTGTAGTTGGCTTTATTACGGTATCATTTTACCTTTCATTAAATAAGGTGAACATTTCTTTTTCAAAAAAGTGGTGCCAATAAGCAATTTGAATTTTTAAACCGTAATTTAATGCGACCGTTAAGGGGTTAAAGAGATACAATAAATAGCCTCAGATATATTCCAGGCATTTTTTTTATGCACAAACGCATTTTAATTATAAAATAATAATGAATTCTGATTAAAACATTATAAATTATGACCTACATTAAGTTTTACATAAAGAATGAGTATCGTCCAACACATGCCTATATGTGTTTTTACAACTCATTTTTATCATTCATTTTGAAGATACAGGCTAACTAAATTTTACTTTTCGACGGTCTAAGATGACCGACCTCTGCTATCAAAGGATCCGCAGAAAAAAAATCTTCCTGAAAAATTTTACAGAATTTTCTTCCACAGAAAGTGAATTTATTCTATTTTTAGAATTTTTGTATAAGTTTTCCGGTAACTAACTGAGTGTTTTTGTTTAATTTTCTAAGCTCTTAATTTAAGGGGACCTTCTACATTAGGAGACCAAAAAAGCACAAAAAGCACTTTTTTATGATTTTTTTGTAAGAAAACTGCATGATGGATCTGTTTGAAATTTTAACAGTTTATTGTACATATCTTAAGGTATACACAAGAATTTTTTTTATTAGATTTTGTTGCTTCTACTCTACGTTATAAACAAATATGTTCAACTCTTTTGGAAATTTTCGTCTGGACGGTGGGCAGGATAGTGCCATGTAGAATTATCTGAAACACAAAAATAAAATTTTTTCATAAACTTCGTGAGTATAATCTAGTTAAATTAAAGGAGCCCATAAATTTATTTAAAAAAAGTTATGTAATGGCTGATTAAAAAAAACATTTTATTTGTTAAAAAAATTTCGTTCTTATTTGTTAATAACTTTTTAAAAAATAATTTAGTAAAAGCTTTAATTCATTTCGAAGGCAATTAAATGAACTTTAATTAAAAGAAAAAATCAAGATGATCCATTGAGTAGTTTTTTTTTAAATCTTGCCCAACGTGTCAAAAGATGTGGCTTTGAAAAAAAAAAAACGCGTTTAACGTTTTCGTACAAGAAAAATGGTTCAAAAAAGCTTATTCTCGTTTATTTACCTATACTGCTCGGTTAATCTGCTATCCCTGCTCCATATAAAATACCGTCTTTTTCCTCGTACAGTTTATTTGTTGCTATTTGTTGCTGTTTCTTCAAATTCTTGATAGCCGGCGTAAGATTTTTACTGCGACTATTTTGATTGCTTGTTCGTTTGTGTTTACTGTATTGACCAGGTCACGACAAGTGGGCCCAATAACTATATCTAACATTGACATAACACGTAACACTGATAAATATCCTTCATTGAAAATGCCAGCAGCAATCCAAGCTGCAATTTCAATAACTTTTCTGCCGCAGTGAAGATGTTTTGGTGTCATTCGCCAAACGGTGGCATTAAAACTTTCATTTGCGTTTTGTGTATGTCCACCAATACACCGTTGGAGCAAATCTTACCTGCCGTTCTGCTCGGAGCACGCGCATTACGCATGGATATTTTGACCTCTTACAGTTTTAATTCAGACTTGATTTTAGGAGCATATTCTACAGATGAAATATTACTGATTTAAGCCAAAAAAAAAAAAAAAAGATTTTTTTGAACTTCTAATGTAGAAGCTCCCCTTAATTTTCCAAAATCTATTGATAAACCTATAACATACTTCTTTTTATAACTGCATGAAGATTTAAGTAAAAGTACATAAACTATATATTTTTTCTCCTGGCTCATTTGATCCGAGGAACGCAATTAGGGTGTCACATGGGACTATTATCATTCTTAAAGTTAAAGTTGATAAAGTTTTAATTTATAGACGAGCTCTATTTCGAAAACTGCATTTATATTCGCAAAGAAAGCGCAATTCCCAATCGAATGGTACCTCTTGCATCTCTCTGCGACAATTTGATAATAAAAGGCATGGGGATTGGAGAATCCGCTTCTATTTTTGGACCAACTGTACATGTAATCCACTGATGTGTATCTTTTAAAATTGTTAAAAACTTTGAAAGTACTGCTAAAGATTATCTTGTATTTTCGTTCAATAACGAAATTAAAAATTTGACGCATGTATGTGTGTTGTAACTACCACTTTGTTACTCAGTGTTAAGTAATCTAATGTTAAAATGAGTATTATTACGTCTAATTGAAGTGAGCCTTCGTGAGATAGTTACTGTATGGTTCTAAGTTTTACTCATGATTGTTATCGCTGTATTTTAATAGAAATCTTCTCCTTATATAATCTTAGAAAATCTGTAATTGAATAAGGCAAAGATATCTACTAAAAAATACTGGTAGCGTTTTTTCAAAATAGCTTCAACAATTGCGTATTTAACCCCTCCGCGACGAGCGTCTTTTAAGAATTTTTATTCTTTTGTCACCGGTTTTTCAAAATAAAAATTTTTGTCTAATTTAATCGGGAAAATGCTCCGATTAAATAAGGCAAAATTGACAATAAAAAAATAACTGCTGGGAATAATCAAGAAGGGTTAAATAGATGGAAAAAATGCATGTCCGAGAAAATCTCGGGTTGCGCAAATTATGCTGCTTTTACGTTGCCCGATGAAATCTCGGGTTGCGCAACGAGAGGGTTAAGCCAAGAATGTAGCGCTTTAACCCTTTCAGGAGGAAGTGACTGTGTTTCTGTAATGTCGAATTCACACCGGATTCTTAAAAAAAAAAAAATATCGTAAAATAAGGAAAAGCAATTTTACGACTTTTTTCCACTAAAGTTAGAAAATTAAATTTTAATAAATTTTTTGTGATGCAAATCTTCATTATTCGTAGGTGGGATATAATATATCCCACTGCCCCTCAAGGTGTTAAAAGGGCATTTACGATCCGCCACTGTTTTTTTTAGAATTTTTGTTACTTAAGATAACCCATCTAACTTTTCGTAAATAAATTCCAATATCTGTGGAAAGAAAATGGAAAATCCTTGCTTTATTACATTATCAGCGCAAATCTCTACTCTATATTGAAACAGTCTTTCCTTTTTATTGCGTTAATGAAGCCTTCTGATGAAAAAGCCAGACAACAAAATGACAAAGAATTCATTTTATTTTGTGTGTCTAAGAAAAATTTTTAGGGCATCAAATATCTGAAGTGTAACGCAATAAAGATGCGTTGTTTTATCAACAAAAGGGAATATTACGTAATGCATTGATTCCGCTGGTCCCTAATTTATCTAAACTATAATTTTCGTGGCATATTAAAAAGAATTGCAATAGAAACCCATCGCGAAGATTATTGATTGACAATACTGGCATCCAAAAGGGAGACCAGTGTGACACCCATTACAGATATTTTGAAAATAGATAAGTAAAAAGGATTTTTTCAGAAAAATGGTGCCAATCAAGAAATCTGAATTTAAAAAGTAGCCCACTGGCAACACCATTTTCATATTGGATAGTTTGACATGGTACCGACGACATACGTAATTAGTGTTGCCAGGTGTCCCGCATAAATTAGGGCTCCAAATGCTCTGGACACCACTCATTTCTTACAGTTTATTTTGCCATCTTTAATCGCAGACAATTCTGCCATTAGATAAGGCAAAGAAAATTACTTTAAAATACTGGTGTCCAGAGTATTTGGGGTCCGATTTACGTGGAACACCTGGCAACACTATATGTAACCGCTTAACCCCTTGAAGGATGGTGGGATATATATGTCCCACTTAACTTTAATTGCCAAATGTCACAATAGCACCAGAATTTTTAAATAGAATTTTGCATTTATAATGTATGTGAACAAAAAGCTTTTACTTATTTTGAAACGAATTTGTTCGTAAAACCTGGTGTCATTCAATCATTTCAACATTTTAGCAACTGAAGTACTTTGCCCATGAAAGGATTAAACTGTGGCCTAGCCAGAAAGAAGCCAGGGGAAGCGGTATCACACCACTTTTTCTGAAAAGAAATGCAGCAAAGTATTACAAATATTTTAAGTTTTTCAATATATTGTTTATTTTTAATGATGAAATTAAGCATTTTTATTACCTTAACACGTTGACTGCCGCAAAAAGTAAGAATTTTCAAATTTCTTCTTGAAAGTCGTTTGCCACCACAAATTCTGAAAGGTAAATTTCGCTTTACTAATACAGCGAAATTCCTGCCAATAAATAAGGCAATTTTTTCTTATTTTAAAATAATGGTGAGGAAGTAATAAATTAAAGCCACGAATATTAAAGCTACGATTGGCAGTCAACGTGTTAATAAACATATGGCGTCCCTAAAATATCTAATGAGGGACGCAAAATACAAATATTTCTTAGTTTTCGCTTTTTTGACAGCAGACTTCATCAAACGCAATAAATAGGAAAGACTACTTCCGTATAGACTTCAGATTTATACTGATAATGCAATAAAGCAAGGTTTTCCCATTTGCTTTTGACGTTTATTAGAGTTTATTTCTGTAATTTTAGCTGGGCGCTTTTGTGCAACAGAGATTCTCAAAAAGATATTGTAAAAAAGAAACTTCTATTACTGTGTTAATCCTTTGCACTCAAGAGGTGAGCCTCAGTCACCACTAGTTTTGCCAAGTGCCCCACGTAAAAGGGGGCTCCAAATTATCTCGACACCAGTATTTTAAAGTAATTTTCTTCGCCTTATGTAATGGCAAAATTATTTGCGATTAAATATGGCGAAATAAACTGTAAGAAATGAGTGGTGTTCAGGGCCTTTGGAGCCCTGATTTACGAGACACACCTGGCAATACTAGTGGTGAATGAGGGTGACCTCTCGAGTGCAAAGGGTTAATCATTTAATTAAATAATTTTGTAAAATTAAAAAAATAGTAAAAATAATTAAATTAGTTAAATAGTTAATTAAATTTGTTTAATGTTTTCATGCAATATGTAAAGGAAGAAGGAAAATTCAGTAAAGAATTAAAAATAAAATTCTGCATAAAGTATAACAATGTCCGATGTCGGAACACTAAAAAAAGGAAAAAATGAACATTTACGTCTTTAACCTCTTGTTCGCCTAAACTTTATATGAGCTCCTAACTCAAATCGTATAAACTGTAGTTTGAAAGTTTTTTGACTAACTTTTACTTTTAGTGACATCCCTTAAACTACGGGTGTCAAATTGTGGCGCGCGAGATACCACACATTTTAATAGTAAGTTTCACCTCATTTAATCACAGAATTTCTGTGATTGAATAAGGCGAAGATTACTAATAAAAATTACTGGTAGGCAACGGACCATAGTAGGAGGCCCTGGACTTAAACATTGAGACCTCATGCGCGGCGTCAAAGTTCAAATTAGTTTTAGTTTTGAAGATCAAATGACAGCACAAGAATGAAAAGTTCATAAGCTATATATTTCTTGAAGAAGTGAATACAGAAACGAAGCATCTATCTATCTATATATTTCTCTTACGTAGCACGAAAAAAAGGCGCTGTGTTTTTAGCTTGCTATTTGGCAACAGCCACAGCGACGATTCTCAGTGGTTAAGTTACGGTCACATGTCCCAATAAACTTAGCAAATCAAAATCCAGACAGAATCACTTTTTTAACACAAACCGTTTGAGTGATGCATAAATGACAATTGCCATTGGTCGTTTTACAGTGACGCGAGGAATTCAGTGAATCAGCTTTTTGATCCAAGATTGTATTTAGACACAGGCGAAAACGTTTTGTTTACAGTTCGTTAGCGTGATACGTAGCATCCTTTATAGCGTCTTATTATAGTTTTAAATGAATTTAAGCCGGGATTTTCAATACTATAGGCAAAATGAAAGGAGAAGGACCCCATCTGACGCTAACATGCCATTTATATTTAAACGGCATCAATTTCCAGTTCACTTAGCTTACTCAATGATGATCAACAAGTCACAGGGCCAAACTTTTGATAAATGCATTTTTATTTATATTTTCAACAAAAATTTCAATTACTTTTTTATGAATTATTTTTCATTTTAAAAACTTGTAAATTTCATAATGTTAAAATGCTTTATACCCATTGGCAGCACCACCTAATTGCATTTTTATTTACATTTTCGACAAAGTTTTGCATGACTTTTTATACATTAAAAATATTTGTAAATTGTCATATGTTGCTTGCTCGGATCGCATAGCGGCCCAACTAAAAATACTTTTTATTGTGTTTTTACTATAGTTTTAAATTAATTCTGTTTCCAAGGTTTTTTAATACATTTTTATTTACATTTTCAACAAAGTTTTCGATAACTTTTTTATACATTAAAAATATTTGTAAATTTAACACATTATAATGATTCATGATAGCACTCATTGTGGATAGAGTTGACACAAATAGAGGCGAGCGAGCGAAGCGAGCAGGGGGCTGAGCCCTCTAGTTCCGTTTATTCCGGTAATACTTTTTAAATAAGGTAAGTATTTTTTTTCTCTCATTTAAAAAAAGACATATGACCGGCATATATGTGATAGACATATTTGCATATGTGATAATCTCTACAATTTTACTGGTGTGATTCCCGAAGTTTTCTCCGGTGATATCTTAGTCAAATTTTTGTAAATATTTAGATATATTCATGATATATTTTCTTTCATAACTTGATGAAGCATTTATAGAAGGTATGCAAACTACACTTTGTCCGGGCCGCCTTGATCCAAGGAACTTAAAGTGAGTGTTACCGTACTTTCCAGCGTATAATCTGCAGATCAAACGAATATGTTTTTGGCCAGAAATTTTATTTTATATCTGAAGCCAAATACGCACAGCGCCACTACCATCGAAATACTCAAGGCCAGAGGACACGAGTGTGACGTCATCACTAATCGCCCGAGTTCTCACTAGCGTTGGAATTCACGCCGGAAAACTTTGAATAGCAATTTTCTTTTATTTTATTTGTGGAATATCTATCATCTTATAAAAAATAATAACTATTTAAACTTAGTGGTGAGAATTTAGAATCCCCCAATAAAAAATCAGCCAGATGCGGCAACACTGTGCCATTCCGCATCTGGCTGAATTTTTATTGGGGATTCCAAATTGTCGCCAGTAAGTTTAAATAGTTATTATTATTTTTTATAAGATGATAGATATTCCACAAATAAAATAAAATAAAATTGTTATTGGAAATTTTCCGGTGTGAATTCCAACACTAGTTCGAAGCCGGTTGATTAGTGATGACGCCACTTGAGAATTTTGATAGCAGCGACACCGCTCGTGTAAGTTACATTAAAAAAATTGTGGGTATAATCATGTTTGCTTGATTCTCGGATTATATGCTGGAAATTTCAGTACTAAAAGACAGGGCCTGTCTAACCTGGTGCACCTAAATTTGCATAATAATTTCGCCTTATTTAATCACAAAAATTCTGCGATTAAATAAAAGGAAAATGACTATTAAAAATTAGTGGAATTCCATGCACTCCACTTTAACCATTCCTGCTTACGAAACGTTTTTAAAAAAATTTTGGTTAAAACTGGCTTCAGAGTCTTGAAAAGTACTACGGTGCTTAGAGTGGCTTAGTAATAACAATTTTTTAATGTTACGGCGGTTGACGTGTTCACCCTTTCGATGACCATCTAAACTAGGGACAACTTAGTTTTGTTACTCAAATGATGAAATGATTGAATGGCGTCACAGAATTTACGAAAAATTGGTTTGAAAATAAATAATTCATTTCTTCAGATGCCTTACAAAAACAAATTTTTATAAAAATATTCTGGTACAAATTTGGCGGCAGTTCAGGATTGGCTATTTTTATGTATGATTTGAACTGCTTTTAACAGACAATTTTTGCAATAGTTTCTTACATCATGAGGCAGAGAAATATGCCACGAAAACTATCTTTTCGAAGTAGTGATATAAATAAAATATAAAAATGGTCACCACCAGCATTCCTGATGCATTTCAAAATATTGCGAGACATAGAGAATGGCAACTCTGCACATCTAAAGCAGTGTGATCCGAAAATGCGGACCCGCGGGCTGCTTCTTGCACGGAAGGTCTCCATGGGCGCATACTCAGAAAAATTTGAAAATATTACAGAATGTTCTTTTCATGAGCTTTGTATGTTTATCAAAAAATTTCCAGTGGAACCTCGATCTTGCGTCCGTAAAAAAAGAATGAAATTTTCGTTTTTTTGGCGAGATATCGCTGGTTGAGGACACAATGAAATAAAAATAATACCAGAGCTGCCAAGTCTCCGGCTTTTTGGATACCAGTATTTTAGTACAGAAAATATCGTTTTATTTAATTGGAACATTTGAGCGATTTAAAAGAACCAAATTTTCTCTAAGATAATAATTGTGTGCAAAAAGCCGGAGAGTTGGCAACTCTGTAATAAGCTTTTTAGATAAATATGCTATTTAAGGAAGAACTTTTTATACTCTTCATATTGAACTAGTTTAAGTGAGTTTTACTTTCCTAGAACCAGGTTTTAGTACTTTCTGAGCGTTCTTAGTTTTATATGATTTGAACAAGAAATTTAATTTTATTATATGTAACTTCTTCCTAGGAGATGTCTATTTAATTTCTTATATTAAAGTATAAATTGTTAATTTTTTCTGGTTTGAAAAATTTCAAAGTAGAAAATAACTGGGGCTAAATAAGCCCCAGTGGTACTAGGAGGGTTATAGACTCATATAAATATAGATTTCTCATATACTTTTATACGTATCTATAACGAAATTTAGCTATAGCTGAACCTCTTGCGCTCCCATTGCGCTCCCCTCTGCGCGCATGCCATTTTGGTCATTTCCAACAGTGACTTACGCCATGATATTTCGCTGATTTCTTAATTAGATATTCCGAATTTTTACCAGGAAGTTTTAACTCTTATTTTGGCTTTACAAGATGGATTGATTTTCCATAAATAAAGTAAAAGAAAATTACCACTTAAAGTTTTGCGGAGTGAATTCAAAATTTCTAAAAAAATAATAATCTGCCAGATGCGGCAACACTGGTGGCTAGTGACATACATCCGCTAACAGCGCCAGAGCGAAAGGGGTTAACACTAAATCGACCGGAAATTTTACAAAAGTTTTGTAAAAATATTTTTCACCGGGTTTTTTATTTAAATCTCTTTAACATTTTTCTTCTTTGTGTCTTTTAAACTTATATTATAAAGAAATTTCTGGTTCGAACCGAAATATATTCATATGGTAGGGGTAAAAATGACCCCTCACGGTCTTTTTAGTGTTAACGACGGTTTAGAACAATATTTAAATTGATTAAAATTGCTGCAAACTCAAAATTAAGGTTTGATTCTGAGTACTGCCAATTTGACTTCAATATCGTTAGTGTCGGACACAAAATGTGAATGGTATTGTTGCAATGGTAACAACGACCTATTCAATATCGAAATGCATAAGAAGAGCTTTCTTATTCGGGCACTTACTTTTAAAATCCACTTTAACCCATTTGGGACCATGGGTGCATATATGCACCTTCAAAAAGAGCATACATAATTTGTTTTAACCACCAGTAATAGAAAAAAGTAATATTTGCTATTTTTAATTAGAGCATTTTCGTGATTATTTAAGTAAAGGTAATTAAAAAAAAAAAGTGGTACTAATTGAATAAAATTTGTCTGAAAGCTGCCTGTCCCGAAGGGGTTAAACCTATCCATCTAGTGAATCCGTGTAAAAGTAAATAACTTCAGCAACACGCATATTATATTTATATTGTATAAGCTTATTGAAAAAATAATAAACTGTTTCATCGTTTAAGTTTAAATTCATTAAATACTGCGCATTTAAACACTCATTTAACTAGCAATTTCCAAATGCATTAAAATAGCTTGCATTTGGCCAGTAAAAGTATTACTCACGAAACTGCGTGGAGTGTTCGTCTGTTTGCGCCAAATACTTCAAAGTATTTTATTTTTCTAGCGATTTTCTACTGGCATTCCGCCGCTAAATTTGACTGACCCTTTATCCAACTGTGTCACGCCGGATACCACTAAAATTTTACAGAAAAAGTCGACTTTTTGAATCGCAGAGATTCGGTGATTGGATAAGGCAATAATTACTATACAATTTTAGTGGTGAGGCGCGTGCCACAGTTGGCCACCCCTGCTTTATTACATACATGAGTAGTTTCATTCGCATTTTTTTTTTCAAAATATTCAGAGTATGCGCTTTAAGCAGACCTTCCTTGTTAGCAGATTTTCTAAATAAAGATACTTGCCTTATTTAATCGAAGAATGTTTTGCGATTAAATGCAGCAAATATTAATTTTCAGAAAAAAGTGGTTAGAAGCAACAGTTGGGCATTTCTGCTCTAAACTCACCTGGAGATTTTTATCTTCTTTAAAATAATACTCATTCAAAAGGCCGCATGGACGAACGTCAATTCTTCATAAAATCCTCGCATATATAGAATTTTCAATAAATTTGTAATCCTGTAAAAAATATTTTCATAAACAGAAATCAATTTTATTTAAGATTTTTCAATGTAAGTTGTATTTTATTTAAAGAAAGTTTTCGCCCGTAATTCTCAATTACTTTTAAACATTTTCTTACTCATAAAAACCACCTGTAAGTTTCTCAAGCATAAATACGTTTTCCAAGTATCTTTACGTAGATGCAATAACGTATAACATTTTCATCTCAAATCCTGTTTAAAGCCTTCCAGTTTTATCGTTTCAACGAAATAATTCGAATTTTAAATGTAGCAGGCGGGTTGCTCCTCTAATATATGCAGATTTCTTATTAAAAAAACAGGAGAGTCCCGTTCTCATTATCCAAATTTCATGAATTTTCTTGACATTAAAATAAAGACGAAAAATTTATTTGCTTTCTTGATAAATGAAATAGAATGGATTACTGTACATATATATAAGGGCGGTATTTGTTTTAGAATTTTGTAATGAAAAATTACACAGGTTTACAACGATTTTTTTTTCTTCATAATGAAAGGTGTTTTTTAAATATTTTTGGGTGTTTGTTTCGAAAAAAAAAACAAACAAACAAAATGTTTGTAACGAAAATGCACGCAAAGTTTCGTTACAAACGGAGAACATCTGTTTAGTTGTAAGTTAAAAATATATTTAGATGCACCAGAAATTTCATATAATGTCCTGTAATATAACAAAACATCATACGCAACGAAAGCTTCTTCAGAAATTACCGAAGTACTGTTTACTGCATGTGCAATTTAAATTTTCACACCTAGAACTGTTTGTTTCAGCTCTTTTGGTTGATCTTGCCATGTTTTTGGCGCGCTTGCGTAAAAAATCAACAACGGAAAATTACGGAGTTAAGCAGGGGTTTTACTGCAGAGTTTCCAGTTTGGCCTTTTTCTTAATTCCGAAATTTATCCTTCATGCCATAAATTCCCTATAATAGGCTTTTCTTTATTTAATAGTCCTCATTTCCTGATTGCCTAAAGGAAAAATTCTTCTTTCAGAATTTCCGGTATGAATTCAAAGTTTTTGAAATAATAAAATGATCAACCTGACAACCCTGTTGTATTGTGTATAATTTATTGAAAGGATTAAAAACCAAGACAAATCATAGAACGTGTAGCATTTTTAAGTAGCGATGAAGGACTCCGCATCTGGCTGAATTTTGATTTAGGGATTCCGAATTCGCACCAGTAAGTTTAAATAGTTATTATTGTTTTATAAGATGATAGATATTCCACAAATAAATGAAAAGAAAATTGCCATTCAAAATTTTCCGGTGTGAATTCCAACACTAGTGAGAAGTCGGTCGATTAATGATGACGTCATACTCGTGTCCTTTGGCCTTGAGTATTTCGATGGCAGCGACTGTCAACGTAATACACTGCCGAGACATCACCCTCTGAATAGTAGGCCTACGCGTTGACTAGGGATTACAATCCCGAGACTAATTTCCCATCCCGGGATTTCGGGATTGCTTAGATTCAATCCCGGGATAACGAAAATTAGAATTTTTCTAATATCACCAATTTTTACAATAGCTAAATATTATAATATGATAAAAAAGATAATTAAAGGAAAAATACAGTCTAACTTACATATGAAGATATACCAAGTTGAAAATTTATGACTTTAATTGTCAAAAAGTAAAGGATAAATTACAATAATTGGAAATTAAAACAAATATGCTGTTGATGTTTGACAATGTAACAAAAAAAAAAAAAAAAAAAAAAAAAAAAATTAAATGCCTATGCTTAATCTGCTAGATAATTTCTTTTATTTCCTATTAAAAAAAGTTTTTGATTGGCTTAATATTTACAATATTAAAAAATAAGTATTATCACTAATTAAATTTTGAATTATTCTCACAACCGAGTAATTAAAGGTTACAGTTTTAGGATATCGCAAACGCAAGATTTTCCCCAGCATGAAGCTTTTTTTTTCTTGAAATAAAAGAACTTAACACATACACACATACAACAATAAAAAATTACATAGATGTATAGTTTAAATTTCTATTTAGTGATAGTTAAAATTCGAAAAAGTTGCATAATATAAAAAAAAATTACATACCAAGAGAAAAAAAAAGATTAGTTTGAATAGTTCACTGTTTCTTAACTAATCGGTTTTGCTTTGAAAACATGATCTAAGAAATATCAAGGCATCTAAAGTATCATCTCTAAATCGACTTCTAATTTTATTTGCAATAAATCCTGCTGCCAGAAATGCTCGTTCTGCTTCTACGCTCGCGGGAGGAATTGTCAGCAAATATTGATAAGCTAATTCTAAATTATGGCCGCGGACTCCTTCACTTTCAAAAAGAGACATCTTATTTCTAATTTTTATTGATAAATCCATTTGCTTTGGTGTTTCAGGTTCTACAGTTAGCATGTTTTTTTCTATTTCTTCTTGCAATTTTTCCTTACATGTTCGGTTATCCAATTGCAGTTTCGCCGTAGGCTCACTGTACATTATTTCTGTATCTTCAGAATTTTCATTGTCAAGACTGTTTAGCCATTAAATTACAGTAATTCAGGATAAGTTTGATCCATGGGGTGTAACTTTGCGCCACGTCCTAATTTTCAATATGTTTGACTTCAAAAGGCTGAATAAACTCCAGTGCTCCACTCTATTGGCAAGGTTATAAACGGGCTTTCTACTCTTTATTTTAGAACATAAATTGGCAACATTATACGCAATTAATTGCATCATCCAACTATTATTGTGAAGTACTGTTTTTAAGTTAAATTTGAATGCTGTTTTGAAGTTGTTGTAATCCAATTAAATTTTTATAGTAAGTAACAATATACTCATTTATCAGACATATTATTATTTAAATGTTATAAATGTGTTATTATTTTGCGGTTATGTATTTCCAAATAATCAGTTAAATTTAAAATTAGAAGGCACTACCATTTTACCTTATTTTCAGTATAACTTTGAGTCGCCTCAAAGTTAGGCATAGGTTTATTGTTTACTGATAAATACTGTATAATTTTCTGTTCATAAAAACTATGTGAAATAATGATTAAAAAAGTACAAAAATAAAAATCATATCTGATGGTTATACAAAAATACCATTTCCTTGTCAAAAATTCACCATATGTGCACGTATATTATATATGAATGCCGAAAGTGTGCATTGGATATAACATATAAATATTTTCAATAATATGTGTAAAATACATAAAATTAATTTAAAGACGTTATTTAGTGCTGAGCTACTGAAATTTGACATCCCATTAATTCGACCAGGGATGCCAGTTTGGTCTCAAATTTTAATCCGACATTTTAAATTCATACCGGAAATTTCCAAAGAAGAATTTTTACTTCCAGTGATCGTTAAATGTCTCTTATTAAATTAAATAAAGCATAAAATACCATTCTTTATATCTGGTATGGGTACTAAAGTTCTGAATAAGAATGGAGGCCAAACTGGCAACTCTGCATTCGACATTTTTTATTCTTGTTTGATTAATACTAGCACTAGTATGTACTACTGTAACTATGGCTATATTATTGAGTTAAAACATTGAAAATTGTTTTTCACTGCATTTTTATGTTTTATGTGAACTATAAACAGTTCTTTTTTGCTAAATATTCATGGTTTTCTTCTTCCACTCTTCTTATGCATAATATTCGTTGTAATATCATAAATTATACAAAATTTGTAATGTTGGGAAATGTAAATTAGGAGTTTTTAAATATCTGAAAAAAATATTTTTTCGGTTCAAAGTTGTCCTAACGATAATACTTTTTTTTATAATGTCTTATTTTGTATGATATTTATAATATGGTTCAAAGTTACCCTACATGACTGGATAACTTTGAACAAACAATAAAAATACATTTTTTATTGTTTATATCATTATTATTCCTTAATTTATGATAATAATACAATAATTTAGGATCATTTCTTCTCTTTGATGCCACTAGTTGCACCAATATTCTTAACCCTCCGTCTACCAGACGGGTCCATTGGACCCGACAGGTACATACAAAATATTCATTCAAACCAGAAATTTCTTTAAAATAAACTAAGTATATAAACCAGACAAAAATAAGGTAAATAAATAAGTTAAATAGTTTTAAATAAAAATTCTGGTGTAGAACGTTTTATTAAAACTTGAATAAAATTCCCGGTAGATCTAGAGTTAAAATAAGAGTGAGGCATCTGAAAATAGAGAAAATGCGGATCAAAGTTACCCTGAATGACTGTATTGTTTTTACCCGCTTCTTAATAACAGTTTTGTTAGGAATAGAAAATATACTGCTAGTTTCTGCACTCAGGTCATCTCGTTTAGGATTATGGAAATAATTTTAAACACCCGATAATTACATACGCAGGGCTCGCAGTGTTCCTAAAATTTTCGCACTTTTCTACCGCTATTTTAAACCCATAATCTTTATTGTATAATTCTGTTATAGATGTTAAAGGAATCTACAACGAAGAATGTTTATTTCAAATACTGTTAGCAAAGTGCGAAAATTTTAGGAACGCTGCGAGCCCTGCATACGTCGTCGTTCTCTAATGCGTAGTTTTAGCGCGTCTGTTATTTTATAAGCAAATTTTGATTTTTTCTCTGACAATTCATTTAAAAGAATTTTTAAGGCTGCGTCTGCGGTTAACAAATTTGAATCCCTGTGACAGAGTGCTTCTACTGTGAGATGTATCGGTTTGAGGATTTCAACAATTTCGTTTATAAGTAGAAAATCGGAATCTTCTATACAGATCTGAGGCTTTAAATCGATTAAAGCTTTCTGTATGCTGTTTTTCAAACAATAAAATCGTTCAAGCATAGTTACTAGGCTATTCCACCTAGTCTTGCAGTGTAATAGAAGGGAAAGTTCTTTGTCTTTTTCAGATTTAACATACTTTTGAAGAACTTCATTCCTTGTTGGAGATCGTTTAAAATAAACTACTAATTTCCGAACTTTTTTAACAAGTTCATTGACACATTCATCAGAGTATGCAAAGTCCTGTTCGTCTTCAGAAATTAACACAAACCCCGATTCTAAACTTTCGGAAGATTCAATATCTTCTTTTAAGTCTAAATTTTCACTTCCGCAGCATGGTTCAGCTGCTGTTTTACTGGAGGAAATTTCTGGCTCTGTATTTCGTTTATTATAATATAAAGCATCACAAATTGCTAAGTGGATGCCATGACCGAAACAATGCGGCTTCAATTTCTTTTCCGACTTTAAGCATTACATTTGGTCCATCAGTTACTATAACAACAATGTCTTTTTTTAGTGAAATGTCATATTGGTCTAGACGTTGTGTTAGCATTTCAATACACATTTTTGCTGTAAAAGATCCATGTATGCGTATGAGGCCTAAATTCCAGAATTTGTTCAAATTTAAATTTCTTGAATGGACATTAATATTCATAAATCGCTTGTTTACAGTAGATGTCCATTCGTCAAAAGTCAAACAAACTTTTTTTCCTGAATTTTTAAAAGTTTGTATTTCTCTTGTAATTAACTCCTTTATTATGGAACTATAGTTCACTACACGATTTCGAACTGATACTGCGGATTTTGGCAAATAATTATAGCCTTTAGCTATCAGTAAATTTCTTAAATCAATTGAAGTAATGAAAACGTTATATGAAAAAACCATCTTTAGCTGTCATTCGCGATAAAATTAAATCCAGTGATTCCTCATCATTACTAAAATAATTCTCTATTTTCTGCTTTTTAAAAAGCAATTTATCTTCTGTGCAATCTTGACTTGTGGAAGGAAGAGAGTTTGTACTAAATTCTTTCAGAACTTTAGTACCATGTTTCGTAGATAAATGTGTATGCAAGCCCTTAATCGATCCACCTAATGTTTTAAGCACTGGGCTACATTTTTTACATTTAGCGCTTTTTCCATCTTTAGACGTTAAATAGTAGCACCATACTGAAGGTGTATCATTACCTTTCCTATGAGCTACAAAATCCTTTTCATTACACATCTTTAACCCTTAACTGCTGTTAGCGGTCTCATAGACCGCTGCGTATTTCCATTTTCACAGTTTAACTTGTAATTTTCAGTTTAACTATAGATACTGGTTAAATTTTGCTTCTTTTAGAGCCCTATTACTATCATTAGAGACTTTTAAATAGCTGAATTTTAATTTTAATAGTCGTGTACATTAAGTTTAATACAGAAACAGTATTTTGAGAGTCAATGTAGAATTTTATTCATCTTTAGATTAAGCGGTCTGACAGACCGCTCACAATAGTTATGCGACAGTTTTTGTCACAGCACTTAAGGGTTAAAACAAAGTATAAACGCACGAAAAGCAAAGAAGTTAGCACAGGGCTCCCACTCGGTCCGTTTTTTGAACACCACAAATTTTATAAGAAAAATCACCTTTATAAATTTCGTAGAAACTTACCAGGAAAGGCGTTTTTCTTCCAACTGTTGCCGAAACCTACCATGAATTTTTTTCTTTAATTAGACTGGTGTTCAAAAAACGGACAAGTGGGAGGCCTGTTAGCACGTAATAATGACTACCATGCTAAAATGCGACGCTTATCAGTAAAGCCTAATTCAAAAATCACTTACAAAGTGAAAGATATTTTCTACACACCCAGCGAAATCGAAATAAACAAACGATTTTATTTTTTCTGACTAATAGCTCTGCCGGTCACATCTGTTTACAAGTCAAAAGATTTAATCGATTAGAAATATATTTAAAAAATACTTGAGGTATATATTCTTTTTCAGTCATATATAAATTTCATAAAAATTGATATTTTTTTTCCTAAACGCGAAAGTTTATAAATATATTTTTTAATTTCAGCTCGATATTGTTCCATTAAAATAAACCAGTCAATTCCGAAAATCCCGGGATTTCCGGGATTAAAAATTAAGCGGGATCCTGGGATTGTAATTCCTAGCTTTGACACAAAAACGGTGGCTATCGTAGGAGGTTTTATTTTCAGAATTTGTATGGTCCCTTGAATTTTGTTACCAAAATTTTCTAAAAGTTTTCTACGCCTAATTTTTCTGAGTTAAAATAAGTCGAGGAAATGCTTTAGTAAATAATGGTGTGTGAATTCAGGAGACCATACAAATGCTTTAAAAAATCCACCTACGACGGCCTCCATTTTTGTGTTCGCATTAGGCCCAGTGTTGCCAGTGGGCTACTTTTTTTAAATTATGATTTCTTGATCAGCTCCACTTTTCCGAAATCGTAAAATTCCCCCTGTATTCGCGTTAATTAATATGTCATTAAACAAAGAGAATTTTACTAATTCAAAAAAGTGGTGCCAATCAAGAAATCTGAATTTAAAAAATGTAGCCCACTGGTAACACTGATTATGCCTAGAATTCACTTGGCGGTGTCTAAGATCTAACAAAAATATAGGTTTTACTTCCCACCCAGACGTGCTGGGTGATACAATTACAGTTACAAAATTCTTACTAATTTCCTTCAAACCCAGTAGAGAAATTGATAAGGTCGAATCTTTAACTGAAAAGAAATGGCACCAACTTATATTAACCCTTTGCGCTCGGCGTCTCTTACACAAATTTTATTCGACCGGCACCAGTTTTTTAAAGGAAGTTTCGTTCAAGTACACAATTTCAAAAATGCTCTGATTAAATAAGGTACATTTTATTTTCCTTTATTACTGGTGCCAAAAGCAAATTTTGCAAAGAAAGATTATGTCTTCGCAGCGGAGCCCTCGAGTGCAATGTGTTAACACTCCTATTTCAAAACAAAAAATTTCCCGGAAGGTGCCTGCAGTATTTTGCAAAAGAAAAATACAACGAAGCTTATTGTTTGGAAATAGTGGTGCTAAAGTTTTCTGTTACTACTTTTCCCATGACAAACGTTCAACATTAGTAATTGTTTATTTTCGAAATCCTCTTAACCCCTAAAAGAGGTTAATTGTTTTGACACAATAAACTAAAAATAGGGACCATATACCACTTTTACTGTACTATAATATTTGCCTTATAGGATCGAAAGATGTCTGTCTCTAAATAAAGCGAATATTGCAGTGCAAAATGATTGGTATCGAAAAGCTTTTAGTAACGAAACAAGCAAGCTCTTCTTGTACGTACGGTGTACGAGTAAACCTGTTAACCCTTTCAGGAGCAAAGTATTCGATCATCCGGAAAGTTCTGCGGTTTTTTATGATAAATTTCAATAAATAAGTACAGAAACACAAGAAATTTTTATTGAATTATCTATGTATTGAATTACCATTTTGTTCTATGACTTTTGCGATCATTCTGGCAGCTGAAAAATTCCATAAAAAAAGTCATTAGGTTTATTCGTAAAGAAGTTTTCAAGTTGCTGTTTGACAATCTCCAAAGAAGTGAATTTCTGGCCGTTCAGTGATAGACCGGGAGCCGGCAGCACAGAAAACCACCTCATCGAGTTGGAGCGTGAAATTCCAGAATTAGCTAAAACTCGATTTCCATATTAAAACGCAATCGGTCTGCCAAGTCATATCTTGGTGGAAAACACCTAAAACCCCGATTTTAGCGGTCGACTCTTAGGTTTACCATTACGTTTTCCTGCACCCAAAGGAATGAAAACATGGCGGACTGGGAGCAGGAAAACACAATGGTAAACCTACGAGTCAACCGGTAAAATCAGGTGTTTAGGTGTTTTCCACCAAGATATGACTTCTTAGACCGATTGCGTTTTAATATGGGAATCGACTTTTAGCTATTTCTGGAATTTCATTCTCCAACTCAATGAGGTGGTTGTCTCATGGTTCGTACGCCTCCTTGAATTTTGCAGACCAGAAAATTTTTCAGCACCAGTATTATCTTATAGAAAATCTTTTCTTTAAAGAAGGCGAAATTTTGCGCGTTTAACCTAGATTTCTTTTTCTATAAAAAGATACTGGTAGTTTTGCTGGACAAATAACGGATTCCGTACGAACCATGTGTCTGTGCTGCCGGTTCCCTGTCTGACTATTGAAGTGACTTGTAAAGATGAAAATCTGAGGGGTTAGGTCAAATGAATACGAAGAGTGACACAAAAAAATTCTACCCAACCTCAATAAGGCGTTGTCTGACATTCATCGCAAAGTGGGGGTCGAGCATTGTCATGTTGTACCTCAACAGCTTGACGAATGGTTAATTTTTTCGTTTTTTTTTCAGAACTGCATTTGGAAACAGTATATTTACGAATTTATTGTCTGATTGGTGGCTACAATTCTTAATAAATAACGTTTTTGTAGTTCAACCATACACAAAGCATTACATTTTTGGGATGCAGCTCTCCCCTCGATAACACTTGGTGAGGTTCGTTTGACTTACCACATGATATTTTTCTTACAACGTATATTATCCATTTCTCATCTCCAGTAATGAACCGTTTTAAAAACGGAACTTCTTCATTTCGTTTCAGCAAAGAACCACATGCTGAAATTCAAGCAAGGTTATTCTGCAGTGTTAAAGTATGGAGTATCCACACATCAATGCGGCTTACATACCTAATCTTCTTCAAATGATCATGCACTGTACTTTTTGAAGTATATATTCTGTGTGATAGCTCCTGAACTGTGTAATGTTGATTTTCAGCAATATCTTCTTTTAAGAGGTCCTCCTTTACAGATGATGGTTGATCAGAGGTGGCGTCATCTTTGAGGCTGGTTCGTTTGACTTACCACATGATATTTTTCTTACAACGTATATTATCCATTTCTCATCTCCAGAAATGAAATGTTTTAAAAACGGAACTTCTTCATTTCGTTTCAGCAAAGAACCACATGCTGAAATTCAAGCAAGGTTATTCTGCAGTGTTAAAGTATGGAGTATCCACACATCAATGCGGCTTACATACCTAATCTTCTTCAAATGATCATGCACTGTACTTTTTGAAATATTTATTCTGTGTGATAGCTCCTGAACTGTGTAATGTTGATTTTCAGCAATATCTTCTTTTAAGAGGTCCTCCTTTACGGATGATGGTCGATCAGAGTTGGCGTCATCTTTGAGGCTGGTTCGTTTGACTTACCACATGATATTTTTCTTACAACGTATATTATCCATTTCTCATATCCAGTAATGAACCGTTTTAAAAACGGAACTTCTTCATTTCGTTTCAGCAAAGAACCACATGCTGAAATTCAAGCAATATTTATTCTGCAGTGTTAAAGTATGGAGTATCCACACATCAACGCGGCTTACATACCTAATCTTCTTCAAATGATCATGCACTGTACTTTTTGAAATATTTATGCTGTGTGATAGCTCCTGAACTGTGTAATGTTGATTTTCAGCAATATCTTCTTTTGAGAGGTCCTCCTTTACAGATGATGGTCGATCAGAGGGGGCGTCATCTTTGAGGCTGGTTCGTTTGACTTACCACATGATATTTTTCTTACAACGTATATTATCCATTTCTCATCTCCAGTAATGAACCGTTTTAAAAACGGAACTTCTTCATTTCGTTTCAGCAAAGAACCACATGCTGAAATTCAAGCAAGGTTATTCTGCAGTGTTAAAGTATGGAGTATCCACACGTCAATGCGGCTTACATACCTAATCTTCTTCAAATGATCATGCACTGTACTTTTTGAAATATTTATTCTGTGTGATAGCTCCTGAACTGTGTAATGTTGATTTTCAGCAATATCATCTTTTAAGAGGTCCTCCTTTACAGATGATGGTCGATCAGAGTTGGCGTCATCTTTGAGGCTGGTTCGTTTGACTTACCACATGATATTTTTCTTACAACGTATATTATCCATTTCTCATCTCCAGTAATGAACTGTTTTAAAAACGGAACTTCTTCATTTCGTTTCAGCAAAGAATCACATGCTGAAATTCAAGCAAGTTTATTCTGCAGTGTTAAAGTATAGGGTATCCACACATCATAGCGGCTTACATACCTAATCTTCTACAAATGATCACGCACTGTACTTTTTGAAATATTTATGCTGTGTGATAGCTCCTGAAATGTGTAATGTTGATTTTCAGCGATATCTTCTTTTAAGAGGTCCTCCTTTACAGATTATGGTCGATCAGAGGGGGCGTCATCTTTGAGGCTGGTTCGTTTGACTTACCACATGATATTTTTCTTACAACGTATATTATCCATTTCTCATCTCCAGTAATGAACCGTTTTAAAAACGGAACTTCTTCATTTCGTTTCAGCAAAGAACCACATGCTGAAATTCAAGCAAGGTTATTCTGCAGTGTTAAAGTGTGGAGTAACCACACATCAATGCGGCTTACATACCTAATCTTCTTCAAATGATCATGCACTGTAATTTTTGAAATATTTATTCTGTGTGATAGCTCGTGAACTGTGCAATGTTGATTTTCAGCAATATCTTCTTTTAAGAGGTCCTCCTTTACAGATGATGGTCGATCAGAGGGGGCGTCATCTTTGAGGCTGGTTCGTTTGACTTACCATATGATATTTTTCTTACAAGGTATATTATCCATTTCTCATCTCCAGTAATGAACCGTTTTAAAAACGGAACTTCATCATTTGGTTTCAGCAAAAAACCACATGCTGAAATTCAAGCAAGATTTATTCTGCAGTGTTAAAGTATGGGGTATCCACACATCAATGCGGCTTACATACCTAATCTTCTTCAAATGATCATGCACTGTACTTTTTGAAATATTTATTCTGTGTGATAGCTCCTGAACTGTGTAATGTTGATTTTCAGCATAATCTTCTTTTAAGAGTTCCTCCTTTACAGTTGATGGTCGATCAGAGGGGGCGTCATCTTTGAGGCTGGTTCGTTTGACTTACCACATGTTATTTTTCTTACAACGTATATTATCCATTTCTCATCTCCAGTAATGAACCGTTTTAACCCTTTGAGGGGCAAGCAATTGCGTTTGCGTAATGCTGAATTCCCACCGGAAATTTAGAAAAATTTCATTCCAAAATAAGGAAAAGCAATTTTACGTCTTTTTTCCACCAAAGTTAGAAAATTAAAATTTCATAAAATTTTTCTGGTGTAAATCTTCATTAATCGTAGGTGTGATAAAATATATCCCACCGCCCCTCAAGGGGTTAAAAACGGAACTTCTTCATTTCGTTTCAGCAAAGAACCACATGCTGAAATTCAAGCAAGGTTATTCTGCAGTGTTAAAGTATGGAGTATCCACACATCAATGCGGCTTATATACCTTATCTTCTTCAAATGATCCTGCACTGTACTTTTTGAAATATTTATTCTGTGTGATAGCTCCTGAACTGTGTAATGTTGATTTTCAGCAATATCATCTTTTAAGAGGTCCTCCTTTACAGATGATGGTCGATCAGAGGGGGCGTCATCTTTGAGGCTGGTACGTTTGACTTACCACATGATATTTTCCTTACAACGTATATTAACCATTTCTCATCTCCAGTAATGAACCGTTTTAAAAACGGCACTTCTTCATTTCGTTTCAGCAAAGAGCCACATGCTGAAATTCAAGCAAGGTTATTCTGCAGTGTTAAAGTATGGAGTATCCACACATCAATGCGGCTTACATACCTAACCTTCTTCAAATGATCATGCACTGTACTTTTTGAAATATTTATTCTGTGTGATAGCTCCTGAAATGTGTAATGTTGATTTTCAGCAATATCTTCTTTTAAGAGGTCCTCCTTTACAGATGATGGTCGATCAGTGGGGGCGTCATCTTTGAGGCTGGTTCGTTTGACTTACCACATGATATTTTTCTTACAACGTATATTATCCATTTCTCATCTCCAGTAATGAACTGTTTTAAAAACGGAACTTCTTCATTTCGTTTCAGCAAAGAATCACATGCTGAAATTCAAGCAAGGTTATTCTGCAGTGTTAAAGTATGGGGTATCCACACATCATAGCGGCTTACATACCTAATCTTCTTCAAATGATCATGTACTGTACTTTTTGAAATATTTATGCTGTGGGATAGCCCCTGAACTGTGTAATGTTGATTTTCAGCGATATCTTCTTTTAAGAGGTCCTCCTTTACAGATGATGGTCGATCAGATGGGGCGTCATCTTTGAGGCTGAAATTTCCGCGTTTAAACTTCTCAAACTACCTTCGAAGTATGTCATCTGAAACAACACTTTGTCTGGATACAGCAGAAATTTTACGAGGAATCCAAGTGGTATTTTTACCTTTTCTGAAATAAAAGAACATAATATGACGAAAACGAACTTTTTAGTTCTCAATTCTTAGCACTGCACTGAAACAAAAATTTTGCGACAATATAAGCAAGAATTATGCAGCGCAAGCAGAAAAGACTGAATGTACATCTCTGGGTCATTCAAGGTCACACCTTATTAGTAGCAAAAGAATTAGATGAAATCGAGCTTCATTTTGAAAACCGCAGAAATTTCCGGGTGACCCAATACTTATTTTGTTAAAATGTTGAAATGATTGAATGGCACCAGGATTTGCGAAAAATTTTATTTACAAATAATTAAAAGCTTTTCTTCACATGTATTATAAAAGCAAACATTTATTTCAAAATTCTGATGCGATTGTGACATTTTGGAGTTAAAATTAAGTGGTTCTAAGGAATGGAGTTATGAATAAAAAGGAGGAGACATATAGTGTATTGTCTACCAGTTGCGAGTGAAGTAACTGAGGAGGTTGTCACAATATGGCGGCTGCTTTTTTGAAATCGGTTCTTCAGTTTCTGACTACCGATAGGTCAAGCTTCCCACCAGTAAAATTGAATAGAAGATTTCGTCTTAAAGAAGCGTCTTATTCATGGATTTTTTTTTTCAAAAATGTCACAAAAATTTCTATTTGTTTTTACCGGTGTCAGTATGCCTTATAAAACTGTCGGTTTGTGTCCATGGTTGTCACAATATGGCGGACACTCAGAGCCTAACTACTACCAAAGAAAACTCCTACCAGTAAAAATGAAAAATTGTTTCTTCCACTATTTATGACTGAAATTTTGTAAAAAATAAGGCGTTTAAATAAGTTTAAAATATCTATATAAACCTACTGGTGGGAGTTTCTACCGTCGATAAACAACCCCTTTGCTAGCGGTTACAGTTGAAGCTTCACTATTTTAAGGATATGTCAGTTCCTTTTTATTAATAGTTCCATGTTCTAAGGTAAGTATATGTAATATACCGCCGCCCTTCAAGGGATTTAAGGGGTTAAAGATAGGTATTGTTCGGAGGTGCCAAGCTCCAACTAATCTTCCGTAATGCGTGGATTAATTTGACCCAGTTTAAGAATGTTTCGAACCAGAAAATATATTTGATGAATCTTTATTTATTTAATTCCAGTTTTCTATGTGGAACTTATTTAATTTCATCTCTGAGAAAAATTTCTGGTGCGAAGTGTATTAAACCAGGGTTAAATTAACTCTCATATTACGGAGGATTAGTGGCAACTTGGCACCTCTGGTATTGTTTCAACGTATATCGTTCAATTCTTTTCACACTCATATAGGCCATTTTCGGGTTTTACGTAAAATATCTAGCTCACTTGAAATAAACTGGACGTTCTGGTGACAATGAACAGTCGGTCATAACAAAATTGAATATTTCTAGAATTAATAATTTAAACTTCGTGCAAGCTTATATTTAGACCAGGGTTGCCAGTTTGGCCTCCAATTTTAATCGCGAATTTCAAATTCATACCGGAAATTTCGAAAGAAGAAATGTTACGCTATGTGATCAGTAAATGTCTCTCATTAAATAAAGTGTTTATAAAATACTATTCTTTATTTCTGCTATAAACTGGAAATTACTGAATAAAAATGGAGACCAATCTGGCAACCCTGATTTAGACTAATTGGAGAGCCGGGAATCGTATTCGAGTATCCAAATTAGGTGTTAGTCTTAAACAGTTAATAGTTTGTTATAATTTCAACAATTCTTAATTAAAGTGTGCTTTTCACACAAATTTTTTTTAATGCAAATTGAACTATTTTTCACTCCTCTCTGACAAAAATAATGTTTTGTATATGCTTTTTTGTACGTGTAAATCAGAGTACAATTTACTGTGCTTTTACTATGCATTCTTCGTATATATTAAAAAAAATTAAAAACAGAATTGTGTTATAAATTTACCTACACGAAAATCTACTCATGTTAGCATAGCTGCCACCTTTTAAGTTTTTTGAAATGAAAAAACTATATTAATTCATTACAGGACTGCCATTAACGACTATTTTTATACTCTAATTGCACTACTATTTTTTAAAATAAATTTTGTAGCGTATTTCACTTGCACATGTTGTCAAGGTGCATGTGAAATATTTTTGTTATGAGACAGTGGAATAGAATAAAAAATTAGCCGCCAGTGTCATACCTGCATTACTCGCTGGTGTTGCATTGACGCAACGGTTGAATTAAAGTCATATCCTTAAATGAACTACCGAGCAACCACTATTTTAGAATTAAAAATTTGCCTTATTTAATAAGAGAAACTTTGCGATTAAATAAAGGGCAGTTCACTTTTCGGAATTTGTGGACTTTCAGAAAAAAAGTTGAAGAGCCATTACAGTTTGGGCGGAAAAGGGTGTGGCGGTGATTTCGTATGCCCAGGTTCACAATATGAGTAAGAGGAAAAAAACTCCAACACAAAAGTTTAGAGGACTTACATCTTTATTATGAAACACCTTTAATGAAAAGCCGTGAACGGTATAGAGGAACGGGGAGAATTTCAAGAACTGCCGAATTGGCAGACGCCCACAGAGGGGCTTGATTTTTTGGTTTACATGGCTTTCGGTCAGGAGCAAGAGTGAGTTAGATTTTGTTACTATTACATACAGATTGGCGAACACTAGAAAACCATATGTAAGATGTTTGGCGAAAAACAAATTGGGTAGACAAAACAATCCAGAAGTTTTACATTCAGTTGAAAACTATGCCATGGCGGGCTTTTTAGGGTTACAATAAATAACATTCCAGCGGTAAGCAGGGAGACTTAAAGAAATAGGAACACGTGATTTTACAATAAATATCATTAGGTAAGTACATTACTTCTAAGTATATTTCTGCACAAAAATAAGACACATTTTATTAAATAATATTTTTCTTTAAGAAAATGTTTATTTAACCTAAAAATAAAGCATAAAGGTTGCAGCTGTGTGTTATATAGTTGCCTATCACTCAATTTTTGAGTTCTGCTAATTCCGTATGGAAATATTCGCTTTATTTCATAACAGAAATTTGCAATTAAATAAGACGAATCTTACTGTTATAGGACAACACATGATGAAATAGTCACAAAATGAAAAACTCGTCAGCTAGAGTGTTAGATCCATCGCACGGCGTATATCACGTTTACGTTAATATATTTATGGAAATATGTTTATCATCCGACCTGCTTTGAAATCTTTTTAGCCTCTAAGGGTGGTGAGACATTTTTTAACACTTAACTTTAATCAAGATTTGTAAAAAAAAAAATTAACAAAATTTTACTTTTATTACTTGGGCGAAAAGCAGCTGTAAAACTGAATTTTCTTCTTTCCGATTAAAGTTTTTCCAAAATTCCGATGTAAATTCAACGTTAAAATAACACAATTTCTTGCACCTGAAAGGTTTAACACTAGAACGCACGGAAGGAGTCGATTCAACTCCGACCATATGATTAAATGTCAATTGGATCCAGAAATTCTTTCTTAAATTAAGTTAAATTTAAACCACTCAGATTTACGTTAAATAAATCAGTCAAATAATTTTAATTAAAAATTCTGGAATCAAGTAGTTTTATGAAACTTGAGTAAAATTTCCGGGCATTCTAGTGTTAATACTTTGTTGGCCAGTATTTTAATATGAAATCACTATTTTAACCCTTTAACATGTTAACGGTTGCATTAAATTACGGTTTAAAAATTCAAATTGCTTATTGGCACCACTTTTTTGAAAAAGAAATATTCACTTTATTTAATGACAGGTAAAATGATAGCATAATTAAGCAAATGGCACTATTTTATAAAACTGATGGGAATCGAACAATCTGAATAAATAATAAAAGACACAGCCCGTGAATATCAAGATAGCGAGGATTAAGGGGTTAAAAACTGACGTTGCGTATTCGCAACATTATATTTGTGATTTTTAAAAATTTTTTGATACCCGTAAAAGAGAAAGGTAAAATTATCCTTATTTAATTAACACATTTCAGTGATTCATAAGGTAAAAGTAAGTGCTTAACAAAAAGTGATGTGAACTGAATAAAATTCCTGTAAAACCTGCTAGTCATTAAAGGGTTAAATAAAGCAAATACAGGTTTCGTACAGTTCTACTACAAATTTTGAATAGTTTTTTTCGCCTTATTTATTTGCAGAAAAATATTGCAAATTCTGCGAAATAAAACTAAAACAATTAATTTTTATCATTAATAATGGTGCCAAACTCCTTGGAAATTCCAAGGTGTGTGCGATCCTGCAAACCTTAAAATATTATTATTAAAAAACAATGATAACTAAAAGTTGGAGTTAACCAAACACGAGTATACTCGTGACTGGTCGGCAAAGTGTAAAATGTTTTTAAAATTATTGTAAGAAAATAAAGTTTCATTTTCGCAATATACGTGGAGCAGTTTCAGGAATAATATTTCACTGATGTCGAAATTTAAACATCCATCGTTCACTAGGTAAAAGCACGCGTACACTGTGTCTATTTCGCGATTCTTCAGTTTTAGATACAACACGGAAAGACATTATCGACCGCTTTTATCAAACAGATTGCTGGCGTAACTCTGTGTTCCACGAACTTATTAATATTAATGAGAAGAAATATATCAATAATTTGAAAAATACAGTGTCATTAGATATCGGCTATTGGTGTAAAGATGAAAAGAATGTGATATATTGATTCATTCGAACTGATATAAGAGAATAAAAACTTAAAAAAAAATAAAATAACTGACCTTAGAAACTTTGTTTCAAGTATTTTAAATAAATTTTGAGTTAAAGTGATTTCAAATATGACTCGAGGCTAGTTCCATGAGTTTTTGTAGTGTAAGTCACATCCCTGATAATTGCTATTATTTCTGGCCACCGTTATTTTGGAAAAGTTTTTTTTTCGCCTTATTGAATTAATGAGATATCTCCTATAAAATGAGTCACGTATTTCAGATCTAAAATACTGGTAGTTAAAATTCGTAGCAATTTGCACCCATGTGACTTACACTACAAGTTTGCATGGAGTGTAAACCAGCGAGGCAAAATTTTGCCAGCAGGTCACTTGTTACGACTATACGTGAACAGTCATCTTCATCTTATATAATCGCAGAGACTCGGTCATTAAAAAATTCGAAATATACTATCAGGAAACAGTGGTAAATTCTAAATAAAAAAAAAGAGTGACTATTCACTCAGGAAGAGTGAATATTCACTCTATCGCATAGTCAAAATATGCCCAACCTCGTTAGAGTGACTATTCACTCTGGGAAAAAGTGGAACTGTTAACTCCCTGAAAGAGTGAATACTCACGTCTGGGAAGTGAATATTTACTCTAAACAGGGTTGAATAATCACTCTTTCGGAGCAGTGGCTATTCACTCTTGCAAAAAGAGTTCGTTTTTTCACCCCTGGTAGGAGTGAATAGTGACTCTTTCATAGGAAAGAATGTTCACTTTTTATGGGGGGAATTCTTTTTTATATCTTTTAGAGCATGCAATGAAAATAGATACAAGCGTGGTAAAGATTGGAATAAAATACTTTTATTCCAGTAGCAGGGGAGGAAAAAAAGGCTGAATTCGGAATTAATTAGGGGAAAGCTGGAAATAGTTTTATCCGTTTATTTTAGCTCTATAATGAATATGCTAAGTTTTCCCTGTCGTAGTAGGTGAGCGTTAGAAAATATGTATAGATTTTTAGTAAAAAAAAAACACGTTTTTTTAAATACCATAACAATATCGCAAAACAGCTAATTCTGTCAAAAACATTGTCAATACAAATGTTGTAGAGCTTAAAATTCCGACTAAAATGAGTAAATACACTTAATATTTTTGTTGAAAATTAAGGTCACAATTCTACTTTAAAGTTTTAGATCCGTGGTCAGGGGGTTGAACTCAGAATTAATTACGAGAAAACTGGAAATTGTTTTAATCCCTTCAGTTTAGGTCTAAAATGAACGTACCGTGTTTTCTTTCTCGTGCTTGGGTGAATGTTAGAAAATATATACATATTGATTTTCGAAAAACACGTTTTTTTTAATTACCTTAACAATATCTTAAAACAGCTAAATCTATAAAAAACATTGTCAATACAAATGTTGTAGAGCTTAATATTCTGAATAAAACTAGTACCATCATTAATATTTTTGTTCAACATTAAGGTTGCAATTCTGTTTTAAAATTTTTCAAGTCAAGAGCTTGAAGCCAGGAGAGACCAAGTTAACTTAACAATGTCTCAAAATTACGGCCTTAATATTGAACAAAATTGTTAATGTGAATACTCATTTTTTTCAGAATTTTAGGCTCTACAACTTTTGTACCGACAATGTTTTTGACAGAGTTAGATATTTTTGAGATATTGTTAAGTTAACTTGGTCTCTCCTGGTTTCAAGCTCTTGATTAGCGATTAAGCCAAAATTTTGAAATAGAATTGCGACATTAATGCTGAACAAAAATATTAATGATGGTACTAATTTTATTCCGAATTTTAAGCTCTACAACATTTGGTTGACAATGCTTTTTATAGAGTTAGCTGTTTTGAGATACTATTAAGGTAATAAAAAAAACGTGTTTTTCGAAATTAAATATGTACTTATTTTCTAACATTCACTCAAGTACGAGGAAGAAAACAAAGTACTTTCATTTTAGACCTAAATTGAAAGGATTAAAACAATTTCCAGTTTTCTCCTAATTAATTCTGACTCCAACCCCCTGACCATGGGTCTAAAATTTTAAAGTAGAATTGTGACCTTAATGTTCAATAAAAATATTAAATGTAGGTACTCAATTTACTCAGAATTTTAAGCTCTACAACATTTGTATTGACAATGTTTTTGACAGAGTTAGCTGTTTTGAGATATTGTCATGGAATTTAAAAAAAAAAAAACGTGTTTTTTTTTACTATAAATCTATACACATTTCCTAACGCTCACCTAGTACGAGGGGGAAAACATAGCATATTCATTCTAGACCTAAACTGAAGGGATTAAAACAATTCCCAGCTTTCCCCTAATTAATTCCGAATTCAACCCCCTAACCACTGGGCTATTTATTAGTAATATTTATTTAATTCATAGTTTGTAACACTAATTGAACTTATCAGGAAAAATTCAATAAAAGTTACAGATGAATTTAATTAGTTTCTGGCAGAAATAAACTAAAATATTTTATTCCAATCTTATCCTTTGTGTTTGCTTTGCTTTCATTGCTTGCCCTATAAATATATGATAGTTTGAAAATACCCATAAGGCAAATAATTAACCGAAATTTTAATCAGTTAACATTATTTTTTTCTTTTAAGATACCCATTAAGTTGAATTTAGTGTTTTAATAATTCCCTTAATGTAGGTTAATTATGTTCTTTTTTTTCACGTGTAATTTAAATATTAAATATTTAGATCTCAATATTCATTGCTAAAGAACGTAAATTAATCAAATGTTATTGTTTACTGTATTTTAGTTAATTTTCAAGTTTTATTAGTAATTGTAAGGTGAATGTTGTATGATTAACAATGTGTGATTTCATTTTAATTTTTGCTTTAAATAATTTTTGTTTTAAAATCTTATCTTTTTACCACACATTTCAGTAAAGTATCGCTATTTTGCAGAGTCCTGTTGTTCTAAAATATTTTTAATTTTTCCACTTAAAAAGCAGTGCTTATCAATTTACATTTTTTTAATAAGTTCTAAGCTTTATCAAAATATTAAGAATGTGAAGGAATTTTTTATGTGTTGTGATTTGTCATTGTTTTATCAAATATGAACACGGGGTCTACATTTTTACATTCTCTGGAATATGTTTATATTTTTATTTTAAACATATTCCCAGGGCTCCCACTCGGTCCGTTTTTTGAACACCACTTTTATTTTAAGAAAAATCATCTTTATAAATTTAGTAGAAACATACCAGGCGCAGCGTTTTGCTTGAAATTGTTGCAGAAACCTACGACTCATTTCTTTCTAAAAAATTACTGGTTTTCAAAAAACGGACCAGTGGGAGTATTCCCCCTGTATTCCTTAACCCGAGATTGCTCGCTCAGGGTAGTCATACCTAGGCTGGGCACGGTTATTACATTTCTCACCACTAATTTTCGAAAAGTAATCGTCAAATTATTTTTGTGAGCAATGTCAACGATTAAATAAAATGACGATTTTTGTTTGAATTTATTGGTGGCAAAGTGTTAATCGTTCATATCCTGGATATGCGCGAGCATTCCCGGGTTAACTTAATCATGATTTCGAATTTTCCTCCGCTATTGCTGAAAAACGGATATTAATAAAATGATTATTTATGGAATGACATGATAAGCCATATTTAATTTAAATATTTTTTTCCCGTATATATCGTATTTTGTGAATATGAGCTAAATAGATTTCGTATGTCTTATAGGAAAAGATTGATCTAAGAAATAGAGAAAAAAAACGAAATATAAAAAGTCCTTCCGGCCAGTGCCGGGAGGAAGAGGTAGCTTTCATATTCCTTATTTTTAAAAAGCAAGCATATATTATTCAAACACACGAAGCTCAATTTAGTGGAAACCGATTATAGGAGATTCAATACTAATTTTTATCAATACTAAATCATTATGAATGAGAATTTCGCGAAATTAGTCAGCTTTATTCAAGCTGCTTTTATTTAAAGTAACTTATATTTGGTTGCCAAATTCGGCAATATCTTGAAGTTCCTGCCATTTTAAGACAACATGGTGGATGAGGCTAACGAGTGAACTTGGTCGGGACCTTAGTAATTCCTGAGCACATGCTCACTCATATTGGAATCGGTTGATATATACAATAGGGTGGGCCGAAAAAAACTTTTTTTCTCTTTTTATTCGCTATACCGCGGAAAACTTGTGTCTAGGGTAGCTTAGTAAAATGCAATAACAAAATAAATAAATTTTTACGTTTGGCGGTAGCGCATCGGGCTTAAAATTTGTGAAAAAACACGATTTTGATAATTTTTCTAATAAATGGAAATAAATCAAATAATTTATATAACAAGCGGCTATAGACATATTTTAGTAGAAAAGAGTATTGGAATGAAAAACAAATGAAAAAAAAAACAGTGGCACTCCGGGAGTGCCAATAGAAGTGAAAACTTCAACAATTACGTGTGTGTTTTTTTAATCGTCAGGAAATGTTTTATTGTGCAGGAAATACTTTTAAATGTAGTGTTTTTTTTTATTCATTATTATACAACAACATACACCATAACGCAAAAATAACACGAATTTTAAAAAAAAGAGAGTTTTTCTGCTAAACTTACCCGATATTTGATCGAATAGTTCACTTTTGCCACCAACTATTGACATAAATAACAACTGTTGAATAAAGATAATTTTATTTTGCTAGAGCAAGGTAGTTTTATTTTAGCAAGAGTCACGAGACTTGGCTAATTTTTACATGAGATGTTTTTGATGAGATTTCCTTTTTCTAACTCCTGTACGTGTATTTCGGGAACCTATAGCGCACAGGCAAGCATGCGGCGCGCTTGCCTGTAAATTGTTGTTATTGATTAAGCAATCAATAACAATTAATTGCCCGCCCTCCTCATACCGAACTATGCACAATACATGTACATACTTATATACAGAGGTGTCGGTTACAATAAGAGTATCACGAGTTCAATGGTTTTTCCCATCTCAAAAAATGCCAAACGCACCCAAAGAAGCTTTCACTTCAATAATGAAAGTATCAAGTATTTGTCTTTAACAATAAACACAACAGCGTACTGCAACGAAAATGTAAATTTTGTGTGTGTTCCTTCCTGTGTGAGGGAGAAAAAGCGAGAAAAAGTGACGCCGGGAGAAAAAGTGAGTTTTAGCTTAGTTCTTCTATTGCGGATTGAGCTGAAGAGGGAAAAGTTCCTGTCATTCACCGCTTGGCGCGCTAGTGTCTATGTGCCAAAATGCTAGCATCTCGGTTACGTAACAGTGTCTCCAAATCAGTGGTTTTTCTCAATCTCAAAAAAAGCTCAACGCGCCTAAAGAAGTTTTCACTTCAATAAATACATTTCGCAACACATTGGCAGCGAATTATGTTTAAAAAAAGGCATTTTTTTTTTTAAATGACAAATTTTCATTGAAATAAAAACTACTTTTCTGATTGTACTATGACCTGATCTGATTACCTTTATCTGATTGTACCTGAGTGTAGTTTCACTTTGTAATAAAATATAGTCCTTTACTTGTCTTTACTATCTTTTGGAAGTTTGAAATAAGATTTGCTTGAAAAACTAGGCACTAAAGATCTCGAGAAAAGTGTCGTTCTTATAAAAAACATCTCTGGACCCGAAGACTTTTTATGATGCCTCTGTTACCAGCTTCACGCACCGTTCTACTGTTTGGGATTGACATGGGAATTAGTCAAATTTCCACTGGGCCGCTGTTTTACCTGATTCGACCTTAGACCAAATCTCTTTGTTGGTGGCTCTTCTCAGAAGAAGGTGTTGGTGAAAGTGTAGTAGAGTTCCAGTGAATCATTTCGATGTATTCTGTAGCTAGAAAAATGATTTTGGATGTTAGAAAACACCTGATTGACTTTCTTTTAGAAGCGAAGTTTCTAGCCTTTATAATCCTTCTGAAACATAACTCTCGTATATGATCCCTTTTATCTACTATCATAATCAAAAGCAAATTTTCTGGATTGGCAAAAAATGCGTTCTGGTTCAATGACCTTCAGCAAGTTTTCAGAGAGGAATTTTGACGATTTTATAACTTTCAATACATGTTCCGGCCCATTTGTGAAGTATTTACTTTTTTTAATACTTAACCATACAGGTACATAAGACTTTAGGAGAAAAGAAACTATAATCTTGTGTTTGTCTGTTGGATTTTCAATACTTAAATACAACTGGAGAATTCTGTTCTCCGTCGTTACCCACCTTGAATGAAAAGTGTGCCATGCTCAGAACAGATAAATCTTCAGGACAGCTGCCTGCTTTTATAGTACAAATAATGTCCAGTAGGTACTGCTGATCTTTGCTTAAATTTTGCCGGTCAGTTCTGGAAATTCACACTCAACACTGTTAAATTTACCACTGGGAGTTTCTCGCATTTCCTGAGCTGCGTGCCAATCGGACTAGTGATTTTGGCACAGTCGTTTCACCATCTAAAGTTTTAAACAAATGCCGGAATGGCAACTCATTGAAATGTAAAAGGTGTACACCACCACCTCTCCCCACTGTAGTGGTCTTTTAACTTCTTCTTTAATGTGAATAACACCGGTTTTCCACACCGTATTAGTAACAGTGCCATCACATCCAATCACATTTTTTTGTTTCCTTTACATCCACACTTCCAATTTTACCAATACCATGCATTCTTTGAAAGTACAAGAATTTTAGTTCAATGATGGGCATATTTTTTGCTTTTTCACAGTTACAAATAATAGAGACAGGACACTCACAAACCTCAGGGACCATTTTACAATTACAGTCTAATGTCATTTTCACTTACACGCAGAGACATCAAACAGTAACAAAGATTTTTTTTTTTTTTTTTAAATCTTCAACTCTCTTTTTCAACTTTTACTTTCCCTTATCACACTTAAAGGACTCCATAAGATTACGATAACTGTCATGATATGCATTTGTTAACTGAACAATTCTGTAAGGCGTTACTGTCAGTATTGAAGCTTTATCAAACACAGATTTAACTTTTGGCGTCACAATAATAGAAACGTGAGAAAAATTAACTGACCTGTTGTTTGATTTCAAGGCTAAGTTGTAATTTTCATGGAAGCAACACTTGAGAACGTCTTCATAAGTTGGAAGTTTATTCACCGGTAACTCTTTTGGGTGTTATAACGGGCAGTTAAAGTCACTGCGAGTAATTTCTTCGATAACAGCCATAACACAGCGATCGAATCACTTATTAAGCGGTCATTAATTAAATCAGTCTTTAAGAAACGCGATTGAAACGCACAAGAAGAACACACTGCTAATCATTGCCGGCAAAATTCTAGTGATCAACTCACAGGAACCGTTGTGTCATAAAGCACACACATGCGTAACGCACAGTGCATTGTGAAGCGTCAGTACAAGTAGTATTGACGGACTCCAATTCGCAGCAGGGCTCGTCGCGCATTACTGCTAGCAGAGTAGAAAGACTCATAATACAGCTTGAATGCGTCAATTTAAGGATATTTTAATTGCTTTGCGCTACCCTAAATGAAGTAATTTTGTTTCTTTTTTTTATTATAATGTGCTTTTTGATCTTTCTTTTAAAGCCTTTTTACCATAGCAGTTTTTTATCTTTTTCGTTTATAGCTTTAAAAAATCGAAAGAAAACTACTGCTTTTTCAATAAATTTCAAATATTTAAGTGCGATGCGCTACCGCCAAACGTAAAAAATTATTTAATTTGTTTTTGCATTTTACTAAGCTACCCTAAAGCCTAGTTTTCCGCGGTATAGCGCATCAAAAAACAAAACAAAAGTTTTTTCGGCCCACCCTAATATACAAGTGTTGTCGCAGGCAAAAAATCAGATTTTTCAAAATGTCACCCACATTAGAAATTCAAACTGCTATATCTGAGCCACTTTTTAAGATAAAGACAAAACGAAAAATGCTCCGGAATCCTTATATCATGGTCAAATACTTAAGAAAGAAATCTTTTTCAATTTCTAATGTTGTTTGCACCTCACTTTAAATATAATATTTTTTTTAATTTAATGGCCTCCATTTGAAACAAGATGGCTGATGAAGGTGGCCAGCGAACTTGGTCGAGTTATTACGATACCTTCCTATATCGATCCACATGCCTTCCTATATCGAAATAGGTTAATAAATACGCGTGTTATCACGTGACAAAAATCAGATCGTTTCAAAATGTCAACCATGCTAGAAATTCAAAGTGCTATAATTCAACCATTTTCTAAGATATATACGAAACAAAAACTCCTCCGGAATTTTTGTATCAAGGTCAAACACATAAAAAAAAATCTTTTTCATTTTTCAATTTTTTGATAACTCATTTTAAATTTAAAATTTAATTTTTAAAAAAAAGGCAGCCCTTTTGAAACAAGATGGCGAACGAAGCTGGACAACGAACTCGGTCGAGACATTGGTATGTACTACGTACATACCAAGTTACATCCAAATCGGTTCATAAATATGCCTGCTATCGCGTAACAAAAATCAGGTCGTTTCGAAATGTCAGCCACAATAGAAAATCAAAATGCTATAACTCAGCCATTTTTTTAGATATAGACGAAACAAAAACTATTCCGGAATCTTTGTATTAAGGTCAGACACATATAAAAAAATATTTTTCATTTTCCAATGTCTTTGGTACCTCATTTTAAATTTAAAATTTTTTTAAATGGCCACCATTTTGAAACAAGATGTCGGATGAAGCTGGCGAATGCACTCGGTCGAGACATTGGTACGTATTATGCATACACCAAGGTACATCCAAATTGGTTCATAAATACGCCTGTTATCGCGTCACAAAATTCAGGTCGTTTCAAAATGTCAGCCACGCTAGAAATTCAAAGTGCTATAACTCAGCCATTTTTTAAGATATAGACAAAACAAAAACTGCTCCGGAATCTTTGTATCAAGGTCAAACATATAAGAAAAAAATATTTTTCAATTATAAATTTTTTGGTACCACATTTCAAATTTTAAATATTTAAAAAAAATTTTATTGCTGCCATTTTGGAACAAGATGGCAGTTGAAGCTGGCCAACGAACTCGATCGAGACTTTGGTATGCACTATGTATACACGAAATTTCATCCAAATCGGTTCATAAATACGAGAGTTACAATGTGACAAAGATCATATATATATATATATATATATATATATATATATATAAACTTTTGAACAGAGGGTTGTTTCGGGGTCTGGGGGTCATGATCGATGAAAATATACCAATTTTTTTTTAAATCTCTTTCCTCCGAACGGCTGCAATAGGTAGCTTTTTGTAATGAAAGCTACCTAAAAGAAAAAAAGTGACTGCATATATAGGGGAGGTAGGGGAGGTTTGATACATAGGGAGGGTTGATACATTGACAATTTTTCTCAACAAATGGCATTAACAGCCATTGTAACAGATGTAAAGTCTTCTTTTATTAGCAGAGGCCATCATTAGCTGAACTTAGCAGTGAAGAACTAACAACGTTTTTTTTTTCTTTTAATTTTGAAGACTTTTGGATTGTCGATGTAAATTTTTTAAAATACCGATTTTCTTTCATAACTCTTATTATTGTTGAGATAATATCTTGTAATTTTTTTTATTTGTAAAGCACATTGTTAGGGTGAGTGTTACCAGAAAGTAGATTGGCATTTTGCTACTGCATTTATACAAAGTGAATAAAAATCCAATAAGGCATGATAGGGGGAAATGATACATTGGTGCTGGGGAGAAATGATACACTTGTATATTTTAAATTTAATAGTTTTTTTAAGTTGCAAACTAATATAGGAATGTAATATTCATTATTGTTTTACAGCAAGAGCTACTGAAATTGGTAAGGAAGAACAAAGAGACTATTCATAGGCATTATGTCGGTTACATAGAAAAGCAGTACGATGAGGGATGGTTAGTTCGCTTTGCTCGTCATGTAGAAGGAAAAAAAAAGTTTAAATAGCCTGAAAGGAAAAAATGTTTCTATTATTGACGAAGAGCAAATAAATAAAAAAAAACATTAAATCCACCCGATTTTACTTACCAAAATGATAGAGTTATTAGTTTTTCTTTTAACCATTTCAGGGGTGGTGGTATGTTTGTGAAACCACTTAATTTTAATTCCCAAACGCCACATTGGCACCAGCATTTTGGTAAAATATTTTTCATTTAATAAGAAAGTGAAATATAGCCCTTTTCATATTTCCAATTAAATTTATTGGAAAATACCGGTGCCATTCATTTATTCAATATTTTAGCACTGAAAATGCTTTGCCCTGAAAGGGTTAAAGAAATCTTAAATGTGCTAAATTTATGTTAAATTGTTTGCAAATCAGCAATGTTCTCTTCATTTTTCCTTGCAGCAAGATCTCTAGGGTTTTTTTTCATTATTTATTTTCTAAAAAGTGTGTTAATAGAATTGTTTAAATGATAGCAATTGTTTAAATATTTTTGTAAAAATCATTTCTGAAACAAAAATATGTCAATGGCATTTCTTTTTAAATTTTACTTAAATATTTCAAGATTTATCATAAAAAATTGTATGACACATAAATTGAATTGTGTGCATTTTTTTAAAAATTACCATAACAATGTATCAAATCTCTCTTGCTAGTGTATCAATTCTCCCCAGCAATGGGGAGATTTGATGTAGTAGTAACCATTCACGATAATTGTGATATATTTTTTGAATTCACAATATTTTTAATAAATGAATAAAAGGTCACTTTATAAGAAAACACGAAGAATTTGTTTAAAAATAGGTTTCTAGGGTTGTAAAAAATTAGTAAAAAAAAGGGAATCATACCTCCCCTACCTCCCCTACTCTTCTTATTGTTTGAAAAACATTTTTAATGTAAAAAGTAGTTATTTATATCTTTAAAAAACATTCAATCCTATATTATATACGTGATAATATGAGCTTTTTCAAAAATATACTACAGCAGTTTTATCCATAAATTCGTGTCAGGCAATAAAACAAACAAATATTTAATGCTTAAATATGTTTTATTTTTAGTGCAAATAATTAAGTGTATCATAAACGTAGAAAATGCGTTTGCAATAGCAGGAAATTTTATAACTCATGCAAAATGTCTATAATCAAATGTTCTGATTAAAATCATAAACAGCAGAAAAATGCTTACATACAATTTAAAAAAATGAATATATTAATTTAAAAACCCTAAAAATAATAATTAGTATTTTATAATTATACTATTAAAAAACGACATACGATAATAAATGAATTAACCCTTTGCACTTGAGAGGTGGCTCTCACTCACCATCAGTGTTGCCAGGTATCACGCGTAAATCAGGACTCCAAATTCTCTGGACACCACTTATTTCTTATAGTTTACTTCGCAATTTTTAATTGCAAATAATTCTGCCATTAGATAAGACTAAGAAAATTTCTTTAAAATACTGGTGTCCAGAGCATTTGGAGCTCGAATTTATGCAAGACAGCGCTAGTGGTGAGTGAGAGTCACCTCTCGATTGCAAAGTGTTAAATGCATTATTCGATTTAACATCGTCTCAAAAATCTTGCCATTTGATATAAGAAATACTTTTTAATTTTAGAAATTTGTAAATGTTAAACAAATCTGAAAACATTGGTATGAAGATTTAGGATTTTAAATAAAATTTTATAATATTATTAGTAATAAAAAAATCTTTCAAATGTTTCATTACTTAAATTAAAAACTGTAATGTGAAACAAGGCATTTTCCAAGTATAATGCTATTTTTCAATCTGAAACCTTTTAGTAATATCATAATAATCGAATATTATATTTAACTCCAACATAATAATAACGATAAATACTGTAATTGTTTATAATCAGACGACAGTAAAACACCGAAAAAAATCCAATAACATAAATCACGATCTCAACGCATTTTCTACAAATCAGTACTAATTAATGTTTACATGTGCATGAATCATCATGCATTATATCACCGCCCCCTGAATACTAGGCCTGAGTTCTGACACAAAAAATGGCGGTTGCCGAAGACGGATTTTTCTAAACGTATCTACGATCCCCTAAATTTAGACACCAGTACTTTATAAAAGATTTCTTTGACTTGTTTAATCTAAAAAAAAATAAAGCGGAAAAAACTTAAAAAAATTACTAGTACCAATATTCAAGGAACCGTACACTCGCAAAAAAACCCCCACCTTCGGCACTAGTCGTTGGGGGGTTCAACTGCAACTCGATTCCGTGGCTCCTGAACCGCTGGGCTTACTTTCTGCGCCCTGCTGCGCAGTGCAGAGTTCTTTTTATCTCGGGAGCCATGAAGCAACTTTGCTCCGGCAACTTTCGAATCTGTTTTGCTCTGTTCCGGACTAGTATATATAACATAACACTTAAATTTTATTACATACTGATTAATAATCAAATGAACATTGATTAAAAAGCAATAACTCCTAAACTTAAAGTATTTTTACGTTAGAGCTATAATTAAGTTAAACAAAATTGAATTATAATTAAGTTAAGTAAAATTTAATTAATATTTTTATTACATAAATAAAAATTTAATTTCAATAATTAAATTAATTTTTTTAATTCATATAAGCTATTTTTTAATCATTAGATACACATTTATTAAAAAGCAATAACTCCTAAACTTAGATGAAAAATATTTTTATGTAAGAACTATAGCGACACAGAAATACCAAATAAAGTTTTTATCTTAAGCATTATCCTTCTGTATTAATTTAATAGTATTCCTGTTACCAGATACTGGTTCATCTTTAGTTATACAGCAATGAAAATTAACTATAATTAAAGATTTTCTTTAAATAATACACACACACTCATATATATATATTGTTATTATTTTTACATGTATAATTAACATTAATAAATATGATTACTTAAATATATAAATATTTTCTCTTAGTGATTTGTTATACATTATCTTCAATTTTCACTGATTAATTAGGGGGGCATAAATTATGAAAAAAAGAGACAGCTTATTATTAAAAAAAGCTTTTTTTTTTTTTTAGACATAGCTCGAACAGTGAACATTTGTTTTGGATAATACACTTTATACAAATACAAACATTACATGTATGTATGTTTAGAATTAAATCAAGTTATTTTTTAAACATTATTAATTAGTAATAATTCATAAGATTTTTTTTTTTTTGGGGGGGGGGGGCTCCAATTAGAATCTGCGATTTTTTTTTTTTTTTTTTGTATACATTAGTAATATATTTGAATGTCATTGTTATCTCAAGAGTTTTATGAAAATTGCAGTAGCAGATAATATATAAATCATATATATTAAATATCAATTATATTAGAAACACACGCATACAAATATAAAATTTCTGCAGACATGTGTGGATGTATATTTCCATATATTCATATGCATGATTACATGTGTGTAATTATATATACTTTTACTTAAAAAAGAAAAAAAAAAGTGGCAGATTTATTGGTTTGGAATGTAATGTAGGATTAAAAAAATGTTAAAACTACATAAAACAAATATGCAATATTATACTGATTATTAAAATCCTCAATTGATTATTCTGTATTACTATTGTATACATTGTATGAAAAAATAAAATTTTGATCCATGAGGTCTTTCTAAAATTTTTATTTTCTTAATAAAATTTTGAATTGATAAAATGTTGGTACTTAAAAATTCATTTAAAAAAAAATCAAGTTTATTTTTAGTTGTCATTTTATAAACAAACTTAATATAATAACAGCTCTCTCTCTTTTTTTTTTTTTTTTTTTTTTTACTTATTTCTTTATTTTAGAATTTAACTTTTATTTAGAATTTTTATTTTTGTAGAATTTAACAAGTCATGATTTCATGACCATTTCAAGCAATAGAAATATCACCATGGGCTATGTTATTACTTTGATATAATTTAAATATTTAATTTAAATTATTTTATAAAAAATATAAATTCATAAATTATTATTGATTATAAATTAGAATTATAAGAAATTTAAAGAAATATTAATAATATTTTACGAATTTATTTTATACAACTACTTAAAAAATTCTCTTATATAATTGATAATTGATGGTAAATGATAAGTTTTAGTTTTTAAAATAAATTACTACTATATTTATTTCACCCACAATTTTATAAAATATAATGTAATTTAATACATTAGAATGACATGACTATATTTCATTATCCTTTCCATAGAGGGCGACACTATCAAACGATAAAATGTTAGCCAGAAAATCTTTCAAGAATGGGATGCGCAGAAAGTAGGCGCAGCGGTTCAGGAGCCACGGTATCGAGTTGCAGTTGAACCCCCAACGGCTAGTCACCTTCGACAGCCGCTATTTTTGTGTCAGTGCTCAGGCCGAGAATTCACGGGGCGGTGGATACCTATTGCTTTCCTATCGATTTTTTTTTTAAACTGTCGTTTTCTTTTCCATTCCCCTTCAGTTTTGCATCTGGTTTTAAATTGGTAGCACGTCTTGTTTCTGGCTGATGAAGAAAGACCAAATTTTTTCGAAAGGCCTGGCGCATTTCTTAATTTTGTGCTGTTATTAAGAAGCTTTTTACTTATTTCTGTGCATGTTTATTTTTTGACAACATATTTTGTTTTCAATGTAGAGCAATTTGCTCAGGCCTAGAGATTCAGAGGGCGGTAATCATATCATGAGTCTGCATCCAAGATATCTCAGTGTAAACATTTTAAACGCGATATAATCCACGTTTTGTTTCTGTATTTGAGCAATTGCAAATTAAAATATTTTAGATCACAGTATGGAATAGGAAGAATAAAATTTTTACACTTATTTTTTTATTAGCAAAGGTCAAAGCAATGAAGTCCTGATTATTTTGTGCTAAGCATTGATTGTTATTCAATTGTTAAAACAATTATATTTCAAACTGCTACATAAAGAAGGGATATAACAGACAATCGCTTGCTTCTGAAATCAGAAAACAATTCCAGGACAATCTTTTTTTATATAACATGAAAACTATTTTACTCATAATCATAACATACAAAATCTACAGTAATAGAAGATTAAAATTAAATAAGAATTACGTTTACGTTGCTTAAATAATCACTTTAACCCTTAAATACATGATTTTTTATTTTGTTTCGAAAGAATTATATATAATAACCTGGAAGGTTTATTACACAGGAAAAATAATGAAACTAAATCAGAGATACATTTTTTGTACAATACGTCAACCTTTTCTTATGTTGCATATCTGCAATTCAAGTAAAAACTAAAATATTGTAAATTAGTAGATATTGTAATAAGTACTGAATCTAAATTCCTTATTTTATATAATTTTTTATTTTGTAAAACTTAACCCTTAAATACATAAATTATTTTTTTAGAATTATGTTTTTACTCTTATATTAAAGATACAGACACCATAAATTTTAAAATAGATTTTTAACTTTATATATTTGAAATTTTTACAGGAATAATATTTCTATATAAATATACTGGTTGCTAAGAATTAAATAAAAAATGATGTACATATGCATCACTTTGCATTTAAGGGTTAATAATATCCGTATATTTTAATCCTAAAATGGGGGAAGAAAAAAGCGATTTTCTCTCTTATCTTTAAAAAAGCGTCTTCGACTTGCTGTTCTGATTGGCTGATGAGTAATAGGATACGATACGATCAGTGTTGCCAGGGGGCTACTTTTTTTAAATTCAGATTTCTTGATTGCTGCCACTTTTTTGAAACGATAAAATTACCTTTGCTTTCGCCTTAATTAATGTGCCATTAAATGAGGCGCATTTCATCATTTCAAAAAAGTGGTGCTAATCAAGAATCTGAATTTTAAAAAAGTAGCCCATCTGGCAACACTGGACACGATATGATACATACAACATTCACTCCAAGGAAGTGAATATTCACTCTAAGCAGGAGTGAATAATCACTCTTTCAGAGGAGTGACTATTCACTCTTGAAAAGGAGTGCGTTTTAGAGTTTTTGAAAATTAAGAAGTGGCATATTTTGGTGCTTTTCATTATTTTACTCCATATATTGTTTCAAAGTTGAACGAAAATTTTTTAAAGTGTATAATGCCAGGCTTTCACTCTCATTAACGAAGTGAAATATTTCACTCTCGACAATGGAGTGCAATATTTCACTCCTTTCTAGGGAGTGGAAAATTCCACTCTTTAAGAAGTGTATTTTCATAAAAGTCACTCCAAAAACAGTGAATATGCCTGTCACTCTTTCAAAGAGTGAACTTTTCACTCCTCCCAATTTTAGAGTGTATCACTTTTTAGTGACATAGCTGCCAACTCTTCCGCTTTTTTGTACCACAAAAATTTAATAGAAATTTCTGCCTTATTTAATGGCAGATTACGGCGATTTAAAAAGGGAAATTTTACTATAAAATTTTTGTGGTGCAAGAAAGCGTAAGATGTTAGCAGCTATGTAGTGGCGTCATCGGCCAACAAGAAAATTCTGTTAACACTAAAAAGACGAGGAATTTTAATCAAATTTTATAAAAATATTTCGCACCAGAATTTTTATTTCAAATTATTAACTTATTTATTTAACTCGTTTTTTAACTTTGTTTCTTTTAAACTAATTTTATTAAGAAATTTCTGGTTCGAAACGAAATATATTCATTTGGTAGGGGTCAAAATGACCGCTCGCCGTCTTTCTAGCGTTAAATTTGTCTTATCCTATTTTAACTTGGAAAATTGTTACAATATGAGAAACTATAATCAAGTTTAAAATTGTAGTTATACAATTTTCCACCAGGGGTGCTAACACCATAAAATATCTATCATTTAAAAAATTGTATTAAAACATACATTTGAGCATGCCAGAAGCTTATTCTAGAGGATTATTAAAAACTTACAAAACCACACGCTATAAAGAAAACTAAAATTCTCTGGAAACTATCCACCTATTTTAAAATTTATCAGAGCTTTATACAGAAAAAAGAAAATTTCATTGTATTTAAATTTCGCTTCCCTATATCCCACCAGTAAGCGCCATAAACGCAAAAGAAAACAGAATCGAATCTGTCCTATATATTTTTAACTTCAGTTCAACTGCCATACAGTAAAACAGGGGTGGCCAACTGTGGCACGCTCGACACCACTAAAATTTTATAGTAATCATTGCCTTATTTAATCATCGAATCTCTGCGATTCAACAAGTCAACATTTTCTGTAAAATTTTAGTGGTATCCGGCGTGCCACAGTTGGCCACCCCTGCAGTAAAACATAATTTTTTAAAAAGTTTATGGTTGGTTGCTGTATTTCTTGCCAGAGAGCGTTATCGGCATAAAACAACATTGAGTTGAGTCCCTCTTATCCAATTTTAACTTGAAGTATGGTTGCCATGTGAGTAAATATAAAAAAGTGTATTTTATAATTTTAGGTACGCAATTGCCCGCCTGGGGCGCTACCAGTTTTTAAAAAGTCTATAAATTCTTTTTAAAAATCAAAATACACATTTGTCAATGGCGGAAGCTTATCGTGAAGACTTGAGTGAAATTCGTTCATGGAAAGACATACTTATACATAAAGTTACATGAAGCTGGATAAGTAATGTTGCCATGTATCCCGCGTAAATCAGGGCCCCAAATGTACGAATGTATAGAAACAAATACAAATACATATACAAATGTAAATGTATAGAAGCCCCATCTAAACAAACATCAAAACACACTCAACACACTTTTAGAGATTTCCCACATTTTCTACTTTTTTATGTTCATTTTGACATTTTTCACACACAAACACTTAGGACACAAATACCTAGGAGAGCAGAATGAGCTGATAAATGTAAACAATATTGACATGCGAAAAAACGACATTACTTTCCGGTACTTTTACACCGCTAATTTCTTACAGTTTATTTCGCCATCTTTAATTACTGGTGTCCAGAGCTTTTGGAGTCACGATTTATGCAGGACACCTAGCAACACTAAGCCATAAGTTAAATAGAAGTTCTAGAAAACTGTTCTTCCAATAGTAATTGGCGATAAAGTGTAATACTTATGAAGTCTGTAAAAGAACTATAAAAGTTACACCCCTTATTTTCAATGAAGAAGTAAGAGCATATATAAATAGTCAAAATCTTAGTAACACATGCAAATTTCGTAGAGTTTCAACAACATAATAGCATTTAAATACATTTTAATTAATTCCCACCCACAGACGGTATAGTGTAATTAAAATCTTTTCCGCTTGCGCGACCTTGTAAAATAACTATAAATGCTGTATACACTTTTTTCAAGAAAAAAAGCTCTGCAGGTGACTGTAACAACGTTCTAAAATAACCGCCAATGTCCTACAAATCCCACATTTAATTGTTTCAAAAAAAGTTTCCTAAATTCGTTTCATACATGGTTTCGTAAAATCGTTACATAAATTCATTTCATAAAATCGGTATATTAAGATAGTAGTTTTATATAAGGTAGATTAAAAAATATATGTGCTCTAGCAACACAGTTATAACGTAAGCTGACAACGTTTACGTTGTTTTGTTACCACTCATTTTGAATAGAAATTTTTGCTTTATTTAATCGAAAATGTCTGCGATTAAGTAAGGTAAAAATTATTAAATTGTGGTAATCAAAGACAGCAAGGTTAGCACCTATGGTTTTGAACGCATTATAAATGTTGAAAATCTATATGAAGATTTAAAAACTAACAAAACTAATTTTTAACATTGTTAAACGCTTATTTAAAAAACGCTTTCAAATAATGTGGCTTAACACTTTCGCGGGCGGTGTCCTTGAAAAGGACACCTAATTTTTATTTTACTGGCATCAAGAATATTTAATTAAAATTTTCCTTTTATAACGCACTTGAAAATAAGCAAGTTCATATTTTCTAAAATATTTGGTTATAAATTCTGGTGTTAGTCCATCAGTTTATAAGCAGAATTATTACTCCGCGCCGGAAAGGGTTAACTGTGGTTTTCGCACAACCACTGTTTTAATTCATAAATTTTCGCCTTATTTAATTCCAGAATATCTGCGACTAAATAAGGCGAAAATGTCTGTTTTAACCCTCTTCCTGCGCAACCCGAGATTTTCTCGGGGATGCATTTTTTCTTCTAATTAACACTCCTTGATTATTACCACCAGTTATTTTTTATTGTAAATTTTGCCTTGCTTAATCGGGACATTTTCCCATTTAAATTATGCAAAAGTTTTTGTTCTGAAAAACCGGTGACCAAAGAATAAAAATTCTTAAAAGACGCTCGTCGCGAAGCTATTTTGATAAAACAATTACGCAGCGAGAGGGTTAATTACTGATTTTCGCGTACGCCGCAACTGGATCATACTGCTTCAAAACGTTATTTTCTGAAAGAAATTTAAATATTTTTCACTGTGATAAAAATTTCCAAGTAAATAAACCACAATTTATTTCGAACCATTCATTTTCTTTTTAGTATAATGTCAACATGTCCTTCATCTTCCTAGATTAAAATCAAATATTTTCACTACTTGACAAACATATAATTTCACTAAAATGTTTGTTTAGGCGCCTAGAGACTTAGAATTTCTACTTTCTTTATCTATGTATGGCTTCTTTGGAAACATTATTCATTAAAACGTAAGAAAAAAAAAGAAAACTTTCTTCAATAAATTTACAAAGATTTATGCTAAAAATAAAATAAACCTAGGAATTTTAATTTCCTCTCTCGGAAAATATTTGTGATTATTTGTCTTTAGTTTAAAGTAAATTCATGAAGAATAATAACTTTAAAAATGAAAACATATTTCAAAATAATATCTAGAAAAGTTTCATGCAGATAATTAACAGTAAGATTAAATTTTCTAGCAGTGCAAGAACAGTATCCGAGTTTTAGATGATTTCTAAAGTTAACAATAAATCATGTACACTTCTCCTAGTAATTGCAAAAATTGAAAAAAAAAGGATTTTGGTTTCAAAGTTAGTAAGTTTAGGTAAGTTAGTAACTTCGGTAAGTTTCGACATATAGAACTTGGAAAGTAACAATATTATTTAAATTTGCGGACTTTAGCATCATAGTTTTTAGTCTACCATAATCTAAAGCTTAAGTTTTATTTCCCATGAAACGTGAACCTTGTGCATAAATTTTTAAATTTTTGATACGGGAGCTGCTAACCCCTTGAGGGGCAAGCAATTGCGTTTGTGTAATGCTGAATTCCCACTGGAAAATTAGAAAAATTTTATTTCAAAATAAGGAAAAGCAATTTTACGACTTTTTTCCACGAAAGTTAGAAAAGTAAAATTTCGTAATTTTTTTCTGGTGTAAATCTTCATTAATCGTAGGTGGGATAAAATATATCCCACCGCCCCTCAAGGGGTTAACGACGTACAGTAAAGAATGTTATGAATTTATTTCAAAAATCTCTTGCACTCTACGTGAGCTGTCCTTTAACACCTTAACGGCCGCATTAAATTACGGTTTAAAAATTCAGATATTGTCACCACTTTTTTGAAAAACAAATTTTCATCTTATTTAATGACAAGTAAAAGGATACCATGATAAAGCCAATTACACTATCTTATAAAACTGGTGGGAATCAAACAATCTCAATAAAACACACAGCCCGTGAATATCAAGGGAGCGAGAATTAACACTAGAACGCCCGGAAGGAGTCGATTCGACTCCGACCAAATGATTAAATATCAATTGGAGCCAGATTTTTTTTTCACAAAACAAGTTAAATTTGAAATACGCAGAAATACATGAAATAAATCAGAAAAATAATTTTTATTAAAAATTCTGGTGTGAAATAAATTTTAGGAAGATTAAGTAAAATTTTCAGGTGTTCTAAAGTTACGGGGTTAAATGCATAGTGATGCATATCTGAATCATTTTTTATTTAACTCTTTTTTATTTAACCTTTTATTTACTTACTTAACTATATTTAAATAGAAATATTAATCCTCTAGAAAGTACAAAAATAGGCTACTAAATAAAGTGAAAAATCTATCTTCAAATTTCTGGTGTCTAATCTTTAATATAAGAATAAAAAACACAATTCTAAAACAATAATTCATGTATTTAAGGGTTAAGTTTTACAAAATAAAAAATTATATAAAATAAAGTATTTATATTCATACTTATTAAAATATTTACTAATTTGCCATATTTTAGTTTATACTTGTATTGCAGATGTGCAACAGTAGAAAAGGTTGACGTATTATACGAAAAATGTATCTCTGATTTTTTCATTATATTTCCTGTTTAATAAACATTTCTAAGAATTATATATAATTTTTTCAAAACAAAATAAAAAATCATGCATTTAAGGGTTAATTCGAACCTTTTATTTCATATCTAACCCTGCGTGCTTGAATAAATTTATCCTATCCTGTTACTAACCTAACACGATCGCTAAATTTCCGAAGTGCGATTATGTTCGGCAGAAAATAATTAATTTACTGAAAACTATTAATATGGTGCCCCTTTCTGTATGATTAGACATTGAAACTAATCAATTCTAATTACAAGCAAATAATAAAAGAAAATGGATAAAATGTGAAGGTATGCTATAGATCTTTCCTTCTTAAATAACCCCAACTATCTAACTAATCGTCCATTTTATAGGTACACATTCAATTCCATTTTGTATGTTATTATTGAATATTAATAATTTTTTATGTTTTCTAGCACTATAAGCGGAATATTATGCTTTTAGTTTAAAATTCCAAAAATTCAAATTATTTTAACTTGGCAAGTTTTGTCATAAAATAATAGGGAATATTATTTTCTGTTCAAGGTTATGCAGTATGTTTCTTGAAATTTAACTTCTAGGACGAAGAACCAAATAAAAAATAATTTCATTTGTAACTTTTACAAAAAATTAGTAGTTTGACTTTGAGTGGCTCCTATAGGACTATTAACAATAGCGTTTATAAAATTTTTGCAATTAAAGTATAGCTCTAAAATTAACTGTTTACAAATTAGCTAATGCGCAGCGATAAGAGACACCTTGTATTTATTTACAGAAGCATTTAAAATTCCTTTAGTTAAAGAAATTAGTTGTGCTTCTTTCATAGAGTAAGTAATTAGAATACTCAAATGGAATTAAAGTACAGTCATGGAAAAAAAAGTAAACACCCCCTACTAACTCCTCAACAAATTATCGTAGACGAAAATGACTGGTACCGAACGACTGGAAATAAGGTCTACCTTTAAATGACGTATATAAAACTTGCTTAGGGGGGCATCTACTTATTAAAACGAATCCAAACTTCATTTTTTTTCAATAGCAATACCCAATTTTAACGCGATATTTCAAATCTTTGGTTCAAAATATGCCTAGACACCAAATTTCAAGTCATTTGAATGATGAGTTTCTGAATTATAAACATTCAAAATTGAGTGCTTCTAATGTTAAAATACATTTTCATAGTTTTATTTATAACTTCTGAAATTATGATCCTAATGTTCTAATTTTTTTGTGTAGCAATAATGCTAATATACCCAAACATAAATAGGTTGAATTTGCAATTTTTATAATTTTCTGATATGAATTATGAATTATGAAATTAATATTAAAAAAATTATGAATTGCAACCTACAATTTTTTTGATGGATTCAGATTTATTAAGTCCTGCTTTATGGAAATCCAAAATTTCACATTTTTCTTCCAAGTACTTTTCAAATTATGCTGAAAAAACGGTAAATTGGTGGTTCAAGGGGACGCCTATGATAGAAGTGACTAAATATTTTGAAATTTTTTATGCTATCCTGTAATCTAACAGGCTTAGTTGACTGCTTAAGGTGCCTTGATCAAGAAGGGAGCTCTCTTGGTTAACAATCGAGTACCGAACTTCAATTTGGATACAGCCCTTAAAATACGCTCGTTTTAAAATAACTAATTTCTCGGAAACTTATGGTACGAATTGCATAAAAATTTGTTCTTAGACTAATTGAAGGGTGTAAACTTCATTTATGCTGTCAGAATTGTGTACTGCTATTGAAAAAAACAAAGTTATGGTTCGTTTTAATACGTAGATGGCCCCCTAAGCAAATTTTATATACATCATTTAAAAGTAGACTTTATTTCCAATAGTTCCCGTACCAGTAACTTTCTTCTACGATAATTTGTTGAGGAGTTAGTAGGGGGTGTTTAATTTTTTTCTTTCCACGACTGTACATATGAATTATAACTGGTCTCAGAGGCCTGCGATGAAAAAAATACAAGAGAATTGATAGCTGAACTTAATGTATTTTTTGGTGCTAAATAAAAAAAAATAATGAAAAAATTCTATCACGTCACGTTTTCTTGAAAAATTCAATTTTACTTGGATTTTTATAAAAATTTCATCGGACATACACCCCGTTCCTCATGCTCAAAGTACCAATGTTTCATTTGCGAGTGGGACATACGTGATAAGACTGAACGTTGGGTCAAAAAAGAATGGCTGGGTAGACAAAATTATTAATCAGGCCCCAAGAATGTGATTCGTAACAGCTTAGTTGAGCCAAAATTTGCATTGTTCCAAAAGATTGCGATTGTTTCAAATACCTGTGCAAAAAGTTTCCAGGTTTATCCGAAGCCAAGTTGCAAGAGGAAATTTTTGTTGGTCCAGACATCCGCAAGCTTGTGAAGGATACAGAATTTGAGAGTAGAAGGACAACAAAAGAAAAAGAAGCTTCAGTTGCCTTCAAAGATGTCGTCGGTAAATTTCTGTGCAATTACGAGTATTCTGACTATAAACCAATTGTAATGAATATGATGGAAAATTTTCAAACGTTGGGTTGCTCCATGGGTATCAAAATACATTGCCTTCACTCACATGTGGACTTTACCCCAAAAATTTAGGATCAGTCAGCGAAGAACAGGGTGAAAAGTTCCATCAAGACATCAAATATATGGAGCGCAAATATCAAGGAAGACGGGACAAGAATTTTCTAGACGACTACTTTTGGATGGTAACGCGAGATAGGCCTGATATTGAACATAAAAGAAGAACGTCTAAAAGAAGTTTTAAAAATAAAAGTACGTGCTTAAATATATAAATATATATATATATATATATATATATATATATATATTTTTTTTTATTTGCTCAGTATAAAATTTGTTTGAAACTTTGTACACATACGTAATATTTGCTTCTCTTGGTTAATCGTATATTTTATGTACGTTACCTTAATAAAAACAAATTAAAATAGTATATTGATGATTTTTTTTTTCTAGAAACTGCACCATAATTTCACGTAAATAGTTTAAACTCAAGGGAACTTTTTGTTTTTCTCTCGACCTGAAGCGGCACGTGCCGTCTGACAAAAGTGTTTTTCATACATATAAAAAATAATCGATTACTGAAAAAGCAATTAGTCTCTCCAAGAATCTATTATTTTACACAGATTTAAATGAATAAAAATCACTGTTGCCAGATAGTATATGCATAAGTGTTCGAGAGAATTCCTTTTCAAATAAGATTTTAGCAAATATATCGATATCGATTTTACAAAAAATTCTGACGTGATGGGAAAAAATGGAGGTCATTTTCGAAATCAACACACCAAATAACATAAAAATCAGCGAAAACTTCTCTTGTATTTTTCAAAAACTTCAATTTCGCAGGCCTGTGTTATCTATGTTCCATAAAATATTTTTCATACTTTATAGAGCCTTTTTAAAATTTTAAATAATTTTTTAAGCCTTTCAGGGGCAAACGATTGTGTTTCTGTAATGTTGAATTCCCACCGGAATTTTCGAAAAAACGTATTTCAAAATAAGGAAAAGCAAATTTTCGCCTTTTTCCGCCAAAGTTAAAAAAGTAAAAATTAAGTACATTTTTATGGTGTAAATTAGGATTAAAATTAGGTGGGGGATTAACGCACTTTAAACTTTTTTTAAATCTATTTTTTAACAAATGAAATATCTATAGACGCGTTTCAAGTTATTTTAATCTTTGATTTTAACATTTTATAATGTACTTTACATAAAAGACAATGTGATTAAATCAACGATTAGAAATAAGAGGATTAAAATTATTTATTTTAATCATTTGAGAAAATAAGTCGCACACATAATACAGAAAAAATTGTAAATAGACTTTTATTTGCTAAATACCATAAAAGTACATATACCAAATATCTTCTCTAGATATAGGATAGAAATTCTCAAATATAAAAGTTATAAGAATCAGGCATGAGATTTTCGACTTTTTTCATACCTGCATAATCTTACAAGGAGAGGGCCAACCTTGTTAATCACAGATTTTGTTTATTTTAATATATGTTGTAGTGCAGGGACCCCTTAGTCTCAGGTTCAACGGATTTTATCCAGCGCTCCTTAGTTCTTGAGAAACCGGGGGGGGGTCTAATAGTAGTACACAACTTAAATACTTACTTTGTAACAAAACGGATAGGTTGGTCGTAGCTCAGTCGGTATGGCGTCTGCTGGCTGATCTGCGAGCTAGGGTTCGGTACCCAAACGCGCTACATTTGTTTTTCTCATTTTTTGCGTTATAAATATACTTGTAATTATAATTTAATAATTTAAATTAAAAATTTCAACATCATACTTTAATTATAATGTTAACAAACTTAAATTTATCATTTTTTAAAAATTTTTAAACTATTATTTCCCATTTTTCAAAGAGGTTTAAAAAGAAATTGGATCTATTATTGAATGATGGAAATTCCAAAATCGTGACAAAACCTGTTGTGGTGCCATCTAGGTATGATAAAATAAAAGAATATTCAAATAGAATAAAAATAAAAGCAGAAAGAAGATAAACGGGAAAGCAAAATAATTGAAAGTGCAAGCATACGTATTACAAATTTAAAAATCTTTAATATGCAAAAAATCGGTTGTAATTTAAAATCGGTTGTAATTTAATTCTGATGCTAAGTTTTAATATAATTATGCTTGTTACTTTAAAAACTGAATAATAGTATAATCGCATTGACTTCCTTTGTTAAAGCAATGCGTAAATGATGTTTCTTTAAAATCACGAACTGACACAATTACTCAATATCATTGCATCGATAAAGAATATATGAAATACATTTTAAAAGTGATTTAAAAAAAATTAATAGTTTTATGATGTTTATACAACTATTTAGTTAAAAGTAAAAAAAATTAAATAGGTTAAAATTATAATTGATATACCATATTATAAATTTTAATTGACAATGAGATTATTAAGTTATACTTACAAATGAATATATTTATAAAACAAAAAATGAGAAAAACAAATGCAGCGTGTCCCGGTATCGAACCCGGGACCGTGGATCAGCCGGCAAACGCCATACCATCAGAACTACGACCAACCTGTCCTTCTAGTTACCAAGTAAGTATTTAAGTTGTGTGCTACTAGTAGACTCCCCGGTTTCTCAAGAACTAAGGAGCGTTGGATAAAATCCGTTGAACATGAGATTAAGGGGTCTATACCCTACAACATATATTAAAATAATTAAAATCTGTGATTAACAAGGTTGGCCCTCTCCTTGTTAGAGAAAATGTTCTTCTTTTAAATCTCAAAAATGTTCCGATTAAATAAAATAACATTTTCTCTAAGATTATACTGGTATGCAAAAAGTCGGAAATCTCACACCTGTAGAACATATAAAAAATGAATTATTTAAAAAAAAAAAATAACTTCACAACTCCTTCAATATTACAAAAAAAAAAAAAAAAAAAAAAAAAAAAAAAAAGAAAATGTATGGAAAAAAATTCGCGGAATACCCCAACACATACTAATATAAGGTGTAAGTCTGGTTGTTTCCATGAACATGTTAAAATTAATTCAGTCTTAACCCTTTCAGGGGCAAAGTAGTTCTGTTACTAAAATTTTAAAATAATGGACTGCCACAAAAATTTATTTAGAAATAAATAAATGCTTTTTTTCACATCAAGATAAAAATAAATTATCTCTCAAACCTTTTGATGCAAATTTTTCAGCTATCCAGTGCGAAATTGAATTGGATTCAGTGTTGCCAGTGAGCTACTTTTTTTAAAATTCAGTTTCTTGTCTGGCACCATTTTTTCCCTTACTTAATGTGTCATTAGGTAAGGCGAATTTTACTATTTCAAAAATCTATTGTCAATCAAGAAATGTGAATGTAAAAAAAGAGCCCACTGGCAACACTGATTAGATTAAGGATTGAAAACTAACGATTAGATTTTTTATGATGATTTTATGACTATGATTAATTTAGTTTCAGTCGCACTCTGTTATTAACGATTAAATCAATTCTAAATATAATTAGTAATCTGATTAATGATTAAAAACGTCATTTTTTGTTCGGGCTTTGCTGTATTTTATTTTCTTTAACCCCTTAATTCTCGCTCCCGTCAATATCACGGGCTGAGGTGTCGTTCGTTATTTCTCGTGCCCGTCATATTTCCGGGCTGGAGATTTATTGCTGGAAAAAACTTCTGAAACCAGAAAAATTTAACTGGCATTTCCTTGTCAAGGCTTTGAATATTAGCCTTTGGGTTTGGTTTCTGGCGCTGATTGTGATGTTGGATTCTGTATTTCATGTTTCGAAATATATCACACTCGCAAAAGTTATTAATAATCAAAATTTAATGTATGTTATATTATTTCAAATATTATTTGTAAAAATGTGTGTGATGATGATAAATAAAGATCTAAGATGGGAAAAAGTAAGGTCTTATTCGCATTAATTTGTATGGTGTAAAACAAACATTAAAACACAGAATTCCAGCATGATGGTTTTTCCACAAATGTGAATTTGTTATATAACATTTTTTTTTAACCCTAAAAAAACTAATTGCGTATTTTATATAGAAAACTTATAATTATTCAATTTCTGTAATAAAAAAATAGGTACTTTTTTGATGGTTTTTTCAAATATTAAGTGACCGTTATGGGGTTAATTTCTCTCTAACTTCTTTTACAATAACATGTTTTTATCAGAATTCGAGCCGACCAGCGATCTGGATTCGATTTGGGTTGACTCGATTTTTCAAAAGAAAGTCTTGAATCTTTTTCTAATGAGTAAACTACATATTTGAATATTAATGAGTGTAGTATATGTATTCATTTTTATACAAAAGTGATAAAATTGATATTACAGACATACTTGCACATTATTTTCAATCATTGTATTAAAATATGGATTAATTATGCTTCACTTCGGGTTTGTGTTTTTATATTTCGGTTCGGGTTTACAAAATTATTTTGTCGGATGCGGGTTGGATGTCGTTGATTTTAAGCAGAAATTTCGGGTTTGGGTTTGGACCAAACTCTACATGTCTGGTACAGCCCGACCCATTGCAGGACTCTAGTCGCTGAAAGATTCGCTCACTACTTTGAAAGCAGGAACAAAACTGAAAGGAAATGGAAGAGAAAAATACAGGTTAAAAAAAAACAGCTAATAGGAAATCAGAAGGTATTATAGCCAATTACGAAGACAGCATTGGCCAATCAAAAAACGACAGAACAGAATAAAAAATATGAAGCAAATTGAATAAATAGACAGACAAAAAAGGAAAAAAATATAGAAGAAAAAGTATAATGATTTTAATAAACAAAAAAATAATGAAAAATGTATAAACTCATTCTTTTTTTCAAATTCATTTAAAATAAAAATGATTAAGAATTAAATTCAATAACAATAATGCAATAATAAATAATAAATAATATAATACAAAAATCAATTAAATAATATTATAATATTACTAGTATATAATCCCCATCAAAAATGACGGAAAGTGAATGATAAATCTTCAAAACTATAGTTAAAAAATATTTTCTGACTAAAAAAAAAAAAAAAAAGATGCCCCATGCATTTTGTTAATCAAAAAGTATTATGTTTTGATTTTTTATGATTAGAGCAAAGAAATCATGTAAACTACAATTTAGTCACCAGCGCTTAAACGCGCCATTTCCAGCTACACATTCTATGACGAAAATGCTTGTTTAGGTTTCCTCTACATTAAAAATTTATTGATTAGTGGGACTTTTTTTTCGCTACAAACTACGTTAAAATTCATAATTTTATCTGCAAGATAATTAAAATATATTGTACCGATAAGAAATATTCATTTTATTTGCAATGTCTTCAAATCTGATGAAGTGCATTGTAAAAAAAAGTACGATTACAACAGAAAGTTGACGCCAAAAGAATTAGCAAGAAACATAAGCTTGTAATTTATTGGGAATTAACATGGCCTACAGAGGCGCTGCTTTCGGTACAGAAAAAATTGTCCCTTTAACCCTTTATCCACTGACGGTACTTATAAGTATAATTAAAATAACTTGTTCTAAAATTAATTTAATACATCGATTAGTAGTAATACAATTTAGAATGAATTATATATGCATTATTTTATGATGTTCCAGAAGCATTATGGGTTACACAAAACAAAAATATGTTTTAAAGGATGATTTCTTTGATCTTTGCATCTTTTCAGCTTTCTTGGCGTTAGAGGGGGGGGGGGGGGGGGAGAGGGATTTTTCAATTTAGAAATATTTCTATATTTCTATGGTAAGAACATTATATTTGTAGATTTCCTAATTCCTACAAAATACTAAGAAAAATATTTAAAATAAAAGATTTGAGTGGGGTTATAAATATTACATAAAACCTTTATAAATTCAAATTTAATGAATCCTTCGAAATCCTTCAATCCTTCTAAAATCCATTAAATGATTATGTAAATCTTCTAATTTTGTTTCAAAAATTCTCGAAAAATGCTTTAGAAGATGAAATTTTCATTAATTCATAATTCAGTACATAAAGGGTTAATTTCTTTTTAAATAATGCTAAAGTGCCATTGAAATAATTGTTTATTGTAAATGCATTTGAAAGTTTTAGATATTCAAATTCGGATAATTTTTACTTTGTCATATAAGACAGAAAACAGATGTCACAGGAAATCTGAAATTGTGCAAATCATTCTGAATAAACTAAAAATACATTTAATACAATGTGCTTGCACGGACCTTTTTAGAGAGAAAGTTATATCTTTTCTCCACCAGATGGCGATAGTTATCCGTTATTTTTAATTTAGAACTTGTTATTGTTGTTCTTGATGATGATTTGGCCCTTAAATTTAGAAATTAATTGGATAGTTTTGAAGGTTTTAAACAAAGTTAAAATATTTAAAGGTTATAACATACTATTACAAATATTTTAAGACCAGCATCGGTTTTAACCTGTATTTTTTTTTCAATGAAGCTTTCAAAGGGTTATTCATTTGTTTGTAGATTTGCTGGAATTCGAATCTGAATGGCAACAGTATCGTTTGTTTAGATCTGATTTCTATGTTTATAATAGCTTAATATTAATTTAGAACTTAATACATTATAAATGGATATGGTACACATGTTTCATGTGAAAATATGCTGAACAGACATGATTTCAAGTAGAACGAATTATGGCTTAGATGCCGTATATTCCCGCGGCTGACATTTTGGATGTTTTGAGATTTCTTAACGACTTTAAGTTGGCGATGTTGGCGATCTTTATCAATATGGCAACACCGACGAAAGAAATGTTCCACGAGATTGTGTTTTGAAATGACTTCAGTCGTGGATTTAGCTGGAGTGAGTACTTGACGCTTTTTTAATGTTGTGATTTTGATGAATTTATATGTTTGACTACGGCTTCTGCAGTTTAACCGCTGTTGCTCATGCAATTAAGAAATAGCGTGAAATTTTGAAGGAAAAGGGAGGTTTGTTTATAGTGTGTAGTCAAAGTTATAGGCCTATTTTGTGAAATGAAGGTGATGGTAGCAGGCATTTTGAGCTTGAGTTTTCAAGAAAGGAGATGTCTGTTAAGGTATGTTAATAATTTTATGCATATTCTGTAGTAATGGTTTATATTATCCGTTTATTGTATATTTCTCATGCATTTCGGGCATTTTTGAGATTGCTGGCACAGCAACATACGTGCATTTACTAACTGCCACTTTAACGAGTTTCGTGCATTTTTCAGATTACTGAATCCAGTGATTTTTTTCGGTTAATGAACGCGTAGCGTTCATATGTCCAATTACTAATTGCCACTTTAACGAGTTTCGTGTATTTTTCAGATTGCTGCATAAGTAGTTTGCTGAATTCAGTGATTTTTTCGGTTTATGAACGCGTAGCGTTCATACTTACGTTTACTAATTGCCGCTTTAAGGAGTTTCCTGCGTTTTTCAGGTTTATATTTTATTATTTACATTTTATTTTTATTAAGCCTAACATGCGCATAAATCGGTGCTTGGCGACATTTACTACTTGGCGGAAAAGGGGTTTTCACGCCAAGAAAAAATCCAAGATGGCTTTCTCGGAAATATATGACATCTGTTCCCAAATTATCATTTAGCCGTCATATGCTAGGGTATGTTTTTCGTTAAGCCTAACATGGCGTTTAGCTACGGTCGATTCGCAGATCAGAGTGGTTCGCATCGGCATGGTTCCGACAGTTTCCTGCACTCAGATTTTATTGTAAGTAGATAATATTCAAATTATTTTTAATTAATTAATCAATTAATTAATTTTTACTTTAAATTTTTTGTTTGTTTATTTATTTTTATTTTATTTTATTTTAATTGATTAATTTATTTATTTCCATTCTTCCTTTTTACTATACATAATTATATTTTGTCTTGTAAGTTCCCTTTTTTCTTTTCTGACTCTGTCTTTTTATTCAATTTGGTTCATGCTTTTTTCATTCTGTTTTGTCTTCTGCTGATTGTCTGTGTCATTCAAGGACACCTCACCGCCCCATGAATACTGGGCTTGAGCGCTGACATAAAAATGGCGGCTGCCGAAGGCGGATTTTTTTTCACGTATGTACAATCCCTTAAATTTGGACACCAGTATCTTATAAAAGATTTCCTTCACTTGTTTAATCTCAGAAAAATAAAGCTGAAAAAACTTTTAAAAATTACTGATACCAAAATTCAAGGGACCGTACACACGCTGATAAGAATCCGCCTTCGGCAGTCATCCCTTTTGTGTCAGCGCTCAGGCCTAAAATTCAGGGGACGGTGGATACCTTCAGCTTTCCTATCAACTGTTTTCTTTAAACCAGGGGTGTCAAACTGTGGCCCGCCGGATACCACTGAAATTTTACAGTTATCTTTGCCTTATTTAATCGTCGAATTGCTGCGATTCAGCTTGTCGACTATTTCTTTAAAATTTTAGTGGTATCCGGCGCGCTACAGTTTGACACCCCTGCTTTAAACTATCGTTTTCTCTCTGCTTCTGGTTTTAAAGTGGTAGCACGTTTTTTTTTCGGCTGATGAAGAAAGACCAAGTTTTTTCGAAAGGCCTGGCGCATTTCTTAATTTTGTAGTGTTATTAAAAAGCTTTTTACTTTTTTCTGTGTATGTTTATTTTTTGACATCATATTTTGTTTTCAATGCAGAGTAATTTGTTATTTTGTTTTAAACCTTTCAGAGGCAAAGTACTTCTAGCCGTAAATTTCAATAATTATACATATTTTTTCAATTGTGTTTCGAAAATAATTGATAAAAGTTTTCCCTGCAAAAAATAAGCCTGACTGGAATTCGAACTCAAAGGAAACATTCAGAAAGCCAGCGCATTGTAAACCATGCTGCTAAGCCGCTTGCCAAATGTTGCAATTTATCCAATTATAAACTATTACTGATATTTTGAGACTTTCTTCCGGTTACCCCCTGGTTATTGCACTTCCTGACTTTCATATATTTATATACTAACTATACTATATCGATGCTATATCTATGCTTTCGCTGCATTCTGTGTTCTTGACCTTGGAACTTCCCCTTAAAAGTGAATTTTCAAATTATATACATATATAATATATATATATATAAACTATTTGAAATTAAAAAAAGAATGTATGACGTATCCATTGGATAAAAGTAATGATCCTCAATATGTTAACACTTTAAGCTCTGGCTGCAGGATGACCAGTTTGGCTTCCATTTTCATTCCGAAATTCCGAATGCACGCCGGAACTTCCTAAAGGAGAATATTTATTTTAACTAATCACGAATGGTCTGTCATTAAATACATCAGAAAATACTGTTCGTATTTTCTGGTATGAATTCGAAATTTCGGAATAAAAACGGAGGCCAAACTAGCAACCATGTCTGGCTGGTGAATATCTTCCCATTTAATTTTAATCCCCAAATGCCACAATAGGACCAGAATTTACGATAAACTTATTTGAAAATAACGAAATGCATTTATTCGTGCACATAAGAAACCAAAAATTTTGTTCAAAATTCTTGTGCCAGTGTGACATTTGGGGATAAAAATTAAGTGAGAACAAATTCACCCACCAAAACTTTAACATCTCACATTCTTAATTATACAAAACAATGAAGATTTTCAGATCCAGAGAATACAAATCTCATTTTTAAAGATACCCTTTCGAAAACAATTTTCGTTGTTGGATACGATTAGCTTAAGAAGACCTTCGGAAGAAACTAACACAATATCTTTACCACAAGTTTGACTTATGCATATGTATGTCATATTATGCAAACATAATAGATAGTTATGATTTATGTAACTACAGGGTGGTAATAAAAAAACTTCCCCGATATATGCACCCCTAGCGACCTAACCGCTCAACCAATCAAAAGGAAATTTCAGATTTAGTTATTTGAAGGTATGCGGTCGAGATCGTGATGATGTAATACAATAAAGCTCCCACGGTTACGGTTACAGTGAAAAAATTTCAAAATTTTCGAATGTCAATACGCTTTTTTTCATTCAAATTCATCATCGTATTGAAAAACCATAAATGGCGTTGGAAATGATACACGTACGATGAAAATTGCCGAAGTAAAACACTTGCAAAAAAAACCATTGCAAAGGACCAATGACATCACAAGAGAGAAGGGAGAAAAAAACATTTATTATAATTAGCAGTTTACAACATGCCCACCTTCGCAGACAATAACGCATTGCACGCGTGAGAGTGTTGACAACAATGCCGAACGTCACATCGCTGAAGAAATCTCTACAACTTCACTTTTTATGACATCTTTCAATTCTGACAAATTTCTTGGATTTGATGTGTACACCTTTGATTTCAGATAACCCCAGAACCAGAAATCCATTGGAGTGAGGTATGGGCTCGTGGTGGCTACGAAACTGCAAAGTTACGTGCGATGATTCTATCATCAAAGTGCTGTTGCAGCACTTGTCGAACAGATGTGGCGACAGTGTGGAGAAACATCATCTTGCATCCATACATTGTCATTAACGACATTTCGCTGCTGCAATTCTGGAATTACGTAATTCTGAAACATTGTTGTATACCGTGCGCTTGTGACGGCGCAAGTTTTCATACCTGCGGAAGTGACCTCCTCGAAAATGTACGGACCGAGAACGAATGTGTTTGCGATGCCGCACCACACAGACATTTTAGCTTAGTGTAAAGGCGTTGGACTCATATAGTGAGGATTTTCATCAGCCCAGTGAACGCAGTTCTTGGAGTTTACGTTCCCAGTTAAAGAGAAACGTGCCTCATACGTCCATAATATTTACAATGGCCAGCTGTTATCTTCATCATATCTGATGAGAAAATAATTTGCAAAGTCCTAACACTGTTGCTCGTCTCCAGGTTGCAACATCTGGACGCGCTGGAATCGATAGGGAAACATCCGCAGAACAGTGGGCAGAATCTTGAGGACTGATGCTTTCGGTACATCCAAACTGCGTGCAATACAGTGATAGAAAATTGGCGCAGAGGTGGAGCCTATTGACACCACTAAATTATTGTGGTATTTTGCCTCTTATCTAATGATCTAATTTCTGAGATTTTATTAAACTGAATAATACCATAAAAATTTAGTGGTGCCAATAAGGCTCCACTTTTGCGCCAATTTTCCACCACTGATTGGCAATACTTCTTGCAGTATGCAATGAATTTGCAGTAATTCTGTTATGCACTTTCGGAACAACTTCCATAGGAACAGATGGTCGTCTGGATCGTGGTCGATCCTATGTGCATCCAGTTTCTTCAAATTGTTTCACCAAATCACGTACAGTTTCTACGGAACATGGGCCTCGTCGTAACTTATGATTTCGGCGATAAGTTCCCACTGCTTCAGCTGCTTTTTTCCCGTTCAGATAAAACAGCTTTATCAATTCACCTCGTTGTTTTATTGCAAGTGTCATCTTGTTGGCATGTACGAACAACTGATTGAAGAAACAAACTTCCTATACCGTTTATTAAAAATTATCTACACGCAATGATTTGCATATGGTGTTTTGTGATTGGTGCTTTCAGATAAAACAGCTTTATCAATTCACCTCGCTGTTTTATTGTAAGTGTCATCTTGTTGGCACGTACGAACTACTGATTGAAGAAACAATCTTCCCACATCGTTTATTAAAAATTTTCTACCCGAAATGATTTGCATATGGTGTTCTGTGATTGGTGGTTCTACTATCTAGTCCTGTGAATGGAGGATATTCCATCTACGTTTTGATCACGTGGTCAAGGTAAAAACTTCTAGCGTAAAGAAGGGAAGACTCCGTAGACGTAATGAAAAATCCTCGCCAGCCAGTGAAATAGTTCATGCGGAAAGCAGTAGTAGCCTCCCTTCTTATCAGTTAGAAGTTCTTTGGGTAAATTACCGGTATCACGTGACTTTTTTCAGCCTCGAACCCAGATTTGGAATAAAGTCCATTATGCAGAGTGCGTCAGTTAATCTCGTCTTTGAATTGTCATTGGCCCTTTACAATGCTCTTTTTTGCAAATGTTACGACCCTAAATATCACTTGGAATGCGTGATTTTTCGTAAGATGCGAAACCCCAAATAAACTCTGGATACACCATGAGATACAAAAGCAGAACTTGTTCTGAATGGAGGCTATTCCATCTCCGTTTTGATCACGTGGTCAAGGTAAAAACTTCCAGTGTAAAGAAGGGAAGGCTCCGTAGACGTGTAATGTAAATCCCCGCTAGCCAATGAAACAGTTCATGAGGCAAAGCAGTAGTATCTTCCCTTCTTATCAGTTAGAAGTTCCTTGGGTAAATTACCGGAATCACTTGACGTTTTTCAGCCTCGAACCCATATTTGGAATATCCTCCATTGGAGGCCTTTTAACTTGCGTCTGGCTGATTTCACTATCGTACCGAAGGAGCACGTTTTCGATATGTGAGGAACGAAGGAATGGCTACAAGAAATGTTTTTCAGTCGCCGATTTTTTTTTCCACTTGTGAACTGAGTAATGTTGTAAGGTATATTTTATAATGTGTTTTTGAGTTGTGTTTGTGTACACACAGTGAAAATGAAAATGTAATCGTTTGTTTTAGAGTACTGAATGTTACGTTACATAGGAACTGATTAAAATTGAGTGCCACGATATCACACCGACAATTTTAGCCATGCGTGTATCATTCCAACGTCATTTATGGTTTTTCAGTGCGCTGATGAATTTGCGCAGGGAAGCAAAGGGTGTTGCCTTTCGAAAATTTCGAAATGTTTTCACTGTAACCGTAACCGCGGGAGCTCCATTGTTTTAAATCATTACGATCTCGAGTGCATATCTTCCAATAACTAAATCTGAAATTTCCATTCGATTGGTTGAGCGGTTAGGTCGCTAGGGATACATATATCGGGAAAGGTTTTTTATGACCAACCTGTATATTGTGAATAATTTTTTCTAAGCTATAATAAACTTCTTGTTTCAAATTGTACTTCATACCAAAGTTGCCAGTTTGGCTTCCAATTTTAGTCCGAAATTTTAAATTCACACAGGAAATTTCGAAAGAAGAATTTTTACTGTAAATGATGGATAAAGGTGTCTCATTAAATAAAGCATAAAATACTACTCTTTATTTCTGGTGTCAACTCGAAATTTCTGAATAAAAATAAAGCCAAACTGGCAACCCTGCTTTATACTATCTATTAACACTAGAATGATCGCAGCGGTCTTTTTGACCGCTACCATTTAAAACTATTTCTATTCAAACCAGAAATTTCTATATAAAATAAGTTAAATTTGTTCCACAGAGAAATAATTAAATAAATAAGTGAAGTTGTTTTGAATAAATATTCTAGTATAAAATATTTTTATAACACTTGAATAAAATTTCCGGTCGTTCTAGTGTTAATAAGTATTTTTACACTCTGTAATCGAAGGATTGTATACTAATTGATATTTACAGGGTTCGTACGGATGCTTGAATTTCATGACTAAGAAATTCTTCGGTACCAGTATTTTTTTATGGAAAATCTCTCCTGAAATAAGGGGAAATTTCGTTCGTTTAAACTAGATTTATTTTCCTATAAAGAAATTTTGATACTGGGCCTTGAAAATAACGGTACCCGTACGAACCTTGTATTTAGAAAATATTTATATGAATTATGGTATTAAATACTGAAATAAGTCAAAAATTATTTTAGATACAATTATTTAAATCAATTATTAAAATGTGGTAGATTACAACAGCATAGCTGCCAACTTTTACGCTTTTTTGCTACCACTAAAATTTAATAGAGATTGTCCCCTTGTTTAATCTTGAGATTTCGACGATTAAGTAAGACAATATTTATTAAAAATTTTCAGTGGTATGAAGAAAGCGTAAAAATTGGCAGCTATGCAACAGATGAAAAATAGGAAATTTGCCTTGGATGAAACATAAATCAAATACTGTAGTTAAAACATCTCGCAGTCGCCATTTTGAAAAAGTATGAAAGCACATGGCAATAGCGATACTAAGTTCTAATTAACCCCTTAAGAGTTTTTATTTTTTTACTCACTAAATTAAAAATATGGGCGAAACACCCCTTTCTCAGAAATAAAATATTCGCCTTTTTTAATCGAAGAATGCCTGTAAATAATTAAAGGAGGATTACCATTGAATATTAGTGGTATCAAAAGCTTTGAGTAACAGAGAAACCAATCTCATCTTGTACATAAGGTGTACACGCAAAACTGTTAAATATTTAGCTATTTTAACTTTTATATCATTAAGTAAACAATAGTTTAAAGAAAAAATAGCTTTATTAAATTTATTTTCTGCTACCATTGGAAGTTCTGAATGAAAAAAGCAAAGGTGCAAAATTCAACTTAAACCTTTGAAGGGCGGCGGGACATTATTCATACCACTTAACTTTAATCCCGAAATGACCCAGTCACACCGGAATTTTGGAATAAAACACAGGTTTTATAATGTTTGTGAAGAAAAACTTTTACTTATTTTTAAATAAATCTGTTCGTAAATTCTGGTGCCAATCAATCATTTCAACAGTTTTGCAACAGAGGTACTTTGCCACTGAAAGAGTCAAAAGTTTTATAATGCACATTCCTATTTTGCTTCTAACCAAAAAGTAGATTTTTAAAATAAATCAAAGGTAGTGTGTGACCCTCTCGTATGGTCACACATTTACAGTTTTCCCTAATCGGAATTCGTTGCTTATGAAATGTGTCTTATATACAACCATATTCTACTAGGATATTTTTTTGCCGGCCTTATTGTCACCAGCAGCCTTGGCAATTCGACCCTTTTTTTATACGGAAATTGTAATTGTGAACAGTGTTGCCACATGGGCTGCTTTTTTTCAATTCAGATTCTTGTTTGGCACCACTTTTTTGAAATGATAAAATGAGCCTTATTTCATGACATATTAATTAAAGCGAAAACAAAGGTAATTTTACCGTTTCAAAAAAGTGGTGCCAATCAAGAAATCTGAATTTTAAAAAAGTAGCCCACTGGCAACACTGATTGTGAATAGTGGGGTTTGTTAACCCCTTGTTTCCAAGGTAACTTTTATCAATATCGCCAGACAATTTATGAGATTAGTAGTGGTATTACATGAGCGTCATGTTGGACAACTATGTTCTAAAATATATTTTATAAAATAAAATTTCTGGTTAATACCAATGCCTGATCTGGATGACTTCAAAATATTGCAGCTTTTAGCATGGTTCTGGAATCACAGATTTTGAACTTTACGGCAGTCAACATGTTAACCCTTGCATTCACTATCTAAACAATGGAGTTATGAATAAAGAGGGGGAGACATATAGTGTAGAGTCTACCAGCTGCGAGTGAAATAACTGAGGAGGTTGTCACAAGATGGCGGCTGAATTTTACATAGGATCAACAGTTTCTGATTACCGCCGAAGCAAACTTCCACCAGTAAGTTTTGAAGAGGAATTTTCGCCTTACTTTAACGGCTTTTTCATGCAAAGTTTTTTTTCAAAAATTTGGTAAAAATATCTATTTGTTTTTACTGTTGGAATTTGGCCACGGTATTATAATCTCTTTCACTGACAGTAGGTTGTTAGGCTGTCACAATATAGCTAAAACGCAGCTCCAGACTACCGCTAAAGTAAACTTCCACTAGTAAAAATAAATATCTGTTATTGGCCATAATTATGACTGAAATTTTGTATTAATAAGTCGTTTAAATAAGGAGAAATTTTCTATTCAATTTTACTGGTGGAAGTTTCCCCGGCGATAATGAGCCCTTGCGAAGCCGGTGACAGTTTAAGCTTCACCATTTTAACCCATTCGCTACCAACCACGCGTATATTCATGGCTTTAATTTATTAATTAGTTTGTCACCACTATTTTAGAAATAAAAAAAAATTGCCTTATTTATTGGCAGAAATTTCGCTGTATTAGTAAAGCGAAATTTACCTTTCTGAATTTGTGGTGGCAAATGACTTTCAACAAGAAATTTAAAAATTCTTACTTTATAGTTTTGGCAGTGAACATGTTAACCCTTAAATGCGCGATTTTTCATTTTGCTTCGAAGAAATTATATATGAATCTCTGAAAGGTTTACACAGGAAAAATAATGAAAAAAATCAGAAATTCATTTTTCATATAATACGTCAATCTTTTCGTCTGTTGCACATCTGCAATACTAGTAAAAACTACTGTCGTGTGGCTGTTTGCCGCTAAATTATTGTAAATTGATAAATATGTTTCCAAATACCTTAATCTATATAACAATTTATTTTATAAAATTTAACCTTTAACCCTTTAATTCTCATGATAGAATATGTTCTAGAAACTACGCAGTTCAGAGAATCTGACTTTACACCAGAAAGTTTCGATGGTTAATTTAGCTTTATTTAAATACGGAATGTCTATTATTAATTAAAGGAAATATTGCTATTTTAATTTTCTGGTGTGAATTAGGTATATACGAAAAAAAAAAATCTATTACATTCAAAACACTGTTCTTTGCATATATACAAAGCTGTGCACTAAAGGGTTAAGGATATGTCAATTTCTCTTCATTCATAGTTCCATGATCTGAACTAGGTGAAGTACAATTCTGTTACAAAAAGGTGAAATTATTGATGCCATCAGAATTTACGAAACACTGATTTGGAAATAAATAAATTATTTCTTCACATACTCTAAAAAAGAAAATTTTGTTCAAATATTCTGGTTCAGATTTAACAGCAGTTCAGGATTGGCTAGTATTTATATATTTTACGGCTTTATCCTAACAATCTTTGCAACAGACTTTTACAACCTGTGCCGGAGAAATACACCACGAAAGTTACTGTTTAAAAATATTTATATAAATAAAATAAAAAAATAGTCGCCACTGGCCGCCTTGATATATTTCAAAACATTGTGTGTCTTAGACAATTCTACATAAATAAATCTAACATATAAAATACATATGAAGCAGGGGTGTACAAAATGTGGACCTGCGGGCTGCCTGTTACCACAATTTCCAAATAAAAATCTTTGTTTATGGAACCGCATAATATTCTGTGATTAAATAAGGCGAATACCATTTTTCGGAAAAAGTGGTAAGAAGATTCCTGCAGAACCACAGGTTGGACACCAGTACTCTAAATTTACCTGAAGATTTTTATTATTTTTAAATTAATGCTTATTCAAAATGTCGCTTGAACGTAAGTCATTTATTGATAAAATCGTCAAGTTATATAAAATCTTCAAAAAGCAGCAACTTCGTGACAAAGTATTCTTATAAAAAGAAATTAATTTAATTTAAAATTTTTCAATGTAAGTTGTATTTTATTTAAAGACAACCTTTCGACAGTAATTCTCAATTACTTTATACTATTTTCCCTCTCATAACAAACATCTGTAAATTTCTCAAGCATAAATGTGTTTTCTTAGTATCTCTACGTAGATACAATAATGCATAGTGTTTTCATGTCGCAGACTTTTTAAAGCCTTTCGGTTATATGGTTTCAACAAAATAATTCGAATTTAAAAAGTAGTAGGCTCGTTGTTCCTCTAATATATGCAAATTTCTTATTAAAAAATCAGTTTAAAAAGTTCCATTCTCATTTTACAAATTTCATTTTTTCTCTTGGCATTAAGATAACATAATTTTCTTTCTTGAAAAATAAAATAAAAAAGTATTAACATACATAAGCAGGGTTTAGAGGGACTGGATACCACTTTTTTCTTAAGAGTTTTCTTAGCTTTATTTAATCCAAATATTTTTGCAATTAAATTATACGAATTTCACTATAATAAAATAGTGGTACGAGGACCTACGAAAATGAGTGTAAATATTTTATTCTTCCTTTCGATACTGTGATGTAAAATATTTTAATTTGCAATTGGTCGAATACAGAAACAAAACACGGATTATCTCACGTTTAAAATGCTTACACAGAGATAACTTGATTAATGATGCGGATTTATGATATCATCACCACCCTCTGAATATTAAGTTTGAGCGCTGACACGAAAATGGTGGCTGCCGGAGGCGGATTTTTGTCAGCGTTTGTACGGTCCCTTGAATTTTGGTACCAATAATTTTTTACAGTTTTTTTCTGCTTCATTTTTCTGATATTAAACAAGTCAAAGAAATCTTTTATAAAATACTGGTGTCTAAATGTAAGGGACCGTACATACCATTGAAAAATCCGCCTTTGGCAGTCGCCATTTTTGTACCAGCGTTCAGGCCTTGTATTCAGGGGGTGGTGGTAGCACATAAAGTTTCGTCACAAGCTACGAGCTTCTGTTAGGTAAGTAAATTTAAATTATGCTCAGAAGCACAATAACTCTTATATAATGCAATATATAATACAACTTCATTCACAAGGAAAATTACTTCAGAAAGTACTTTTTCTGGTTTGTATGATTCAGATTTTCATCGCTGGAGTTGGTTGTTTCAGTCAGTGTTGCCAGTTTGCTACTTTTTTAAAATTCAGATTGCTCGATAGCCACCACTTTTTATAAGTATGAATATTCGCCTTTTTTACTGTTGGATTAAATCAAAGGTGTCAAACTGTGGCCTGCCAAATACCACTAAAGTTTTACAGAAATCACTGCCTTATTTAATCATCGAACCTCTGCGATTCAAAAAGCCGACTATTTCTTAAAAAAATTAGTGGTATCCAGTGGGGCCACAGTTTGACACACCCGGATTAAATAATGCTAAAATAAGACGAATTATACTATTTTTAAAAATTGGGGGCAGTGAAGCTACCTGAATTTTTAAAAACAGGCGGACTGACAACACTGGTTTCAGTTCTGCTGACTGGTTTGGTAAGTTTGTGACTATAAATTTACCCCTTAAGCGCATCCCTTACCAATTTTTTTGAAAAAAAAAATGCAAAAAATCATTATTTTTTTTAAATTCCATTATTAAATATAAAGAGATGAAACAAAACATAATATGCTGGTTTTATGTTGAATTTTTATTTTTTTACAAGTGTTAAAGCATTTAGTTTTACCGTCAGTTTACTATCCCGGGGTTATCTTGGACAAATGAAAAAAGTTAAACTTTAGTCTTTGTATGACAGTTTATGAAACAAAGAACAACAGAAAGTGATACCTGACATTCGGTACACTGGTATCTGGTCTCTTTTCTTACTGGCTTACCTCTGGAATCTCTTTTACGGGATCATAGAGCATACTGTCTCGTTGGATTTGAATTTTTCTCACTAGCAGGAATAATATCTGGAATATGCCTTCAGGTTAGCCTGATTGAGAAAGAACTAATGCTGGGTCGGGCCTTCCTGATGTGGCAGAAATCTCGTCACAATAATTTTCTGCAATTAGTTTTTCAACAAGTTCCATTCTAAATTGATTAGGTGATCCTCCGAATCCGCTGAACCATGGTCTTCCATATAATCGGGCAAAACACGTGTCCAGTCTCGCTCTCCAACAAAACTTGTTAAATTGCCAATCAAAGCAGAAAATTTCTTTCTTTTTAAGCTTCAAGCCGAGAAAAAACGTGATGAAAAAATCGCACTAACAAATTCTGCTACGCCCAGGGCTGCCACTGACTACTACTTTTTAATTCTTACTTGCACCACTTTCTCAAAACAGAAATCTTTCACATATACCTTGACAACATATGCAAAAGAAATATTCTAAAAAATATATTTTTTAGAAATAGTGGTGCGAACACAATAAAATATTAATCGCAAGTGGCAGCCGCGTACGCCCGAGTTTACTCGGATTAATAATTAATTGCAATATATATGAACCCGAAATATTTCGGCATAATCAGGGAAACGGTTAAGCATCGCGCCGAATAAGTGTAGGCTATTTTTTAAAAATTCAGATTCTTTGATTGCCATCACTTTTTTGAAGCAGAAATATTCACCTTATTTAATGGCAGATAAAATGATGTGAGAATAAAGCCAATGACACAATTAAAAAAAAAAAACTAGTGAGAATCAAACAATCTGAATAAAAAAAAGTAGCACTGCACGTGTCGCAAGAATTAAGGGTTAAATAACGGGAAATTACAGAATTTGTAAAAATTGTATTATGTATACTTTGATGAGAAGATTTATGATAAAGAAATTTATCCTGAAGGCAGGCCTCGGAGCGGTCTCTTTTTATAGAGACTAAATCAAAACTTTTATCACTGCTTTTTTTACGAAAATTTTCGTTTTAGATTTATCTTGGAAATGTCACAGGAACCCGCTTAGTGGTGAGCTTTTTATTGGCTATTTCCATGAGTACTCTTGTGGTGTAAATCACATGCTACGATTTTTGGCTATCAGTATTTCAGAACAGAAAAATGCGACTTATTTTATCAGAGATATCTCATTAATTGAATAATGCCAAGCAAACTTTTCGAAAATAACGGGGACCAACAAGCATAGCACTTATCAGCTATGTAACTTACACTACAAAAAATGGAACTAGCCTATTGCAATTATTTTTCGTGATGCGCCATGAAAATAATTTTATAAAATTAGTAGTTGCTAAAAGAGTGACCACTCCGAAGCCTGTGAAGATTATTGGTTAGGGTAATTGATAGGAACGATAAATTTTTTACTGTATTCTGCAAGCCGTGTCAGAATACAAAGTAGCCAATTTGGAAATTATCCTCTGGCATTAGAAACACTCTCAGTCAATTTCTACGTCCTAATGTATAGGGTAAGGTGCCCTATTTTCGTCCTCCAGTCAATTTTAGGCCCTTGGAAGTTTTAATTTTTAGTGAACACCTACCAAAATTGGATTTTACATAGACTAACTTCCCACGCATATAGAAACACAGGCAAATATCATGCAAAAATTTTTAACAATGCGAAACATAATTTTTCAAAAGTATCTACATATTACAAAAGAAAAACAAATGGTCCCGATTTCGTCCCCCTCAAAAAATCCAATACACCGAGGCTTAACTTATTACTAAATCAAAATTTATTTCTAAATAAATAAGTAATTTAACCCTTTGCGCTCGGCGTCTCTTACACAAATTTTATTCGATCGGCACCACTTTTTTAAAAGAAGTTTCGTTCAGGTACATAATTTCAAAAAAGGTCTGATCAAATAAGGTAATTTTATTTTCCTTTATTACTGGTGCTAAAAACAAATTTTGCAAAGAAAGATTATGTCTCCGCAGCGGAGCCCTCGAGTGCAAAGGGTTAATTTACATTAAATTAAGGCGCAAAGAAATGTACTAATTGTCAGTGGAAAAATAACATAACGAAACATTAGCCATCCAAACACGAGGAATATATAAATTGTGTATTGGTTTTTAGCTGCTGAGCCTATTTCGTGCGGCTAAGTGTAGTACTGAAGGCACTGAATCCATTGTTCTCCGTGTTTGTCACCAGAAAAAAAAGCTTCAATCAGATACAGCGCTCTGCATCATTGCCGCCATCATTATCACTTGTATTATCATCATAAGGAATGCCATCCGAAGAGTCGCTTTCGACATCAGAGTTGCTGGGTAGGTCACGTTTGGACAGTGTCCCCAGATTGTTGATTGTCACCGCTTTTTTGAAATAGAAATATTCGCCCTACTTAAAAATAGATTAAAAATTCTGAACAATAAGGCGAATTATACTATTTTTAAAAAGTGGTGACAGTTAAATAATCTTAATTAAAAAAGTCCCGAATCTGGCAACACTGCGTTTGGACAATTTACATGGTTGATTCTTTCCCTTTCCCTTGAAAATGGTGGTTGCCAGAAGTTTTTTCTTTTCAGCTGAGCGTTTCTTCTTCGCCTGGGAATCTTTCACTTTGTTTTTATGTGGAGATACAGTGCTCAATGTCGCTGAACCTCTTCGAGCAGAAGTTGCTGATGTGATCACTGGTACTTCCCTGATCTCTTGAGGGCTGATGGCAACAACAACTTGACCGTTTGATGATGGTTGATCAGTCTCGCTCGTAGGCTTCATTGTGCGACTTGTAAGTTCTCAACTTTTCTACCATGATGGTTTGACAGCGAATTTTCTATTGCTTTAGCATAAAACGTTTTAAAGGAAACATAAACGCGACACCGAAAAGTTGCAGTTTTGCTGTTGAATGGGGAGGCAAACACACGATTATAATACCATTCTCCCGTGCAAATCTTTTCCCTACTTCTTCTGTGGCACCAACTGCAAGGCTGCCACAAGCGAGTATTTTTATATTCTATTCGCACCACTATTTTAAGAAAATAAATTTTGTAGTATATTTCTCTTGCAGATCTTATCAAAGTGTATGTGAAAATTTATTGTTTTAAAATAATGGTGCGAGATAGAATTAAAAAATAGTCGCCTGTGGCAGCCTTTCAACAGCAACGATTAAGAGAGAGGATATTTTTTCCTTTTAATAAATATAAAAGTATTTAAAAAAGTTTTGTTAAAGTAAAAAGATTATTTTCGTTTTGAATTTTATTTGAAAAATTTTCAATTTATTGTATTTTACTTTTTATTTTAATTAATATTGAATTTTATTTTCATTTTCAATTTTATTTTATTTTATTGTACTTATTCTTTTATTTTATATTAAACTTTATTTTCATTTTGAAATAATTGTCATGAAAAAGAATTCCTAATTTCGTCCCCGGGACGAAAATAAGAACTACAAGGAGGACGAAATTAGGATCACGCTACTTCCCAATATGGCGGAGCTTCAGTTCCTGTAAGATGAACTGAGCGTCCTAAAACTAACTCTATGCTACTGTCAGCATCTTATCTACGTAAAATACATGCAAGGAATAAGAAATAAATACTTAGAACACAGTAAATAATGTTCTACAAACGACGTAATAAGAACTCAGGTCTTCTAAAAATAGGAAATATGGCGTCTTTAATATATGTATGCATCTTGGCGAACGAAACTTTAACTACTGACCTCTTTTATCTTCCGTTACCTGTGCCTTGCATGATAAGAGGCGCCACTTTCGCAGAAGCGGAGAAGGAAAGGGGGACGAAACTAGGGAACGGGACGAAATTATGGCACTTTACCCTATGACTGGCGTTTTCTGTCCCTTCTTCCTTTATCCATCTGAAAAATAAATGGATTGATCCACTTACAAGAAATTGCGAGTGAGGTTGAAGGGCTAGTAGGAAAAAGCAAGAAAGTTGGCAGATATGTTTGAGTACTGTAGAATATTTGTTTAACCATTTGATGTCCGTGGTTCAATATTTATACCACGTGATTTTTGTTTTTCAAGCTTATTCACAGGCAAAATAAGAATATGAAATACTACACATAAAACTATATCGTTTTCTATAAATGAATGCATTTGGCATAATTACATTAATTCTAAAATTTGAAATATTTATACAGCGTGGGCTATTTATAAATTTAATATTTTGTGAATCACATTCTGTATTGTTGAAAAATTAATGGAAATTTATTGAAAATTTCAGAATGTTACTCCTAATCTTACGAACGAAGAATATTTATATCTGTTTGAAATCCCCTTTATATAAGCATAGCTCATAAAGGGGATTAAGTCGCGGAAGCGAGTCACATTTATTATGCTTCGTCTGCTTCCGTTACGAATTTCCCGAAGAAATTAGTGTTGAATATTTTTCTATATACTTGATGATTATTTTCAAACAAAATTTCTTATATTTTCTTTGTTTCAGGATCTTCACTTCATAAGTAATATATAAATGAATAAACGCACTTTAATTTGCTCTAGAAATTTCGAGCTTGTTGGTCAGATTGCTTGCAAAGTTAATGAAATCGACGAAGAATTGTTGAAAATCGTAAAATACTATCAGAATGGGCTGCTTATAATCCGATGATCAAATAAGCATGTTTTGAACCCTAAAGATTAATTTATAAAGGATGTCAAATAAGTATAACATGGAAAAACGTAGCATTTTATTAAATCACATTTCTTGTTCTAAACATGTTTATTTGACCCGTAGACAGTGTTGCCAGCTCGCTACTTTTTGAAAAAATTCAGATTGCTTGATTGCTACCCCAGATTGCTTGATTGCTTGATTTTTGAAGCAGAACTATTCGCCTTATGTAACCTTCTTACCCTGAATGGGTCTAATCGACTCATTTCCCCAACTCATTTCACTCAAATCGAACCAGAAATTTTATCGTAAAGTAAGATAAATAATAGGCACTGAAAACTAATATAAATAAATACATTAAATAGTTTTAAAGAAAATTCTGGTGTGAAATGTTTTTATTAAAGTTGAGTAAAATTTCAACAGGTTAGGAAGGTTAATGACATATTAAATAATGCGAAAATGAGACGAATAAAACTATTTTTAAAAAGTAGTCTCAATCAAGCAATTTGAATTTTTAAAAAGTAACAGTTGGTCAGCATGTTTTTTCGTGGTAGACCTCGCCTGAAAACAACCTAGTGTAAGTGGCAAAGATTGATTTTAAGAAAGTGGTAGCAATAGAATAAAACAAGTTGGAAATTGCTCGTCAAACGTGGCAAATGAGGTGCGTTCGTACTATAACTAGTTTTATAATTATTTTTTGCACCCCATATTGTACGGAATGTGTTTTTATTTGCAATTCATAAGTGCATAGTCTGTAACATCATTAAAATGCACTTGCAATAATTTTTCCCCATTCCCCTTAATGTAACGGAAAACTTTTGACTGTCCCTGTAATTAAGCTATACATCCGATTTTCATGAAATTTGAAATGGCTCGACAAAATTTTGCAGCAATTATATATTTAAAATTTCAGCCCATTCGGAAAGCTGTAACTTCATTAAAATGCACTTGCAATAATTATTCCCATTGGGCTTTAATATAAAGAAAAACTTTTGACTGTCCCTGTAATTAAACTATACATCCGATTTTCGTAAAATTTGAAATGGCTCGACAAAATGTCGCAATAATTATATGTTTAAAATTTGAGACCATTCGGAAAGCTTTAACATCATTAAAATGCACGTGCAATAATTTTTCCCATTGGCCGTAATGTAAAGAAAAACTTTTGACTGTCCCTGTAATTTAACTATACATCCGATTTTCATAAAATTTGAAATGGCTCGACAAAATTTTACAACAATCATATATTTAAAATTTGAGACCATTCGGTTGGGTAGTTTTTGCTCTATTATATGCGGAAGGACGTACAGACAGACGGACGGACAGACGGACTGGTTGGTTGGTTGTATTTATGACGGCCAATTATCTGCACGAGGGATATAGGCCCAGGGGGAGTGCCCTTCGTGGGGGTCTTTCTAAGGGAACCTAACCCGTATTAACGCTTGGAAATCCAAGGTTCGAAGAAAACCACGAAAACTCCGAACGACTAGGCCGACGGGCGCGATTGGGATCGAACCCAGCACCTCCCGTCTACCAGCTTCGAGAGCAGAACCTCTCGGCCACTGGTGGGGCGACAGACGGACTGAACGACGACTATAGGTGCTACGTATTTATATAATTACGAACGCACCTAAAAAGCTCATTGGAATGTATATGTCCCGGCCTGTAGTCAAAGGGTTAATATAAAAATTTGGGCTTTAAATTTTGGATAGTACAAGCTATTTTAGGCACAATAGTAAGCGACACACCCACACCCGTCCGCTTGCATTAATAATGGAGATATTAATAAAGAGGAGGAGACATATAATGCATTGTCTACCAGTTGCGAGTGAAGTGACTGAGGAGGTTGTCACAATATGGCGGCTGATTGTTTTACAATGGATAAACAGTTTCAGTATACAGCCGAAGCCAACTTCCACCAGAAAATTTTTAATAGAAAATTTGCCTTGTTTTAGCGTCCTTTGTCATGAAAAATTTGTCTGACAAATATGGTTATTCTATTTGTTTTTATTGGTGGCATCAAGCCCAGGTATTATAATCATTTTCACTGACAGTGGTAGGAGGTTGTCTAGGTTGTGACAATATGGAGGAAATGCTGACCTTGACTAAGGCCGAAGTAATTTCCACCAGTAAAAATCAATATCTGTTTTTGTCAGTATATTTGACTGAAAATTTCTGTTAAAAAGGTATTTAAATAAGGAGAAAATTTCTATTTAAATTTACTGGTGGAAATTTGACCCGGTGATGATCAACGTGTGCGAAAACGGTTACAGTTGAAACTTCACTATATTAAGGATATGTCAGTTCCTCCTTGTTAATAGTTCCATGGGAATAATCGAGTGTTAAAAAGACCTTTATTACGAAGGGAGTTTGTTGTTTTGCAGTTAAAAAAGGTAACACCTTTTTTATCTTTTTTAAAAATACCACATGGTATTACATTGAAAATTCGGACTGTTAGCTCTTATTTATAACCCCTTGAGAGGCACCGGTATATATTATATACCACCTACGATTAATGAAGTTTTACACCAGAAAAATTTTATTAAATTTTACTTTTCTAACTTTGGTGGAAAAAAGGCCGTAAAATTGCTTGTACTTATTTTGAAATAGAATTTTTCAAAGATTCCGGTGTGAGTTCAACATCACAGGAACACAATCACTTGCCCCTCAAGGGGTTAAGGAAAGTACATGAACAAATAACCATTATAAAGCATTGGCCAGTGAACGAACTTCATCCGGGGTTTTTATTCTGATTTCTTCATTCTTAACGCTTTTTTAAATAGCAATATTAGCCTTATTTTTTGATAGATTAAATAAGGCGTAAAATATCATTTATAAAAGGGGGTAACAATCAAGCAATTAGAATAAGGAAAAATAGCCCAACTTGCAAAACTAATACTGACTATTCACTGTAAAGCAAACATAACCAAAGGGAGATCGTAAAAGGTCTAGTAAGCACAGCTACTTTTGATGGAATTTCTATAAATAATAAGGAAGTTCTACTAGTGCGCCTATATGATTAACCCTAGATCTACCGGGAATTTTATTCAAGTTTTAATAAAACGTTCTACACCAGAATTTTTATTTAAAACTATTTAACTTATTTATTTACCTTATTTTTGTCTGGTTTATATACTTAGTTTATTTTAAAGAAATTTCTGGTTTGAATGAATATTTTGTATGTACCTGTCGGGTCCAATGGACCCGTCTGGTAGACGGAGGGTTAAGGAACTTTATCAAATACCATTACTTTATCATTGCAATATTTACTACTAAACATATTCGTTATCAAATCATATTTATCCTCATATTAGGCTTAACTACTTAACAGTTTAGCTCGTACACCATAAATGCAGTGTTGCTAGTTCGCTACTTTTTTAACAGTGGCGTAGCCAGGGTGGGGGCGGGGGTCCAGATGCTCCGGCTACCACTAATTTTGTAAATTTCTGTTCGCCTTACCTGTTCTGCTATTAATCTAGGCGAAGAAAACTTTACAATATTAGTGGTATGAAGAGGATTTGGACCCCCTCCCTGGCTACGCCGATGATTTTTAAAAATCAAATTGCTTGATTGCCAACATTTTTTTGAAGTAGTGTAATTATCTTTTTGTACATTATTTAACGAGAATGGAGTGATTACTCAATATTATAATACCTTTATTAAGCTATCCATGTAGTAAAATTACGTTGGCCATCAGGATTTCGGATAAGAATAATCAACCTTAACGCTGATGTCGATATGAGGGATCTATTATCTCCAAACTAATATCTTATCCCCTTGTGAATTTCCTCACCTTTCAAATACTTACCACTGATATCCACTTGCTACGGATTGAGATTAGAATTCCAGATTGTCAGAGATCATTTATATCTTTGTGCGTTTAGATGTTGAATAATGCAGTGGTGGAAAAGATATGCAGCAGTGTGCCGATTGTCACCACTAAATTTTAATAGTAGGAAATATGAGGTCATTAAATACAGGGTGTTAAGAATCGGTAAATAATATTTTATTTATAAGCACGCTTTTGGCAATGCCGCTGTGATGCTTTTTTATTTGTAAAAGGAGGCTAGAGTATTCCTAGAGTATTTTCTTTTACTTTTCTTGTTACATTTATTTTATCTGGCGAGAAGAGGGCAAAATTTAGAAAATAATGTTGGCATCTGTTTTTTAATCGAGGCTTTCAAAATGAAGTTCTTAAAAAATTGTTTATGTTTTTGTGTGGTCTGCGCCTATGAAATTTTTTAAGAAGAATCTTTGTCCATTTGCTGAATTAGTATGGCCAATATCAAAGTAGCCCAGAGAGCACACATATTAGGGTAATCTTTTGATGAAATAGGGGGCGGTGATCCATCTTCACGGTAAACCACATTTATATTTTGTGTATTTGTATATATTGTAAATTCAACATCTTTCAAATGTCCCATGTTTTTATTTCAAAGTATGTAAAATAAATTTTGTGATAATCAATAATAATTCAATCCTTCGAACCCATCACTGAAGTTTGGCGAGCATCCAAACACAGGGATCTCACCCGGTTCGGTTTTTGAACACCACTTTTTTTTCAACGAAAAATCTTCTTTATAAATTTCGTAGAAACGTACCCGGTTGTCATTTCTCTTGGGATTGTTGCAGAAACCTATACCATCAATTTTTTTCTTAAAAAAACTGGTTTATTTAAAACGATAAGTGAGACCTTGTTAAATTATATTATAATAAAGATAAGGACACCAATAATAAAATTTATTGGTGGCTGCAGGACCACTTGTGCTCATCTTTTCCATCACTGACAATAACTTAAACCAGGGGTGTAAAATTGTAGCATGCTGGATAACCACAATTTAAAAAAAAAATTCACCTTATTTAATCAAAGAATTTCAGTGATTAAATAGATGATTTTTATTAAAAATGACTGGTTTCCAGTGGACCACACTATCACAATCTTCCCTTAAACTTTGAGGCCACATGTCTGGCTTTAAAGTTCATACTTAGTTTTAGTTTTAAATAACAAATAATAGCGCAAGAGAGAAAAGTTGATTAGTTAGAGATTTATTGAAAAAATGAATGTAGAAAAAAAAAATCCGTGTACTTTTAAGCAAGATGAGTATTTTTTTTTTGTCATTTTAAGAAATACATAGGTGATACACCTCTTATTTCAGGGTTAGTACGGGCACCGTTATTTTCAAAGCCAAATATCAGTATTTTTTTATAGAAAATTAAATCTAGTTCAAACGGACAAAATCTCGCTTTATTTAAGGAGAGATTTTCCATAAGAAAATACTGGTACCGAAGAATTTCTTAGTCGGGAAATTCAAGGACCCGTACGAACCCTGTAGTTAATATTATTTACTTAATACATTTCAGCAATATTTACTTCTAAAGAAACACGTTATATAATGATATTGAACATTGAGCCTCATAGGAGCTACAGGGTTAGCAAGAAATAAGTTTTACACTTCAGAGGGCTCTAGAATGCGTTTTATTGGTCGAAATATGATAAAATTTGAACTACAGATAATTCAAATGATGCGCTTGGCAATTATTAAATAAAAAAAAACAATTATGAAAATTCACCAATAGATGGCGCTGTAATACAAATGGTATCTATTTGCATTTATTGAAAATGCGTTACATCATTTGCGTTACAGCGCATACCTATTAGCATAGCTGCCAACTCTTACGTTTTTTAGTACTAGAAAAAAAACAATAGAAATTTTTGCCTTATTTAATCAGTAGAATACGGTGATTCAAAAAGGTAAAGTTTTCTATTAAATTTTTATGGTACAAAACGTAAGATGTTGGCAGCTATGCTATTAGCATTAATCTTTGGATAAAAGTAAGGCGGATTCTGAGCGAGCATTAGTTACTTCTCTGTACATCATGCCTAAGTTGCAAGAAAAAGCGCTACTGGCAAAATTGTTCTAACAAAACCAGTAGAACTCAGTTGCAGCTGTAAAAGAATTCCGGCTTATGAAGCAGATACGAAGAGTTCCAATGTCTCTGTGTACCCTACGCAAGACGATAAAGAAGTTCGAAATAACTGGGCAGCTTGGCATTCTTCCAGGTAGAAGGCGAAAGGAAATCCAGTCTTCTAGCGTCGAAGATGTGACTACCGCGGTCGTTTAAGCTAGCAGTCAGTTGCCACATGGTAGTGTTGATATGCCGTATTTCACTGTACGAAAAATCTTACGGCGGATTTTGCATTTTTATCCCTTCAAAATCAAGCCTGCGCTACGCATTGCAGGACGGGGAATCAGAGGTTCGTCAAACTTTTGCACTTCAGTTCCTTACTCGAATGGTGGTTGACGTCACATGGAACATTCTGTGGACTGACGAAGCACAATTTGCAACAATAGGCAAGTTAACACCCACAATTGTCGAATTTGGGCAGCGGAAAACCCTCAAGCATCCAGGAATAACCCTTGTATCCTGAAAAAGTGACAGTATGGGGTTGTTTTACCGCTACTTTTATCATTGGACCAAGAGATAACTGCAAATCGACTCCAAACCTTTTCCGTTCCAAGATAACGGTACCGTGATATACTGAGGGATTTTGTAATTCCATAACTTCAACCACGTGAATGCCTTCAGAAAATCATTTTCATGCAGAATGGCGCATATCCCCACATCGATCGTCGTGCAAGGCAAATGCTAAGACAGCATTTTACAGATGCGCGAGTGATCAGCTGCCATTTTTCAATAGCATGGCCTCTTCGTTTGCCGGATATCACGCCCTTCAACTTTTGGTTATGAGGTTTCCTGAAGGACAATATCTACCGTAAAAGGGCAGCATCCGTGCCAGAACTGAAGAACAGCAATCATCACCATATTCTTGATATTCTGGCAGACTCACTCCGGTCAGCTGTCGAAAATATGGTTCTGTGATTAGAGTTGTTTAAATCGAGAAAGACCTTTATTATTCTAAACATTAACCCATTAACACCTAAATGTATAGTGATGCATATCTCCATCATTTTTTATTTAACACTTAGCAAACACTATATATATATGGAAATATTGATGCTGTCAGAATTAGAAGACTATGCCACTAAATAAAGCTAAAAATCTATCTTAAAATTTCTGGTGTCCAATCTTTAGTATAAGGATTAACTAGTTGGATGTGCCAATCCCAAAACTTTCTTCTATCTTATACATCTTAATATTTCAAAAACTAGTTACACATGTTAATATAATATTAGTTCAATACTATACCAACGTTGATTTTCATCTTAAATTTCGGCTTCAGTCAATTAAACGGACTAAAAAAGAGTTAATCTATATCATGATTTTTGTTAAAATTAATAGTTTTTCCTTATTCTGTTGTTATTAGCTGTTTGCGAATAGCCGGCTTAGCAGGAAGCGTGTTCCCGCCGCTGCACGAGCCGCCGATAGACAATAAAACTACGAAAAATCAAGAAAAGTATACAAAAATCGCTATCACAGAGCTCCTTTACCGCAAAATATTTCCAAATTCAAGGAGGGCCTGTTGGCCAAAGTAAAAAACATGCACAAAAAAATTTGTTCAATTGTATGCATAATTTTATACAGTTTTCGATGGTACAATAAAGAAAGTGGCACAAACATCGCTATTACAGCGCCCCCTTCCAGCAGATTTTCTTCAAACTCAGGGAGGACTTGCTTGCCATAACCAGAAACATACACAAAATATTTGGTTCAATTCTATGCATAACTTCAGGCACTTTTCAATGGTACAATAATGAAAATGGCACAGAGATCGCAATTATAGCGCCCCCTTCTGGCGGAATTTTTTCAAGTTCAGGGAGGATGTGTTTGCCATAGCCCGAAACATACACAAAAAATTTGGTTCAATTATATGTATAACTTCATGCACTTTTCGATGGTACAATAATGTAAATGTTACAGATATCGCAATTATAGCGCCCCCTTCCAGCGGAATTTTTCCAAATTTAGGGAGGACCTTCGTGCCCGCTAAAAAAACAAACACAAAAAATTTGGTTCAACTCTATGCAGAACTTCACACACTTTTCGATGTTACAATATTCAAAATTGGCACAAAAATCGCTATTATAGAGCCCCCCACCGGCGAATGTTTTCCAAATTAAGGAAGGACCTGCTTGCCGTAGCCAAGAACTTAATTTTTTTTCCGGTTCAATTCTATGCATAACTTCATACACTTTTCGATGGTACAATATTCAAAATCGCACAAAAACCGCTATTACAGCACCCTGTACCGGCGAATTTTTTTCCAAATTCAGGGAGGACCTGCTTGCCGTAGCCAAAAACTTAAAATAAAAATTTGATTCAATTCTATGCATAACTTCATACACTTTTTGATAGTACAATATTTAAAATCGCACAAAAATCGCTATTACAGCGCCCCCTACCGACGAATTTTTTCCAAATTCAGGGAAGACCTGCTTGACATAGCCAAAAACTTAAAAGAAAAAATTGGTTCAATTCTATGCATAACTTCATACAGTTTTCGATGGTACAATATTCAAAATTGGCACAAAAATCGCTATTATAGAGCCCCCCACCGGCGAATGTTTTCCAAATTAAGGAAGGACCTGCTTGCCGTAGTCAAGAACTTAATTTTTTTTTGGTTCAATTCTATGCATAACTTCATTCACTTTTCGATGGTACAATATTCAAAATCGCACAAAAACCGCTATTACAGCACCCTCTACCGGCGAATTTTTTCCAAATTCAGGGAGGACCTGCTTGCCGTAGCCAAAAACTTAAAATAAAAATTTGGCTCAATTCTATGCATAACTTCATACGCTTTTTGACGGTACAATGGCGACAGACAGACGGACACACGAACAGGCAGACATTTTCTATAAACATGTTTTTTGGGATCTCTGACCCCTAAAACGTGTAAATCCGTCGAAAACCGGAAGTCGAAAAAATTTTCGATCACAAGACTTTCTTCTATTAAAGATAGAATAAAGTAAACACACAATTCTAAAAGAATAATTCATGTATTTAAAGGTTAAGTTTTACAAAATAAAATATTATGTAAAATAAGGTATTTAGATTCATACTTATAAAAATATTTACTAATTTGTAATATTTTAATTATGAAAATAGTTCTTACTTGTATTGCAGATGTGCAACATAAGAAGAGGTTGATGTATTATACGAAAAATATATCTATGATATTTTTCATTATTTTTCCTGAGTAATAAACCTCTTTGAGAATCATGTATAATTTTTTGGAAACAAAATAAAAAATCATGCATTTAACCCCTTGAGGGGCAAGCAATTACGTTTGTGAAATGCTGAATTCCCACCAGAATCTTTGAAAAATTCTATTTCAAAATAAGTAAAAGCAATTTTACCGCCTTTTTTTCCACCAAAGTTAGAAAAGTAAAATTTAATAAAATTTTTCTGGTATAAAATTTCATTAATCGTAGGTGGTATATAAAATATACCGGTGCCCCTCAAGGGGTTAAGAGTTAAAGACTGACGTTCCGTTTTCGAAAAATTATATTTGTGATTTTTTATTTTTTTTATACCAGTAAAAGGGAAAAGTAAAATTTGCCTTATTTAATTGACATATTTCAGTGATTAATAAAGTAAAAGTAAGTGTTTAACAAAAAGTGGTGTGAACTGAATAAAATTCCTGTGAAACATGCTGGTCTTTAATGGGCCAAAACTATATAGGTTGAAGTTTTCAATCTTTCAGCTGAAAGTCGTTTGCCACCACATATTCTAAAAGACAAATTTCGCTTTATTTGATCGTAACATTTTGTGTCTTTAAGTAAGGCTAATTTTTTAATTCAAAAATAATGGTCGATATGTAAAGAATTTAAAATTGCGTATTTATTTTGACCGTTATGTGAATGCAACACCAGCGGGGAGTGGGTTAACCCTCTCGCTGCGCAACCCGAAATTTTATCGGGGATGCAGTTTTTCCTCCTAATTAATCCTCCTTGATTATTCCCACCAGTTATTTTTTATTGTAAATTTTGCATTATTTAATCGAACCATTTTCCCGATTAAATTAGATAAAAATTTTTGTTTTGAAAAACCGGTGACAAAAAAAAAAAAAAAATTCTATAAATGTGAAACTTTTTAAGCTATTTTGATAAAACAATTACGCAGCGACAGGGTTAGTAACAAAAATACTAATGAAATACAGATTGCTGCAGAATAATGAAGAAATCTAAGAGTTTTTTTACAGCACCTTCAATGTAGCTGTGTGTTCTGTAGACTCCGGGTGACCAATTCTCTGATTCGTTCGACACTATGTCAATGGTCGACCGTAATTTTTTATATGCTCAACATTTCTTGTCTCTTTAAACTTCTGAATCCGTGCATAAATTGAAGGCACACTTGGTATATCTTTATGGTACAGCCGGCAAAAAGGGTCCAGCCGGATAAGCATACCGAATGCCCCCCCCTCCCATGGCTGATGTTTGAAATAACTCGTGTGGCAATAAGGCTCACCATGAGGATACAATATCAGTGGTGGAAAATTGGCGCAGAGGAGGAGCCTATTGACACCACTAAATTTTAGTAGAATTTTTCGTCTTAACTAATGACAGTTTTTATTAAGATGAAGAATACCATAAAATATTAGTGGTGTCAATAGGCTCCTCCTCTGCGCCAATTTTCCACCACTGCAATATAGAGTGTTTATACCCTGACCTTGAACTGTCCTTGAGATAATCGGCGAAGTATGCGCCGGCGCTACTATTTTTCAAATACGTTTTTCTCAAGAAGTACAAAAGTTAAAAAAATGAAACCAATGCCAGTTATTGAAGAATCTGTTAGTTCACATTTTTACAGAAATTTTAACATAGAAAAATAAACAAAAACATTTAAAAAAATTATTATTGTAGTAATTTTATATTTACACTAGCCAAAAAGTTACCGAATAATGCTCAAAGTATGTACTTTTAAGAAAAACATTTCGTTAAAATCGAATATTCGCTTTTTGAGTTATAACAAAAATAATGCAAGCAACTTGCTAAAATATTCGTATTTTTCACTGTTTGTATTTGCAGAAATGCGCTGATATCAATGCATTGGTCGATTCGTGACATTTCCACTCGCGCAGGATGCACAGTGTGCCAAAATTAGAGAATGTTTCCATATATACCACTTGTTTCTTGTTTGTAAATATTCTGTTATTTTGGCGTATTGCGCATCCCTCTCGCGTAATAATATCAAAAACTGACAAACAAAATGGTAACATTTATCTAACATGATTTCACATGGAAGAAGGCTATGGGGCTGTACAGTGTACGTATATAACGTATCACTTTAGGGGGAGTGTGTGTGGGGGGGTTCCATTTGACATCGGAAGATATCTGTAGGGGGAGAGGAGTTGTCATTTGATGTCGTTATCATTTTTTATCAAACCAAAATTTACTTCTTTTTCTTTACATCTGTCATCTTAATTTTTGAAGTCTGTTTTCCTCGTTTTATGAAAATACCAAGTTATTAAATGACTGATTATAAACCAATGAATGATTATAAAACATTTCATGCCATAATATGGAATAACCCAACGTTCACCATTAATATTCTCCTACCATATGCGTACATAATGCATAGTTAGAGAAACCAGATTCGCTATGATACTTGCTATTTTTGCTACTACAATATGGGGAAGAATCTTGTCCACTTGTTTTGTTTACAATAAGTTATGTTTAACCCCAGCCCCGTGCAAGGGCGAAGTGCAAGAAGACAATATTACTGTTCAATACATTATGTAACAAAGATCTGTTAGTAAAAACTTTTAAATAATAAGTATTTCTTTAAGATGTTATTTGATATAAAGTTATTTCTTATATAACAGTGATGTTTTATGAATTTTTTCTCTTCATTTAACACGTTCACGCCGGCGCGGTGGGTCACACTCGAATGTCTCAGAATGGTCAAGTCTCCGGCTTTTTGCACACCACTATTATTTTAGAGAAAATGTGGTTCCTTTAAATCGCACAATTGTTCTAATTAAATAAAACAACATTTTCTGTATTAAAATACTGGAATCCAAAATGCCGGAGACTTGACAACTTCGAGATAGTTGAGTGTGACCCACCGCGCCGGCGTGAACGTGTTAAATCAGTAAAATATGCGGATAAAAAATTTACCAACCATATCTGTATATCATTGTAAACTTATAAAAAGAAGAAAAAGGAAAAAAATGTAAAAATAAAAAGAATTTTTAAACACTAATAACAATATTATTAGGGGGAGGGCGATTCGAGAAATGATAACGTATGACATCGGGAGGTTGGGAGGGGTCCGAAATTGCCAAAAAGTTGATAATCTTATACATTTACAGTGCCTATTAAGCTTCACCTGCACAATCGACTAGACCATCGACTTGATATTATTACGCGAGAAGCATGCACAGTACGGCAAAATAACAGAATGTAACACGAAACAAATCTATAGGGGATTGGTGTGTATGGAAACATTATCTTTTTTTGGCGCACTGCGCATCCTGCCCGAGTGGAAATGTCACGAATCGACCAATGCATTGATGCGTATTTCTGTAACTGCAAACATTGAAAGTTACGAATATTTTAGCAAGTTGCTAGCATTATTTTTTTTTATAACTCAAAAAGCGCATCTTCGATTTTAACGAAAACGTTTTCCCTAAAAGTACATACTTTGAGCATTATTCTGTAATTTTTTGGTTGGTGTAAATATAAAACTACTGTATTAATAATTTAAAAAGATTAATTTTTGTTTACTTTTCTATGTTAAAATTTGTGTAAAAATCTGAAAAAATATATATATATGATGTGAACTAATAGATTCTTCAATAATTGGCGATGGTTTCATTTTTTTAACTTATGTAGTTTTTGAGAAAACGTATTTGAAAAATAGTAGCGCCGGCGTATACTTTACCGATTATCTTAAGGACAGTTCAAGGTCAGGGGCTAAAAACACTCAATATTGTATTCTCATGGTGAGCCTTATAACCACACATATTATTTCAAACATCGGCCGTTGGGGCCATTTCGCTATGCTTATCCGGCTAGACCCTTTGTTTGCACGGTTATAGGTGATTTTGTTTCGGCTAATCACAATACACACTGCGCTTTCTCCTGTGCAGTCGCCATTTACTTTTCTTATCACAACTGCCAAGCAACTAGCTAGCTCCATCTACTCCAGGCAATTGATACCACAAAAAACTCTTAGATTTCTTCATGCTTTTGCAAAAAACTGCATTCCATTTCACCTATTAGCATTTTTGTTATTAATGTTTAGAATGATAAAGACCTTGCTCAGACACGCTGTGCATTTGAAATCAAACTTTTGGGGACTCTTCACTCACTTCAAAACACTCCGTAATGTTAAACCTATGGGCAGGTTGTTTTCGAATTTTTCACTTACATTTGAATATTTTTAAACGATTTTTTTGCATAGTATAGCTGAGCTCGATCTCTAATAGGGCCATTTTGTACTTTTTCCATTTTGGTTGTAGATTTTTTTGATAAAGGTACTTCCACTTTCGAAACCGGTTCCGAAATTGATAGTACCTTTATATTAAAGAAATCTGCAATCGAAATAGAGAAAATAAAAAAATAGAAAAATTAGAGATCAAATTCAACTATCCTATGAAAAAAAAAAAAAAAAAGTTTAAAAATATTCAATTTTAAACAAGAAATTATAAAACAACCTGCCCATAGGTTTAACATAACCGAGCGGGTGTTTTCAAGTGAGTGACGAATCCCCTTAACCCTTACAAGTGCGGTGGCTAGACGGTCTAGCCACCTAATTTTAATTCCAAAACTGACAAATGGCACCAAGAATATTTAAGTAAAATTTTGCTTTTTTAATGAAAGTGCAAATTAGCGGGTTTTTATTTACTAAGAAATTCGTTTGAATATTCTGGTGTCAGTCAATTATTTCATCAGTTTATGAACTGAATTCTTCTGCCCCTGAAAGGGTTAATCCCTTGAAAGGCGCCGGTATATTATACAGCGTGTCCATGATTATATGACCGTACTTTAAAGTTGACCACAGACAAAACTATTGTTCATAAAGTTCTGAAATTTTGTGAAAGACATAATAGAGGGATGGGAATTTGTTTAAGCTAAAAAAAATATAAATAAAAATAGTTCAAAATTTCGCCACCAGAGGGCGTTTTAAAATAAATTACACATTTAGCAATACGATAGTTTATAAATTTTATTTACAGGATATTCATTATTAATCGACCCTATTTTAAAGTTGTCTACAAACGAAACTATTGTTCAGAATGTTGTGAAATTTTTGGAGGACATAATAAAAGTATGGGGATTTGTTTAAGCAAAAAAAAAAAAAACAATTAGTTATCCGGTTAGACCATTATGTAATGTGTAATTCGTTTTTTAACGAATTACACATTTAGCATACATTTGCGACAGTTTAACAAATTTTGGTATAACCAAACATGTTCTGCATGACTATCATCATTTTCAGATACCATTTGGATTCGTAAGATAGCACGGTGCACAGCTGACAGCAGTGTGTTCTGGGAAATGCTAGGAACATGTCGTGAAATGCTGTCTTTAGAATAAGGTTAAGTTAATAAATAAAATTTCTAAACCACCGTAATGGTAAATGTGTAATTTATTTAAAAACGCCATCTGGTGGCGCAACTTTGAACTACTTTTATTTATATTATTTTTAGCTTAAACAAATTCCCATCCCTTTATTATGTCTTTCACAAAATTTCACAACTTTATGAACAATAGTTTTGTCTGTAGACAACTTTAAAATAGGGTCGTTTAATTATAGACCATTTAATTTTAATTCAAAAATGCCCCACCAACACCAGAGCTTTGCAATTAAATTTTGCACTTGTAATGTACATGAATAAAAACTTTTACTTGTTTTCAAATAGATTTGTTCTAAAATTCTGGTGTCATTCAATTATTTCAGGGTTTTAGTAACAGAAATACTTTGTCCCGGAAGGGTTAAAGTCCGCTTTCATTCTGATGATGGATTGCTTTACTTCCCTGTGAAACTGTTCGGATCTGGTTAGCTTACTCCTGTTGAGCGCACTTCGTGCAGGTGGGGGGTCGAACCTTTGAGCACATTGGATGATTCCTAATAATCGATGAGCGCAGTTGAAGTACAAGCTCTCTGACACAATGTCCATCTGATTTTTTCTATGCAGTTGTCTCAAAAGTACTAATTATCATTATACAACACTGTAAAAACATCCGCATTTTAACGGATTTTTTTTTTTTTTTTTACATTGAAGCATAATTTTTTAAATGAAACTGTCCGATAGGTTTTTAGTTACTGTAAAAATGTAAAAATAGGAAAGATAAAACAAGAAAATTCGGTTTTTTAACACAGAAATTTTTACCATATGTTTCAAGAGTTTAAAAATATTTCGAGATTGATGTTACAAGAAAGAGTGAGTTTCAAATTTCTTATACCAGGAAACCTATACCTAAATTAGACCAAAAGACCGAAATTTTATGTTTGATGCACGCTCCATTTAGAGTAACTCCGTTTCCGGAAGTCATGCCGCAGGTCTTAGAAAGCCGCATGTTCGATTTAAGTAAAGATATTCGTGAATAATATGAGCGCAGTGATGTTGATCTACTATCTTTTAACACTTTTATAACATTGTTGAAAACTTGGAACTATGAGGAACTGACAAATCCTTAAAATAGTGAAGCTTCAACTGTAACCGCTTTCGCAGGGGTTGCTTACCACCAGAGATAACTTTCACCAGCAAATTTAAATAAAACTTTTCTCCTTATTTAAACGTCTTTTTAACACAAAATTTCAGTCATAAATAATGGCAAAAACATATATTCATTTTTACTAGTGGAAGTTTACTTCGGCGGTAGTCAGATCCTGCGTTTCCGCCATATTGTGACAACCTAGACCAGTGGGAGCCAACTATGGCACGCTCCGCACCACTAAAATTTTACAGTAATCATTGTTTTATCTAATCAACGAATCTCTGCGATTCAAGAAGCCGACTTTTTCTGAAAATTTTAGTGGTATCCGGCGTGCCACAGTTGGCCACCCCTGACCTAGGCAACCTCCGGTCAGTGGAAAAGATTTTATTACCTGGGCAAACTGACACCAGCAAAAACAAATGGAAAATTTCACCATATTTGTGAGAGAAATTTTCCATGAATAATGCGCTTAAATAAGCCGAAATTTTCTAATCAAATTTACTGGTGGAAGTTTACTCCGTCGGTAATCAGAAAGTGTTGATCCGATTAAAAGATAAAAAAAAAAACACCCACCATCTTGTGACAAACCTACTCAGTTACTGCACTCGCAACTGGTGGACAATACACTATATACTCTTTATTCATAACTCCCATTGTTGAAAAGCGTTTATGACTTCGGATTGTATGTCTGCCTTCCACGGTAGCCAGTTTGACCTCGTTTTTTTATTCAAGCCTTACGAGTTCACACCAGAAATTCCGAAATAATTACTTTCATTTTTTGTAATCCCGAAATGGCTGTCATTTTTTTAAACACAAAATACCGTTTAGAATTTCTGGTACACGCACGGAATTTCTAAATAAAAGAGAAAGCCATACTTGCAAACCTGCTGCCGTCTATCCGTGCTCTGAATTTCGCAAATATACACGGATTACCATGTAACTGATGTATGTTTATTGAGGTTTACTATAATGTGTTCTCTTTTAAGAATAGAGAGACTTATAGTTTATATGCAGGACACTCAAAAATATCACGTTGCATTAAGTCTATGGGGAAAATCGTCTGCAGTGTATTTTAATAATGTAACACTATTTAAAATGTAATAAAATTGATGTATTTCTGAGGTGCAATGAAACATGCTTTCTGCAGAATATGGGGTGCAAAGCCTCTATCATTCAGTTTCAGGGGCACACAAAAGAATTTAGTTTCATAATGGTCTACGAGAAAAAATGTTTGCAGTGTATTTTGATGGTGCTATACTATTTCAAACATAAGGAAATTTATATAGAGGTGCATCACAAGATGCTTATTGCAGACTATAACGTGCATAACAGTTTCAATAAAAAGTTAAAATTTCAGTGCAAAAATCACCTTGATTAATAACTAAAACTCATAAGATACAAATAAATGTAAATACATTGCTTAAAGGTGCGTCAAATATAATAAAATCCTTTGAAAACACATTAAAATCATTTTAAAAACAAAACGTTTTCAACCGAAATTTAATCGGCCTTCATCAGTGAAAAACTAATAGCTGTTGTCTCTTTGCGTCATCTAGCTTTGCCCGGAACAGACCATTTTGCTTCAAGGGTGGTATGGAATATAAGATGGATTGGAAAATGTTATTTAAAAATTTAAAAAAAGTACAGATTTATCAATCATGTAGTAATTCTTTCCAGACTGCGTGGATATCATTTGATAATATATCGTTACAGACCATTTCTTTATTAGATATCATTTCTAGATTCTCTTATGATAGCTTTTTGGTGATTACTTGTACGGAAGATACTTTTGGATCTGTTGAAATCTACTTTTATAGGCTGAGTTTGTGCTAATCTTGCTAACGCTGTGTGGGGTCTATTTAATCTCAGATCTGCTTCATGTTCTTTTATTCTGTCTCGAAATTTTCTAAGTGTCATGCCTATGTACATAAAATCTTTATTATCTTTCTTGAATATAATAGTGTGCATAACAGCATAATATTACATAACAGCATAACAGTGCATAACAGTGTGCATAACAAGTAGTTGTCGATCTTTTACAGGAACACACAAGATCTTTCGGTTAGAGAACTATCTATGAGCGGTAAGGGCTGGAAGTATATTTTCAGTTGTGATATATGCTTTTAACTAAATTTTCGTATACAATGTGGTGTGTGTAGTAATTCTAAAGATCATATATAGGGCTACACAAAATAATTTGTAAGCATCAATATATATGAGCGTAAATATCTTAAGTGTGTTTTTTTTAATTTAGTTATGTATTTTTCATCTAAAATATACTTTGTGTACAAAGAGATGTTTGTAGAATAAAAATAAATTCTCATACAGTTGCTATGAAAATAAATTGATGCATTTCCGCCGATAAATGGTAATTTCTGAAAGTACATTTCAGTTATGTTATGGGTTTTCTTTCTGGATTCAATTTAATTTAATTTAATATGTTGCGTGTATAAAAATTTGGATGTAAACACTATGCAGTACTAGGCAAAAAAAAAATTGTACATTTTTTGAAATTGACCGCAATGATTGAAGGTGAATTTTCAACAATGATGTGTGGTTTCTAACTGAACTAAATAGTAGAATACTATGTAGTGTATAAATCAATAAATCTTACACAGAGATACACAAAAAAATTGAGTAACTTTCCTATTATCGACGGTAATTATTGGAATTGGGTTTTCAAACGTGTTATGCGTTTTCTAAATTGTTTAACCCTTTCAGACGCAGAGGGTTAAATTGTGATATTGAATTGAATTATCCACGTCGGGATCACATAATTTTAATTCCAAACTTACAAACGTCGCCAAGAATATTTTAATAAAATTTTGTTTGTAGAATGAAAGTTTAAAATAATAAGTTTTTAATTTCTAAAAAAGTCGTTTGTAAATTCCGGAGCCTGTTAATCATTTCATAATTTTATGAACAAGTTTTTTCTGTGCCGGAAAGGGTTAATTAAAATATCATTTTTCACTTTTAAAAAGTACCATTGCAGCATTCTGGAAATGTTCTAAAGTGCTTTATAATCTATGCTTAGTGCATGACTTCTCTTTCTTGGTGAAAACTCACATTGTTTGAGTGACATAAGATTTTTGAAATTAGAATATTAAGCTTATTTAATGCCAGATTACATAAGGCCAATATTACTAACTCAAGAAAGGGGTACCATTCTAGCAATCTTAATAATAAAATAATAATAAAATAGCGGTCTGAAAAAACGGATGGAGCAATCTTTTTCGACATTTTTCGAAAATGGAAGTAACCTATTTCCTGAAACAAAATTCTTTTAAAGTTATCTTAAACATTTGACGTGATTTATTGCTTTATTTCCTGTTTTCAAATAAGATATTCATTATTTTCAAAGTTTTTCTAAACATCAAAATAATGTTTTTAAATATTGAAATATAAAATTATTTTTAAATTACCGTAATTTCCAGCATATAAGCCGTGGCCAAGATAAGTCTCTTTGAAACCGGAAATTTTACGTAACAAATGAAGTCAAATAAATACTAAGCAGAAGTAAGTCATATTTTATATAAAAAACATTCTGGTAGGAAACACAGTTATCAGAGCCTCGACCTATACGCCAGAAATTCCGGTATATTAACGCATTGCTAACCAGGTGTTTTCTACGAAATCTGTGTTTTGAGATAATGGAAGCTCGGCCTTTTCTGAAAGTCGGTTGCCTAGATAGGCTTTTTGAGTTTATCTAGCAATAAATATTTTGAAAATGTTTGGATTTTATCTGAAACTTCGTAAAGTCTAACAAAAGGGTCCAAATATTTGGTATAAAAACGTATTTTTCTCATAAAGCTTGACGTTATTTTATTCAAGGAAAATGGCGTAAGCGTAACTAAGGATCCAGTGCACGCCTTTAACCAACAAGTATCGTTTTAGAAACACGAGTATACTCGTTACCGGCCAACAAAGTGTTAACAGTATACAGGCCGCAAACAGTGTTTACCAAATCTGTCGTTTTTTTTATTCAGACGTTTCGAGTTCAAAGAAGAAAATTTTTAATACTAATTTTCTTTTATTTTATTCACGAAATATCTATCATTATAATAACCAAAAGTAATTACTAAATAAAATAGGTGTTCCTATCCAACATACACCTATTTTACTTAGTATTCGATATTACAACGTAAAGTCCTTAATTATTACAAAAATACACTGTAAGTTAAAATGTCTGAAATTCAGACACTTAAGTGTCTGAAACGGAGTGTTCAATTTTCAGACATTTTAAAATGTCTGAATTTTTTCAGACACTTTTTGCGTCTGAATTTCAGACACTTCAAACGTCTTAATAGCATCCATTTTTTTTGTAAGCATCATACGTAGCCATGTTTGACCACGTTGAATCCTGGAAAAATATTTGGCTTGGGTCCTGTCGTCCCCCCCCCCCCCCTACAACCTGATTTTCTTTGGTGCTCCCAATTTTGGTACGCAACTTTTATTAAGCTGATAATTTAAATCTTTTACGACATTTTACTGATTATAATGAATATTTTGAACTTCAGGAGTAGAACAAGATTAAAACAAAAAATATTTATCTAAATATTAGATTTTTAAAATTTGTTTTATTTTTAGTCTTATTTTACTTTAAAAATTCAAAAAATTCATTATAATCAGTACAATTTGGAAACAGATTTAAAATATAAGCTTTACAAATATTGTACATCAAATTTGTGGGCACTAAAATCGTAGGGGGGGGGGGGGGGCACGGCCCAGTATGCCCATTCTTTAATCAAGAAGTTCTTTTGCAAAAAATGCAACCCTGCATTATTATTATTTAAATTGAGATGTCCGGTATTCGGGAGTATCCGTTGTAGAGGTTAATGGACATTACCGAATAGCTGAAACATCTATTTAGCGAATACTTTTTTTTAATCCGCATAGCATACATATTTGTATATTTTTACCCCACAAAAGCAGACATCTCCGATTATCGGAGAAATTCAACGGCAATGGCTATTGAGGGCTTTTAACACTAGAACGCCCGGAAATTTTACTCAAGTTTCATAAAAATATTTTACATCAGAATTTTTATTTAAAATTATTTGACTGATTTATTTAACGTAAACCTGCGTTTTTAAAATGTAACTTATTTTGTGAAAGAATTTCTGGTTTGAATTGACATTTAATCATATGGTCGGAGTCGAATCCACTCCTTCCGGGCGTTCTAGTGTTAAAGTACAGGGATAAATATATATGTTTCTTATAATCTTGTCCTACTATACTTCATATAATTTAAAAATAGATTTTTTAAAAATTCATATTGCCACATAGGCAATTTTAGATATATATCAGATGATAATCACAACAGCTATTTAACTATGAATAAATAAATAAATATTCTACTTTATCCCTTTGCACTCGAGGGCTCCGGAGCAAAGTCATTTAAAATTTGTCTTCAAACTCGAGGGCTCCACTACGGAGACAATGCAAATAATTTTGTGATACCTGTCTAGAAAAGCCAAGATTACATGGTATCACAAAATTATTTGCATTGTCTCCGTAGCGGAGACCTCGAGTTTGAAGACAAATTTTAAATGGCTCCGCTCCGGAGCCCTCGAGTGCAAAGGGTTAATATTGAGAAAAAAATTACTTCGGTATTTTGTTTATTTATATTTTGTGTTTTTAATCTTGTCCTACTATAAAAGTTCAAAACTTTCATTATAATCAGTGCAAGATTTAAGGTATCAGCTTTACGAAAATTTCATACAAAATCCAACCCCAACCTCCCCGCAAAAAAATGAAAATCCTTATCATTTAAAAATTAGATTTTTTAAAAAATTATATTGCTACATGGGCTTATTGTTATCATTCCTATGAGCTACTAAACAAGACATCTTTAAAGCAAAAAAAAAAAAAAAAAAAAAAAAAAAGAAGTTAGCACATGATATCACTATGATACACACTTGCAATGCTTATCAGTAAAGTCTAATTGGAAAATAACCTTCGAAGTGAAATATATTTTCTACACACGAAGCGAAAACGAAATAAACAAATGATTTTCTTTTTCCTGACTGGGTTATTTCTATGTTTCCAAGTCAAAAGTTTTCCACATTAAAAGATTTAATAGATTTAGAAATATATCTAAGAAATACTTGAGAAATATTCTTTTTCAGTTATGTATAAATTTCATAAAAATCAATTTATTTTTTTTCCAAAAGCGAAAGTCTATAAATATATTTTTTAATTTCAGCTGAATATTGTTCAATTGAAAAAAAAATGGCAATCCCGAAAATCCCGGTATTTTCCAGTAAAAATCCCGAGATTTTGGGGATTAAAATTAAAGCGGGATCCCGGGATCTCAATCCGGGATTGTAATCCCTAGTTGGAAGTAAGAAAGCTTTAGGAGATCTTTCAAAGTTGTTTTTTTCTATTTCCTTTTGGTCGTTTAGTATGAGATATGCATTAGCCATTGAAACTAAGAACTGCCATATTGAAAACAAAACAAAACAAGAGAAGGAACTTAACTTAAAATTTGTCTGTTTTTTAGTGATGTTATTACTTTAAATTTGAGAAAAAAGATGAGAATAAATAATACATAATTTGTAATAAAAGACAACGTCATAAGTTTAAAAATGTATACTTCTAGAATTAGTGTTTTGTTTTGCAAAAAGATTCAAAACTAATTAAATTTCATGCAAGATTTTGTTTAGTACAATAAATAAAATCATAAAATACTCTAATTTTAGTACTATAAAGAAATTATAACACTTCAATCGCTGTTTGCAAGAGGTAAAAAAAATTCCTCGATTTGAAATTTTAAAAACTACCACAACCACAGTGAGGGAGAAAGACTTGCATGAGTTTAAAAGGTAATCCCATAATACATCCGACTAGCCATATTTAAAGAATGAGATGTTTCATCCTGAAAACATGACCCGCCAGACAAAAGTTTCTTTTTTTTGCCAGCTTCGACAGGACGAAGATGAATGACACAATATTATTGATATAAATCAGGGGTGTCAAAGTGTGGCCCGCCGGATACCACTAAAATTTTATAGTTATCTTTGCCTTATGTAATCGTCGAATTTCTGCTATTCAACTTGTCGACAATTTCTTTAAAATTTTAGTGGTATCCGGCGGGCCACAGTTTGACACACCTGATATAAATTAATACGAGTTAACACTAAGCCCATTGCACACGCTTTGTAGAATTTCCGGGTGTAATCTTCAACCGTCTTCTACTTCTGTTCTGTGTCTATCCAGCCCTTATATCGATGACAGCTTCTAAGAGACATTTGATGTCAAGCACACACGTCAGATGTATGTATTCAATAAAGAAATAATCCAAGCTAATACGAATTAAAATCACAGTACTTCACATTTCGCAAAAAACGAATTAAAATACACGCGTACATAAAAACAAACTTTGTTTGAATTACAACGTATACCACTTCGAACGAAGACATCTAAAACGCATGCGCGGGAGTACCCCCTGGTGGTTATTGCGTCGGAAGAATCAAAACGTCTTAAATTAAGACACGTTTAAAGCAATGAAGTGTCTTAAAATAAGACGTTTGCGGATATTTTAGACATTATTCTCAGTTCGTTTACACCATGGTCATAGTAAGACACTTATGCATCTTAAATTAAGACATCCATAATGTCTTAATTTTCAGATTAAGACACTTAAGTGTCTAAAATTCTTTTTCAGTCACATATGTGTCTAAATTTAAGACGCTTCTATTTGCAGTGTAATTATTCAAAATTTCTGGGAAGAATTTAGAATTTCTTAACGATAGTTTTATAAATGATGCATAAATGTGTCATGTTTTGAGAATATCAGTAACGACACTAAAATTTTCATTGGTTTGTTTTTTCGGAAGTTGGTTGTTTTATAAGTAAAATTGCAGGATAAATAAATATGTTTGATCACTATACTTATAGATATCGGAACAAGGATAAATCGCTTTCGCTGTGTTACTTTTTGGAAAACATCGTTTAACCCCTTGAAGGGTGGTGGTATATTATTTTTACCGCTAAATTTTCAATTCCAAATGGCACCCAGATTTTTTAAATAAAATTTCGCTTTCACGATGTGCGTGAAGAAGAGAATTTATGTATTTTCAAACGAATTTGTTTATAAATTCTGGCCCTCTTGAAACATTTCAATATTTTAACAACAGAAGTTCTTCGCAGTTGAAAGAGTTAAAAGCAGAGCAACACAAGAATCACTTAAAAATAATTGACATTTAGGAGATTTTGCTTAACACTAGAACTACCATGAGCCGTCATTTTGACGGCTACCCTATGAATATGTTTCGGTTTAAACCAGAAATTAGATTATGAAATATGTTTAAAAGATACAAAGAAGAAAAACGTTAAATAATAAAGTTAAACTGTTTTAAATCAAATTTCTGGTGTGAAATATTTTTATAAAACTTGACTCAAATTTCCAGTAATTCTAGTGTTAAAGCATTAACTCATTAAAGCCGGTTGATAAGAAAACTTGCCATGCAAGGCGAACAATTTTTTTTTAAATTTCAATACCAGTATTTTAGTTTGGAATTTTTCATATTATCTAATCTCAGATTTTGAATGATTAAATAACTCAAAATCACATAGTCGCAAAAACTGGTGTCGGAGAATTAAAAGAAGTGTAAAGGAGGCTCATCGTTAATGGGTTAAACAGAGTTGCAAAGCTCCCACTAATCTTCCGTAATATATGAATTTAGTTGACGCAGTTTAACCCTCTCGCTGCGCAACCCGGGATTTCCTCGGGCAACGTAAAAACAGCAAAATTTGCGCAATCCGAGATTTCCTCGGGGATTCATTTTTTCCACTGGCGACTATTTTTTAATTTAACTGCAACCACTTTTTAAATACAAAATATTCCATATAGACTTTAACAACATTTACAAGAGAAATATACTGCAAATTGATTTTCTTAAATTAGTGGCGCGAGAATATAAAAATAGTCTCCAGTGACAGCCCTGATTTAGCCTGTTTTAAATGTAATGTGCGCAACTTTTGAAACTATTTTGATAAAAAAAAAAAAAATTTTCGCAGTGAGAGGGTTAACAACGTTTCAAACCAGAAAAGTTATTTCGTGAATCTTTATTTATTTCATTTCAGATTTTTACGTGGAATCTATTTAATTTCATCTTTAAAAAAATTCTGGTACGAAACGTATTAAACTGGGTCAAATTATTCGGGAAGATTGTGGGATCTTGGCACCTATGCATTAAATGGTAATATCGCATCAATGTCTTGTTAACCCATTAATCGTCATCATTATAAGATATAATATATAATTTTATAATCGTCAGAATTATAAGATCTTCATTTTTTTTGCTGAAAGTCGTTTCTAGTTATTTAACTGCAAAGTTTCTGTCTTTAACCCTAGAACTACCGGAAATTTTACTCAAGTTTTATAAAAACATTCTACACCAGAATTTTTACTTAAAACTATTTAATTTGTTTATTTAACTTATTATTGTCTGATTTATACATTTAGTTTGTTTTGAAGAAATTTCTGGTTTGAATAAATATTTTGAATGTACATGTCGGGTCCATTGGACCCTTCTGGTAGACAGAGGGTTAAATAGCGCAATGTTTACTTCTTCTATTTTTACAAGAAGAAAGTACTGGATTTGTGAAAACTTTCGACTTCCGGTTTTCGACGGATTTACACGTTTTAAGCGTCAGAGATTCCGAAAAATATGTTTTTACAAAATGTCTGTCTGTTAGTCTGTGACGCTGTCTGTCTGAATGCGACACACATATTATGAGCACTCTATATCAAGAACTAATTCTTGATATTCTTGCACGGAATTCAATAAAAAATCATATTCACGTAGTCACTGATATAAATTGGTTCTGATTAGTTTTTGGTGTAAATCGCCCAACAGGTGGCGCTGCTATGCTGCATTTTTCACGATTTCTGCAATAGCTCTCTCTCAAGAGCTAATGCACGAATTTTCATCTAACTTCAGATTCAGTTAGACGTTGACACAAGTTGTTGCTGATTAGGTTTTGGTATTAATTGCCCAATAGGTGGCTATGCTGGTGACAACGCTGCTATGCTGATTTTTTCCCTATTTTCGCAATAGCTTTATCACAAGAACTATTGCACGGATTTTCATGAAACTTCAGATTCAGTTAGACGTTGATACATAGTCGTGTTGATTGTAATTTGGTCTAAATCGCCCAACAGGCGGCGCCGATATACTGCATTTTTCACGATTTCCGCAATAGCTCTATTTCAAGAGCTAATGCACGAATTTTCATCTAACTTCAGATTCAGTTATACGTTGACACAAGTTGTTGCTGATTAGGTTTTGGTATTAATCGCCCAATAGGTGGCTATGCTGGTGACAACGCTGCTAAGCTGAATTTTTCCCTATTTACGCAATAGCTTTATCTCAAGAACTATTGTACGGATTTTCATCAAACTTCAGATTCAGTTAGACGTTGACATAAGTTCTTGCTAATTAGGTTTTTGTGTAAATCATCCAACAAGTGGCGCTGCTATGCTGCATTTAGCAGGATTTACAAGATTTTAGCGATAATCATATCACAAGAACTAATGCATGGAATTTCATATATTTAGAATCCTCATGATAGGCATATGTTGCCATTTCATTTAATCACTGTGATATCGAATTTTGAAGTATTAACATGCATGAGATAGAAGAAAGTTTTGGGATCGGCACATCCGACTAGTTTAATTCTGGAATAGTGATATCGTGGTAGTTAATTTAAGCATGCGCATATATTTCGACCTTTGCTTTAAAGCAACAGTAGCTGGTAATGCGTTAAAAGCATGTCAAGTCTTCGATATTTTAATCACGGTATTTCCGAATGGTAATATTTTTTTGTGATAGCTTTCTCCATTTTATTACATCGTAAATTTTTGTCATTAAATAAAACGTATATTTCTGTGTAGAAACAGTGGTACCCAAAATACGGGCGATTTTAAGAATTACGGAGTATTATCTTTTGTAAATGCAATTAAAAACTTATCCCTTTGACGTGAGATATGCAAAAACGTATTCTATGCACATGATTCTGAAAATTGCATCACATCCAGAGGATTAGTTTTAGACACTACGAAAAAATTAATTTTTTGTTTTAATAGAATTTCTTTTTCTCCAAAAGTAATCTTGATTGACAAATAAGCTAAACGCTTTTAAATGCACAAGCTTAGAACAGGGTCAGCAAACGTAGGCCGCTTGTCGACCCTATTTCTGTATAGCAAACTTTGCCTTCTTTAACATTAAACCATAGAACTATTAATAAAGAGGAACTGACATATCCTTAAAATAGTGAAGCTTCAACTGTAACCGCTTTCGCAAGGGCTGATTACCTGCGGTGGAAACTTCCACCAGTGAATTTATATAGAAATTTTCTCCGTATTTAAAGGCCTTGTTAACCCCTTGAGGAGCAAGCAATTACGTTTGTGAAATGCTCAATTCCCACCGGAATCTTTGAAAAAATCTATTTCAAAATAAGTAAAAGCAATTTTACGGCCTTTTTTTCCACGAGAGTTAGAAAAGTAAATTTTAATAAAACTCTTCGGGTGTAAAACTTCATTAATCGTAGGTGGTATACAATATATACCGGCGTCCCTCAAGGGGTTAATGCAAGATTTCAGTCATAAATAATGGCAGAAACATATTTTCGTTTTTATTGGCGTAAGTTTACTTTTGCGGTAGTCAGCCCTGCGTTTCCGCCAAATTGTGACAACCGGTAAAACAAACTGACTGTTTTACCAGTCAAATTAACACCAGTAAAAACAAATAGAAGTTTTTGCACTTTTGTGATAAAATATTTCCATGAATAAGACACTTAAATAAGACAAAATTTTCTGTTCAATTTCACTGGTGGGAAGTTTGCCCCGGCGGTATTCAGAAACTGTAGATCCGATTTTTAAAAAGCAGCCGCCATCTTGTGACAACCTCCTCAGTTACTTCACTCGCAACTGGTAGACATTACACTATATGACCCCTCCTCTTTATTCATAATTCCATTCATTAAACATACCGGAAGTTTTACTCAAGTGTTATAAGATATTTCACACCAGAATTTTTATTCAAATTTATTTAACTTTCTTATTTAAATTGTTTCTCTTTTATTCCTATTTTATTTATTTGATGAAGAAATTTCTGGATTGAATCGAAATATTTTCATTTGGTACCGGTCAAATGACCGGTTGTTGTTGCATTTTGTGTTAACCCCTTGAAGGGCGTTGGGACATATATATCCCTTTTGATTTTAATTCTTAACTGCCACATTGATACCAGGATTTTGAAATAAAATTTTGCTTTTTTAATGTACGTGAAAAAATATTTTAATTGTTTCCGAATAAATTTGTTTGTAAATCCTAAGTGTCAATGAATGTTTTCAACATTTTAGCAACAGGAGTACTTTGTCCCTGAAATGATTAATCACAGAAATAGGCTGTCCATTTGCAGGGCTGCCGCAGGTGACTATTTTTATATTCTATTCTCACCACCATTTTAACCCCTTAAGGTTGCATTAAATTACGGTTTAAAAATTACGATTGCTTATCCATCAATTTTTCGGAAAAGAAATATTCACCTTATTTAATGACAGGTAAAATGATGCCCGATTAAAGCCAATTACACTATTTTATAAAACTGCTGGGAATCAAACAATCTGAATAAAAAACACAGCTTCACGGGAGCCAGAATTAAGGGGTTAAGAAAATAAATTTTGTAGATGTTGCCAAATTGCTGATGTTGTCAAATTGTATGTAAAAAATTTCGTTTTAAAAAATTAGTGCGAGTAGAATTAAAAAAAATAGTAGCCAGTGGCAGCCCTGATCTGTAGCCACTTTTTTCGAATACCTATCTTCGCCCTATTTAATCACTTTATTGAAAGAAAAATATTACTGTTCGGAAAAATCGGTTAGAAATAGCTCACCGGTTGTGGATACCTGGCTTACAAGAAAATTCATACAAATGTTTTGATTTTTTTTTTTACTTTTCTTTTATGTGTATTTTAAAGTGAGTATGATTTGTTAGAGGATTAAATGCATAAATATCATATTTTCAAATGTTTCATTAAAGTTTCATTAACAATCATTAAATAATTGTTTATAGTCAGACGTTCAATGACATAATTAATAAAAAAAACGAACTACATTTTTAAATGATTATGTAGTACAAAGATTAAATATGCACAATAAAATTTTCCAAGTTACTGTTTTGTTTATGTTTTTATTTATTTCTCTTTGAAGACAATTAATTAAATTTTACTTTGAATTAACAAAAGTAAAGCCATGTAACGTATATGTTAATTTAATAAGGCAGACAACATTAATATAAATTGAGTTTATTAAGTGAACATTATACTCTTATTAGAGCTTTAATGATGTTCCTAGCATTAATAGAATATTTTATCTTTTAAAACTAATTAAAAAGATCTAACTTCATCATCTTTTCTTAAGGATTTTGTTAGCGGACTAGATGAAATATAGTTCCATCCTTACATATTGATTTGACTTCATGCATTAAATATTACGATGCCTTCAGAAGAAGAAAAAAGTCTTATTTCAGAACATACGCCAGAAACATTAATTAACATTTGGGCTCAAACATATGTTCGTGACACATTTCTTCGTAATCCCGTCTCAGTGAAATGACCCAGTGGAAGAATAAATTGAGAATCTTTCTGTCAACGGAATAGATGTTCTTAGACTTTTTTTTTTTTTTTGGGGGGGGGGGGGGAAGTAAAAAAAATGCTCCCAAATGGTCCGTCTTTTTTTACTTTTTTCATAAAAAAATCTTTTTTTAGAGATTTTAATTTTGCAAATTTTGTATAAACCTCCACCGAAGGTTATCATTTTAGAAAATGTTGCAGAAACTTATAACGAATTTTTTTTCTTAAGAAATGCTAGTATATAAAATACGGACCCTATGTTAGTCCTATGTATCATAAGCAGGGCTTCCACTGGTCCGTTTTTTGAACACCAGTATTATTAAAGAAAAAATTTCGTGGTATGTTTCGGCAACAATAGTAAGAAAAACGCGTTTCCTGGTAAGTCTCGAGTAGTGGGGTTCAAAAAACGGACCGAGTGGGAGCCCTGCATAAGGAACTAAGAAATTTTACAATTTAACTAATTAGTTTAATTTAATGAAATTTTCTAACAAGAATTTATATAACAATGAGCAGATAATCAATAAGATTTAAACGTTGACTTCATTCTATAAATAGATACACGCACAGACATACACACACACACGCACAAACACAGACACATACACATATATATATGAGGAAATGTTGAGTTATGTATACTTTAGAAAAAAAATAACACAAGATCCTGATAATTGCAGGGGAACAGTCACAATTTTTTCAGAACAATAATTTTCGTTTTATTTTATCGATGGATTTAGCATTACTTTTCAGTAATTAAATCAATTATGTGATTAAAGGGCTACTTCACTCACGCGAAAACACCCGCTCCCTAATGTTAATCCTATGGGAGAAATTGTTAAATATATCTCATTTGCAGTTCCATATTTTTAAATGATTTTTTTTTTCATTGGATAGCTGAGGTCGATCTCTACAAAGGCCGTTTTTTTCTTTTTCGATTTTGTTTGCAGGTTTTTTTTTATGGAGATACTTCCACTTTCGAAACAGTTCCGAAACTGTGCTTTAAAAAATATATATTTATGTGATGTATGTGGTTTATGTATATGAACGTGACCCATTAGAGCCCGATGACCTCAGAGGCAAACTCCTCCCCATATTTTTGTATAAAAGATTTCGCCTTATCTAACCCCTTAACGGTCACATTAAATTACGGTTTAAAAATTCAAATTGCTTATTGACACCACTTTTTTGAAAAGAAATATTCATCTTATTTAATGACAGGTAAAATGATACCATAATAAAGCCAATTCCATTGTTTTATAAAACTGGTAGGAATCAAACAATCTGAACAAAAGACACAGCCCGTAAATATCACGGGAGTGAGAATTAAGGGGTTAACAGTAGAATTTTTGTTTTAAATAAGGCAAAACTTTTTATTATAAAATACTTGCTGAACTTTGACCTTGTGGTAATCAGGCTATGTGACCCATGCTTTTTGTCTGCTCTAACTTATGTACAGTCATTCAGGGTAACTTTGATCCGCATTTTCTCTATTTTCGGATGCCCCATTGTTATTTTAAGAATATTGTTGCAACTAGTGGCACAAAAGAGAACAAATGATCCTAAATTATTGTATGACTATCAGAAATTAAGGAATATTAATGATATAAGCAATAGAAAATGTATTTTTATCCCAGTTCAAAGTTATCCATCCTTGTAGGGTAACTTTGCACCATATTATAAATATTACACAAAATAAGACATTATAAAAAAAAGTATTATAGTTAAGACAACTTTGAAGCGAAAAAGGTGTTTTTCAGATATTTAAAGACTCCTAATTTACATTTCCCAACATCACAAGATTTGTATAATTTATTATATTAGAGGAAAAAGTGTAAATATGGGCACCCTCTTTTGTTTTTGACTTAAAGTGGCTTTTATTTCAATATTTTTTAGAATTTTGACCTTCATCGACAACTATAACAAGTTTACTAAATGAGAGGATTCAAAACAATGATTAATATCAGTTGTTTCAATTCAAAAACGAAGATTTACAAAAAGCTTTGAAAAAGGTACTAGAAAAAATGGAGTGCAAATATGGGCCCTCTCCGAAAAAGATCACAAAAACTAGTTTAAAATGTGTTAAAACAGGATAAAACAATACAAAATGATAGAGAATTTATTTATTATAGAAAAAAATTATTTTCAGAAATCGAAAACATAACTGGCTCCTTTATCCCGTCGCAATCAAAGTGTGCCTACATTTGGCACATAGCACATTTAACCCACACTTCTCTGCGAGTGTCTTCACAGAACTTTCCATCCCAAAAGATGCAAGTTGCATCACTAGAGACTGGTTTAGTCCCATCGTTGATATCCAGGTTCATATCATCATCACTGTCGACAAGGAGAGGGCCATTGATAGGTCCGAGGATCGTTTCGATTTTTTTAAACGCCTTTGGTCTTTTAACCCCTGCCCCCTGACCGGTCTCTTACTCCGGGAAAACTCAAAGATGTCTTCTTGAGAGCACTTTTGTCAAGCGACTTGGTCCATTTATCCTTGCATGGTGATCCAGTGATGACACTGATCCTTGCCTCTTTGCGTCCACGAGTAGTGCGGTTCTCTTCTTCATGTTGGGGACAGGAGATATGTCGACCGAAGAAACTACATTTAAAGTTTCCGGGGAACATTGCGGTGTTTCAGCAGTCTCATCAATTAGCATAGCTAAAGTTTAATGTGCTTGTATATCAAGATAATTCGAAAAAGAGGGGGGCCCATATTTACACCACCCCAACTAAGAAAGATGGCCACTTTCACATGTAACCTAAAGACATGCATGACTAAAGGTGTGCTTCTAAAAGTAGCTTAGGATCTTCGCTTTCCCGATATCACTCTGAAATTATTTTAAACTAACTATGAGGACATGAAAGGGAAACGATTTCTGATACTTGTCAAAAATTTGCAGTCCAGAACAGACACCAATTCGTACAATAACTCACGCTGCATTCACACTATTTGAAAAAATGGTTCCAATTGCTCTTTATTATCTTACTAGCAGACCCACCCGGCTTTGCCCGGGTCCGTTATGAATGAACCTCAAATTTGTATGATTTTGTACCTTTAATTCCCTTTTGTCTGAATTTATATTTTTAAATATAAAAAATTATTAAATTGAAGATACGTACTATTTTGCGTAAATGGATTTTGGGAGTCTATGCGTACCGAAAGCGAGCGGAACTGCGACAAAACACTCAGGTTTTTACTGGTTTCGTGGACATTTTCGGACATTTCGTTTTGTAAAAAATATTTCTACCCCTCCGAACGTTTCAAAATTTTTATAGGAGATGTAAATCTGGTCTATTTAGATGCTTCGATAAACATTATGTTAAAATAAGGACGTTCACTAAAATAATAAATTAAGAAATTTGCTTAATTTACTATTCGAAAATAGTGGGTAGTGCAACCTTCCACCGACAGGGAGCGCAATATGTTCTATACAAATATTAGTCTACGAAACAGTGGTCAAAGGGTTGTTATAACTTACGTGAAAATTTCAAATCGATCGGTTAGTTCATTTTCCAAATTTTGACGAATTCGCGTGTTCATTCTCTATTTAAAAAAGCGCTTCTTTTTCTTTTTAAAAGTCGATTTTTTTCCATTTCGAACAAAAAGTTCTGAATCAATTTTTTTTAAATTTATGTACTCTTAATTAGTCTACAAATATAGGCCGAGAAGCTAAAGTTTAAAATCTGTAAATGCTGTATTTTTAAAATTTTGGTTTAAATTTGAACTCCCATTAAAATTTTACCCTATGGTTTTTATCTACTCTCCAAAATAAAAGTAGGTGTTTTTCAAAGCAAAGATAATGTCTGTACATTTAATAAGTAGCATATATCTCATGACTCTCTCAAAAAAGGCATGTAAAAAGTCAGAAACGCTAGTTTTTTAAAAAGAAATCTAGAGCCCCTCCCTCACACCCTGGAATTTCACACACCATTCTTTTTACACATTATCTTTTGTGGTATAAACGTTCTTAAAGTTTCAAACAGATCGCCTTGCTAGATTTCCTAATTTTAACAAAATCGCGTTATGTTAGTTCCACATTCCACCACCAGAGAGCGCACTCTATTTTTAACAAAAGCTCCTTTACACAACCTATCATTATATATGTTACTCGAGGACGTGGCGGTCTTCAGCAAGAATTTAAGATATTTGTTGAAATTACTATTCGGAAATAGTGGTAACTTAACTTTTGTCACATTTATATGTACTAAGTAGCATGTATCTGAGGACTCCGTCAAAAAACCGCACCTGAAACGGTATTGAACGCAAAGGTAAAAGAAAAAAAAAATTCGCCCCTCCCCTCCCCCCACTCACCTGCCCGAAATTTCACGCGCCATTTTTTATAAACTTTTCTAATGTGTTATAAACTATCTTAAAGTTTCAAGCAGATCGCTTTGTCAGATTTCCTACTTTAAATGAAATCGCGGTCTCTTAGTTCCAATTTTAACCACCAGGGAGCGCACTATATTTTTAACAAAACTCTATCTGAACGTAACTCCGTTACGCAACCTATCAGTAGATATGTTACTCGAGGGCGTGGAGGTCTTAAGCAAGAAATTAAGATATTTTTTTTAACTACTATTCGGAAATAGTGGTAACAAACTTTTGCTATTTTTATATTTAATAAGACTCATTTATCTCAGGACTCCGTCAAAAAACCGCACCGGAAATGGTAAGAAACTCAAAAGTTAAAAAAAAAAAGAAATCTATCGCCCCTCCACCTCTCCCGACCTTTCCGAAATTTCACGCGCCATTCTTATATAAACTTTTTCTAATGTGTTATAAACTATCTTGAAGTTTCAAACAGATCGCCTTGTTAGATTCCCTACTTTAAATGAAATCGCGGTCTGTTAGTTCTGCATTCCACCACCACGGAGTGCACTCTATTCTTAGCAAAAGCGTAAATGAACGAAACCACTTCACGCAACCTACCCGTAGATACATGGATGGAGGGGGGGGGGGGGGGTCGGTCTTAACCAAGAATTTAAGATATTTGCTGAAATTACTTTTCGAAAATAGAGGTATCAAGACTTCTGAAATTTTTATCTCGAATAAGTAACATTTATGCTGTAGTTTAACAAATCGCACGCCGTTCTGAAGAATACTACAATAAAATTTAACGTGACTACCATTTAAAATAAGCATATATAAAAGAAATAAACCAATTAGTGAAATTAGCGCCCTCCACTCATAAATTAAGGGTGCAAAAAGTTCTGTACGAACATCCGACATGAGTTCCCACTGCCTGCGGCACTGTATATTAGGCGGGCGATAAATTCAGAACATTTTTCTGTATTTAAAACATAAAAGGGAACAATTAAAAATGCGTTTTAAAATGTCTTAAAAAAAAAACACTTCTGAAAAAAAAAATCATTATCAGTATCAAAAATGAGAATTTAAATTCTATTAAAACTGTTGCTAGCCGCTACAGCAGCAGAAAGCATTAGAATGCAAGTTATTGTTGCCAATTTCTAATTTCTAGTAGTAAAAGAGCTAGTAAGGAGTATTATAATCTTTTATAACGTTTAAAAAATACATTTCTTGCTATCTAAATAAATCAGCATCAAACAGGCACCTCCAATTTTCCGTAAACCAACCAAAATCGCCGATTTTTTAGCAGATATTATTGCTCAACCAATCAAAGTAGAAAAAAAAAGACAGTGTGGCAAACAAAAAGCCTGCCAGGTTGTCAAGTGGTTGCTAGGTTGTGACGTCATTTGAAACTAATCCCTTCTCTTAAACTCTCATTGTTATTAAATATGTTTTGAAAGCATGTGTTTCGCCTTCATGCTAAAATTTAATGTTTAGTTGAAAAAACAGTCACTCTTGAAACTTTAAGCACTACCGCACTCAAATTGGTTTATTTAATTGTATCCCGGTTTATTTAATTATTTCTGCGAAAGCTTTATACAACCAACCAACCGAAAGCAAGCGGAAACAAAGAAACGTATTTTTGATGAGCGATGCTTTATGAACCAACCAATCGAAAGTAATCTGAGGGGGAAAAGGCGTACTTTTGATGAGAGTGATGTCCGAATATTAATTAATTACTCAGATAATAATTAAAATATTAAAATTCTGAGGATATGGTGCATTAGAAGAGGACTTGGACTCTTTTCAAAAAAATTTTGAACCTCGTACGTGCCGTAGATTTTGCTAGCCATCGCACACAGACAGACAGAGCGATTTGTTCTTTTATTAGTATAGATAGCAACAAGTGACATCATGTACAATCCTTGCCGCCAGTGTTCAGTGCCTCCAAAGGCCATTTCGGGAGGGGTGCCCATATTTACACCTATGCCCGTTTTTACACCTTTTCCTCTACAATGAATATTATGCATAAGAAGAGTGGAAGAAGAAAACCATGAATATTTTGCAAAAAAGAACTGTTTATTGTTCACATAAAACATAAAAATTCGGTGAAAAACAATTTTCAATGTTTTAACTCAATAATATAGCCATAGTTACAGTAGCATACAGTTACATACTAGTACTAGTATTAATCAAACAAGAATAAGAAATAAAAGTAGCAAATAAAGACTTTGTGCAACAATATTTAAAAGCAGAAAAAACAACGTTTAAAAATGCACAAATAATACATGAAAAGCAGCAAACAGCTGCTTGGAATCTACTAGCGTGATTCTTCTTCAGCGCAAGATAGGGAAAAGGGAACAGCGTTCTAGAAAAAGCAAGGCTGAGCTTAGCTTTTTCTAGCACGCTGTTCCTTTTTCCTTATCTTGCACTGAAGAAGAATCTCGCTAGTAGATTCCAAGCAGCTGTTTGCTGCTTTTCATGTATTATTTGTGCATTTTTAAACGTTGTTTTTTCTGCTTTTTAATAAGAATAAGAAATGTCGAATGCAGGTTACCAGTTTGGCTTCCATTCTTATTCAGAAATTTAGTGTCCGTGCCAGAAAAAAAGAATAGTATTTTATGCTTTATTTAATAAGAGAGATTTAAAGATCACAGAATGTAAAATCCTTCTTTGGAAATTTCCGGTATGAATTTAAAATGTCGGATTAAAATTGGAGATCAAACTGGCATGCCTAGTCGAATGTATCGGATGTCAAATTTGAGTAGCTCAGCCCCAAATAACGTCTTTAAATGAATTTTATGTATTTTACACATATTTTTGAAAATATTTACATGTTATATTCAATGCACACTTTCGGCATTCATCTATAATATACGTGCATATATGGGGAATTTTTGACAAGAAAATCGCATTTTCGTATAATCATAAGATATGATTTTTATTTTTGTAATTTTTTTTTAATCGTTATTTCAAACAGTTTTTATGAACAGAAAATTATACAGTATTTGTCAGTAAACAATAAACTATGCCTAACTTTGAGCCGGCTCAAAGTTATACTGAAAATAAGGTAAAATGGTAGTGCCGTCTAATTTTACATTTTACTGTCTATTAGTAAATACATATATAATCGCACAATAATAACACATTTATAACATTTAGATAATAATATGTCTGATAAATGAGTATACTGTGGCTTACTATAAAAGTTTAATTGGATTACAACTACTTCAAAACAGCATTCAAAATTAACTTGAAAACAGTACTTCACTTTAATAGATGGATGATGCAATCAGTTGTGTATAATGTTGCCAATTTATGTTCTAAAATAAAGAATAAAAAGCCCATTTTATAACCTTGCCAACAGAGTGTGGCACTGGAGTTTATCCAGAATTTTGAAGTCAAACATACTGAAAATTAGGCAGTGATACAAAGTTACACCCCATGGATCAAAGTTACCCTGAATGACTGTAGCTGATAGCATAGACACGAACAAAATGGACGGTGCAAAAACAACGCAGCCAAGAATGGAAATATATGGGGCATTCTCACAATCTTTTAAATTTTATGTCCCTGAATAATAATTTTTTATTTAATACACCTTTTTTGAGTTTTTTTTAAATTTCATATACTTGGGAACATCCCATTGCATGATTGCACAACAATATTAATGAGATAAATAAGTTTTGCACGATGTTGGGGGTCCAAACACATGGAAAACTCATCTACCGTCCCATGTCCCTGATGCTGATTTTGAAGTTTGGAGCTGTCTGGATAAAATTTTTTCAATAAAAATAATTCGATGTAATTTTTTTCTAAAACTAGAGCTATTGTTTTATATAAATATGTAGCTAAAAATTAACCTGCACACATTTTTAGGGTTGATATTATTTTTTGAACTCTGTCCCTGGGTTTTACATTTTTTACCATCCCTCTTCTAAAATTACACAGAAAATCACTTCAGGTACAGCGACAGAATTTTTGTCAAGTTTTTGCTCATGCAGAAGTATGCTAGAGAAAGAATATCTAAAATTCTTTGACAGGAAATTTACTGCAGAATATAAATCAGCATTTAAATATCAATTTCAAGCACCGTGGCTTTATTGGTAGTCTTACCGTCCCCAAGCTTTATTCCTGCACTTTTTGTGGTAAATTAAAAAAAAATTTAATTTAATCCAATGTTAACAACTGTTTCGAAAAATCAATGAACATTGTGGCTATCACTTAGTCTTAACATGATTTTCCTAAAAATAGGTGGTAATTTTCCTTACCGTTCCATCCTTACCGTCTCTTTTTTTACCATTTCGTCCCTTTTTTTACCTTACCGTCTCTTTTTTTACCATTTCGTCCCCTTTTTTACCTTACCGTCCCTTCTTTATCACCCCATTAAGACAATGTTATACAAAAATTCTGTATTAAAAGTACTACATTTGTGTTATTTCTTATTTGAATGTCCTGTGGGTACTATGCAAATTCATTATAAGTAAAAATTTAGAAGAAAATAAAAAGTTATAGGGGTAAAATGGTAAGGAAAATTAAACTCGCAAGTTTAACCTAAACCTCAGTTAAATAAAAATTTTTTCGCTGCTGACCATTTTTTCTTTATTTTGAATCCTTAAGGCATTCGTCTATCAGATTAAAATGTTATTTTAGCAAGTTTAATTTCGGCAGATTTTTTCCCCCAAAAGTCAAAAGATTGTGAGAATGTCCCATATATACCTCAGGCATAAGTAGAAGCGATAGGAAAAGGGAATAAACTGGATCAAAGGTCAGACAAAAGGTTTTCGCATTGTAGGGAGAATTAAACAGTTAAAATATAAATGGGATATGCACATTGCAAGAATACAAAACAATAGATGTAGTACAAATACTCTATAGTGTTACCCCAGAGATGTCAAACAACCGGGAAGGCAACCACACATAAGATGGAGTCAGAGCTGGATTATCTCAGGGACGAAATTCCACCACTTTTCCTACCGAGTAATGTTCAATTTATTTAATCGTAAGATTCCTCTCATACATAAGACAAAACTTACTATCTGGAAAAACTGGTGAAATTTTGCTCCTGCGGTAATAAGGCTCTAGATGGAGCAAAGAAATCAGAAAACAGGGTTCGTACGGTCCCTTGTATTTCCAGACTAAGAAATTCTTTGGTACCAGTATTTTCTTATGGAAAAATCTCTCCTTAAATAAAGCGAAATTTCGTCCGCTTAAACTAGGTTTATTTTTCCATTAAAAAATACTGATATTTGGCCTTGAAAATAACGGTACCCGTACAAACCATGGAAAAATGTCTGTCGGTAATAGCATGCCAAATCACTGGACAAGAAATAATGGTAAAAGCTGCGGGGAATCTGGATAATTCTCATAGAAACGTAAAAAACTATGTTCTATAATATTTAATAAAAAGCAATCGCAATTGACAGAATATTATAATGGAAATGTGGTTTTAAGATAGCTGAACAACGCGTTTAAATAATTAAATAATAGAAAAATATTATTTTTTCGTAGAAATAATATGTCTGCAAGGCCTGGAAAATTATATCCGTGACTTGTCACAGCCCTAGTTTGTGCTACTTACTGATATGGTAAAGTTAGTTAAAAACACTTTTTTTTATCATGGAAGACTATAGTATTCCAGTGACGCAGCCTTAAGCCTAAAATCGTATCGTATCGTATCGTAGAATTCGTAGATGGCGGAACTCATATATACAACTAACTCGACTTCAAAGAAAACGCGAAAAGCCGCCTTACAAGGTATAAAATATAATTAAAATCTGTTTCTGAAATAATTTAAGTTGGTAGTTAAATAGATCAATAATTAAATTATTTTCTGCATGGTAAAGCCATCTGTTGACTAAATTCAGCATTAACAATAAATGGGAAATTTATTCACGGAAAAAATTAAGTGAAATAAAAATTCAAATTAAATAATTCAGTTGGCTAACTAAATTATTAAACCGTTGCCTATCATTAAAAATTTCAAGGTACAAAATATAATTAAAATCTGTTTTTGAAGTAATTTAAGCTGTTTGTTACATGATTAATTAAGTCCATCAATAATTAAATGCTTCTCTGCATGGTTTCGCCATCTATTTGCTAAATTCTGTATTAACAATAAATAGGGGGGTGGGGAATATTACAATAAAATTTTCTTTTCAATAATGGGAGCAATAATAATGTATTTTATGCATTTTATACAGTTGTATCCAGTAAATCTAATATCCCACCACCCCAATACAACTAAAAATTGAACATTTACATTAAAGTAGCAATAAATGTTATGTCACATGTTAGTATTATGTTAGATGTTGATAGATTAAAAACTTATATGATGGAAAATTATTTCTTAAAAAATAAAAAATCAGTAATTTCCCAAATAAATTTTATTTGAAAGTATTTTTTTGCTTACAATTTTATTGTATTTTAAATAAAAAGTTTTAAAGAGTAATATTTCTTTATATATTTTTTTAGAAAGTAAACTTTTTACATAGCAAGTTTTAACAAAGCTTTCTATATCTGTGAAACAAATCATAACCCCCCACATTTTGTATATTACTTCCATATGTTACTAAAAAGTTCTTTTAAAAAAATCAAATAGCACAACACTGTTTATAATTGAAGTATGTGGTATGCTCTTTTGAGGGGTGGGGGGGGGGGAGGGAATTAAAGGTGAATGGAAATCACGATTATGAGTTCCTATCATTAGTCTTTATTTTATTTTTTATTTTTTATATTTTTATTATTAACTTAAAAAAACGAATGATATCAATTAAAAAAACCCTTAACGAGTTAAAAGTTTGTGATGCAATGAATTGCGAATAAATTGATTTATCTTTTGTGCCACGCTGTCCAAAATCAAAAGTAAAATTTATGTAAGTGATTTCTTGGCGTCATAATATCCATTTGCATATATTTCGCTTAGTTTGGATACAATGACGCAAAGAAATCACTTACATAAATTTTACTTTTGATTTTGGATAGCGTGGCACAAAAGATAAATCAATTTATTCATATAAATACATTACAGTGCATTTTACAGGTTCAGTGAAAGTGGTATTTTTAACAGTGTATTGGAAAATTAAAAGTTTTGGTTGGATGTGTAAATATATTTAGCAAAATCGAAAACAATTAAAATTGAATTTTAAAACAAATTGTTTAAGGCTACATCAAGGCGTCACTTAAATTTTGATATCATATCTTTTAAAACTCATAGTTTGAATTTATGAAAGATGTGAATAATAATGCATCAATGAATAAATTTTTATACGTCCTTTTAAATTTAACATAATTCTTACGCATGCAATTATAAATAAAACAAAAATAAAATGATGAAATAAATAATATAGCGTCACTTACAATTTGATATCATTATTTTTAAGTTCCATATTTAAAATTCTTATAGCAATGAGATAAAGTGCTGCGTCACAAACTTTTAACCCGTTAAGGGTTTTTTTAATTGATAATACATTACATATTTTTAAGTCAGTGCTTTCAAAAGCTATTCTCAGATACGATTTTGAATGGTAATCTTAAGTATTTTTATTTTTATTTGATAAAGTGCTATTGTCACAAAAAAAATTCATGTCCTTTGACAGAAAAATGATTTTAGCAAATGCAGTTAGTGCCACTGCTGAAAAGATTCTCACATAGATGGGATGAAAAAAATGCAAAAATAAACGAGTTTCAGTGTTTTGAAAACTGGTCTCAGATTCTATTTCGAATAGTAACCTTATTAATTTTTAATTTTATTTGAGGAAGTGCTACTGTCACAAAATAAAGTTGCCATATCCTTTGGTAAAACAGTAATTTTCACAAAATGTAGTTAGTGCCGTAGCCCTAAAGATTCTCGTATAAATGGGATAAAATACAGGCGAAAATAAACACGTAGCTGATAGGCCAAGCGTGGCCAACTGTGGCACGCCGGACACCACTAAAATTTTACAGAAAAGGTCGACTTCTTGAATAGCAGATATTCGATGATCAGATAAGGCAATGATTTCTATAAAATTTTAGTGGTGTCCAGCTTGCCACATTTGGCCACCCCTGTGATAGGCAGTGGTCTCGATCTCCTATTTTCCCTCCACCAGTATTTTCAATTAGTGATAGACCAACCAGTTTCAATTGAAATATGTTTAAATAAATGTTTATAATGAATATAAATCTACCACGAAGATTATTGTTTGTAAATAGTCATAAAGAAAATGTAGGAGGCTGCATAACTTTCTAAAGTGATATTAGAAAGATAAAAAGAAGTGAAATGAAGCATGTGATAATAATTTTCAAGTTAAAAATATATCCCATTTATAGAACATTTTTGAAATTTTGAAACAATATGTGTCTTAAAATTAAAAATGCTTTTAAACGTCAATTAAATAATACTCTCGAGAGTTTGGATGAATCTGGGATTTAATTTAAGCTTTAAAACATTCGTTAAATTTGTTAGGAACACGCCATTCATTCCCTCCAAGAGAACTCACAAATGCGAAAATGATTTGAATAAAACCCACGTAAATCAGGGTATGTACGGTCCATGCTTTTCAGCCCTATTATTTCGGAATGGTAATCATCGTCTTATTTAATCTAAAAGATTATTACTGATTCAGAGATTAAATAAAGCGAAGATTGCTATTCGCAAGTAATGGTGATCAAAATTAAGGACGGTACGCTTTCTTTAGACAAAATATAACATCAATTCCTAAAATGCATTAGGACTTAAAAATCTTTAATTCCAGAATCTCTTTAACACGTTCACGCCGGCGCAGTGGATCACACTCGACTGTCTCAGAATTGTCAAGTCTCCGGGTTTTTGCATCCACTGTTATTTTAGAGAAAATGTTGTTCCTTTAAATCGCCCAATTGTTCTAATTAAATAAAATAACATTTTCTGTATTAAAATACTGGTATCCAAACAGCCGGAGACTTGTCAGCTCTGAGACAGTCGAGTGTGACCCACCGCGCCGGCGTGAACGTGTTAACCCCTTTCAGAGGTAAAGTACTTCTTTTGCTAAAATGTTCAAATGATTAAGTAATACCAGGATATTGGACCAAATTTATTTGAAAATAAGTAAAAGGCCTTTTTTTACGTACATTATAAAAGAAAATATTGTTCTAAAATTCTGGTGCTATTTTAGAATTTGGGGATTAAAATAAAGTTGGATATATAATATACCACTGCTCCTCAAGGGGTTAAATGATGACTTTATGACTTAGTATCCCATGAACCCTTTAGCGGGCGGTGTCCACAAAAAAGGACACCTAATTTTAAGAGTACTGGCACCCAGAATAGTTAATTAAATTTTTCCTTTTATAAAGTACGGGAAAATAAGCAAGTCATTATTTTCTAATAAATTCGTTTGTAAATTCTGGTGCCAATCCATCATTTCATCATTTTACAAACAGAATTGCTCCGCGTCGGAATGAGTTTAAGTTAGACATACGAGGCGTGTTTTTTAAGTAAGGGTCGTTTTGTTGTATACACTAATAAGTGGCGCGCGGCGCAACGAGTGCTTGCGTCTTGTCCCGGCATTCCTTGGGAACATCTGTGATCAGTTGCAGCTGTGTAGGTAACCTGTATGGTCTGTTCTGTGTCTTTAAAACATTCAAGAGTATCGAAACGCCCGCCCCGTGGGAGGTACGGTCAGTGATACGTTTTTTTTGTCGCAGAGCGATTCAAAATAAAAGACGCGGCATGTTTACAGAGGGAATTTTGCTACTCCGTGACAGTGCAAGGCCTCACACCGCTTTATTGGACCCGAGCTTTATTGGATCCTTTTGGCTGGGAAGTTTGGACTCTTCCCCCCTCCCCCCTCCACACACACCTACAGCCCCAACTTTGCGCCGATCAATTTCCATCTTTTCCACTATCTAAAACATAATTTCGGTAGCAACCACTACAACGATGACGAAGACGTGAAAATGGCCGTGACACCTCTTGGTTATCGGAGCAGGCGGCAAGTTTCTATGAAGAGGGTATTCAAAATCTAGTTGTAAGGTATAAGTGTTTAAACAGACTTGGCAGCTATGTTGAAAAATAGATAAAAGTATGTAGAATCTGAAAATAAATTTGGTTTTTGAAAATTTTCTTTCGTTTTGTTTTTATTTTCAAACGGCCATTACTTAAAAAACACCCCTCGTACATAATGATGCTCTAATCCGCGGATACCCAACCGATGGACCCTTCTAATCACTGTTTTGAATAACAAGCTTTGCATGACTAAATCGCATATGTTATAACACATGCGAAGCTTATAGCATATTTCATCGGAAATTTTCTGCGATTAATTAAGGCGATTAATATTATTCAAACATAGTGGTAACAAGCGGCTGATCGGTTAGACACTCCGGGTCTAATCCATAAACTAATGCTTTTCAGCGTTTCATAATTTACATTTTACAAAACTAAAACACGAAAAACAACAAATCCTGAAGTATCATTTATTTACAGCTTACGGGTACAATTGATTTTTTATTCGTATTTAACTTCTTCATTCCCAGAAATTCATATGTAAACGACCCACTATCTAATAACTAATTCAAAAAGAACAAAAGTTTATCAAAGATATTGGAAATAAGCTGAAACAAACAATAAAAATGCATTATTCTGTGATATCATATACTTTTTAATCGATGTTAGATATTTGTACGGAAAAAAAAAAAAATCAGTACAGAAAATAAACAGATTGTTTTTTCTAATATACATGAATTAAGAATACATTTTATTATCAAATAAAAAATATCTTTAAAAAACTTCTTTTCAAAAAGAAAGAAGAAAATGAATGTTGTTTAACATCTCCCCATCATTGATATTCAGATTTCAGAACTAGAAAAAAAAAATAATGTTGCTACAAAGAAGAAACATTAAACTTTTACAAATGAAAAACTGTTTCACATTTCAACAATTGGTGTTGCTTTCAGTTTGCAAAAAATACAATATTTTAACTATTCATAATTATGTTATCATAGCTACCAACTTTGCAGCTTTTTCGTTACTACTAAAATATAAATTTTTTTTTTCTTCCATGACCGCAGATTTTTCCAATTTATTAAGGGAAAACTAAAATTTTAAATTTTATATTAAATTTTAGTGGTGAGAAAAAAACATAAAATTTGACAGCCATACTCGCTGACTCTGCGGCAACGAAAGAGGGAATCAGGCTATAGTTTTAAAAAGTCTTATTGTCCCATTTAATCCCTATATTTAAATAAAACAAAAAATCTATATACATATTACGCTATCGTATGTGGCACAGAAATCGCGATTATTTGTTAACACGTTAAGTGCCACCATACAGATTTGCCAGTTTGGCCTCCATTTTTATTCAGAAATTTAGTGTTCATACCAGGAATAAAGAATAGTATCTTACGCTTTATTTAATAAAAGACATTTAGCGATAACATAAAGTAAAATAACTTCGTTCGAAATTCCCGGTATCAATTTAAAATTTCTGATCACTTTTGCAGCCGATCCCGCACCAGCGAGTGATGACATCACGCGCTGGAGCGGGATCGGCAGCGAAAGTGTTAATTGTTTAATGAGAACACCTGAAAGAAACGCCTCTCATTGGTTATTGAACAGCATTTAATGCATCGCCATACCTATAAGGGGGGTTACCATAGGATCACCCGACCGGAGCACCCACCAAATTTGGCATAGGTTCAACGCTCCGGCAATAAAACCCCCACCACCACCAACGAAAAGTACATTCAAGGTAACAGCCCCCCCCCCAAAAAAAAAACAAACAAACAAACAGAAAAACAGCATTAATTGAAACAAACTATAGTGAAATTCTCACTAGAACGAAAAATATCTACATATAACAAATACATAGACTGTAGATACCAAAATGAAATTAAACAAAAGAACAAGAACACTTCTTGTAAAGCACAGACAGTGTACCAAAAAATAACGTAAATTTACAAACGATCAAGCTCAAACACTTGATAACTCTGACAGTAGGAAAAGTCATACACAGTATGAACAAAACTTAACCAAACCATACGTGAATATCATGTTATCAGTCACTGGAAAATTATGTTTACCACGTTGGTCATATGTAACAAGTCACTGCTACGAAGTAAACATGTCCAGATAAAATGTCCTTGAAAACTGCCTTTGGAATTTATAAAATGGTCCATTTGCAGTAACTCAGAACCCTGTGCATAATTCAAGAGTTACTCAATAACTTCAAAAATAGCTCTGGACAAAAGAAACCATTTCGGCAAAGCTTGAAGAACCACAGACTTGTCACATCATCGTCACAGGTGAGACAGATGAACTTAATGTCAAAGACATGTTTAATACATCACTTGATCGTAAAGGTGTCAAAAATAAAAGTCCAAGAATAACTCTTTATAAAAGCCGTAAAATAATCCAAAAATAATAACACTACAACTTGTAGAAAAACTGAAGAACCACCTGATGACCACCTATCTGATCACCACCAATATCAATAGACTTCTGACCATTTAATACATCATATTTTAAAGATGAATTAGTTAGCTGGGGGGGATTACCATAGGGGGGACCCTGTTCTGTCGCCAAATGCCGTTAAGTTTGTCGGTAACTTGGCGATATATCACCGAATTTGGCGACCAAAATTAGTCGGCAAAAGTGTCGCCAACTTGGTGATATCCCTAATATTTCGCCGAATTCTCATAGACTTCCATTGTGAACCAATAAGGTTTACTTGCTTACAGAAAATCAACAAATTGAGATATTTTAATGCAACAAAAACTAATATTAGCTTAAAGGATTATATTAATTATATTTAAGGGAGCCCAAGTAAATAAAATTATGAATAAAAGTAACATGATACAATGCTTAGCATGCTTTCCCACACATAAATTTTAAGGGAGACCAAACTGGTCGCCAAGGGCAGCTAGTAACATTTTAAAATAAGTGATGGAAATTTGCTTGATTTGCCCCCATTAAGTAGGCGCATATGTGAGCAGCTGTGTGTTAGTTTATTAATTTCTAAATTTTATTAATGCTAAATTACTCACTTTATTAATACTAAATTACAGTTAATATAATTCACTATACCGATATTATAAGAGTTCTTGCCTACTTTCCGAATATCACTACTATTGGTTCTACTGTATTTGTAAATTCAAAGTTTATTATATTAATATTCAAAGATTCGCCCTATTTCAAAAATTGTATTAATTTTGAACAGGGGTGGCCAACTGTGGCACGCTCGACACCACAAAAATTTTATAGTAATCATTGCCTTATCTAATCATTAAATCTCTGTGATTCAAGAAGTTGACTTTTTCTGTAAAATTTTAGCGGTATCCGGCGTGCCACAGTTGGCCACCCCTGATTTTGGAAGTAGACACGAATTCCAGTCGAACGGTACCTCTCTTGTCTCTTTCTGATAATTTGGTGATAAAATAGCATGGAGTGGTTTCTTTTTTTGGTGCATCCGTAATTATATAAATACGTAACACCTATAATCGTCGTCTGGACCGCCTGTCTGTCTGTCTGACCGTATATAACAGCTCAAAAACTATCCAACCTAATGTTTTCAAATTTAATATATATAATTGTTGCAGAATTTTGTCGAGTCATTTCAAATTTTATGAAAATGGAATGTATAGTTCAATTACAGGGAGTTTCAAAATTATTCTGTTACATTACGGCCAAAGGGAAAAAATAGTTTCAAGTGCATTTTAATGATGACCCTTTCGAAAATAATGAAATTGATATGCATTTGTGAAGAGCACTAAAATATACATTCTGTAGAATATGCGATGCAAAGAATATTTATTATTTATTTACAGGGCTACACAAAAGAATTCCGTTACATAATGGTATAGAGGGAAACATTGTTTGCGGCATATTTTAATTATGTTAAACTATTTCACATATAATGAAATTGATATACGTTGCTGAGGTTTACTGCAAGTGGCTTCCCGTATAATAGAAAATGCAAAGTATTTACAGGGACACACCAAAGATTTCGAATACTATACTCTATCCGAAGTACTGTATATTAGCGATGATTGCTGGAAGTACATTTTTAGTTGATATGAGTTTTTAAGTTTAACTAAATTTTTGCATATTACACCCTGTGTATAAATGCTGTAGATCTTATACAGGGCTTACACAAAAGAATTCTTAAGAGCTACTAAGTATGAACGAAAATAGCTTAAAGGTGCTTTTTAAATGAGTTATGCATTTTTACGCTGAGCTAAATTTATTTAGTATACTAATATATGTTTGTAGAATATAGATAAAATGATATACAGGACCAAGTAAAGAATTGGATACATGGCCGTCTATGGATGATAATCTCTGGAAGTGTTATTGCAGTAGTTTTAAGCATGCTTTAGTCTTAATTAAATTTTAGCTAAATAGTGGTTAATTAGCTAAAGGTAGTAGGTAAAATACAGGACTGTACAAAAATACTCAAATATGCTTAAGTTCATTAGTATACATTGTAGAAAGTGAAATTTCAACCTATTATGCGCTTTTAACACTTTCCAACTTAGTTGAAAAGTGTTTATGAATTCGGTTTGTCTGCCAGTCTGGCCGTCTGGCCGTCAGTATAAACTCTAACTTGCGTTAATATAGTTGGATTGCTCTATAATTAATATAATGTTATTGAGATTTACTATGCCATATTCGGTATTAAAAATAAAGTATGTAGCGTTCAAAATTTATTCACAGAGACACTCAAAAGCATTCCATTACTTTATGGTCTGTGGGAAAATATCGTAATTATATAAATACGTAGCATTTATACTCGTTGTATGGTCCGTCCGTCCGTATGTGCGCATATAATACACAAAAACTACCCGACCGTATGGTTTGAAATTGATTTTATATACAATCGTTGCAGAATTTTATCAAGTCATTTCAAATTTTACGAAAATTGAATCAAAACTTAAAAATATATTAATAAAATTTACTTCATTCTATTAAATCCTATCATACGTAATTTATTCAATGATATCACATGATAGGTCATGTTTCTAGGTTGCCATGGTGATTACCCCCTATTTAAGATGGAGTCATATTATTTCCAAATTACTCAATTTAATATACAGTAGCGCTCAAAAGTATTTTGACAACCTTATATTCTCTCTTATTTTATTTAATATAAAAATGTAAAAGAAAATATATTCCCTATAATTGAGAAGTGCTATGACTGCAGTTATTCAAATGTGTCAAGTTTCAACTTGTTTGTTTACATTCGGCGCCACCGAAGAAATATGCCTCCTCCTTAGCTCAAAAGTATTTTGACAATTAGTTTGCATTTAATTGTTGAAGGTGTCAGTGGCGCTATAGCTTCGGTTAGTGTTTATATTGACTTATTGTGATTATTTTTAAATGCCGAAATGTAAAAAATATTGAAGCGATTCTAGAAAAGCCGCTGTCAATGCTCTTAAGAAAGGAAGATAGGACACCGGAATTTGAAAGCAAATTTATTTATAAGTATGAAAAAGCTATATTTCACACACATAATAAACCGAATTTTTCTTAACCAGAATTCTGGTGTCAATCATTAATTTCAACACTTTAGCAATGGAATTGCTTTGCCCCTGAAAGGGTTATGCTGTTTTACAAATGCAACTCTAGCCTTCCTATTCTTAGTAGATAACAAATGTGTTTTTGCTGTTCTTCTGCCATGTAAACCATAGAGGTTTAGGCGTCGTTTGACTGATGAAACGTGTATGTCTATGCCGTAATTTTCTTTCAATTCATTTTTTATTATTACAGCGGACTTACGACAATCACTTGTAGATATCATTTTTATAATACAGTCAACATTGCAAGTTGTTTTTTTTTGGATGACCACTATGAGACTTATTTTCGGTGTATTTCTGTTTATTAAAAACTTTATTCCATGTAATAACAAGTTTCCGAGACACGTTAAAAGAACGAGCTAATTCTTCTTGCAGTCTACCTTTTTTAAGTGAATTTACAGCGGCCTTTTTAGAATCACTTCAATATTTTTTACATTTCGGCACTTAAAAATAATCACAATAAGTCAATATAAACACTAACCAAAGCTATAGCGTCACTGATACCTTCAACAATTAAATGCAAACTAATTGTCAAAATACTTTTGAGCTAAGGAAAAGTCATATTTCTTCGGTGTCACCGAATGTAATCAAACAATTTGAAACTTGATACATTTGAATAAATGCAGTCATAGTGTTCTCAATTACAGGGAATATATTTTCTTTTACATTTTTATATTAAATAAAATAAGAGAGAATATAAGGTTGTCAAAATACTTTTGAGCGCTACTGTATTTATAATCGTAATAAATTTTGTATTCGTGCATTTTTGCATAAAAGTGCCACAGCAATTGCACCAAGGTCTGAATATTTATAAAACTAGTTGTAGTACAAACGCACGTCATTTGCCACGTTTGATGTACAATTTTCGACTTGTTTTTTAAACAATTGTTGTTCAATTTCTAATTAACATAAGAGATTTGTTTGTATTTTGAAGTAAAAAGCTAACATGCACCATTCACAATTAGGGTCTGTACGTTTCAGGGGATTTTCTATGAAAAATATCAATGTTTTTTCTATAGAAAAGTAAATGTAGGCTAAATGCGCGAAAGTTCGCCTTATTTATGGAGAGATTTTCTAGAAGAACATACTGGTACCGAAAAATTTCCTGGTCTGTAAATTCCAGGACCCTTACGAACCCTGGTAATGCTACTGACCTGACCTTTACGCACTTCATTTTCTCAAATAACAATAATTTCAATATTTCCTCTGATGTTAAGTTTAGGAATTTACATCTACAGTACTACGCAATAGCTGAGTACAGTAATTTCCGGCATATTATCCGCAGGTCAAACAAGCATGTTTATTATGCCAAGGAATTTAAATTAATGAAATGCAACTTTCTCAAACGCAGTACTTAATTGTCCTCAATTACTAAATAAATTTCTGGGGTTAAATATGTTTGTTTACCCGCCGATTATACGCCGGAATTTAACCCTCCGTCTACCAGACGGGTCCATTGGACCCGACAGGTACATACAAAATATTCATTCAAACCAGAAATTTCTTTAAAATAAACTAAGTATATAAACCAGACAAAAATAAGGTAAATAAATAAGTTAAATAGTTTTAAATAAAATTTCTGGTGTAGAACGTTTTATTAAAACTTGAATAAAATTCCCGGTAGATCTAGGGTTAAAAGTACATAATACCCTCAGTACCATGTCAAACTATCCAATATGAAAACAGTGTTGCCAGTGAGCTACTTTTTTCTAAATTCAGTTTTCTTGATTAGGACCACTTTTCTGAAATGGTGAAATTCCCCTTGTTTTCGCCTTAATTAATATGTCATTAAATAATGTTAAATAAGACGAATTTTACTATTTCAAAAAAAATGGTGCCAATCAAGAAATCTGAATTTTAAAAAAGTAGCCCACTGGCTACACTGTTTTCATATTGGATGGTTTGACATGGTACCGACGACATGTGCTATGCTCCTACACATAAGACCGATCGCATCATTGCAGCGCCAGAACTTAGTAGTGTTGAGCAAGCGAAGCTTGTGTGATTCAGGTAGCACCTTAGTGTATGGACCCGCTTATTAAAAAAAAAATCTCCACATCAATATTTAACGATCTATAAAAGGCGATAAAACGGTTCACGTTGTTTTTCTTTTCGAATCTTTTCGTTTAACAGTAGAAAATCACTACAGATGATTACTAAAATATTCTCTTTTTAAATGCGGATGCTGGATATTTCACGGAACAACTAATAAAGAGGAAATGACATATCCTTAAAATAGTGAAGATTTAACTGTAACCACTTTTGCAGTGGTTGATATTGCGGGGGCAAACTTCCAACAGTAAATTTAAACAGAAAATTTCTCCTAATTTAAACGCCTTATTGCTGCAAATTATCAGACATAAATAATGGCAAAAACAGATTTTTAATTTTACTGGTTGGAGTTTAATTTAGCGGTAGTCAGGCCTTGTATTTCCGCCATTTTGTGACAACCTAGACAGCCTCCTGTTAGTCTCAGGGGGGAAATTTTAAATATCCGGTCAAACTGCTACCAGTAAAAACAAATAGAAATTTTAACAGTATCTGTGACGGAAATTTTTCCTGAAAAAGGCCGCTGAATAAGGCAACATTTTTATTCAAAAGTTACAGGTGGAAGTTTGCTCCGGCTGTAGGCAGAAACTGTTGATCCGATGTAAAGAATCAACCGCAATTTTGTGACAACCTCCTCAGTTACTTCACTCTCAACTGTTTGACAATACACCATATGTCTCCTCCTCTTAATTCATAACTCCATTGGATATTTGGGAAATTTGTTACTCAGTGTTATTCCTCACTCCAACCGCTACGAATGCCGCCATCGCTTGTTTGTCATTTTTGCACGACATTGAGGCCACTTGTTCCACCAGAGTATTAAAGTTGCCAGTTGAGCAGGATTCTTTTTTTATTCAGATTATTTGATTGCTGTCATTTCTTGAAAAAGTAATATTTTCCTAATTTAATCAGTCCCAAAATAAAATGAATTATATGCCACTTTTTCATAAAAGTGGTAGAAATCAAGCACCCTAAAAAAATACTCCGCAAATGGCAACACTGTTGAAGTTGCAACTGTTAGTATGTACTCAGTTATGCATAGAGCATAAAATATTTCATAAAAAAATATTAATTTTTTATATATTTTTTGCGGTTTTAAGTATTGAACTGTATACTGTTCTGGGATTGAAATGTGATTTGTCATTTGACGATCTACAGCAGATTTGCCAGTTCGCTACATGTTTTAAATTTGAACTGCTTGGTAGCCCCCTCTTTTTTGCAGTAGAAATATTCGCCTTATCTGATGTTAAAATAAATAATGAGAAAATAAGGTTAATTATACTTTTTTGGTATCCAGTGCCTGATTTATCGCAGGGCATTCGGGGCACAGGCACAGTGCCCCTGACTTTCAGGGGCTACTAAAGATTTTTTATTTACTGTTCAAAATCTGATGTAGCTTTAACATCTAATGAAATTTTGCATTTCATTCTGCATTCAATTGTGTTCGTATTATATTTATATAACATTGCACATTTTGTGTCAGAAATACCCATATTCAATTACTTTATTACAGCGAATATTTGTTTTATCTTTATAACTTTAACCCCCAGCACTCCGTTGTCGCCGCAACGGCGACGTAATCTTTCTTTGCAAAATTTGCTTTTGGCCCCAGTAACAAAGGAAAATAAAATTTGCCCTTTTAAACAGAGCATTTTTTAAATTTGTGTACTTGAAGAAACTTTTTTAAAAAGTGGTACCCCGACCGAATAAAATTTTTGAAAGGGACGCCGGAGTCCAAAGGGCTAAATATATATTGTATTTTTAATTCTTAGTTTACCCTGTTCCTGTTCTAGTCAGATTATTTAGGGTGGTGAGCGTAGCTCGTAGGCGGCAGATCCACCTGATACTTTAAATAATTATAGCTTGGTATTTCGGAAAATTTATTATGAGTTGTTGCATACTTTATCATCTCAGATAGATAGACTTTTAAGGAAAAGATAATGAGCACCACGCAATTTATTATAAAGCGATCTACTCATTTAAATTTCATAATTGTGAAATATTTACTTAAAAGTGAATTACTGATTATCAAATTTAAATTTTTAAAGGATATTTTAAAGTAATTATTAAAGTCAATAATGGTTATTTTAGTAAGAACCTTCTTAAATATACTTTTTTCAACTCAACCGCCCTGTAAGCATCTGTGCCTCGGGGACCCCAAATTTGTAAAAATAAAGCAATCTGAATTTATAAAAGTAGTGGGCTGGCAACATTGCTATAAACATATCGTTGTAACTTTACTATGTTAACCCATTAAATGCCAAAACATTAAGGTAGGGATTTTCAACTTTTTTGCTGAATGTCGCGTGCAGCTACAAATTCCTAAAGATAATCTTAGCTTTATTTAATACTAAAGTTTCTGTTATTACACAAGGTAAACTTTTTACTTCAAAAATAGTGGTAGCTGGATACTTAATTTGAAGTATCTTCATTTATTTTAACCTTTGCGTCAACGCAACACCAGCGGGTAATAGGTTAAATTAGAAAGTAAACAATGTGTACAGGGAACACTAAGCTCACTTGACAATGAAAACAAGGAAACCGTGTGCAGACTGTGCTATATCGGTTACTGCAAAAAAAAGTGCCGCAATACGAAAATTTTCGGAGGGTTTTTTTTTTTATAGTTTGCTTGAAAGACTTTAAAACATATACATTTGTATTCTGGAAATACTGTCACAATTTCAGTTTCAATGTTTATCGGTCAAGAGCAATCTTGAATTATAGCCAAAGTAATAAGCCAAGGGAAACTTTAAAAGCTTCCTTTGTAAAATTCTAGTCTTTTGTGTTTTTTCAGTCTTCTTCCAACTGTACGATATGACTCTATTGATTCTGGAGATATCTCTTAAAAATAAATTTACTCATTTTCAGCTTTTCTTCTTAACCCTTTAGTGCGCAGATTTGCATATATGCAAACAACAGTGTTTTGAATATAATAGATTTTTTTATTCGTATATGCCTAATTCACACCAGAAAATTAAAATAGCAATATTTGCTTTAAATAATAACAGACTTTCCGTATTTAAATAAAGCGAAATGAACCACTGAAACTTTCTGGTGTAAAGTCAGATTCTCTGGACTACGTAATTTCTAGAACGTATTCAATCATGAAAATTAAAGGATTAAAGGTTAAGCTTTATAAAATAAATAATTGTATAAAATAAGGTATTTGGAGACATACTTATTAAAATGTTTACTAATGTTCAATATTTTAGCGTAAATCAGCCACACGACAGTAGTTTTTACTTATATTTCAGATGTGCAACAGAACAAAAGATTGACGTATTATATGAAAAATGTATCTCTGATTTTTTTCATTATTTCTCCTGTGAAATAAACCTTTCGGAAAATCATATATAATTTTTTCGAAACAAAATAAAAAATCGCGCATTTAAGGGTTAACCCCTCAATTTTCGCTTTCGTGATATTCACGGGATGTGTCTTTCATTCAGATTGTTTGATTCCCACCAGTTTTATAAAATAGAGTCATTGACTATATTATGGTATCATTTTTCCTGTCATTACAAAAGGTGAATATTTGTTTTTCAAAAAAGTAGTGCCAATAAGAAATTTGGATATTTGAAGCGTCATTTAATGCTACCGTTAACTCCATAATTCTCGCTCCCGTCAATATCACGGGCTGAGGTGTCGTTCTTTATTTCTCGTGCCCGTCATAATTCCGAGCTGGAGATTTAATTGCTGGAGAAAACTCCTGAAACTGGAAAAATTTAACTGGCATTTCTGTTTGAAGTCTTTGAATATTCCCGTTTGGGTTTGGTTTTTGGCGATGATTGTGATGTTGGACTTTGTATTGCATGTTTCGAAATATGTCATACTGAAAAAATTGTTAATAATCAAAATTTAATGTATATATATTATTCCAAATATTATTTGTAAAAAATTGCGTGATGATGATAAATAAAGATCTAAGATGCGACAATTAAAGGTCTTATTCGCATTAATTTGTATGGTGTAAAACAAACATTAAGACACAGAATTCTCGCATGATGGCTTTTCTACAAATGTGAACTTGTCCTATACATCTTTTTTTCGCTTTAAAAAAACTAATTGCATATTTTATTTAGAAACCTTACGATTTTCAATTTCTATAATAAAAAAATAGTTTTTATGTTTTTTTTAAATATCAAACGATGCTTAAAGGGTTAAGGGGTTAAACGAAAAATTTTAATTTGTACATATTATAGATGATCTGAAAATAGCATTCTTTAGATAGTATATTTGATGAAACGTTTGTTTTATCACGTTGTGTTAATATGTATGTATTGTATATATATAATAAAGATGAAATCACAAATATATGAACAAATGGTAAAATTCTAGAGATGAACAAGATATGAACATAGGAAACCAGTATGTAAAAGGAAAAAAAAAACATATATATACGAAATACGAGATTTGAAAGATACTGCTTCCCAAAGCTGAATATATCTCGAATAAGAACCTATTGGAAGTGCACCAAAAGCCGCATAATTTAAAACAAGGATAGTCAAAAATTTAATGTTTTGCGAATAATATAATTCGTTATCTTAAAATGTATGAAAATTCAATGCGAAATAGTCAGTGCTTTTATTAACATTACGAAGAACAGAGATTTATATCAATCTGAATTCCCTTTTGTGATACCGTGTCACATAAAGGATTGTGTTATATTAGCGAAATATATTTATTATGAATTCTGTGTACGTTGGGAAGATTTTGCTGTTGATATTCATTGTTAAAATTTTTAAGTACAAAAGTATGAATTTGTAATAAAGTATCATACTTTCCTTTTCTCAGGATTTTTGCTTTAGAAATTAACGATTAGTCTGTTATAAATATATATTATATAATAAATGCCGTTTACAATTGAAGTAGTACATAGACTATATTTTAAAGTTTAAAGCACAGCAGGCCAAAAAAAGAACACAGCATATATTTTAATCTCCAAATTGTCACAGAAAAAAAAATGGAATAGCGATTCGACTGAAAATAGTAACTTTTTTCAATTTCTGTTTAAAAAAATGCTTCGGAGGTCATCTTTATAGTAATATTGTACCATAACCGCGAAATGTTTAATACGAACACCTAATTTTGATTACATACTTAGCTGTTTCGGTAACTTTTATCTTAGGATACTAAACGGGAACTCAATCGGTCGAGTAGTTTCAGAATAATGAAGGTTTTCAGTTTGGAACTCGTGATGCATAGCTGCCAACTTTTATGCTTTTTTTCAAACCACTAAAATGTAATTGTAAAATTTTCCATATTTAATCGACGAACTTTGTGATTCAATAAATCAAGAATTTCTTTTAAATTTTACTGGTAATAAAAATGCGTAAAATTTGGCAGCTATGGTAATGTTAAATTCATTTGTAATAGTTGTAAAACAGATGGCAATGTGGGTAGTATTTTAAAGATAACTCAAAAACTACTTGGTGGAATGAGCTGAAATTAAGGATTCCAATATTTGAATTTTGTAGAATTTGAATTCTGTTAAAAAAATCATAAGTTACATTTCGTATTGTTTTTCGAAAATTAATTTAATAAAATAAATTTCTAAAAAAGAGTTTAAAAACATATGAATTACACCCTATGAGTTTTTTTGAACAGAACTTGATTTATAGAAGCTTCAAATGTGCTAATCTAAAATTACAGTTTTTTTTTACCAAGTAGTTTTTGAGGTATGCTTAAAAAACTACCCGCATTGGTAATTGTTTTTCAACGATTACGAAAGAATTTAACATTAGGAATTCCAAGCTATAAATCTTCAAATTACCTAAACTACTTGACTGATCGTCTTTCCTTTTGATATCCTAAGATAAAATGTACCGAAATAGCTAAATATGATGTCAAAATTAGGTGCTGGCATTGAAAATTTCAGAGTTTGGTACAATTACAGTATGAAGACCCCCCCCCCCCAACTAAGCTTATTTTTTAACAAAGATTAAAAGAAAATATAATTTCCAGTCGAATAGCTATTTCCATTATTTATTTCTGCTCGGACAAATTTGTGATAGAAATATATGGGTTTTTTTTTTGGGGGGGGGTGGGGGTGACTGTACCATATAAATACTCTTTCTCATTAGCAGCGGTTTATCGGGTAATCACGCTACAACCAGAATTTTAGTATATAGAGTTTGACCTTATTTATTCGTGTTAGGTTCTACGATTAACCCCTTCAAAGGTGCTTGGATATATTTTACACCACTTACTTTTAAGCAAGGTTTGTAGCTTTGTTGAAAAAGAGCTGTAAAATCGCATTTTCTTATTTTCTAATATTTTTTTCGAATACTCTTGTGTGAAGTCAACATTACAGAAACACGATCATTTAACCTTGAAACGGTTAAACCAGAAATTTTTTTTATTTACGAAATGACTGTTAGTAAAGTGATTGTGAACTCCCTGAAGTGGCGCTACTTATTCTAATATCCTAAAGAATGAAAATGATAAGAGCAGCACCGTATTCTGTATACTTGCAGCATGTGCAAACTGCGTCTATTAAAACAGAACAGTAGTTTTAAACTAATTTATTTGCGACTAAGTAAAGCGGAATGTACTATTGTTTTTACTGGTGGAAGTTTGCACAGGCTGTACGCGTACAGATAAGCCATCTAGATGTGCACGTGCACATTTAGATGGTTCATCTTATGCTCGTATTCCCGACCTACCTCAACCTAGAAAACTTCGGTGTGCGCTCAAATGCTATTCATCATTAATGTGATTGGGCTTCTGCCGCGATCAGGTTAATTGTTAACCCTCTCGCTGCGTAATTGTTTTATTAAAATAGCTTCAATATAATTAAATAACTTCTTTGCCACCGGTTTTTTTAAACAAAAATTTTTGTCTAATTTCATCGGGAGAATGCTCCGATTAAATAAGGCAAAATTTATAAAAAAAAAAAAATAATAATAACTGGTGGGAGGATGTCAAGGAGGATTAATTAGACGGAAAAATGCATGCCCGAGAAAATCTCGGGTTGCGCAGCGAGAGGTTTAATATCATTTGAGCTTCGACCGAGGTTTTTTAGGTTGAGGTAGTTGGTGAATACGAGCGTTAGCCAGCAAAATTGCGTTACTGACAGACAAAATCCGAATAGATAGTGACCGAATAGACAAAAATCCCACTACCGTGTAATTTATCCACTGGTTTGGAGTCCCTTATAAATTTCAATTACAGCTATCCACTTCTGGGGCTTTTCTTACCTCTAAAATTTTATAGTAAATTTTGCCTAATTTAATAGCCGAAATCTAACTATTGTTAAATATTAAATAAGACAAACATTTCTATTAAACGAAAGGTGCAAAATAAAACTTTACAAGTTGGCAGGTATGTATGAGTAGAGTATAAAACTCATGGAACAATTAATAAAGAGGAACTGGCATTTCCTTAAAATAGTGAAGCTTCAACTGTAACCGCTTTCGCTGGGGTAGATTTCCGCCGAGGCAAACTTCCACCGGTAAATTTAAATAGAAAATTTCTCCTTACTTAAAAGCTTTATTAATGCAAAAGTTCAGTCATAAAAATGGCAAAAACAGCTATTCATTTTTACTGGTGGAAGTTTACTTTGGCGGTAGTCAGACCCTGCGTTTCCGCCATATTGTGACAACATAGACAACCTCCTCTCAGTGTCAGTGAAAAAGATTATAAAACTTGGGGAAACTGCCACCAGTAAAAACATATAGAAAAAATAACCATATTTATAAGAAAAATTTTTCATGAAAAAGCCGCTAAAATAAAGGAAAATTTTCTGTTCAAAATTTACTGGTGGAAGTTTGTTCTGGCGGTAGTCAGAAACTGTTTATCCGATGTAAAAAATCAGCCGCCAGCTTATGACAACCTTCTCAGTTACTTCACTCGCAACTGGTAGACAATACACTATATGTCTTCTCTTCTTTATTCATAACTCCATTATAAAACTGGGTGAATGTGTTATCAATGGGGGACTAGTTAGCAAATGCAGTCAATTATACACCACAAAAGAATGCGTTATTCTTTAGTAAGTGACATTTTTCGTTTTAACCCTTTCAGGGACAAAGTGCTTGTGTTGCTAAAATCCTGAAATGATTGAATGACACCAGGATTTAAGAACAAATCTATTTGGAAACGAGTAAAAGTTGTTTTTTTCATGTACATTACAAATGCAAAATTTAATTACAAAATTCTGGTGTTATTGTGGTATTTTTGAAATCAACATAAGTGATATATATAATATACCGGCGCTTTTCAAGAGGTTAACCCATTAACCGCTTGTGTTGCGTTGGCGCAACGGTAAAAATAAATGCGCATGCTTAAACTAACTATCAAGCTACCACTATTTTGGAATTTAATAAGTTGCCTTATAATAAGTCGCCTTATTTAGTAACAAAATCTTTGGCATTAAATGAAGCGAAGATTATCTTTCAGAATTTGTGACGGCAAACGTTTTTCAGCAAAAATGTTGAAGATCCATACTTCATAGTTTCGGCAGTTAATGAGTTTATATATGTATATGCATTCTGGGATATTTTTTCATCGTACTACATATATTTCTGTGAAAATATTTTTTCAAATAGCAAAACAAAAGGGTTTTTAAAAAAAGGAATTATGTTGTAAGAAAATTACTTTTTGTCCCTCTTTCATGATTTTTTCTATTATGTACAAAAGACTTATTAAGAAAATCGTGTAATTCCATTCATGCAGGAAATTAAACTACATTCTTCTAAATGATTCTAAAAAGAAAAGAAAATTCTTATCAGTATTTCGAGCGGAATCCCTGAGGCTGAGAAACTGTTTACTTTATTGATTTCATTATCTAATATCTAAATTTGAGCAAGTAAACAAACAGCGCTTTCCCTTTTGAACATTTTCATTTTCAGCGTTTTAAATGTATGTTCAGGAATAACTACACAATACTGGTGATTATGGATCCACAATAAGAAGAGCTATTCAATACTGGATATTATTGAGGCACAAATAGTTAGTTAGTAAAATTTCTTTTTCTATTACTTATGTAGATGTGACTTAACATTTTGCTTCACTGTGAAAACAAATATTAATTAATTTATCCCTTTAAGGGCGATGGGGTATATTTGATACAACTTAATTTTAACACGTTGAGTGCCACGGTGACTGACACTGAAACTGAAAAATTTACAATGTTTTAAGTAATTTTTTAGAAAGTATAATCCTGTAATAAATGAAACGTAAGTAATTTTTAAATAAATTTTCAGAAATTACTTAAATCAATATATATATATATTTAGTTTTATATCATATTTTACACCGTCAGTCATCGGTAAATGACGCGTTTTAACCTTCCTACCCTGTTGAAATTTTACTCAACCTTAATAAAAGCATTTTACACCAGAATTTTCTTTAAAAACTATTTAATGTACTTATTTATATTAGTTTTCAGTGCCTTTCATTTATCTTACTTTACGAAAAAATTTCTGGTTCGAATCAAGTGAAATGAATTGTAGAAATGTGTCGATTAGACCCATTCAGGGTAGGAAGGTTAAACGGAAAGTTCACTATCAGTCGCCGGTGACTGACGTGGCGCTTAACGTGTTAACCCTAGATCTACCGGGAATTTTATTCAAGTTTTAATAAAACGTTCTACACCAGAATTTTTATTTAAAACTATTTAACTTGTTTATTTACCTTATTTTTGTCTGGTTTATATACTTAGTTTATTTTAAAGAAATTTCTGGTTTGAATGAATATTTTGCATGTACCTGTCGGGTCCAATGGACCCGTCTGGTAGACGGAGGGTTAATCAAGATTTGTAACAGAATATCAGATTCTTTGGTGGAAAAATACTTGTAAAATTGCATTTCTTTATTTTCAAAAAACATTTCTCGAAAATTCTGGTGTAAATTCAACATTACACAAACACAATTACCTGCATCTGAATGAGTTAATCCTTCAGATATAAAAATACTCGATTCTTAGTGAATTCGATGTGCTGAATATGAATAGCTTATTTTTTAGGCTGATTTTTTTTAGGAATCAACTTGGAAAAGTTCGGAAATCAAGTATGTAGTTCTTATAGTTCGTCTACAGAAACACACAACCCCCCCCCCCCCCCAAATAACATGCAAAATTTAAGATCTCGATAACGTCAGAGATATTTAGCTAATTTGAACCTAATTGGGCCAGTGTGTTGGCCTTGCCACTACTTTGGAACTGTTTGCTAAACAAGTATGTATATTTTATAGTCCGTTTACAGGAACACACAAACCAAAACATGCAAAACTTTCATCACGGTAACGTTTGACATGCTGGATCAATTCCAGCCTGATTGCGACAATGTATTCAACGATTCATTTTGCAAATATATTGAGTGAGTTCATAAATCATGCATATAGCTGTTATAGTTTGTTTACAGGGGCACACAAAAAATTTCGATGGCATTCATAGGTTCGTAATTCGATTGATCGTCAAAAATATATTACAGCTTTGATGTTATTTTTAAAATATAATTTCAACAATTTTTTAACATTTTTGATATAACAGCCTCATATCCATTCAATAAAATTTGGTGAGCCAAATTTAGAATTTCCCTCCAAATTACGTTTATCGCCAAAATAGCGGACTTAAACGGAATGATTATGAAACAGTTTCGGCTTCCAATATCAATCGTAATATAGTTATGAAGTTTCATTTTCTTGATCAAGGAAAGGCGATATTTAAATAAACAATTTAGAGAAAAAAGACACAGTTAAAAATCCATTTTCAGCGCTTTATCTCTGTAGACGTTAATGTATACGAATTCTTCTGTGTAGCCTTGTATGTGATATATAGATTTATATGCATACCACAGAGTAAAACTAAAATTTTACAAGGGCTGTTCAATAAGTAATAAGACTATATTTACACAGAAAAAAGATTACCATTAATCGTCATCCTTTTCATGGTCTTTTTCGAAGTAACTACCGTGAGACTCGATGCATTTGTTCCAACCTTCGTCCATTTCTTAACCACATGTGAAAGTCCATCTTTTTAGAGTTGTTTCAAAGCCGTCTCCGCAGCTTTTACACACACTTTGCCGATTTCGAAATGGCGGCCTCAGTTTTGCCAGACGGGCTACTTTTTAAAAATTCAGATTCTCGATTGGCACTACTTTTTGGAAATGGTAAAATGCGCCTTATTTAATGACATATTAATAGTGGTGAAAAGAAAGGAAATTTTCCCGTTTCAAAAAAGTGGTGCCAAACAAGAAATCTGAATTTTAAAAAAGTAGCCCACTGGCAACGCTGGTCAGCCTCTTAGTGGTTTCTTGAACTGAGGAAACAGACAGAAATCGCATGGTGTTGTAGCCTTCTTGTTTTCCAGTGTTTCTTTTCATTCTGTGCACACATCAACTCGATGCTGCATTTGCTCCGGTGTCATGATTTTAGGAATCCATCGGGCGCAAACACGTTTCAGTCCCAAATGTTCAATCAGGATTGGGAGAACACTTCCCACTGAAATATACAGGAAAAGATGCAGCTGGCGTACTGTAATTCTGCAATCCTCTTTGATGATAATCGTTGCTGCGTTGATCATAGTCTCTGTGATGGAGTATAGACGTAGGATTCGTAGGATTACGTTATTCATAGTCTCTCACGTTCGAGATCTTCCACATTTTCCTTCCTTTCTCTAAAGTTTTATGCCAGCAAAAAAACACTGCCCTTCGACATAGCTTCATCGTGGAAAAATTTGCGCAGCATGTTAACCCTTAAAGCTCCGGCGTCTCTTACACAAATTTTATTCGATCGGCACCACTTTTTAAAAAGCAGTTTCCTTCAAGTACACAATTTCAAAACTGCTCTGATTAAATAAGGTGAATTTTATTTTCTTTATTACTGGTACAAAAAACAAATTTTGCAAAGGCTAAGAATGTCTCCGCAGCGGAGCCAACGGAGTGGGAAGGGTTAAAACTGCCCGATTCCTATTTTTGCAAACGAACACAAAATTTAATAGTATAATGTTTCTCCAAGTATGCCTCCATGTCTACGACTGGTCGATGCTCGTCTGCGCGGCAAAACAAGCTTGAGTTTTGTCATGTGACATTCTGGAACATCAGCCCGTATATGTCATCCATGGACCTCTTTTGTTAATACACACAGCAACATTTCTTTATACCACAAAAATTAGTATTCTGATGACTGGTATCGCGACAGTAAAATTAGATATATTACTTATTGAACAGCCTTCATATAATTAATATTTTAATTAATTTTAATTTAATTATTATAATTTTATTAATTAATTTTAATTTCTAAAATTATTATAATTTTATACATAAATTAACTTAAAATATAAATATAAAATTCGTATAAGCTTATAAATTATCCTTTCAAAATTTTCAATGAACAAAGTGTTTAAATGATTTTTATGAAATTACAGAATAGGTAGGAAATATGATGAAAAATAAAATGAGTACAGTGGATTTAGATAAACACTTACTATAACAAAAGTTTCAATTGCGGCCTACCTGGAACCAGTCATTTTCTACATAAGTGTTCGCCTTAGTTAAATGCAATTTTTTTCGACTGAAAAAGGAAATAATTTCTGTAGAAATATACATGTTCGTGCCGGATCGCAAATGGAAACCTCTGTCTCCTCGGCTTAGATACTGTATATTCCCGCGGCCGCCATCTTGGATTTCTTGGCGGTTTTTTGTTGGCGTTTATCGATAAGGCAACCCCGGCGAGTGACGTGTTCTGACAACTCCTTTAAGCCTAACATGCGCATAAATCGCTCCTTGGCGACATTTAATACCCGGCGGAAAAGGGGTTTTCACGCCAAGAAAAAATCCAAGATGGCGACCGGTGGAATATACAGCATCTTTTCCCTCTAGAGATCTGCACGAGCTGGGCTCGGGCCGATTTTCATTCACAGCACTCGGGCCGGGCATAATTTATTTTTCTGTACAGAGCCGCTAGTGGTTTCATTAATAGTCTTCACGGACAAAAATTATCAGTCCTAGTTTTGACCCAGCCACTATGAAGATCATTGTCTCAGCGTGGCCTGGTCCATTCAAAGGCCAGTTAAATTAGGCCTGGACCAAAAATTTTTGCAAAAAATGCATAAATTTTTAAATCGCCATTGTTCCACACTTAAACATTAAAATTTATCCCTTTTAAAAAATATTAGATTTCTACGCTTATTAAAATATAGTAAAACGTGTGAAAAGGAACCTGCCTATGACGGAACCCTGTTTTAAACTGAAAAACGTGTTTATCCATGCACAATTAATATATTAATACGTAAGAAAAGAATATATAATACATTTACACTTGCTAGGAAGGGAACTTGTCTATAACGCATTTTTTTCTTTTCTATGCAATTCCGTCATAGAATATTTTACTGTATAACATTTTTTAGGTTTTGAACACTTCAATGCATAGAATATGGCTTAACAATATTAATGATAACTGAAACATTTACATACAAGAAATAGAGATTAATTAAAAAATAAATATCGCAGCCTGCGGCACTTCTACCTTCTATGAAGATTATCAACATGAAAAGAAAAAGTTAAGATAAATATTTTTGATCAGAACTCCTCGTCCTCTTACGAGACAAATTTTTAACAAAATCGACGTAAAAATCAATGTTTTGTAGAAATTCACTCGGACCGAGATTTTAGCTTTTTTCCGGGCCGGGCCGGACTCGGGCCAGGCAGGGTTGAAGTTTTTTCTATGAGTCGGGCTGGGCCCGGGCCTGGAAATTTCGGCCCATGCAGACTTCTAGTTCCCTGTCCTCTAATGGCACTTCATAAAAATCTATAAACTAAAAAAAAATAGTCCAGGCAATAGAGACCGTATAGGGGCTCTACCTAGCAAAATCCATGGTAGTTCTGGAAAAAGGCTCACTATATGTTTTTTGGGTCGTTGAATCCGAATTTTTAACTTCCCACCGAAATTCTTCCGAGCAACCCCCCAAATTTCGGTAAATTCACCCCAAAAAGATTTTTATTAAAAAAAAACAATTTTTTTTTATTTTAGGGGAAAAATATCTAGAAATTCAGAAAGTAGACAAAATTTGCAACAAATAGGATATATTACATTATGACGTGGGATGAACGGGGAGGGGGGGCAGCCTCGGAACATGCACTGCGGCACTGCGTGCACTAAGTTATGCAATTCCGCTTAATAGTCCCAGACAATAGGGGCTTTTACCTTGCAAAATTAATGGTAGTTCTGGAAATTGATTAGCTTTATGTTTTTTGGGTCGCTGAATCCGAATTTGTAACTTCCCACCAAAATTTCCCCCGGCAACCCCCCCCCCCCAAATTTTGGGCCCTGCCCAAATAATAGATTTTTAAAAAAAAATTGGCTTTTGAGAACAGCGCCGCGGTGCATGTTCCGAGGCAGCCCCCCCCCCCTTCCCGTTCATCCTACGTCATTATGTCATATATCCTATTTGTGGCAAATTTTATCTAATTTCTGAATTTCTAGATACTTTTCCCTAAAACAATAAAAAATGGATTTTTTTAATAAAAACCTTTTTGGGGGTATTTTACCAAAATTGGGGGGGGGGGGGGGGGAGTCCGGGGGATATTTTGCTGGGAAGTTACAAATTCGGATTCAGCGACACAAAAAACTTAAAGTAAACCTTATAGGGAAAGTTCGGAGGGGAGACGGGAGAGTGAACGTAAACGATGTGAGTAGTTAAGTGGAATTGTGCAACTTAGTCCACGCAGCACCGCGGCGCATGTTCCGAGGCAGCCCCCCCCACCCCATTCATCCTACGTCATAATGTCATGCATCTTATTTGTTGCAAATTTTGTCTACTTTCTGAATTTCTAGATACTTTTTCCGTAAAACAATAAAATTTTTTTTTAATAAAAACCTTTTTTGGGGGCATTTTACCAAAATTTGGAGGGGTTGCCGGGGGAAATTTTTGGTGGGAAGTTAAAAATTCTGATTCAGCGACCCAAAAAACATAAAGTAAATCGATTTCCAGAACTACCATTAATTTTGCCTGGATTACCTACAATTGCCTGGGCTAAAAGTTGATTAATTCATTTTTAGTACTTTTCAACATCTTTGAAATGTTTTTTTGAATTTGGTTTGTCTGTCTACTCATGATCTAACTCTCGTAAGTATATTCAGATTGCCATGTAATTTATGTTATTAAGATTTACTATAGAATTTTCCACATCGAAAGTAAACTGTGTAGTATTTATAGTTTACAGGGACACACAGAAGAATTCCACAACAATGTGGTCTATGGGTGTCAGTTCTGAGAAACATCTAGTATTAGAACTATAATTATATATTATTTTTCTTATTTGTATATTGTCTGTGTACTGGGAATTTTAAAGTAACACTTTTTCCTTATCTGAAACTTATTCCGGGCTAGTGAGTTATACAGAGTAGGTAAAGGAATGTAGTTTATCAATAGAGAGGGGTTTGCCCTGCTATTCAAATGCATACCTGAGATAAGGCGGACAAAATGATTTCACCAGATAGCGAAATAGCGGATCTTGGGGTCAGAAGGGAAACCCTGTTTATGTTTTTTGAGAGAGGAATGATATAGCTGAGGGAAGGCAGTTAAGGGATAGAGCGGAAAGTGTGTGGTCGTTTTTTCGCAGAGCACAGTTGATGCCTGGAACTCAATGTGCGTGAGTTTGTTCGTGGGTAGTTCGTGGATACAGCTTGAGTAGGCAGTGAAGCTCTTAGAGTATAGGGCTAATGTGAAAGGGAGATTAAGAGTGATCTCCGATAAATCTAATTTAACTAGTGTAGGGTGAGAGGGATATAAAGTAGTTTAACAGTCCACAGTAAGTATTTACTGTATTTAATTTAATGTTGAACCGGATCACCTATATCTGAGTTCTTAAGTGTAAATAGTGTTTTGTGATTTGTAAATAGTGCGTAAATAAATTGTTAATTAAGTTTAATTGAAAGATTGTTTTTTTTTCAACTATCCTCTCATAGCGTGACCGATATCACGTAATCATATCGGTGGTGGCAGCATATAAATAGTAAAGGATTTCTTCGAAGTTGTATGGACTTAAGGGTAACCCGACAATGAGGTAAAATCGTTTGCAGTACATTTTATTAACATTAAGCTATTTCAAACATAATGAGAATGATATGCATCACTGAGTTAAACTACAAAAAGCATTTTCTGGAGTATAGAATAAGTAGCATTTGAGGTGCGTTTACAGGGACGCACAAGAGCATTCCATCCCATAATATCTGCAGACAAAACTTTTACAATGTATTTTAACCTTTTGCACTCCACTGACACCTATACGGTGAAATCAACGACCAGTAGATAAGGGAGAAAACCTTGACACGCATCACGAAAATGTCACACAAAGCAGGCAAAACAGAAAAAAATTTGAACAACTTGCAGGTTTTGTTTTCTTCGGCTCGTGGAATTAGTAATTATTATTAAAAAATAAGGTTTAATAATTCCACGAGCCAACGAAATCAAAACATGCAAGTTGTTCGCATATTTTTCCTTGTTTTGCCTGCTTTGTGTGACGTTTTCGTGACGCGTGTCAAGGCTTTCTTCCTTATCTAGAGGTTGTTGGTGAAATACCATGTCCAGGGCTGCTATATGCGGCTATTTATTAATTCTACCTCACACTACTTTCTGAAAACAAAAATTATTAACATACCGTTCGAGGACATTTGCAAGAGAAATGTACTACAAAATCTGCTTTTTTTTTGTTTTTTTTTTTGTTTTAATAGTGGTGCGAATAAAATAGAAAAATAGTCACCTGTAGCAGCCCTGTAAGTTTAACCACAAATCCACTGTCACCGTATCAGGGCTGCCACTGCCGACTATTTTTTAATTCTATTTCGCACCACTTTTTCAAAACAAAAATCTTTTACATAAGCTTTGGCAACATTTGCATGAGAAATATACTACAAAATGTATTTTTTTTAAAATAGTGGTGCGACCAGATTATAAAAATAGTCGCCTGTGGTAGTCCTGCCGTATAGGTGCCAGTGGAGCAGTGTTGCCAGTGGGCTACTTTTTTAAAATTCAGATTTCTTGATTGCCACCACTTTTTGGAAATTCTAAAATTCGACTTATTTAATGACATATTAATTAAGGTGAAAACAAGGGGAATTTTACTATTTCAAAAAAGTGGCAACAATCAAGAAATCTGAATTTTAAAAAAGTAGCCCAGTGGCAACACTACGGTGGAGTGCAAAATGTTAATGTATTATTATTCTTCAAAACTTATAAAATTGATATGCATCACTGAATTTCGCTACAAAAAGTTTTCTATTGACTATGGTGTGCGTAGCATTAACTGTTCATTTGCAGAAACGCACAATGGGTTTGGATACAGGATTGACTATGATTTACAATTGATGCAGGTGCGTTTTCCGATGTGGTATTTATTTTTAATTATCTGAATTATGTATAAATCAAATATCGTTTTTAGTGTATTGTGTGGTGGATATCAATTCCTTAGATCACATATAGGGTTGCACGAAAGAATTCGCCCTCACGGATATCGATAGCAATTGCTAAAAATGGGTTTTTACTGCGTTATTTTATTTTTTTTAATTGCTCTTTTGGATATTTCATTTCATTGCATGAAAAAATTATTATTTTTTAATAATATTCTATTAGAATTGGAAAGTACTTTATAATTTTTTTTTGGTGCATAATTTTGCCTTCTTATTAATGAAACATTTCACTCATATTTTCAAAGTTTGTATTCTACATAATCTTTTTTTAAATGCAATTACTATACTGTCTATGGTTTAAATATTTAATCGTGCTCATTTACGGGAAGTATTTGCTTAAAATAAGTTTGAAGTAGTTGTTTTCAACCTTTTAACCTGGTCAATTCCTGTCGCCAGTTTCTAAATGATAAGTGTTACCTTAGTGAATTGTAGAACTTCTTTAATTAAATAAGCCAAATATTACTACTAGGAAAATGCTCTGCCGTCTTCGGCATGCAGATTAGACGCTCCTGGTTTCAGGCATGTTTGTCTGCTTTAGAAATATTGTGTACATTCTACCATACCGCATTCTAACAATCCTTTTGAAGCTTTTTTTTCTGTCACTGCATCTCTCTTCATTCGTTTTTATAAAGTATGCAAGCCATAGTTTATATTTAAGAAATATGACATTAAAATCGATAAAGGCTATTCCATCATGGTAAATAATAGTTTGTAAAACATAAGTTTAAATATGCTATTTTTATAACATATTTAAAAGAATATTAATATTTTAAGCGCAAAATGCCATCTGGGAATTAATAAAATTGAAGAGCGAAACACATACTATCAGATAATTGGACATAGAAATAATTATTATTGATCATGTGTGCCAACCATGCTTCGTTTCTAAATTCAGTTACTTATGGTCTTAGGCAAGCAATAATTCTGCCCTGCTGGGAATAATTTTCATTTTTACGCATAAATCCATTATGTATTTAAAGCTAAAACTTAATTGAAATTACACCTCATGCATTATTCTCACACTTTAAACTTCCCTTTCAAAAGAAACAAAACTGTACAATAACTTCATGGATTTATCATCTAAACTAGCAAAACTAATTTTAAAACAAATGTATTAAGTAATTGAAGTTTGTAAACAATTTTCCATACAAATTAAAGTCTGCTTTGGAAATTTTTTATCAACATTTTCAGTATATGATGTAGAAATGAACTATTAAATAATTTACGCAAACATAAAAATATTTATTATTAATACTTGTTTTGGGGATAATTTAAAATTTGGATGCATTAACACAAGAATGTTTAACTGGCAGGCCACTTGTTAACATTATTTTTATAGTGTTTTTACCTTGTTCAATCACAGAAATTCTGCAAATAAACAAATTATAAGCGCCAAATATGTCGCATATCCTGAGATTAAACAGGGCAAACATTACTATTCAAAAATAGTGTAAAGAAGCGACCAGCTTTCGGTACTCGTCTGCATTAGACAAAGTAGAAAGTAAAAAAAAAATATTCGCTTTCTCATTTTGATCCAACAGCAGAAACTTTTTGAGAAAATCTTGTAAAATTCTGCGATTCAATAAAAAGCGGACGAAACTGATCCAATAACATTATTTGTTCAGTTAACTTGTAAAACTTAACCATTTGGACAACATTTAAGAAGCGCAGTTAATAAGAAAATTATATTTAACACATTATTTTTCGGCAGTGCTGTATTTAAGCACTTTTTATTAACACTTTCCAACAAAATTGAAAAGTGTTTATGACTTCGGTTTATCTTTTCGTCTGGCCGCGCTCTAAATCTCGTAAATATAGTCGGATTGCCCTGAAATTTTTGAATGTTATTGACGCTTACCCAAGCACGATCCCTATTTCAAATGAAATTTGTAGCATTTTTAGTTTATTTACAGGGACAGTCAAAAGTATTCCCCTACATTACGTCTAATGGGAAAAATCGTTTCAAATGAATTTTAATGATGTTACACCCTTTCAAACATAATGAAATTGAAATGCATTTACGAAGTGCACTAAAACATGCGGTGCAAATAATAGTTATTATTTATTTACAGGGCCAAACAAAATAATTCTGTTGCATAATGGTATAGAAGGGGGGATTGTTTGCGGCGTATTTAATTATGTTAAACTATTTCATAGATAATGAAATTCATATAAGTCGCTGAGGCTTACTGTAAATTATTTCATATATAATACGAAGTGCATAGCATTTACAAGGACACACAAAAGATTTCAGATAGTACATTCTATCCGAAATAATGTATATTAGCAATTATGACAGGAAATGCATTTTTAATTATGATATGCACTTATAAGTTTCACTATATTTATGCATACTATATGCTATATTTTAGGCATTTTAAATGAAGTTTATCAGTATATTTAATATGTACTATCGTTGTGGGAAGAGATTGGAACAAATTAATCAATTGAGTCTTATGGAAAACCACGCCTTGTATAACAAAGGCTTTGATTAACAACAGTAATCGTGGAACGGTTCAACGTCGTTAACCAGAGTACCACTGTATATTGGTATTGAAGCATCTCAATCAAAAATGCTCACGCTTTGAAAAATAAAAGTAATAATCATAGTATCTCAAAAAATATAAAAATATAGTAAAGTGTGAACAATAAACAAAAACAAAAATAGACAGGAGCACTTTTATTTATGCACTTGCCAAAAATGAAATGTTTTTAAAAAGGAAATCTTAAGAAAAGAATGTGGCAATTTCCAGTTAACTTGCAAATAAATCCTGAAAACAATTTCACAATCATCCTATTCTAGCAGCTTAGATTTGGACTAACCCTACAAAGAAAGAAACAGTGGGCCATTAGCTGGAAAAAAAATGGCAGTCAGCACTGCCATCAGTGGTAAAGTGCAATGATGTACTTAAACCTGTCAAAAAGTGTCCGAGCAGAATGCAGCTGGCCCATCAGTGATGGCCAACAGAAGGCCGGAATTGGTATGCCATCACATTACTTCAATCCGGCATTTTTCCTGCAGTGCTAGCACCTATCCCACTGCTACTCCTTTGCTGGACCAGCACTTTCCCTTACAAAAATTTCTTATAAAATTCTATAAAAAACAAAGTATTATGGCTCTGTTTTCTATAAGCTAGTTTCACCAAGAGTTATAGAAACATCTGTGGAATTATCTATAATAGAAATGTCTATAGAAATATTTGAACTTGCAGCGGTTTCCATGTGGTCACTCTTCCAAGTACTAACCGCGCTCGATGCCGTTTGGTTTTCGTGATCGGACATGAACAAGTACTTTCAGTGTACGCCACGACTGCACGTAGTTCTGAAGCTCTCATTACACTATTTCAAGTTTGTTTCTTTTGTGATTTACGTTCCCAATCCTTAAACTGGTATAGAAATTATTGTATTGTATAGAAATCCTATATATTTTATACGTTTTTTTTAAATATTGATTCTGAACTGTGTAAATTATGAAAACCGAAATCCTTTGTAATTTAGTAAAACCAGATTTAAGGAGAAAAAAAAAGTGCGTTGAAATAAAGAATTTATTTATTTATTCATTTACTTATTTATTTTGTTTTTCTTACTTATGGCAGTGGTGCTATATTATTTACAGTTTCAGAAAAATTAGCTTCACAGCTTAAATTGTGTTAAGTTATTCATTTCAGATTTGTGTTTAAATACTCAATGTCTTCGAAATTCACAACGCCACCTAGCGTAAGGGTTACCAGCAATTATACTGCAAAAGTTCGTGCACTTACATGTACTGGTGGGCCAGCGCATAAGATAAAATGAAAGCCCACCAGAATTTTATCTGATGATTTCCAACAGCAAAGTTGACTGAAACTGTCCAGCAGTGGTCATGCAGTGGTAGACCATTAACTAGCACTTCTCCATCATTGCCAGCACCTGTCTTGCTGCAGGCCAGCAATCCCTTCTTTGAAAAACAAAATAAATAAAGAAGTATAAAATGAAAATAACAGCAGTTAATTGCCATTTTGATTTCGAATTAAGAAAAGACAATTCTTAATTGATTGTAATTTTTTTACGTTGCTGTTTGGAAAGTTAGTGATACCCAAAAAAATTACAACTCTTGAACAACAGTAGAAGACAGCTTGGCAAAATCTATCACTGGATGACATTAGAATTCTTTATCATTTCTTACCTAGAATACCTTATCACCATCCCCTGAATACTAGGCTTATGCGGTAACAGAAAAACTGCGACTGTCGTGCAGTGTTGCCAGATGGGCTACTTTTTTTTAAAAAATCAGATTCTTGATTGGCACCACTTTTTTGAAATAGTAAAATGTGCCTTATTTAATGGCATATTAATTAAGGCAAAAACAAAGTGAATTTTACCGTTTCAAAAAAGTGGTGCCAATCAAGAAATCTGAATTAAAAAAAAAAGTAGACCACTGGTAACAGTGCTGTCGTAGGCGGATTTGCTTCAGTGTTTGTACAATGGGGTTTTGAATAAAGAGGATGAGACGTATAGTGTATTGTTTACCAATTCAGAGTGAAGTAACTGAGGAGGTTGTCACAAGATGGTTTCTGATTTTTTACACCGGATCGACAGTTTCTCATTGCCGCTGGGGAAGACTTCCACCAGTAAATTTTGAATAGAAAATTATCCCTTATTTTAGCAGCTTTTTCACGAAAAATTTCTCTCATAAAGATGGTTAAATTTTCTATTTGTTTTTACTGGTGGCAATTTGTACAGATATTATAATACTTTTCACTGACACTGAGAGGAGTTTGTCTAAGTTGTCACAATATGGCGTCAACGCAGGACCTGACTACTGCCGAAGTAAACTTTCGCCAATAAAAATGAATATCCGTTTTTGTCATTATTTATGACTGAAATTTTTCATTATAAATTGTTTATATAAGAAGAAAATTTCTATTTAAATTTACTGGTAGAAATTTGACCAGGCAGCAATCAACCCCAGCGAAAGCGGTTACAGTTGAAGCTTCACTATTTTAACCCTTAAATGCACGGTTTTTTATTTTGTTTCGAAAAAATTATATATGATTCTCTCAAAGGTTTATTACACAGAAAATAAGGCAAAAAAACAGAGATGTATATTTCATATAGCACATGAATCTTTTCTTCAAGTACATAGCTGCCAACTTGTACGGATTTTTGCTGCCACTAAAATTTAACAGAAATTTCTGCCTTATTTAATTATCAAAATTCACTGCAATTCAGCGATTGAATTGGGCAAAATTTTCTGTTAAATTTTAGTGGTAGCAAAAATCCGTACAAGTTGGCAGCTATGCAAGTAAGAAGTACTGTCGTTTGTCTGTTTTATGCTGAAATATTGCAAATTAGTAAATATGCAAATAAGTATATCTCCAAATACCTTATTTTATATAATTATTTATTTTATAAAATTTAACCTTTAACCCTTTAATTCTCATGATAGAATACGTTCTAGAAATTACATAGTTCAGAGAATACGACGTTACATGGGAAAAATTCAATGGTTAATTTCGCTTTATTTTAATACGGAATATCTGTTATCAATTAAAGCAAATATTGCTATTTTAATTTTCTGATGTGAACTAGGTATATACGAATAAAAAAATCTATTAAATTCAAAAAACTGTTGTTTGCATATATGCAAAGCTGCGCTCTAAAAGGTTCAGGATATGTTAGTTCCTCTTTAGTAATAGTTCTATGGTTTGTACGGTCCTTTGAATTTAGATACAAATAATTTCTAAAAGTTTTCTCCGTCTTCTTCTTGAGATTGAATAAGTCAAAGAAAACTTTTAGAAAATACCATGGAACTATGAATAAAGAGGAATTGACATATCCTTAAAATAGTGAAGCTTCAGCTGTAACCGCTTCCGCAGGGATTGATTACCGCCTTAGCAAACTTCCACCAGTAAATTTAAATAGACATTTTCTCCTTACTTACATCCACCAGTAATAGTGAATAGAAAATTTCTCCTTATTTAAATGCCTTATTAATGCAGAATTTCCGCCATAATTATGGCCAAAGACAGACATTTATTTTTACCAGTGGAAGTTTACTTCAGCGTTAGTCAAGACCTGCATTTCCGCCATATTGAAAACCTTGATAACGTCCTGTCAATGAAAGAGATTATGATGCGCGGACCAAGTTCCACCACTAAAAACCAGTACAAATTTTTAGCATACTTGTGAAAATTTTTTAGTATGAATAAGCTGCTAAAGTAAGGCGACATTTTCTATTCAAAATTTACTGGTGGAAGTTGGCTTCGGCGGTATTCAGAAACTGTTGATCCGATGTAAAAATGCCATCTTGCGACAATCTCCTCAGTTACTTCACTTGCAACTGGTATACTGTACACTATATGCCTCCTCCTCTTTATTCATAACTGCATTATCTCTCCACTTGTGATAATACAACCGAGTGAGATCCTATGCGCCTCGGCCAAAGGCACATATTTGTACATATACGTTTCGCATGCTCATAAGTAAAATTATAATTGAAATTTTCTGGTAATTAATAAAAGTTTTGAACACACGAATGTCATAACAAATCTGTGGCCAAATATCTTTTTAAATAAGAATCATCATCTATTGAAAATACTCCATTGAAAATACTGGTGTCTAAATTTAGGGGACAGCGCAAAAGCTTAAAAAAAATGAGCCTACCATAGTCACCATTTTATTTGTCAGCCCGTAGGTCCACTATTCAGGGGGCAGTGGCCTTATACAAGCATGAATCCTAGACAAGGGAGGTTTCACAAATTATTATTTCCACAACTGATGCAGAACTGTCAATCATTGGCGCACCCATTGCGACCCCTGTACAAGACCGTATTTAGGTATTTATGGCATCTGTAACAAGTGCATTTTGTTATCACCATTTTCGAATAGAAATCTGCGCTTATTTAATCGTAGATCTCTTCGATTAAATTATACAAAAAATTCTGTTCTTATATACTGATATTTTTAACTCTACATCTGGGTGAGTTTATGCTATATACTAAAATATTGGGTTTTTAAAACTTTGAAATTTTAACCATCTCTGTGTATGAGCTTTACGAATATTTAATTTTCAGAAAAGCAGACGCTTTCACAGCGGTGCTTCTTTGAAAGTTTTACATCACTCTCATACATATCAATACATTAAATAAATTTTAAAACTCACCCCTACGATTTCTTTTCATTTTCACATCCGTGTTTCATCACTAACTTTATTAAAGTAACCTTTTGATCCTTTTAAATAAATAGAATATGTTACTTTCATGTTCGCGAAAGATACCAGTAGCATAAATTTAATTTCATGTGAGCTTCATTTTAAATAAATGAATAATGAATAAATAAAATTCTATACGAAATAATATTAAGAAAGGAAAACATATCTAGACGAAAAAAAAATGATTTTTTTTCCGAAGTATAACTTAAAAAATAAAGTGTAAATGTTTACCTTTACTAAAAGAATCGATATTCTTTGTGTTTTAGAAAAAGATGTTTTGTTTCATTTATGCTAATAACAGAGTGCGTACAGTTCAACCACATTTTTTAAATAGAATTATTCGATTAATTGAATTGCAGAAAAATATTACAAATTCTACTACTATACAAGGTGGTTACAAATTCTTCGATTTAAATATAAAATTTTCAATTTTTAATTTAAAATTTAAAATAATGGGTCCAGACCATGGAATTATTAATAAAGATGAACTGACATATCTTTAAAATAGTGAAGCTTCAACTGTAACCGCTTTCGCAAGAGTTGATTAGTGCCGGGGGAAATTTCCACCAGTAAATTTGAATAAAAATGTTTCCTTATTTAAACGCCTTATTAATGCAAAATTTTAGTCATAAATAACGCAAGAAGCATATGTTTCATTTTTACTGGTGGAAGTTTACTTTGGCGATAGTCAGATCCTGCGTTTCCGTCATATTGTGACAACCTAGACAACTTCCTGTCGGTGTCAAAGGGAAAGGTTTATAATACCTGGGAAACTCACACCAGTAAAAACAAATAGAAATTTTCACGATATTTGTGAGAAAATATTTCCGTAAATAAGGCGCTTAAATGAGATGAAAATTTCTATTCAAATTTACTGGTAGGAGGTTTGCCCCGGTTGTAATCAGAAACTGTTGTTCTGATTCTAAAAAAACAGCCGATATCTTGTGACAGCCTCCTCAGTTACTTCACTCGTGACTGGTAAACAGTACACTATACAGGGTGTCCGGTCTCAACGGTGTCCAATGGCTAATTCCTAAACCGTTAGTCATAGACATATAGTTCCAATTAGAAAAATGCCTTAAATCAGGCAAAGAAATATTTTAAAAGCGATTTGAGTAAATAAAAACATTTCTTAAAAAATTACGAAATTTAAATTTTTATACGGATCCCCGGTCCTATAAGTTATATTTAGTAAAATTTTCCTTTTACACTGACAAGTAATGCAAAAAAAGTCCCACTCATATAACCCTAAAATTGAGCGAGTTATGAAACTTTAAAAATGCATGACTTATGCCACTTTTCTGCTCTGAAAAAAAATGAGTTCGGCTGGGCTTTGAGGGGTCACATACTAAGTGCTTAAAGTATTCGAAGATCTTATTTCATGTGTATCTGCGCTTTGAAAAAAATCGTACAAGTATTACGATTAAGTTAACATTTATTAAGTTTCATATTAGCTGAAATAACATATGTTTTATTTTGTCAAGAATTGAGACTGTTTCTTTTATGATTTCTTTTAACAAAATTATGTTATTTTTATAAGTTTTTATGTTACTTCAACGATCTTATGTATGTTTTTCCAGTTCAAAATTTGTACTCGAACTTTAACCCACTTTCAAACATCCGATCGAGATTACATTTTACACACTGATGCAAATCCAATAACAATCTAATATTATTATGATTTTCAGTGGTTACAATTTATACTTATTTTACAGGATAACACAAAAAAATTCGGATAGATTACGGCCAAGAAGTTTAAGAAAAAGGTTTAGATTAGATAATAAAAGACTGAGGTTGTTGGGTTTTTTAACTTTTATGCATTTTTTTGCACTGAATCCGAAAGTTACCTTAATTTTTAACCATCATGTCAGGATAATTCGCAAATCATAAATTGTCGAATTTAAAGATTAACAAAAATCGGATACTATAAAGTAGAAGAGATGGTTGTGTTTTTTAACTTCTGATAATTGATTTTTACGTACTTTTTAGCTCTGTATCTGAAAATGACCTTCATTATTAACCATCACATTAGAATTTTTTTGCAAATGTGTAAGTTAAAATATAGCGAAAATCTCATACTATAAAACATATGTAAAACTTTTTTTATTTTATTTTATTTATTTTATTCGATATTTTTGCTTATCTTGGGATTCTTACAGCTGGGTGGTGCGAGGAGATTAAATTTTAACTTTGAACTTTTTAGCTTTGAAATTTACAATTTGCGAAAAATCCTGATGTGATGGTTAAAAATGAAGGTCAATTTCGGATTCAGCGGTACAGAATACATAAGAATCAATTATCAAAAGTTAAAAAATATGAAATAATCGAACTTTTGCAGGCTAGTGTAATCTAATAATATTTAAAAATACGTATCATTTTATAAAGAATTGAGGCTGTTAATTTAGCATCATTTTATTTTTAAAAAATTCTGTTTTTTTCTTTCTTCTTAAATGTTTATTACAAATTGTATATTTTGCATTAATATGTCAGAATGACTAAAGATTTCAAATTTATATTGCAATGTTAATTTTACTCTCAACCATTTTTTAATATATCTGACGAAATTATATTTCGACTAAATTTGTGAATGACCCCCAATTTGCAGCAAAAAATATGCTCCAACTTTAAACAGCTATTACTCGGTCAATTTTAATCGTAGACCAACGGGACTTTTTTTTGTATTACTTGTCAGTGTAAAAGGAAAATTTCACTAAATATAACTTATAGGACCGGGGGACCGTATAAAAATTTAAATTTCGTAATTTTTTAAGAAATGTTTTTATTGGCCCAAATCGCTTTTAAAATATTTCTTTACCTGATTTAAAACATTTTTGTAATTGGAACTATATGTCTATGACTAACGGTTTTGGAATTAGCCATTGGACACCGTTGAGACCGGACACCCTGTATATCTCCTCCATCTTATTCACAACTCTATTATCCAGACAGGGTTGCCAGTTTGGCCTCCACTTTTAGTCAAAAATCTCGGTTTCACACCAGAAAATACAAAAAAAAAAAGTATTTCAGATTTCTTTAATGACAGGCTTTTCTTGATTACTCGAAATAAGAATTCTTCTCCCAAAAAGTTTCGGTCCCAAAAGTATCAATTTCGAGATAGAAATGAAAACCTTGGGCCCAGACTCCTTGGAAATTCCAAGAAACGTCGGCAGCTTGCATTAACCCCTTTAAGCGCAAAGTTCTTCAGTTGCTGAAATGACTGAAAAACACCAGAATTTATGAAGGAAAATATTTGAAATTAAGTAAAAGCTTTTCACCACGTACAGTCGTGGAAAAAAAAAGTAAACACCCCCTACTAACTTCTCAACAAATTATCGCAGAAGAAAGTTACTGATACCGAACGATTGGAAATAAAGTCTACTTTTAATTGATGTATATATAATTTGTTTAAGGGGCCATCTACATATTAAAACGAACCATAACTTTGTTTTCTTGAATAGCAGTACACAATTCTGACAGCATAAATAAACTCTACACCTTCCAATTAGCCTATAAACAAATTTTTATGCAATTCGTGCCATAAGTTTCCGAGAAATTAATTATTTTAAAACGAGCTTATTTTAAGGGCTGTATCCAAATTGAAGTTCGGTACTCGATTGTTAACCGAGAGAGCCACCTTCTTGATCAAGGCACGTTTAAGCGTCAATGAAACCTGTTTGATTACAGGATAGCAGAATAAATTTCAAAAATTTACTCACTTCTATCATAGACGGCTCCTTAAACCATCATTTTGCCGTTTTTTAAACATAATTTGAAAACTACTTGGAAGAAAAATGTGAAATTTGGGATTTCCATAAAGCAGGACTTAATAAATCTAAATCCATCAAAAAAATTGTAGGTTGCAATTCATAATCTTTTCGAATATTAATTTCATAATTCATAATTCATATCATAAAATTTAAAAAAAATTGCAAATTCAACGTATTTATGTTTGGGTATAATAGTATTATTGCTAAACAAAAAATTAGCTCATTAGGAGCATAATTTCAGGAGATATAAATAAAAATATGAAAATGCAATTTAACATTAGAAGTACTAAATTTTGAATGTCTATAATTCAAAAACTTATCATTCGAATGACTTGGAATTTGGTTTCTTGGCATATTTTGAACCGAAGATTTGAAATATCTCGTTAAATTTGGGTACTGCCATTGAAAAAAATGAAGTTTGAATTCGTTTTAATATGTATATGGCCCCCTAAGCAAATTTTATACACACCATTTAAAAGTAGACTTTATTTCCAATCGTCCGGTACCAGTAACTTTCGTCTACGATAATTTGTTGAGGAGTTAGTAGGGGGTGTTTACTTTTTTTTTCCACGTCTGTACATTATAAAGGAAAAAATTTATTACAAAATTCCCCCGCCGTTCTGGAATTTTCGGATTAAAATTAAGTGGATATGTAATATCCCGCAGCTTTTCAAGGGACAAAAAACAGACCCAAACGTTTAGAGACATTTATGCCTACAAAATCACTTTGCGTAATTTTTGTCCTATATTTCCCAAATTTTCGAACTAGAATTTTTTGTACATATAAAGTAAAATAAATATAATCTAAGATTACGTTATATTTTAATAATAAAAATGTAATATAATCTATGATTACGTTACATTTCAATAAGACAAAATATCTGGTTCAAACATTTTTATTCGATCTGAATATTATGTACCAGAAATAGGCATTATTTTTTTTTTAAGTTTGGACGTAGGACAAGTGTTTAGGAGGAGTATTTAAATAGAAATTGTATATAGTTCCAAAATTTTATACTGTATTTCAAACATTTTTATCTTTATTTCACTGATTATGTTCGTTTTCATTGCTGTTCTTACTTTCTGTGTTTTATGTTTATTTAAATAATGCTCTTAATTGTCTGTATTCTAATATTTCTAGTAAGTGAATATTAAAAAAAAAATTAGAAAATTCAGTAACATATTTTTATATTTTTTTAGAAAGCAAGATGAGGTTCTAGACAGTAAGATTCGACAAAACAGCAAAAACACACACATACAAGAAAAAAATTTAAATGATAAAACATACTATGAGTAAACCCAGTGCTTTTATAAAATATAATTAATAAATTATAAAACAATTAATAATTGTAATTATATGTTATAAAAGAAATGTATAATTATAATTATAAATTATAAAGAAATAGTAAATTATAAAAATGAAATAAAAAATTGCGATTATAAATCATAAAAAATATAAATTATAAAATAATTACAAATTATAAATATTAATTGTAAGATAAATATCATTTTCAGGACAAAAAATTATGGCATTAACACATTAATGGGCATAGTGCCATTTTGCGATGTTCATTGGAGTTTTTAATTAATAACTCTACTAATTAACAAAAAATTAAAAATCTGAGCCACAGGTGCATTTGGACATGTCTTCGTCTATTCGCATCCAAATGTTCAGAGTTCTAAGTACGCTAGATTGCCCTAGACATCGCCAATAAACAGACAGACGGGCAAATACCTTTTTTTTTGTTAATATAAATTATTAAATTTATCAAATATTAACACACTGCATGTCAGTCAGTGTTTGTACGGGTATTGTCTAATACCACAACTTCAGAAAATAATTTTCACCTTATTTAATTCCAGAATTTTGCGAGCAAATAAGACGGTGGCTACTTTTCGTAATTAGTTCGCACTTGTACGAACCCTACCAGTCAGTATTGCTAACATAGTCTCCGTTTTTGTTTGAATATACTACCATTCAACCATAATTTCTGTATAGTAATGTTTGTTTTATTCAATCACGAAATATCTGTCATTAAATAAAATAAAAACTTACTGTACAGAAATTCTGACAGGATGGTAGTTTTTAAAATAATTAAATTAATTAAATTTTTAAATTAATTTTTAAATTAATTAAATAAAACAGCATTTTCTGTATTAAAATACTGGTAGCCACAAAGCCGGAGACTTGGTAGCTCTGAGAGAGTCGAGTGTGACCCACCGTGCCGGCGTGAACGTGTTAAGATACTTCATGACACATAATAAAAAGCTTATAAAATAATGGTGCATGCAATTTCCTGTGAGGGGAGGGCGGGGGAAGGGCGCTGGAATTCTTTTTAAAAAATTAGCGTTTATGACCTTTTTAGATGTCGTTTTTTGAGGACTATGATATACTCAGACATATGCTACTTATGAAATATAAAAATGTCAAAATTTTAGTTACCACTATTTCCGAATAGTACTTTCAGCAAATTTCTTAATTTCTCTCTTAAGACCGCCACCAACTCAAGTAACACATCCACTGATAGGTTGTTTAACGGAGTTTCGATCTGATACACTTTTGTTATGAATAGTGTGTGCTCCCTGGTGGTGGAATAGGGAACTAACATAACGCAATTTTGTTAAAATTGGGAAATCTAACAAGTCGATCTGCTTGAAACTTTGACATAGTTCATAACACATAATACAAAGCTTATAAAAGAATGTTCCGTGCAATTTCCTGGGGCGCCTGCCTATCTGGGGTGCTATAGACCCGAATCCGATCCCCTCGACTAATATACCTACGGATAGGTTGTAAAACGGAGTTTCCTTCGGATAGAGGTTTGTGTAGAATAGAGTGCGTTACCTGGTTGCGAAATGTGGAACTAACAGATTTCGCAAAAGGATAAAGTGTTTTAAAGGAATATTAAACGAAACCCTCTGTGCGATCTGTGATCACACTTACCCACTTGTTTTAAGTGTCATTAGGGTCAGTATAGAATTAATAACCAGAAGAATATAATATTTAAATGTGAAAATGCTCCGGGTCTTAAAGGGTTATTGCCTTATTTATTCACAAAGTTTCTGACATTAACACATTCACGCCGGCGCCGATATTCATGTTTTTTACTGTGACACGGCGCTCGAATTCATATTTCGCTTCATCTGGCGGCGCGGTAGAGTTACATATTCAGACATTATGTATGTAATGACCCGCCCCTCTCATATTTATTCAACTGAACTCGAATGTAATCGCAGATTTGATTGTGATTGTCTGAAAGTTCGTACGGAGAAAGCAAATTACTTACAGACATAATTTTATCGACGACATACACGAATTTAATATAAAATGTCTGACAATCTAAAGAAATATGGTCAACTAGATGTAAATGCATTTTTGTAAGGTAGAAGCCACGCCCTTAGTCAATGATAATTTTTGAATGAAAACTACAATTCTCGTTTCCTGTGGTGAATGCATTAAGTTTATAACAATGAATTGTTTTTACTACTGAATATTCGAATATTCAAGTGTGACCAATCTCTAGTGCACGCCGTCTATAGCATAGTCGAGTTTGACCCACCTGTAGTACACGCCTTCTATAGAACAGTCGAGTGTGACCCACCGGTGATGCACGTCGCCCGCTGCGACAGTCAAGCGTGACCCACCGATGATGCACGCCGCCTGATGGGTCAGTTGTGCGTGGCCCACCGTTGATGCACGCCGGCGTGAACGTGTTAAATCTTAAATAGTTAAATGAAAATTTCTGTCTGTAAACTTTTTACCACTACTATTTCCGTATAGTAATCTTTGCCTTATTTAATGCTGTATGTACAATTTAAAAGTTTGAAAACTTTAACACATTTTTGGGCGGATCACGATAATTCTCCTCTTTATAATGCGCGTCTCATATGTACATATTTTGAACAGGAAATTTTATAGTACCCGCACGAACGTGCGGGTTGTGCTTTTTCTAAGAAAGCCACACCCGCACGATCGTACGGGTTGGGCTTTTCCTGTAAAATAATTACTTATAAGATGATTTGGGATGTATTGGCTGAAATACTGCAATGGAATCCTTACTGTCTCTATAGCCTAAAAAAGGAGAAAAAAAATATTGGAGATGTACTTATCGACTTCAAAAAATTCATATTTTAATTAATTTAAAAATGTTTGCCTTATTTAAAAAAAATTATGATATCGATTTTATTTTTTCTACAAGTCTGTAACTTTTTTAAATTAAAATTTAAGAAATGAAAGACATAGCTGCAATTGCATGAAATCTAAAGGAGCAGAATGATGTACAGAAATAAACTTCTTAACATCCCACATGTATTGTTTTTTGTTGTTGTTTTCATTATCTTAGCCTCTGTCGAAATTGGCTTGGGGGTAGAACTTTGAGGAATGAGTTCAGGGGACTTTGATGAGGAAGAATGATCCAAAAATGCCATTTCTTTAGAAATATTTGTATTTTTTTCTTCATTGAGCCCATCTGAACTTGACAACCCTTCTAATAAATGTGCTTCAAATATTTTGTCCGCAACCTCTAAATTCAGAGTCTGATTTATTCATCAATTGCAATATTTCTTCTTGTGTGAGAATTCTTTTCCGTTTAGGCATCTGAAAAAGTATTTTATTTTGCTTTTGTAAAAGTTAACAAAGCATTTAAAAAAAAATGTCTTAGAAAATTTTATTAATTCAAAAGAAAAAAAAAAGTAAAATTTAATTGAAAAAAAAATTCATCCATGACAACTCCCAAGAAAATATGGCATTAATTATATAACAACATACTTCGTTTTTATTCTGCCTGTCACCAAAATTATTGAAACAGAAAAGAAAATGAACACTGAGAAAGCTCTTACCTTTACAGTAGCACTGACTAACGTAACGCCCAAGTCGCACGATCGTGCGGGTAACGAAATCTGAAGTCCTATGAGCAACATAAATAGTGTATAATTAATGTTTTTTATTATATTACACTTATTTAGACATTAAAGCAAAAATATTTATCCAAGCAATCAGAAATATACTGATAATTACCTTTTTACGATAGATAAAATGATGAGCTGTTTTCGTTGTACTTGTAAACAAAGCTAATCATGCCGGCTAAAAGTAAAACATGTACTACAACCGCCATCCGTTGATAAAAAATGATACTTTACTCTTTTTGCAAACCAGAACAATCGTTCGATTCGGGGTTTTATTACATACGTCTGTTTCAGAAGCAAAAATTTACATGTATGTCTAACCCGCACGATCATGCTGGTTGGGTCTTAACCCTTTCAGGGGCAAGGCATTTCTGCTCTAAAAATGTTCAAATATTTAATTCACACCGCAATTTAAGAAGAAATTTATTTGAAAATAATCAAAAGCTTTTTTTTCGGATATATTATAAGATAGAAAGTGTACTAAAATATTTCTGGTCTCATTTGTTAATTACGGCATTAAAATTAACCGTTTGCAGACTGCAAACGGCGCCCCTCAAGGGGTTATAGGGATAAGGTGAATAAATTCTAGGGGCAGCTGATTTTCCTGTAAAAAGGTTGTGCCAGTGCTTTGCAGCCCTATGATATATAGTGGACATTAAAATATATAACGCTGCTGAACATTTATTTGGGTGCTACTTGTCGGAAAATTTTTGTACAAAATTTTTTATTTAATAAAGAACAAGTGCGGTCCTTGGAGGGGTCTCTTCTTTGGCCACTACTTAATTTTTCTACACTGTTTTCCTCGTACAGAGTTCCTACAGTTTCAGCTGAAAAACCAGTCTTTTTATGTAGAAGAACTCAACTTATACAATCGCGCGATTGCAAAAGGCAAGTTTTCCTCTAAGAAAATATTGGTGTCTATCTGACCTAATACCAGGGAAATTCCCTAACTTGTAGAAGTCCTGTTGTAGATTACTACAACAATTGCAAGAAAAAAAAAGAAATGTGTTTCTGCGAAATTGGCAATATAAATCTAGAACGAAAATTTTCCTATGGAAACAGTGGTGATTACAATTTTGATTTAGTCTCTTAGATCATCCGAGACCTGCAAGCATATTATATAAATTAGCTACGGTTTAAATTTCCTCTCAATCGAAGATGGAATGCAGTCTAGAGCCATTTGAAGTCGGTTACTTACTTATTGATTAACCTGTACATGTATATACAGTGTGTCCCAAAAATGACGGGTGCATTTAAAAAATTAAATAGAGAAAAACTAGAAGCGATAGAAATGCACAGTTTGCAGCTTGGGAAATCAGTAAATTTTCAGAAATACAGATTTTCAATAAATGAATGTTAAAATTCTAGTTCGAAATTCACCTTGAGTTAAATAATTAAAATTCATACAAAAAGCACAAATAAATGTGCTAGAATTACTTGCAGGGCATACATATAATATAAAATTATTTAAAATACATTAAAAATATCTTTAAATGCATTAAAAATTCATTTAAAAAAACCAAAACGTTTTCAGCCATTATACGGCCGTCATCAGTGAGGATTTAAATGTTGTTATTATTGTTCTTTGCGCTTATTCGAGAATTGTATAGAAGAAATCATTGTAATTTAACAATTTTACTTCAGATGAGATGCCAGATAAAGGAATTCAAATTTCCAACAAACAAGATTTCAATATTTCAAATGAAAATCAAATTTTCAAATTATTTTTGCTTAAAAGGCGCAAAGGCCAACCTAGTGAAAAAGATTCCATGCCGGGACTCGAACCCGGGCCATCAGTATAGCGCACTGACGTTCTACCGACTAAACCACATGGAACGATACCCAGCCTGGAACTTCTCACTATACTGATGGCCCGGGCTCGAGTCCCAGCATGGAATCTTTTTCACTAGGTTGGCCTTTGCGCCTTTTAAGCAAAAATAATTTGAAAATTTGATTTTCATTTGAAATATTGTATGCAAGGCGAATGTTTATCTCTGGAAAAATTTCGAAATATTAAACAAGATTTCATCTATTATGCGGCAAATCTTTCCATACTCCGTGAATTTCGCATGATAAGGCATCAGTGCAAGCTATATCGTTATTAGCAATTATTTCAATTGATTCTCTTATATGGCTTCCTGGTAATTATTTCTACTAAAATCAGATGCCAGATAAAGGTATTCAAATTTCCAACAAAACAAGCTTTCATCTATTATGCAGCAAATCTTTTCATATTCCATGGATATCGTATGATAGCCATAGTATGATATCGGCCATGTAATGGCTGAAAACGTTTTGGATTTTTAATGATTTTTAATGTATTTTAACCCTTTCAGGGGCAGGGCAATTCTAATAGTAAAATACTGAAATGAATGAATGACACCTGTATTTACAACCAAGTTTATTTGAAAATAAGCAAAAGCTTTTCTTCACGTACTTAATAATGCGAAAATTTTCGAACAACAATTCTGGTGCCAATGTTCCATTTAGGGATTAAAATTAGGTGGTCCAAAAATGAACCACCGCCCTTGAAAGGGTTAAGATATTTTGAATGTATTTGAAATAATTTTATATTATATGTATGTACCTGCAAGCAATTCTAGTACATGTATTTGCGCTTTTCATATTAATTTTATTTATAGATTTTCAAATTTAGTTACGAAGTTTGCCAATAGATGGCACTGCTAAGTAAAGAAAATTAAAAAATAAAACTGTATGAATATGTACCAAAGAATTCTTAAAATATTAAATATCGATAATTTCAATGTAGCCACCATTTTCAGAAATAACATGGCTGTCACTGCATTCTCTGCATTATATTTCACACTTAAGGTAATCAATTGCACTGACATTGATAATATGTGACTCATTATTAGGATTACGTTTTCAGTGATATTCTATTAATAATTTATATGGTAGTAAGTTTAGCCAACGTGAATCTATCAAATGTCCATAAGACGTGGATGTTACGCTCAAATTTCTAAAATTTCTAATGCTTATTTCACACATATAATGCAACTTTCTTAATGCATTTAAGTTTGAATAATTTTGAACAGGTTCCATATTTAACATTTTTTATGTGTTTATTTTTAATAACATAAACATTAACATAACATTCTTTTAATAAATTGATCCAGGCACCATGTTTTGTTCCGTTAATGGAAACATTTCTACTGGATTGAAGGCCTGGTTACTTAATAAAGATTTCAAATAAGCAAATTTTTCAACTTTGGAAAATGATTTATTCTGGTGTATAGACGTTTCAAAACAATGAGAGATTTCAAACCAATATTCTACATCACCAGAAAATAGCGGAAAGTTTGATTTAGGCAATTTGATTGCCGCAAAAATTTGTTTTTGCTTCACTGGAAAAACTATTTGAAACATTAACAGGAAAAACTTTTAACATATATGAAACTTCATCATATTTATGTATCCTATACTTTTTATCTTACATTTAGCACTTACTAACTGATTATTGTCTTTGTAACTATGCAATATATTTTTCACATTCTTTAACCTCTTAACGGTTGCATTAAATTACGGTTTAAAAATTCAAATTGCTTATTGGCACCTCTTTTTTGAAAAAGAAATATCCACCTTATTTAATGACTGGTAAAATGATGCCATAATAAAGCCAATGACATTATTTTATAAAACTGGTGGGAATCAAACAATCTGAATAAAAGGCACAGCCCGTGAATATCACGGGAGCGAGAATTAACCCTTAAATGCGTGATTTTTTATTTTGTTTCCAAAAAATTATATATGATTCTATGAAATGATTATTACACAAGAAAAATAATGAAAAAAATCAGAGATATATTTTTCATATAATACGTCAATGTTTTCTTCTGTTGCACATCTGCAATACAAGTAAAAACTACTGTCATGGGGCTGTTTTATGCAAAAATAATGCAAATTAGTAGATACTTTAATAAGCATGTCTTCAAATACCTTATTTTATATAATTATTTATTTTATAAAACTTAACATTTAACCCTTTAATTCCCATAATAGAGTACGTTCTAGAAATTATGTAGTTCACAAAATCTGACTTCACACCAGAAAGATTCAATGGTTAATTTCGCTTTATTTAAATACGGAATGTCTGTTTTATAATTAAAGCAAATATTGCTATTTTAATTTTCTAGTGTGAATTAGGTATATGGGAATAAAAAAAAAATTATTAAATTCAAAACCGTGTTGTTTGCGTATATGCAAAGCTGTGCACTAAAGAGTTCAGGGGTTAAAACTAGTTAATTGATTTTCTATTTCATGATTCAAATTTTTAAATGTAGATTATTTTGAGGATATCATTTCCTGTATCTGTAATAATTCACCTAGAGTTGTGTTATCGATATCGTCTATCAATAACTTTCCTACTTCCGATATCAATTTGTAGAAAGTTTAGATTTTAGTTTATTTAAACCTTTTATTTCAAACTCAATTTAAATTCAAAATAAGATTTATTTTTAAATTTCTGAATAGACATCAAGAATCTTCAACGAATAGGGAAAGCAAATTCCTTACCTGTTCAATTCATATAGGCTGGTTCTGGAAAACCGGGGGTCGGAGCATATAGGTCAAATTATATTTTTCTTACCAATATCTTTTATCAATAACCTCGAAGAGACTTTTTTTAAGATATGCAATAGGAATATATCATGAGGATTATTGATAAAAGATACTGGTAAGAACAATAGAATTTGTCCTATATGCTTCGACCCCTGGGAAAACGGAAAGATGTCGCATATTCCACATGAACATTTAACAAGAAAAAAAAATATCATGCCTTAAGAATACATTATGAAACACTTTCCAACAGTTCCAGAATATTACAAAGAACTTCATCATTTAAAGGATGAAAGAAGATATCACAGTAATCAACTTAAAAATAGCATGACACATTGGAAAAACAGATTTTAGCAATTACTGCTCATAGCAGGAAAGGAACTTGAACTATTTTGTTTATCTCTGTACATGATCTATAGATTTGTATATAAATTACAGAGTGTGCTAAAATTTAGCTTTGTTACAAGGCGCGTAGCATAGTTCATAACTTACTTTCAGCAGTTTCCTCCAATAGATTGAAATGCACTCGAATAATTTTGCTCAGCATATTGTATACAGATTTTTATACACGGCTCATATTAAACTAAAATGTAATTAATGCAAAACGCACATTCAGAAATTACCATCCGTACTCGGCAATGTATCCAATTCTTTGCATAGTCCTAATATGATTTTTTTTTTATATTTATCAGTCATAGTGTACTAAATATAATTCAGCTTGACAATACATAACTCAATTACAAAATAGACTTAAGGAATTCACTTTCGTACACTGTAAATTAAAATGTCTGAAATTCAGTCACTTAAGTGTCTGAAACGGAGTGTTCAATTTTCAGACATTTTAAAATGTCTGAATTTTTTCAGACACTTTTTGCGACTGAATTTCAGACACTTGAAACGTCTGAATCGCAGACATTTTTTGTAAGCATTTTATGTAGCCATGTTTGACCACGCTGAATACTGGAAAAATATCTGGCCGTTGTCTTGCCCCCTCTACCCCCATACCGCCTGATTTTCTGGTGCTCCCAATTTTAGTATGCAATTTTCATAAAGCTGATAATTTAAATCTTTTACGACATTGTACTAATTATAATGAGTATTTTGTACTTCAGGAGTAGAATAAGATTAAAAAGAAAAAATATTTATCTAAATATTAGATTTTTTAAAATTTTGTTTTTAATCTTATTTTACTTTAAAAGTTCAAAATATTGATTATAATCAGTACAATTTCGAAACAGATTTAAAATATAAGCTTCGCAAATATTGCACATGAAATTTGGGGGGAACTAAAATCGTAAGAGAACGGGGCACTACCCATGCTTTAATCAAGGAGTCCTTTTGCAAAAAATGCAACCCTGCTGTATGGTTAGCTAAATACAGATGCCCGGTATTCGGGAGTATCCGTTATGGAGGTTAATGGACATTCCCGAATAGCGGATACTTCGATTTAGCGAATACTTTTGTGATCCGCAAGGCATACATATTTTTATTATTTTTACCTCACAAAAGCAGGCATCTCCGATTATCGGACAAATTTCGCGGTCCCGAAGTGTCCGCTATTAAGGGTTTTTAAGGTATATGGATATATATATATATATATTTATCTTGTCCTACTCTAAAAGTTCAAAATATTTATCATACTCGGTGGAATGTCGAAAGAGATTTAAAAAATCCCGTGTACGCGAAAATGGGCAAGAAAATCCCCCCCCCCCCAAAAAAAAAAGGAAAATTCATATAAGTCAAAAATTAGATTTTGCCCCATAGGCAATTTTACATATGTATCTGATGATAATCACAACAGCTATATAACAATATAACCATGAGTAAATAATAAAATAGTAAATAAATATTCTATTTTAATAGCATTGAGAAAAAAAATTACTTCTAATTTCAAAACTTAGCCATTTTTGTATTTGTCATTTAAGAACATATAAATAAAATCGTTAGGTCATTTTAAGTAGTAAAAATGTCTAAGATTATTTTTTCTTTTTAAATGTGTGGTAATTTTTCATTGTTTAGTTAAAAGTAAACACCAGTTTGGTATCTAATTTTATATATCATTCTTCGGAATATGTGTATAATTTTCTTTAAACATATTCCGTATTCAATTTAAAATTTTCACCCGCTATTGCTTAAAAATGTATATCATTATTATTCTTTTTTATGGAACAACACGATACAAGTCATATTTAATTTATTTTATTTTTTATTCCAGTAAACTTTGTATCCTTTGAATATGAGCTAAATAGATTTTATATATTTGATAAGAAAATATTGATCTAAGAAATAGAAAAAAAAAACAGAAGAAAATAGAAAGTAAAAAAAATATATATCATACAGTATATGTACTATTCTTAATTGTTTGAAAAACGTTTTGAACATAAAAAAGCAGTTATTAAATGGCTTAAAAATATATTTAATACTGTATCATATAAGTAAATACGAACTTTTAAAAATATAAGGCAGTTTTATACATAAACTTCATATCAAGGCATAAACAACTCTTTATTTATGTCTAAATTATCATGTGTAATTTTTTTTAGTGCCAACAATTACTTGTACCAGAAACGTTGCAAATTCGATTGCAGTAAAAGGAAATTTAATAATTATTTCTCGCGTTACTCAATTTTAAAAATTTTAAATCATGAACAAAATATCGCAAAAAAAATGCTTGCATATAAATTTAAAAAAATTAATATACCAATTTAAAAAACACAAAAAATATTAATTAAACTTTATAATTATACTGCTAAACAGTAACGTAAACTGCAAAATATGAATAAAATGTTTCTCCGTTTTTTCAAAAATTTTACTGGATGATATAAAAAATTCATATTATTTTTAGAAATTTGGTAAATTTTAAATCTGAAACATTGGATATCAAAATTTACGATTTTCAATAATAAATTAAAAAATCAATAAGAATAAATCTTTATAAAGTTTTAGTTCCGTGATTAAAAACTGCAATATATACAGTCAAATTTCACAATATTAATGCTTTTTTTCCATCTGAAAACTTTTCCTAATATCATAAAAATATGAATCATCATATTTAGCTCCAAAATAATAATAATAACAAAAAATAAAATAAATGCCTGATGTCATATACTACAAGCGTTTATAGTCAGTAAACAGTAAAAAACAAACATAGAATAAACACAGTTACAAATGGCTTCAATTTAATGTTTTTATCTCTGATAAATGAAGCGATGAATCATTCAACTTTTCAAACCTATGTTGCAAGTTTTGTTTTTGAGCAAAGACAAATTATAATTATTTCACATCACCCTATCGAAAATGAAGATTAAACTATCACTCATTCGTTTATTTACAAAGGTCAAGCAAATAGAATTACAACATTGCTATTTAATTTTCAAAACAATTATATTTCATTCCGTTACATTAAGAAAGCATATAACAGACGACCGTTAGTGAAATCAAAAATTTAGCATTAAACTACAGAAAAGAGATAAATTTTTATAAACGATTTCACTCATATTCAAAGGGATGAAAATCTATCGGAATAAAATATTAGAATTAAATATGACTTACTCGTTCGTTCAATAAATACCCAGATTAACACATTTCCTTTTAATCCAAGCAATGGCGGCGGTGAAAATTTAATTGTTTCTGTTCTTATCTCATGAAGGTGCTGTAGATGACACGCGCGGAAATCAGCGTTCTGATTGGCTGTTAAGAATAGTACCAAAGATGATGTTTAACTATCGCTTGGAGCGTATCGTCTTAAAATCAGACGGTTGTTGGATAATTTACACATGTTTCTCGGTTCGTTTATAGCATGATCATAGTAAGACATTTATGTGTCTTAAATTTAGACGTCTGTTATGTCTGAATTTTCAGATTCAGACATTTAAGTGACTGAAATTCTTTTTCAGTCACATATGTGTCTAAATTTAAGACGCCTCTATTTGCAGTGTACACAGTAATGCTTGCGAATTATTTTGTGTAGCCCTCTATATAATCTACGGAATTTATACATACCACGTATAATACAAAAATTTGGTTAAACTTAAAAACACATATCATACATGAAAACGCATTTTTAGGAGTTATAGCTTATAGACACTGTACCGAAATAAATTAAGTGTACCTGAAAATGAACGATAACTGTTATGCAAGTCATATTCTGCGGAGCATCTTGTAGTGCAGTTCTAAATTGTATATATGTTCCATTATGTTTGAAACAGCCCAACTTCATTAAAATACGCTGAATACAATTTTTCCTTGTAGGCTATAATGTAATTGAATTCTTTTGTGTGTCCCTTTAAATAAATCATAAATGCTTTGGAATCCATATTCTACAGAAAACATGTTTTAGTGCACCCCAGAAATGCACATCAGTTTCATTATATTTCAAATAGTATAAAATCAATAAAATACGCTGCAAACGACTTATTGTCATTGGCCAGAATGTAAGAGAATTATTTTGTGTGTCCTTGTAAATAAACTTTAAATACTACACATTTAATTTTCAATAGCAATCATGCGATACTAAAAATCAGTATCATATATGATTTATATGAATTTTAGAGTACATTTGAAACAGCACCGAAAATCTGGCAATAAATTACTTTTATCCCTTTACGGACACGTGTTTACAGTAGCTGATAACGGGCTGTTAATTTTCCAGCTCGAAACGCGTCCTGTGTATTGTTTTGATTTTATAGTGATTTATACATAATTTTATTATTTTAATGTACGCACATGTACGAGAGTTAGCATGGACAGACGCAGAAAAACAAAGCGAAACCATACGTACATTCCAACTATGTTGGAAAGTGTAAAAATAATATTAATTTAAGATGATTTCTTTTTCCTGCCACCAAAAAAAAAGATGGCTAATTCAATAATAAAATCTAATTTAGTAATAAATGTGGGAGAGCGATTGAATTAATATTTTATTAGACACACCATTCACATAAAGTTATATAATCCACATGCATTTCAGAAATTCTTTGGATAATCAATACAGCTTCAGAGTTTAACTTAAAACATAGCTAAGACCATTTCTTGCAAACTGACATTAATTTAACGGGATAATTACATTTAACAACGATACTATTATCAGAAAAGCACATCAAAGGCTTTAAACGCATAATATATTCCCATAAGAAATTAAGAATTATACTTTCAAAAGTAAAAGTTCAATATCTGCGTCACGTTTATTAAATGTAACCGCCCACTGACTACCAGGGTTATGCGCTGACACAAAAAAGGCACCTGCTGTAGGCTGATTTTAATCAGAGTTTGTACGGTCCCTTGAAACTGGACACCAATAACTTCTAAACGTTTTCTGCTCATTATTTTCTGAAAACAAATAAGGTAAAAAGAACTTTTAAAGAATAATGCTGTCAAAATTCAGAAGACCGTACAATTTCAGACAAAAAAAAAAAAAAAAAAAAAAAAAAAAAAAAAAAATCGCCTACGGCTGCCGTTTTTTGTGTCAGCGCGTTTTCTTTTTATTCAGGGGGCAGTGTTCAATGCACCTCCCACTCAATTCTAAGCCTGCGCACTGACACAAAAGTGGCGGCTGTCATTCAAGGCCGGAGGACACGAGTTATGACGTTAACATTAATGGACCGACTTCTAAGTAGTGTCGGAATTTACATCGGAAATTTTTGAATAACAATTTAATTTTATTTTATTTGTGAAATATCTATCATCTTATAAAACAATACTAACTATTTAAACTTATTGATGAGAATTCGGAATCCCTCAATAAAAATTCAGCCAGATGTGGAATTCCACAGTGTTGCCTCATCTGGCTGATTTTTTATTGGGGGGGGGGGATTCCAAATTCTCACCAGTAAGTTTAAATAGTTAGTATTGTTTTATAAGATGATAGATATTCCATAAATAAAATAAAAGAAAATTGCTATTCAAATTTTTACGGTGTGAATTCCAACAGTAGTTATATTCGGTCGATTAGTGATAACGTCACAACTCGTGTCCTCAGGCCTTGAATATTTCGATGGCAACGGTTTGTACCGTCACGTCACTTGAATTTGAATACCAATAATTTCTGAAAAAAAAATTTCTCGTGTTATTTTTCTGAGATTAAATAAGTATAAAAAAACTTTTATGAAATAATAGTGTATTCGTACACTATGTAATAGTATAATAGTGTATATTCGAGGAACCGTACAAACGCTTAAAAAAATTTGCCTACAACAGCCTTCATTTTTATGTCAACGCATAGGTCTAGTATTCGGAGGGCAGTGTTCAATGACAAAACTCAACGTAAAAGCAAAACAAAAGCTCGCAGCACCAAGGGTCAGGCAACAGCTAAACCGCTCTAAAGGCGATTATGCCTAAACACCGGCGGCAAACAACTTTCAGGCTAAAACTTTGTGCAGCCCTATAATAAGATCTTATTTTCCCTCTATCATTGATGTTGAAAATAAAATATTCCATTGATCATTAGCTTTCAAAGATATAATACGTAATCGAAAAAAAGCAAACTTTATAGGGGAATCAGCTTAGTTAGAAGAAAAGGTAGTGTCAATAAATTAACACTGGAATAGCTTCCTTGCTGAGAACATATTGATATAAAAAAAAATGTTTAGAAAGGCATTCTCTTTTAGTATGGTTACGAAAATTAAATTAATTGAATTGATAAAGTCTATATCCTAAACAATAACATTACTATATCTTACTATATCTTACTATACTAGGGGGCGCTGCCCCTACGAGCTACGCTCGTCAACCCCCGTTCAGACACTGCAGACACTAAAAGCACGCTAATTTAATCGACTTTAAAAAGATTTCGGAAGACTGAATTATAAGTTAAAAAGCAGTGGCGATCTCCCTATAAACGGGTTTCTATTCATTTCTCTTTAATTGGGGATTTTTAAAGCCAAATCAGCTGCTGTTAAAAGATACAATGTCTGTTTCCGTCTTTGATTAAATAAAACCAGTTAAACATTTCAAAATAAGCTAATATAAAATGAATTAAATAAACAGAGTCTTTGACTCCCGGTATTTTTTAGCAAAGCAAAAAGAAAGTTTTTAAATAAGACACATTAAATGTATTGTTTTTAATATGACGTAATTTTCACCAAACTTTTCTTTCTCTTTTTAATATTCACGTGAAAATACTTTTCTTAGAAACGAAATACTATTTGCGCTGCCCTAATAAAAATAGTTGAAAAGATCATCTTAGTGTAATGTGACGTAAATGTGACGTAATTTCTTCTATTTAAGACTTCTAACGCATGTTAATGAATTTATTATTTTAGAATATTCTTTCTCTTTTAAAATTCACGTGTAAATATAGTTTTTATGATGTAATTTTCAATGAGTTCCTGCTTTTTATATTTCCTGTTTATAATAGTCACGTGTAAAATAAAATTTAATTTGAAGCAAACGTTATTGTTTGCGCTGTTTATACAGTTGGCAACAGTTTAAATTGATACCATTTTCTAAAATTTTCTATACCCATAATTCTATACCCTAATACCATTTTCTAAATGTAAAAAATATCTCTCAAAATGCTGAAAATTTGAATTTAAAATAGAAATAAAGCCTGAAAAAATGAATCAAATTAAAAAACTAAATGCGGTCTGCACACAAGGAAATTCTGACGCATGAAATGATATAAAAATGATTAAATTCCCATGTACAGTTTTTGCTCCTATAAAACTTTTTTAATGGAACGAATTTGTTTAACTTTAGCATTAAATATCTCATAAAATAATTCTTCGATTTGAAAACTGTCTGCATCAGCGAGTTTATCAAACATTTCTCTATAATACCACCGATTTTCATATTTTTGTATGTAATGTTTTGCTTAATATTAACGAAGAAAGACCTCCGGTCTCAAAATATTCAAAACCGGCGGCGGTGACAGCGGTAGTTAATTTTTTAAGAATAGAGAGATATTTTCCCATCATAAACTACTTTTATATTTGATTATTCACAATCATACTGTTTATTACCCTATGAAATTTTATATACATAACTTCTAAAATTTTAGAAATAATTGCTGTCAAATATTGTAAAAAATTGCCGAATATCATAATATTTCAAGAAGTAATTCAGTGCACTAACCATAATACGAAAAACCAATACGCAAATTCAAATAATAATGCTTTTATAACGAAAAGATACTTCGTTATCATTAAGTACAGTTAACATTTTATGGTGCAAACGATTAGATATGAATATTTTATATTTTCCTGATTTAAAGTCGATCCAAACAGCATTCATGTTTCAAACACAAAAGCTAGTTTAATTGAAACTTATTATATTGTACTTTGTTTCGACTTTTGTTTAAGTTAATGTTTAGTTAAATGTAAAACAATTATTTACAATTCATCGCTATTGTAACAATATACAATTGCTTCTTAACATCTAATAAGTATGTTAGTTTTGATAAGATGACATCCATATTTGTTTTGAAAATTTGTTAAATAATTTTCCAGTTCACACATTTTCAATTACCAGAATATTTATTTGCTAAATTCAATAATTACTTTCAAATATTGTGAGAAAAGGCTGAACATAATAATATTTCAAGAATTAATTCAGTGCACTAACTATAATGCGAAAAATCGATACGTAAATTCAAATAATAATAATGCTTTTTTAACCAAAAGGTATTTCGTTATCATTAAGTACAGTTAACATTTTATGGTGCATACGATTACATATGAATACTTTATATTTTCCTGATTTAAAGTCGATCCAAACAGCATTCATATTTCAAACACAAAGCTAGTTTATATAAAATTTATTATATTGCACTTTGTTTCGACTTTTGTTTAAGTTAATGTTTAGTTAAATGTAAAACAATTATTTACAATTCATCGCTATTGTAACAATATACAATTTTTTCTTAACATCTAATAAGTATGTTAATTATGATAAGAACTATGTATGAAAATTTCTTTCGAAATATCCGGTATGAATTTGAAGTTTCAGATTAAAATTTGAGGCCAAACTGGCAATCCTGGTTGGAGAAGTGTACGACTAAATAAGGGGAAATTTACTACTAACTTTACTTTGGGCAACTTGCCAATGAGCGCTAAATATGTCGAACATCCATTTTAATGTGTTTTGCTATCCACCTTGAACACTCGAGCTTTAACTTATGAATCGAATCTATAACTGTTTGAAAAGTAGTTCATATCAAACTGGCATAATTTTTACAGAGTTTATTTTAAAATATATGAAATTATTAGATTGTAGAAGATATAGGCATAATGAAAAAATATAAATTAACAAAAAAAGAAAAAAAAAACAATTTGACAGAATTAGCGTAATTGATTAGCTAGGCAAGGTGTTTTTTTTTTAAAGGCATTAAAAGTTTTAATTTATAAACAGTCAAGTTCGAACTCTTTTAACCCTAGAACTACCGGAAATTTTACTCAAGTTTTATAAAAACATTCTACACCAGAATTTTTACTTAAAACTATTTAATTTGTTTATTTAACTTATTATTGTCTGATTTATACATTTAGTTTGTTTTGAAGAAATTTCTGGTTTGAATAAATATTTTGAATGTACATGTCGGGTCCATTGGACCCTTCTGGTAGACAGAGGGTTAAAAGTTTCTCTTTTCTTGTACCTTTCCGATTAATACATATTGTGGCAGTAAATTTGATTTCAACTATTCGCAAACAATATTATATATGTTTGCAAATTTGTGTTTTGAACATTTTTCTTAAATGCATCATGCATAGAAGGGCTGCCGCAAGGCCATGGAACTATTAATAAAAAGGAACTGACATATCCTTAAAATAGTGAAGTTTCAACTATAACCGCTTTTGCAAGGGCTGATTACCTCCGGGCTAAGCTTCCACCAGTAATTTTATATAGACATTTTCTCCGTATTTAAAGGCCTTATTAATGCAAAATTTCAGTCATAAATAATGGCAGAAAAAGATTTTAACTGGCGTATGTTTACTTTTGCGGTAGGTAGGTCCTTCGTTTCTGCCATACTGTGACAACGGGTGATGCAATCTGACTGTTTTATCTGTCAAACTGACACCAGAAAATATATGTGAGAAGATATTTCCATGAATAAGACGCTTAAAAAATACGCAATTTTCTATTCAGTTATACTGGTGTGAAGTTTGTCCGGCGGTATTATGAAACCGTAGATCCGATTTTAAAAAAGTAGCCGCCATCTTGTGACCACCTCCTCGGTTATTCCACTCGCAACTAGTAGACAGTACGCTATATGTCTCCTCCTCTTTATTCATAACTCCATTCCGCAGGCGACTATTTTTAGCTCACAGGCTATCAAAGCCTGAGAGCTTATGTGCCCGCCCGTTCTGTATGTATGTATGTATGTATGTACGTATGTACGTAACGCGATAACTCTTGATAGAAACATCCGATTTGCTTCAAAATTTTTTCCTAGGTTCACTGTGATAAGGCGCTTCCCTGATTAGTTTTGGGAGTTCATTGGTTAACCTTTAGCTTACGGGGGGATTACCGTAATCCCAAGAAAAAGAGTGTCGAAAAATACGGGGTTGGGATTACCGTCTTCCCGAAGATTTCCACCCCTCAAAGATGCTGTGCAGGAAATCATTAAGACCGTTTTGCTCAGTAGGGGTCAAACTGCGTTGCGGAGAAGGGAAATTCTGTGGGGGATATATTAATTATCCTAGGGAAAATCAAGGATTTTTTGTTGCAGTAAAGAAATGAAACATTTCTTTACGCACGCGACATAAAGATGTTTCTACTCCCACTTGCTACAGATTATTCGAAGATAGTTCCTGTTTGTGAGACATGACAGTGAATATATTATTTTCAGTAAATTGTTTTAGTAGTTTAGTGCGGCTAATGTTGCTTAAGTTTCTGTTCTTAGAATGTCAAATATAGCATTATTTTTTTTTCACACTAACACTCTAGTTATCATAAATTATGTAAGCAGTTTTATATCTTGAATTGAAGAAAAATCAAATGGTTATACATATTACTATTTTAATAAAAATACAGTAATTTTATAGCATTTTCTAATAGCATAAATAATCAAGCAAAAATTAGTTTTTTTTTTTTCTATTGTAGATTAAGAAAACAAGTTACGAAACTCTTAAGACTATTCTCAAATCCAAAGGATCTACTTTCTGACGCATTTCTGAATTCATTGCTGATAGAAAACTATGATATTGGCAGATGTTCTGATTCAGAAATTATGTAATCGAATGATGTTTTCAATATCTTAGTAAAGGCAAAAGAAATTAGAAAAATTTGTCAAAGTTGGCGTTTTGAAGGGAATTTCCGAACGCGACAGCGCCGAAAAGTAAAATCCTGGTTCCACGCGACAAAAATCGCTTGTAAATTGATAAGTAATTTATTTAACAAAAGATGGAAGACTGCATTCGATTACGGATCCCTTGAATAGTCGGGCATGCCAATTTTTTACATTCACGTTAAAAATAACTAACAAAATGTATCTGAAAATTTTATGTTTGTTTACCAGGGAACTGGAAAACCACCTTAATTTTATGCTCACAGACAACTGAATAATGGTGTGTTATCCCGTGCGTCTGAAACGGTATATTGCCTGTTTCAGAATATTAACAATTAGTCGATATCTAGTATTATTTATAAATAATTTATTCAGCAAGCATCTGATTCAAATCAAATAATATTTATTTATGCAAACCATAATAAAGATTGCATTTCCAATTCCTTAGCTACTTTTTAACCGGTATAAAAAAGGGGGAAGTTTCTCATTTTGATACGTATGTATTTTTATATGTATATTCACCGATTACTACAGAACTACGCGAACGATTCAAGTGATTTTTTTTATTATTATTGAAAGAGGATATTCTCGAATTGGTCTTTTTTAAATTTCATCAAAATTGATAAGGTACTATTTTAGAAATTCAACAAAAATAAAAAAATAAACATTTTTAAAATATTTATTTTTCATCAAGTGGCGTAATGCTATCTGTTTGGCGAGTCACTGTCATGCGATTTTTCTACCTCTTTATACTATGTTTTAATCGTTAAAACTTTTATGACGTAAACAATCAGTAATAAATAAATAAATAATTATAAAGTGTTTAAATTCACCAAAGATTTCTGCGGTACACTCGCTTCATTTGAAGAACTATATTTTTACAGTGATGAGCTGTGTACGCTAATACAGGATGGTTGAAAGCTCCCTGGAAATTTTTTAAATTAACTTTAAAATAAAGTAATTGATGTCTTTTTTTTGCGCATGTCAAAAATTAGTTTCTTTTATTGTCTTTTTTGAAAATGCCTTTATCTTTACAGAAAAAGGGTAATGCTGTTCGATCTCTTTGTTTCTAAATAAAGATACCTCGAAATTTAGTGAATTTAAGCTTAAAAATGAAATAGTGAATGCCTCATAAATGTAACCAGTTTAGATTTCACGACAACCTATCTTTTTTTTTTTTTTTTTCTTTGGCTTGCATCCACTTCCAACTCATTGATATTATAGATAGGTCTGAACTAAAACCTGATGTTAACAGGTCCCTGTCTTTAAATATATATACAAATAATTTCTCATAGAGAACACCAACACATTTAAACATTACCGGTCCTAATTATATAGAGATGATAATGTTTAAATTGGACATGTCTGATAAGATAAATTGATCCACCGACACTCCTTTTAACATTCCGCCCCGAGGCAGCGTGCATCTTAACGCCCCCCCCCCCCCCGCTCTTCCGCAAAGTATTTTTACAAAGAGAATTTTACTAATTTTCTAATAGCCGACTTATTTTAAATTTTAAAATATGTAATACTGAACTACGTAATCTACAATGGCGGATCCAAAAGGGAGGTCACGGGGTTACAACTCCCCTTTGAACACCAGCAAAAATATTCTAAAGATCATTTTTAAAATGAAATATACAGTTAGAGCCCCAATTATCCGAGTCCTGCTTAACCGAGTTTCGGCTTTCACCGAGTTATTTTCTTCTGCTGGACTGATGGCTTCTATTATTATGAAACAGCCATTATAAATGAAGTGTTAGTTGAAGATGAAAGATAAAAAAAAAAAAAAATTATGGCCCTTTTTTTTCTTCCCATTCTGACCAGAAAATCAGAGTTCTAACTTTTTACTACTGCTCTTTCTTCATCACCTAACACTTCATTTATAATGTCTGTTTCATAATGATAGAAGCCATCAGTCCAGCAGAAGAAAATGATCAATTCCAAAGGTATAATCCTTCATTTGGCGCCCGGGGTACATGCCTCCTCTGCCCCCCCTTAGTTTCGGCCCTCCCCCTCCTGTTTTTGTACCCTGATATCTGGTCAGCTTTTTTTGAATGTATTGTATTTATTTGTTTCTTTTATTGTGTGTGTAAATACAGTGTGGCGTAGTCCATACTATTGTAAACAAATAGTCTGCCAAAGTAAGGTTTATATTTATGTATATGAGTTCTCCAGAAAGGTGCCTGACAATTATGTTTATAATGGAATATTTGTGACAAGACTAATCATTCTCCCTACCCCCCATTCCTAGAAAAAACAAACTCTTAAGGATGCATATAGTACGTGATTAAAATAGAGGGTTACAGAATCATATTCACCGGTAAAAGTAAAATATATAAGTTTCTCTTTTGAGAGAAAATTAATTCTACGTCTGGTGAATAGACTTTTTTTTGTGCTGATATTTGTCTGATATTCGGGCATGCAAAATTTTCAGTAAGGATATGCTAAATAGTGTAAATTGACACAAAATTGGTTAAAAGGGGACAAAATTATTACTTTTTTAAAGGAGATCCCCCCCCCCCCCCTCTCTGTGAACATCAGGATCACTATTTTTTTTAAAAGGATTTTCTGAAAGTCAAATGAACAATATTTGTTCCAACTACTTAAAAAAAAGTAATGAAATAGAATAATGGATATTAAGCCTGCTAGGAGAGGAAATTATTGGGTGAGCTGTCATATAAATTGACGTCTCTGATCGTGCGGAAAAAATAGCACTGAGTTTATTTAAAAATAGTACAGCGCACATATAAAAAATTACGTGCATAGTCCCATTTTATTTACTATTTATTTTTATTTCTTATGAAAAGTCTGAATTTTTTTCTTAATTCGGTTTGCTGAATCTCGGGATATTTTGATTATATTCTCATTATCTCGCTTTTTGCCCCTTAGAAGTTTTAAAACAGATAATTTCCCTTAATAATCTCATTTTACATACAGGGAATATATTTATATTAAAAGTATTATAGAGCAAAATTTTATATGATACAATCTATTCTTTAAAAAGAAGAAAGAGAAAAGAACTGTTTATTTAATTAGAATCAATATTATAAAGACTGTTCTCATTTCAAAACATTTCTGGTGGTATCATACCGGTAATTTTTTTCTATGAAATTAAGTCTACTGATTAAAAAATTCTAAAAAAAGTTTAAGTAAATATCGCTCACCCACAAGAAAAGTGACACATCTCGACAAAAGCAAATTTCACAGGAGAGGCAAAAGAAAATTTGCATGATTTTACTGTAACATGAAATTGTAGCCTTTAGCTGTGCATGGAGGAATAAAACGTGCATAAAAGCATAAAACCCTTTAAAATGAATACGTAGGATGAGGTTTGGAGAGTTAGGTAAATTTACCTCCCCACACATTCCACTCCTCTTCTGTGGTCAGAAATGGACATGTAGCGTAATAAAGTGCTTTTCCGTATAGCTACACTTATGAAACTTTTTGTGTAGCAAGACAGACCTATTAGTGGAATAAAACGCAAAATGATTTTCTGCGAGATGTGTCATTTTTCTTGCGGGTGATCGATATATATGTATTGTGTTTTGAAATTTTTGTGAAAATAGCTTTCTTCTGTTATTTTGATCACTTTTTTTTTTGTTGTTGTTGTTTTACTTTCTTTAAAAAATTATCTTAAAAATACCTAACACATATAGGAAAAAATTAATTTTTTCAATCTCATTTGCAAAAAAATTAAAACAGGAAATTTTATTTCAAATTATTTTAGCACAATTTTTTTTTTAGCCTCCAGTCCGGTATGCTATTTCTTTCTCCCAGCTTATTTTGTCTCCAAAAAATAACGTTAGCTTACCAAGGCTAGTTGTAAAACAAATCATTACGATTAAATACTCATTAGCAATTTTTTAAACTTCTAAGCATCGCACACTTTCAGTTCTTATACCGTCGTATTGGGAAAAAAAAGTTCTTTTAAATGCACTTTGTTTGAAAACTGTATCTCCATTTGTTTTTGAAATATTAATTTATTTGTGGTTTTTGGAGCCATTTGCTTAATATTGGCAACGGCATTTTATCCATTTCTGTAGAAAGCAAAGGAAAAATAGTTTTAAAATAGTAATTATATATTTTTGTTGCCATTTTCTCATAACAACCGAAAGAAAATGTAATTAAAATACGTGCTATTTTGAAAAAAATATAAACGAATGATTTCTGTTAAAACAATGGAGCTATTATATACTATATTTAATTGTAAGTATCTATGAATCATTAGATAGCCGTTTTTTTTTTTTTCGATTTTCTTGAATGACGATATCTTTTTGCTGCATTTGTGCATTATTTCGCGATAATGATGTACTATGCATGCTTTACTGTCGGTCTGTGAAATTCTTAAGCGGATGCGAATGACGTCATTTTACATAAAATAAAACGTGTGCTTTAAGTCTTAAAATTTAAATATGTTTTGTACTGCAGTAGAGTCCCGCTTAACCGAGTTATTTTCTTCTGATGGACTGATGGCTTCTATTATTATGAAACAGCCATTATAAATGAAGTGTTAGGTGAAGATGAAAGAGCAGCCGTAAAAAACAATTATGGCCTTTTCTTCCCCCCCTTCTGACCAGAAAATCAGAGTTCTAACTTTTTAAGGCTGCTCTTTCATCTTCACCTAACACTTCATTTATAATGGCTGTTTCATAATAATAGAAGCCATCAGTCCATCAGAAGAAAATGAAGTAATGGAAATGCCGGAGGCGACACTAAATTCTGATAAAGCAGAATTCCTGTTCTCTAGTTTTTTTTTTGTTCTTTTTTTTTTTTTTTTTTTTTTTTTTTTTTTTTTTTTTTTTTTGGCACAAACAAAATTATAGGGAAATTATTTCAATTAGCATTAGGGAACGGATGCAACAAATTATCCTCTCCATTTGTAAAACAATTTAGATACTACAAGTAAAAGATCTGTCATATTTTTTTTTTTTCTTCTCTGTTTGATTGACAATTTGTTCTTCGTATTATTCTGCCTAATTTAATATATATTTGTGGGAAAAATATGAAATTAAGTTTAACGACATTTAAGAAATTATAAAATATGTATCTAAAATTGTAAGTTTAAGTATATGTATAAATATTATTTAGATATATATGTAAAATAATAATATATGAATAAAAAAATATCTATACATAAATATTATATATAATTTTTTTTTTTTTTTGTAATTATTTTATCTTACTCAGGGCAAAAATGAGAATTCGTGAAAAAAACGCTGCATTTAATTTATTTTAGTTTTTTGCAAATTTTTATAAAAGCCACCCGCATTTCTTGATATAGCATAATTATAAACATATCTTTGCAATACAGCTGACGTCGTCTTTTTCATGTAAAAAGCTTGGTAGAAGAAATTTCACTATCCATAAATTCTCACCCCCCCCCCCCCCTCCTAATAATAACTACATAAATGCTTTAAGTAAATCATAATGAAATCCTCTCAGTATAGAGTTTTTAGCTTACGCAAACTTCAAATTACATTTAGAAAAAAAAAAAATTAAATTTAATATAAAATGCAAATAAATAAAGGAAGTTTTTGCACTCATTTTATGTATTTAGAGTATTAATTTACAGTATTTTTTATTATTATTTAATATAGATTAAAAATAATTCGGTTCTTTGATGAAAGTGTGCATTTTCTCTACACAACTTCAAAATTCTTTTTCCCAGTACCTCAATTTATTTACATATTCACCGTGAGAATATACAACCAGAATATCTTCAAGTTCTTATCAAGTACTATTCAAAAGGATAAATAATTATCATTTTACAGCAGCAAATCATTCCTTCTGATTGCATTCGGGGAAAAAAAAATCCCCAAGAAGCAAAACGATACTTATTACAGAAACCAGATGCGCTAATCGCTTTCGTCCACAGACCGCCTGCGTGTTTCTAATTTACTGAAAAGGGGGAGGCACACACTTTAAACCTCCCGTAACGAAGCAACATTTAAAAGTTACAGACCCCGTTTTTTAAAGGTTAAGGATAAAGGGGGAAAAACGGGGTTAGTCCCCCCCCTTAATTCAGATAAATGGGTTTTTCATGCAGAATGATTCGATTTGCTCCGAATTTGGTATACCGGTTTATTATGTTAAGGAACTTCCCTGATTAGTTTTGGGAGTTCATTGGTTAAGGATAAAGAGGGAATAACGGGGTTAGTCCACCCCCTTAATTCAGATAAATGTGCTTTTCATGCAGAATGATTCGATTTGCACCGAATTTGGTATAGCGGTTTATTATGTTAAGAAACTTCCCTGATTAGTTTTGGGGGTTCATTGGTTAAGGGTAAAGGGGGAAAAACGGGGTTAGTCCAACCCCTTAATTCAGATAAATGGGTTTTTCATGCAGAATCATTCAATTTGCTCCGAATTTGGTATACCGGTTTATTATGTTAAGGAACTTCCCTGATTAGTTTTGGGGGTTCATTGGTTAAGGATAAAGGGGGAAAAGGGGGATTAGTCCACCCCCTTAATTCAGATAAATGAGTTTTTCATGCAGAATCATTCGATTTGCTCCGAATTTGGTATACCGGTTTATTATGTTAAGGAACTTCCCTGATTAGTTTTGGGAGTTCATTGGTTAAGGATAAAGGGGGAAAACGGGGTTAGTCCACTCCCCCTTAATTCAGTTAAATGGGTTTTTCATGCAGAATGATTCGATTTGCTCCGAATTTGGTATACCGGTTTATTATGTTAAGGAACTTCCCTGATTAGTTTTGGGAGTTCATTGGTTAAGGATAAAGGGGAAAAACGGGGTTAGTCCACCCCCCTTAATTCAGATAAATGCGTTTTTCATGCAGAATGATTCGATTTGCTCCGAATTTGGTATACTGGTTTATTAAGTTAAGGAACTTCCCTGATTAGTTTTGGGGTTCATTGGTTAAGGGTAAAGGGGGAAAAGGGAGGTTTGCCCGCCCCTCTTAATTTAGATAAATGGGTTTTTCATGCAGAATGATTCGATTTGCTCCGAAGTTGGTATACTGGTTTATTATGTTAAGGAGCTTCCCTGATTCGTTTTGGCGATTCATTGGTTAAGGATAAAGGGGTTTAGTCCACCACCTTAATTTAGATAAATGTTTTTTTTTGCAAGATTATTCGATTTGCTCCAAATTTGGTATACCGGTTTATTATGATAAGGAGCTTCCCTGATTAGATTTGGAGGTTCACTGGTTAAGTATAAAGGGGGAAACGGGGGCTAATTCCCCTTCACTTATTTTTTTGAGTGGCATTATTCTTTAAAATATAAGAGTATAATATACAATTAGTGTGAATAGTCTGTGAGCTCAATGCCATCAGTTTAGCTGGGCACTTTTCTTTTTTATTTATACAAGCGTCTAGCGATCACACTTTTTCATTTTGATCCTGTGATCCTGCGGGATCAGCGTGTTCCGCGCATATCGTTCCGCGCAGGACGTAGCGATGTTTGTGTAAAATAGCATTCTAAGCAAAATTCTTTTAGGAACTTTATAGAACTTTATTTTATTTTGATTCAAATTAATTAAACTCTAAAATTATTTTAAAAGGACGAAAAAAATATTAAATTATAATTTAAAAACAGAAATTATTAAATTCAAAATTTTGAAAAAAAAACAATTTAAACATTCTGAAAAAATATTAAATTTAAATTATTAAACATAAAATTACTAGAAACATATAAAAATTTATTATATTCAGAATTTAAAGTGCCTTTAAATGATAAAAATATTAAATTACTAAATCATTATAAAATTTATTATATATCAGAATTTAAAGTGCCTTTAAATGATTAAAAAAATAAATAAATTACTAAATCATTATAAAATTTAAAATTAGGAAAAAAATAGTAACAATTATTATTTATTCAAAATTAAAAGTTCTTTTAAAATGATGATAAAAATTAAAATTATTAAATTTAAAATTATGAAAAAATATTTAATTATTATTAAATTTAAAACATTCTTTACGATTTGCTTATCTTTACACCACTAGATGGCGATACAATAGGCATTAAATCTGTTAAAACTACGATCACCATGTCAAATATCTGGAAAATTCACAATAAAAAAAATTGTTAATAGTGGTACAAATATTGAACAATATAAATTTTCAATTTTTATCTTCAAAAAAAATTTAGTTTTTTAAAGCAATCTTGACATTCTTTTTTATTCAGCTCCGTAAGGAATCGAACCCATGCCATCTAATCTGAGGGTGAACGTCATACCACTACACCATAGAGTTCCTTAAAGAAATATGCTTAGAATATTATTTTACACAAACATCGCTACGTCATGCGTGGAACGATATGCGCGGAGCAAGCTGATCCCGCAGGATCACAGGATCAAAATGAAAAAGTGTGATCGCTAGACGCTTCAATTTTTTATTTCTGACTGGCACCACTTTCTAAAAACAGAAATCCTTAACGCACACTTTGACCACTTTTGCAAGAGAAATACACTTAACATATTATGTTAGAAGAATACTCACCTGTGGCAGCCCTGTGCATAGGTACAAAGGATTACGGAATTTGAATGCCACTATTTACAAACAGTAATCTTCGCAATATTTAGTTACAGAATTATGCGATTTAATATCCAATATTTCTTTTTGGAAATGTCTTTATTCAAAATCGATAATCTTTGTCACCCCTGATAAATTCACAGTTATTCTTTCATTGCATCATAAAATAAGTTCTACAAACCAGAAAAACAAAGAAAATCTAAATAAAATAGATAACTTGTTTGCGAAACACATTAAATGAATTTAAATCTTTGTACTTTTCATGAGCTTCATTTGAAATACCCTTGTTAATCCAAGTTATTAAAATTTGTTTGCAGCGCCATTGTGTAGGCAAGGCTGCCACAGGTGACTATTTTTATACTTTGTCCGAAACACTATTTTTCTAACATAAATTTTGAAGTATATTTCTCTTGCAAATGCTGTCAAAGTGTGTGTTAAGGGTTTCTGTTTTGAGAATGTGGTGCGAGTTAGAATTTAAAAATAGTCGCCTGTGGCAGCCCTGTGTAGGTGACAAGGTTTGCGGAATTTGAATTCCGCTGTTCCCAAAGAATAATCTTCAACTTAATTGCAGAAATCTACGATTAATTAAGGCGAACTTTACTATTGACTAATAATACAAAATTTCAAAATCCATAATCACTGCCACCTATGCCATTTGGATGTCAATTTGCTTTCCTTTGCAGAAGACTAGCAAAATAAATGTTACAATGGGACGTTTATCAAATTTGTCGTTTAAAATTAAAAAATGCTCAAAATATTTCAAAAATCATAAATCGCTCTTTTTTAAAAAATGAAATAAAAAATCTCAGTCAATCAAATACCGTAATTTCCAGCGTATAATCTGCGGATCAAACAATCATTTTTCGATACAGAAAATTAAAAAAATAATATGCAACTTTTTAGATCGCAATAAAGATTTGGCTTCAATTACTAAATAAAATTTCTGGGTCCAAACACAATTGTTTGATTCGCGGATTATACGTAATTACGGTAACAGGATTATACGCAACCGGAAATTACGGTACATGCAGAGACACAGATCATTTAGGATTATTTTTTCTTTTCAAATTTGAAATGAATCGGCCTGTGACGAACACAAAATGGTGGTGTCCAGATTACCAGCATTTTTGAATAGAAATTTCCACCTCCTGCATTTGCAAAATTCGTTAATTGAATAATAGTTCTGTACAGAAGTAATGGTGGCATGTATGCGTTACAGGAAATTTTCTCCTTTGTAGAATACCTCATCTTCGCAGTAAGATTTCATTAGAAATAATATTCTCTCATAAACGAAAAAACAAACAAACTAAACAACATTTTTTTGTATTTCGAATATCAGGCTGTCAAGAAAATCATGACACATAGATGCCAAATTTTACCCTGTGTTTATCACTACATCTTAATACTACATTTTGCTTTATTTAATCGCAGAAATTTTATGATTAAATAAGGCGAAATATATTATCAGGATTTACTGGTAGCAAACAATCAACAATTTGGCGTCTTCCCGGCAGTTCAATATATTTAAAGTTTGATACATGATAGATAATATTAGACTGTATTACAAAATTAATTATTTCAAACCGTACAAATCAAATGGAATTCAAATGTAAATAGATTAAATAGCTATTTGTTCTCTGTATAATTACAAGCGTCAGAAGGACTAACGTATCTTGATCTTGCGTTTTGGAATCAGAACACTGTGGTTATAATGTCTGGAATATATAGTGTAATAAGACTTAAATAAACGGTCAAGTGCGAGCATTACTCGCGCACAGAGGGTTCCGTAGAATAAATATATGAATTTGTAATTGTATTATTAAAAAAAAAAAGTTGCTAAAAGAATACTAAGACTTTTTAAAAAACTATATAACGTAGGGTTGGGTATAACTGTATATATTAGAAAAGTGTAATCGGGTATACCATGAAAGTTCAAAGAGATATATGGAAAAATATCAAATATAGCTATTCGTATAACTCTTTTTTTAATATTATCCTAATCTGTTTATGATGAACTTAATTCGGTACTGACAATAAAGGCAGTGCATAGTTAAACTTCATTTGGCATTTCATGAAACTAAATTCAGCGTAGTAATAACCTTTATTTCTACAGTGTATCTAAAACAAAACCTTGTTCAAAGTTTAAATTTGGCATTGTGCTAAGCGCGCTTCGAATTGAGGTCTCAAAGTTGCAACGCCGCCTTGGTCAGTGCCGCGTTTTTCCAGATAGGTCTTTAATTAACTTTTAAAGTTACTCGAGGCGCATTGAGAGATACAATCAATGCAAACTATCGCGAATCTCACAGTATTTATGCGATTCATTCTAATTAAATAATTCGAGGGCGATGCCCTTAAAAAACGGACACCTAATTTTAATTCCAAAACAAACAAATGGCACCAAGAATATTTAATTAAAATTTTCCTTTTATCATGTACGTGAAAATAAGCAAGTTCATATTTTCTAATAAATTCGTTTATAAATTTTGGTGTCAGTTCATTATTTCATAAGTTTATAAATAGAATTACTCCGTGCCGGAAAGGATTAAGTGGTCGCAGGACTCTTAAAGCTTCAAAATTTAAGAAATTTTAATTTTTTTAGATGTTAAACTCCTATCTTTTCTGAATATTTTGATATAATTGTTTCCTTGAAATTCCCATTAGAACAGAAGTCTTGGCTTTTAGAATTATACCCGCTCAATAGCTGAAGCGGCGTTTCCGAAACTTTAAAGTCATTATTTTCCAAATGGCGTTTTTAGGTATAACGCGCAGGATACCTCAAAAACTTCTGAATATTTTTTCATGAAAATTTCAAAACATATATTTCATGTTAGTCTGTATAAACTGAACCTAAAATTTCCTTTTTATTGTTCAAAAAATATTTTTTAGGTGATTTTACTGTTGAAATTTTCAAAATTTTGTATTAGCTAAATGCAACATTGCATTAAAAATATAAAAATGCTTTAAATACAAATTTATTTAAGTTCAGGGAAATTATTACAATCTGAAGTATAAGTAAGCACCAAAATTTTCCTGCTAGTTGCAATATTTATTTGGTAATCCTGCGCGTAAAGTGTTATGCCAATTTTTTTGTTCGACAAATGTCTAACAGTTTCGAGCCCCCTATAAATACTAATTCTGTATCTTGCAATTTTTTAAATACCTGAAACGAAAGAACATACTTATATCTTCCATTCCAATTAAAATTGTGTTTTAAAATCATATACATTTTAAGACATTAAATGTTGAAAATGGTTTTTTTTTTCATTTTTTCCACTTTTTAGAGTCCCGAGACCCCTTAAAATAGTATGTTTTTAACAATTTGACGTTTATTGTTTTTATACTGTTACTGGACATTACATTACACATATATATCATTAAAAGTCGTTAACTAGGCATAGAGTACGCCGCCCTGTCCTTGTGTATGTCCAAACTGACCGTACCTTTAAGGGTTAATATCTCAGCTAATTACCGATGATTTTTTTCGAAAATCATTATCAACAATGCTTTTATTCTTCTGCAACGATAGGTATATTCAGCGATGCTCAACAATGTTTCTGAATGGCCGTAAATCGAAATTTGTGTATAACAGAAAAATGCTAATTACTCAAAAACTATGTGACCTAGGGTAATCGCTATAATTTTCCGGCAAGGTTTATATTAACGTCTACTACCTCTAATTTTTTCATAATTTTAGTTTCAGTAGATTTGGAATTAGATGGAGGGGGGGGGGGACATATTTTTGCGTTACATTTTCAACAATATCTTTGAAAATATAATACCTAAAATTAAAAGGGATGTATTTTTGAGTTCAGCGTTACAAAAGTTTTCACAAGATACCCCAAATGATATACAAAGAAAAGATTTTTTTTTTCAAGTACCATAATTAGCCCCTCTACTTTTTTACTAAATATATTTATGAATGTTTATTAATCTGAAAATATGTGTGTCAATGGTCTTTATTACTTCCCCGAATTTGAACTTTCCACGTTCCATAGTTTACGATTAAAATGGCTGTGACAGACAGACAGACAGACAGGCAGACAGACAGACGGACAGACACAGGAGTGATCTTATAATGGTTCCGTTTTTACTTTTTAAGTACGGAACCCTAAAAAGTGCTAAAATATTGGGTCCCTTAAATGTCATACGATGCTGAAATCCAAAGAGTCGATCGCAGTGACATCTGCAGAACATTTTCTAAAACTCCAAGACGATTTGATTCAGACGCGGTAATAATACGATGTTTACATTGAAATTTGAAAATATACCGCAGATGTCGCTGCGATTGGTTTTTTGGATTTCAGCATCATTGCACATTTAACCCTATAAGCCCTGATCTACACAATTGTGTAGGTGATCCTAAAATAAAAGAAAAAGACCATTTCCTGTTTTTGTGCGATTTAAAACCGGATTTGCACATTTGTATGAGTTAATTGGCTTCAGATGTTTTGATAAGATACAACTATGTGGCACCAACAGCAAGGCAGGGTCATATTTTCTGCTTTTAAGAAGACTATATCAGCTGACAACAATAGATAAAAGTATGTATTGTCGTAATTTCTTTTAAATATGATTTTTAGCGTTTGCTTAGGTTTAATTTTTTTTTCATATACTTTATTCATGATTTTAATTGATTTTGTCCTTGATAAATTTAATTAGTCTTTATAAAAGTTGAAAAAACTAATGACCTACACAATTGTGTAAGTCGGACATTTACCATTTCAAAAATGGTTGAAATTCATAATATTAATAAAAATTTTATTTTTAAGTGAATTTTTTATTGTTATGATTTTAGAAATTTATTTTTTATTAATTACATTTTAAAAGCGGGTTAATTTTAAATTAATGGTTTTGTACTATTCATGATTTCTATTTAAAATAGATACTATTCCATAAATAATATGCAAATCTAACGAACTCCATGTTTATGTTCTGTGTTATAGATGCCATATATGAGTTAAAAGTTTTATATGAGTTTTATGCATGCCACGAGATAGATTTTTAAATTTAAGAAATTCATTCCATTTTGTCGACACAGCAAGTAAACCACCAGGAATGAATAATAAATTATGGAAAGTTGAGCAAATGCTGGAAAGATTCCATAGCGTCTGCTTGAATTCACCAAGAGATCAGGGAAATTTTTTCATAGATGAGCAGATGATTCCCTTTTTTAGGACGTGCCTCAGCAATGCAGTATTTAAAAAAAAAAAAAAAAAACACACCCTGTGGTAACACCATCATCTGGGATAGTTTTGAATTTTGTATTATACCACTGGAAAAGTACAGACCTGGTCTACAAGGATCTAGACTTAGGATCTGCTGTGGTCCTTACTCTAATTCAGATCTAGTTTTATGTACTTCGATCGGTATTTAAACATAATACCGCTGCTGGAAGAACTAAAAAAAACTAAACTCTGTGGCTATACAATCCATGAAGGATCTGGGCCGACAGTGTCCATCTCTGTTTTCTTGACCCTGGGCCCCGAGGTGCTATGCAGCATGTGTCCGGCTAGGTGGTCAGCCTAACCCGAGTATCTTGTCCAGTCGATGTATCTTGTCCAGCCATCGTTATCAGCTACAACGCATGAATGGGAGGAGTGGAAATTTGCAATTAGCAAATGGAGGCATATCGAATCTAGTTTAAAACAAGAAAGTAGATCTTGAAAACAACGGTTCATTTCCTTGACTCAGATAAAGGGCTGCCCTCAGCGACGGTGAAGAAGAATAGATTGAATATGATATTGCTGACTAACGCAAATCCAAATTCTACAATCCGCCCATAAAGATACCATTTGAAAGTAAGAGGTTAGATGCAACTAGTCACTGGCTTTGTTTCCAAGATCTTTAACCTTCCGTCTACCAGACGGGTCCATTGGACCCGACATGTACATTCAAAATATTTATTCAAACCAGAAATTTCTTCAAAACAAACTAAATGTATAAATCAGACAATAATAAGTTAAATAAACAAATTAAATAGTTTTAAGTAAAAATTCTGGTGTAGAATGTTTTTATAAAACTTGAGTAAAATTTCCGGTAGTTCTAGGGTTAAAGTGCCAGGAGTTACCGGTTTCAAAACTGTTACAGCAGTACAAGAGTGAGATGCAATAAATGTGATGTTTATTTATGTCTATCCAAAAACAAAAATCGTTTCAAACATTTTCATTGTGCCTGATGAAAATTATCTTAATAAACAACAACGGTTTTTGCTTAAACTTTTATTTTTAGATATTTCCCAGCAAAGAAAGAAACAGTGGGCCATCAGCTGGAAAAAAGATGGCAGCCAGCAGTGCTATCAGCGGTAAAGGGCAAGGGTGCCATTACTTAATCCTGTCGAAAAGTGTCCAAGCCTAATGCAGCTGACCCATCAGTGATGGCCAACAGCAGGCCAGCATTGGTATGCCATCACATTACTTCAATCCGGCACTTTTCCTGCAGTGCTACCACCTATCCCACTGCTATTTCTTTGCTGGCCCAGCACTTTCCCTTAAAAATATTTCTTATAGAATTCTATAAAAAACAAAGTATTATATAATTATGGCTCTTTTTTCTATAAGATAGTTTCACCAAGAGCTATAGAAACATTTGTAGAAGTGTCTATAATAGAAATGTCTATAGAAATATTTGAACTGCATGTGGTCACCCTCCCAAGTACTGACCGCGCTCGATGCTGCTTGGTTTTCGTGATCGGCCATGAACAAGAGCTTTCAGCGTACGCTACGATTGCTCGCAGTTTTCAAGCTCTCATTGCATTATTTCAAGTACGTTTCTTTTGTGATTTACGTTCCCAATCATTAAACTGGTATAGAAATTATTCTATTGTATAGAAATCCTATGTATTTTATACGCTTTTTTTATTATTATTGATTCTGAACTGCGTAAATTATGAAAACCGATATCCTTTGTAACCTAGTAAAACCAGATTTAAGGAGAAAATAGTGTGCGTTGAAATACAGAATTTATTTATTTATTCATTTACTTATTTATTTTGTTGGTGGCAGTTGTGCTATATTTTTTACAGTTTCAAAAAAATTAGCTTCGCTGCTTAAATTGTGTTAAGGTACTCATTTCAGATTTGTGTTCAAATACTCAATGTCTTCGATATTCGCAGCGCCACCTAGCGTAAGGATTCCCAGCAATAATACTGCAAAAGTTCGTGCACCTCCATGTAGTGGTGGGCCAGCGCATGAGATAAAATGGATGCCCACCAGAATTTTATCTGATGATTTCCAACAGCAAAGTTGACTGAAGCTATCCAGCTGTGGTCATGCAGCGGTAGACCATCGGCCAGCACCTATTTTGCAGCTGGCCAGCAATTTCCTCTTTGCTGGGTTGCACACGTAACCCCAAGCCACACAATTGTGTACATTTAGTCAAAAAACGGCTGCAATGAGGCCGAACCTACACAATTGTGTGGGTGCTCCCTTGGCATAACCTGGCATCGGTTTATATATATATATTTTTTTTTTCAAACAAATTTCCTAGCTATTAGGGGAAACCACCCAAACTTTTAATTTCTACCAAAACAACTTCCGGTCTTAAAGGGTTAAGGGAAACAAATTTTTAGCGCTGTTTGGATAGCAGATTTCCACACTATTTACTCTAGGCGCTGTACTATGGTTATTCAAGCGACAGCAAATTTGCATAGCTACCGACTTTTGCGCTTTTTTTCATAACACTGTGAAACTTTTAGTAAATAATTTTGTCTTATTAACGAGCCAAAATCAGATATAGGGGAGAAAAATCTTTTAAATTTTAGTGGTACTGGAAAAGCGTAAAAGTTGGCAGTTATGCATTTGTGTTTCTATATATTCAGGGATGAGATTTCCTACTTTTTGCATACCAGTATAATCTTAGAGAAAATGTTATTTAATTTAAGCGGAAAATTTTTGAGATTTAAGAGAACAGTATTTTCTCCAAGATTATACTGGTATGCAAAAAGTCGGAAATCTCATGCCTGTACATTTTAACACTTTCAGCGGCAAAGTGCTTCTGTTATTAAAATTTTGAAATGATTGATTGACACCAGGATTTAAAAACAAATTTATCTCAATATAAGTAAAAGCTTTTCTTTGTGCACATTATAAAACTAAAATTTCATTTCAAAATTTTCGTGGAATGTGCATTTTGGAATAAGAATTGAACCCTTAACGGTCGCATTAAATTACGTTTTAAAAATTCAAATTGCTTATTGGTACCACTTTTTTGAAAAAGAAATATCCACCTTATTTAATGATAGGTAAAATGATACCATAATAAAGCCAATTACACTATTTTATAAAACTGGTGGGAATCAAACAATTTGAATAAAAGTCATAGCCCGTGAATATCATGGGAGCGAGAATTAAGGGGTTAAGTGGGATAGATTATATCCCACCACAATTCAAGGGTTTAATCCTTTCGGGTGCAAGGTACTCCTATTTTTAAATCGCTGAAAAGATTGAATGATACACTAATTTGTTTGAAAAGTGAAAGCTTTTCTTTACGTATTCAATCAAAAGAAAATTTTCATTCCAAAATTTCATTCAATTTCAATCAAAACATTCCAGTGTGCCATTTAGTGATTAAAATTAAGTGGCCCAAAAATGAACTTCCGCTTTTCAAGGGGTTAGTAAATAATATATTTTAATAGTGTATTGTAACTAATGATATGTTAATAAGTTTTAATAAATAGTATATTTTAATAAGTAGCGGATTTCCATGTTTATAATAAATAGTAAAAAAAGAGTATTAGACATTTTTTAATGTAGCATACCAAAATACACGCATTACTTTATAAATGTACTATATTTGTCTCATATATATTCCATTCAAAAACTTAAAAAATTTAGATGTATAAAGTATAACAGTAATTTTTAAATCACCGCATTTAGTATTTGATCGATTTAACAGTACATTTTAACGATTTGTTTACATGTATTCTTTTATTTCGTTAATTCTCTAATGCAAATTTGGAATTTGGATTTTGCGTTATAACAGTTAATTTGTCTAGTAATTATTCAGTTAAGTTTAATGAAGTAATTAATTTCTTATTGCAGTTGACAGAGTTGAAGCAATGAGGTCAGGTTCCTTAATCACTTGACTATAATTGTAATTAAAAGAATTGACGTTGCATTATCGTTGACAGCATTATTTTTATCTTTATATCTTCATAACAGACAATCGGTTTTAATCTTTAATAATTTGGTTCCTGTGAGTTTTAGATGTTTAATTGTAGAATTTTTAGTAAAATGTGTTTGCATAGCCGGCAACTTTTAAGCTTTTTTTATTACCAATAAAATTTTACAGTAAAATTTTCCATATTTAATCGGCGAACTCTGCGATTTAATAAGTCAAAATCTCTTTTAAAATTTAGTGGTAATAAAAGAGCGTAAAAGTTGGCAGCTATGTGTTTGGCTCTTTTGTCACCAAATCGACCTTAACCCCTTGAGGGGCAAGCAATTACGTTTGTGAAATGCTGAATTCCAACCGGAATCTTTGAAAAATTCTATTTGAAAATAAGTACAAGCAATTTTACGGCTTTTTTCCACCAAAGTTAGAAAAGTAAAATTTAATAAAATTTTTCTGATGTAAAACTTCATTAATCGTAGGTGGTATATAATATATATCGGTGCCCCTCAAGGGGTTAAAACTAGGGCTGCCACTTGCGACTATTTTTTAATTCTATCTCTCACCACTTTCTGAAAACAAAAATTTTGAAATACAGTTTGACAACATTCGCAAGAGAAATATGCTACAAAGTTTATTTTTTTTTTAATAGTGGTGCAAACAGAATAGAAAAATAGGCGTCAGTGGCAGCCCTGTTATACAAGCCAATATATTATATAGGTTATTTGTTAACACTAGAACGTCCGGAAGGAGTCGATCCGGCTCCAACCATATGATTAAATGTCAACTGGAACCAGAAATTCTTTCATAAATTAAGTTAAATTTAAACTACGCAGATTTACGTTAAATAAATTAGTCAAATAACTATAAATAAAAATTCTGGTGTCAAATATTTTTATGAAACTTGAGTAAAATTTTCGGGCGTTCTAGTGCTAAAAAATAGAAAACACATTTAAAATACTTTTACAGCATCAATCGTGTGTATGTAAAGCAGCCATTTTTAGAATATTGTATCAAATTTTTAAAAATTAAATTTATAATAGTATAAAATACCTGAAAAAGCAATTCAATCAATAACTGCTAAAATCTTGTGTACAGCCTTATATATTGCTGTTAGTGCGTTTTCGACACTATTATACGATTTTCAGCATAACTAAATTTTAATATAATACGCGCTGTACGATATACATGATTATACAGTAAACTTCAAAAATCCGGCATTATCGGGACTGAGACTATACCGAATTTTTTAAAATTCCGGATTTTTGAAGGAATATCAAAAGTAGTTACTATGAATATGAAAAGTAGTACTATATTCTTAATACTGTCTTTAGCCGTAATTTAATTCATTATTAAGTGATACTTATGTAAGAAAAAGAGAAAATTAAATATAAAAAAATCTTACTTTATATGATATTTTCTATGTTAAAGAAAAAAGAATCTAATAAAGGGTGAAATTATTTCTTCTCCTGAAATTTTGGAAACATCGATGTAAAGTTTGTTTGCTTCAATTTTTTTTACCATTCTTTGACAAGTTTCTTTTTTTTCTTTTTTTTTATATTTTATACAAATGAAGAATGTCTATTTCGGAAGTACACTAATACTCCAGTCAAATTTATGCATTTTCTAGTGACACCTTTTCTTCTGCCAGTTGTTCATCCTCGTCTTCTGAGCTGCTACTAGCATTATTGGCGGTTCTATTTAGCAGAGCGTCAGCGATCTCGCTGGCCATTAAATTGTTTGTTGTTGATACATTTTCGTCAATGCTTAGCCAATCTTCTGTTTTTTCGACACTTAATGCATTTTCAAATTTTGCATGTTCAATCATCTCATAAATTGCAGCCTTTTCACGGCAAATTTTAAAGCCTGAAAATTCTTCCTCAACATTGATGTCACCGTTGCCGAAAATTCGTTCCAGACATATATTGAGCCATGGATTTGCCAAAGTTGCCCCCAAAGTTGTTCCCGTTGCTAAGCAACAGTGAAGCTCCCAGAAAATTTGTTCAGAAAATAATCGCCTCTGACAAATGTAAAAAAAAGTCAAATATTCTTTTTTTGCATTTTTACTTTCGATCTTGAAGTTTTTAATTCATAAAGAATTGCTATTTCTCTTCTCCCACAACTTGAAAGTGTAAAAGAAAAAGGAAAGAAAAAATTGGTTTTGATGCCGAATTTTTGAAGTTGCCGGATTTCTTAAGTCACACTGTATATGTATATTTATACAGGGCCGCACAAAAATCTTCAAATATATTACCATTATCTTCTATGGGCGGTTAATTCTAGTAGCGCGTTTTCCAAACGAACTGAATTTGATTCCGCTATGTTGGTCTTTTATGATCGATAGCTCTTATACTGAGCTATCGAAAATAATCGCGTCATGTTATAATATCTACAGTTTATTATTCACTAAAATGCCTTTCATTAGATTATAAATTTTCAAAGTGAATGCAATATTATTTTTGTTACAAAATGCTAAAAATGTCTTTTCTATACACGGAGAAAAACACTTAAAGAAGAATAAGAAGAATTAAAAATTAAGTCAAATAAGTACGAGAAAGACAAAGAAAAAATGAGAAGCGATCGATATGGGTTTTAATTTATCTAATGTTGCCACGTTCCATAAAATATTTTCTTTATATTTTCGCAGAGGCGGTATTTATCGTTGTTATCATTTTTCATACCGAAAAATGCAGTTGATTTTTTGTTTTGCAATAGAATTATTAAATTTTAAAACAACGTTAAATGATCATACATAAGAACATACTCATGAACTAATACAATAAATAGATATTAGGATGGGTTGATAAAACCGAAATATTTATAATCGAATACCACGGAAAAGTTGCCTTTTGTAAAAAAGAACAAATACGTAAAATATTACACCGATTGGTTAATATCTTTTACCGCCACAAGGGGGCCAAAGTTCGGAAAAATTGAAAATAAACATACTTTTTTGCAATTTTTTTTTTAATTATCCGAATATAAGAATTCAATTTCTAATAGAACGCAATAGCCATACCAATATATTAGAAATGTAACAGTAAAATTTCATTTTAGTGACATCATTGCTTTTACCGCCGCAACAGGTACAAATTTTCTAAAAAAACGTTAAAAATTAAAATTTTTCGCTTTTTCAATTTTCAGAATTTCCATAATAATTTCAGATTTTTTATATTTATAAATTGGCTGGGAAAGGCATGTTATGTTGTTAATTGCATGCAGATTGTTAACCGTGATCACTGTAATTCTATCAAAAAAATCTACTCAGTCATACAAACACCTGCAGCTGTCTACATGTAAAATTATTTTCTCTCTGCTAAAGGGCTATATTTCACTCGGTTCGATTTTTTGTAATATATTCCTTTTACTCTATACTTTAATGGCCCTAAAGATAGAAATATCTGCCAGGTTAAAGAGGGGGCAAAGTTTCATCTTCGCGAAGTCAAGGAAGAAAACATCTCTTAGGTCAGGGGTGGCCAACTGTGGCACGCTCGACACCACTAACATTTTATAGTAATCATTGCCTTATTTAATCATCGAATCTCTGCGATTCAACAAGTCGACTTTTTCTGTAAAATTTTAGTGGTATCCGGCGTGCCACAGTTGGCCACCCCTGTCTTAGATACTAGAACCAGGTCTCTATTATTTTCGTCATTTGACCCCATTATCTGGTAAGGCGACTTCTATATGAAATGACATTATAGATTTTTTGAAGAAACATGAAATGTAAACTGTAAACATAATTGCAATAGGACTTGGTGGAACTGTCTTTAACACAAGATGCAATGGTGGTATTATACAGTGCTCAGCAAAAGTTTAGACAATGATCGATTATGCTTCTGTGCTGAGAAGTATGTAAGGAATTGTTGTAATGCAACTGTCATATATTACTGGGGACTTATCTTTCATACACAAACAATAAATTTTAATTTAAACGCTTTACATAATATATAATGACAAAAAAAACAAATTTAACATTGTTGCAAAAGTATAGACAATCTGTCTGTTAACAGAAAAATATCCATAAATTAAAATCGAACTGCACCTACATTGTCTGCTATTAATGCAAAAATGTGACTTTCCATCGAAGAAACTAAATCCTGCATCACTTGGGGGTCTGTTTCGTGCCAAACACGTTCAACATCTCATCGAAGTTCATTTACAGAGGAGTTTTGTTAAAAAATTGCATAAACCGTATAAAATATGATGCCACAAAAGTTTTCGATTGGGTTCAGATCAGGGCTACACGCGGGCCAGTCGAAAATAGCAATATTTTGAGAGTTAAACCAATTTTTTGATTTGTATGCAACATGAATAGATGCATTATCTTACTCAAGTACATACTTTGGAAGAGATAAAGTTCACCAAATGGCTCTAAATTGTTTTCCAATGTATGTATGTAGTCTTACGCAGCTTGGCGACCATTGAGAAACTCCAGAGATACTTGAGAATTAAAACAAAGTGAGGCCCAAGTCATCAACCCATTCGAGGGCAAAGGACACATAATTTTAATTCAAGTAATGGCAAGAATATTTAATTAAAATTTTCCTTTTATAATATACGTGAAAATAAGCAATTTCATATTTTCTAATAACTTCGTTTATAAATTCTGGTATCAGTCCATTATTTCCACAGTTTATAAAAAGAATTACTCCGCGACAGGAAAGGGGTCAATTTGTTGTGAGATTTCAAGGCTGGTTGTTTTATCATTTTCATGTAAACTAATGTACATTTTTCTTTAATGCATCTACGAAATTATCCGTTGACACAGAAAGCTCTGACTCACTTTTAATGCGATTAGCAGTCATCATTTGTCTAGATGCCAGTTTATGGATCCTACTATAATCTCGTTTTCTGGCCACACGAGTCCTTCCAGATCTATGTTTTGCTTTGAAAGAGTCACCCTTAGATAGCACTTAATCGACAGACTTCTTTGGCCGATTCAAAGTAGCTGAAATGTCTGCAACAGTCTTCCCTTTCGATTTCAGCTTCCGTGCTTTAATTACTTCATCTTACTGAAAATTTCTTGCTCGCGGCATCTTTACTAACAGATGGTGCACTTACATACTTCATGCATGTGACGTCATAAGTTTGAAATATGCGTTTTTCCGTGAACAATTGCCAAAAAATCACAAAAGTGTCTAAACTTTTGCAATATGCAATTTTCACTTTTTTCAGTTAAATTAAATAACATCCTACATTAAAACCGTTATTTCTGTCCTAAAACGTTTAAAATATACCGTATATACTCGCGTATAAGTCGACCCCTAAATTCGTGAAAAAAATGTGTTGTATACCAGTATTTTCTTGTAGCCATCTTCAGCTTATTTAATATCTGCAAATTCTGCATTTAGATAAGACGAAGATAACTTTTTAAAAAATACTGGTATTCAGTCTGTTATTCCTCCCTAATTTGGGGTCGACTTATACGCGAGTATATACGGTATTTAAAAATAAGTACAGTCTTTTGTATAACCCAAGTGTTCGTATTTTTTATTTAAAGGTTAAAAATCCCCAGTGTCTAAACTTTTGCTGAGCAGTGTATGATTACTCGAGAACAAGTAAAAAAAAAAAAAAAAAAAAAAAACTTTAGTGGCTTCCTTGTTCATACTTCAAACAGCTTCCGATGAGACTTTTTTTCGAACATCTTGATGACAAAAGACAAGTCCTCTGCCATGCTGTGGCCCAATTGGTTGATCTCTTGTCATTTGCGAATCATTAGCAATTGCAAAGTTTAAGCCAATTTAATATGATCACCTAGCTGTTGGTAAAGATGATTTGTCAACTGACCAGAAGTACATATCTGAAATATTGCAAGCTCTTTCAACAGGTGTGTGTTCAATTTATCTTTCTTTCTGAGTCCCTGGACCAATATTTCACGCAATGTGGATCACTACTGCTAATCGAATTTTGAGACCCTTAAGTTGGAATAGAAAAATCCTCTTCTTAACTTGACATACTGTCTGAGTACATCCTGAAAGTGTACTGCATCAGTTGGTTCACAATTAAAATGAATCCATCACGTTTTACAGAATCTGTGTATTGTAGTTAGTAACTCCCCTTATTTGCCAGATCATCCACGAAAGATTATAGTTCCTGTAATTTCACGAAATGCCTATTTCGCAAATCATGAAAAAGCCTCATTGGAATGATAGTATACGAAGGAGAGAACATTACGACCTCAGCCATGAAGAAAATTGCCAAAGCACAAAGTACTGTGCACTCGAATATTGCCATCTGTCACTTTATCCTTCCAGACTTGAACTTTGAAGATAAAAATTTCATGGATTTAGTCCACTGGCAAAACTGTAAATTAACGGAACTACCTGTTACGGTTTCTCTATCGACTGACGATCTAACAACACTGGTGAGTTTAGAATGTTTGATTAAAACAGGGATGAGAGCGTTCCGACCCAAATGACCGATTACTACCACTAAATTTTAATAGTATACTTTGCTTTCTTAAATCTCAAAAATTAAATAATACGCGAAATACTATTAAAATTTAGTGGTAGTAATCGGTCATTTGGGTTGGAGCGCACTCATCCCTGTTAAAGATACCATCTATTATAACTTTCCTTGTCCCATTCAATCAGTAAAAAGATGCGTGAAATTAGTTACTGAAGACCTGATAAAGTTTTTGGACCAGAACAGAGAAAGGATCACATCTGATAAATTTTGGTCTCTCGAGCAATAATGGCTTCATTTAAAAGCAAGTCATATCATAAAACTTATTAATATTAAATACTTCTTCATTTTAAGTTATTTAACCCGTTTCGGTTAAACATCTTTAAATTTTAATTAACACTAGAACGCCCGGAAATTTTACTCAAGTTTCATAAAAAACATTTGACATCAGAATTTTTATTTAAAATTAATTGACTGATTTATTTAACGTAAATCTACGTTGTTTAAATTTAACTTATTTTATGAAAGAATTTCCGGTCCCAGTTGACATTTAATCATATGGTCGGAGTCGGATCAACTCCGTCCAGGCGTTCTACTGTTAACAAAATACGAAAATACTTTGTTCATTTTATATCATTTTTGTGATTTGTGGTGCATGAACATCTGCAGGGTTCGTACGCTTCAAGGACCTTAGATCAGAAAATTTGTAAAGTAATATTTGCCTTGCTTAATTTTTAAAAAGTCTGTCTTCAGATATAGCGACCAGTACTTTACGAAATTTCTGGTACTAAAACACCTAAAATCCCCTGAATAAATTGATGCGTTCGAACCCTGGCCTGATATGCAGTAAAACAGCAGTAAGTGAAGTGATCGTCAAGAAAAATGAATAATTACAAATAGTTATAAAAATTTATGACATATTAATAGATATAAAATAACTGTATTTACTTCTAGACATATTATAGAAATTTAAAAAATATAGAAGACATGAAAAATTAAAATTGTTACTTTTTTTTTTGTTTAAATATGGTCCTTTGCGGCAGTAAAAGATATGGTTTCATCATAATGAACAATTACCGGGACATTTCTCATATCTTCAAGTAGCTATTGCGTTCTATTAGAAATTGTATTGGTACGTTTGGATAATTAACCCTTAATTGCATGAATTATTCTTTTAGAATTGTGTTTTTTATTTTTATATTAAGGATTAGACACCAGATATCTTAAGATAGATTTTTAACTTTATTTAGTAGCATATTTTTGTAATTTTTAGAGGATTAATATTTCTATATAAATATAGTGGTTGTAAGAACTTAATTTATGTATTAAAAATTCAATAAAAAGATGATGGAAATTGACATCACTGTGCAATTAAGGGTTAAAAAAATAATAAAAGAAACATGTTTTTTGCGATTTTTGGAAACTTTGACGCCCTTGCGACGGTAAAAGATATTAACCGATGGGTGTAATATTTTACGAATTTATTCTTTTTTACAAAAGGCAACTTTTCCGTGGTATTACATTTCGATTATAAATATTTCTTTTTTTAAGACCCACCCTAATAGATATTTTGATTCGAATTTCACCGAAGCCTTTTTTCCACAGCTGCCAACATTTTACGCTTTTACCTTACCACTAAATTTTAACGGTATTTTGTTGCCTCAATTAATCCCGAAATCCTACAATTAAATAAGAGAACAATTTTTACTAAAAGTTAGCGGTAATAAAATTGCATAAAAGTCAAGTGCTATGTTTTCCATGATGAAGTGCATGTCGAGTCTGGGGATAATAACTGAACTTTAAAGTTTACAAATTTAGAGGGTCCAAAAATAACTCATTCTAACTAGGGAAGTGCAAGAAGTGTTACGTGCCGATTTTAACTAGAGTGGTTATCGTTGCAAAGATCTCGTCGTGGGGAGTAAAAATCTCAATGGAACTACCCGTCTCAAATCACCTATTTTCGAGATATCAGACAATTTATGTCATATAATTTGTTTATTTATTACAATGTATTTATGCTGTTACATTTCGTTAAATTTATAGTTTTTGCTGTTAAATGGCTCCCTGTTAACTTAATTATCAGACAATTTATGTCATATAATTTGTTCATTTATTATAATGTATTTATGCTGTTACATTTGTAATATCATTAAATTTACATTTTTTGCTGTTAAATGGCTTCCTGTTAACTTAATTATGTTACTTATGTTTAGAAATTAAATATGAGAAAAAAAAACTTGGAAAAAAAATGAAGAGAAGTGAATGGCTCTAAATGCAGGGCTGCCACGGGCGACTACTTTTATATTTCATTCGCATCACGATTTTTGAAAAAATAAATTTTGTAGTACATTTCCCTTGCGCGTGTTGTTAAAGTACATGTGAAATATTTTTATTTGAGGAAGTGGTGTGAGATGAATTAAAAAATAGTCCCCAATAGTAGCCTTGTAAATGTATTGTTTCGTGTGCTGTGTGTGTGTGTTTGTTGATGCTGGACATTTATAGTGTTCACTGGTGGTTGTGGTCAGCTATATAGAATTGTGCAGGAAGCCATTTAACAGCAAAAAGTATACATTTAACGACATAACAAATGTTACAGCATAAATACAGTAAAATAAATAAATTGAGCGACATAAATTGTCAGATATCTCGAAAACGGCTGATTTGCGACGGCTAGTTACATTAAATTTTTTACTCTCCACGACGAGATCTTTTCAACGATAGCACTCTCGTCAAAATCGGCGCGTAACACTTCTCGAATTTCCCTAGTAAGAAAAAAAATTACGTTAATTTATAATTTAGAAGAGAACGAATCATTATGCCTAGCTGCCAAATCTTACCCTTTTTTAGCCACAAAAATTTTATGGAAATTTTTGCCTTTAATTGGCAGATTTCGGCGATTAAAAAAGTTAAAATTTCTATTAAATTTTTGTGGTAAAAAAAGTGGAAGAGTTGGAATCTATGATTATGTATACCTCGTTTGAGACAAAAAAATTAAATTAAATTATATAAGCCGGTGACCCAACCAGGGTGTTCGTTTTGGAAGGTTTTGAGCCTTCACCATAGCTGCCAACTTTTACACTTTTTTTATCACTAAAATCTAATAGAAATTTCTGTCTCATTTAATCGCGAAGTTCGAAGATTCAATAAAGCAAAATTTACTTTTAAATTTTAGTGGTAAGAAAAAAACGTAAGCGCAGTGCATCACTCATATCAAAAGAGAAAAATTTCATGCACATTTGCAGTTTTTGCGTGGATTCGGGGCATAAAAAAGAAAGAAAAAATAATTTTAAAAGACGTACAAACAACTGAACTTGATTTTACTACAGGCTTGTTTGATAGATGCAAGCAATATTATAAAATTAAAAGATAAGGAACACTAAAAGGAGTTGTTACATAAGAACAATAATAACATTTTAATCAATAGTTAAAATATTTAGGAGAGGTTACTGAGTGACAAGATCATGTACAAGACTGGAAGAAAGGTAAATACCACTTACTAAATCTGCCACAAATAATACTTGAAATATAATACAGGTACCTACCGATTGGAAATAACGTCACTTTTAAAGTATACGTTTAAACTCCTCTTAGAGTGTTACTAAATTCGTAAACATCTGCCAGTGTGTCTATGTGTGAGTGTGTCTAATATTAACCCATCCAATTGTTCTATGCTTTCTCTTGATGTCAAATCTTTATTTACCAGTGTTTCGATTGATGGTGTTCTTTCTTGCTTGGAAAAAAGATTATGTGAATTTCATTTCTCTGATATTGAAGTCCAAGATTTCGTTAATTTAACTAAAATTTGCATTACTCAAACTACTTTTGAATTTGATAATAAATTTTTCAAACAATCTGACCGCTTAAGTATGGGTAATCCCTTATCTCCAATTCTTTGTGATATTGATATGCATTATTTTGAGGAGAAATTATTAAACCTGGTTAATTTTAAATGTTGAATGCGTTATGTTGACGATACTTTTATTTAGTTGATAATCCTTTTGATATTTCTACCATTCTTCAAACTGTCAATTCTATCGACCCACATATTCAGTTTACTTTTGAGTTAGAAAATTATAATAAACTTCCTTTTCTTGATGTTTTAGTTACCAAATGTGACTCTTCTTTCAAAACTTGTGTTTATAGAAAACCTTTTTCTCACTCTAACTCACCACACGCTCTCTCAAATCATACTCTCAACCAAAAAAACGATGTTTTTTACACGTATGCAAATCGTGCTCTCAAAATTTGTTCTGACTCTACATTCCTTAAGGATGAACTTAATTACTTAAAAAGTGTTGCTGAAAAAAGAGGTTACAATCCTTCTGTTATCAATAATGCTGTGAAGAAATTCAATAGACCATCTAATAAATCTACTCTTTCCAAATCTGTCAAAAGCAAACCTGATAATTTTGTTGTCCTCTCCTTTTATCCTCCTTTATGTTTCAAATTAGCTAAAGTTTTACGTCGTTTCAATTTTAACGATATATTTGAACCTGTCAATAAATTCAAATTCCCCTCCACTAAATCTCCTGTTCCTGATCTTCGAAAACGGGGAATTTATAATGTCCTTTGTAACAGCTGTGATTTATCTTATATTGGTCAAACTAAAAGAAATCTTGAAATCCGTTTAAAAGAACACTCTCGTTATGTAATTAATCAAGACATTTCTAAATCTTGTATTGCCAAGCACTCTTGGGATTCCGGCCACAGTTTTAATTTTCAAAATGCTAAAATTATCTTTAATGCCAATAGTATCTCTGAATTGGACTTTCTTGAAAATTTAGCTATTTATCTTAATTGTGAAGTTATTCTTAATGATAAATCTGATTCCACAATGCTCTCTGCAGCTTGGAAAAACCTTTTCAGTACTACCATATAAGTTAATTTTTGTTTTAATTAATTTTAGTCTGTTTTTATATTTTTTTCATTTATTTATTTTTATTTCATGTGTTCTCATAGTTTAATATATGTGTGTGCTTTCCCTTTATTATAATTTATTCTTATTTTTATTTTCATGTACTCCCCCCCTCATTTTGCTTCCTTATTCCCCTTCTACTCTGTGTTCTTTTGTTATGATTATACTCTTCTGTGATTGGTTGTTGTCTACTGCTATCCTATTGGCCGTTGATTTCTAATTTCCTATTGGCTGTTTTTTCAGCTTGTTTCACTTCCCTTCTCTCATTTCAGTCTTGCTGCTGCTTTCATAGTAGAAGCACGTCTTTCCTGACGAAGAAAGACTCAGATCTTTTGAAAGGCCTAGCGCATTTAAGGTTTTGATGGGGCTTTAAGAAGTTATTTTAGTTCGTATATGTCTGTCTTCCTGTCTGTAGCCGGAACTACTCCGAAACATAAGGGTGTATACCGTCCAGACAGGCAACATTTGACGCAGAAAAATACGAGAAAGACATTTTTTCTTTTCGATAAGAAAACCGACCGTAATTAGCTAAGATATTTATTACAAATTCATTAAAATCGCAAAATGTCTTTGTTGCCGATTGTGTCTGTGTTGTCTGAACTTTTCTTGGTTCTTCGAGCAGCCGAACAGACAGCGTTTTGAAACAGTAATGCCAGTGGTGTACTTTTTAAAAATTCAGATTTCCTGATTGGCACACCTTTATCATATGATAAAATTCCTCTTGTTTTCGCCTTAATTAATATGTCATTAAATAAGGCGAATTTTAAAATTTCAAAAAAGTGGTTCCAATCAAGAAATCTGAATTTAAGAAAAGTAATCCACTGGCAACAATGTTTCGAAAGCTTAATGTCAATCATGTTTTTCTTTAAATGGTTTTGCCCATACATTAATTCGGCTTTATAGTTAGCAACTGACTATGGTGTCAGCATTTATGATATAATTGTAAATAATGACTTTTGTTAGTTATTAATAGACTCATCGTATCATTTTGACATACATCGTGTGTTCACAAAGTTTCAAGACTGGTCTAAGAAAAAAAAAAATATTAAACATTTTTGTACAGCGAACTAAAATTCTTCGAAATATGGCTCTTAGGCATGAACCCACCGAAGACTTTCAGGGAGCCTATGAACAATGGAAAAAACGCTGACTGCTGTGTGTTGATGCCTAAGGGTCATATTTCGAAGAATTTTAGCTCGCTGTACAAAAATGTTTAATTAATTTTGTATTCTCAGAACAGTCTTGAAACTTTGTGAACACATCCTGTATATCGCATCATTATTTAATTTAATACAGCCTACACTGAAAATGCAATTTGGCAAACTCTTCAAACATGGTATGAACATAAGGAAGTATGAACATAACAGCTGCAGCAACTTCGCGTGTTCAATATTTTAATACGGAAACAAATCTGTTAAAAAGTTACCAAGAATATATTGAACCTTTACCTGTAACACGAAAGTACAGTAAGTTCGAGAAATGTATCTTTAACCCTTTCTGGCACAGAAAAATTCTATTCGTAAAATGATGAGATGATTGACTCACACCAGAATTGACAATCGAACTTCTTAGAAAGGAAAACGCATTATTCCAAACTTTCATTGTAAAAGCAAAATTTTAGTAAAATATTCTTGGTGTCGTTTGTAAGTTTGAATTAAATTTAGGTGGTCCCGCCGTGAGATCACTGCGCTTTAAAGTGTTTACACTACAACGCCCTTAACCTCTTAACTGTCACATTAAATTACGGTTTTAAAATTAAAATAGCTTATTGGCACCACTTTTTCGAAAAAGAAATATTCACCTTATTTAATGACAGGTAAAATGATACCATAACGAAGCCAATTACACTATTTTATAAAACTGGTGGGAATCAAACAATCTGTATAAAAGACACAGCCCGTGAATAGGGAGTGAGAATTAAGGGGTTAAATTTTTTTCAAACTTTATAAAAATATTTTACACCAGAGTTTTTATTTAATTTATTTTTGTGTAGTTGATATTTAACTTATTTTATATAGAAATTTCTGGTTCGAATCGACATTTAATCATTTGGTCGGAGTCGAATCGACTCCGGCTGGACGTTCTAGTGTTAAATAAACCGCGAAAATTTATTTTATAAAATGTGTCTTTTTTTTTAACAGGGTTCCTACAAGTCAGGCAATTTCCTTGACTTTAGGTCAGATAAACTTTAGGGCAGTATCGAAAAAAATTCTTATTTTAATTCAAATTAATTTTAGAAACACATAAAACATAAAAATTATTTTTTTCTTCAAAATTTCTGAAGATAATTGATTAAAAATATTACGGTTGGGCAACTGTGATTTTGTTTCTTTTTTTTAAATAAATTTCTGATGGTACTTGATTAAAAATATATACATTGGTTGGAAACTATGTTTTTGTGCACAATAATGGTGCACGCGCACTTGTTTCTGCTTAGAAGTCTCCACATTTTACTTACTTATTCAGCTTTTACTTTGTGTTCCTATTCACATAGCAGCCAACTTTTATGCTTTTTTCCCACAACCAATTTTGAACAGAAAAGTTTGTCTTCTTTAATCCTAAATATCAGTGATTAAACAAAACATTTTTTTCTTCTCAAAAACGGCGGTAGGAAAAAAGCATAAGAAATGGCAGTTATGCATTTATACTGTGATATATCTTATGAAGAAACGTATGTCAATGAAACTACTTAACCTTTTTGGGGGCAGTAATTTTGTTACAGAAATGCAGAAATATTATCACCAAGATTTTCAAACGAATTGATTTGAAAAATTGCTTTGAAAATATATAAATTATTTTTCTTCACGTTCGTTATAAAAGCAACATTTTTCTGAAAAATGTTTAATGTCTTTTTTCACTTTGGTATAAAATATAAATGGTATATATGATATACCACCCCTTTCAACGAATGAAAAGCACATTTAAAATTTACTGTCGCAAAGCTTTAACTCTGCCAAGTTGTAGTTGATTAACTTTAACGATGCCAAGAGTTATAGAATTTGAATGCCTTTTTTTTTTATAGAATTTTATTCCCTTCTTCTAATGGCAGAAGTCTGCGATTAAATAAGGTGAATATTATTATACCAGGATGCGTACAGGTTTAAAAAAGTAATATTTCTCCAGAGGCACAGATGTACGAATTAAATTAAGTTTTATTTTGCATTTTAAATTAACTTTCAGCTAAATTCTTAATCTGTAGTTAATATTAATTGAATGTACAGGGCTTCCACCCGGTCCGTTTTTTTAATACCACTTTTTTCAAAGAAAATACTTCTTTATAGATTTTGTAGAAACTTACCTGAAGGTTATTTTTGTTGTAAATGATTTTAATACTTATCGCGAAAATATTTCTTCTGAAATACTGGTATTTATAACCTGGATCAGTGGCAGCCCTGGATATATTATTTGTTCAAAAGGAATTAATAAAAGTTGTATACGATTTTCTGCCCAAAACAATGCTATAAATGGATTTCTTGAAATTGAGTGAGTTTTTGAAATGCCATATCACTGCCTAAAATTTAGAAATTCCAACAATATATTGCATTATTCGAGGAATTTTTTCTTCAAAAGTTCTAGCTTGTTCAGAGACAGCCTTGAGTTTCTCCGAGAGAGGCAGTGTTGCCAGATGAATATTAAAATTTTATTTTGAATACCACTATTTTCATAGAGAGATAGTCGCGTTATTTATTTACAAAAAAATTACCTATAAAGCAAGCCAATAATACCGTACGAACATAGTGGTATTGCAAATAAAATTTTAGTATTCGTCTGGCAACACTGGAGAGAGGTTTTAATGTTTATTTTACGTTTATATTTATTTTATTTCATTTTGCATGGCACTGATTGTCGAATGAAGAGCTTAAAATTTCTTATCCAAAAAAAAAAAAAAAAAAAAAAAAAAAAAACAGAGCCCACCGGGGCTGAGTGGGCAAGGCATCACATCACTAATCGCTTTTATAGTGTAGGTGGGTGCGGGTTCGAAACCCGCTGGCTTCGTCGCACACTCTTTGTGGAGCTCCCGGCTGTATTTCTCTGTGTTGTAAATTTCCTCGTGTGTGCTATACCGTCCGTGCATATATTGATGATGACTTATAAGCAGGCGCTTGACGCCAACCACACAGGTCAGATGTATGTTAATAAAATATCAAATGTCAAATGCCAAAAAGAACAATAAGTGTCAATATAATGTTATACCCTATTTTTGAAGGATTAAAATGTATATATTATTATTATATATTATTTTTATTAATTTTTAAAAATGGTAACAATAATGAGAATTATAATTTGTTGTATTTCTAAAACTGATTTTGGCACAGCAATTCGTTTCAAGATTGTGACTGTTTTGTCAAATTTTCATGTCTACTTATTTTATTACGCTTGTGAGTAAGAATGTTTCATAGACCAAAGAAGTAGAACTTTGATCTTTGACTTTAAATTAAAAAAAAGAAGAAAAAAAATAAAAAAATAAAATAAGTACTCTTTACTTATTTATTTAAATTCTAATTTGAACCTAAATTTGTGGGTTCTTCGAGTGTGTGTCTTAGCCATAGCTACTAAATTTTACGCTTTCTTCGTACCACTGAAAATTTTTAGTAAATATTGTCTTACTTAATCGTCGAAATCTCAAGATTAAACAAAGGGACAATCTCTATTAAATTTTAGTGGTAGCAAAAAAGCGTAAAAGTTGGCAGCTATGGTCTTAGCTCACTGTTTTTATTTTTCATTGTTTCAGTTAATGCGCTGTTTATTTAAAACATATTTTTATTGTTGTAAGATTCATTAGCGCTCTCTTATCCTCAGGATAAAAACTGTTATGTAGTAATACGATGGACATCTGCTTCTAATGAGACACAAAAAAGGAATATTGCTTTTAGTTTTCGAGATATGCAAGAAATATTTTTTTTTCTTTCCACGAACTACCAAAATTTGAAAAAGCACATCTGTGCACTTAAGTGTCGATATATTTGAGTTCATGCACTAAATATTTCAATGTATTAAGGATTCAGGAGAAAAAGGAACAGTTCTCATTTCTATAGAATATAATTCCAAAACATTAATTAACTTTTCAGCTCTAACATATGTTCGTGACACGCTTCTCCGCAATCCCAGCTCAGTGAAATGGCCCAATGGAAGAATAAATTGCGAATCCTTCTGTCAAGAAAATGAATTTTCTTTGATATTTAGAAAAAAGTAAAAATAAAATGTATTACAAGAAAAAAAAATATTTTACGCAATTAATTCTATTCAAAGTGTAATTTTCTGACAAGTCAAATGTTTTATATGTCCTGCGTAGAGGTGCTTACATTTGACACCGAGTATTTCTGAATGGTGATATTCGCATTATATAATAGCGTAATTATATGATGAAATAGGTCAAAGATTACTAATAGAAAATAGTGTTATTCAAAAATAAGCACTTTTACGCAGCCTTTTTATAATGACTAGCGTTACATAATGGTCACAGAAAAGAAATGGAAATGGTCCCATAATTCATTTTTTTAACACTTAACCTCTTGCGCTGGAAATTAATTGGCAGAAGCCCGTGACTATCTCGCCCATATTTTAGAAAAATATTTCACACCAGAATTTTTATTTAAAATTATTAACATATCCATTTATCTAGTTTTTTTCTTTGTTTCTTTAAAACTAGTTTTATAAGAAAAATTCTGGTTCGTATTCATTTGGTATCAGTCAAAATAATGGAGTTATGAATAAAAAGGAGGAGACATATAGTGTATTGTCTACCAGTTGCGAGTGAAGTAACTGAGGAGGTTGTCACAATATGGCGGCTGCTTTTTTGAAATCGGTTCTTCAGTTTCTGACTACCGATAGGTCAAGCTTCCCACCAGTAAAATTGAATAGAAGATTTCATCTTAAAGAAGCGTCTTATTCATGGATTTTTTTTTTCAAAAATGTCACAAAAATTTCTATTTGTTTTTACCGGTGTCAGTATGCCTTATAAAACTGTCGGTTTGTGTCCATGGTTGTCACAATATGGCGGACACTCAGAGCCTAACTACTACCAAAGAAAACTCCTACCAGTAAAAATGAAAAATTGTTTCTTCCACTATTTATGACTGAAATTTTGTAAAAAATAAGGCGTTTAAATAAGTTTAAAATATCTATATAAACCTACTGGTGGGAGTTTCTACCGTCGATAAACAACCCCTTTGCTAGCGGTTACAGTTGAAGCTTCACTATTTTAAGGATATGTCAGTTCCTTTTTATTAATAGTTCCATGGTCAAAATGACTGCTCGCGGGCCTTCTAGTGCTAATCCACGGCGACGTACAATCGTCGAAAAAAAAAAGTAAACACCCTTTACTAACTCCTCAACAAATCATCGTAGAAGAAAGTTACTGGTACCGAACGATTGGAAATAAAGTCTACTTTCAAATGACGTATATAAAATTTGCTTACGGGGCCATCTACATATTAAAACGAAACATAAATTTGTTTTTTTCAGTAGTGGTACACAATTCTGACAACATAAATGAATTCTACACCCTTCAATTAGCCTAAAAACAAATTTTCATGCAATTCGTACCATAAGTTTCCGAGAAATTAATTATTTTAAAACGAGCGTATTTTAAGGGCTGTATCCAAATTGAAGTTCGGTACTCGATTGTTAACGTAGACTTCTTGATCAAGGCACCTTAAGCGCCACACAACCAATCAATGAAGCCTGCTAGATAACAGAATAGCAGAAGAAATTTCAAAATATCTAGTCATTTCTATCATAGACGGCCCCTTAACCATCATTTTGCCGTTTTTTAAGCATAATTTGAAAACTATTTGGAAGAAAAATGTGAAATTTTGGATTTCCATATAGCAGGACTTAATAAATCTAAATCCATCAAAAAAATTGTAGGTTGCAATTCATAATTTTTTCGAATATTACTTTCAGAATTCAGAATTCATATTATAAAATTATAAAAATTGTAAATTCAGCTTATTTATGTTTGGGTATGTTAGTATTATTGCTACACAAAAAATTAGCACATTAGGAGCATAATTTCAGGAGATATAAATAAAAATATGAAAATGTAATTTAACATTAGAAGCACTAAATTTTGAATGTTTATAATTCAAAAACTTACCCTTCAAATGACTTGAAATTTGGTGTCTATGTATAGATTTGAAATATCTCGTTAAAATTGTATATTGCTATTGAAAATATGAAGTTTGGATTCGTTTTAATATGTAGATGGCCCCCTGAGCATATTTTATATACGTCATTTAAAAGTAGACTTTATTTCCAATCGTTCGGTACCAGTAACGTTCTTCTATGATAATTTGTTAATGTGTTAGTAGGGGGTGTTTACTTTATTTTTTCCACGACTGTACATAGCACGTCTTTCCAGGTCAAAAGGTTAACGAACAAATTCCGCCATATTCTTTAAAACCAATTTCCATTTTCTAAGTATGTTATTTCCCATAATTATTGTTTTGGCACCACTTTTTTCAGACAAAATTTTTTAAATTTTTTAATTGCTGAAATTTCGAGATTACATCGGGCGAAATTTTCTGTGCAAAAATATTGGTGTCCAAATGGAAACAACACATTTGGACAATAAAAATCGGTTGTCGCAAATATGGAAGAAACGTTCGCTAACCCCTTAACAGGATTTTCCTTACACCGTACGTGCAAGAAGAATTTGCTTGTTTCGTTATTAAAAGCTTTTCGACACCACTCATTTTAAACTGCAATATTTGCTTTATTTAACACTTTATGTACTTAATTATGAATTCATGAAAATTTTTATCTTCTAAAGCATTTTTCATGAATTTTTGAAACTACATTACAAGATTTACATAATCATTTAATAAATTTTAGAAGGGTTTTAGAAGGATTTATTAAATTTGAATTTATAGGGATTTTGTTCAATATTTATAACCCCACTCAAATCTTTTATTTTAAATATTTTTCTTAGTATTTTGTGGAATTAGGAAATGTACAAATATAATGTTCTTACAATAGACATATAGAAATATTTCTGAATTGAAAAATCCTCCTCCCCCAACGCGAAGATAGTTGAAAAGATGCAAAGGCAAAAGTAATCATCCTTTTAAAAATATTTTTGTTTTGTGTAACCAATAATGCTTTTGGAACAAGATAAAGTAATGCATCTATAACTCACTCTAAGCTGTATTACTACTAATCGATGTATTAAAGGAATTTTCTAACAAGTTATTTTAATGGTACTTATAAGTACCGTCAGTAGATAAAGGGTTAATGGCAGACATATTTTGATTACATAAGGCAAATCTTTTAGTTCGGTAAAAGTGGTGTATGGTCTCTATTTTTAGTTTATTGTGTCAAAAAAAAAAAAAAAAAAAAAAAAAAACTCTTAAGGGATTAAACCACGGTTACCAGTTTGGTCTCTTTTTTTTTTTTCTTTTCATTCAGATATTTCGCACAAACACCGGAAATTTGAAAAGAAGAATTTTTCTTCAAGTAATCATAAAATGTCTGACATTAATAAAAAAAAAAGTTGTAAATTTCTGGTATGAATTGGGGATTTCTGAATAAAAAGGGGGCCAAACTGGAAACCTTGTCCTCTAATCTTCTGAAGTATAAAGGTAATTTATGCGTAAGCTAATTTGTGGTTTCATGGTAGAATTCTTCGAAGAAAGAGATGATATCTCCCTTTAACCCTAGAACGCTCCTCGTGCAGTACCTACGAATTAGTCCTTCGGGTCTAAAAAGAACCATTCATGTTTCGCGCTTAAATTCTGCAGTCTAGAAGGAATAAATTTATTTTCTTAATTTATTTTGTGTTTCAGTATTTATCAACAGTTATTGCGACAGCAGAAGGATGAAATAAAATTAAAAAATACTTACAAAATCTTGTTTAGAGGTAAATCTTAAAAACCCGGGTGAATCTTTAAAATACTTTAGGGTTATTATCCCTTATAACAGTTATGGCAAACTGTATTCAAACGCTTTTTGCATGTAAAGCAGTGGCATGTTACACACTTAACACTAAAAAAACCGCGAGGGGTCATTTTGATCCCTACCATATGAATATATTTCGGTTCGAACCAGAAATTTCTTTGTAAAGTAAGTTTAAAAGATACAAAGAAGAAAAATGTTAAATAAATATGTTAAACAGATTTAAATAAAAATTCCGTTGCAAAATATTTTTATAAAACTTGAATAAAATTTTCGGTCGTTTTAGTGTTAAAAATACATTTTTTGGCTGTTTCTTCGCATAGATGATATCTTCCTCGCTTCTTCGAAATTTTCAAGTCAGCTGAAGTGCCAGTAATTTCTTTGCGGATTTGCCTGTTGAACCATCTGTTTTGCTCTTTGCCCTCTTGGAAGATTTTCTCTTTTATCCATATGCTTTTTACAAGTTCTTCACCCAAGTTTCCAAAAAAAAAAAAAAAAAAAAACCCTCGTCTATAAGGACAATCTTTCATCCATAAATTATTTATTTTGTAAAAAAGTATATGCAGCTATATCTAAAATATTGCAAAACACAACAAACGGCGAAACATCTTCCTTTTTGTAGTGTAGGTAGCTACCATTTTGTCCAGTGTATCAACATTTCCCTTAGTTTTATTATAATCAATGATGGTCTCTGGTTTTCTTTGAATTCTTTGTTCAATTTTCTCATTCCTATGCAATGTACTTGGGAAAAGAACACATTTATTTTTCTTTGGAATGTACGACACAAGCGTTGTATCTTTAGTAAACGAAAATGTTGAACTATATATTTCTTTTCTTTTTTTTCTAAAATTTCTTTAGGGATAGACCATTTATTTTTGCTTATTGTACCAATCATTGTTATATATTTTTTTCTGAGCAACATTTGACATAATCATAAAATGAAAAGAAATTAACACAAGTTATGTTATGTCCTCGTAAAGAATACGATAAGTCCAAAACTACTCTCAATCCTTGGCTTCTTTCGGGTACATTTCCTGGTTGTTTCCTAAATATGCCTGAATATTCCAAACATAGCACGTGTCATTATCGCTCAAAAGCATAGAAGATTTATTCCGTATTTAGCAGGTTTGCTGTTTTGCCTAAAAGGATATTTGCCTCTGAAAGCAATAAGTTGTTCGTCCACCTTTACATATACTTCTGTATTGAAAAGATTAGGTAAAATGTCTAGCCATTTATCCTAAAATTCTCGAATTGCGGCAAACTTCTGATTTCATTTTCTTCATTCGAGTTTCCCGGTCATCAATGCCTCCCAAGAAATAAAACTAAAATTTTCATATAACGGAAGAATAAAACATCTACTACCGTTCTCCTCAAGTAAATATTCACACTCATTCTAAAAGGTAAACATTTTACTTATAACTGAGAGAAAAATAACAAAGAAAAATAATATAAATGAATCTCCGCTATGACTTGGCTGGCACCAGATGTCTCACAACTTCATCCTTTCTCCAATAATTCTTACAATTTTTTTCCCTTTACCCTTTTTCATCTGTATAGCACAGATAAAACAATATCGGCGTTATCAAAAAACAAAGAGAATGTATTTTTATGCTTCAACAAAATAGACCCGAGGGGCAGATTAAGGTGATTTTTTGCTAAGTTAAAACTAAAAGTTCCATTAATTTAAAATTTTAGTATGTGTTAGTTAAAAAAAAAATCATGAAATGTCATGAAATTTCAGGAAATTCTAATTAGTTTTTGTGTAACTCAAACTGAAACATGTGTATGGGCGTTGCCATTGGAATACTCAAGGTCAGAGGACACGAGTTGTGACGTCATCACTAATCGACCGACTTCACACTAGTGTTGGAATTCACACTGGAAATTTTTGAATAGCAATTTTCTTTTCCTTTATTTGTGGAATATCTACCATCTTATAAAAAATTAATAACTATTTAAACTTACTGGTGAGAATTTGGAATCCCCCAATAAAAATTCAGCCAGATGCAGAATTCCGCAGTGTTGCCGCATCTGGCTGAATTTTTATTGGGGGATTCCAAATTCTCACCAGTAAGTTTAAATAGCTATTATTGTTTTATAAGATGACAGATATTCCACAAATAAAATAAAAGAAAATTGCTATTCAAAATTTTCCTGGTGTGAATTCCAACACTAGTGAGAAATCGGTCGATTAGTGATGACGTCACAACTCATGTCCTCTGGCCTTGAGTATTTAGATGGCAGCGGTATGGGCCTAAAACGACCCAAGGAGCTTTCTAGGGTTAAAGGAAAAGTAGTATTCAAAATCCGTAACCCTTGGCACCTATGCATTTGCAATAGACATCTACCACAAAGATTATAGTGGCATACATGCCAAACTTACTTTTTTGTTTCTATTCAAATTAATTTAACTCCTTGAAGAGCGATGGTTCATCTTTGGACAACTTAATTTTAATCTTTAAATGGCACATTGGCACCCGAATTTTGAAATGAAAATTTCTCTTTTATTAAGGACGTGAAGAAAAGCTTTTACTTATTTTCAAATAAATTTGTTTCAAAATTCTGGTGTGAATAAACTGTTTCAACATATTACGAATAGAAGTACTTTGCTCCTGAAAGTTTTCTGAAGTCAAATAATATTTCGAACAAGAAATTTTGATTAATAAATGAAGTCATGTAATTGCCACATACAAAAAAGATACATTTTGTTAAATAAATTACCTGTGCCCATTTCAAATGAAAGAAACAAGTAAGTATGGCGGTTATACAACTATAATCTTTGTGGTACAGCTCTATTGCAAATGCCTAGGTGCCAACAGTTACGGATTTTGAATACCACTTTTTCTTTAAAATGAAATATGATTCCTTTCATCGCAGGACTCTAAGTTGAAAGAAGACACATTTTTCTATCAAATAAAAGTGGTATTCAAAATCCGTAGCTCTTGGCACCAGAAAATGATGTAGAAATCTACCATGAATATTACTGTGTTCAATTATTTGTACTAACACAGGGGTGGCCAACTGTGGCACGCGCCACCCCACTAAAATTTTACAGTAATCATTGCCTTATCTAATCATCGAATCTTTGCGATTCAAGAAGTTGAATTTTTCTGTAAAACTTTAGTGGTTTCAGGCGTGCCACTGTTGGCCACCCCTGTACTAACAAGATAACTGATTTGAGCCTACTTTTTCTTCAGCGATAAATGTTCGATCGTGTTAAGGCAGAGTGAATTGTAAAATGTAAACCTTGAAGTTATAGCTGGGAACCTTTATGCTCTTTTGTTAACCCCTTCAAGGGCGGTGGTTTATTTTTGGACTACCTAATTTTAATCCCTAAAAGCCACACTTGCACCAGAATAATGGAATGATAAATTTCCTTTTATTAAATGCGTGAACAAAAGCTTTTGCTTATTTTGAAATAAATGTGCTTATAAATTCTGGTGTCATTTACTCATTTTAGTATTTTGCGAATAGAAGTACCTTGCCCCTGAAAGGGCTAAAACTATAGTAGAAAATTTTAACTTATTGCTGATTTTGGCGTGAGAAAAATGTATATATGTATTGCGTAAATACACGTTGTTTCTAAACTCATGATACAAACTTTAAGGGTAGGTAGAGCACACAGTAACAATCATTTATTGTATAGGAATGTATGGGACTAAGTGACGCATTAAGGTAAAACAACAGGGGGTCAACTAGGCCCCTTTTTTAATTTTCAAAATTTCTCATTCATACCAGAAAATTGTTATGCTATCCTTATCTTGACATTTCATAATTACTTAATAATAAAATTCTTCTTTGAAAATTTTTGGTATGAAATCGAAATTTTTTTAATTGAAAATAGAAATAGAAATAGAATTTTTTTTTTAAATAGAAATGGGATTTTTGGTTGATTACACTGGCGGTAGAGGGCAGTAAGTGACTGGTCGCCGCTCAATACCATGCATTCAAGTAGAAGAAATCGCCATTTTTAATTGTGCTACCGTTCGTCATGGAAGACTTTACATATGCCGAAAAACCCGACATGCATTTCATGTATGGTCGTGCAAATGGCAACGCCAGAGCTGCCCTACGAATGTATCAGGAGCAGTTTCCTCGCAGAAGAATGACTGATCATAGAATGTTTCAGTGCTTACGCTGTCAGCTTTCTGAAACAGGTTCTTTCCACGTCACCAGACAGGAAACTGGGCGAGAAAGAGCTGTATGCAGTGCTAGCCTGGAAGAAATTATTTTGAATTTTGTGAGTGAAAGTCCCGAATCAAGTACAAGAGCTGTTGCACAGAATTTAGGTGTGAGCCATCCGACCGTTTGGAGAGTGTTAAATGAAAATCGATTTCATCCATTCCATTTTCAACGTGTACAAACTTTGAATGCGGAAGACTATCTTCTGCGGTTGAACTTTTGCCAGTGGGTTTTGCAGCAACATATATTGCAGCCAGACTTTACTGCTCATATTCTTTTTACAGATGAGGCCGTACTTGCACGCGAGGGTGTATTTAATGCGCACAATTTCCATCTTTGGGCAACTAATAATCCACATGCTTATTAACCACGATTTTCTGTGAATTTGTGGGCGGGTATTGTTAATAATTATTTGATTGGCCCATCCCTACTACCAAAGATGCTGGATGGTCGCTGTTACTTTATTTTTTTGCTGCAGGTTTTACCAGAACTGCAGCAAGATGTTCCGATCGCCATTCGTAACCGGATGTGGTTTCAACATGATGGAGCGCCCGCGCACTTCACCATTAATGTGCGCAGTTACCTGAATGCCAAATTTGGGAAGCGATGGATTGGGAGTGGTGAATCAGTTCCTTGGACACCGCGATCTCCCGCTTTATCGAGACTTGATTTCTTTTTATGGCGACATCTGAAGAGTCTTGTTAATGAGACTCCAGTTGAATCAGACGAAAATCTAATAGCTCGTATATCCGAAGCTGCTGCACGTGTGCGGGAAATGCCTGACATCTTTAGAACTGTACGCCAATCGTTCCACTGACGCTGCCAAGCATGTATCACAGTTGGTGGGCGCAATTTTGAACACTTATTGTAATATTATTGTATGCATTATTATTTACTTGTAAACTACATTATAAATAAACATTTTATCTTTTTTATTCATGTATTTCGTTTGATAAGTTTGCCAGTTTTGCGCTTTTTTTTAATTCAAAAATTTCGATTTCATACCAAAAATTTTCAAAGAAGAATTTTACTGTTAAGTAATTATGAAATGTCAAGAAAAGGATAGCATAAAAATTTTCTGGTATGAATGAGAAATTTTGAAAATTAAAAAAGGGGCCTAATTGCCCCCCAGCTGTTTTTACCTTAATGCGTTACTTGGTCCCATACATTCCTATACAAAAAATGATTGTTACTGTGTGCTCTACCTACCCTTAAAGTTTGTACCATGAGTTTAGAAACACCCTGTATATAATTTGGTTCTATTATGTTAATCGGGCGCCAGTAATAAATCGCTAACTGTTGTTTCGTTTGGCTTTATTTGCATTGTAACCTTTTACCGCTATTCATCTCAAGCAGCATTATTAAAATGTTGTTGTGACATTGGAATATGTTTGTGTTACTACACTGTTAAAAATATCGTGAAAAATTACCTCTGTTTTTAAAGGCTCTCTATTTTCTGACCAATGAGAACGCTACATAAACACCTATGAAGCGTTCTCATTGGTTAGAAAATAGATAGCCTTGAAAAACAGAGGTAATTTTTCACGATATTTTTAACAGTGTAGGCTTCGTTTTATAATTGTGAGAAGTTGGAAATTAACGGAAACAGAGCAAGAAGCTGTAAATGTTTTCAAGAGAAAGAACACACAGAAACTGTTTTCACAGATTTTAAGTAATATAAAAAGATTTTGGGATCTTAAGTAACGTAAGTTATTGTTTCATACTTTCATTATGAAATTAATTCTTCGTAGTTTATGTTATGTTTTATTTAAATATTTTTAATATATTTTAGGTACTTTTAAGAAGGTTTTTTTAAGATATTATAATACAGTGTTGAAATATTGGGTGTATAAAATTAGGATACTTTTACGTTACTGTGGTGGATATTGGAGTGCATTTAGATATGGACCGAGAGGCGGTTGCACAGACCATCATCTCATCGAGTTGGCGACTGAAGCTCCAGGATTAGACAGAAATCCATTCGCATATTAAAATGCAACTGGTTTCCCAAGTCATATCTTGGTGGAAAACACCTAGTACAAACCCGATTTTAGTGGCTGACTGGTGGGTTTACGATTAAGTTTTTCTGCTCCCAATCCTCGATGTTTTAATAACATTGGGTGCATGGGTGCAGGAAAATACAATGGTAAACCAACCAGTCAACCACTAAAATCGGGTTTGCAGGTGTTTTGCACCAAGATATGACTTGGCAGACCAGTTCCATTTTAATATCCCAGCAAAAAAATAGGTGCTGGCAATGACGGAGAAGAATGGTCTACCACTGCATGACCACTGCTGGACAGCTTCAGTCAACTTTGCTGTTGGAAATCATCAGATAAAATTCTAGTGGGATTCCGTTTTATCTCATGCGCTGGCCCACCACTACATGGAAGTGCACGAAATTTTGCAGTATTATTGCTGAGAAACCTTACGCTAGATGGCGTTGCGAATATCGAAGACATTGAGTATTTAAACACAAATCTGAAATGAATATCTTAACACAATTTAAACTGTGAAGCTAATTTTTTTAAAACTGTAAATAATATAGCACCACTGCCACCAACAAAATAAATAAGTAAATGGATTAATAAATAAATTCTTTATTTCAACATACTGTTTTTTCTCCTTAAATCTGGTTTTACTAAGTTACAAAGGATTTCGGTTTTCATAATTTACGCAGTTCAGAATCAATAATAATAAAAAAAAAACCGTATAAAATATAGGATTTCTATACAATACAATACGGAGAGTGACCACATGGAAACCACTGCAAGTTCAAATATTTCAATAGACATTTCTATTATAGACAGACACTTCTACAGATATTTCTATAGCTATTGATAAAACTAGCTGATAGAAAAGAGAGCCGTAATACTTTGTTTTTTTATAGAATTCTATAAGAAATTTTTGTAAGGGAAAGTGCTGGGCCAGCAAAGGAATAGCAGTGGGATAAATGCTAGCACTGCAGGAAATGTGCCGGATTGAAGTAATGTGATGGCATACTAATGCTGGCCTGCTGTAAGCCATCACTGATGGACCAGCTGCATTCCGCACGCACACTATTTTACAGGTTTAAGTAATGACACCATTGCACTTTACCGGTGATGGCAGTGCTGGATGCCATCTTTTTTCCAGCTGATGGCCCACTGTTTATTTCTTTGCTGGGATGTGAATCGAGTTTTAACTAATCCTGGAATTTCAGCCGTCAATTCGGTGAGGTGAGGGTTTGTGCATCCGCCTCCCAGTATAATATATTATATTGATCTATATTTTAACGAATTTCTTGCATTTTAGAGACTGTAGCAAAAAGAATTTCATGCATCTAGCCATCTTAATTTTTATAATCGGTGCGTAGCGCTCATACATTGCCTAGTTATTGGGGTTTTAGCGATTTTCATAAATTTTAGAGACTCTCGCACAACGAATTTCATGCTTCCAGCTAAATTTTGCTTTTTTGTTTAATGGACACATTTTCGCCTCAGAGCAACACTAGGGCATCTAATAATAATTGAAAATGAGATGTCTGACTTACTGCTATGAAAAACTATGTCTACATCTAGTGGAACAGTAGGGAATTCTTATAAAACACATCCGATATATAGTACTAAACAAAACTTTGTGTTTCAGAAGTTGTTCTACTAGATGCAAACACAGTTATTCATAGAAGTAAGTCAGACATCTCCTTTTTATTGTTACTAAATGTCGTACTGTTGCTCTGAGGCGACAACATAGCGCTCATACATGGGTTAGAGATCGGGGTTTTGCAGAATTTGGTAGATTTAAACATTGCTGCAGATAATGTTTCATGCATTTTGTGTTGTTTTTCTTATCAGAAAATGGGGATATGGCGAGAAAAGTTGGTTGATGAGATTTTGGTGATGAGTGGCATCCGGCTAACAGAAAAGTTCCAATGGTTTTTCCGTATTAAACATAAAAACGAAATTTATCTTAAAGCTACAGACTGACCACAAAGCACCCCTGATTTTTAAAATTCAGTACATTCATTAACCCTGTGTTCAATCCATGGGAACGACCGTGGGCATGTCTGACACTTTTACGCATAAATTAGCTTTATACTTAAATAGTTCAGAGCAGGTTCTCCAGTTTGGACTCCTTCATATTCAGAAATCCCGAATTCGTGTCCGAAATTTTGAATAGTAATATTTCATTTATTTAATGTCAGACATTTTGAGATTACTTGAAGTAAAAATTCTTTTTTTGAGATTTTTGTTATGGGTGCGGAATATCTAAATGATGAAAGAGACCAAACTAGTAATCCTATGTTAATCCTTTCATGGGCAAAATTCTTCAATTCTGAAAATGCTGAAAATGATTGAATGACACCAGAATTTACAAACAAATTTATTTGAAAATAATTTAAAGTTTTCTTTTCACGTACTTAATAAAAGGAAAATTTTCATTCCAAAATTCTGTTGCCACCGTGACATTTAGGGATTAAAATTAAGTGGTTCAAAAATTAACTACCCAAACTTTTCAAATAAACATTTTTATTTTCATCCAACATTCATATATCTTAATATTGAGCATCGATATTTTGAAACATCATTTTCATATTAGTAAAAAAAAAAAATACATTTGTTGTGGATGTGACATAGATGTCACACTCACAACACATAAAAACTTTTTTTTTCAATGAAAATTATGTTTCAGAAAATCCATTTTGCTATATTAAGATAGATGTCACATTTACAACACATAAAACTTTTTTTTAATGAAAATTATATTTCAGAAAATCCATTCTGCTATATTAAGATAGACAAACGTTGCTTACAGACAAAATATTAACCCTAGAACTACCGAAAATTTTACTCAAGTTTTATAAAAATATTGCACATCAGAATTCTTATTTAAAACTATGGAACTTATTTACTTAACTCATTATTGTCTGGTTTACACATTTAGTTTATTTTAAAGAAATTTCTGGTTAGAATAAATATTTCGAATGTACCCATCGGGCCCATTGGACCCGTCTGGTAGACGGAGAGTTAAATTTAAAATCATGGGCCTTTAATACCTTTAAAGTATAAAGCTAAATGGGGTGCAAAAGAGTCTGGTAATCCCCATGGTTTTTACCGTGGTCAGGTAATAACTATAAAAATGAAGTAATTAACATGTTTAAAAGGTATCTTGTAATCTTCGCATAGAGTAACTTAAAAATAGTTCAGTTTTTAGCACATAGATGGTACTGCGCTGACTGACCCTGCAACAATACTCAGTGGTGCCCAAAATTTCGAAATTGAACTGGAAAAACTGTGTGATCTTTGATCCAGTCTTTCTACGTCATCTTGATTATTCTTATGAATTCAGAGAGCGCAGTGCCATCTATTAGCTAAATTTTTTACTTAAAAAAAATAGTTCGTATCAAATTTAAGATCTACTTTATAAGCAAGTCACATTTTTCATGTTTATATTTTGTATAAAAAGTTAAAACAAGCATAAAAGTACTTAAAAGGTGCTAAAATTTATAATGATGTTACTATATCCCGAGATCTTTCGAACGCACACGCGCTCATTTTCAAGGGAAAAAGTGACTGACTGGAATATAAAAAAAAAACACGCGTAAAACAAGATGAAATAGTACGCATGTGCAAGCAAGGTTCAGTCCATTGCTCCAGGAAGCAGTGTTGCCAGTGGGCTACTTTTTTAAATTCAGATTTCTTGACTGGCACCACTTTCCTGAAATTGTAAAATTCCCCTTGTTTTCGCCTTAATTATTATGTCATTAAATAAGGCGAATTTTACTATTTTAAAAAAGTGGTGCCAATCAAGAAATCTGAATTTAAAAAAAGTAGCCCACTGGCAGCACTGCCAGGAAGAAGGGGCCGGAGGGAAGAGGAGAAAGGATGAACCCTTACCACTCCGTTGGCTCCGCTGCGGAGACATAATCTTTCTTTGCACAATTTGTTTTTGGTGCCAGTAATAAAGGAAAATAAAATTTACCTTATTTCATCAGACGGTTTTTGAAATTGTGTACTCTAAAGAAACTTCTTTTGAAAAAGTAGTGCTAATCGAATAAAACTTGTGTAAGAGACGCCGGAATGCAAAGGTTAAGTCATATTTTCAGGATCTCTCGAAATGCTTAAAATGTTAAACCAAATAACGGGAATATTATACGAAAGGACATCGTAATAGACATCAATTTTACAATGTTAAATTGATAAAGAACAGTTTTGAAAATAAATTAAAGCGTACCGTTTATAGAAAACAATGCAGATTTAACAATACTATTTCTTTTGATTGTAACTCACCATTTGCATATAAAATTGCTACCTACAGGTTTTACGTTAAACGTGCCTTCGAAGTTTCTACATATAAATAGTTACAAAATGAGATTAGTTACATTAACCCTTTCAGGGGCAAGGTTCTTCTATTAACAAAATAACTGACACCAGAATTTACAAACAAATTTATTTGAAAATAAGTAAACGCTTTTCTTCACGCACTTAATAAAATGGAAAATTACAAACAAAATTCTGGTGCCAATGTCCCATTTAGGGATTATAATTAGGTGGTCCAAAAATGAAACACCGCCCTTCAAAGGGTTAAACAGATTGCTATTGAGAATAGTTTCCCTCCTAAATACATTAATAGAGTTTTCGATCAAGCAAAACAAACAACACAGAAGAATGATTTAAATTTGAACACGTTTACGTTTTGCACGTTTGAATATATCCCACAACCTTGTGAAAGATTGAGATATGCATCACTAAAATATAATATTAATTTAATAGCTAAACCTCCAGCAAAACTGAAAAATTAAGACAATAAAATTGATCCTGTTCCAAATGATGAAAAAGCAGGCTTTTACATAATCTCATTCAACACAGAACATCAAAAAAGTTATCGGCAAGACATCTCGAAAATTTAACCCTTAAACGCGCGATTTTTTATTTTGTTTCGAAAAAATTATATATGATTCTATTAAAGGTTTGTTACACGGAAAAAAAATGAAAAAAAAAACCACAGATACATTTTTCATATGATACGTCAATCTTTTCTTCTGTTGCACATTTGCAATATAAGTAAAAACTACTGTCGTGTGGCTGTTTTACGCTAAAATATTGCAAATTAGTAAATATTTTAATAAGTATGTCTCCAAACACCTTATTTTATATGATTATTTATTTTATAAAACTTAACCTTCAACCCTTTAATTCTCATGATAGAATATGTTCTAGAAATTACGTAGCTAAGAGAATCTGACTTTACACCAGAAAGTTTCAATGGTTCATTTTGCTTTATTTAAATACGAAATGTCTGTTTTTAATTAAATCAGATATTGCTATTTTAATTTTCTGGTGTGAATTAGGTATATACGAAAAAAAAAATCTATTAAATTCAAAATACTGTTGTTTGCATATATGCAAAGCTGCGCACTAAAGGGTTAAAGAAAGGCTAAAAAAGCATTTATCTGATAACAAGTTTAACAAACAAAGTACAGCTTTATCCAGATTGTATCAGAAAGAAAATATTAAGATAGTTTTCGAAAAAGCTAAAATTATCATTCCTACATCTAACCATTACTGTTCAATAATCCACGAATCCATTGAGATTTTGCTTAGAAATGATACTGCCTTTAACGATGTCCTTTCGTATAATAGTCCAAGTATTGGGTTTAACATTTTAGGTATTTCGAGAGATCCTAAAAATATGACTTAATCTTTTCTCCCTCCCCCCCTTGTTCCTGGAGCAGTGAACTGAACCTCGCTTGCACATGCGTACTATTTCATCTTGTTTTACGTGGGGTTTTTAATATTCCAGTCAGTCACTTTTTCCCCTTGAAAATGAACGCGTGTGCGTTCGACAGATCTCGGGATATATTAACATCTTTATAAATTTTAGCACCTTTTAAGTAATTTTATGCTTGTTTTTAACTTTTTATATTAATAACAAGGTGAAAATTCCTTCACGGGACTAGTTAATACAGTGCTTTGATTTTATTTTATATTTTGTATAAGTTAATAGCTATTCAATTCATTAGTTGTTGGATTTCAGAAGTTGTGTTCGAGACACCGTGTAAATACAACAAGGGATATCTTCAAACTGAATGTTTCTTTAAGTTCAACAAATTTAATCAAAATTATTCAGCGATAATTAAATATACAGACTTAAAATTTTCATTATATTTTCATCAGTATTTATTTCAGGATTCTAATACATATAAGGTAAAAACTCTTGAGGAATGCACGAAGCAGCTTAGGGGAAGCAAAAAAAAAAAAAAAAAAAAAAAAAAAAAAAAAAAAAAAAAAAAAAAAAGGAATATATATATATATATATATATATATATATATATATATATATATTTTAATTTAAAGAGAACTTTTAATTTACAAAATATTTTCAAAACTTTTAAACAATACATTCTTTGAATCTAAAAATGCAATAAAAAAAAGCTAAAACGTTACATAAAAAGAAATGAAAGTCTCAAGAGCATCGATAGAATGGGGATGTGTTTTTGAATAATTCATAGAATTTTCTATAACTATACTTTTCACACGCTGCAAAAGTACTCACAATAAAAATATTTTAACAGATAAAAAACAAAGAAATTTTTTTAAAGCTATATTAAAAGTGTCTATTTAGAATTAAAAACGGGTATTTACTGAATTTATTTGAAATTCGGTCTTCAGACTAATATATCCAAGTATAATTACATTAGGAAAACGATATTCCAATCCACAAAAAATATTTTCCTGTGTTTGATAATTTACATCTTACAAAAATAAAATAAAACTGCTCAAAATATCAGACATTTATAGCTTAAGGGCACAATATACTTTAACATTTTTCTAATAAATTTCATTATCTAAACATCCAAATATCTGACAATTGATTTAAAAAGAAATAAAAATTTTCTTAACTATTTTAAACATGTAAAACTAAAGACTAATAACTTCGCATTGTTATTCATTATCCTGTATTTGCCAACTTACATACAGATCATTTCCGTAAACCTATGCCATTTTCACTCAGGTCTAACACAAGTTTCACACCGGAAATTTTTCATTATAAATGAAGTTATATCCGAACCAGCAAAAATCAAGAAACAATTTTTTACGGTTTTTTCTGGTTCGAAAGGTGTTTACTTGCCACAGAAAATATCAGTACCATGCCCAAAGCTAGCTGAAGAGTAGGACCTAAGTAGGGAGGGATAAGTTGCACCACTAAATTTTAATAGAAACTCTCCCTTTATTTAAACGAATTATTCATGCAGAATTTCTGTAACGAATAAGGAAAAAAACTATATTCATTTTTACTGGCGGAAGTCTGTCCCGTTGATAATCAGGCCCTGAGCGCTACCAATCAATACTGGAACAGGTCTTAAAGTTCTCAGCTACGCCGTCTTGCTAACGGGTATGAAAATTCAATAATGCAGATGATGTCAATAATTCGAATGAATCATTCCGGCATGCGCAAAAGCACAGCCTCAGACCTTGTTTTTTTTTTTTTTTTTTTTTTTTTTTTTTTTTTTTTTTTTCAATTCAATTTCTACCAGAAATTTTGTATCAAAAAAGAAGTTTCCTATTTTAATTAAATTCAATTTAAAAACTCCATAAAAATATAAAAATTCTTTTCCTCTTCAAAACTTCTGCAGATAATTGATTAAAAACTTTGTTTTTGCGCATGCCCAAATGATTCATTCGATAGTAAAATCACCGAATGAATAGTAGGCCTGAGCGCTGATAAAAAATTGGCGGCTGCCGAAGGCGGAATTTTTTCAACGTGTGTACGGTCCCTTGAATTTTGGTACCAATAATTTTTAAAAGATTTTTCCGCTTTATTTTTCTGAGATTAAACAAGTCAAAGAAATCTTTTATAAAATACTGGTGTCGCAATTTAATGGACCGTACACACATTAAACAAAATCCGCCTTCAGTAGCCGCCATTTGTCTGTCAGTGTTCAAGCCTAGTATTCAGGGGGTGGTGAGTAGAATCGTAGATGCCAACATCTCTTAATTATTCCAGAGTCTGATATTATAGCTATCCATTTAGAATGTCTTAAAATGCGATTGTCACTTAATTTTCTGATGCGAATCTAACGACTTGTTTATCTTACAGATTTGTTTTTATGTTTCTCGATAACTTTCATGTAGGGGAGGAGGTTTGATACTTAGAGAGGTTTGATACAATGACAATTTTTGTCAACAAATGGCATTAATAGCCATCGTAACAGATGTAAAGGCTTATTTTATTAGCAGAGGCCATTATTAGCTGGACTTAGCAGTGAAGAACTGACAATTAATTTTTTTTTTGAAGATTTTTTGAATGTCAATGTAAATTTTTTTAAATACTGATTTTCTTTCATAACTCGTATTACAGTGAAGATAATATCTCGTGATTATTTTTTGTTTGTAAAGCACATTGTTAGGGTGAGTTTTACTAGAAAGCAGATTGGCATTTTGCAACTGCATTTATGCAAAGTGATTGAAAATCCAATAAGGCATGATAGGAAGAAATGATACATTAGTGCTGGGGAGAAATGATACGCTTGTATATTTGAAATTTAATAGATTTTTTTAAATTTTAAACTAATATAGGACTATAATATTCATTATTGTTTTACAGCAAGAGCTACTGAAATTGGTAAGGAAGAACAAAGAGACTATTCATAGACATTATGTAGGTTATATTGAAAAGAAGTGCGATGATAGATGGTTAGTTCGCTTTGCTCGTCATGTAGAAGGAAAAAAGGTTAAATGGCCTGAAAGGGAAAATGTTTCTATAATTGACGAAGGGCAAATTGAAAAAAAAAAAACATTAAATCTACCCGATTTTACTTATCAAAATGATAGAGTTATTAGTTTTTCTTTTAACCATTTCAGGGGTGGTGGTATATTTATGAAACAACTTAATTTTAATTCCCAAACGCCACATTGGCACCAGCATTTTGGTAAAATATTTTACATTTAGTATGAAAGTGAAATATATCCCTTTTCTTATTTCTAATCTAATTTGTTGGTAAATTCCGGTGCCATTCATTTATTCAACACTTTAGCATTGAAAATGCTTTGACCCTGAAAGGGTTAAAGGAATCTTAAATGTGCTAAAGGGCATAGCCGGATAAGCATTGGAAACATGCCTTTTAATCAAATTTCCTGATTTTTTTCCCAGACGTAGCTACATATCTGACCATATATTTCCCCTATTATCACCCGATAAATATTGATATTTAATGAGATAAAAAGGTTTTTTCGATTTAAAAAAAAACGGATTTTCTCAAAAACTGCTCAACGGAATTTCATGCCATTAATTGAGGATATGTAGATACCAAAGATGCATAACTGATCATTTTTGTATAATTTTCTGTTTATAAAAACTATGTGAAATAGTGAAATAAAAATTTCAGAAAATAAAAATCGTATCTTATGGTTATCCGAAAATTACCATTTTCTTCTAAAAAATTCCCCATATGTTCCCGTATATTCTATATAAATGCCGAAAGTTTGCGTTGGGTACTAGATATAAATATTTACAAAAATGTACATTAAAATTATTGAAATTCATTTTAAGGCGTTATTTTGGGCGGGGCTACTCAACTTTCACACCCGAAAATTTTTTGGAATAAACAGTTACAGAATTGCTGTATTTTAAATTTTAATGAACACATGAGCAACATTATGTACACTGTCGATATCAAAAGGAACATGATGATGAAAACATGGCTTATATGCTTAATGGAATCTAAAATACATCAGTTGACATATTGTCTGCTGACTTTGTTCCAAAAATTCTTCGGATGTTGAAGTTAAGTAGCTCCGCCCCAAATAACGCCTTAAAATGAATTTCAATAATTTTAATATACATTTTTGTGAATATTTATATGTAGTACCCAACGCAAACTTTAGGCATTTATATAGAATATACGGGAACATATGGGGAATTTTTTACAAGAAAATGGTAATTTTTGGATAACCATAAGATATGATTTTTATTTTTTGAAATTTTTATTTCACTATTTCGCACAGTTTTTATAAACAGAAAATTATACAAAAATTACCAGTTATGCCTATTCGGTATCTATATATCCTCCGTTAACGGCATGAAATTCTGCGCAGCAGTTTTTGAGAAAATCCGTTTTTTAAAAAATCGAAAATACATTTTTATCTCATTAAATATCAATATTTATAAGGTGATAATGGGGGAAGTATATTATCAGATATGTAGCCACATCTGGGAAAAAAATCAGGAACTTTGATTGAAAGGCATGTTTCCAATGCTTATCCGGCTATGCCCTTTATGTTAAATTGTTTGCAAATCAGCAATGTTCACTTCTTTTCTCCTTGCAGCTAGATCTCTGGGGATTTTTTCATTATTTATTTTCTAAAAAGTGTGTTAATAGGATTGGTTAAATAATAGCAATAGTTTAAATATTTTTGTAAAAAACATTTCTGAAACAAAAATATATCAATGTCATTTCGTTTTAAATTTTACTTAAATATTTCAAGATTTATCATAAAAAAATTTTATGACGCATAAATTGAATTGTCTGCATTTTTTTTCAATTTACCTAATAATGTATATAACTATTTTTTAAATTCACAATATTTTTAATAAATGAATAAAATGTCACTTTATAAGAAAACATGAAAAATTTGTTTAAAAATAGCTTTCTAAGGGTTGTAAAAAATTAGTAAAAAAAAGTATCATACCTTCCCTATCTCCCCTACTCTTTCTTGGCTGGTGAAGCTCGTTGATGATCTTTGTCTTTCGGAACGTTGTCTATGAACATCATGCACTCATTCGTATCAGACTTATCTTTTATTCGATTGAATATAAGACGCGTGGATGGATCTTCCTGAAGCTCCCTACGACATTGATTTGTACTTCTGCTATATATTTTCATACTTCCAATAGCATTTTGAAATAAATTTTCTCTTCAAAAGTTAATCTTGGTACATTCATTATTTTCAATTAATTTGACCCTGAAATTAAAGGAAAATCAGAAAGTTATAACCCATTAAAAGTGAATACATTTTTTGGACAATCTGTACATACAGTGGCGGTCAAAAGTTTCCGGCCAGCATAAAATTTTTCGTTAATTTGTAAGTATACCCATATGAAGAGGAATCACAAGGCGATACTTATAGATTTTATTGACATAATAGTTAGGGACTTATTTATGGAATAACAAATAAATATCAATAAATTTAATTGACAAAACTAATTGCAAAGGCAAACGCATGTTCTCAAAAGTTTCCGGCCATCTTGGCAAGTTTGAAAAAAAATGGTGTTATAAAAGAAAATAACTGTGAACTACAACATTTACAATTAGTATTTTGTCGTCATAACTTTAGCAATAAGTACTGCGGCAGAGCGACATGTAATCAATTCAATGAAACGTTGAAGATCGTCTATGGTAAGATGTTTGCACTCTTCTTGCAATTTTTGGGAAAATTCTGCTAAATTGCAATATTTGTAATTCCGCACACGTTTGTCAAGTTCATGGAAAAGATTTTCTATTGGATTCAGATCGGGTGACTGGGTTGGCTTTTTCAAAAGCGGATTTTTTTGTGCTAAAGCCACAGCTTGACGAGCTTGCATGTATGCTTTGGGTCGTTATCATGCTGAAACAAATAGTTGCGACCAAATTTTTTCCTCCAATAAGGCAGCAAATAATCTTGCAAGATATCCTTATACATTGCATCATTCATCTTGCCACGGATATCAACTAACAGACCGACAACTTTTCCAGAAAACGCTCCCCACACCATAACGTGTCCTCCGCCATGCTTCATTTTAGGAATAAGATATCTCGAATCATATCTTTGTTCTTAGGTCATTGGATGTACAGTCTGCCATCACTTCCAAAAAGCTTGAACTTCGATTCATCGGAAAATAGTACTTTTTTCCAGTTTTCACTTCACCAGTCTTTGTGGCCCTTGGCAAACGCCAATCCAGGCCCGCTGATTTTTTTAACTTATGAAAGGTTTTTTAACACCGACTCTTTCATAAAGTCCCACGTCACGTAAGCATCTTGACACGGTAGACCGATTTATTTCAGCACTATTAACACTCCGTAAATCGCGGTATATTGCAGTTGCATTTTTATATTACACTATTTTTCTCCTGATAATTGTGTCCACACGAATATCGTTTTCCAGAGTCTCGCGGACCGTGGCAAGTCCTGGAGGCCATGGCCATCTTTATATTTTAAAAAATATATCGTTTACAGTAGATTTTTTGATCGATAACTTTGCCGCAATCTCACAAGAGGATAGGCCCTTTAGCGACAAACAAACCACTCGTTTACGAACAATAGTTGTTGAACTTTTCATTTTTTAATTTCAACTACGTTATTCACATTGATTAATTAACAAATGCGGCCAAATGAAAAAAAAAACACTTTACCGATAGCAAAAACAAACGAATGACAAATGGCCGTAAACTTTTCATTGAATCTTTCACTCAACCTTGAATTTCGAATTCCTCCCCTTTGTATCAAGTGTCTTTAATATCCAATCAAAATGATCCCGTGGCCAGATGACATTTACCTAATATTTGGAGCAATTGCACTTCTTCGCTGAAACTTTCTGACAAATAAATCAAAGAAACTAACCGGCCGGAAACTTTTGCCCGGCACTGTATGTATATTACTAAAATATGAGAAAGATTTCTAAAATATTTTATTAAATTTAAATTCAACAATTACATTTAATATTGCACAATATTTAGTTCATGATTTCGTATATTCGAAAAGCAAATAGACATCCAACGGTATCATATATGCAGAGGCCGATGCTTATATAATAGGATGGGAAGCTCCCCAGATTAATTTGAAGTTCAGTGTTACCAACTACTAGAAAAAAAAAATATATACATATGATATTTCCAGGGCTCCCATTCGGTCCAATTTTTGAACACCACATTTATTTAAAGAAAAATCTTCTTTATAAATTACGTAGGAAACATACCAGGAAGAGCGTTTTTCTTGCAATTGTTGCAGAAACCTAACAAGAATTTCGTTCTAAAAAATTACTGGTTTCCAAAAGACGGACCAGTGGGAGCCCTGTATTTCTAAAAACAGGATTCGTTCGGGTCAGGGAATTTCCAGATCGGGAATTTCTTTGGTACCAGTATTTTCTAATAAAAATCTCGCCTTAAATAAGACGAAATTTTGAGCGTTTAACCCTTTATCTGCAGACGGTACTTATAAATACCATTAAAATAACTTGTTATAAAATTCATTTAATACATCGATTAGTTGTAATACTGTTTAGAATGATTTATAGATACATTAATTTATCTTGTTCCAAAAGCATTATGGGTTACACAAAATAAAAATACTTTTAAAAGGATGATTTTTTTTGTGTTTGCATCTTTTCAGCTTTCTTGGCGTCGGGGGAGGGGGGAGGGAATTTTTCAATTAGAAAATATTTCTATATTTCTATTGTAAGAACATTATATTTGTACACTTACTAATTCTCCAAAATACTAAGAAAAATATTTAAAATAAAAGATTTGAGTGGAGAAGATGATAGAAGAATAAGGCCATAATTAATGAATAAAAGGAGTTTAATGGTTCTGGATTATAATTTACACATTAAGTTAATATTATATTTACAAAGTACGCGAGGGTAGGATGTTTTCTGTGGCATCCGCCCGCACAATCGGAGATTTCATATCGGACTTTTGTCCGGTTCCGTAGTGACGTCTGCTCTCATCTAGAGCTAGGAAAAATACGTCCGATCTCAGTCACTTCGAAATGAAATCTGAACTTTGGTTGTTAATTGTTCCCGAGCAAAAAGGATGCAAAGCTGTACATCAGCAAATTCAATACCATCTGTTGTTCTGAGGTTACAAGTTTCTCATGGAAATTTCTGACAGAATCCTATTACTTGGCGGAGAGTGTTATGGGAACTCTAAAACCACAACTCACACTCGGCTATTTTGATCGCTTGACGACCCCGTCAGCGTGTTAAATAAGCAACAAGATATATCAAAAACAAAAAAAACCATCTAAAAATAATTAGAACCCAAAGGAAAAATCTGTCAAGAAATAATTAAGAAAATCGAGCTAAAATTAATAAAAAAAATTAAGTCTAAATTTTATGCATATTCATGCTGAGCTGCCGTGGGATATCTCCAACAAAAGAAAGTAAAAGAGTAAAAAATCTCTGGATATCGTCAATTTGCGTCATGAGACCGTCTTCCTCATGCGCCGTCATCAGGGATGAAAAATATAATGTGATAAGGCCGTCTGCCCCTTATATTATCATCGAGAAAACAAACTAAAATCTGCCTCATCTTAGGTAGAATTTTGTAAAAAAAAAAAACATCGTTATCCCAACGTCAATTCGTGAAGAAAAATTTTTCTTTGCCTCGTCTAGGCAAAAAAAAATTCCCACCCAAAAGGGCTTTTTTTCGACAGCCAGCTATTATTTCTGTAAAAAAATGTGCGAGAGGGGGGGGGGGGGGTAAAACACATACATATATATATATAGCAATTCAATAAAAAGTTTACACATAAAATACAGTTTTAACAATATAAATACAACAATTTTCTTTTTCTTCTTGTAAAAAAGTGAATGTTAAAAAAAATAATGTCCTGTGTAGAGTCATGTTAAACAAAGTTGTTATTTACGCAACATAAAAAAGCACCTGCTGCGTAATAGGCATGTGTAGTAAAAAAGATTTAAGGCAAAATGAAAAAAATAAAGCACCATTTGCAATCCGAGAGAAAAATAAATTGCCATGTGAAAAAAAAAGCACAGCATGGCTTCAATAAAAAAGTTTTGAGCATATATTATATCGCTCAGAGATTAAAAAGAATGTTGAACAGAACTTCCACAAAAAAAGCACTGAAATTCTGTTAATATAAAAAGGAAAAATAAATATAAACACACTGTTGCACCCCTCACAAACAGATAAGGGTTATATCAAACACTGTTGATAATAAATTGCTTGCACACGATACCTTTTTAAAAAATAAAAACTGAAGATTATCACACTGTAGAATGGCACAAAACACAATAAAGAGAAAATCAAACACCTTGTGAAGAAGGTTTTCATCCCTAATTGCAATCTTAGCTGTGAGATGGTGAGTCACAGTTGTAAATTTCACTATTTCGTATGGGGAAAAAATAATCGTGGATGATTGCTGTAATCGTAAAAAAAATCGTAGAATAAATGAAGTTAGATGAAAGTCACACAGAGAATAACAGTCTATAGTGGTGTACGATATATATGTTCTCATAAATAAGCAGATATATAGATGTAAAACACAGAATATATAAACACAGCTAAAAAAAATAATAGTAATAGAAAACAAATTTATGATAAATTCGGTGGTTGCACTAGTGACCTATATGCGTTAAGCATATTTCTTTTTGGAGATTTCATTCTGCGTTTTTTCTTTCTTTTCGTTGATTTCCCACAGTTTCGGTGTATAAGAAATAAACAAGAAATGATAAGGACATGCAGGACTTCCTTCCAATTAGTAACCTCACTCAAATCTTGAGATGATTGGTACTTATGGAGTGCAGAATGATTGAGTCCATTGGTAGAATTAAACAGTGATAAACAGCTGATAAATAAGATGAACGCGGTCGTAAAAAGTTTGTACGAAAGGAAATTTAAATTGAAGAAAAAACAGTTTGGCCATGTTGCGAGATGCTTCAGATGTGTTGAGTCATGCACTGGATCAATTTCGCCGTCACTATGAATATTTTCATTCGAAAAATCTTTATTTACACTCGACTGTTTCAGATTTTGGGGGGAAGAATTTAAAAGAAATGTTTCTGTAGTGCATCTTGCGTCAGGAAATGAAGGTACAGTCGTGGAAAAAAAAAGTAAACACCCCCTGCTAACTCCTCAAAAAATTATCGTAGAAAAAAGTCACTGGTACCGAACGATTGGAAATAAAGTCTACTTTTAAATGATGTATATAAAATTTCCTTGGGGGTCATCTACATATTAAAACGACCCACAACTTTGTTTTTTTCAATAGCAGTACACAATTCTGACAGCATAAATGAATTTTACTCCCTTGAATTAGCCTAAAAACGAATTTTTCTGCAATTCGTACCACAAGTTTCCAAGAAATTAATTATTTTAAAACAAGCGTATTTTAAGGGCTGTATCCAAATTGAAGTTCCGTACTCGATTATTAACCGATAGAGCCCCTTACTTGATCAAGGCACCTTAAGCGTCACTCAAGGAGTCAATGAAGCCTGTTAGATTACAGTACAGCAGAATAAATTTCAAAATATCTACTCACTTCCATCATAGACAGCCCCTTAAACCATTATTTTGCCGTTTTTTAAGCATAATTTGAAAACTACTTGGAAGAAAAGTGTGAAATTTTGGTTTTCCATAATGCAGACCTTAATAAATCTAAATCCATCAAAAAAATTGTAGGTTGCAATTCATAATTTTTTCGAATATTAGTTTTATAATTCATAATTCATATCATAAAATTATAAAAATTGCAAATTCAGCGTATTTATGTTTGGGTATATTAGTATTATAGCTAAAAAAAAATTGCACATTAGGAGCATAATTTCAGGAGTTATAAATAAAAATATGAAAATGTAATTTAACATTAGAAGCACAAAATTTTGAATGTTTATAATTCAAAAACTTATCATTCAAATGACTTGAAATTTGGTGTCTAGGCATAGTTTGAACCGAAGATTTGAAATATCTCGTTAAAATTGGGTAATGCTATTGAAAAAAATGAAGTTTGGATTCGTTTTATTATGTAGATGACCCCCTAAGTAAATTTTATATGCATCATTTAAAAGTAGACCTTATTTCCAATGGTTCGGTACCAGGCACTTTCGTCTACGATAATTTGTTGAGGAGTTAGTAGGGGTGTTTACTTCTTTTTTCCCACGACTGTACATCGGATTTATCTTGAAATTTCGTTGCAGATGCATTATCAGACACAGTACTGCAATTTATAAAAATGTTTGGGGGTGGAGATTTAGATAATGTAACGCCGTTTTTGTCGCACGTGAGAGTGCCCTGAAATATGACATGTGTCTCTATAATAAGCGGCATGGACATATGAGAAGACTTAACTACGCAAACAGAACTAGAAAAAGTAATATCGTCTATTTCTATATCGGTAAAAAACGATCCTATAGGTTCAATAATATGGTTACCGATGCCCGACAATTGTACAGGAGCTCGGGTGAGGGGGGGGGGGGGAGACCCAATTTGTTGATAAATATCTTCTCTCAGTATTGTCAATGGACTTCCTGTGTCTAAAATTGAATTCATCTGTAAATTAGAAATTTTTACTGGTTTCTGCATGCGCGGATGAGAATGACACATTTCTGCTACGTGAATTTGTTCGGCTCGGCTCGGCGACGTCTTGCATGAAGGGGAGGTGCCTTGAGTTATATGCACACATTGACTAGAACGGTGACCAGGGGCTAAATGACTATAGCAGGTTAATTTTGCAGTTTTCTCCGTCTGGTTAATTTTAGGAATGTTGGGTGTAGCCGATGACTTCGTTTGGTAAAATTTAGGGCTCTGCTCACAAATTGGTTCGAAAATTTGGAGCTTGTTTTTAAATTCGGCAATTGTGGTGCACCCGAATAATATATCTTTATTGCCAGGAGTGTTCTGTATACCATTAATGATATAATGCATCAAGGACGCGTCGTCGACATTACCCCTTTGGGCTATTTCTTTCATGATGAGGAAATATTCAGTGAATTTTTCATTGGTTTTACAGTTGCGTGCTGCCAACGTCTCATGGATTAGTGCAGGCGATGAGATGTGTTTGAATTCACTGATCAAGGCGTGCTTCAGCGTGCTATACGAGGTAATATTTGACTCACTACGCACGAATAATAAAGCTGTCCCCGTAAGCGCTCTCTCGACGAAGATGAGTTTTTGAATCTCGGTTAACGCAAAGCTATCTGCTAAGCCTTCAAATCGCTCAAACCATTTTAGAATATTGTCGGAAGATTTACCCGAAAACGGTTGTAACAAATTCTCAATGTCGGAAAATGCAATCGTGTGGCGTGGTTGAAACTGAGTGCCAGTTGGGGTATTATCTGCAGGGGCTTGTGTGCGGTCAGAGTTTAGGGTGTCATTTAATGTATTTCGCGAACTGTTTTCATTTTCAATTTCGGTTTCGGAATCTGTATGTGAAGTAAGGGCGTTTTGAAAGGTTTCTAAGTCAGTTAGAGCCTGCAATATACGTGTTGCAATATCCGAATCGCTTCCCTGAACGTCTAAATGAAATAAATTCGCCATACAATCTAACTGAATTTGGGAAAATTCGCCCAGAATTTTCCGCTAATTTAGTTTGAAATTGATCATCTCCTTTTTTAAATTTAAAACCTTCAAATTCTCTTAGTTCCTTCCTATTCAACCTTCCACTGTCCGTTTTAAAAATTAAATTATGTAACAACTTAATGCGATCAGTCCTTGCGGAATTAATTTGAGTTGCGACCACTCGAATACCTTTTAACATCATTGTCGAAAGTAATATAAAATATACCACTTACTTCCTTTTATGTTAATCCGTTATCTACGTAGAGATAAAAGGATATACTTTAAGTTGCCCGCACTCTTTCTTTTTCACTGAAAATGATCTTGTTTTGAATGGCAGAAGAAACGGAAAAAAATATTTTGAATCACCAGTGCGCTCGCTAATCGCAGAAACGAATCCGTATCTTCCGAGTTTGACCTAATTTCTTCTTGATAGATTTCAGCATGGAAAGAAAAAAAAGAAAAGTCTTGAGTCTTGCATCCGAGAAACTTCATGAAGAGTCTTTACTGATAAGAAGTTTAAATAATTCCGCTGTCTTCAGAGTTGAGAAAAAAAAAACGTCATTGAAGTTACTTGAAAATCCAGTGGCAGGGGCTGGGGTGGGTCTAAGGGAATTTTAATTGCGTTTGAAATAGGCCGATGCCCCCATATGACAGAAGAATAAGGCCATAATTAATGCATAAAAGGAGTTTAATGGTTCTGGATTATAATTTACACATTAAGTTAATATTATATTTACAAAGTACGGAAGGGTAGGATGTTTTCAGCGGCATCCGACCGCAGCATCGGAGACTTCATATCGGACTTTTGTCCGGTTCCGTAGCGACGTCTGCTCTCGTCTAGAGCTAGAAAAAATACGTCCGATCTCAGTCACTTCGAAATGAAATCTGAACTTTGGTTGCTAATTGTTCCCGAGCAAAAAGGATGCAAAGCTGCACATCAGCAAATTCAATACCATCTGCTGTTCTGAGGTTACAAGTTTCTCATGGAAAGTGCTGACCGGATCCTATTGCTAGGCGGAGAGTGTTATGGGAACTCTAAAACCACAACTCACATAAATATTGCACAAAATCCCTATAAATTCAAATTTAATTAATTCATCCAAATCTTTGCATTCTTCTAAAATCCTTCTAAAATTTATTAAATGTTTATGTAAATCTTCTAATGTAGGTTAAACAATTCACGAAAAATGCTTTAGAAGATAAAATTTTCATGAATTCAAAAGTCAGTACATAAAGGGTTAACCTAGATTTATTTTTTTATAAACAAATACTGATATTTCACCTGGCAAATTCCCTGAAACGTAGGAAACCTGTAATATAATATATTTTATGCATTTAATTAATACTATCATCCTGAATATTATTAATAATATCATTACTATAATTTTCACTGTTGCTGTCGCTCCCTCCTGCAGCGGTCTCCAAGCTGCCAAGATTTGTGTTATTTTTTGACCACTAAAATTTAGTATTAAAACTTCCCTTATTGAATGATCAAAATCTTCGATCAAATAAGTCAAAAGAATTAGTACATTTTAGTGGTAACAAAAAAGCGTAAACATTCACAGATATGCGGTCTTTAAACATCGAATCCTCGTGTATCGCACGCACGATCCCGGAATTTTAACACTAGACTACCGTGAGCCGTCATTTTGACGGCTACCATATGAATGTGTTTCAGTTCAAACCAGAAATTCGATTCTGAAATAAGTTTAAAAGATACAAATAAGAAAACGTTAAATAATAAAGTTAAACTGTTTTAAATCAAAATTCTGGGGTGAAATATTTTTATGAAACTTCACTAAAATTTCCGGTAGTTCTAATGTTAAACAGTGTTGCCAGTGGGCTACTTTTTTTTAATTCGGATTTCCTGATTGGCACCACTTTTTTGAAACGGTAAAATTCACTTTGTTTTTGGCTTAATTAATATGTCATTAAATAAGTCACATTTTACCATTCAAAAAAGTGGTGCAAATCAAGAATATGATTTAAGGAAATGTAGCCCATCTGGCAACACTGGTGTTAAATAAATTTTTGAGATAAAACCACTCGTCATACACGAGTAAATACTGTAATCACAAAACAGATGCACCGCCCCCTGAATACTAGGCCTGAGCGCTGACACAAAAATGGTGGCTGCCGAAGGCGGATTTTTTTTTCACAATGTGTACGGTCCCTTAAGTATTCGTACCAATAATTTTTAAAAGTTTTTTATTCTTTATTTTTGTGAGATTAAAGAAATCAAGGAAATCTTTTACATAATACTGGTGTCTAAACTTAAGGCACCGTACATATGTTAAAATTAATCCGCCTTCGGCAGCCACCATTTTTGTGTCAGCACTCACGCCTAGTATTCAGGGGTCGGTGAACAGATGTACAGATGACATCACAACTGCCGTTTTGATTCATTTTGAAAAATATGTCACATGTCAGTGGCATGTGTTTTTTTGCAAAAGTATCACCACTCCACTATTTGCAAAATGTAATATTCGCTTTATGTAATGACAGAAATACTTTAGTTATACAACAGGATTCGTACGCTTCAAGAACTTTCCAGTACTTTTACCAGAATTTTTACAAAGTAATAGTTGCCTTATTTGATGAAAATAAATTCTATCTTCAGATATAGCGAGCAGTGATTTACGAACTTTCTGCTACTAAAATACCTAAAATCCCCTGAATCCTTTGATGCGAATGAACCCTGTATAAGATGAAGAATTCTAGTTTTTAAAAGTAGTATCTTTGCGGGCAGCGCAGTGAGTACCCCTGCGTTATAGATTTTTAAATTCAATTTACTTATTTGTAAGTTTTTTTAAAACAAAAATATGTTCCTTTTTATTTTTAAGCTAAATTTTAATGATGTTGAAAACTTCGGTAGCTTTTTGGCTACATCGGAATTTATAAATTCCAATATATGCAACAACTTTAACACGTTCACGCCCGCGCGGTGGGTCAAACTCCACTCTCTCAGAACTGGCAAGTCTCCGGCCTTTTGAATACCAGTATTTTAATACAGAAAATGTTGTTTCATTTAATTAGAACAATTGGGCGATTTAAAGGAACAACATTTTCTCTAAAATAACAGTGGTGTGCAAAAAGTCGGAGACTTGACAACTCTGAGACAGTCGAGTGTGACCCACCGCGCCGGCGTGAACGTGTTAATATGCAATATGGCAGTTTCTTATTTTTTTTCTAATTTTACTACAATGATAAAATTTCAAAATAACTTAAATCACATTTTTTTTAAAAGAATAAGAAAAGTATCATTATAGTGAAGTCGTAGGCATGCAATCATAACAATTTGTTAAATATTCGTTTAATGTTATCTTTCTTGATTATCATACCAGAATTTTATAGATTTTCCATCGTATCGCGTGACAATATTCAAAGTGGCTTTTTTGTAAATGATTATGAAAATATCTCTTTTATATGACAAACGAATGAAATGGACAATGTTATCAAAGAAGAGTATTCTTTATGTAAGTAATCTTGAGTAAGTATGTCGTAAAGTTAAATTTAACATGGGAAATTTTACATTCTTTGTTAATTTTAAAATACTAACCGTCACGAATGCACGCAACGAATACAATTGAGGAGGGATTAGGTGCAAACTTTCCTTCATATATTGCATAGTTGTTAACATTTATGTTTTTTTTCTTACCACGCTAACTTAATATTAGTTTTGCCTTTTTTTAACATGGAATTATGAATAAAGAGGAAACTTCAATTTCAGCGACTTCCACCAAATAAACCTAAATAAACATTTTACCCTTATTTAAAAGACTGTGTAGAGTTCTGTGTCATAAATTATGACAAAAAACATATATTAAATTTTACTGGTAGAAGATGTCTTCGGGGATAGCCAGGCCCTGCGTTTCCGTCATATTGTGACATCCTAAATAACCTCCTGTCGGTGTCATTGAAAAAAATTATAATACCTGGGCAAACTGCCACCAGTAAAAACAAATAATCATAAATTTTTACAGGCGGTCCGGGGACACGGCACTTGCCTCTTGTGCTCTCTTCGGCGTGTCAGGCGGGTCGTTCTGAAGTCTTCTTTCCCGGAGACTGGGGTTCTGGGCTTGTTTCCGCAGGTAGTAAAACTTTTCCCTGCCCTGGGCTTGGGGGTTACACCTAACCATAAGCCAAAAGCGGGTTCCCAGGGTGGGTGCTTACTTACTTACCAGTAAAAACAAATAAAATTTTTTACCACATTTGTGATAGGTATTTTGCACGAATAAGGCGCTTAAATAAAGCGAAATTTTCTATTCAAATTTACTGGTGGAAATTTGCCTCGATGATACACAGAAACTGTTTAACAGAATCAAAAAACAGCCGACATCTTGTGACAACTTCCTCAGTCACTTCACTCGCAACTGGTAGACAATACACTATGTCTCCTCCTCGTTATTCATAACTCCATTTATTTTAATCTCCAAAATATGTGATTAAATAAGGCAAAAGTTTTTATTAAATTTTAGTGGTAACAAAGAGGCGTAAAAGTTGGCAGCTATGCTGTCTTCAAATATCAAATCATCGATTATCACGCCCACGCACACGGATATTTAATACATGCAGAAAAAATTCCAAAAAGGTAACCTATAAGTTAATAAAGTTTTGGTAACAGTTTAATTTTATATTTATGTTTGTTATCTTGTCTGTTAGCACTTTTTTGCAAAAATTTAAATTTTTTATACGTTGTAAAATATTGTTTAAGGGTCACATGCATGCCTACTTTTAATACTATTATTTCCGAATAGTAATATTCGTATTATTTAATCGTATAATTTCTGCCATTAAATAAGTATTCGAAAATGGCAGTTTTCAGTAGTAAGTACCCGTGGGAACTCTGACAATTAAGTAATATTTGAAGATATAAATGGGCTGTGTGTTGCAATCCAATATCACAAGTTTGTTAACCCCTTGAAGGGCGGTGATGCCGCTATGGCATCACTTAATTTTAATCCCTAATTGCCACATTGGCACTCGAATATTTTTATGAAAATTTCACTTTTATTAAGTACGCGAAAATATACATTTACTTTTTTTGCAAATAAATTTTCTTGTAAATTCCGGTGTCACTCAATTATTTCAACATTTTACGAATACAAATACCTTGCCCCTGAAAGGGTTAACCCATTACCCCCTGGTGTTGCGTTCACACAACGGTCAAAATAAATGCACATATTTAAATTAATTACATACCCACCACTATTTTTCAACTGCAAAATTGACCTTATTTAGTGACACAAAATTTTTAAGATCAAATAAAGCGAAAATTACCTATCATAGTATCTGGTGACAAAATACGTTCAGCTAATAAGTTGAAGAATTCAACCTTTTAGCTTTAGTGGTTGTGTTGGTTAAAGCGATGTTGGGAATATGGGTTAAATAGTGAAATATGGGTTAAAGCGAATTATTTTCTCTTACCACTTTTAAAGGAAGAGTAATTTTTGTCTTATTTTATCAAGGAATTTGTCTAGTGAAAGAAAGTATATGTTTATCTTCATATTTACTGGTGTGAAAATCGCTTTCTTGCCACTAAGTCTAGCGATCTAAAAATATGCTACTGGGCGTTAATGGGTTTACACGTTCACTGCCCCCATAGGAATTTAAAGGAAGGTGCCAAATTTAAAAAGACTAATTAAAGTGTTTTTAACCCCTTTGGAATGAGCGTCTTTTACAGAATTTTTAATATTTTATCACCGGTTTTTCAAAACAGAAATTTGTGTCTAATTGAATCGGAAAAATGCTCGGATTAAATAAGGCAAAATTTACAACAAAAATTTATTGGTGAGAATAATCACGGATTCTGGGCGATTTTTATTTAATATATATATGGAAACAGTGTTGCCAGTGGGATTCTTTTTTTTAATTCAGATTTCTTGATTGGCACCACTTTTTTGGAACGGTAAAATTCCCTTTGTTTTTGCCTTAATTAATATGTCATTAAATAAGGCACGTTTTATCAGTTCAAAAAAGTGGTGCCAATCAAGAATCTGATTTTTAAAATGTAGCCCATCTGGCAACACTGTATGGAAAGCTACCTGTGACCTACGGGTGATGATCACGCCACAGAATGAAAAAATTTTGGGACCCACCGCTGATGCCCATGGCAGTGAGCGTGTTAATCACGAGGACATCAGAATAGCTATTAATCACTGTTTATACACGATTAATGTGTTATTATGCTATAATAACAGGAATCGAAACATTATTCAACCATTCTAAAAAGTTTGCACGGCCAAAATTTATATATTTTTTAAATAATATATTTAACATTCCTGGAATCATTGAGTTTATTTTTGAGCACGTTTAGTTTATTTTTTCTGTTTTGAACAAGAAATTATACTTAATAAATGATATCAAATAGATACTACGTAAAAAAAAAGCTAAATTCCATTAAATCAAACATGTGACGGATAATATATTAAAAGATGAAAACAGTAAAAGATAACGTTATAATACTATAAGGAGCTAGGAGACAGGTGTTAAGTGCATCTAGATACTGAGTACTAGGAGCATTAATAGTAGTTCCATACAGTCGTCATAACACGAAACTGTAAAATACTGTTTATATAACAATATTTTCTCGATATTCTACTGCTCAAAATGAATCTATAATTGAAAGTGAACTACATCCTCCTGTATGCCATGCCTATGTGCTGCCTCAAAAAAGCGCGACTGTTGTAGGCAAAATATTTTCAGTCTTCGTATGGTTCATTGATTGAGTACTACTATTTCCGAGTAGTAACACACGCCTTACTTAAGCGCTGAAAACTAAGGCGAAAAAAGCTACTTGGAAACAGTGGCTCTTAAATTCAAAGGAAGGTATAAACACTGACAAGTGTTAGCATACCAAAATCGCCATTTTTTGAACCATCACGTATAGGTCTAGTTTTCAAGGGGTAGTGTCAAAATGCTAAAATAAATTTGAAGGTTTTAATTACCTGAACGACACTTGTGATTTTTATCAGCAAAACCCCATAGCTTTAACCCCTTAACTGTTTTGCTCGAATGCCGCTCGGACAAAAGAAGTTTGCTGTCTTCAATACTAAAAGCTTTTGGATGCCACTGAATTTTAACTGTAATCTTTGGTTTGTTAAATGGCACACCTTTTTCGATTGTACAAAGTCAAATATTTTAGTAAAAAAAGTGGTGCCGGGTCCTTATTTTTAATTTATTGTGTCTAAAAATAGAAACAGTTAAGGAATTAAACCGCTGCCATCGAAATACTCAGGCCAGAGGTCAGGAGTGTGACGTCATCACTAATCGACCGACTTCTCACTAGTGTTGGGATTCATGCCGGAAATTTTCGAATAGCAATTTTCTTTTACTTTATTTGCGGAATATCTATCATCTTATAAAACAATAATAACTATTTAAACTTACTGGTGAGAATTTGAAATCCCTCAATAAAAAATCAGTCAGATACGGCAACACTGTGGCATTCCGCATCTGGCTGAATTTTTATTTAGGGATTCCGAATTATCACCAGTAAGTTTAAATAGTTATTATTGTTTTATAAGATGATAGATATTCCAGAAATAAAATAAAAGAAAATTGCTATTAAAAATTTTCCTGTGTGAATTCCAACACTAGTGGGAAGTCGGTCGATTAGTGGTGACGTATCACTCGTGTCCTCTGGGAACCACTCGTGAGTATTTCGATGGCAACGGTTAAACGAATGAAAAGGTAGGCTTCATTTTAATAGTATTTAATACTTTTTTGAAGTGATGAAATTAAATAAAATGTTCTTAATTTAGAATATGTGAGTTGAAAATCTTTCGAATATTTTAAACTTTTATGCTTTCTCATAATAAATCTTTGTCCACTTTCACTTCATTGAAAAACCTTATGGATTCTGCAAGTGATATTTTTGATTAAGGGTCTTCAACTATTTCGCCTGAATGTCGTTTGCCAGCACAAATTTTAAAAGGTACTCTTAGTTTTCTTTAAAAATCTGAAAGATATTATCATTAAATAAGGCAAATTTTTCTGTACTAAAATAATGGAATCGTTTTGATCCACGGTCAATAGGTTGAAGATTCGTTTCTTTGACAGAATAAATTTAGAAACTGTAATTAAAATATTCCGAACATGTGTGGGTTTTTTAATTAAATTAAGAATGTTTTTACTATAATATAATCAAAAAGAAAAAGTGAATATTCCGTCTAGAGAATTTGTAATACATTAAAATCAATATAACACTCCAGACGACGAAAGTTTTAATCGGAATACGTTAAAAATACACATGCTTTTACGTTATGTCTTTTATTTTTAATAAAACTTGCCCTTTTCCGATAGAAGTTCATTAATTTTGTTGTCTTTAAAAAAAAAAAAAAAAGACTCTGAGAAAACACTGAGAAATTATTTTTAAATTAAAGTACAGATTAAAGGAAAATAATGAAACAGTAAATACAGAAGAAACATATATTGGTTTAATGTTTGTCTTTTGAGAATAGAAAGGAAAATACAAGGGAATGGGAATAAATTGTCTGGATATTTTTGTAACAAAGCGTACTACAAATACTTTTGTAAATATATATTATTTAAAAATTTACAGAAAAGGATAGCATTGTTTTTATTGATACAGTGTGTTTCGAAAAATTATGCACTACAGCAAATTTCAAAATAAAATTTAATTATTGACTGCAAGTTACATTCCTTTTCATATGAGCTACAAATTGTAGTTTTAAAAAGATATTTAACATAATTATGATTTAAAATTCATCTTAAGCAATAGAATTTAGTAAAAGAATAACAATGGGCGTGACAAAAGTTTAAGCACAGTAGTTCTTTAGTTTTAATAGAACAATAATAATAAAAAATAATACTTGCTCCATTCCATTGAATGACTTTATATATACACTATTTCATCGATAAAAAGGGGTTCTGTATTCTTTCCGGTTCGATTTCAACCTTGTCGCTGTGCATCCCGCGATTTCCACGGGCACCGTAAAAGTAGCAAAATTTTCGCAACCCGTGATCTCCGCGGGGATGCATTTTTTCCGTCTATTTAAAAGCACAACTAGCTCTTTTCCGGTTTATCGGTTCATTCCGGCTTTTCTGTGATGTTTAATTGTTGATTCAGGTCTGGTTTAACAGATAGCGTTACTTGTCCATATTTCTGCAAAGTTCACAAGCTTGTTTTGTAAGCATTCCATGCGCTCTTTTTAAAGCTCAAAGTTGTCTCCACCCCATGAGACTAACCTCTCGACATTTTGCTAGCCATATACCTCCTATCCCATCAAGAAAGAACCCCGTCGACAGTTTGCTTTTTGTTGTAAAAAAAAAAAAAAAAACTGAAACTGAAACTAGCAAAAACTTTGCAAAGAAACGCGAATTTGGTACAAAGATTGCGAAATAGGACTTTGCCTCACACCTTGTTTCGAAATTTATCATACTAAATTCCATTTCTGGTACAACTTTTGTCAGTATTTTTCATAGCTTCATTAGTATATATGTTTTACCTTTGTATTTCCTAAAATAAATCATAATTTAACCAAGATTAACTTTCAGAATTTCACTTTTATAAGATTATTCTTCGAATCCAGTTTTCTGACAACTTTTTTATGATCTAATTTTATATTTAGAAAAAAAAAAACTAATTTACGAATTTTTTTTACATGTTTTAATTCTAAAATATATGTAGATTTGAAATATGTCATAAAACAAATGCGCAATTTTTGAACATATTTTGATAAAGAAATTACGCAGCGATAGGGTTAAACCAAGAGCTTTCAATGGTATCTTTCAAGTCTAACTGAAGAATACTACTTATCATTTACATGTATGACAATACCCTACATATTTTCTAACTAAGGCTTATTGCCGGCCATTTCAAAACAGATGCCTTGTTCGACTTAAGCCACGTTGACTTCGAGTTTGAAGTATGATTCGAAAGCATTTTCGTTTTGAAAAATTCTTTTTTCCGCCTAAAATCTTGAAAATTGGGAGCAGGTGATTGGCAAGTGTCTCCTGATAATTGAGATAATTTTCACGACCACTGATGAAGGATAGGACTTTTGACATTTAAGTACATAGCCACTCCATACCATTATACAATCACCAAAATGTTGCCTGCTAAATGTGCTCCTGAGTTCTTTGCGTAGATTCTACCAATACTATTTAAACCAGGGGTGGCCAACTGTGGCCCTCGACACCGCTAAAATTTTATAGTAATCATTGCCTTATCTAATCATCGAATCTCTGCGATTCAACAATTCGACTTTTTCTGTAAAATTTTAGTGGTATCCGGCGTGCCACAGTTGGCCACCCCTGATTTAACCCTTTCAGGGGCAGAGGAATTCTGTTCATAAAATGATGAAAAAATTGACTGACACCAGTATATTCAAACGAATTTCTTAGTAAATAACAAAACGCTATTTTGCACTTTAATTACAAGAGCAACATTTTATTAAAATATTCTTGGTGCCAGTAGTCAGTTTTGGATTTAAAATTAGGTGGCTAGACCCTCTAGCCTCCGCCCTTGAAAGGGTTAAGCCTACCAACAGTGTTGCCGCATCTGTCTGCTTTTGAATTTAGGCATTCTGAATTCTCACCAGTAAATTTTAATAGTTATTTTACTTTATAAGACGGTAGGTATTCCATAAATAAAATTAAATTGCTATTCAAAATTTTCTGGTGTTTATTCATTATTTCTAAATAAAAAAGCCACCAGATGCGACAAAACTGCCTACAAAGGCCGTCGAGGTCTCATTTTCTTTCCATCACTGAATTTAACAACCAGCCACTTATCACCAAATGGCATATGCTGTTTGGCACACTGTAATCTATCTTCTTTATGGTGTGGTTTCAAACATGGTATCCAAGTCATTTTACGGTTTTTGATGTATCCCGATTCTTCCTGAACTGAATTTTTGTTTAAAATAGTCACCACGAGTCAAAAATTGGCGGATGATTTCCCCATTTTGATATTTTTAATGCACTTACATTTTCAGAAATGGACTTATATTTTGCTCTCATACGGCAGATTTTCAACACCTCCTCATTTGAGAATTCTTTCGACTTTGGCATTTTGTACTAATACAAAAACAACAACTTGCTGCTTCTTACAGATCCAGGAATTGTTTGCATGCACAACCGCTTACGCTATTTTTAAAATTTTACATAGCAACACTTTTATTCTTAAACTTTTGACACGATTGTTTTCATTTTTACCTAAACTACATCTTTATTATAATAATTAAAATATAATTTTGTTAATCCTTTGTGGCTCAGTGTTCTATTACATGGAACACTCAAATTGATTCCCAAATGCCACAATGACGCCAGAATTCTGGTATAGATATTTTCCGTTTATCATGTATGGGGAAAAAAGCTTTTTCTTATTTTCAAATAAATTTGAACGTAAATTCCGGTGTCAGACATTCATTTCAACATTTTCGCAATGGCAGTGCCCTGCGCCGGAAAGGGTTGAATATGGTGCTAAGACCAGTGTTGCCAGCGGGCTACATTTTTAAAATCTGATTTCTTGATTGGTACCACTTATTTGAAATGGTAAAATTCCCCTTATTTTCGCATTAAATAATATGTCATTCAATAAAACGAATTTTACCATTTCAAAAAAGTGGTGCCATTAAAGAAATCTGAATTTAAAAATGTAGCCCACTGGCAACACTGCTTAAGACTTCAATTATTAACTCACATAAATAAGATATTTAAATAAAGTTCATATTTAAAATTTTGTGATAAAAAAGTTGAGCTTAAAATTTGACACGCGATATCTGTATTATAAAGGACAAACATATCTGTGCGTAACGCTGATGTCATTCTGCGAATGGCAACACTTGGAAATTTGAAATGAAATTTCCGTTTTGCAATTTTCGCAACTGCAAATTTTTAAACTTCTAAATAACGCATAATTTCAATTTTTACAGCTTCATATAGAGAAAAAATTTTTCTCTTAAATGCAATTTGTTTGAAAGCTGTATCTCAATTTATTTTTGAGATATTAATTTTTTTCATAATTTTTAATACCAATTTTGTAATCGTGGCAACTGAAGTACACCATTTCTATTAAAAGTAAAGGGAAAATAGTAGATTACTGTCATGGAGGAAAGAGATAGGTAGAGATGCAGTATGCCATAAAAACGATTTGAAATATGGTAAGCGTTATCGCTCAAATTTAACACGTTCACGCCGGCGCGGTGGGTCACGCTCGACTGTCTCAGAGTTGTCAAGGCTCCGGATTTTTGCACACCACTGTTATTTTAGAGAAAATGCTGTTCCTTTAAATCGCCCAATTGTTCTAATTAAATAAAACAACATTTTCTGTATTAAAATACTGGTATCCAAAAAGGCCGGAGCTTGCCAGCTCTGAGACAGTCGAGTGTGACCCACCGCGCCGGCGTGAACGTGTTAAATGCTCTCTTTCGGCCCAAACAAAACAAGCATGTAGAACAGGGACCTAATTCTTTGACATCACCCGTGCCTTTTTTCTCTAAATGAAAAGGATCTACTTATATTTAAGCATTCTGAAGTAGCATTTCATTGTATTAGGAATTAAAAATGTATGACTAAAAGTTTCTTCTTTTTTTTGCGAAAGCACGTAGTTGTGTTTGGGCCGAATGTAGTGGATTTTAGGGTTACATTTTTGGCGTCACCCCCAGCCATCACACTTCATCTCTATTCTTTCTTTTTACTGTATGGATTAGCCAGTGTTGTAGTCGAGGGGGGACGCGGGCGGACGGCGTCCCCTCACTTTTTTATTTTATCTCAAACGTCCCCTTACTTTTTATTTTAAAGGCGAACACTAGGAACCTGGAAGACGCAGATTTCCCAAACCTATTATTATTTTTAAAGGATAAGCTCTCTAATAAACTAACAATTTTAAGAATAAAAGCATTGATTTTTTATATCTTCCAACAAAATTGAAAACTTTAATAAATTATAACGTGTTAAATATATCTAAAATGACGTGTGATATTGAGATTCGTTACTTGAACTCTTTGCTAGACTAGTTCAACCAAAATCATGATGAAACCGCTATTTTAGAACTTTTTTTTTTTATATAGATCAGTTTCAAATGATATCACACCCTAGCAACCAGTTTGACAACCTTTGTTTGCCCATCGGTTTTTCCGGTTTTTCTCCACTTTGATTGGCTAAGTGATAATATTGGCTAAAGATTCGGTGATTTTGGTTGGTAAATGAAAAATTGGTGGGCACGTTGTAAAGTGGTTGAAACTGATCTATTTAACCTCTTTAAATTCGAATCTTTAAAAAACATTTGCATATTGCACTAACATGTTTCTAACCTAAATATTTCTAGAAAAAAACATGATAAAATGTGATTTTTGGAAGTTTAAATTTAATTTTAACTATGCTTAATTTTTTAATTACGTTTCTCGGCAATTCAAAATGGAAGACAAGATTTTACCCATGTGATACGGACCTTATGTTCAGGAATTCAGGACTGAAAGCGTCCCCCTACTTTATTTTCCAGGACTACACCACTGTGGATTACTGTGTCTTTTCGTTGCCATTTTCTCATAAAAACTGAAAAAAAAAATTGAAATTAAAATACGTGCTCTGTCAAGAATATCGTCTGATATATAACCCGGTGAATTTTGGTTTTATATCATTTTTTTTAAATCTATTAAATGATTTTTAGTTTATTGCAAACATGCTTTAAAAACGATATAACATTTTCGCCTTACAAAAACATATTTTAAAGAATATTTGTGTGACTTATTTTCTCCTCATTTACTTAATTCGTATCAGAAAGAGGAAAGAATGCAATTTTATTAATCCGTGTGTAATAATATTTTCTGAATTTTGAAAAAATATAAATGAATGATTTCTGACGAAACATGGGGCTATTATAAACAAAAAATGAAGGCATATGAGTCATTAGATACCAGATTTGTTTTGTCGAGCTTCTTGAATGATGAGATTGCTTTTTTGCTGGCTACGTGTATTATTCTGCGATAATGATGTCATATGCATACTTTTCTATAGATGTTGTTTAAGACTGGATCGTAAAAGTGGAATGCTTTAGCGGAAGCAAATGACGTCATTTTATAAAAAAAGGCGTGTATTGTAATTCTTAAAACTGAAATATGTTTGTAAAAGTGTGCCATTTTCAACACATCAACTTTGAAATTCTTCACAGGTGAAAATGTTTCACTTTTGAAAATAACGTAATCGAAATCACACACTCATAAAACTCAATGTTTTACAAAAATTTAGAGTTTCTTTATAGAAGAGCAGTGGCATACAGTGTGTATGTTCAGATCGCAGGCTTCTCGCCAGTTTGAATTCGCTTCGCAGAGTTAGAGATGTAAACAAAGAAGATCTTGGTAATAATTCGAGGTTTAGAATAATATCAGGTTCCCCAAGTTTTTGTCCAAAATTCCTTCGACTAAAAAATTTTATAGCTATTCTTTAAGACATACTACTATAATTTTATCAAAATAACACAAATTTCCTTAATTTAATTTTTCATAATTTTATATAATCTATATATTTAAAACACAAGGCTGTTTTTTAGTTATCTGCACTGAGCTTTCTGCTAAACCAATTTTACTAATAATTTTTTGACTGAAAGTTGTTTATTTGTAGGTGTGCCACACAGGCTGTTTTTTTTTTAATATACCTATTTTTATATTTTAGGAAATTTCTTCAAAATGGTGGTAATTAGATAGCTTTCATTATTGCAGAGAAGGGAGAAAAAATTATGTTTATTTATCCTTATTCATGCCATTTTATGATAAATATTCAAAAGTGTTGATAAAAATTGTTGTATAGGGTTTAGTGGTGCTAAATGCCATAAGGAGAATAATTTTTTTGAACAAAAAATTACGTACTGCTTTAGAAAACACGCATTTTCCCTCAAAAAGCTTTGAGATTTTTTCTTTCTGCATGTGTACTGATACTAAGTTTCAGAAACTAGGCGAAATGCTTAAATAAGTGAAAATGACGTCATATTTAAAAGAAAACGATCATGTTCTAGGATAAAACTAAAAATTTTTACTCAAATGAGTCTAAAAACATAAATAACGGCAGTCGAGAGTGATTGTTCACATCCAAAGATGTTGCTGAGAATCGTGACTTCGCGTTTAGAGTTAAATGATCAAATTAAAATACCAATTTTTAAAAAATGGTGAATACGGATATGAGAGGTGCGTATGTAAATTTTGGGAAGCTGAAAATAATGTCGGGTTTAGATTTCATGGGGAAAAAAAATCTATGATCATGTTAAAGTGGGATAAATTTTGCAGTTTTTCATTCCGGAATACCAAGCATAAGAGCCTTAATTGGTAACTTCACCATAATAACTGATCTTTTTTATGTTTTACTGATTACGTATCTATATTATAAAAGACAAACGTATCTGTGCGTAAGGCTGACGTCATGAATGGCAACACTTTACTATCAAATTTCGGTTTTGAAATTTTCGCTTCTGCAATTTTTTAACCTTCTGACAACCGTATATTTTCAATTTTTAGAACGTTGTATAGGGAAAAAGTCTACGTTCAAATGCAATTTATTTTAAAACTTTGATTGATGATTTATTGAAAATGGACTGATTTATTACGTTTTTAAAAATAATTTCAGGCAGATTTTTTTTGTAATTTATCTTATCACGTGCCGGCTTCAGTGCATATTAATAATAAATATTTTGCACATAAAGCAACAAAAATTGTTCAGCATTTATTTCCGACTAATTTTCCTTAACTAAATTAATACTTCCTTTATAAATAAGTAAAAGAATAAAATTAAAAAACCCACAAATTTAATATATTTGCATAGCTGCCAACTTTTACACTTTTTTCGTACCACTAAAATTTTACAGAAAATATTATCTTATTTAATCATCGAAATCTCAAGATTAAACAAGGCAAAAATGTCTTTTAAATTTTAGTGGTAGTAAAAAAGCGTAAAAGTTGGCAGCTATGTATTTGTAATCGAACAATTTACATTTTTAGACAGCCAAATAGGAAAAAAAAACCTTCAAATGGAATTTGTTTGCAAAGTGCATCTGACTGTGCTGTAGAGTACTGATTGTCTGTGGTTTTAAAAATAATTTTTAAGAATCAGTTTCTTACGCCTAATATTCCATAAAAAAATTTAAACTTCATCTGTGAATAAATAAATAAAATAATATAAATAAAACACAAATTTAACAGACATGTAATTGAACTAAAGCTCTGAAATTATCAGAATATAAAAGGATGCCGTAAGTAGCAAAACCTTGATCTAATAACTCTTTGTATGCGGCTAATACAGAATACCGCTTTCGATAAATTTCAAAATTTTATAATTCATATTTTTCATATGAAAAATGCTTTTTTATTGCTAGTGGGCAATCTAAAAAATACATTGCATCTAAAAAATTATTAGCTTCATTGAAAAAATTACTTTCACATATATTCTGTAAGCCGGGAAGCTCGGGTACGATCCCCTAGTACTAATAAAAGGAAGATATTTGTGTACGTCGGTCTGTCGGCGACTTCTGACAAAATCTAGAGCGCATAGAAACAAGAAATTTGGAAAGTGGATAGTCCAAGGCAGGCCTGAATGTACAGTCGTGGAAAAAAAAGTAAACACCCCCAACTAACTCCTCAACAAATTATCGTAGAACAACGTTACTGGTACCGAACGATTGGAAATAAAGTCTACTTTTAAATGATGTATATAAAATTTGCTTAAAGGGCCATATACATATTAAAACGACCCATAACTTTGTTTTTTTCAATAGCAGTACACAATTCTGACAGCATAAATGAACTCTACACCCTTCAATTAGTCTAAAAACAAATTTTTATGCAATTCGTACCATAAGTTTTTGAGAAATTAATTATTTTAAAACGAGCGTATTTTAAGGGCTGTATCCAAATTGAAGTTCGGTACTCGATTGTCAACTGAGAGAGCTCCCTTCTTGATCAAGGCACCTTAAGCAATCAATTAAGCCTGTTAGACATAGGTGCCAAGTTGCCACTAATCCTCCGTAATATGTGGGTTAATTTAACCCTGGCTTAATACATTTCGTACCGGAATTTTTTTTCAGAGATGAAATTAAATACATTCCACGTAGGAAACTGGAATTAAATAAATAAAAATTCATCAAATAATTTTTCTGGTTCGAAACTTCGTTAAACTGGGTTAAATTAACCCCCGCATTACGGAAGATTAGTGAGAGCTTGGCACCTCTGCTGTTAGATTACAGGAAAGCATAAGAAATTTCAAAATATTTAGTCACCTCTGTCATAGACGGCCCCTTAAACCATCATTTTGCCGTTTTTAAAGCATAATTTGAAAACTACTTGGAAGAAAAATGTGAAATTTTGGATTTCCGTAAAGGAAGACTTAATAAATCTGAATCCATAAAAAAAAATGTAGGTTGCAGTTCATTATTTTTTTATATTAATTTCATAATTCAGATCAGAAAATTATAAAAATTGCAAATTCGACGTATTTATGTTTGGGCATATTAGTATTATATTGCTACACAAAAGATTAAAACATTAGGATCATAATTTCAGGAGTTATAAATAAAAATATGAAAATGTAATTTAACATTAGAAGCACTAAATTTTGAATGTTTATAATTCAAAAACTTATCCTTCAAATGACTTGAAATTTGGTGTCTAGGCATAGTTTGAACCAAAGATTTGAAATATCTCGTTAAAATTGGGTATTGCCGTTGAAAAAAATGAAGTTTGGATTCATTTTAATATGTAGATGCCCCCCTAAGCAAATTTTACATACGTCATTTAAAAGTAGACTTTATTTCCAATCGTTCGGTACCAGTAACTTTGTCTACGATAATTTGTTGAGGAGTTAGTAGGGGGTGTTTACTTTTTTTTTTCCACGACTGTACCTGAGGCTGAGATTTTTCAATTTTGATAATTAGTCGAGGTAGTAATTAAGGACGAGACGTCTTTTTTCGTCTCTAAATTAACTCTGTGTTGGTATTTTAACAAAATCTTTTTCTACGTTCTTTGTAGGATCGATTCAAACCAGGCATCAGAATCTCGACATATTTGGACGATAAGAAGTTTTTTTTTACATAAAATCTACAAAATTTTTGCTGAGAACGTTAATTCGCGTATCGCTTTTGCTCATGCTTTTACAACTAAAGGTCCATAATTTTCCACGAAAGTAATACGCAGGCTTCTGAAGTATTTTATATATGACAACCCGACATAAAAAAAAAAGTGTGAAGAACACACAGCCCTTTTACAACTAAATATCAATATTTTTCCACGAATTTTTTACACAGGCTTCAAAAACATTATATTTATACCTGATAACAATTTCAAAGAATTTGGAAAGTAAAAAAGAAATTCCAACTATTGAATGACCGATGTAAAAAATATATATCTTACAAGTGCGTGCACCCCTAAACATGAATAATTTTTCGCGAGTTTTTATTCAGGATTCAAAACCATTTTATTTATAACTTACAAAAATTTTAAAGAGCATCTTTGGACGATATCTTTGAACTTTTTACAATAAGAACTATTTTTTTATATTGAATGATTCGATGTGGAGAAAAAATCTGCAAACTTTAAAATTTTGAATACACTTTTTTGGGTCGAAATACGGAAAAGCCTGTAACACCAACGTAATGAGTGTACATTGTACTTTAAAACGACGCATTAAAAACCTAAAATCTAAATATTGCGGCGAGGTAAACCCCATACAAGGTTCGTTTGTAAAAATTTTCGTTTAAAAGTATGAATTCTTACAAAATCGGTTTAAAGCAGTGATGGAACAGTGTAGCAGCAGAGAATCAATTGACACCGCAAAATTTTATTAGCATTCTTCATCTAATTTTTGGACAGAATTTCTGAGATTTTTGAAAGCGAAGAATACTATAAAAATTCAGTGATAACAATCGCTCAACTGCCGTGCCACTGTTCCATCACTGGTTAAAGATATAAAGTCATACAAATTTGAGCTTAACTTAAGGTTGTTGTCACTTGGCTGGGCAATGCCGGGCGGGTCTGTTAGTAGCAAATTAATCATTCAGAACTTCTGTTCTGATTGTGTGTGCGAAAAGAGAAAAGTCATCTAAACATGAAGCGGAGTGAGAGGATGCCACAAGGCGGATGTCAGATCTGATGTTACTATGAAACTATGAATAAAAAGGAATTGACATATCCTCAAAATAGTGAAGCTTCAACTGTAACCGGTTTCGCAGGGGCTGATTACCGCCGGGCCAAATTTCCATGAGTAAATTGAATTGAAATTTTCTACTTATCTAACCACCTTATTGGTGCAGAATTTCTGTCATAAGTATGACAAAAATAGCTATTCATTTTTACTGATGGAAGTTTAATCCGGCGGCGGTCAGGATAAGCGATTCCGCCATATTGAGACAACCTAAAAATCCTCCTATCAATATCAGTGAAAGAGATTATATCACCAGGGTCAACTTGCAGCAGTAAAAACAAATAGCGCTTATGAATAAAGCGCTCAAATTTACTGCAGGAAGTTTGACCCGGCGGTAATCAGACCCTATTGATCAGATGTAGACAAAGAACAGACATCTCGTGACTAACTCCTCAGTTGCTTCACTCACAACTGGTAGACACTACACAAAATGTCTCCTCTCTTTTTTCATAATTTCATTGATGTTACAGTATTTTTTATTTTAGGACTAGATACAACAGATCAAAGCAGGGTGCCCACAGTACCATCACAATTTTTTAACAGAATATTTGACTTTATATAACTAAATAATAGTACTACCAATTCTATGAATAAACGTTGTGATTGCGAATTTTGTGATTTAAAAATTAAATAGAAATTTTCTAATCATTAATAGTGGTACATATGTATGAAAATCACTTGAATACATCAAACTGCATTAATATTTGCTTAAAGAGATAAAATACTTCTAACAAGGCAAAAAATTTCATTTATTTATTCATATTAGACATATGTTTCATTGCTCCGACGACAACATTCCCAATAATAAATATGATACTGCCTGCAGTTAATTTCATTATGCTTGAGTGCACGTGATTTTTGTTTATCGGTTTGAAATTAAAATAATTTTTGCGAAAATATTTGTGTCATATTTATTATTGAGAATGTTGCCGTCGGAGCAATGAAACCACATGTCTAATATGAATAAATAAAGGTAATTTTTTGCCTTGTTAAAAGCATTTTATCACTTGTAAATATTAGTGTAGTTTGGTTAATAGTGGTGACAGATTGGAAATTCCAAGAAGGGTTTGAACTTTGCGAAAGTGACTGCAAAAAGTTTAGAATTTTATCTCATAAAAGCAGCGATTATTCAAGATATAAATGCAATTATTCAAAAATTTTAAGAAAACAATGAGTTTTAAAATTATAAATATTTTTAAATTACGCAAAAAGAAAAGAATATCAAGATAAAAACTTCCCGTCTATTTGTTCACTTAAGTTTAAATATTCGGAAAGAGGGGAAAAAATAAACGAACTTTTACCCTGAGGGATTTATCACGAGATATCGATAAAAATTTCTTTGCTTTCTACAAACATTAGAAGAATATACTTAAGTTTCGTGCATGAAAGATTTTAGAAGATACATTTAATGCTGAAGGTTTTATATATTTAATGCAAGATTTTTTTTTTTTTTAATGAAGAAATACGAGTAAAAAATATTTTCCTGAGCATGTAGTTGTTCTTTACTTATTTACGTACTTAATTAAAAATATTTCGGTGAAATTTATATATTTGCTCTTATATCTTACATTTAGTACTTCCTTTTCACTTAGGCTTTGTTGATTTTAAGATAGGATTGGCGCAGTTAAGGCTTAAGAAGTGAAATGATATAATTGGGTATGAAAAAGAAAACATGTGTTAACTATTATGTTTGTTTATGTATGTATTCAAAACATTCATTCCGATGACGTGTATTGATAAATTCATTGCTGCCAAGTCTCCCACTTTATGAGTACCGAATTTTCTGAATAGAAATCTACGTCTGATTTAATGCAAAATTTCTGCCATAAATAAAACTATTATTTTTCTCCAGAAATAGTGGTTATCATAAATCGGGGCCTTGGCAGCTATGTAAATTACTTCTGTTTGTGTATAATACGAGAAGATTGGTTTCTGTGTTTAAATATACAGGGTGTTTCATAAAAGATGGGCAAAACTTTTAGAGATGATAATACACATTAAAACAAACAATTTACATCAAAGAATGTATGGTCGGAATTAAAACGCAAAGGTGCTAGAGGGAGCCAAAGTAGATATTCAGTGTTGCCAATGGGCTACATTTTTTAAATTCAGATGTATTGATTGGCACCACTTTTTTGAAATGGTAAAATTTCCCTTGTTTTAGCCTTAATTAATAAGTCATTAAATAAGGCGAATTTTACAATTTCAAAAATGTGGTGCTAATCAAGAAATCTGAATTTAAAAATAGTAGCTCACTAGCAACACTGGATATGTTGTTATGCGAGGCGAAAACAAGCAAAGAACGAATAAGTGACAAAATCAAGGTGGGAAACCCCTTTCCGTACAATTGTTGAGTCTCTGAGCCATTTCCATTTGCAGTTTCGTAGATGAAATGCATATCAGTCTTTTCCCTATTAGTAAAGGGCACATCTTCCGTTACGTTCCTACTGCGATTGACAGTTACACACTCGGATCAGCAAATTTTATGTATTAATCGAGGCGAAATTTTGCATACGCGTTCTTCTTCCCATATCATATTTGCATGCTATTAGTGTCATTCTTCTCCCGATAATTCCCAATAGGAATAGAGCTTTAACGTTTGCAAGGACCAAGTCAGTGTTGCAAGTGAGCAAAATTTTAAATTCAAATTGTTTAATTGCCACCAGTTTTTAAAAATTGATAATCCATCTTGTTTTAACCTTATTTAATCTGTTATTAAATAAGAAGAATTTCGCTATTTCAAAAAATTGGTTGCAATCAATAAATCTGAAATTTTAAAAAGTATCCAACTTACAACACTGGACCAAGTTTCCAAATGCGCCAGAACCTTTGCGTTTTATTTCCGACCATGCATTCATTGATGAAAGTTGTCTGTTTGGATGTGTACTATCACCTCTTAAAGTTTTGCCCATCTTTTACGAAACACCCTGTATATATTGAATAAATTGTGTAAACATTGAACGAATATCTTGTTTGTACACTTTGCCAGAAAATACGAGTGAGAACTTATCTTCTTTTGACAAGGCCCTTTTCCCAATCTATTCAAGCTCCCTATTAACCCTTTAAGGGCTAAGTGATTTGTTTCTCTAATCTTGAGTTCAAACGAGAATTTTCAAAAAATTTCATTTTAAAATATGGAAATGAGATTACAACTTCATTTTCACCAAAGTCATAAAAGTAGAAACTTGTTCCAAACTTTTGATATAAACATTGATTAAAATTAAGCGGCATAAAACATATACCTCCACTTTTCAAAGTGTAACATCCTTTTATTAACACGGTTCCTACTAGTAATATCAAAGCTCTTGAATAATAAGCCTGCGCACTACATGTTAAATTTGCTAGTGCACATTAGCGCCACTTATCGGCTGGTGTCCATAACAGAATTGACCTTCGAGTGCAGAATATGTAAATTTTGTTTCCAAACATGAGAGCCACACCCCTCTCCAGCGACGACTTGCCAAATGATAAGCGGGGAGGAGAAGAAAAGAGCTACAAATAATTCTTAGATTCCATAAACCGTCTCATTGACTTTACCGCAGCAAGAGTTTTCAAGCTAAGATCCACGATTGACCGAATCCCCATTTGCTAGTTGGATTAATAATTCTCATTTTCTCTTTCTAATTTTTCTGATTTAAACTTTCTATTTTACAGCTTGCAAAAAGAACACGAGTCGTAGGAGTGCGCTACACTGTAAAAAAACGGACTAAAAAACAGAGATTCTACTGTCAATGGAGACGCCTGAACTATTTCCTTATTTTAACGGAAAATTTCCCACATACATTCCAGAAAAACGAAAAATTTTCTGGAATTTATGAGTGAAATTTCCATTAAAATATGGAAATAGTACAGTCATTCAGGGTAACTTTGAACCATGGGGTGTAACTTTGCACCACCACCTAATTTTCAATATTTTTCACTCCAAAAGACTAAATAAGCTCCAGAACTGTGCTCTGTTGCCAAAGTTCTAAACTGAGATTTCTACTCTTTATTTTAGAAAATAAATTAGCAACATTATACGCCATAGCTGCAAACTCTTCCGCTTTTTCAGACCACAAAAATTTAATAGAAATTTTTGCCTTATTTAATCGGCAGATTACGGCGATTTAAAAAGGTAAAATTTTCTATAAAATTTTTGTGGTCTGAAAAAGCGTAAGATGTTGGCAGCTATGTTATACGCAATTAAATGCATCATCTAACTATTTTTGTGAAGTACTGTTTTCAAGTTAATTTTGAATGCTGTTTTGAAGTTGTTGTAATTCAATTAAATTCTCATAGTAAGTAACAATATACTCATTTATCAGACATATTATTATCTAAATGTTGTAAGTGTGATAATATTTTGTGATTATTTATTTATTAATAGTTAATAAAATGTAAAATAAAAAGGCACTAACATTTTACCACATTTTCAGGGTAACTTTGAGCCGGCTCAAAGTTACACTGATGTTTATAATTTACTGATTATAGGTGCTACTGTCAAAAATTTCCCATATTTGCACGTATATTTTATATAAATGCCGAAAGTTAGCATTAGATATAGCATGTAAATATTTTCACAAATATGTGTAAAATAAATAAAATTCATTTAAAGGCGTTATTCGGGGCGGAGCTACTCAAATTTGACATTTCATACATTCGACATTTTTAATTCTTGTTTGAATAATACTAGTACTAGTATGTATTACTGTAACTATGGATATATTATTGAGTTAAAACATTGAAAATTGTTTTCCACTGCATTTTTATCTTTTATATGAACAATAAACATGTTTTTTTTAGATAAAGTTAAAAAATGCTATAAAAAGTGATAGAAAATCTTTATTAAGATTGACGATCGTTTCGTTGCACAAACTGCAACATTTTCAAAATCATTCAACGATAGAAAATATTTTCACATAATTTAAAAACAATAAACATAGTAAACAATGTCACGCGACATGATGCATAATGAAAAACATTGTAAACATAAAATTAATTTAAAAGATTAGATTAGCTATTGGTGAGCGTGGATTAATTTTCAAAACAATAACATGGTAAACAATGTCACGAGACAACATGCATAATGAAAAGCATTGCAAAATATAAAATAAAAATAAAATTATCTTGGCTATTTGCGAGCGTGGATTAATTTCTACTATTGTTACTAAAATTACATAGCATCTCTTTCCAAATTTTAGGTAATTCTATGGACACTGAATCATTGCAAATATTCTTGTTGCGTAAAAATATCTCTATTGATTCTCGGATTATGGATGGTAAATAAAATCTTGATGTATAAATTAACTTGGTATTTTTAAAATCGATCTGTAAAGGTTCTTCGCTGTATAATCTGGCCAAAGCTGTGGTTCTTCTGTTGTATTTGATGTCTGCTATATGTTCTTTGATTCTAGTTTTAAGTTTTCTAGTTGTCATACCTATATAAAACTGCTTGGTTCCATCTTCTTTGGTGAAAGGTATTTCGTATACTCCCGATAACTGGTTTGACTCAATTGGATCTATTTTCTTGCATACTATATTTCTTAATTTCATGGAAGGTTTTGCGACTAGGGAGATATTGTATTTATTGAGTTTATATTTCAGACGTTCGAAGAAACCAGGAAAATATTGTAAAGTGGATAACATGGAATTTTGTGGATTGAAATTTCTTTTCTTGTTATTCTTTAAGCTGTTAATTAATTTTTCTATGGTACTTTCTTTGTATCCATTGTTTCTTGCAATATCATATATTTTATTTATTTCGTTATTTAACTGCACGGGGGTACAAACTGTGAAAGTTCTATGAATAGAATGTCTATGTGCAGAAACTTTGTATGAAAAAGGTGCTTGAGCATTATGAGGGATAATGAATTGACTGGCTATGGGTTTTCTGTAAACAGTGTGTTCTATTCCTTGGTGTGTCTTGATTAGTAATACATCTAAGTAAGGTAGCGTACCATTTTGTTCTATTTCCAATGTAAATTTAATTTTAGAATCAAGGCTATTAATCTGGTTTAAAAAGTTATTGAGCAAGGTATCTGCATGTTGCCAAATGATGAAAATATCGTCTACGTATCTGATCCATGTCTGGGGAGTATAATCCAATTTGTATATATATATTTCAAGATGTCGTAATATGAATTCAGCTAATAATCCTGATATAGGAGAACCCATTGGAGCTCCGTTATTTTGTTTGTATATTTTGTCGTCGAAAGTGAAGTAATTATTATTAACTATAAGATTAAGAGCACTCTTAAGTGTAGTTTTCATACTTTCATTAATACTCTCCATGTGGTCAATGCAGTTATTTATATTTGTAACGGCTTTTTGGATATCAATAGATGGGTATAAAGAAACTACATCTAGACTGGCTATTAAATAATCCTGAGGTAAATTAATGTGATTTAAATATTGAATGAACTCATACGTTGAATTAATTACATGATCGGAGCTGGGCAAGATATTTTTCAATAAAACTACAAAAGCTTTTTCCATAAAATATGTGGGGCTTGAGCATTTAGTTACTATTGGTCTTATTGGCATATCTATTTTGCCAAAGATGAATTGAATACTTTGAAAAAGCTAAAACTTGATCCAGAAATCATTTTAATCCAAACGGATAAATCTAATAAATTAGTCATATTGTACATGTATACATTTTTAATGTGCACATATATACGCACATATTACACGCTTGCATAGGGATAAATTTAAGGAAGATATTATTTTTATGCCTGGAATGTTCGGTCATCCAATAGAAATTCCTCCAAAAATAAATGTTTCGTAAAACCATATTTTAGATTGCCGAGTGTATTAAGTCCAGCCTCATATCTCGAAAATAACGACAAATGCTTTCTTTCAAGGCTTGCATGAATACAAAAGAATGATTTTATAACTATAGCGCGTTGTTGGAAATGAAGAAGGCATATTGAGAATTTATTACCGCATGTTAAACATTTATGTGAGAGCATAATGGGTGCTAAATTTTATCAGCCTATTGAACATATATTTCCGAGCTATAGCACCACTTTGCTGACAATTTGTGGGCTAAATTGTGTATTAGAAAAGCCCACCATTTGTATTGTCTGCACCTTTAATTTCGACTCAATCAGCGTAGTAGAACGCATTCCAGAGAATTTCGAAGTGTATAAGCTATTTTTTGCTAATGATACCTACCAACTTCTGCGTATTCTCCCGTAAAATGCGGGTTAAATTAACTCAGGTTAAGCACCTTTTGAACCCAATTTTTTTTATAAATAAAAAACAACTTCCATGTAGAAACATAAAATTAAATAAATAAAGGTATATCAAATAAATTTTCTGTTTGAAACATATTAAACCTGGGCAAATTAAAACTTTTTGTCTTGGATCTGACTCCGGAATAATTAAGAGATGTTGGCGTCTACAGTGTTGCCAGTGGGCTACTTTTTTTAATTCTCATTTCTTGATTGGCAACACTTATTTGAAATAATAAAATTCCCCTTGTTTCCGCATTAAATAAGGCGAATTTTACCATTTCAAAAAAGTGGTGCCAATCAAGAAATCTGAATTTTAAAAAAGTAGCAACACTGGCCATTTATGCTACGGCCCGCGATCTATCAAGCTACCACTGTTTTAGTATGGAAAAATTTGCTTTGTTTAGTGACAGAAACTTTACGATTCAATAAGGCGAAGATTGACTTTAGGAATTTGATGACTTTCAGGCCATTTAAAAATTGTTTCACGAATGTCAAATTATAACCATTCACCAGAAATACACCTAATGAAATTGAAATATGTCTTGTGATGGAAGTAAAATAAAGATTTTTATGAATATTTTTATGAAAACAAAATGCATTTAATCATTTCACGGTCAAATTAATTCTCGTGCTAACATACTGAAATGACTCACTGTCACAAGAAATTATGGACAAACTGACTTGAAAATGAAGGCTTGCATTTCTTCAATGATATTATTTTTCTATATCACTTATCTCGGAGTGGTCTTTTTTTTTTTTGACAACATTAATTTTAACTTATTTTCGTAGTAGATTACAACAGCAATTGAAGAAAAAAAACTCATCAGGAAGCGGGTTCAACGACATTTGCAAGATAAATTTCAAACAGTTTTTTTTTTTTTTTTGTAAGAAAACAGTGGTCATTTTTTTGATTTGGTCTCTTTTAAAAGATACCGATTCAAAGCATGATATATTTTTAAAAATTCTTTGTAATTTTGGTATTGGGAATGAATACTAAGTGGAAAGTATACTTCCCACGTTTTTAAAAGGCGTAAAATAGACAGAAATATAAAATAATTTTATATAAACAGAGTTTCTACAGTTTCGGCTGAAATTTCAGTATTTTTAAGTGGAAAAACTGGGCTTAAATAATCGTGCGATTGCAAATGGCAAGTTTTTCTCTAAGAAAATACTGGTGTTTATCTGACCTAAAGTGCATGGAACTATGAATAAAGAGGAATTGACATATCCTCAAAATGGTGAAGCTTCAACTGTAACCGGTTTTGCAGTGGCTCATTACCGTCGGGAAAATTTCCACCAGTAAATTTGAATAGAAATTTTCTCCTTATTTAAAGTCTTATTATTGCAGAATTGCACACGTGGCCAAGAACATTATAGCCAAAAACATCTATTCATACTTACTGGTGGAAGTTTACTTCGGCGGTAGTCAATCCCTGCGTTTCCACCATATTTTGACAACCTAAACAACCTCCCGTCAGTGAAAGAGATTATAATACCCGGCCTAACTTCCACCAGTAAAAATGAATAGAAATTTTTCATAACTCCATTGGTAGATTCTACACTATGTTTTTCCTCCTCTTTATTCATATCTTCATTCTAAGGTCAGAGAAATTGCTTGACCTGTAAGAACCCTGATAAATGTAATAATAAATCTCAGATATAACATAATTAACCCTCCGTCGGTCGCAATATGCCTCTCAGGCACAACACAATTATTTCCGTTCTCGTCTCCGCCACTAGAGCGCGCAAGGTAACTTACTTTGAGTGTAATAAACGAGGTTTTTTTCATTCAAATTTGAAATATTCTCTCTTTGTGCATACTAATGACGGTCACTGATCACTTTAAACCCTTGGGGACGAGCGACACGTATACGTGCCGCATGAAGCACTCAAAATCCTTGTTTTTCCTCACCAGTAAAATTTTACTGTAAAATTTGCCTTATTTAATCAGCGCATTTTCTCGATTCAAAAAGACACAAATTTCTGTTTTTAAAAAACGGTGACAAAAGATTAAAAATTTCGTAAAAGGCTCCCGTCCCGAAGGGGTTAAGAGCGTTAGAATTGCGTCAGTAATTACTAATGGCGATTTCCTAACAGGTGCTTGTCAGGAGCATTGCGCCCGAACTCGGGAGACCCACAGTTGCGACCGACGGTGGGTTAATATATGCATGCAAGGAGTGGGAGTGGTTCTCATTTTGAGCTCCATTCCCTTAGTACCACTAGTAATCTCCTTATATAAGCGCATTATTTTGTGATGAAATAAGGCGGAGGATACAATTCGAAACAAGTTGGGGATTGCACGGCAAACAAGGTGCGTTCGTGCTATAACTTGTTTTATAAATATTTTTTCCACCGCATATCGTACTGAATGTATATTTTAGTGCACTTCATAAGTGCATATCAATTTTATTCGGTTTGAAAGGCTGTAAAATTATTGAAATTCATTTAAATAATTTTTTCACATTGGCCGTAATGTAACGAAAAACTTTTGACAGTTCCTGTAATTGAACTATACATCCGATTTTCATAAAATTTGAAATGACTCGACAAAATTTTGCAAAAATTATATATTTAAAATTTCATACTATTCGGTTGGGTAGTTTTTGCTCTGTTATATGCGGACGGACAGACAGACAGACGGACCGAACGACGACTATAGGTGCTACATATTTATATAATTACGAACGCACCTAAAAAATGCTTCAAAAAAGGGATAACCGTTCCACTTCAATACAAAATTGATGAGTAGTATAATTTTCAGGTATAAATAATTAATGTGTAACATAAATACAGAAGATGTAAAAATCTGCATTTCGAGATATTAGAAAGAGCATATGCCAGTTATACGATAATTAAATTATTTTAATTATATACAACATATTCTGTAATAAAGCAAATTTCTGTTGTTATCTATCACGCATAAAAATACTTACATTAGATTATTTTTATTACTTTTTTTCATATATTAATTTTCAAGTGACTGTGGCCTAAATAATTATTAATATTTTATAACATAAGATTTATGTCTCGACATTCCCATTTTCTTATAAATTATTTAGAGTCTCGTTCTGTCGTAAAATATTGAATTATTTTTCAATTTATTTTAACTTGGAAATTATAAGAATCCAGATTTTTGTGATAGAGTATTAAAAAAGAAAACCAGTCTATAATCACTAAAATGTTGATCAAGAATGATTAATCAAAATATTTAAAGTTTAGATAGTTTTTCGAATTATTTATAAATGCTGTCATAAAATTGTTTCTTCTCATTAGAAGAAATCTCACTTTTAGCGTTAACTCTTATCTACTGCATTATGATCTACTGTAACTTTTTTCATGTAGTATATTTTTTCAATAACTACAATGAAAATTAAAGGATAAACATAAAAAAAATACTCACCCGTGGGAAATTTAATTATTTAGAGGTAATTAATTAACACTAGAACGCCTGGAAGGAGTCGATTCGACTCCGACCATATGATTAACGTCAATTGGAACCAGAAATTCTTTCACAAAATAAGTTAAATTTTAAAAACGCAGATTTACGATAAATAAATTAGTCAAGTAATCATGAATAAAAATTCTGGTATAAAATATTTTTATGGAACTTGAGTAAAATTTCCAAGCGTTCTAGTGTTAACCCTTTAGTGCGCAACTTTGCATATATGCAAATAACAGTGTTTTGAAATTAAAAGATTTTTTTATTCGTATATACCTAATTCACAGCAGAAAATAAAAATCTCAATATTTGCTTTAATTAATAACAGACATTCCGTATTTAAATAAAGCTAAATAAACGATTGAAACTTTCTTGGCGTAAAGCCAGATTTTCTGGACTACGTAATTTCCAGAAAGTATTCTATCATTGGAATTAAAGAGTTAAAGGTTAAGTTTTATAAAATAAATAATTATATAAAATAAGGTATTTGGAGACATACTTATTAAAATAATTACTAATTTGAAAGAAAATTTGAAAGAAAATTTAGCGTAAAACAGCCACACGACAGTAGTTTTTACCTGTATTGCAGATGTACAACAGAAAAAAAGATTAACATATTATATGAAAAATGTATCTTTGATTTTTTTCATTATTTTTCCCGTGTAATAAACCTTTCAGAGAATCATTTATAATTTTTTCGAAACAAAATAAAAAATAGGGCATTTAAGGGTTGAAGTGTTACTTTAAAGTATCGCCAGTACACTATGACAAAAATATCGTAACAGAAAACCCACAAGGTATTTCAAGTGGCACCAGAAAATATTTTCGATTTAATAAGTATGTGAAATATAGACTTATTCTTATTAACAAATAAATATTTTGGAAAATTCCGGTGCCAATCACTTATTTCAACACTTTACAATTGAAAATGCTTTTCCCCTGAAAGGGTTAAAAAAACTATTTTTTTTATGTTTCGATCTTGTTAGCTGTCCTTTAGTTATGCGACGTCTATGTTCCGGGGAAAACATGTTCTCTCGCATCCCCACATATGCAATGTATGAAATAACATATGCCACTTCTAGCACAATAAAAAAGAGCCGGCGCCACAACTTTTTTGGTTTCCTATAAAAAATAACAATGAAAGAGAAAAGAAATACCAGGGAAATCATTACTACCCTACATTTTAGTTATTACATTTTAAAGGAGATGAAAACGATGGATAACTACACAAGCGAAAAGTAAACAAGAAGTATTTCTTCAACACCCAGTGTACTGACGGTACTTATAAGTACCACCGAGTAACTCAACTTTTAAATCAAATACATACACCGTTCACCTAAAATAGCTAGTCAAACTGTATTCTAAGATCACAGTGAACACATAAAAAAATTCCAACACTTATCTTATATCTTTTACTGTGTTTGCAGCAATAAAAAGACGAGAGTGACAATTTATACAAAATGTTGGCACAAGACACATCAACTGTGTCAAAGATAGCCTCCTTCCTCTCTAAAATAACAAACCTAGTACTACTGCTGCCATGTATCCGACAAAGTGGAGTTAAAAGAGTGTTTTTGCAAAGTACCATTAGAATGTTAATAATATTCACTATGGAATGAAAGTTTAAAGTGATTGGTACTTATAAGTACCGTCAGTAGATAAAGAGTTAATATTCTATTGAGCATTTCCATGCTAAATTAACGGTATATTACATCGTAACCCACTAACAACGAGCCTCCTTTACACTTCTTTTAATTCTTCGACACCAGTGTTTGCAACTTTGTAATTTTGAATTATTTAATTGCTCGAAATCTGAGATTAGCCAATGTGAAAATTTCCAAACTAAAATACTGGTACTGAAATTTTTAAATTTTGCTCGCCTTAAATGGCAAGTTTTCTTGCCAACCGGCTTTAACCCCTTGAGGGGTAGTGGGATATATTTTATCGCACCTACGATTAACCCTCCGTCTACCAGACGGGTCCAATGGGCCCGATGGGTACATTCGAAATATTTATTCTAACCAGAAATTTCTTTAAAATAAACTAAATATCTAAACCAGACAATAATGAGTTAAGTAAATAAGTTCAATAGTTTTAAATAAGAATTCTGATGTGTAATATTTTTATAAAACTTGAGTAAAATTTTCGGTAGTTCTAGGGTTAATGAAGATTTGCGCCAGAAAAATTTCATTAAATTTAAATTTTCTATCTTTGGAGGGGGAAAAAAAAGTTCGTGAAATTGCTTTTCATTATTTTGCAATGAAATTTTTTGAAGATTCCGGTGTGAATTCGACATTGCAAAAACACACTTGCCCCTCAAAGGGTTAATGAATTAAAACAATATCCTATAAGAAGGCGGACAGAGCATTGTATACACCAGGAGCATTGTTGCCAGATTGAGGAGATATTTTATTTAAATTATCTACCACTCTTTTAAAAGAGTAATCTTTGCTTTATTTAATCGATTTTTATGATTGTGAAGTTTCCTAGTTGGAAAAAGTGGTGGATATTTTAATAAAACAATTTCCCAATCTGGAAACACTGGTTAGAGGCGGTGAACCCCTATTTCAGCGGTCTACTTATCGCCACTATTATCGCATAGTAGCAATCTTCTGTTTATTTAACCCTTTAGTGGGCGGTGTCTATAAAAAAGAGGACGCCTAATTTTAAGCGTACTGGCACAAAGAATATTTATTTAAAAATTTCCTTTTATAAAGTGCGAGAAAATAAGCAAGTTTTTATTTTCTAATAAATTCGTTTGTAAATTCTGGTGTCAGTCCATCATTTCATCATTTTACAAACAGAATTACCCCTCGCCGGAAATGGTTAACGACAGAATTTCTGTCACTCAGCTGAGTAAAGAGAAACTCAGTCCGATACTCCATCAGGTGGATAGGTCAGCCAGGTGAGGAGGCCTACCGTAAGGCATAGACTCGACAAGCCCCACCCACCATCAGGTGGACAATTAAACAATCTACAGGCATTAATCTACTCAAAATAAAATGGATCCCGGGCCCAAATTAATAGATTTGTTCAATGGCTTAGTAGCCCAGTGGTAGGGAAGCGAAAAAAAAAAAGGCTGAATTCGGAATTAATTAGGGGAAAGCTGGAAATTGTTTTAATCCATTTAGTTTAGGTCTAGAATAAATATACTGTTTTTCCCCTCGTAGAAGGTGAGCGTTAGAAAATATGTACAGATTTATAGACGAAAAAAAAAGATTTTTTAATTACCATAACAATATCTCAAAAAAAAAAAAAAAAAAAAAAAACTCTATCAAAAAGATCGTCAATACAAATGTTGTAGAGCTTAAAATTCTGAATAAAATGAGTACCCACACTTAATATTTCTGTTGAATATTAAACTCACAATTCTACTTCAAAGTTAAACCTGAATCGCTAATCAAGAGCGTGAAGCCAGAACAGACCCTGTTACCACTCCACCCTGATTCTAATTTCACTATACGTGTATTTTTTTTTATTTATTGAGGCATTCACGATGTTTTTGTAATTATTTTCACTCATTATTTAGGACAGGGGTGGCCAACCTTTTTGTCTAAAATTCACTTGACACCGTTTCCTAAGAGTTCCAATTTTGTACTTTTTAAATTGCAGACTTTCTCTCATTAAACAATGCATACTTTGCTGTATATTAATACTGGTATCTCTGTGGCACGCGTGCCGCAGGTTGGCCATCCCTGATTTAGGATAATTTGAGAATTACGGTTTAACCCTTTCAGGGGCAAGGCATTTCTGCTCTCAAAATGCTCAAATATTTAATTCACACCGCAATTTAAGAAGAAATTTATTTGAAAATAATCAAAAGCTTTTTTTTTTTCGCGTATATTATGAGATCGAAAGTGTACAAAAATATTTCTGGTCTCGTTTGTTAATTTCGGCATTAAAATTAACCGTTTGCACATTGCAAACGGCGCCCCTCAAGAGGTTAACCTCTTAATTACGGGCCACGTGGTAGGGGATGAAAAAAAGGCCGCATTCGAAATTAATTTGGGGAAAGCTACAAATTGTTTTAACACCAGAACGCCCGGAAATTTTACTGAACCTTAATTAAAAATATTTTACACCAGAATTTTTATATAAAACTATTAAACTTAAACATTTAACCAGAATCTCAGTGGTTTGTATTTAACTTACTTTATAAAGAAATTTCTGGTTTGAGTCTACATTTAATCATTTCGTCGGTGTCAAATTGACACCAGTTGGACGTTCTAGTGTTAATCTCTTCGACATAGGTCGGAAATTAACAAAAAATACATGTATATAAAAATTGGAAGTAATGTGGACTGATAACTTGGTCTCTCCTGGCTTCAGCCTGGGATTAGTGATTAAGGTAAACATTTCAAATAGAATTGCTGCCTTAATATTGAACAAAAATATTAATGTGGGTACTCATTTTATTCGAAATTTTAAGTTCTAAGGTTAGTTGGGGTAACTGGACCCACGAGGTAATTGGGCCATAGGCCATTTATAAAAAACTGTTGATGTTTTTTTATGTTTTAGCTTTTGTGAACAATGCACCTTAATCTCTACTTCCTAAAACAACGCGTGTCAACTCAATCATAACTCTCAATTTGTTGTGATAGGTTGTCAAAAATTTACTTTTCTTTTTTTTAAAAACAACACAATATGGTTGAACTTCCTCGGCTTTTTTATTAAAATACTATAAGTACTTTTATTAAACAATCTTTTTTTTTTAAGATTAGGCATATAACTACATTAATATTATTAGGTATCTATACATATTTACTTCATGTTTCAAATGTAAGCCCGGTGTCGCAGTTACCCCATAAATTTTTCAAGAATGGGGTAACTGGGACATGTATCCGGGGTAACTGGACCACGCTGGATCCAGTTACCCCAATAGATATAAATAATTTTTTTGAGTTTCACTTACTACGGGAAATAAATTTCTCCATTGTTTTTTGCTCACAATAAAGAAAATGCTAGAATACTTTATTAAAATTACGTAATAAAATTAAAAGAAAAGCATATTGGGTGGTATCGAACCAAATTTCTTGACCCCTTGAGAGGCGATGATGCCGATAAGGCATCAGATAATTTTAATCCCTAATTGCCACATTGGCACCGGAATTTTAGAATGAAAATTTCACCTTTATAAAGTGCGCGAAAATATACTTTAACTTGTTTACAGATAGAGTCTCTTGTAAATACCGATGTCATTAAATTATTTCAACATTTTACGAATGCAAGTACCTTGCTCCTGAAAGCGACATAGCCAAACCTCGAAATTGTATGATACACATGGGTCGCATTCTATAGGGGAGCTTTTCTTGTTCCGACCACTATTTTGAAAACAATATCTTCATGGCACCTTTCTTTAGAAAATGTTAAATAAAATGATCATGAAGGTAACTCATTAAGGGTTCTGGTAGGAACAATAAAATTTTCCCTATATAATGCAACCCCTGGATACAGATAAAGTAGTTAAGTACTTACGTAGCCGTTTGTTCATTGATTTCCCTTGCTATTTTTTTACTTAAAATACCCATGTGACTTTTATACTTATTACCTATACTTAAGTACATAAGTACTTACTTAATTTTTATGTTTTTGGTGTAAATAAATCTAATATTTTCACTTTTAGTGCTTTTTTCAGACACATTGACAGCAAAGGTTTCCCTTACAACGCTCTTTAGTTGATATATAATTTACATGATCTGCCTGGTTTAAATTTTTTAAAGTTGTTTACACTTTTTCAAACAGGTCCTGATATCCCATATGAAAAAAAAAAAAAAAAACGCGCGTGGAACATAGACCCCCCTGGTCCACTTAAACCATTTTTATGGGGCAACTGGACCCATGAGGAAAGAAAGATGAAATATACATATATTTATATTTTTAAATAGAAAAATGTAATTTTGAGCACTTTTGTCTGATAGAGGGAACCTAACTGAACACATTTACAGAAGTTCAGACTTTAATTCAAATGAACATTAGTTTTTGAAGCTGAATTGTCAGAAGCTCAAGTGTCACATTGTAAAATCATGGCCCAGATGCCCCAACTAACCTTACAACATTTGTATTGACAATTGTTTTGACAGAGTTAGCTGTTTTGAGATATTTTTTAATTAACTTGTTCTCTCCTGGCTTCAAGCTCTTGATTAGCGATTAAGGCAATATTTTGCAATAGAATTGCGATCTTAATTATGAACAAAAATATTAATGTAGGTACTCATTTTATTAACAATTTTAAGTTCTACAACAGTTGTATTGACAATGTTTTCATAGAGTTAACTGTTTTGAGATATTGTTAAGGTAACTTGGTCTCTTCTGGCTTCAAACTATTGATTAGCAATAAAGGTAAAATTTTGAAACTGAATTGCGACCTTAATGTTGAATAAAAATATTATTGTGGGTACTCATTTTATTCAGAATTTTAAGTTCTACAACATTTGTATAGACAATGTTTTTGATAGAGTTAGCTGTTTTGAGATATTGTTAAGATAATTAAAAAAAAAAAAGTGTTTTTCGAAAATAAATATGTACATATTTTCTAACGCTCACCTAATACGAGGGGAAAAACATAGCATATTCATTCTAGACCTAAACTGAAGGGATTAAAACAATTTCCAACTTCCCCCCAGGGGCGGACTGGCATAGTTTAACCCACCCCGCTAGACTTATGCATTGGCCCACCAATCGACAACCCAATTGTTAAAATGTTTAAATACTGACTAGAAACACGACCCTTTGCTCTAACTCTATGAAAATGACTTAACTCCAATCTGAGACATATTAGCATTTTTGTAATCGTTTATTTTCAATTGGTAGTAAGAGTAACTTCGTCGTGAAAAGGAATATTGTGGGGGGAAGGGGCGGCTGACTTTCTTAGTTTTATTTGTTTTTTGAATATGTAAACTTTAAACAATTAAAGATACGAGTATACACGTAATAAATAAAAGCGTTTTAAATTTTTTATGAGAGTTCATTTCAGATATTTTTATTCCTTGTACTGAGAAACAAAAATTGTTTGGTGCAATGAGGGGCCAATTGGGCTGTCAATATCGGCCAATGATATCGTTAGAATGGATGATGGCTATTTGCGAAAGGGATTCCAACGGGAATAGGGCACCACTGACCCTAAACTATATACATTGACAACACCTAGGAACATCCATTCCTCACCCGGAATTAGGATCCAGGCCCCTTTGCACTAAAGGCTGACATGCTAACCACTATGCCGTCAAAAAATCCTTAGACTTGTGTGTACAGTACACTACATGTAAATTTTGCACTGGAAAGTGTTAGTATTGACAGAAAAGAGTTAGTACTATTACACACATTGATTAATTTGTTATTTGAAATATCTTTATATTCATTTGTACATTTCATTTTGTTATTTTAAATTATCAACATATATACACTTTGTACATTGATTAATGTTTGTTTAAAATATCAATATAGTACCTGAAAATTGAATAGTTTGTTTTATAGCCTCACTAACAATTAGAATGTCAGATATGTGGACGATTCTTTTGAACTTGAGGCAACTCCGTCTATTATCTTATCATAATCGTAATCAAAAGATCATTCAACAGTGAATAGGATAAAATCATCTAACAGTTCTTTTCCTAGAGATGAACGCAAGCAGTTCTTTATAATTTTAAGTGTTGAGAACATTCGTTCGTAAGATATTTGAGTGCATGATAAAGTCAGTATATACTTATAAACTATGAACAAGGTTGGATAAATACGATCATAGGCACTCAACTCACACAATAATTCTAATGCACAAGCTAGGTATATTTTAGACTCCTTATTAACTTTAGAAAGATTTTCATCATTTTTAATGAGCTCTGAATAGCTCGTTTCTTTGCTATAAGCGTATGAGAGTTCACTACGTCGAGATTGTTGCTACAATAGCGACTGATTATAATCAGCATAGTGCCGGGAAAATTGCACCAACTCTTTTAGCATTTCTTGACTTTCGCCAAGCCATTCAGAGTACTAAAAGCATCCTGAGCAAGTTAATTCTATAATTTAAGCTCACTGAAGCGGCGAGGATCGAACCAGGCAATGTCTTTCATGAGCAAGTCATTTCCAGAAAATCGTGTATCCAACTGTTCAATATCTGTGTCTAAGTTAAACGTTTAACTTAAATACTTCTGATGGTGATCCGATAATACTTCTTGTCGCATCGTGAGAATATTCACCATATCGACGTTTTGCTATAGATATTCTCTTTTTCGGTAGGTAATTCTCCATTTCAATGGTATACTCCTTTTCTATTAATTGAAAAGTTCTAAAGATGCTCCGCAAATTCAGAAGCATTTTTCAGAACCAAATCAAAATTATTTCTTTTGCGTAGCAGATTGCATTTTAAGTTTTGGATTTTGTTAACAGCACTTAAGTAGTCCAAGCCGCTTACCTGCTGATACATCGATGTGGGCTTAAATATATTGAATAGGTCGCTGAAATTGGTTGCAATTAACATACACTGATGTGCCATTGAATTAGAATTAACGATATGCAATGCTGTGGACATTTTGTAGCGATGTGCCTTATTGTTGCGCATCTGAGGGCTCTATGGTAACTGCATATATAGCAAGTACTATGGTTGTTGTGAATCAGCCGTTTCAACTGCCAGTATGGGTAAAGCTCGTGATTTAGACGCCTTTGATCGTGAACTAATAATAAGCGCTCGAAGCACGCGCTATTCAATTTTCGAAATCGTCAGAGAACTAGAATTTTCCCACTCGACAATGCCAAGAGTATACCGGGAATGCACGGATGGTGGAAAAAAAAACTAGAAACTTCATAAACTGAAAAGTACAATTAGACTTTAACGAGTGTGGTAGGAGACGGTTCAGCCGTATTGTACGTAGCCAGCGAAGCCAAACATTAGCTCAAATTGCCACCCAATTGAATCGGACAGTTGAAGGTTGTACAGTCAGTAAGTGGATTGTATATCGCTCACTTCACCCTATAGGCTTCGGGAGCCCTAGACCTACGATAGTTCTATATATCAATGCACATTGTATGGCTGCACATCTTACTTGGGCAAGAAAAAACAGGGAATGGACTCTAAAAGACTGGGAACGAATACCACGGAGTGATGAGTCTCAATTCCGGCTACTTCTTCACACTGATGGGAGGCTAAGAATATGGCGCCACGCTCATGAAGCCATAGATTCTGCTTGCCAGGTTACAACTGTAGAATGTCATGACGCTTCATTCACGGTCTGGGGTGCTTTCTCTCGGCAGTTTTGGGGATCTTTGATACTTGTACCAACATCTCTCAATGTAATTCGACACGTAGACTTGCTGGGATATCACATCCATCCATTTATGTCTTCCTGTCATCAACATGTAACTGAAGTATTCCAGCAAGCCAGCTTCTTCTCTCAAAGGGCCCGGTTGGCCACAGCTTGCTTGGATAAGCATTCCTCTTACTTCTTTGTCATGAATTCGCCACCTAGAAGACCAAACTTAAATTCTATTGGGCACCTTTGGAATTCTTTGAAAAAGGTGTGAAACCAAGCCACTCAACACTAACGACACTTACTGAACTGTGAACAGCTCTAGCAGATGTTTGGCAAGCCATGTCTGTAGAATACTTCCACAAACTTGTTGAATCTATGTTATGATTTTTAAATACAATCGTGTGGTAGCCATTATCAAGACAAAGGTGGCCCAACTCGTTATAAACTTGTTATCCTTAATTCAACGGCACTTCAGTGTGTACTGAAACATGCACCAATTATCAACCAGAGATCTTGCCGAAAAAGATGCATGTGACGGAAAATCGTCCATTTCGGTGATACCTTGTAGAAACTTAAGCAATGTTAAAAACTTATGTCGATCTTTAAAAGATTTTGAAGACTCGTCAACCAAGCTATTAATTGCTCGATCCTTACTCTAGCACATAGTAGCGTTCACTTTTTGTAATCGCGAAGAAGTTTATTTCCACCTACAGACTCCTTATTCACTGAAGTCCATATTTTCATTCGCTTATATGACTTTGAGATAAACATGGTTGTGGCTTGCATTAAGTCCAAGAAGTCCGTTGTCAATTTGCGACATTCTGTTTCATCTGTCAGGACTAAATTTAGCACATGTGCATATCAATGCACATGCTTTATATTTGGATTGTCCTTTTTCAGTTGTCCCTACAGATCTTTATATCTCCCACTCATATTTGCTGCACCATCAAAAGAAGTGCCAACTGTTTGTGAAGAAGGGAGTTTGAACTTTTCAAGTTCTTCTTTTACTTGGAGATAGAGGGTTTCCCCTGTTGTTTTGGGACATCGAGCAATTTTAACGAACACAAAGTGCCAACTGCCCCATTTCCGGTATATCTTGTGTGAAATCTACTTCAATCTGAATTGATCTGACTGTTTTACTTCATCTGCAACCTTTATTTGGATCTGAATGAAGAGATGAGCAATTAACTTACTTTTAAATTATTTGGACAGGAATGTAATCAACGAACCTCTTTCATGCCGTTTAGGATTTTCCTTTTGTTCCTCTTTTTGCTCTATTCTAGCCTTCTTCATACTTTCTGAAGGTCTTCTTTCTTGGCTTTTCTTGAGAGTCTGTGCTACATAACAGTGCAAAATTCGATCATATTTACATAGCAGCATTACCAATTCTAACAAACTTCCGTGTTTAACGTCTCTATTATTCAAGTATGCCGCTGCCACCTCTCGTTTTTAGGTGCGTTCGTAATTATATAAATACGTAGCACCTATAGTCGTCGTTCAGTCCGTCCGTCCGTCCGTCTGTCCGTCCGTCTGTCCGTCCGTCTGTCCGTCCGTCTGTCCGCATGTAACAGAGCAAAAACTACCCAACCGAATGGTCTGAAATTTCAAATATACGATTGTTGCAAAATTTTGTCGAGCCATTTCAAATTTTATGAAAATCGGATGTATAGTTTAATTACAGGGACAGTCAAAAGTTTTTCTTTACATTACGGCCAATGGGAAAAATTATTGCAAGTGCATTTTAATGATATTACAGCCTTCCGAATGATCTGAAATTTTAAAGATATAACTGTTGCAAAATTTTGTCGAGCCCTTTCAAATTTTAGGAAAATCGGATGTATAGTTTAATTACAGGGACAGTCAAAAGTTTTTCCTTACATTATGGCCAATGGGAAAAATTATTGCAAGTGCATTTTAATGATATTAGAGCCTTCCGAATGATCTGAAATTTTAAAGATATAACTGTTGCAAAATTTTGTCGAGCCCTTTCAAATTTTAGGAAAATCGGATGTATAGTTTAATTACAGGGACAGTCAAAAGTTTTTCTTTACATTACGGCCAATGGGAAAAATTATTGCAAGTGCATTTTAATGATATGAGAGCCTTCCGAATGATCTGAAATTTTAAAGATATAACTGTTGCAAAATTTTGTCGAGCCCTTTCAAATTTTAGAAAAATCGGATGTATAGTTTAATTACAGGGACAGTCAAAAGTTTTTCTTTACATTACGGCCAATGGGAAAAATTATTGCAAGTGCATTTTAATGATATTACAGCCTTCCGAATGGTCTGAAATTTAAAAGATATAATTGTTGCAAAATTTTGTTGAGCTATTTCAAATTTTAGGAAAATCGGATGTATAGTTTAATTACAGGGACAGTCAAAAGTGTTCCGTTACATTACGGGAAATGGGAAAAAAATATTGGAAGTGCATTTTAATGATGTATCAGACTATGCGCTTTATGAAGTGCAAAAAATTATACATTCAGTACAATATGGGGTGCAAAAAATAATTATAAAACTAGTTATAGTACGAACGCACCTCATTTGCCACGTTTGACGAGCAATTTCCAACTTGTTTTCTCTGAGCTAATCCTTGCTTCTTTGATCTGTAGATCTGTGGATCATCTCTAGATATGTAAGCTAATCCTTGCCTATCTTTTGTTACTACACAACTTCCCACCCTTCACTGACCATATGCAGAGGTGCCAAGTTCGCACTAATCTTCCGTAATGCGTGGATTAGTTTAACCCAGTTTAACAACGTTTCGAACCAGAAAAATTATTTGATGAACCTTTATTTACTTAATTCCAGTTTTCTACGTGTAACTTATTTAATTTCATCACTGAAAAAAAATTCTGGTGCGAAATGTATTAAACCAGGGTTAAATTAACCCACATATTACGGAGGATTAGTGGCAACTTGGCACCTATGCATATGTGCTCGCTTTTTACTTTATACCCTATCTCTGGGCTTCTACACAAAATTAGTAATTTGCACGTATCTTCTGAAGATTGCTGATGGGAGAGGGAAAGGAGAAATTAGGACTTACACGACCAAAAACATAAAACTCTTCGCGAAAAAAAGGAGAAAAATTGAGTTTCATAATTTTTTTTTTTTTTTTTAGTTTTATTGAAAAAAAAAAATTTTAAATCTTTTTTTGGCCCACTACGCCCGTTTGGCCCACCCCGTGATCGCAGGTTAGCAGGGTGGGCCAGTCCGCCCCTGCTTCCCCCTAATTAACTCCGAATTCCATCCACTAACCACTAAGCTATACGTAAAGATCAACCAAAATGTTAATGTAGACTGTATTTTTTTTCCGTTTAAAGCTGTTAGTCAGTCAATCTTCGAATTCCCCTCGCTACTTTTGAGACAAAATGCGTGGGATGTATTCGTATATTTAAAATATTTCCCCAGGAAATTAATATTTTTAAATTCGTTGTTCTGTGTACTCTTCTTAAAGGATGTCTCTTTTTTTAGCTAACAAAATATTGCTAAAACTTGCGCTTAATTTAATATTTTATTAGTTAAAATTTGACGAGGTGTTATGTAAAATTTTGACACGTCACATAAAGTTAAATGCCTTTTAGAAATATTTTGACAACCAAGAAAATAAGAGACATCTTTTCTGAACAGTGCGCAGAATACAGAAGTTTACAATATTAGTTTCCCGAGGAGATATTTAAAAAATACGAATGCATTCCACGCCCGTAGGTTTAACATGAGCGAGGAAAATCGGGAGTTCACTGATTAACAGTCTTAAATGGGTGAATGCACATAGCTCTGTATTGTGATTGCTCTACTTTTAGAATATTGTATTGTCATTTATTTTACGCGAAACGCTCCCGTGGTTGACACGGTTTGTTATGAATATTGATTGTTATTATACAAAACACAGTATCTTGACAAAGGAATTGTAAAAAAATATTACAGCAATACATGTAAACAAACAATTCAAATTTTAATAACAGTGAATGATTTCGATTTGCCAACTATTGATCATAGTTTTTGACAGCCATGAACTGTTCCTGGGCTATTACAGGTATATTGTCGCTGTCAATTTATTAAGGCTCATTTCAAAATTAGAAATTATCAATGTCTGCTTGACGATATCAAATGAATGTTTTCTCCCTCAGCTCAGTTTTGTGCATATCCCGTACGCCCTTCCCCAGTTAAATAATCAAAGATTAATATTAGGAAATAGCGGTAACAGTTTATCCGCTGGCGTACGGTATATGGTGTTCAGTGGCGTAGCCAGGGAGGGTTCCAAATGCTCTGGATACCAGTAATATCGCAAAGTTTTCTTCGCCTTGATTAATAGCAGAAAATTCTCCGATTAGGTAAGGGGAACAGAACTTTATAAAATTAGTGGTATCAAGAGTATATGGACCCCCCCCCACCCCACCCTGGCTACGCCACTGACGGTGTTCGTGTTCTTTAACGTTAAAGGCATTTGATACTTACATAATAAAATATCGGTGGACACAGTAACTATGATTGTCGGATCTAGAAACACAAGGATTTTAGAAATACTTTAAATCAGTGATGGGCAGAATGAATGATTTTATAACCGAATGAATCATTCGGGCATGTGCAAAAACATAGTTTCCAACTTCTGTATATATTTTTAATCATATACCACCAGAAATTTAGTTTAAAAAACGAAACAAAATCATACTTACCAACATTCACAATCTTTTTAATCAGTTATATTCAAGAATTATACAGATAATTTTTTACATATTTTTATGGGTTTCTTAAATTAATTCCAATTAAAATAAGAAATTTTTTTTTCGATACCAAATTTCTGGTAGAAATTGAATTTAAAAAAAGAAAAAAAAAACCCAGCAGCATAGGTTGGCAGCTATACTTTTGCGCATGCCCGAATGATTCATTCGAAAAGTAAAATAATTCATTCTGCCCATCACTACTTTAAATAAGGGGTGTCAAACATTTTGCTTTAAAACCACTTGTCACCACTTTTTCCGAATAGTAAACGTCATCCTATTTTATCACAGAATTTCACTCATTAAATTAATGGAAGATTTAGACTCGAAAATCGTGTTTATAATTCTGATGTGTTTTCACAACTTTCTGCACTTTTGTATTTTAATTAATTTACTAACAAAGATATTCAGGAAGTAATCTTTAATTTCAAGGAAGGCACTTTATTAACCAGTATTATAAATAAAAATGAAAAAGAAAAAGAAAAAAGACAAAAGACCAGAAAAAAAAAAAAAGAAAAAAAAAATCTTTTTTTTAATTGCCAAATTATCGCAGAGAGATGAAAGAGATAAACTGGGACTGAGAATTGCGTCCATTTTTCAAAGATATATATATATTCCATAAGCGGCGTCGTCTATATATATTTAAATTTGTAAAAAAGTGTAATTTTCGAATTATAACACCCATTTTTGACACCACATTCAGTTCCTAGGATTTAAACAGCAGGGGAAAATGTTTACTTTTATTCTTTTTTTTTTAAATCTTCATTAATTTTCATCTTTCTTAAATCAGTTAGAAGAGTTCAAACTTTGAAGATGCTCCTCGTGCTGTTAAATCCTTGTGTCACACATTTATTTATTTATTATCAAAAAGTGATCCGACTGCTTTTTTCTATGACATAGGTGGAATAGACCTCAAACATATTTTAGGATTTTTTTTTTTCCATTCAAAATCATATTCTTAGTCATGAAAATTATTATTAAATTCATATTTTTAAAAAATTAATTATGACGTACATTAATTTTTACATAAAGTGAACCACAAAAGTAAAAACTACGTGGATTCCAATCATTAGTTGTCAAGATATACAGGGTCTGATTACCGCCGGGGCAAACTCCCACGAGTAAATTTCAATAGTGATTCTCGTCTTATATAAATATCTTATTCATAAATAACTTCTGTCAGAAATGCAGCGAATTTTTCGATACGTTTTTACGTGTGAAATTCTGCCCCGGTGATAATTAGGCCATAAAGATATAGATATTTTTGCTCGCACCTATCATTGAGACCTGGTGCATTTTAAAGTTACGAAGTTACGTTTATATTACGAAGTTTGAGAATCGATAAAATTTTTCTGCTAAAATAATATTTCTTGATTTTACAGCAGCATAACTTCTGAAAATGCAATTTTCGGGACCACTTATCGGGCTATGAAATTGTAATATCCGACCTAATTAGCCACACTAATTTTTCTAAAATGTGTGAAAATATAAATTTACTTTAAGATTACTTTTACCAAAGGACCATTTAATACAGCAACATTTCATTTTAAACATTCGAAACTTTATTCCATTCGATTTCAAAAGAAAATAGTTTGCTTATTTTGTAGTTCACTAAAAAATACTTTTCTTGTGTAAAAAATACTTCTCTTTTCTTTCTATACATATCTTGAAAGCTTTTATAGAAATATATTTACTATTTATATATTTATCGTCTGCATAGAAAACAAGTAAGAAAAATCATGCGTTAAGCATAGATTATGAAACACTTTCCAACACTTCCTGGATGCTTTAACAAAACTTCGTTATTTAGGGAAATAAGGTATATAAATGAACTAAATAAACATTTTAGAAAACACATAAAATATTTGAAAAACTGATTTCAGCAGTTACCATCCATATAAAATATGTATTCCAATTCTTTTGAACAGCCCTGTATTTGATCTGTAGGTTGATATATATATACTATATAATGGAGAAATTTAGTTTAGCAAGAAAACACATAACAGGTTGAAATTTCTCTTTCAGCAATTTATACTAATAGATTTAAACATACTTGTATACTTTTGTAAAACTCTGCAGTTAACCTAATACCTTTATTACACGCCACTATTTAGCTAAAGTTTAATTCAAAGTAAAACACTCTTAAAACTACCGGAATCACATTTCCAGAAATTATCATTTATAGACGGCCATGTATCCAATTCTTTGCGTGACCCCGTATGTCATTTTATATATGTTTAACAAACATTTCTTAGTAAACCAAATGCGGTTCAGCGTAAAAATGCCTAACTCATTTAAAAATCACCTTTAAGCAATTTGCAATCATACCCAGTAACCATTACGAATTCTTTTGAGTAGCCCTGTATATCAATTACAGCATTTATACACACCATATACAATGCATAAATATAGTGAAACATAAAAGCACATAACATAATTAAAAAAGCATGTCCAGCAATCATCGCTACTTTACAGTACTTCGGGTACAATATAGTATCTGAAATCTTTTGTGTGTCCCTGTAAATGCTCTGCTTTTCGTATTATCCATGAAATAAGTTATAGTAAACCTTATCGACATATATATATTTCACCATACATGTAATAATTTAACATAATTAAAACGCGCCGGAAAAAATTCCCTCCACTTCTATATCATTATGTAAAGGAATTCTTTTGTGCGGCCCTGTAAATGAATAATAACTAATGTTTGGGCCGCATATTGTACAGAAAATACATATTTTAGTCAACTTGATAAATGCATATCAATTTATTATGTTTGAAAGCATGTAACATCATTAAAAATAATTTTAAACGATTTTTTCCCATAGGTCGTAATGTAACGGAAAACTTTTGACTGTCCCTGTAAATGAACTAAACATGCTACAAATTTCATTTGCAATAGGGTTCGTGCTATGGTAGAGGTCACTAACATCCAAAAATTTCAACCCGTCGGCCTAATCGTTCGGAGTTTTCGTGGTTTTCTTCGAGCCGTGGATTTTCCATGCATAAATACGGATTAGGTTCCCTTAGAAAGACCCCCACGGAGGGCACTTCCCACCCGGGCCTATATCCCTAGTGTAGATAATTGGCCGTCAAAAATCAACCCAACCCAAAAATTTCAGAACGATCCGAGTATATTTACGGGAGTTAGAGCGCGTACAGACGGACAGACGGCCAGACAGACAGACAAACCGAAGTCATAAACACTTTTCAACTTTGTTGGAAAGTGTTAAAAAAGAAAAAACTAATTCTTGTTTCTTATGCTACCAATTATCAATCAAATCGCAGTCTGATATAATCTAATATGTATTGTACATTTAATCCCCGGATATAGCGGGAGGAAAAATTGTAGCGCCATATTTGGCGACTTAACTCACTTTTGGCGCGAAATAAACAAATAAAAATGTAGTAATAAAAAATTAAAAGTATACAAAAGTATATAAAATATAATTTTAACGGAGAAATTTTATCGGTTCTCTAACTTTTATGTATAAGTCTACAAAATGCACCAGGTCTTGATGCTAGATGCGAACAGCACCAAAAGTGGTTCCCTTGTAAGAAGTAGTGATGGGCAGAATGGATAATTTTACTATCGAATGAATCATTCGGGCATGTGCAAAAACAGCTTCCAATCTTTGCATGTATCGTTAATCCATTACCATCAGAAAGTTTATATAAAAAAAAAGAAGCAAAAGCATAGCTGCCAACCTTCGCAATTTTTTTAATCAATCATATTCAGAAACTGTGCAGATAAAAATAATTATATATATTTTATGGGGTTCTTAAATTTAATTCTTATTAAAATAAGAAACTTTTTTTTCGATGCACAATTTCGGGTAGAAAATGAATTTAAAAAGAAAAAGATTGGCAGCTATGCTTTTGCGCATGCACGAATGATTCATTCGAATGGTAAACTCATTCATTTTGCCAATCACTGCTAAGAAGGAGTATCTGCTGTTACCATCTAGCAAACATAGAAAATAAAATCTTAGACAGTCACCTAGAAAAATTTTCTGCGTATGTTCTTTTAACCCCTTTATTCTCGCTCCCGTCAGTATCACGGGCTGAGGTGTCGTTCGTTATTTCTCGTGCCCGTCATATTTCCGGGCTGGAGATTTATTGCTGGAAAAAACTTCTGAAACCAGAAAAATTTAACTGGCATTTCGCAATTCCGTGTGAAGGCTTTGAATATCAGCGTTTGAGTTCGGTTTTTGGCGCTCATTGCGATGTTGGACTTTGTATTGCATGTTTCGAAATATATCACACTAAAAAAAAAAAAAAAATATATTAATAATCAAAATTTAATGTACAGGGTTGTTATAATTAAACTTCCCCTATAAACAGCATCCTACAGCGCAAACGGGTGAGCGGAATGCAATGAAATTTGGTATATAGATTATACACGAGATGCGCTCACGGAATTTCGAAAAAAAAAATTAGTTCCAAAATGTCCACCAGATGGCGCTTTTTCCGGAAAAAAATATTAAATTTAACACAATAAACGGCCAAAACGGAATACAAAAACAATATTAACAATCCAGAACAAGAATTATGAGTAATAAAAAGTAAAACCGGCTGTTTTGGCCGTTTATTATGAAAAATTTAATGTTTTTTCCGGAAAAAGCACCATCTGGTGGACATTTTGGAACTTTTTTTTTTCGAAATTCCGTGAGCGCATCTCGTGTATAGTCTATATATCAAATTTCATTGCATTCCGCTCACCCGTTTGCGCTGTAGGATGCTGTTTATAGGGGAAGTTTAATTATAACCCCCCTGTATATTATATTATTTCAAATATTATTTGTAGAAATTTATTTGATGATGAAAAATAAAGATCTAAGATGTGAAAAATAAAGGTCTTATTCACATTAATTTGTATGGTGTAAAACAAACTAGAATTTGTTCTATAACATCTTTTTTTTTTTTTTTGCCTTAAAAAAAAAAAAAAAAAAAAAAAAAAAAAAAAAAAAAAAAATGCATATTTATATAGAAACTTTATAATTATTCAATTTCTGTAATAAAAAAATAGGCACTTTTTTATGTTTTTTTTTTAATACTAAGCGACCGTGAAGGGGTTAAAATGCAAAGCGTTATAAGTAAGCGAACAAACTTAATGCTGGAATCAGGCGTAAATTAACACAGTTGCGCCACCTTGTGGACGGAGTGATAATTCACATACGCGGGCTTTTAGTGTGGCGCGTATTTTCTAAATCTTTAGTCACTCATGGAAATGAATTTTGCTTGCCATACTTATTGCAAAATAATGACGTAGTGAGAGGGCATCCAGATGCACTTGACACCACGAAGTTTTCTTTGCCTTATCAAAGGCACTTCGCTTATTAATCAAGGTGAAATAAACTTTACAATTTTAGTGGTGAGAGTAAGAAAACAGTTACGTAACTACCTGTAGTTCACACTCCGTCCGCTACGTGGCGCATGACCTTGATTGATGTGAACTCGCTTTTAATATTGCGGTTACTTCTCCCATTTAAGATAGGACGCTTACTTATATCGCTTTGGTTAAAATGTGTTTAACTCTAATCATCCTCTGGTAACTATTTATATGTTTCCGGTAGTTCTACTTGTAAGATCTTAATATTATTTTTCGAAAGTTATAAATAAATTCCCTATCACATTTTTTGTTTTACAATTCTATGAAGATTTCCAAAAGTTTTATAAACTATACCCTTTTCCGGGCTGTCTTGATTCAACAAACTCACCACTCTCTGAATACTAGGCCTGCGCGCTGACACAAAAATGGCGGCTGTCGTAGGCATTTTAAAGCTTTTTCATGGTCTCCTGAATTTAGGCACCATTATTTTCTAAACGTTTTCTTTGACTTATTTAATGTCAGAAAAGTAAGGAGGGGAAAATTTTCAAAAAGTACTGGCATTAAAATTCAAGGAACCGTACAAACACTGCAAAAACCGTTTTGGCGCACTGCCCCCCGAATACTAGGCCTGAGTACTGACATAAAAATGGCGGCCGTCGTATACGGATTTTTTTAACTGTTTGTACGGTCCCCTGAATTTAGATACCAGTATTTTCAAAAAGTTTTCTTTGCCTCATTTAATCCAGAAAAATAAAACGCAAAAACTTTTAAAAATTATTGGTACTCAAATTCAAGCGTTACTACAAACGCTGAAAAAAAATCCGCCTACGACAGCCGCAAGTTTTGGGTTAGCGCTCAGGTCTGGTATTCAGGACTCTCACCGGTCCGTTTTTTGAAAAACAGTATCTTTTACGAGAAAAATTCGTGATAAGTTTTTTGCATCAGTAGAAACAAAAATGCCTTCCGAGATAAGTTTCGACGGAAATTATAAAGAAGATTTTTCTTTGAACAAAAGTGATGTTCAAAAAACGGACCGATTGGGAGCTCTGTGTATTCAGGGGGCAGTCATAGCTGCCAACTTTACGCTTTTTTCTTACCACTAAAATTTTAAAAAAATTATACACTTATTGAATCGCAGAGTTTGACAAATAAATATGTGAAATTTTACTATTATACTTTAGTGGTATGAAAAAAGCGTAAAAGTTGGCAGCTATAGGCGGTGAAGCGCGTAGGCCTTGCATTCAGAGGGCGGTAAACAAACTCAAAAATATCGTCAAAAGAATTTGTTACAATTTGCACAGCTGGCAACATTTACGCTTTTTTTACAGCTAAAATTATTATTATTATTATTAATTTTAGTTTTTTAACACTAGAACTACCGTGATCCACCATTTTGATGGCTATCATATGAATATGTTTCGGTTCAAACCAAAAATTTGATTATGAAATAAGTTTAAAAGATGCAAAGAAGAAAAACGTTAAATAATAATGTTAAACTATTTTAAATCAAAATTCTGGTTGAAATATTTTTATAAAACTTGACTCAAATTTCCGGTTGTACTAGTGTTAATCGTAGATTTTGCCGGATAAATGCGGCAAAACTTACGATAAAATTGTAGTGGCGTATTGAAAGAAGCGTAAAAGTTGGCAGCTATGCTATTTAAAAAAATATCTTTAATACAATTTTTAATATGTGGACCACTCCTATTTTAATAATTTTATTTCTATTGGGATTGCTGATACAATTCTGAGTCTAACGGTACCACTTGCATCTGCCTGCAACAATTTGGCGATTAAAAAGTAAAGGGTGTTCTTTCTTTATGATGTCAGTACAATGACTACGGTTATAATCAAAGAAATTAAAAAATATATTTAAAAAGTTTGCATCATGCCGCTTTCCATACCTAAACAATTCCATGCTTAAACCTTCGTATAACATTTTGAAAGAATATTGATTTTTTAATGCGAAATTACAACTAGGGATTAATAAACTTGAGTAGTGAAACGCAATTTTAGATAATTGGCCAGAGAACCAATTACTTTTTATTTCTTTTGCAGTTATGCCATATTTGCAGATAATATGTTTTGTGGGGTTATATAAGTATTAATTTTAGCCAAATGGGAACAATTTACATTCTTGCTTATAAATGACTTATGCCTTTACGGCTAAAAAGATATGATTATTTTTTATATAAATTAGGGTTCTCCAGCATTTTTGTTAAAAAATCGTTTATCACCATATCTCACATCTTACATTTTCTCTTGTCTAATTAATTAACGAAGTTTCTCTCTTTAAATAAAGTTAATTATTCTATTCTGAAACAGTGGTAGCTATTTCACCCGCAGGCTCATATTGAAGATTCCTAATATTAATTTTACGACATGTTGTTTAGGGTTTCGTTCATCGGACGAAACCCTATTCGTCTCACTCCTCTGTCTGTCCGTCTGTCACAGAGCCCGTTCTAAGAAACTATATATGTTGGAGACATGAAATTTTGGATTCTTACAGCTGGACACCTCACATCAAACGACAAACCATAAAATTTTGAAAAGTCTTATATTTACCCTTCTGGGCTCGAACTTGTGTATTTTAAGCTTTTTTTTCTAACCCAGCTCCTAATTAAGTTGAAGACTTGAAATTTTGGATACTTATAGCTGAACACCTCATATCAAACGACAAATTATAAAATTTTGAAAAACTCTTATATTTACCCCTCTGGGCTCTAACTTGTGTATTTTAAGCTTTTTTTTTTTCTAACTGAGCCCCTAATTAAGTTGAAGACTTGAAATTTTGGATTCTTATTGCTGAACACCTCACATCAAACGACAAATCATAAAAATTTGAAAAGTCTTATGTTTACCCCTCCGAGCTCTAATTTGTGTATTTTCAGCAATTTTTCTAACTCAGCCCCTAATTAAGTTGGAGATGTGAAATTTTGCATACTTATAGCAGCACAATTGCGATCACACGAAAAGTCATAAATTTTCAAAAAGTCTTACCACTCCGGGCTCTAAGTTCTGTATTTTTAGCAATTTTTCTAACCTCAACACTTTTCATCCGGGGTGCACTTTCCTAACATTTACCGACACTCCTTTGACCAATCTATCATATTATGCACCATAGCAGTACATATTTTAACTCCAATTTTTACCGCCAGGGGGCGCCTACCTATCTCGGGTGCTATGGGCCCGAACCCCTCGATTAATATATCTACGGATAGTTTGTCAAACGAAGTTTCGTTCGGATAGAGGTTTGTTTAGAATAGAGTGCGCCCTCTGGTTGCGAAATGTGGAACGAACAGATTTTGCAACAGTATTAATGTGTTTTGAAAGGAATATTAAACGAAACCCTCTGTGCGATCTGTGATCACACTTACCCACTTCTTTTTTTCTATCTCACTGTTAAACTTGCCTAACAAAAAACAAAATTCTAAAAACTGCATATAGTTATCATCAGCACCATCAAAATGAATTTAACACTAAAGTACCGTGTGGGGTCATTTTGATCCCTACCAATTGAAAATATTTCGGTTCGTACCAGGATTTTCTTTATACAATAAGTTTAAAAAATACAAGGAAGAAAAAGCAAAATAACTTAAACAGTTTTAAGTAAAAATTCTGGTGTAAAACATTTTTATAAAACTTGAGTAAAATTTCCGGTAGATTTAGTGTTAACCCTCTCGCTGCGCAACCAGAGATTTTCTCGGGGATGCATTTTTTTTCCGTCTAATTAATCCTCCTTGATTATTCCCAGCAGTTATCTTTTTATTGTAAATTTTGCCTTATTTAATCGGAGCATTTTCCCGATTAAATTAGGCAAAAATTTTTGTTTTGAAAACCGGTGACAAAAGAATAAAAATTTTTAAAAAACACTTGTCGCGAAGGGGTTAAATACGCAATCTTTGAAGCTATTTTGATAACGCAATTACGCAGCGAGAGGGTTAAAAGAGTATATTTTAATTGATTGAAGTTAAAGTTATAAAAATCTGTTTTAATTTACTGAAAGCATTTTCAAAGTAAATTCTGAGTACATGTTGAAGTTTCCTAATATTATTTTACGACATGTTTTTTTTTCTATCTCACTATTAAAATTGCATAACAAAAAACAAAATTCTAAAAACTACATCCCATTATCATCAGCACCATCAAAATGAATTTAACATAGTAACTGATATAAAAAACTATTTTAATTTACTGAAAGCATTTGCAAAGTAAATTAACTTCTTCCTAGGAACTATTCAATGCACGCTTACGTTTAAGTTATATTTCTTTAAGGTTTAAAATCTAAGGTTTAAGTCTCTCATTAAATAAAGCTAATTATTATATTCCGAAATAGTGGTAGCTATTTGACCCGCAGGACACATGTTGAAGATATCTAATATTAATTTTACAACATTTTTTTTTTTTTTTTTTTTTTTTTTTTTAAATCTCACTGTTAAACTTGCCTAACAAAAACAAAATTCTAAAAACTACATCTCGTTATCATTAGCATCATCAAAATTAATTTAAAATAGTATGGTTTAGTTGATTGAAGTTAACGTTAAAAAAAACTGTTTTAACCCTTTGCATTCCTTTGTGGCGTCTAATGCGACATGATCTTTCTTTGCAAAATTTGTTTTTGGCACCAGTAATAAAGGAAAATAAAATTTGCTTTATTTAATCAAAGCATTTTTGAAATTGAAATTGCGTACTTGAAGGAAACTTCTTTTAAAAAAGAGGTGCCGACCAAATAAAAGTTGTGTAAGAGACGCCGGAGTCGAAAAGGTTGATTTACTGAAAGCATTTTCAAAGTAACTTAACTTCTGCGGAACAGTTCATTCAACGCTATGTTCTACGTTTAAGTTATGTTTCTGGAAGTTTTAAAATATCTAGAACAGGGGTCTTATGAGTTTTTACATGAATGTTTTTGCTACCACATATTTTGAAAGGCAATCTCAGCATCATTTAATCGAAAAGTTTCGGTCATTGAATAATGCAGATTTAATTATTCTAAAATACCTTATTTTCCTGCGTATAATCCACGGACCAAACAAATATGTTTAAACCTGAGCATTTCATTCAACAATTGAAATATAATCGTGGAAAAAAAATGTAAACACCCCTTACTAACTCTGCAAAAAATTATCGTAGAAGAAAGTTACTGGTGCCACACGATTGGTAATAAAGTCTACTTTTAAATGATGTTGATAAAATTTACTTAGGGGGCCATCTACATATTAAAACAAACCATAACTTCGTTTTTTTCAATAGCAGTACACAATTCTGGCAGCATAAATGAACTCTTCACCCTTCAATTAGCCTAAAAACAAATTTTTATGCAATTCGTACGATAAGTTTCCGAGAAATTAATTATTTTAAAACAAGTGTATTTTAGGGGCTGTATCAAAATGGAAGTTCGGTTCTCGATTGTTGACCGAGAGAGCCCCCTTCTTGATCAAGGCATCTTAAGCGTCACTCAAACAGTCATTGAAGACTGCTAGATTACAGGATAGCATAAAAAAGTTCAAAATATCTAGTCACTTCTATCATAGACGGCCCCTTAAACAATCAATTTGTCGTTTTTTAAGCACAATTTGAAAAATACTTGGAAGAAAAATGTGAAATTTTGGATTTACATAAAGCAGGACTTAATAAATCTAAATCCATCAAAAAAATTGTAGGTTGCAATTCATAATTTTTTCGAATATTAATTTCATAATTCATAATTCATATCATAAAATTATAAAAATTTCAAATTCAACTTATTGATATTTGGGTATTTTAGTATTATTGCTACACAAAAAAGTTAGCACATTAGGAGTATAATTTCAGGAGATATTAATGAAAATATGAAAATGTAATTTAACATTAGAAGCATTAAATTTTGAATTTTTATAATTCAAAAACTTATCATTCAAATGACTTCAAATTTGGTGACTGGGCATTGTTTGAACCGAAGATTTGAAATATCTTGTTAAATTTGGGTGTTGCCATTGAATAAAATTATGTTTGGGTTCGTTTTAATATGTAGTTGACCCCCTAAGCAAATTTTATATACATCATTTAAAAGTAGACTTTATTTCCAATCATTCGGTACCGGTAACTTTCTTCTACGATAATTTTTTGAGGCGTTAGTAGGGAGTGTTTCCTTTTTTTTCCACGACTGTACACCGTTTAACACTTTATTACAGCAGGGTTCGTACACTTCAAGGGCCTTTTGCCAGTATCTTTGTAAAGTAATATTTGCTTTATTTAATAAGAAAAACTGTATCTTCAGGTATAGCGATCAGTACTTTACGAAAGTTCTGGTACTAAAACACCTAAATCCCCTGAATCCCTTGAAGTGTACGAACCCTGTTACTACCTACAAAAAACTTACGTTATTGCTTTCTTTGTATCTGTAAGACATATGATGTAGTTTGCATATTTGTATAATTTATAAAGCGATATTTTGGGAGGAAATCTATGTTGAAATGTATAAGGATTGAATCGGACCCTGAAACCCTACATAAAAAAAGTACTGTGCTTTTGCGAAAGGACTAGCGGCTAAATTTTCCTCTTAGGTGAGTTTCTAAAATATTATATTTTGAAAAAGGGGCGTGTGTGCAGATGTGAGTGAAGAGATTCTTCAATAATGTTGAAGCCTGGATGGACGGGAATACTATCAGGATATTAACCCTTTAGTGCGCAGCTTTGCATATATGCAAACAACACTGTTTTGAATTTAATATATTTTTTTAAATCGAATATACCTAATTCACAACAGAAAATTAAAATAGCAATATTTGCTTTAATTATAGAAGAGGCATCCTGTGTTTAAATAAAGCGAAATTAACCATTGAAACTTCCTGGTGTAAAGTCAGATTCTCTGAACTATGTAATTTCTAGAACGTATTCTATTATGAGAATGAAAGGGTTAAAGGTTAAGTTTTATAAAATAAATAATAATATAAAATAAGGTATTTAGAGACATACTTATTAAAGTATTTACTAATTTGTATTATTTTAGCGTAAAACAGCTACATGACAGGAGTTTTTACTTGTATTGCAGATGTGCAAGAAAGACAGAAGAAAAAATTGTCGTGTTATATGAAAAATATATCTCTGATTTTTTTCATTATTTTTCCTGTGTAATAAACGTTACAGAAGATGATATATAATTTTTTCGAAACAAAATAAAAAATCGCGCTTTTAAGGATTAAACTGGATATATATTCACTTTTCAAGCAACATGATAAAATTTCACAAAGTCACTGAAAAACATTCTTCTCAGTAAATATCGTTTTGCTGTAATGTATTTGGTATATTTTGAGTCACCCTCTAGACGAACCATAAATGCTACATTGCCACTTTAAAACAGAGCATAATATGGTCAACTTCAGTAATGTATTTTAACATCATGTATATGATAAGTTTAGCGCAAGTTAGGGCATTTAGCATGTTTTTACCCTATAATAAGTATCGGAATCCAATACGTTAAACTGACATTACTCAAAAACCAATTAATATTTTTACATAAAACTGCAAAGCTTCTCATAAAAACAAAATAATCGGCCAAGTGCGAATTTTACTTGGACACAAAGGGTTCTGTACAACAAAGACCTTGTACAAAGTTTAAAACTGACATTGTGCTAAGTGCGCTTCCACAGGAGTTCGCAAAGTTACTACGCCGCCTTGATCCGTGCCTCTGTTTTCTAGATAGGTTTGTAATGATTATCTCGGCTAAATAACAACAAGCTTTTTCGAAAATCATTATCAGCAATCCTTGGATGATTCCGCGTCGATAAGTACCTTGAGCGCCCCTCCCCCCAACTCCCCGCTAAGCGCACGCAAAGTAAAGTTTGTAAGTAGCAGTAAAAATGCGATTTTCTCAAAAACTATCTGACATAGGATAATCACTGTAGTTTTCCTTAAAGGTTTAAATGAACTCTTAATAATTCTATTTTTTTTTCTAATTTTAGTTACAGTACCTTCAGAACATAGCTGCCAACTTTTACACTTTTTTTCTTACCACTAAAATTTAAAAGAACGTTTTCCCTTATTTGATTGCCTAAATCCGCTACTAAAAAGTTAAAATTTTCTTTTAAATGTTAGTGGTAAGGTAAAAGCGTAAAAGTTGGCAGCTATGGATTCAGAAATAGAAAAGGATGGGGGGGGGGGGATTTTTGCAGTACATTTCCCACGATATCTCTGAAAATATAATACCTAAAATTAAATCAAATATATTTTTGAGTTCGGTGCTACGAGATCTTTTGAACGATACGCACACACGATAATAATAATAAAAAAATCAAGTTACTTAATTAGCCCCTAAATTTATCCTAAAAATATTTGTAAATGTCTAGTAATCTATAAATATGTGGGCCAACAGCCTTTATAAACCTGGCAAGTTTGAACATTTCGGTGCGAATCGACCAGTTTTCAATAAAAGTTAAGCGGTAAGTTTATTACCATTTCCCGATAAAGTGTTAACCAATTACCCGCTGTTGATGCGTTGACGCAACGGTAAAATTAATATGTATGCTTGAATTAACTATAAAGCTACCACTATTTTTGAATTAATAAAATTGCCTTATTTAATAATAGAAACTTTGGCCATTAAATAAGGCGAAGATTATATTTCAAAATGTGTGGTGGCGAAGACTTTTCAGCAAAAAAATTGAAGATCTCAATCTTATAGTTTCGGCGGTTACTGGGTTAAGGAATTTTAATTATTTTCGTGGTCCTACCAAACAAGGTCACATCGCAGCGGAACTGATTATTATGAATTTTTCTGACCCAATACCTACGACAAAAGAGAACAGAGCCCATTTTTCGGAACTATTCGAAACTTTTTTGAACCGCAGTTTTTGTAAAAATTACATTCAAAAACAAGTATTTTATAAACGAAAAATTAAAAAAAACGCTACAAAAAGTACGTTTTAGAATTAAATTGTGTTTGATTGAATGATGTAGAAGAGAAAAATAAATAAAAAATACCTTGATAATTTTTGAAAGAGAAATAATCACTGCCAGCTCCAACTAAGCAATTTGCCAAAACCTCTAAATAACGCAAAATTTATTAAAATGGACAGATTTATTGAAGGTAAGTGTTGTATTTATTTCACGTTTACTGATTTCTCATATACTCTAGAATGTATAGAACACGCTCACCTAGTTTTTTGAGTCAATATTTTTTTAATGTTGGCTAATGTCGTCGATTTTGGCCATTTCGTTCCACTGTGCAGCCCTGCATTTACTAAAACCCTAATCGTCGGGTCCGGCTTTACTTTTGGTTACTTTCAAGGGGAGGGTCCGAGGTTGGTGTCACCGAATGCGATGAACATTTGTGTATCCATAGGGTATAGTTAGTACTTAAATATATGACCGCCATAAAGCGTCTTGAGTCCAGGGGTCTTGAGAAAATAAGTCGCAAAGTTTAAGCTACAGTACATAATTGGATAAATTTACTTCTTTGACAAGCGGTTCAGTAGCATGGTCGGTAGCATGCTGGATTTGAGATTTTTCTACCCTGGTTCAAATCCCGCTCGAACTTGTTTTTCGGAATGAAAATTTCTATCATTCATTTTCGAACCGCAATTGAGAAAATATGTATAATAGTTGAAATTTACGAAAAATATGAATTAAATGTATATTTGTAGAATATAAGTGCTTTTTTTAATTGCGAAATTTTGCATGTTTAAATATATAATGAAAAGTAAAGAAAAAACCGCATATTTATATGTAACAACAAAAAAATTCTGGTCTATAGACATATAAATATGTGTTCCTCCCCCTTTTTTATGTTTCGTAGTATTATACATATTATTTCAAATGCGGTTCGAAAATGATTGATAAAAAGTTTCGTTCCGAAAAATAAGTCCGAGCGGTATTTGAACCAGGGTAGAAAAATCTCAATTCCAGCATGCTGCCAATCATGCTACAGAACCGCTTCCCAAAGAAGGAAATTTATCCAATTACAAATTGTAGATTAAACTTTGCGACTTATTTTCTCAAGACCCCCTGGGGGGTAAACGGCATTTCGGTCTCTGGCCACTTCGGTCCCAAGACATTTCGGTCCCGAGACATTTTGGTCCCAAGTCATTTCGGTCCCTGGCCATTTTGGTCCCTAGCCATTTCGGTCCCTTGCCATTTCGGTCCCTTCACCAGCAACATGAAATTTTGCGCACTTGAAATAGGTGACATAATTTTATAGGGGACACTGTAGAGTTTTTTAAATGAAGGTCTTTAAATTTTAGTAACAGCCCACACAAATTTCGTATGGTAATTATTTTTAAAAGCAGCGGCGGGGGGGGGGGCGAAGGGAATTGACATTTTCTTTATTTTAGTGTATCATAATTATAAGGTCCTGATAAAATAAAACATTTATAACTCGATCTGGAATTATCGCAAAACACTCATATTTTGTACGGTAAACGTAATCTTTATAAAAGGAGGGACATTATCGGATTTTGTAACTGGGCGCCCTAAATTTTAGTGTAACCCGACTATAAGGGCTCGAAAACGCGAACACTTATAACACAGATCAAAATTTTCCGCCCCGGGGTAGTAAGGATGTCGAATTAAAAAACCCCCATCTTAATCTGGTGTTTATATTCTAAGATTAACCATCTGGATTACAAACAGACTTATTCAATATATGGTTTGTGAATGAAACTAACTTTCTTTTTTATATGAAAAATAATACTGTACGATTTTTATACTCCACGATTAAGGTAAGATTAACAAAATTCTTCAATTGAAGTAATTTTAAGTTTATTAAAATATATCAGAAAATTTGTTTGACACAGTATTACAGCTGGAAGTACACGTGGAGGAAGTATTTGATCACCTTTTTTGTTAAATAATTGCTAAATTTCGAAGTTAAAAATGATTGTGCAATTGTAAAGGGAATATTAACAAATGCCTTGAAATTATTTTTTTGGAATTTCTGCAAGTCTTTTTGAAAATCATTAAATTAATGCAATATTATCTAACAGATTTCAGAAGTAATCCTAATATATCGCTCACCCACAAGAAAAGTGACACATCTTGCAAAAATTCATTTTGCATTTTATTCCACTAATAGGTCCGTTATAGGTGTGTCTTGCTACACAAAAAGTTTCATGAGTGTAATTACCCGGAAAATCATTTTATTAAGCTACATGTCTATTCGTGACCGCAGAAAGGGGGTGGATTGTGCGGGGAGGTAAAATGGCCCAAACCTCCAAACATCATCCTGCATCTTCATTCTTAAGCATTTTATGCTTTTACACACGTTTATGCTCCAGCATGCAGAGCTAAGTGCTTTTATTTCATATTACAGTAAAATCATGCAAATTTGTTTTCCTCTCCTGTGAAATTTACTTTTGTCGAGATGTGTCACTTTTCTTGCGGGTGAACGACATGTGCTAAATTTATGTAGAATGGCATTTCAGTTACTCCTGAAATCTAGATAACAGAGTAAGAAGAATTAAAAACATCGAGAAATGCTGTTATTTTCAAACCATTCATATTTCTTCAAAGAATGAAAGTAATTATGTCGGAGGTCCGGTCCACGGTTGAACTCGGGAGCGAAAAGGCTATTGTATGGAAAGGAGATTTGCATCTGACATTTGTATAAAGATGACCAACTGCTAAGACGAGCGTTGACAATTGATTGGCATGCAGATTTTTCGTTAAGAAGGGGATAATAGTATTTAAGTTTTATTTTATTAGTATTTCAAATTATATATCAACACCATCATAAAAAAGTTTTAAAAAATCCCGGCAGCGGGTTTTGATTTGTTATTTGTTTAATATCGTACTGTATTTTATTAATTGATTAATATCATCTTAGAAAAATTGAAAACATTCATAATTAAATTGTTAAATAAAAAAATTCTCAAAAATTAAATTGTTTTTATTAAACGTATTTATTAATAACAATTCGAAATAATTTTAATTATTAATTTTTTATATAACTAATTTATCAATTACTTGTTTAAAAACTATTACATGAACTATTAATAGTTATTTTAGGGTAAATGCAAATATATTTTTTAAATTTTCGGTTATTATAATGTTATTAACTTCATTGAGCTGCATAAAAACGATAAAGATTCTGAAGATAAATATGTTGTTTATTTATTTATTAGTTAGTTTATAATATTTTTCTTGCTCTTTAATTATAATTAATTAATATCTTGCTTTTTGCGAATTGTAAACTATAACTGTGCTTAAAAAAATTAAAATCTGCATCTGAACAATAATGTCACGTAACACTGTTAAAAATTATTTTTATGTATTTCAGGGCTCCCAAATGGTCCACCAACTGAATACCAATAAATTCTTACAGAAAATTTTATGGAAGGTTTGTGCTAGAATTAACTTTCAAAGGTGATTTCGGGGCGGTTTGTAAGAAAAATCTAAAAAGAAAATTTTTCTAAAAAAGTATTGGTATTCAGTTGGCGGACCATTTGGGAGCCCTGGTATTTGTACAATGTTGCATTAGTATTATTGTTATTATTATTATGTTTAATAAATTAATTATTACCTTGACTTCATGTTTTTGACTGATTTTCAAAAAATTTCTATTTTAATTTTTGTAAATAATAAATAAAAATTTTGAATAGAAACTAAGTGATGAATAATTGCTATTAATTAATTTTCAAATCAGTTAGTAATTTTAGTATAAAAATTAAATAAATATTTTATTAAATATATATTTTTTAATTTAATGTATTCTTAATCTATTAAATTAATAACATTTTTAATATACATTGAAATTTTTACTTTAAAATAAACTCAATACAGTAAGATATTTTATATTAATTTTATCATTATATTTTACAGTAGTTAAGGTTAGTTGGGGTAACTGGACCCACGAGGTAACTGGACCATAGGCTATTTTATAAAAAAACTGTTGATGGTTTTTATGTTTTAGCTTTTATGAACAATGCACCTTAATCTCTACTTCCTAAAACAACGTGTGTCAACTCAATCACAACTCTCACTTTGCTGTGACAGGTAGTCAAAAATTTACATTTCTTTTATTAAAAACAACGTCAATATGGTTGAACTTCCTCCGCTTTTTATTTAAATACTGTAAGTACTTTTATTAAACAATCATTTTTTTTAAAGGTAAGGCATGTAACTGCATTAATATTATTAGGTATCTATACATATTTACTTCATGTTTCAAATGTAAGACCGGTGTCCCAGTTACCCCATAAAAATTTCAAGAATGGGGTAACTGGGACATGTATCAGGGGTAACTGGACCACGCTGGATCCAGTTACCCCAATAGATATAAATAATTTTTTTGAGTTTCTCTTACTACGAGAAATAAATTTCTCCATTGTTTTTTGCTCACAATAAAGAAAATTATAGAATCCTTTATTAAAATTACGTAATAAAATTTAAAAAAAGCATACTGGGTGGTATCAAACCAAATTTCTTGACCCCTTGTCAGGCGGTGATACCGTTATGACATCACATAATTTTAATTCCTAATTGCCACATTGGCACCGGAATTTTATAATGAAAATTTTACCTATATTAAGTACGCAAAAATATACTTATATTTGTTTTCAAATGATTCTCTTGAAAATACTGGTATCATTAAATTATTTCACCATTTTACGAAAAGCAAATACCTTGCCCCTGAAAGCGAGATAGCAAGACCTTGAAATTGTACGATACAGGGGTCGCATTCTTATAGGGAAACTTTTATTGTTCCGACCACTATTTTGAAAACAATATCTTCATCGCACCTTTCTTCAGAAAATGTTAAATAAAATGATCATGAAGGTAACTCATTAAGGGTTCTGGTAGGAACAATAAAAGTTTCCCTATATAATGCAACCCCTGGATACCGATAAAGTAGTTAAATAGTTAGTATAAATAAATCTAATATTTTCACTTTTAGTGCTTTTTTTAGACACATTGACAGCAAAGGTTTCCCTTACAACGCTCTTTAGTTGATATATAATTTACATGATCTGCCTGGTTTAAATTTTTTCAAGTTGTTTACACTTTTTAAACAGGATCTGATATTCCATATAAAAAAATAAACGCGTGTGGAAGATAGCCCCTCCTGCTCCAGTTACCCCATTTTTATGGGGCAACTGGACCCATGAGGAAAGAAAGATGAAATATGCTTTTTTTTATATTTTTAAATAGTAAAATGTAATTTTGAGCATTTCTGTCTGATAGAGGGAACCTAACTGAACACATTTACAGAAGTTCAGACTTTAATTCAAATGAACATTAGATTTTCGAAGCTGAATTGCCAGAAGCTCCAGAGTCACATTGTAAAATCATGGCCCAGTTGCCCCTACTAACCTTATAAACTGAAATTTATCCTTTACCTGTTTATTTTTATATTTAAAGTTACTGAAATGTAAAACTATTAATATAATTAATAATAAAACTTAAATAAAAAATTATTTTTTTTTCTGGGAAAGCGCACTGCAAATAGAAGCGTCTTAAATTTAGACACATATGTGACTGAAAAAGAATTTTAGACACTTAAGTGTCTTAATCTGAAAATTAAGACACTATAGATGTCTTAATTTAAGATACATAAGCGTCTGACTATGACCATGGTGTAAACGAACTGAGAATAATGTCTAAAATATCCGCAAACGTCTTATTTTAAGACACTTCATTGCTTTAAACGTGTCTTAATTTAAGACGTTTTGATTCTTCCGACGCAATAACCACCAGGGGGCACTAGCACTCCCAGTTGCGCATGCGTTTTAGATGTCTTCGTTCGAAGTGGTATACGTTGTAATTCAAACAAAGTTTGTTTTTATGTACGCGTGTATTTTAATTCGTTTTTTGCGAAATGTGAAGTACTGTGATTTTAATTCGTATTAACTTGGATTATTTATTTATTGAATACATACATCTGACGTGTGTGCTCGACATCAAATGTCTCTTAGAAGCTGTCGTCGATACAAGGGCGGGATAGACACAGAACAGAAGTAGACGACGGTTGAAGATTACACCCGGAAATTCTACAAAGCGTGTGCAATGGGCTTAGTGTTAACTCGTATCAATTTATATCAATAATATTGTGTTATTCATCTTCGTCCTGTCGAAGCTGGCAAAAAAAAAGAAACTTTTGTCTGGCGGGCCCTGTTTTTAGGATGAAACATCTCATTCTTTAAATATGGCTAGTCGGATATATTATGGGATTACCTTTTAAACTGATGAAAGTCTTTCTCCCTCACTGTGGTTGTGGTAGTTTTTAAAATTTCAAATCGAGGAATATTTCTTACCTCTTGCAGCAACTCGAGTAAGTTTCTTTATAGTAGTAAAATTAGTGTATTTTATGATTTTATTTATTGTACTAAACAAAATCCTGCATGAAATTTAATTAGTTTTGAATCTGTTCGCAAAAAACCCCACTAATTCTAGAAGTATATATTTTTAAACTTATGACGTTCTTTTTTATTACGAATTATATATTCAATGTCAGTTCTTAGTTTCAATTGATAATTTTTATCTCGCAGTAAATGACGGCCACAAGGAAGTAAAGAAAAAAAAACTTTGAAAGATGACCTAATGCTTTCTTACTTCCTGGCATAAAACCGCAGATTAAAAAAAGATAAATAAAGTAAATGAGACTGGTCTATTATATGAAGCTGCCTGTAAAAATATACATATGTATTTGATTTGCAATCAACTCTAATACTGATTTTTTTATTATTTTTAATAAAAAAGTAATTTGAAATTTATAATGGGAAAAAGTAAAAACCTCTAACTAGATTTCGTATTTAAAATTGTGGTAACTTTATTTATATGCACTTATACGAAAAATACAAAAATGACAGATGTTACTGTATATATTTAAGACGAAAGAAGTTTGGAAATCATAAGTTATTTTTTCCTCATGTTTTTAATATAGAATATGTACTTATTTGTTTTTATTGATAGTTGAATAGCTTTTGTGAGTACCCTCTGATCTACATAAAAACTTGCCCATGTGGAAATATAAATTTTTTAAAAACATAATTTTTAAATAAGTATTTTCATTTTTTTTTTGGGGGGGGGGGGGGGGATTTTGCATGAATTTTTGTAAAGCTGATATCTTAAATCTTGCACTGATTATAATGAAAGTTTTGAACTTTTAGAGTAGGACAACTTTAAAAACGCAAATATATTTAACAAAATACCAAAGTCATTTTTTCCCCAATGTTATTAAAGTAGAATATTTATTTATTTATTTTCATTATTCATAGTTAAATGGCTGTTGTGATTATCAAGTGATGTATATGTAAAATTGCCTATGTGGCAATATATTTTTTTATATTTTCATTTTTTTTGGGGGGGGGGGAGGGGGGGGATTTTTGCAATTTTCGTACATCTGATATTTTAAATATTTTTCCACATTCAACCGAGTATAATAAATATTTTGAACTTTTAGAGTAGGACAAGATTATAAAATATATATATATATTTATCTATGTACCTTAAAAGCCCTTAATAGCGAACACTTCGGGACCGCGGAATTTGTCCGATAATTGGAGATGTCTACTTTTTTGAGGTAAAAATATACAAATATGTATGTCTGCTGATTAAAAAAGTATTCGTTAAATAGAGGTGTTCGCTGTTCGAGAATGTCCATTAACCTCCACAACGGATACTCCCGAATACCGGACATCTCAATTTAGACAACTATAATGCAGGGTTGCGTTTTTTGCAAAAGTACTTCTTGATTAAAGGAAGGGCAAACTGGGAAGTGCCCCGTCCCCCTACGACTGTAGTGCCCTCAAATTTGATGTGCAATATTTGTAAAGCTTATATTTTCAATCTGTTTCGAAATTGTACTGATTATAATCAATATTTTGAACTTTTAAAGTAAAATAAGGTTAAAAACAAAATAAATTTTAAAAAATCTAATATTTAGATAAATATTTTTTGTTTTTTAATCTTGTTCTACTCCTGAAGTTCAAGATATTGATTATAATCAGTACAATGTCGTAAAAGATTTAAATTATCAACGTAACGAAAATTGTATACCAAAACTGAGAGCCCCCAAAAAATCAGGCTGTATTGGGGGGGGGGGGGAGGGGCAGGACCACAGCCAAATATTTTTCCAGGATTCAACGTGGTCAAACATGGCTACGTATGATGCTTACAAAAAAATGGATGCGATTCAGACGTTTGAAGTGTCTGAAATTCAGACGCAAAAAGTGTCTGAAAAAATTCAGACATTTTAAAATGTCTGAAAATTGAACACTCCATTTCAGACACTTAAGTGTCTGAATTTCAGACATTTTAATTTAGAGTGCGGGAGGAAAAAGATAATATAAAAAAAATATAAATAAACGACAAATACAAAAAGCGTAGTTTTGTCAGTTAAAATCTGCAAATAAAATTAATTAAAATATTCGTTACAATATTACATAAAATTAAAAATAATAATCTTATTACAAAGAAATAGGCCCAGATTCAATAAAATTAGCTCACAAAATTCGTCTTCAAAGGTAAAGAAGACTTAAAAAATTACAAGCAATAATTATTAAAAAAAAAATAAAATGAAGTGGTGGGTGGAGTTTTCTGAAAACAAAATATTTTTCATAGCACGCCTAGTTACCTAATCACTATTGTTTTCCCAATGCGTATAATGGTAAAGTAACTTATGAAAACAAATTTATAAAATGCAACTTTGTATTATAAAAATTATAAGAAAAATTAAATTTGTGCTTCAATAAATATATCTCATTTCTGAATTATTAAAGGAGAGGGTGTAGAGGGGTGATTTGAGGAAATATTTACACATAATAGCTTGTAAGTGTCTAATTTGATTACCGAAGACATTTATGATTAATCTAATTGGAAGAAGAAGAAAAAAAATAAACACAGTTTAATTATTTAATAACGTTTTAAAAAATGTATGAAAACAACCAAAAAAACATTTATGGCAGTTTATAGTATATGTAAAATACCTAATAATAATAATAATAAATAATAAAACTTAAAAAATCCCTTCGGTTAACCCTTTCACCGTCCCAGGGTTTTGCAGTAATTTTATAAGAATGCTCAGGGGCGCGCCGACCCAGTGTGCAAAGTATGCGGTGCACACAGGCGCCGAAGTAGTAAAGGCGCCAAAGATTTCAGTTGAGCAGCAAATATATTTTTTAAAACAATTAATTTAATTATTCTAAAATGTATTACATTTTCTTGATATCTGAGTTATGTTTTGTAGATTTGAGACAAACTTACTTGTAAATATTCAATTCTTTTTTCAAAAAAATATTTCGTTTCATTCTACTTCTGAGTATTCTAATACGTGATTTAGACGCAGATCTTTTCAACATTTATAAACAGAGGCGCACATCATGTAGCAAACAATGAAAAGCGCCAGAATTCACATACATGAATATATGCAACACTATTATCTCACTGTAGCAGTGTTAGAACATGGTACAGTTTTATTACCATAAAAGCTAAATTGCAACTGTTTTTTTATTTTTAAATAGCAATCGTCGCCTTACTGCAGAATTTGTGTCATAAATAAAATGAAAATTACTATTCGGAAATACTGGTAAAAATTTTCCCTGCCTTAATTAGGCCATGAATATAGATATAGGAAGACTTATGCGTCACAAGCGTCTTATATGATGCACATACATGTCATGGTGATACCCAAACTCCCTGCGACTCAGAAACTCTATGTAAAAATAATTTTCAGAAATAATATAAATCATAGTAAATTTAAAATTAGGTTTTTCAGAGGAGCAACATATCTCGTTTTGTAGGTGAAGCTTACCTTAAGGAAACCTTAATCACTAAATAACAAATTAATACCATTAAATAATTAACACTAAATAACGGTCACTAGTAACCAATTAAAAGAACCCCATTCAAACATATTGATTTTAAAGAAATCAAGAAATCATTCTTTAACCCTTAAATACATAGCGTAACTTAGGAGTTAAGTGTTTTTTTTTTTTTTTTTTTTTTTTTTTTTTTTGCCATTTGGAGCTTTTTTGTTGGTCTTTTGGTGAACTATTCTGAATTACTTACGTCTGATAACATGCATTTATGGTCGTGAAGTCTATTTTCATTCTAATTTGGTATCACGGTGAGGTTTTGACATCTTTTGTTGATACTGCCTGCAATGTGCTCGACTGGCGTTTTTTTTCTATCCTTATAAGGTAGTCGTTATTAATTCTGAAAACTATTAAAAGCATTATAAAAATTATTATATATTTGAATAGTTGTTATTATGTAGTGTAAACACTTTAAAGCAAGTATATAATTAAAAATTATAAGTTTTTGAGCCATTTTTGTTATGTACCTGAAGGTGACATTATGACATCATGTCCAACAGAAACATAAATTTCTTTTTTTACTATTTTTCTAGCGTATAATTAACAAAAGTAGATTCAAATATTTTTTTTTTTTTCGAACAAAATAAAAAATCATGCATACAAAGGTTAAAATGGATTTTTTATTTTAAAAATAGTTGGTCAAAGGAAACATTCGAATGGGTGCCAAGAAAACCTTCAAAGAGAGCCACCATGACGTTTACGGGAAACGCATTGGGCAGTCTTGGTTCTGAATGGAGAAACAATGTAAAGCCAGAACTTGCTTGAGAGTTCTGTTCATGTAGAGATTTTAGATTGAAGAGTGATTGAAGCGTCAGCTGTGCGACAAGTTTTTATTTTAACATGAAGCGTCAGACCTCGGCCGTATATGATGGTTTTGGAATACCGTGCCGTAGGTTTAACACTGCAATTTTAGCGCTCATAAAGTCTACATTAGGGATTTTTTTAAGCGCTTCTACAAACGACCACTTCTGTTGAAACTATTTTGTATTGGGCAAAAATTGTGTTTATTCGGATTATAGACTCCCGACAAGAACAAATAATTTTTGTCTATATTATCTTGTACTCTGGATCATAGCGGAAAAGGGGGGAGGGGTGGTAAAAATAAGATAAATTGAGCCGTAAATGTCCAAAAATTCTTATTTTTGCAAAGATTCAGAGTAGGGGCGTTTCACTGCCATTCACGTGCAACGCACTGTCCGGTTTGTTTTGTTTTTATAATTTTAAATGAAAATATTTCCAAACGAACCTAATATTGTCAGCAGCACTGACTTCGGCAGGGTACAACATCGATTTTGTATGATTTTTAAATGAAAATACATCTAAATAAAGCTCGAGTTGGGGACCTCACCGCCTTCGGTATAACGTACATCTGGGAAGCTATCTACGCTCCGGTCTGATTTTTCAAGCGAACCTCAAATTTGTATTTAATTTCTAGCATTTAGATATATAAAACTTTCAATTCTGACCAAAAATTCTTGATAAAACATAAATAATATATAATGCGCACCATCCCTGTGACAGCGTTTCTGTCCCATACCTTCTTTTAATTCAAAATTTAATTTAAAACATAACTTTCTTACTTTTAGATCATATTATCCCCCCCCCTCTTTCCTATAATGAAATATGTGATTAAATTCATTTCTCAAAACCATCCAGAGTTTGGTAAAGTGATTTCTTTCATTTTTCTAAAATTATCTTTAATTCAAAGCGCTCAAATAATCATTTCCTTTTTCCTTTCTTTTTTTAATCTGTAACTACCCGTTTTTGCTGCGTGTGCAAAGAAATAAATAAGAATTAAATAGCACAGCTGCTAGTCTCATTTCATGTTCTTGCATTGGATATTTTTCCCCGCCGCAGTGATAAGAAATTTTTATCGCTACTAATACGTGAACCTTGAATATATATATTAACAGTAAAAAGTAAAAATGAACAGATCTTATGGGAAGCATGTATTTATCGTGCTTTGTGGTCGAGCTAAAAGCCAGATGCCTGTGATTTCCAGCATTCTTCTCTGGCGGCGGTCTACTTTGTGAAAGCTGTTGGATAAACAATTTCGGTTTGTCTGTTACTTTTCTCATCCTAATTAGAAGCGCTTACTTGCAATCCACATTTTTGTGGTAATGTTTATCGCCAAAAGCCTTTGTACACTTTCGCGCAGTCACCAAAAGTTGTAAATTGGCGATGCTGTGCCACGCCAAGATTTCTTGATTTCGTGCAAAAAACTGGACTTCTGTTTCAGCTCTCGAGATGTAAAGTTGTCTAATAAGAAAGGGCGCTTCGGCGTCCCATGTATTGTGGGGTCTCTCTCTCCCATTTTGGCTCCTGAACCACCTTTCTTTTATAAGATTTTTAATAAAGAAATAGTTCCTGTAATATGGTTGGAGTTTTTGCATTTAAACGAACCATCCCACTGAACACCTTTACATAAAATTTGGCCCATCGGCCGGTCGTTTCTCCAACCTAAAAAAAAAAAAAAAAAAAATGCTTATTTATGAGAGAGAAATTCCCCCACCCCCCCCCCTTTTTTTTAAATGTTTTTATGCCGCACCTTCGACGTAGTACTCCTGCAGCTTAAAAGGACAATTTTATTCTTCAACTTCTCTGCCCATTCCTGATGTTTCTGTAAACACCAGTACATGATGAATGATCCGGATGATGTATGTGCCGGAGCACCGCTGCTACATGTCTTCAAAATTTTATTTGCATTTTAATTGAAAACTGGACTAATTCTATGCACAATCCTGATACTACACTAGTGACGTTGGAATAAAGACGTTTGTTACCTATCATCTCACCTGATATTATCATCAACGCCAATTTTGTGCTTAATCTCTCCAGGAGTCTTCTACATGTGTGTTATCAGTGATTGGAGTTTTTGCAAGTGATCTGTGTTTTCTTCAAAAGTGTGTCAACAACAAAAAAATATCAATTCTTTTTGTGTTTGTTTGTGAAATTGCAAAAAAAAGAAAAAAGTTAAATCTAGTGATTCCTACAAAAAAGTGCACCTGACAAGGTCAAAATTCATCGTGCTTCATTCCGAATATTGCCTTTGTGATAGAATTTTCTTTTCTTGTCGAAATGTGTTTTTACTCAAGGAAATCTAAAAAAAAAGTGTTTCTCACTTACAATAACAGGGACGCACCATCTAAAAAGTATGTGCTTTACTGTGATTTATAAAATCTCAAAGTGAACTTAGTGTGACACTACTTGTGTTAATTACCACAGTTAAAAAAGTGCATTTTTAGGTTGTGTTAAAAAAAAAAAAATTAAGAATACAATACAAATTTCAACATGAACATTTTTTTTTCTCCTTTTTAAAATCTTAATTTTACTTAATACAATATTTTTTTTAATATTTTTTTTTTCCAGTTTCATCTCTTTTCAGGCTATGATAAATGTTTCTATATTCATACGTGGTTAAAATTTTATTACTCCATACTATTCCATTTTGTTTTTAATAAGGGTGCTTATAAAAGGTAATAGCCGGAAGAAAGAAGATGTCTACTTTATAAAAAAAAATTATTGTTTTTTTTTTTAAATCGTTATACTTGCAGCTATAATTCTAAGCTGCTCTTTGCATGTTAATGTTTAAAAGGTAAGTGCTATTTAAGTTCAGTTATTTTATGAATGTTTAAATATACTTTATTTTCATGCATGACAAGGATTTTCTGGGTTTAACATTTATCGTGCAAGATATTGCGCTTGCATTCCTTGTCGCTATTGCACAAACAATAGCCTTTTAAAATTTATCTAATTTATCTGTGCACATTTTGTTGTTTTTAATTATAGTTATGAATGACATATTTTTAACGAAAGGTGTGTTTATTTTTAATTTAATTTCTATTTTGATTGAAAAGAGATGTATTTGTATTTATCTCTGTTATGAATATTTAATATGTTAGGTAATATTTCATCTGCTTTTAAAAATATAAGTTGTTACTTACAGATCGGCAGTTGATGTATAAAGTAAAATTTATGAATAATTGGGATGCATTTCTAAGGGGATAAAAAAAAAGGGTAGCAATTTTTTTAAGTTTGTTGCATTTGATTCACATTAGAAACTTCCTGAGTATCTTGCATTGACACATTGACGCACTTCAGAGATAATATATTCCTTTTATTTTATGTCTAGGCCTTGAAGTTGCTTCTCTGTTGTTTTATCATTTGTTGCACATAAATACGCTGGCTCGTATGCTGTCTGTTACCAGTATGATTTAAATAATATGTTGTGTCATATTGCAACTTATTCAGTATAGTGTCTGTTATGAGTCGTTTTCTGGGGATTTTTAAATGTTTTTTTCATTGTTAGTTAAGATGTTGTCATTCAGCCTTTCTTAATGATTGTGATAAAAAAGTCTATAGATATATTTATCTTAGATTGTAAATGTCTTACTTTTAAATACCTTTTTACACTAGTGGATCTGGGACACACTTTTGAAATTTCTTTTTAGAGTTAATAGATATTATTTTTTTTCTATGCAGAAAGTTTTATGTTTTATGACTTTATTAATTTTTTTTTGCACTGATTAAAAGTAAAGTGAAATATGTTGGATTTGCATATTCGTGGCAATTTAAAATAAGTATAGAGGAGGTGAGCATAACATTTTTTTTCTCAGATGTGGGCACTTGATTAGAAATTTACATACAGTTGGCGTAATCATATGATAAAAAAAATATATATATATTAGATTAGTTATCTTTCACATTAATATTTTCTTGGATTGTGAACTTTGGCAAAATATTTAGTAAGCTTAGATTAGTTTAGCCTGACATACATTTTATTTAGGCATATTACATAGCTCGAGTCATCATGTCATGGTTACAAAATATTTTTTTTTCCCTTTTGGCTCTCGTTTGCTTTTGCAAAATACATAAGATGTACAACATAGGTTTGACGTACAGTTTTAAACTGTTATTTTTTTTATGTTTCTCAATGACATGCATTCACATTAATACATCGTTTTTTTTTGTTTTGTTTTTTGTGTGTAAGTTTGTTTGCTTGTACTTCTGTCATAGTTTGTGTGGGATACTTCAGTCATTGCGCTATTTTCCATGGGATAGCAAAATGTCTGAGGTGGGTATTTCGATCTATGGTTAAGCAAGTTGGCCGCTAGCTTAATCAGGGATCGGATATGTTTCCTAACATGATTCATGGAGTTACACTAATATTAATTTTACAATTGGAGTATTGTTTACATTTTAAAAATTATTTTTAGATTGCCAAAATTTCACCTGTAATGGTTTTCCTAATGCTGATGATGGATAACACCTTTACACTAATTTACACTTTATTTCTAACTTGCTATGGGCAGATAGCATTGTTTGGTATTAATCACACATGTTTTTTTTTTTCCCCTCTCATGCACATGGTTTGGGATGTCATGTTTGGCCTGGTACTTCACACACACACACACACATTGACTCGTTCAGTTTTGCTGAATTTTGTTATATTTCAATTAATACTCACCATGGTTAAGGACATTCAGTGCCGTCTGTGTATGTATACGTTTCTTTTAGCATCATTTGTGTTTAGCTTAAAAATTGAATTTTTTTTCACTGCATTCACAATTTCGTAGTTTTTTTTTAGATAAACTTTCTTTTAATGTCAAGTTTTTTTTGGGTTCGTGTGTTTAAAAGTTTTTCAGAAATTATAACATAATGTAATTGTTGTACATTGTTTACACAGTCATCTTAAAGTTTTTTTTTTCCAAGGGATAATTAACCGGGTGTACAGTTTTACACATGCAGCTAATGTACTGTTTGACTTCATTGTTTACGCGCGGCTGGTGACTCGTTGCTATTTTAGTTATAACATAAGGTATTTTTTTTATTATAACTGACATGATATTTGATATCGGTAAGTGTTTTTCTTATAAGAGGTAGTCACATGCATAATGTGAGCTGTTAGGTACACTTTATTTTTTAAAGGGCTATTCACATATACTCATTAAACTAGGTCTTTGGCATTTTTTTTTCTTCTTCAGATTTAACATTTTTAATTTGCGAGTTCAAGTCTCACAGTTGTCTTGTGACGGATACATACATGCATACCACATAAGGTACATTGCTTGTTATTTTTGGATATCAAAATTTTTTTATTTTTCTTTTCCCTTTCATTCTTTTCTTGGAACATGTTTGCCTTACATAACTTCTACAATTTTTAGCATTGAGTTATACATTTTATGCACGCTTCCGTTAACTTAAGACCGTAATGACTTTGGCAGATGCAGTTTTATTTTCTTTTTAACCCTTAGTGAACCACTTACTCAACAGTTGTCTTTCACATGTAGTTCATGTGTTGGATATTTGTTTGTGTTACACAACAGTTGTTTTTTTTAATACATTTTGGTGCATTCTTATACATACATTACACTAGTTCATGTGTTGATTTACATATTTTGTTCATTTGCTTTTACACATTGTACTTTGCTAGCGATTTATTCGGCAGTATTTCTTTTTGTTTTTTTTTTCTTACAAGTAGTTCATTGAGTTGTACACACTGGCTGGTTTAGAGTTTAACCAGAGTTTTCACACACATTACAAGTAGTTCATTTGTTTTATTAACCCGTATTCATTGCATTTTGAGATTAACTCATTAATTATGTAATTGAATCTCACTCGTTGTAAGTGTCTTGGGTTATTACACATATACTGTCTGTTTATTTTGTTGGCAATTACATTACAATTTTACTTCATTGAGACATTAATACATATAGTTCATGTGATATTATACAATTTGTTCATGTATTTACTTACACGTTGTGTATGCTTGCGTACACTTTTGTTCATGTGTTGCATTACAAGTAGTTCATGACTTTGGGAGTTTTTCCCCCCTCCCTCCACACACATACAGTTTCTCCTTTTACTTTTCTATCTTTTAAATTTTACACCATGTTTCAATATTAAAATACTTCTTTTTTTAACAGTTTTTTTTTTGTGTTTGCATAATGTCAGAACATATCAATGGCATCATCACTTTGTATCTATACAAAGATTTTAATGTTTCTAGGAGTTATCCGTCACATGACATATTAAACTACACATGCATTTCGAAGTTGTTAATTTTAACAGGTAACATTTTTTTACACTTTCATCGGATACTTCTTACTTGGAGGTGGCAGATCGAGTAAGATATCTTGTTACACTATACAAAATTGTATGCAATTTATTATTAATTTTTTTTATAAGTTTGCCAGGGGTTAAATTTTGATCAATACACGGAATGTCAGGATGGCAGTGTAAAAATTCATAAAAGGCTAAATTATAACATACTGTGATTTTTTTTGAAAACCGGGGACTTAGTTAAATTGCAGGAATAAAAAAAAAACTACCCCTTATTATTTAGGGCAGAAGCCATAAGCTGATGCCACTAGAACTCACAAAATTTCAATATGTAGGGCTACACTTGTTTGAGTGCATGCAGCTTGCACAATTTTTGTCTCTGGTAGCCCTGTGCGTTATGCACAAATTTTTGTAAGTTTCTTATGCCAGTAACGAAGCAACCTAAGATAATACAAATAAGCTTCAATTTTATGAAAGAATTCATCTTTCCTTAAAGTAACAATTTTTTTTACTGGTGTGTTTTTGTCCTTTGATTTTATTTGCTTGCATTTATTTAATATTATGATCTCATGTAAGATCAAATTTTGAGAAGTCGTATATACAGTAAATGCTTCTCTATATAAATAGATACATGACTAAAATGCTGGTACCAGCGCCACAATACAATGCCAAAAAAAAAAAATAATAATAATAAATATAGGATCCTGTGTTATCAACTAATGTGGCCATTTTATTTTGTGGAATATTTAATTTAAAAAAAAGATTATTTTGAATATTATGAGCGCTCAGTCATGGACATAACACAATTCTTGTGAATTGTTTTGAAAGCAAGCAAATATATATATTTTTTCTACTTACTTATAGTTGTATAAAATATTTTACAGGAGCTAAAGGGTAATAGTTTCACAGACAAGTTAAAATAGATTTCTTGGTAGATATCAACTTAAATAGTTAATTTTACTTATTTTGTCTTGGTGCATATTCTGTAAGTGCGAAAGTGGACAAAGGATTTTAGGTACACGTAAAGCTGCAACGTACACGTTTCAGCTTTCTTCTGTTGTGGTCTTCTGTCAGCTTTCTTCTGTTTCTTCTGCTGTAACTTTCTTACTTTTAGATCATATTATCCCCCCCCCTCTTTCCTATAATGAAATATGTGATTAAATTCATTTCTCAAAACCATCCAGAGTTTGGTAAAGTGATTTCTTTCATTTTTCTAAAATTATCTTTAATTCAAAGCGCTCAAATAATCATTTCCTTTTTCCTTTCTTTTTTTAATCTGTAACTACCCGTTTTTGCTGCGTGTGCAAAGAAATAAATAAGAATTAAATAGCACAGCTGCTAGTCTCATTTCATGTTCTTGCATTGGATATTTTTCCCCGCCGCAGTGATAAGAAATTTTTATCGCTACTAATACGTGAACCTTGAATATATATATTAACAGTAAAAAGTAAAAATGAACAGATCTTATGGGAAGCATGTATTTATCGTGCTTTGTGGTCGAGCTAAAAGCCAGATGCCTGTGATTTCCAGCATTCTTCTCTGGCGGCGGTCTACTTTGTGAAAGCTGTTGGATAAACAATTTCGGTTTGTCTGTTACTTTTCTCATCCTAATTAGAAGCGCTTACTTGCAATCCACATTTTTGTGGTAATGTTTATCGCCAAAAGCCTTTGTACACTTTCGCGCAGTCACCAAAAGTTGTAAATTGGCGATGCTGTGCCACGCCAAGATTTCTTGATTTCGTGCAAAAAACTGGACTTCTGTTTCAGCTCTCGAGATGTAAAGTTGTCTAATAAGAAAGGGTGCTTCGGCGTCCCATGTATTGTGGGGTCTCTCTCTCCCATTTTGGCTCCTGAACCACCTTTCTTTTATAAGATTTTTAATAAAGAAATAGTTCCTGTAATATGGTTGGAGTTTTTGCATTTAAACGAACCATCCCACTGAACACCTTTACAATCCCCTCACTTTTTTAAAACGCGAAATGATATCCAAAGCGCATATCTCTTAATCGGGAAACGATAACGTGAAAAAACTGGCACCGAGAGAAAAAACATCTCTCGCGATTCCTTGAAATGACTCCAAGATTTTTTAAAATAGTAAATAATAATATTTTTTCACACCAGAAATAATATTAGAATCGGAAAAATATCGAGAATGTATAATAGGTGTTTTTCTTCCTTCCTTTCTTTTTCTTTCTTTCTTTCTTTTTTCTTTTTCTTTCTTTTTTTTTTTTGAACGTTTGGAACTTCAGAAAAACGGAAAAGAAAACTGGAGCAAATCGCGGCCAAATAAAAAGGTTTTTTGAAATAGTAACGAAAGATACTGTTGGAATCTGAAAGGTAAGACGATGACTCGACCATCGCAATTTTAAAATGCAGTAAAAATTGAACGCTATGCTCTCGTCCATGTGAAGGACCGCTTAAAGTCTGGGGAAATGCACAGGCATGATCACTTTGGAGAAAAAAAGCTCGCTATTTTGCGATGATCATTATGTCTTTTAATTAATATTTCGGCAAATTAGAAAAAAAAATGAGAAATCTGAGTTCAGGTGCATTTGGACCTGCCGTCATCTATTCTTATCCAAGTTGTTAGACTTCTATACGCGGTAGATTTTCTTAGCCATCGCCAACACATCCAGAGTAAAGACAAACGTCTTTCTTTTATTAATATAGATACGCAAATTAGAGATCTCAAACAGCTTTCTTTTGTAAGTATAAATGCAATGTATTGTTTTTGCATTGTATTATTTTCTGCGGGATAACGAAATTTTACTATTTTAATGCAGGATTCTGATACAGTCAGATTCCATTTTCACAGGCTTTACTGTGCTTCGAATTTTATTTACGTAGCTGCCAACCTTCCTTATTTTTCAAGTAAATTAAGCATATTTTGAACCCGAAATTTTATGTAATATATGAAGTAAAATACGAACCCAATAAAAACAAGACACGTGTCATTAAATAAATTTTCTGGTTCCAAAAACATTATTTGACCTTGAAAGAAACTCCAGAAGGATGGCAGCTATGCATTTATAGATACTCGTCGAATTTTTTAATGAGGTTTTATTCTCGGAGGTAGTGGTGGTGGGGTGGGGTTGGGGAGTATAGGACCCCAACTGAAGTTCTGCACACAGGCGCTGGATACTGCTGGCGCGCCCCTGAGAATGCTTGTAAATCCCAGGATATATATTTTTTAAATCTCAGTTTGATGCTATAATACCTTTAATATCACTACTTTCTATATAAGGTTAAAAATAAAATTCTGTTTAAAATATTTTGGTCTACAGCCATTTTAACATGATTTCTAGGAACGGAAAAATCCGGGCCAGACGGTTAAAGGGTTAAATAATAATAGTAAAAAAAAGACAATTTCCCTTGTAAAATTATATCACACTGTTCAATCAAACAAATTTTCAGCTCGCTGTGATTTCATAATCACGAGTTATAAAAGTTTAAATTTATCGGACTGTTATATTCAGCTTTAGATAAAATTTGAGGGGGGGGGGGGGTGATAATTTTTTTTAACGGGCCTAAATAAGGTTGAAATTACAGCGTTTAGTGGGCCACGACAATTAGAATCCTCGTTATAAGGTGGTGAGCACCGAAATGGCAAGGGACCGAAATGGTCAAGGACCGAAATTTCTCGGGACCGAAATGTCTCGGGACCGAAACATCCTGCTTCCCCCCTGGGGGTTGTGCTTTATGGCGGTCATATATTTATATATACAGTAGAACCCCGATTTTACGTAACCCGTTTCGTACGTTATTTTTCGTCGGTCCCAAAAAATTTCTATTCCGATAATGTTAAAAATATCTCGATTCTACGTCATTTACGTTTAACGTTTCCCGCTTGGTACGTCATTTTAGGCGAAGTACCTCTTAAATTTTTATCTTCTTTCACTCATGGAGAATTTTCGAAAGAACAAAAGTGCTTTCCAGGTGGTTAACTGGTTGTTTTCTACCAAAACAAGTTCTTCCCCTCCCCTTAATACTATCGTGGGAAAGTAACGACGAACTATTATTCGTCCACCAAGCACTTGACCATACCTTCGTCACGTGATGTCGTTAGGGGGGATGATTCTTTATTCGTCGATCATTCATTTCAATTTCTACCCGCAGTAGAGTCGTTTTCTTTTGCTATTTCTCAGTGATTGCCAGTCAAAAGTAGGATGTCAAAAATAAAATGTTTCTCCGTAGCCGAAAAGGCAGAAATTATCGAAAAATCCAAAGTTTTTAAAGGAACTAAAGTTGATCTTACAAAATCATTGGGCATCGCTTATTCCACGTTACAAACCATCCTAAAATAAGAGGTCTCTGTGGAATTAAAATCTGAAACACTGGGAAATTTGTCGAAGAAAAGAAAAACATTGAAAACCTCTCCTTTTGAAGAACTGGAAAAGATTTTGTTCGAGTGGTTCAAACAAGCCCGTGCTGCCAAAATTCCAATCAATGGCTCAATTTTGAAAGAAAAGGCGCTTGAAATTTCTTCTCGACTTGAAATGCAGAATTTCACGGCATACAACGGTTGGATCGACCGATTCAAGAACAGGCATAATTTGTCTTACAAGTTTCTTTGTGGTGAATCAGATGGAGTAAATACTGCAGTCGTTGAGGAGTGGATGGAAAAAACGTTGCCTTCTCTTGTGTGTAATTATTCAAAAAAAGACATCTTTAACGCAGATGAGACAGGATTGTTTTTTAATCTCTTCCCTGATAGAGCATACACCGTGAAAGGAGAAAAGTGTCATGGTGGGAAACTATCAAAAATGCGATTAACAGTTTTGTTATGTACGAATGCAGACGAACTGAGAAGTTAACACTCTTTGTGATTGGTAAATCCAAGAAGCCCCGATGCATCAAAAGTTTACCTATAGATTATAATGCTAACCAGTCTGCTTGGATAAACCTAAATCTTTTTGAAGATTTTGTAAGAAAATTGGATAAAAAAAATGCGCTTGCAAAAACGAAAAATAATTTTATTCGTAGACTAGTGCACTGCTCATGCTGATCTAAACTTAAAGAATGTGCGTATTGAACTTTTCCCACCGAACTGTACCAGTTTACTTCAACCTTGTGACTTGGGAATAATCAGATTCTTCAAAATGAATTATAGGAAGCAACTGGTAAGAAAAGCCCTTTTTTCCCTTGATTCTGGTGAGTTTCGAGATGCTTGGAAAACGAAGATAAATGTGCTCGACGCTCTTCACTTGATCTCATCGGCATGGGATACTGTAGAGGAAAAATGCATTTCAAATGCTTTTCGGAAGGGAGGATTTTTGAAATCTGATATTAACGTTGAAGCGCCGCCAGAGGAGCCCGATACGGAAGAGTATACAATAGAGGATGAATTTATACTTGCAGACATCAATGTTGATGAATACATTGATTGCGATAAAGATGTTATCACTACCACAGATATTCAGACTATTTCCGATTTGATTTTGCAAAATGAAAGTGAGGAGGATGATGAAGATCCAGAAGACACATTGCCCTCATCGGTAGAGGCCATTGGGAGTTTAAAATTTTAAAAGAAATTTTTAACAGGACATGAAAATCAAAAAAAAAATTTGCAAAAACTCGCCTGCCTGTATCGAAAACAGTATATGTGAAATAGTACATAAAAAGAAAAAGCAGTCAAAAATAACACATTTTTTTAAGTACTAATGAGATATTGGTAAGTTTATTTTTGTTTGTTTTCTTGAAATATTTTTTTCTATTTGACCCCGATTTTACGTTTTCCCGTTTCGTACGTTTTTTACTGCTGGTCCCATGAAAAACGTATAATCGGGGTTCCACTGTACTATCTATACGCTATCGATACACAAATGTTGATCGCATTCGGTGACACCAACCTCTGACCCTCTACTTGTTAGTCAATTGCCATGCTTCATTACATAAGAACAAAATATTCGAAAACTTGAACACGAACCATACCGCTGCTCAATCCCATTTTGTTAAGTCCACAAAATATAAACTTGACAGATTACTAATTAATCTCGTAAAATCGTTTGGCATCATTTCGCGGAAATTTACTTCATTTGATTTTCATTGCATTGTGGTTTCTGTGTTTGCATATAAACTCTGTCGGGTTTCTATGACATCTTATATAATAATAAGAGAAAAAAATTGTGTGTGTGTATGTAAATTTTATTTTAAAAACGGCTCTAACGATTTTGACTAAATTTTGCATCCTATCGTTTTCGGTTACGAGAAAACCGTTAGGCTAATTTACATGTTCCAGAAAATTTGATTAGTGGGTCATTTTTGGGTCACTACGGGTCAAGCTAATTTTATCTAAAAAACTTATAAAATGACTTTGATTAAATGTTGTAATCCACCATTTTGGACTACAAGAAGACCATTGGGCTAGGTCATATGTTTGAGAAAATTTGGTTAGTAGGTCATTTTGCGGTCACTACGGGTCAAGCCGCTGCCATCGAAATACTCAAGGCCTGAGGACACAAGTTGTGACGCCATCACTAATCGACCGACTTCTCACTAGTATTGGAATTCACACCGGGAAATTTTGAATAGCAATTTCCTTTTATTATATTTGTGGAATATCTATCCTGTTATAAAACAATAGTAACTATTTAAACTTACTGGTGAGAATCTAGAATCCCCTAATAAAAAATCAGCAAGATGCGGGAACACTGTGGCGTTCCGCATCTGGCTGAATTTTATTTAAGGTTTCCGAATTCTCACCAGTAAGTTTAAGTAGCTGCTATTGTTTTATAAGATGATAGATATCCCACTAATAAAATAAAAGGGAATTACTATTCAAAATTTCCGGGTAGGAATTCCAAATTTAGTGAGAAGTCGGTCGATTAGTGATGACGTCACAACTTGTGTCCTCAGGCCTTGAGTATTTCGATGGCAACGGTTAAGCTAATTTTATCTATAAAACGGCTCTAACAATTTTGACCAAACTTTGTATCTTACCGTTTTCGGCCAAACGTAGACCATTGGACTACGTCACATGCTTGAGAAAATTAAATTTCGATTATTGGGTCTTTTTGGGTCCCTACGGGTCAAATTAATTTTATCTAAAAAAACGGCTCAAACGATTTTGATTAAATTTTGTAGCCTACCATTTTGGATAACAAGAAGACCATTGTACTAGGTCACATGTTCGAGAAAATTTGATTAACACGTTCACTGCCGCAAAAAGTAAGAATTTTCAAATTTCCTCTTGAAAGTCTCAAATTCACCACAGTCAGTCTACCACAAATTCTGAAAAGTAAATTTTGCTTTACTAATACAGCAAAATTTCTGCCAATAAATGAGGCAATTTTTTAAAAAATAATGGTGAGAAAGTAATAAATTAAAGACATGAATATTAAAGCTACGAGTATACTCGTAGCGTGGCAGTCAACGTGTTAATGAGTCATTTTGAGTCAGGTGGAATAGGACTCTGTCCGCACGAGCTACCGGACCCGCTCCAATGGGACAGCCCGAGGAGCCAGTTTTTCCGCGGTGGGGTATGGTAGGAAGGCGTAGTCTCATGTCCCTTGCAACGTTAAGTTTGCCTAACAATTCGGCCCCAAAAATTAACACATGGTGCAATTTGTCTATCTGCGGAGCCCCATCCTTTGTTTTCTCTATCCTCCCCCTCCCCCCCCACATTTAAAAAGAAATAATCATTTAATTTGACAAGTATGCATCATCATTTAGGCTTCAAAAATTCCATGCAATCCCATTTAGTTCGGGCAACGTTGGCCAAGCTGGTAGAACATTATACTCGTAGCCGTTGGTCACAGGACCCAGGCTAACTGCCGGCTAAAATTCCGTCATGTACGCTAATGGCGCCTGGTGCATGTAAAATCCGTCGTGGGTGCAAAGTCCTCCAAGTTACCTGTGAATTATACCTCTGGAGGTGCCTTGCCAGGTGAAGGTCTCGTCATCTGATCAAGGTTCTAAATTACGAGATCAACTTGAGTAGTAATGTGCAGGTACCAATCAACAGGATATAACGTTAAGGAACCGGCAAAACAAAGTAAACACAAACGAGCAGTAGGCACTGCATATAGGATGACGATCGAGGCAATGATGTCGGGTTTACTCCCGTCTCCCTCTGAAGCGATTCGTCTACCTTACAATTCGGCCCAAAATTATCCCTAAAGCGGTAAATCTTAGCTTTTCGGCCATTTTAATTTTAATTTTCCCTCAAAATTGCCCTCTTCTACAGCTAAGAAGTTTACCACCTTTTAGGCATCAAAAATAATCCAGCCCTTTTCCAACTGGCATGGCAAGTACGTGGTGTGCGGCAACAATCATAGTTTTGCAAAGTGCAATAAACAACCTAGACTCATCAACTTGGCTTAGTATAGTCGGCCCGGGTGCTTGCTGGTGTGGTCACCGCGGTGTGGTCCGCCGCCTGCGGCGATCTGGCGTATGTACTCACAATGCATCGCCCTGATTTCCAGGCAATTACAAACTCGTTCAGCTGGGTTAACCCCGGTAGGTAGGGGCCTGGTCAGTAGTCTCCGAGTCATTTTGAGTCACTACGGCGTCAGGGTCAAGCTAATTTTATCTTAAAATTTATTCAAACGATTTTGACCACATTTTGTATCATGCAGTTTTTGATTATGAGAAAACCTTCTGTGTAAGTCACGTGTTCGAGAACATTCGATTAGTGGGTCATTTTGGGTCACTACGGGTCAGGGTCAAGTTAATTTTTCCTAAAAATTGCTGGAGAGATTCTGACTAAATTTTTGTACCCTACCACTCTGAGATACAAGAAGACCAGTTAGCTGAGTCACATGTTCGAGAAAACTGATTAGTGGGTCAGTTTGGGCCAGTACGGGAAAGGGTCAAGCTAATTTTATCTAAAAAAAATCCTCAAACGATTTTGAATAATCGTTGTATCCTACCGTATTTTGTATCCTACCGTTTTAGATTAGAACCATTAGACCGAGAAGACCATTGGACTAAGTCACATGTTTGAGGAAATTCAATTAGTAGGTCATTTTTGGGTCACTACGGATCAAGCTAATTTTATATAAGAAATGGCTCTAACGATTTTGCCTACATTTTGTACCCTATCCTTTTAGACTATGAGAAGACTATTGCGATAGGTCACACGTTCGAGAAAATTTTATTTCGGGGTTACTACGGGCCGGTACATTTCAATGGAAATAAAGATAGAAATAGTCATTAAATTTTTTATCAGTGGGCATTAAACAAAAGCACGAAGTTTGCAACATTTCGCCATATTTGGTGATATTTTATGAAATGGTGGTGATATTGGCGAAATTTGGACGGAAAAATGGCCTTTCTAGCAATGTCAAATTGATGCTTCGTATCAAATGAAAGGAAGTTGCCAAGTGTGCAAGTTTTTGCCAAAGTTTGACTGCATTTGGCGAAAAAGTTGGCTTTTAAGAATCTTAAGGAATTTTCCAGAAATTCTTAATAGGAGCCGATATACATCGTTAAACCAATCAAAGTTCGTAGAACGTTCTTGAAAATCAGTGACGTTGTTCCGTACAACGCATAGCTTCTGAAGAATACAACTATCACAACAACGTCGATTTTTTATCGAGGTGAGCACAAAGCTAATTTTAACCTTGCTTACCTTGATCCTCCCCGATGGTATAATTATAAAATAGTAATAGTTTAAATACACAAAATTACGATTATCGGAATAAAAATGTGTAGAATTTTATTTTAAAGTTCATAAACAATTTTTCACGGGAAAATAGCATTTGATTATTACTTTTTCTACGTGAAAAATATCAGTGTCCAGTAATTTAACTTTATTTGACAAATTGATAAAGAATATGTCATGACCATATGTCAGTTTTTCAGATACAGTTACTTAAAAGACACTTAGCTGAGAAAGTTTTTTCCTTTTAATACGTGTAACAGAGTTTGCGTTCTGTTGTGAAAAGTATAAACTTGTTTTTAAGTATATAAAACATGTGATTCATTTACAACTTGACCGCCTCAATATTAAAATAAATTGTAATGTCCTAACCACGTTATATTTTTATTTACACCCTAAACATCACGCAATATTCGTATCAGAAGCCAATTTTAACCCGAAATTTTATTCAATAAAATATAAATCATTTCTATGTAGTGTTTATTTGATATAATCATTTGATCTAAACTTTTGATTAGAAACATATTTATACTACAAGCTACGACACCTCGATGAAAATTCCTCGTGTAAAATAAATACGATTTACGTAGCACAATGAAAAAAATCTAGCATGAATATTATATGACTCATATCTGGGCTGCCAGTTTGGCTCCTTTTTTAATCAGAAATTTTCGAAGAATAATTTTTACTTTATATAATCATGTATGACTCTATGTATATAAAGAAAAATATCTTTTCAAAAATTTTTATGCGAAATCCTAATTTCTGAATGAAAAAAGAAGACTAAGCTGGCAATCCTGATTCGTATGGTAGTTAACGTGTTAACCCTTTCAGAGGCAAAGTACTTCTGTTGCTAAAATGTTAAAATGAATGATTGGCACTAGGATTTATTGTCAAATTTATATGAGAGTAATTAAAAATTTTTCTTCGCGTATATTATAAAAAAAGCAAAATTTAATTTCAAAATTCTGGTGCCATTGCGGAATTTGAAAATTAAAATCAAGTGGTACATATAATAAAAGATGACTACAATCTAGCTGGTTAAAAAGAATGATTTATTGAATGGAATTGACAGGAAAAAAAATTAAAGTACATGTTATTTTAAGATAGGAAAATAGTTTAAGTTTGCCATTATCACAAATGTTCTATGTGACTTTCTTTCGTGACTCTGCAAATGTCCCATCAGCAAATCATTTCTTCCTACAGATTTGTCAGCATGTTTCCTTCTATCAAATTAATTGCAGAGCAGATTCTTGATTATAGTTCAGGAATGGATACAGGAAGTGGCGGCTTGTACACTTGATACTTTACAAAACCCCATACACCGAAATCAAGCAGTGAAAGATCTTTTGATCGTGATGGCCATTGAGTAACACCTCCATTCACTATGCAATAACGTCAGTCATGACACCTAACACCATCTATGAATAAATCTCGGCAATATTACTACTAGTCTGACTTTCAACTAGTTAATTTTATTTAATATTTCGGAAGTTCTGAACTTACGAAATTGCCCAACTAATTTGTAGAAGCCCTATATACCACCACCCTTCAAGGTGTTAAAGATAATTTTATATAACTTTTTAACCCCTTGAAGTGTGGTGGCTCATTTTTAGACCACATAATTTTAATTCCTAAATGCCACACTGACACCAGAATTTTGGAATGAAAAATTTTCTTTCATTAAGTACTTGAAGAAAAGCTTTTACATATTTTCAAATAAATTTATTTCTAACTTCTGGCTTCACTCAATCATTTCAGTAGTTTGTGAATAGAAATGCCGATCCGACACGGGTCATATCCGGATTTGGTTAAATCTTGTTATTCGACTCTATGCGAAATTTAATCTCTATCTGACAGTAGAAGGAAATTTACAGCCGTTCCGTTGTGTAGAGTTGTATTAAAATATGGTTACCGGGAATTTGTAGTAAAATAAAAGAAAGAAAAATACTGCCGATCAAGGCTTTGGGTCGAATAACCCGATGTCACCCCAACCGACATGAGGAACACTTTGGGTCTGGTCAGATTGGCGATAGTTGTTTTCGTTGTTGTTGCGGTTTGTGTCAAGTTGATTCTAAATTTTTCGGATTGAGATTTTATTCTTGCAGCTCGGGTTCCGGTTAACCTGATTTTTCTAAAGAAAGACAAAAATATTTTTTCAGATGAAAAACTATATTTTAACATGAATGAATCTTTAATACATGTCCATTTTCCTATATAAACGATAAAATAGACATTAAAGATGTGATTATAAACTTATTTCTCTAAATGTATTAAATTGTAGACGTATTTTCTTTGATTTCGGGTTTCGGGTCCGGATGAGTGCCGACGGAACCATTTATCTGTTTCGGATGGGTTGTGGGTCATCGGAATTTTTTCCCAGGTTAAAGTCGGATTGCGGGTTGACTTGACATAGAATTTAAAGGTTCGCGTCGGGTATAACAGGACTTGTGCAGTAGGGTGGGTCGAAAAAAATAATTTTTTTATTTTCGAAACGCTTTAGTGCGGAAAAATTGTCTATTGTAACAAGAAGAAAAACGGCATAATTTTTTAAAAAATCGGTTAACATCTTCCATTCGCGCATCGTACTTAAAGTTGATGAAAAATTGCAAAAATCGCGCCTTTTCTCTAATTTTTTTAAGTTAATTAAAACATTAAAAATAAACGCATTTAGCTTTTTATGCTTGTTTCATGGTTTACATAACCTAAATAAATTAAATTCTAATCAAAAATCGAATTTTTCCGTTCGCGCAACATCTTAGAAAAAAACATAAATTTAACAATTTTTCGCAATTTTCACCGTGCAACTCTTTGCTTGTTTTGCTAAAACAAAACGACCCAGGACTCACCACGTGGAGGTACTTGCACGTAGAGCCCCACCCCCACCCTACTCTACCAACCGTTTAATTTGTGGGTGTGGCATTTACATTATATTTGCAACTATTTACAAAGGTTTTCTATAGAATAGCATTCTTTGGCGTACTGTGTTTTTTTTTACGTTTTCGTTTTATATCTACTACACATTTAAAGTCTGATTTTTTGGAGAAATGATGCATAACCGATTTATACTTCAGTGTTGTTCGGATATAGCCATCTCTAGCTCCATGTCCATATATTTTATTCGAGGTCTCTGTCACAAGTTTGACGCATATCTTAACAGTCTCGGTGTAAAAGGGAAACATTTGCATTTCTCTGATGAGAGTAGTGTCAGAAGTGATTAACGATTTAACATCATCTTCACTTAGGTCCCGCGGCATTGGGGAAGGATACACCGCACAAGAATTCCAATTAATAATTTTTATGTAATCAGAAGCTTGAAAGTTTCTATTCAGTGGCATTATATTTCTAACAGTCTTCTTCTTTGGGACGGTTTCTCTTGCTTTTGCGATCCTCCTGTAACCAATATTCCGAATACGTTTTCTTTAATCGACAATCATTGCTAACAGAACATTTTCTGGGTGCACAAAAAAATGCATTTCGTTCTATTACTGGATCGACAACATGTAGTAATTCGTCGGATAAATAGCTTGATGTTAGGATTGCTTGAAATACATGTTTTGGGCCGTCAGTAAAATATTTACTTATTTTATGGCAAAATGCGCAGGCACGTATGATTTTATGATGAAGCCAACTATTTCTTTTAAGTTTTCGTATGAATCTGATATAATCTAAGGACTCGGTTGGCCGCAGTTAGTCATCTGGCATCGCACAATGTACCAGGGTCCCAATTCGCCAAGTCTTCTGCACAATGTCCCAAGGTGATTACATATATCCCAAAAATACTGTTGTTCTTCGCTCAAAAAAATCCTGTATATATCAGGAATCGAACAATCTGCGGTCTCACAATCGTCCACAGGAGCTTTTTCACAGCAAGTGAGCTGCTACGTGATTGGGCTACGTGACTAACAGATTTAGGCCCTTGAGTTTGACCGTGAATATGTTGGAAAATTTGGCGATACGAAAGCTCATTAAAATGCCGAATGCATATGCTCCACATTTCATGATTTTCTAGTCGGTGGAAAGTACCGTGTTACAGTACTATCACAGCCTACTACTCTTAGTTTTTCTAGTGATATTGATAGTTTAGATAAACCAGAAATAATGCTTTGACTTATATCATTTGATGAACTCGATGAAGGAGATACATGTACAATATAAGTTGATACAGATTTCTGAATATTGTAGATAATAGTGCTCTTATTTCACATTCCTGTGAAATTGCTTGGCATTAAATTTTTCGACGAACAAAGTATATCATTTTTGTCCGTCAAAAAACGACCCGAACTTTCCTCAGGCGGTGTGAATCGGATTTTCCAACGACTCTTGTCTCTTTTTAGTTAGTTCTTAACCACATCAGAAGAATCTTTGTCGGTTATCCAGAACACTTGACGCTATGACAACTTTTGGCCGATCAGAAACTTTGAAACGATCGCTGTTTAGCACTGTTGCGATACTTTTAATTCTCGTCTGCCACTTTGACTTTTAGTCGATGTACTCGGTTTGTATTTTTCTTCCTCATACTCCGAGTCTTCAAAAGAAGTGTGTTTGAGTTCATCAATTTCATAGTACACTGCCACTTTAGGAACTTTAAAACTATCTGAGGAACCACTCAGTGCTTGCTGAAGATCACGAGCTTTCCGCTCGGCCTTCACATTTAACTTTTTTTGTAAATACATCCGATTTTCCCTCAAATTGTAATTCCTTTGAAGAATCAGGAACCGCAGCTCAAAGACACGAATTTTCTTTTTCCTTTTACATAAGCATTTAATTACAATTAAACATTGACATGCATGTGGTCTTTTAATATGATATAAATACCACACCTAACAATTGGACGGTTGGTCGGGTAAGATGTGGGTGGAACTCAGCGTGCAACCACCACCATGTGGTGAGTTTCGTGTCGTTTTGTTTTAGCAAAACAAACTAAGAGTTGCACGGTGAAAATTGCGAAAAATTAGTAAATTTATTTTTTGTCTAAGTTCTTGCGCGAGCAAAAAAAAAAGCATTATTGATCGAAATTTAATTTATTTAGGTTATGTAAACCATTAAACAGTGTGTTAACAGCTAAAGCGTGTTTATTTTTAAAGTTTTAATTAACTTAAAACAATTAGAAAAAGGCGCGATTTTTGCAATTTTTCATCAACTTTAAGTACGTTGCGCGAATGGAAGATCTTAACCGATTTTTAAAAATTTTATGCCGTTTTTCTTCTTATTACAATAGGCAATTTTTCCACATAAAAGCGTTCCGAAAATAAAATAATTATTTTTTCGACTAACCCTATTGTGCAGGACTCTTGCAGATCCGAACCGATGCGTGTCGTGTCAAGCAAATTACACCCAACACGTAATCCAAATCTAATCTGTATCCAAAAATAATGCCGATACGATTTTTTCGGACCGGATACGGGTGCAATCTTCTCACCCGCCTCGACGCAGAATCGTCCCGTGTGTCACAAACCTGAATCCAAAAAGAAATAAAATGCTGATCCGAATTTTTTGATTCGGATGTGATTGCAATCTCGTTAACCGACCCGATCCAGAGTCGTCGCAATTGTCACAAACCTGCAGCAAAAAAAAAAAGTCGATATGAACTTCCCACATCGGATTCTATTAAAATCTTTTTACCCCGATCCGATTCAGAGTCGTAATAAATGACACAAACCTGCAGCATAAAAAAATGTCGGTCCGAACTAATGTTACCAGGTGTCCCGCGTAAATCAGGGCTCCAAATACTCTGGACACCATTAATTTCTTACAGTTTATTTCGCCATCTTTAATCACAGATAATTCTGCCATTAAATAAGGCTAAGAATTTGGATCCCCGATTTACGCGACACATCAAGCAACACTAGTCCGAACTATCCGGTCGGTTTTCCGGTAAAATCTAGTCACCCGAACCTATGCAGAATTGTTCGAACTGTCACATTTCCAACATTGAAGTCACACGTTGACTTCAGAAAGTAATAAAAGTATGAAGTCACATAAAGGCATGAAAACGGCCATAAAGACCTCACATATACGTCACGGGACGTCACGTCGACGGTCACAAAGTCACAATATGACGTAACAGTGACGTTGGCTTAATATCACGATGCTTTATGGATAGTCAGTACAACTGTTACAATGTCTCAAACCAACCTTGAACCATATAAAATTGTGTTGATATAAGTATTTTATACAACAAACTAGTTTTTTTTTCTTTTTCTTACATTTAAGAATATGCATAAAAGAAAATCGCTATATAATACTATATAATCGAAAATATTGTATATCTTAGGTTAAAAAAAGTAAAATTTTGTTTAGATAAAGAATATTAGCTTAACTCAATACAAGATTCAATACAACTTGAATCAATACAATATCTTCTGTAGTTTTCTTCGTCTTTGTGTATCTTCTGCAGTTTTATGGTAAACTTCAGTTTCTCGCTACAGTGAATTTTGTTTAAAAAAAGTTGAATATTTCTTATTAACAACAAGAGTTGACATTTTCTTTATATCGTTCTTTTAATAAATTTTTTAGATACATAATATTATACTGAATACAAAAATATTATATTGAGTTCGTAACTGAAGTTTACTTTATCTAACTTTACAACAGAAAATGCAAAGTTGAAAAAAGCCAGATATAGAACACTTTTTCATCACATTAAAGCAAACTGCATTTTGTTGACTGCTGAATATGGTAATTTCACAAACAAATCTTTTAAAACTGCTGCAAAACACAATATCTTTAAAATAAATGCCTTTCAGTCATATTATGTTATTTTTATTCATAAAGTTGTATATTTTAAGCAATTTGTTTATCAAGAAAAATGCATCAACATTGCATCGTTTAATATTCATATAGGGAAATTATATGTATTAAAAATTTAAATTTATTCCATAGTACATAGGCCCCTTACTATGTATTAAATTGAAATTCCCAGAAGAGAATTTAGATTTAAGGATTTTATGTATAGTAAAAGGTGTTAGGAAATTCACGAATTTTTAATAATATACTTCATATAACTTGAGGGTTCATCCTTTGGGTTTCATAATTTTGCATCTGTGGAATATTTACATTTTTCCGTTCTGTGGCTCCATTCAATGTAACATCCAAATTTATACACTTTTATAACAAATGATATTTTATAAATTGAAAGAAATAACATCTTTTTCAAAATATTTTAAAACTTGGCATTTTTAAACTATTTACTCCGCTTTGAAGGATATCTTGGCAAACTGAAATTATCGATTTAATAATGCATAGACTATTTTAACACCATACAGGTTGCAACAGTGTTGCTAAATCTGGCGCTTTTTTTATTAAGAAATTTTAAGTTGTCACCAGAAAATTTTTAATACTAATTTTCCTTTATTTTATTCACGAAATGTCTATCATTATAATAACCAAAAATAACTATTCAAACTTTTTGTTAAGAATTTAGAATATTTTAACGATAATTTTATAAATGACGCATAAATGCATCAACGCGGCCAGTATACAGGGTTCCCAGTTTGGTCTTCTTTTAAATTCAAAAATTTTGGACTCGCACCAGAAAATCTGAAAGAAGAATTTTTGCTTTATGCAATCACGAAATTTCTGTCATTAACCCTTAAATGCATAGGGTGGAATGTGTTCCAGAAATTTCATAATTCAGAGAATCGGAATTCATACCGGCAAATATAAATGGTAAATTTCGGTTTATTTAATAACGAAATGGCTGTTATTAAATGGAGTGAAATTTTCTTTTTTATTTTTCTGGTGGAAATACGGAATATGTGAATAAAAAATCCAATAAATAGGGAACAATTATTGTATCAAAAACGATACCATATGCATTTAAGGGTTAAATAAAGAAAAGAATATGATAGAAAATTTTTAGTGTGAATGCAAATTTCGTAATAAAAAAAGGCCGAACTCGCAACCCTGCCTGTATGTTTAGTATTAACACTAAACGTACTGTGAGGGGTCATTTTGACCCCTACCAATTGAAAATATTTCGGTTCGCACCAGGATTTTCTTTATACAATAAGTTAAAAAAAATACAAGGAAGAAAAAGCTAAATAAATAAGTTAAACAGTTTTAAATAAAAATTCTGGTCTAAAATATTTTTATAAATCTTGAGTAAAATTTCCGGTAGCTTTAGTGTTAACATATAACAGCAGAAATGAGTAAGATAAAGAAAATCTTTGAAAAATAGTAGTATTTAAAATTCGGAGCTCTTAGCACCTATTTTTAAGCTACACATATCTTTATACACATTTTCCTTATTATTTGACACACTAACGTAATAATAAAAGTGTCTGCCGGGTTGGACGTCTAAAAAGAAATCCATTTATCATGTTATTCAACTAAGCAAATAGAAGCATCAAAGACAATTCTATTTAACAGGACATGTGTAGGGGGAAAATACCTGAGATGAGGTCTTTTTCAGGAAACTTATCCGTACGTGTATTTACAGTGAAAAAATCGAAAATTCCGTGCTTTTATTTAATTTTGCTTCAAGAAAAAAAATATGAAAATGTTTGTTAGATTAACCTTTAAACGATTCAAACTGAACAATTTTTTTTTCTTCCACAGAATGAGATATATTTCACATTTCAATTTACATTCTACGTTTAAAGCTAAAATCTGTAGATAAATTTATTCGCAATAAATATTCGCTTTATTATCTACTACATTTTATATTTTCTTTCTTAAGGAAAAGAAAATCTCAAATCGAAAGGAACTATTTTCTGATACACTTTTTAATTCATTTTTGTTCGGAAACGCATTCTTATTCAAAAACTGTGTAATCGAAAGACGTTTTACATTTTTTGGTAAGGGCAGAAGATCTTTCAGAAAATACTGTCAAAGTTGGCGTTTCAAATCGAATTTATGCACGCAACACCACGAGAAGTGAAAAAACGGGTCGTCACGTCAGTGGCGTGTCGTTAACACTAGAACCGCCATAGCGATCATTTTTGACCGGTTAAAAATGAAAATATTTCGATTCGAACCAGAATTTTTTTTCTAAAATAAGTTATTTATGTACCACGGAGAAATAAGATAAATAAATAAGTTAAATAATTTTAAATAAAAATTCTGTTGTAAAAGAGTTTTATAACACTTGAGTAAAATTTCCGGCGATTCTAGTGTTAAGGGAGGGTGCTCGATCATTTTACTACCAGTACTATTATATAGAAAATTTGGCTTTATTTAATCATTGAACGTTATACGATTAAACAAAGCAAAATTTATCAGACAATAATACATGTAGTAAAATGATGATCACCGTCCCCCCTAACGCTACGCCTCTGCGTCACTTGATCACAATACCTTATCATTCGATATTATTTATTTATCAAAAAATGGAAAACTCCTTTCGATACCAAATCACGGAACTATTAATAAAGAGGAACTGACATATCCTTAAAATAGTGAAGCTTCAACTGCAACCGCTTACGCAGGAGTTCATTACCGCCTGGGTAAACTCCAATTAGTAAATTTAACACTAGAACTACCGATGTTAAATATATACTTAGTTTTACCACACGGAAAAACTGAAATTGGCGGATTTTTTTTTATCATGGCTTTCATTGTAACTTTTGACTTAGATAATGTAAATAAAAGAATATAATTTAACAAAAACAACATTTAATATAATAATTCATTAATTATTAATAAAAAAAAACAATTTCTATTTGCATTTATAGTATAGCACATTTGATAAGCCACGCCTTCTGGTATATGCCACGCCTTCTGGTAATCCGACGGATTGTAGGGTTCCTCTATTAGTGAGTGACATCGGCTATCGGAAATCAAGCTGTGCATGACTTAATGGAAAGCAATTAGCTTTCCCACAATACTATATTCCGAGATTGGACTTTTTACAGATTACACTTTACACAGATTGCACTTTTCACCAAGAACTTTATCACGTTAGAAGTACAACGGATAATGATTGCGTCCTGAATACATTTACCAGTCAGTCCATTCAGTTCTAAACTGAATCGTAATCAGAGCAAAATAGATCCCGTCATAACGGCTTCCGAACACTTTGGATCATTCAACTGTGAAATTTCAAGGCAGGGCTGCACGGACGACTATTTTTCTATCCTATTCGCACCACTATTTTAAGAAAATAAATTTTGTAGTATGTTTCTCTTGCAAATGTTGTCAAACGGTGTATCAAAGATTTTTGTTTTGAAAAAGTGGCGCGAGGTAGAATTATAAAATATTCGCCTGTGGCAGCCAGGGTTGTAGTGGGTAGCTGCCCGGGTACCCGCCCAGCTGCCCGCCCGGGCTGGGTTTTTTATAAAAAGCCCAGGTAAAAAACCCGGGTTTTTTAAAATATATTTCTGGAAAAGAACAGATGATGTAATTGTTAACAGTTTATGGTTATTTTGTTTTATTTATTCACTTCTTTGAATCTTGGAAAATATATTTGTATTAATTTACTTGCACTTTTAGATTGGAAACAATTGGAAAACACACAATTGATAGCTTTGCAATTAAAAATTTGTTTGGGTACTTCTTAGTTATCCCGTTGACCAAATTACTGTCCCCAAATTGTAAGATTAAATGCCAATAATGGTTGTCATTAATTAATTAATTGTAAGATTAAATGCCAATAAAACCATTAATACGATGTTTTATTTGTATTTTTATTAATGTTTTACTAATTTATTCGATCTTTTGTTATTTAAAATAAAAATTATGTCAATGACTTAAATTTGGCGAAAGTGGTCGACGGGATAACTAAGAAGTACCTTTGTTTGTTGTTTAAATTAAAGTGATCATATCTATATATGTATTTTAAGAACAGAGAAAAATGGTGAGATCATTATTAAGACTATGAAGTCTTTCTCATCTATTAGACTATGTTCACAAAGATTGTATTTGAGATCAGGATTGCCACTTATTTCGGCAATCAAATTTCTTGTGCTTTACTGAGCAAAATATTAAATTTTCCCAGAGTAATTCCTCTGAGAATTTTCAAAATTTCGACAGATAAATTTTGCAAAGTACCAGAGTTTAGTAAAATTCCTTGTTTTTAAAACTCATTTTTAAATTCCCTCAGATTTTCTAGTTTTCCCTATACAGTGGCAACTCTGAAGATTATTATTTGTGAGGAAGGTGGAATCATCGTCCACATTTTGGCAATTTAATTTACCCGGGGAAAATTGCCCATTTAACCCGGGTTTTTTAATAAAACCCGCCCGGCCTGGGTTTTTTTCTAAAAAACCCGGGTTTTTTACAACCCTGGTGGCAGCCCTGCCAAATTCGTGATTTTGATGGGTCTTGGTATAAACAGGTATAGGCCATACTGATTCAGTGTTGCCAGTGGGCTACTTTTTTTATATTAAGATTTCTTGATTGGCACCACTTTTATGAAATGGTAATATTTCCCCTGTTTTCGCCTTAATTAATATGTCATTAAATAAGGCGAATTTTACCATTTCAAAGAAATGCTGCCAATCAAGAATCTGAATAAAAAAAAGTAGCCCACTGGCAACATTGTACTGATTATGGAAGTTAAAGTGGGTGAGTGGAAGTTGAATAGAATTATGTAACTATTCTCATATTTCATTAAAAGTCGTAAGTTCTAGTGTTAAATAGAAATTTATCCGTATTTAAACGGCTTAATAGCACAAAATTTCTGTCGTAAATAATCTCAAAAGCAGATATTAATTTTTACTTGTGGAAGTTTACTTCGGCCGCAGTCAGGCTATGCGTTTCCGCCATATTGTGACAACCGAGATAATCTCTTGTCTGTATCAGTGAAAAAGATTATAATAAGAGGGCAAACAGCCACCAGTAAAAACAGATAGAAATTTTTACCATAGTTGTGATAGAAATTTTCCATGAATAAGGCGCTTAAATAAGACGTAATTTTCTATTCAAATCTACTGGTGGAAGTTTGCCCCGACAATAATCAGAAACTGTTAATCCGAATTAAAAAAACAGCCGACATCTTGTGACAACCTCCTCAGTTATTTCACTCGCTACTGGTAGACAATACACTATATGTCTCCCCACCCCTTTATTCATAACTCCATTTACCAAATCGGTTGAATAGTCAGATCTACCAATTTTATGCTTTTACGTTTAAAAATGAAGCAGAAAATGTGTCAGAAAGTTTCGTCTTGTTGAGCAGGGGATTTGAGAACCGCCTTATTGATTTATCCTTAAATGTATGTCCACATTTATCACAATTTTCTTTTTAAATTACCATACCAATTTCCAGGTGCCAGTAACAACTGATGTAAAACTAAGTTTGTGTTAACTCTGTCAAAGATAGTTTCTTTTGAACATATAATTTTTATTCAAATCCGCCTTTGTGTATATCGTGAAATGAATGAATTTTCATAATCTATAACAAAATGAAAGATTCATGAGATCACGCAATGTATTAAAAAATGTACAAAAAACCCTTTTAAATACTTTAACCCTCGCTGAGTAATTTTCTTTTTTTATCAAAATAGGTTAAAAAATTGCGCATTTTTTTTAATTACACATTTCAAATCTATATATATATTAGAGTTTAAATATGCAAACATTTTCTGTAAAAGAGTTTTTTTTTTTTTTTTAACCCAAACCCGAATCAATAATTAACCCCTTAACGCTCGAATTAAATTACGGTTGAAAAATTCAAATTGCTTATTGGCACCACTTTTATGAAAAAGAAATATTCACCTTATTTAATGACAGGAAAAACGATACTAAAGTATAGCCAATTTCACTATTTTATAAAACTGGTGGGAATCAAACAATTTGAGTAAAAGACACAGCCCGTGAATATGACGGGAGCGAGAAATAACCCCTTGAGGGGCGCCGTTTGCAGTCTGTAAACAGTTAATTTTAATGCCGAAATTAACAAATGAGACCAGAAATATTTTAGTACACTTTCTATCTTATAATATATCCGAAAAAAAGCTTTTGATTATTTTCAAATAAATTTCTTCTTAAATTGCGGTGTGAATTAAATATTTGAACATTTTTAGAGCAGAAATGCCTTGCCCCTGAAAGGGTTAAGGGGTTAAACCTTTAAATCAGGCTAAATCAGGGCTGTCACTGCATACTATTTTTATATTCTCGCACCACTATTTTAAGAAAATAAATTTTGCAATATATTTCTCTTGTAGAAGTTGTTACAGTCTATATGGAATTTTTTGTATTTAAAAACTGGTCCGAGTTGAATTAAAAATGGTGGAAAAATGCTAATGGAGATTGGTTAAGATTGGAATTTATACAGTAGCGCAGCCAAGGTGAGGGTTTTGAAGTTCGATGTACCACTATTTTAATTTAGTGAAATTCATATAATTTAATTGCAAATTAATTTTGATTAAATAAAACGAAGAAAACTCTTAGAAAAAAAGTAGTATTGAGTGTCTCTGAACCTCCACCCTGGCTGCGCCACTGAATTTATAGGTTGCTTTCAATAAGTACCGATATAAAGTATCTGAATATTCATTCATAATTATTATTCTTTGTGTTGACTTTGAATTTAGAATGACATTAAAAGCTGGATAACAAGTCACTATATTAAAAAAAAAAAAAATGTATGAAAATTAAAATATCACTGCAATTTCTTAACACATTTAAATCCAAATCCGGGCAGCGTAAAATGCAGAGATCGGAGAGGTCTCTTTTTTCCTGGATACCACTATTTCCAAATAGTAATTTTCGTGATATATTTTTACATTTTCGATAAATACCGACGATAAAGGGAACAGATATTTCTGTGACACTTGCAAGAGAAATCTAAAACGAAAATTATTGTTTTTAAATAGTGATAGCCAAAAAAGAGACTGCTAGACGTGCCCGTGAAAATGTCCACGCGTCCCATGAATAACAACAGATATGTTTCAAAAACATGCTTTCAAATAATAACAAATGTTTTTAACTGTAATCACAGGGATGAGAGCGCTCTGACCCAAATATCTGATTGCTACCACTAAATTTTAATGGTATTTCTCCGGTTATTTTATGACAATATTTCTGAGATTTAATAAAGCAATTATTACAATTAAAATTTAGTGGTGAAAATCAGCGATTTGGGTCGGAGCGCTCTTATCCCTGTAATCATTACATTCATGCCTAAATTTATTTAAAGCAGGCCTAACATGCCTGGTTTCGTAGGTCCGAGTAGTAAATATTTTGGATCCCAAATATATATACAGTTATTTTGTATGTACTCTTGGTATTATTTAATCGCTTAATTTATAAAAATTTTCTATGATTAAGTAAAACGAAGATAGACGAAACGGAAATAGTGGTATGCAGCATGTTTCATTGATCTCAACCATGATACGCCGCTGGTTATCTGTAAATCGAGTTTTACAATTACGAAAAAGTAATTTTGCAATAATATAAATAGTCAAGATATTTATAATGATTTCCAATATCATAGCTGCCAACCCTTACGCTTTTTTGCTACCACTGAGATTTAATAAAGTCTGACCTTCTTTAACAATAGATTTTGACGATGGACAAGGCTTTACTATTAAACTTTAGTGCTAAGAAAGAAACATAAAATTTGACATCTAAGGTCATTGTGCCTAAATGAGGCGCGATTCCTCATAGTATTATCGCATTTAGGGTATATTTGGCATTTCGTTAAATAAATATATATTTATTAAGCTGAAAATTATTGTATAATGTGCCTTTAGTTCAAAGCTAACTTCTTTCGTAAAAATTGAATCGTAATTTTTGCTCTAAGCCAACAATATACCATTGTCGTATTTAGGTCATTTTTGTCGCATTTATGGCAGTTAAATACTAAATGAGACGCCCATTGTCCTAAATGTGACAATGCGTTTTATACATGTCGTTTCATCTTAACCATCCGTCTACCAGACGGGTCCATTGGACCCGACAGGTACATACAAAATATTCATTCAAACCAGAAATTTCTTTAAAATAAACTAAGTATATAAACCAGACAAAAATAAGGTAAATAAATAAGTTAAATAGTTTTAAATAAAAATTCTGGTGTAGAACGTTTTATTAAAACTTGAATAAAATTCCCGGTATATCTAGGGTTAAAATAGTCATTTAATTCCTATACATATTTTAATTACTTAATAAAGAGTTAAAATACATAAAATTGAAAGTTGACTAGCTTATTATTGAACAATTAGATAAACTAATAATTTAAATTAAAAATCATAATGGTACTTTATCTTGAATACATTATACTTAAATAATGAATACTTCAAAATCCATATTTAACAGACTTTTAACTTTGACCATCGATAAAACAAGAAGTAAGTAATGAATGACTGATACAACAAATTTTACCATATCTTTTCCTTTTCAGTTTGCTTTTAACTCTTTTTGGATTTTCACCTTCCTTCTAGGTCTCAAGTTTTCTTTTTTATTTCTAAATTGTATGGATCTATATAGATTAAGGTTTAGGTTGTTTCAGCTTTACTTCCAGGTTGTTTTAGTACTGTAATTTCCCGCATATACGCCGCAGCTCAGATAATTCGATTTCCTACCAGAATTCGTTTTAAATAAAATGTGGCTTGCTTTTGCTTAGCATTTACTTGTGTTCATTTTTTAAATAAAATTTTCGGAAGGAAAAAGACTTAACTAAGCCTTGTTTTGGAAATGCTGTTTTTGATTTTTTTTTATGCTTTAATTATTCTCTCTTTTTCAATTTTTGACGCTGCCAGTGTGGCCAGTAGGCTACTTTTTTTTAATTCAGATTTCTTGACTGGCACCACTTTTTTGAAACGATAAAATTCCCTTTGTTTTCGCCTTAATTAATATGTCATTAAATAAGTCGCATTTTACCACTTCAAAGAAATGGTGCAAATCAAGAATCTGAATTAACACTAGAACGCCCGGAAATTTTACTCAAGTTTCGTAAAAATGTTTTACACCAGAATTTTTATTTGAAATTATTTAATTGATTTAGTTAACGTAAATCTGCGTTTTTAAAATTTAACATATTTTGGGAAAGAATTTCTGGTTCCAGTTGACATTTAATCATATGGTCGGAGTCGAATCGACTCCTTCCGGGCGTTCTAGTGTTAAAAAAAAGTAGCCCATCTGGCAACACTAGACGCTGCTTTTGTTTTTCAGTGTCCTATTTTATTTCTCCATATACGCTACAGATTTTTAACATGTAGCAAAGGTTGACTTAACCGCTTTTAAATTGCTTACGAACCTGTTTTTAACAACTAGCTTCCGCAAAGTACGAAAATACAGGAACGTCCCATGAAAATAACGGCCATTTTCAGTACACAAAAGTAAATAACTCGGGAAGGTACCGTTTGCGTCCAATGAACGCACGGTAATATGGCAAGTGTAAACGTCAGAATTTAAAGTAAATTTATATTTCCACATTGCTGTTAGTAAAAACTGGTGGCGATGAAGTTTTACATAAGCAGATTGAAAACATCATATCGTAAGCATATTTGAAAGCAGGTAAACATTTTAACCTTTAGACTCGAAAACAAATGATAAAGTTCCACGTATATTCCAAAGAGGTTTGTTCTTTTGCAGCTTTTTTATAAGTATTGCAGTATTTCTTAAATATTGTATTTGTTTTTTTGTTCTTTTTAAATTTTAGTTCCATAATTTCTGTCATTAATGAATTTCTCTTCAGAAATAGTGATGGCAGTTTGTCCACTGGCAACGGGTTCGCCAACCCTGTCTTACAAAATACAGATTCGTTTTATGAAATGTAAAAATTTTAACAATTTTTTAAATTGTTTACGATGTAATAATTTTCCCCTGATTTGATTAACAAATAAAAATTATATTCCCACCAGTTTACACTAAAAGCATTGTCCAAATACATATTTCTCGCGTGTCCTTCACCGTATGTTGGTACCGGGTATAAACAAAAAACCTGTAGTCCATGTAGCCTTATTCTTCAACGCGAATAGTGTTTGCTGTGTCTGTGTTTAAAAAAACGCCAGATATATTTTTAAACTAACTAAAAATTTGCTTAATTATTCTGGAAGGTTGTACTGAAAAATATGGAAGCTTCCTGTGGGATGAGCAGATACATTGGTGGCGAATGTGCGTGCTAGAGAGTTATTTGTCACGAGTACATACGAGTAGTAGGAATATTTTAGAAAATAAAATTGTAACTTCCTGTTATAAAAACTTATGAAAAGGGAAAACGATCCCGAAATATACGCGGAACGTTACAATTTTTTTTATGGTGCACTCACTGAATTTGAAAATGCCATTTTTTAAATTTAAAATTTTAAAGATGGGTATTTTTCTACTTTGATAGTTTCAAATACATGTTTAAGTACGTAGTAAAAGAAAACGCTATTGGAGGATCATGTTGAAATTCTTAATTTATTGTCTCAACGCAGTTTATTTAAACACAATTTCTGCTTTAAACATAATTTGAATGCAATTTATGAAAATACCATATAAATTTACCTTAGTTAATATCCTAAATGTCTCCCCGCATTTAGGACATTATCTTTGTCGCTAATAGGCCCAGTGGTGGAAAATTGGCGCAGAGGAGGAGCCTATTGACACCACTAATATTTTATGGTATTCTTCATCTTAATAAAAACTGTCATTAGATAAGACGAAAAATCCTACTAAAATTTAGTGGTGTCAATAGGCTCCTCCTCTGCGCCAATTTTCTACCACTGTAGGCCTCTAACGAAAACAAGTTGCCTAAATGCGTGGAAAACTTTAGAACTCAAATCTGAAAACTTTTCGCGTTTTCCTGAGCTAACTTTGCTGGTATATGAAACACACATGGTAGCCATTGACGTCCATAATTTTATTTGATCTTCAAAGTTAACAGAAAAAAAACGTGAACCAATTTCGGGATTTTTTATCGCATTTAGGAAACATTGGGGCGCTATAAAATGAGCGACGTCCATTGGAATGGAATTTGTTGAATATAAAACGTTTTAAATGTAGCTAAATGTTTCGGTTTTTATTCATTAAGATCGGATGCCTCATTATACAGCATTCATTTATGATTCTTGCATTAAGATTACAAGGAAAAAACATTATCGCATTTAGGGGTCATCACATTTAGGCACACTGACCTTATGCAATATATGAAGGGAAATTTGTACCTAATCCCTCTTCACTGTTTCATCGTGTGCATTCCTGACAGCTACTATTTTAAATTTAATAACAAATGTTAAATTTTTCTTGTCAAATTTAACTTTAAGACAGATTCTTTTATTCAATATTCCTTTAATAGAGAACGTCTTTGATAACGTTTTCATTCGTTTGTCAAGTAGAAAAGACATTTTCATAATCATTTACAAAAAAAGCCAGTTTGAAGCTTGTCACGCGATGCGATAGAAAATCTATGAAATTCTCTTATGGTAATCAAGGAGGAAATATTTAAAGAAGAATTTCGAACAAAGAATTTTGATTGCGTGCCTACGACGGCACTACTATTACATTTTTTTCTTTTGAAAAACTCAGAGTTGAGTTATTTTTTAATTTTATAAATGTAGTTAATTTAGAAAAAAAAAATAAAGAAAATGCCGTATTGGATGTATTAAACATATTGGCTATATATTGGAATTTATAAATTCCAATATGTTAGAGGGCCATTGATTATCTTCAATCCTATGATTAACTCAAGTTTTCTTTCTTTTTTTTTTTTTTTTTTTTTTTTTTTTTTTTTTTTTGTCAGATTAATCTGAATCCATATTTGAATTTTAATTAATTTTATTTTTATTTCTTTTCAAAACAATTAATTTGCTTGTATTTTCTTTTAAATTATTGTCTGCTAATTGATTTCTGTATCTTTTTAAATGATCAGTGAACTCAACGTTCTACTTTCCTCTGAATAACACACGTATTTCAATATTTACCATTTCCCCCGCAACGTGGGAGGTAGCTTTTATTTTTGTGCCAATTAAGTGAGCCCAAACAGAAACAAATACTTGGGGCTATTTCTACGAGTGGATGAGTACAGCATCAGGTTCATTTTATGTACAAAATTTATTTTGGGAAGGTTTCTATTTTTCATTATTTGCTTTAAATCTTTTTCTCAACAATACAAGTAACACTCTCCTTCCCTTTCTCAGTCGTAAAGGCAGCAGTCAGGGGTCGTTCTTTTCCGAGATTTACAGCTCAGCGTGATGACTAGTGAAGGCGAGCAGCCTGTTATTAAAGAAATATTGCATAGCAATGTTTTGATGTGTTGGATTTTAACCAATCAGAAAATTTGAAGGGAAACGTCATTTTTTCCTACGTATTTTGGATTGAATGTTGTCCTTGGACAAGAGAGGTGTTGGAAGTTGCATACGGACATTTATTTTTTTTTAAGATGTTTTGTTGTTCAGATCGTGAAATTAGGTTATTGGGCTTTTAGCATGAGGGAGGGAAGTACTGAATATATCAAAGTTTTTAGTACCCCCTCCTCCGCAGATGAGAGAACTGGAATACAGGAGAAGTAACCACAAAATTTTCGGTGAACATTTTTATGATCGGATGTCCACAGCAGCAAAGCAATGGCTTGCCTTTTTTGCGTTGTGAATACCATTGTCCTAAAAAAGCACGGATTCATGTTATTGAGATAGCATGGTCATAAGTGTTAATGAATCCACGGTGCTCTAAAGTTCATCGATAAGTTGTGAAGGCAAATATGAGATTAAAATGTTTTGAAGTTGCTGCTGTTTGGCTTATAACACCGACATCCATCCAAATTGGTGTGAATGCTATATGTGAATGAATATGCTTCGGGACGCAGCAAGCAGTAATGCTCGTATGTCACAATCTAATTACTTAGCTAGAATGAACCCACGCTTTGGACGGATTCACCTAGGCCTCATATTAATGGCATGAAATGCAAACCCTCTAAAAAGAGATGAAGTTGTCTCTTCCGGTAGAGATTACAACGTTGCATAATTTAAGTGGTGACATCAAGTGTGGGGTGTCCTGTGTTGGACATTTCGCAATTAAAGTGGAATAATTTTGAACAGTCTCAAACAGGAAGCTGAGGTATATGGTGAAAGGCTGTTTATTTTTTCTTGGTAACTGACGCAAAAAGAATCTACCGAAATTCTGTACAGCCTTTAAAAGGGTTAAACAATCTCTATGGAGGACTTCTAGTTGTATTAATTGCTCTAAATATCCAATAAACTCTGTTTCAGAAGTTAAAAAATCGATATGTGTATATTGATTTATAATAATATTAGAGGAGGAAACCGAGATAAGTTCGGGTAAAAATTGCTTTGTATTCAACTCGGTAAAAAATCGACGTTGATGTGACAGTTGTATTTCTTCAGCAGATATGTGTTGTGTGGAACAACGTCACTGTTTTTCAAGAACGTTCCAGAAACTCTGGTTGAATCATGTATATCGGATCCTATTAAGAATTTCTGGAAAATTCTTTCAGTTTCTGAGAATCAACTTTTTCGCCAAATGTCGCCAAAATTTAGCAAAAACTTGCAAACTTGGCGACTGTCTTTCCTTTGGTACCAAGTATGTATTTTGACATTCGTCGAAAGTCGATTTTTCCGCCCAAATCTCTTCAATATCTCCAACATTTTGTAAAATATGGCCAAATTTGCCGAAATGTTGCCAACTTCTCGCTTTCATTTAATGCCCATCTTTTCAAACTGTTTCAAATTTTATTCCCATTCAAATGCACTGACCAGTAGTGACCCGCTAGTCGACTTTTCTCGAACTTGTGACCTAGCCTAACGGTCTTCCCATATTCGAAATCGGTAGGACACAAAATTCAGCCAAAATAGTTATAACAGTTTTTCAGATAAAATTATCTTGACCCGTAGCTACCCAAAAATGACCCACTTATCAAATTTTCTCGAACACGCTTCTTAGCCCAATGGTCTTCTCGTAATCTAAAACGGTAAAATACAAAATTTATTCAAAATCGTTCGAACCGTTTTTTAGATAACATTAGGTTTACCCTTACCTGTAGTGACCCAAATTGACCCACTAATAAAATATTTTCCAACATGTGACTCAGCCAAATTGTCTTCTAGTACCTCAAAATGGTAGGGTAAAAAATTTTGTTAAAATTGTTAGAGCAGTTTTTAAGATAAAATTAGCTTGACCCTGAACAGTAGTGACCCAAAGTGACACAGTAATCAAACTTTCTCGAACATGTGACCCAGCCCAATGGTCTTCTAATAATCCAAATCGGTAGGATACAAAATTTAGTCAAAATCGTTAGAGCCGTTTTTTAGATAAAATTAGCTTGACTTGTACTGACTCCAAAATGACCCACTAACCGAATTTTCTCTAATATGTAACGTAACCCAATGGTGTTTTCGTAATCCAAAACGGTAGGTTACAAAATGTATACAAAATTGTTAGAGCAGTTTTTTAGACAAAAGTAGCTTGACCTGTAGTGACACAAAAATGACCCACTAATCGAAATTTCTGGAACTTGTAAATTAGCTCATTGATCTTCTTGTAACACAAAATGATAGGATACAAAATTTAGTCAAAATCGTTTCAACCGTTTTTAGATATAATTAGCTTCACCCTGACCTATAAAGACCGAGTAATCGAATTTTCTGGAACATGTAACCGTGCACAATGGTTTTCTCCTGCCCGAAAACTGCAGGATACAAAATTTATTCAAAATCGTTAGAACAGTTTTTGAGATAAAATTTACCATGGAACTATTAATAAAGAGGAACTGACATATCCTTAAAATAGTGAAGCTTCAACCGTAACCGCTTCTGCAGGGATTGATTACTGCCTTAGCGAAATTCCACCAGTAAATTTAAATAGAAATTTTCTTCTTACTTAAACGCCTTATGAATGGAAATTTTAGTCATATATAATGGCAAAAACAGATATTCATTTTTATTGGTGGAGTTTACTTCGGCGGTAATCAGACCTTATGTTCTCGCCAGTTTGTGACAACCTAGACAAACTCTTCCGAGTGTCACTTAAAAAGATTATAATACCTGGCTAATCTGCCACCAGTAAAAACAAATATAAATTTTAACCCTATTTGTGAGAGCAATTTTTCACGTAAAAGCGGCTAAAATACGGAAAATTTTCCATTCAAAATTTACTGGCGGATGTTTGCTCCGGCGTTAATCAGAAACTGTTGATCCTATGTGAAAAATCAGCCACCATCTTGTGACAACAGCCTCAGTTACTTCACTCGTAACTGATAGACAATACACTACATTTCTTCTCCTCTTTATTCATAACTCCATTAAATTTACACACATACACACACAAGATTTGATTGTATTATAATATAACAGGGGTATCAAACTGTTCTCCGCCGTATACCACTAAAGTGTTTTAGAATTCACTGTCTTATTTAACCTTTTGCACTCAACTGACACCTACGATGACCAGTGTTGCCAGTATGGGGACTTTTTTGTACCCAAATTGTTGATTGTCACCGCTTTTTTGAAATAGAAATATTCGGCCTATTAAAAATAGATTAAAAATTCTGAAAAATAAGGCGAGTTATATTATTTTTAAAAAATTGTGACAGTCAAATGACTTCAATAAAAAAGTCCCCCATCTGGCAACACTGACGGTGACATACTACCGTAATTTCCCGCGTATCCACCGCAGTTCAGATAACTCGATTTCCTACCAGAATTTCTTTGAAATAAAATGTGACTTCCTTTTGCTTAGCATTTATTTGACTTCATTTTATAAATAAAATTTCCGGTATGAAAAAGACTTAACTAAGGCGCGGCGCATACGCGGGAAATTACGTTGTGTTCAGGGTTGCCACAGGCGACTATATTTTAATTCTACCTTACCACCATTTCCTCAAAACAAAAATTATTGACACACTGTTCGAGAACATTTGCAAGAGAAATATACAGTAAATTCTGTCTAAGGCGGACTGTGTGCAAGCCGGAAATCTGTCTACCGCGGAAAATTTTTCAAGTCCCGGCGAACCCATAGAAAATTACATTAATTCATGCTGCATAAGGCGGAATCTGTCTAACGCGGAAACGGAAAGAATTTTAAGGTACCACCGAAACCAAAATTTTGCATAAGGCGGAAAAAAGTATAATTTAAAAATGAAAGGCATTTTGTTTGTCAAACTTTAAAAATGTCAAATACTTTAAAGTCAAATACTCAATGTAGAGCATGTTAGTTAAATTGTGTAACACTTCGAAAAAATTAATTCAAAAGAACAGAAACTGTTTAATTTTTTAAGGAATTCTTGCTTATGCCGTTTTTTCTATACAAAATTGCATTTAAAAGTTATTATTTCTAGTAGAATGCACATTTATCAAAATATATATTTTCTAAAGTACAATATATTATACTTTAAGGTTGTACTCAAATACAACATGATACCATTCTGTCTCATTCTCTAAGTTTATTGTTTTTTGTGCGTGTGAGCATCCAATTCGCATATATTATAGCAATACTAAGAAATTGAATAGCGTTTCTCATTTATTTGTAAAGACAAAGGATCTTTCAGAATTTCAGTTTTCAACAGATTTTCGAGTCAGGAAAATCAATAAAAAAACGTCACTGGCAAGGGATTTTTTTTTTTTTTGGGGGGGGGGGGGAGTTTTTTGCATAAGCCGGAATATTGTCTACCACGGAAAATTTTCTCAGTCCCGACCGATTCCGCCTTAGACAGAGTTTACTGTAGTACAATGTCTGTTTTTTTAAATAGTGGTACGAATAGAATAGAAAAATAATCGCTTGTGGCAGCCCTGTAGGTTTAATCACAAAGCCATTGTCACCTTATAGATGTCAGTGGAATGCAAAAGTTTAATCATCGAATCTCTTGCGGTTCAAGAAATTGATTATTTCTTTAAAAAATTAGTGGTATCCTACGGGCCGCTGTTTGACATCCATGTAATATCAGTTCCATGTTCATACTGCAAATAGAAATAGAAAATCAATTAATGAATATGCTGTTATTTTCTTAAAAAATACTTTATTAATAAACGACCTTATTTGTTATTCAGTGCTTGCAATCTTTGCTTAGCTTTGCTTTAAGTATAGAAGGAAGGAGGAAAAGAATTGTTAAATTATTAAAAATGTGATTATATTTAATTAATTTAGGATTACAAGCTAAGTTGAAAGTAAATTAAGTTAATTGAAAATCATATAACTATTTAATTAATGAAATGACTAGAAAATTAATCTTAGCAAACATTTTAAATGTCAATGCGGAAGAATAAGTTTGGATAAGTTTCATTTTAATTACTTATTATCTAGCCTTTTCCAGGGCTCCTGCTCGGTCCGTTTTTTTGAACACCACTATTTTTCAAAGAAAACTCTTATTTATAAATTTCGTAGAAACATACGTAGAAAGACGTTTTTCTTGCATTTTTTGAAGAAACCTACCATGATTTTTTTGCTGAAAAATTACTGGTTTTCAGAAAACGGGCCATTGGGAGCCCTGATTTTCTTATCGCCTATTAGAATTGTAGAAATTGGTTTTCGACGCGACGCAAATGTATAAAAATGTAATTTATTCAGTATGTGGTTGACTTTCACAGCTTAACCTCTATGAGATTTTGATTTTCTTAGCTATTACTTATTTAGCATTCAGATGACAGTTCGTGGTGTGACCTGAAGGTTGCAAGCTAATGGATTATCTTTTAAAACACAAAGTTCATTTATTTATGTAAAATCACCAGTCAAAAAAGTATCAAAAATTTGATTTATTTCCGATCAAATTTGGTTAATCAAATATATGCATACACATACACACACACACTTATATATATGTACATATTGGTTGTCTGGAAAGTTCGAGCGGATTTTGGCAGAAAATTGAAGCGCAGGATATTTAAATTAAATACATTTATTAAATTATATAGGTTCCATTCTGTTCTACAACCTTCTTCCATCTGTCCAGAAGTCTCATAATGCCTTCTTTCTAAAAGATTTGATAGCAAGGTACTTATCGATATGCTTTTTTATGTCATTCAAAGAGTCAATATTTTAGGCGAAGATAATTTTTGAGAAAAAGAAACAAAAGTAGTCGGGCAGACCAATGCCCGGAAAGTAGGAAGAGAGGGTCAAAATGTCTCAAACGAACGCAAGGAGTTTGTTTCTGACAGTCAAATCTTTTTTCGAAAAGCTTTTTTCTCAACTGACGCGATATTTTATATTAATCACATTGCTTTTTGTAAATAAAAATCTTTCACACACTCTGTGACAACATCACCAAAAGAAACATACAATAAAGCGTATTTTTTAAAATAGTAGTACGAATACATTGAAATACAGTTACCTGTGGGTACGAATTGGCACGAACTTTACGGGCAACACAATGTATATGTGCCTATGTTTATTTCAAGAGATAAAGCAACAGCTCCAACTTTCGGGTTACACCACGAACTATCATCTGAACACTAAATATGTAATAATTGAGAAAATCATTATCACCAAGTAAAAGTACATTATTACAGCTATATTTTATTCAATCATGCCGGTAAAATTTCTCATTTATAGATTGAAATTAAACTGCATAAATAATGATCCATCAAACTTCAAAGGATTAAACGAAAATAATACAAAATCACTAATTACACTTAGTCACATTCAAGACGATTCATTTATTATTTCCGCATGGAAATAGCTCTATTAAGTAGAAGTAAAAATTTTCCCGTTATGTGTTAGTTTGTTACTTGTAATTACTTGAAAGAAAAATCATCTTTCATCTTTATTTTTTTAATTTTTATGCCAATGGTGTGCGTTTCCTGAATCTTTAATCATTACTGAAGAAAAGAAAAAAATAGAAGAAATATCCAATTAGTTTTTTCTGCAGTATTTAAAAATCTGCCTGTTAATTAAAATAATTAAATATAAGAAAACTTTATTTTCCAGTGTACAAGTCTACCCCAAATTTTTAGAGATATAACACATCCTTACATTTAAAAAGCAGTATTTTTGAATAGTTATCTTCGCATTTTGTAATCTCAGAATTCATGATAAATTTCTGCGATTGAATAAGGGTGAAGGATACTATATGGAAATATTGGTATTCAAATGTAAGAGCGTGTTATTTTTTCTCGAATTTCGGCATCAACTTTTTACCCCCAAAAATACAGTAAGTGTAAGAATTGAAAAATTTATATGTCAAATGTAACTTTCTAAATGATAGTCTGCTTGAATATATAACCATAATTTCTATTGAAAGATTTTCTTTCACATAAATTATACTATTATTGATACTTCTGGAGTTCGTGTAATTTTTTACTACTACATTAATTTTATTTATTACCCAAACAACAATAAAACTAAAAAGAATCGCGTGATGCAGTATCATTACATAAGATGAGATAGCCCTTAAAATACCTAATGCACGATCGAAACCTTAATGTTTCTACGTTTATTGGCAATTACTTCTACTTGCCATGATTTATTATCTTGATAGGTTCCTTTTATTTTATTAAGCAATACCAGGCCTATTTTTCTAATACTTTCTCAGAAGTTTCCTTCTGAACTAAAGGTTTCTCGAAAAATACCGTCGTGATTACAATCAATTTGCTTAATGCATAATAACGATTTTCTAAAATACGGTACTATATTTATCAGTATTATGTATCAGTATATGAATGGTTTGAACTTGTATAATGAGATGCTTGAATAAGTTTAATCTCTTACAAATAAAACAAAATTATTTTTATTTTGAAATCTAACCTGCTACATAATTTACCCTGTATCGCAAATTCCGGCGTATAATCCGCGGATCAAACAGTCCTGTTTCGACACAGAAGTTTTATTTAATAAAATGTAACTCATAAGATCGCGTTAACTATTTGACTTGAATTACTAAATAATATTTCTGGATCCAAACAGAATTGTTTGAACCGCGTATTATACGCCGGAAATTACGGTATTTGATTTTAGTCATTTCAACCCGGGCTACGTTTTATCTCCTTGAGTGCCATGGACGAAATATCTCGATTTTACATTGAAGATCATTAAGTAGGAAACGAGATATCTCGTCCTGGGCAATTTTGAAGCACATGTTCAAACAAGATAACTCGTTGGTAGTACTCAAGATGTTAAAAGAGTATTTTAAAAGGATTAAATTATCAAGCTATAAATTTCCATTTCTGGATGAATCTAGCCAAAGAAAATAAAATGCATTCGGGAAATATAACTTTTCAAACTTTCATTTAGTTATGTGATATATTCTTACATTGTTCGAAAAATTGTCATTGCGTCTTGGCATTTTTTCTAATGTAATCTGTTAGATTCCTTGTATTTTATTAAGATACTCTTAATTTTTGGACATTTTCTCTGATAATCAGAGTGATTCAGAGATTCTTTCAAAGTAAGAGTTATTTGCAAGAAAACTATTGTCATTATAGTAGTTAATGATTCCTTATACTATTTCATAGCCGCCAACGTGTACGAATTTTTTGTTACCACTAAAATTTAATAGAAATTTTTGCCTTGTTTGACCGTTAGAAATCGTTAGCTTTCGGCGATTGTTTTAGGTAAAATTTACTATAAAGTTTTAGTGGTGAGGCGCTATGCTGTTTTTAAAAATGTACTAAATTTTATTGTTGGGGAGAGTTAGTGCCAAAATATTCAGTAAAGGATTATTTTAACCTCTTAAGGATCGCTTAAAATTTGGAAAAACCATAAAAAATCACCTATTTTTTATTACAGAAACTGAATAATTATAAGGTTTCTAAATAAAATAAGAAATTAGTTTTTTTTTAAGGCGAAAAAAAAAGATGTTATAGAACAAATTCACATTTGTAGAAAAGCCATCATGCGAGAATTCTGTGTCTTAATATTTGTTTTACACGATACAGAAATTAATGCGTATAGGATATTTATTTTTCATATCTTAGATCTTTATTTATCATCATCACACAACTTTTTACAAATGATATTTGAAATAATATATATACATACATTAAATTTTGATTATTAATAACTTTCTTGAGCGTGATATATTTCGAAACATGCAATATAAAGTCCAACATCACAATCAGCGCCAAAAACCAGATCCCGGATGGTAATATTCAAAGACTTCACACGGAAATGCCAGTTAAATTTTTCTGCTTTCAGAACTTTTTCCAGGAATTAAATCTCCAGCTCGGAAATATGACGGGCACGAGAAATAACGAACGACACCTCAGCCCTAAAATTGACGGGAGCGAAAATTAAGGAGTTAAAGCGGGTTGAAATATAAAAGAATCATTGAAAAATTGCTTATAACATGGGTTTCCATTCACAGGGCTCCCACTGGTCCGCTTTTTGAAAACCAGTATTTTTTTAAGAAAGAAATTTGTTATAGGTTTCTGCAACAATTGCAAGAAAAACGCCCTTCGAGACAGTGTTTCCAGTGGGCTGCCGCTATTTTCTTTTTTTATTCAGATTGCTTGATTGGCACCACTTTTTTGAAATGGTATAATAAACCTTATTTTCACCTTATATAATGTCATTGAATAAGGCGAATTTCACTATTTTAAAAGACTGGTGCAATCAAGAAATCTGAATAAAATAAAATTAGCCCATGGCAACACTGTTTCGAGGTCAGATTCTACGAAATTTATACACAGGATTTTTCTTTGAAAAAGACTGTTGTTAAACAAACAGACCGAGTGGAAGCCCTGCTACAAAATCAACCGCAGGCTGTAGAGTTGCTAGTCAATTTTACAGCAATCTTTGCCTTATTTAACCCTTAGAATAGCGGTCGGGAGTATACGTACATGTGGATTATTTTGCATTATATTAGTACGACGTTTTGAAAAATAATCTTTGCCATACACGTATATTACGCTATATTGAAGAAAAATTTACAACTTTTTTTTTTTTTTTTTTTTTTTTTTTTTTGTAAATTGTGGTAAGATTGAATGTAAAAGTATTCGCCCCTCCTTGTCCGTAATCAAAGGAAAAAATCACAGTATTGAAACAGTAATAAGCAATAACAATCACAGAAAGTTAACACATTGTATGCGGGACACGTAAAAATACGTTTTTGTGGGTTAGAGACCGAAATTATTACTGATACCGGAAATTTTGTACGGACGAAAAAAGAAGGTGTAATCCAAGCATGCTTGCTTCTTACTGGTTGTGAGCAGGTTTTAATTTACTGTGGCATTTGTGAACGTAAATTTAGTGCTCATTTTCGAAAAGTTACCCGCATACAATGTGTTAACACTAGAACGACCATAGCGGTCATTTCGGCCGCTACCAAATGAAACTATTTTAATTCGAACTAGAAATTTCTTTATAAAACAAGCTAAACTAAATATGTTCTTGAGAGAAATATGTTAAATAAATAAGTTAAATAGTTTTAAATAAAAATTCTGGTGTAAAATATTTTTATAACACTTCAGTAAAATTTCCGGTAGTTCTAGTGTTAATTCAATTAAATAAGGTGAAGATTATTCTAACAAATCACTGGTAGTTTTGCGGCCCGCGGTTGACTTGTTAGAAACTGACTTGTTAGAATTGAGTAATCCATAACTTCTTTATTTTCATTAATTTATTGCATATTTTTTAAAGAAAATAATTTATTTGCCGCTATATAGACCTTAAGTATCTATTTTTAGATAAATATTTTACAGAAGATTTTTTCTCTTTTAATTGTGAAGTGAATTGTCGAACTTGTATAGGGCAATGTGATATACAAGGTAAAAAGCATATTAATCTTTCAGGAGCAAGGTACTTGTATTCTTAAAATGTTCAAATAATTTAATGAGACCAGTATTAATTAGAGATTTTATTTGTAAACAAGTAAAAGTAAATTTTCGCGTACTTAATAAAGAAGACATTTTGATCATAAAATTCCAGTGCCAATTTGGCAATTTGGGATTAAAATTATGTGATGCCGTGACGGCATCACCGCCCTTTAAGTTGTTAAAGGACTTCCCACATTCTTCACTTTTGTAAACACTATTTCTGAATGGAAATATATTCTCCTTATTTCATCATAGAATATTCTATGATTAAATAAGTGGAAGATTAATATTTGGCAAAAGTGGTAGTAAAGTGCTTACAAAAGTGAAGACCACAGAATCCCTGGAATAAGTTACCTTAGCCATTTAACCCTTTAAGGTTCAAGTAAGTGTATTTCTCTAACGTTGGATTCCCAAATGAATTTTCGAAACTCTTTATTTGAAAATAAGAAATGAAAGTTTGCAGCTATTTTTAACCAAAGTTATAAAAAAATTTATTCAAAAATTCTGCTACGTATCTTGATTAAAATTAGGTAGTATAAAATATATATCCCACTAGCTTCAAGGAGTTCATTTATGAACGGATGTAGCTGCTACACAATGAGTCCTACACGCAGCGCCCCTAGCGGCGAAATGAGCATCAATAATAATATTTTGAAAATTCTGAAAATATGAAAAGAGTAAATTAAAAAGTTATTTAACATCGTAGGTTTATTAAGAAATGACGCAATGGCGCTTTATGGGCAAACGGAATGACTTTTTCATTAAAATGAATTATTTGCCCATGTGCATCAGCATAGTTGCCAACCTTCGTTTTTTTCAAAATCAATTACCACCAGAAATTTTGTTTAATAAAAAGAAGTAAAAGAATAGTTGATGATCTTCTTACTTGTTTTAATGAATTATCCTCTGAAATGTGAAAGAATTACATATATAGTATACGTATTTTTATGCGTCTTTTAATGTAATTCTTATTAAAATAAGAAACTTCTTTTTAGTTACAAAATTATGATAATTGGCAGCTATGATTTTGCGCATGCCCGAATCATTCATTCGAATTTCAAAATCATTCATTCTGCCCATCACTAGCATGAATAGTCTGTAATTTATGTACGCTTTGTACTCATAAGAGGATTCAAGGGACTTAAGGTGTTTGAAAACCAGAAATTTTGTAAAGTAATATAGTCGCCATATATAAACCCAGAATTTTTGTCATTAAATAAGGAAAATATTGATTAATAAAAATTCTGGTAATCGTACTTTGAGATGTACGAACCTTCTTATAATCTTTGCATCTGGTATTTTTCAAAATTTTCTTTGAAATTTATCTCAATCTTAGTATTTTATAAAGAAAAAAATTACCGTTTTAAATTTCGAAGCCAGATTAGGTGGATGGTAGGCGTTCTAAGAAATAGAATCGTTGTAATTTTCTTTGTGTTATTTAAATTAGGAGTCTTCAACTTTAAGGTTCAAGTAAGCGTATTTCTCTAACGTTGGATTCCCAAATGAATTTTCGAAACTCTTTATTTGAAAATAAGAAATGAAATTTTGCAGATGTTTTTAACCAAAGTTATAAAAAAATTTATTCAAAAATTCTGCTACGTATCTTGATTAAAGTTAGGTAGTATAGTTTAAATATGTAAAAAATTTTTGTAAAAGAGTTTTTTAGTGTAAGTCATATTGCTGATAACTGCTATGCTTGTTGGCTACCATTATTTTCGAAAAGTTTGCTTTGCCTTCCTCAATTAATGGGATATCTCTCATAAAATAAGTCATATTTTCCGTTCTAAAATGCTGGTATTCAAAAATCGTAGTATCCAACTTACTCGACAAGTTTTCATGGAAATACCCACATTTAAATCAGGGCTGTCACTGGAGACTATTTTTATATTCTCGCACCACTATTTTAAGAAAATCAATTTTGCAGTATAATTTCTCTTGTATATGTTGTTAAAGTCTATATGGAATTTTTTATATTTAAAAAGCGGTCTTGGTTGAATTAGAAAATAGTCGCTAGTGGAAAAAAGGAATCCCCGAGGAAATCTCGGGTTGTGCAAATTTTGCTACTTTTATGTTGCCCGTGGAAATCTCGGGTTGCGCAGCGAGAGGACTAATCTTTGTTTTACAAACTTATGCACATTTATTTTAAAAGTAAAACCATTAACGTGCTCATGAAATACCAAAGGGATTTGTAGAAAACTAGTACCCTTGCATGGCACATTTCAACCAATTAATATAATGGAGTTATAAATAAAGAGGGTTAGGTTGGGTTGATTTTTGAGGGCCAATTATCTACTCTTGGGATATAGGCCCTAGGGTATAAATAAAGAGGAAGAGGCATATAGCGTGTTGTATACCAGTTGCGAGAGAAGTAACTGAAGAGGTTGTCATAAGATGCAGCTGATTTTTTACATAGGATCAACAGTTTCTGATTACATCCGGAGCAAACTTCCACCAGTAAATTTTGAATAGAAAGTTTTCCCTTATTTTAGCAGCTTTTTCGCGAAAACCTTTTCTGATAAATATGGTTAAATTTTTTATTTGTTTTTACTGATGGCAGTTTGCCCAGATATTATAATGTTTTTCACTGACACTGAGAGCAAGTTGTCTAGATTGTGACAATATGGCATAAACACAGGGCCTCACTGCCGCCGAAGTAAACTTTCACCAGTAAAAATGAATAGCTTGTTTTGCCGTTATTTATGACTGAAATTTTGCTTTAATAAATAGTTTAAATAAGTAGGAGAATTCCATTTAAGTTTGTTGTTGGAGGTATGTCCCGGCAGCAATCAACTTCAGCGAAAACGGTTACAGTTGAAGCTTCATCTTTTCCGCTTGGGCAGTGTGACATACGCAGCGTATGTCATGCTAATTTGGTCATTTCCGAGTATGACGCACGTGGCGTACGTCATGATATCTGGCTGCTTTTTTAATTAGACATCCTGAATTCTCAGCCGAAAGTTTTAACTCTTATTTTTGCTTTACGAAGTGATAGATTTTTCATAAATAAAGTAAAAGAAGATTACCAATTAAATTTTTGTGGTGTGAATTCAAAATTTCTATAAAAAAACAAACAAAAAAAAAAAAAAAAAACACTGCCAAATGCGGCATCACTGGTGGCTGGTGATATATATCCGCTAAAAGTGCCACAGCGCAAGGGGTTAAGGATATGTCACTTCCTCCTTATTAATAGTTCCATGATTAATATACGTGAGCTTTAAAATTGCTAAAAAGTAGCTGACATTTTTGATTCTATGAAATCGATCTCGGAATGATTTAAAGTTAACCCAGACATTAAATTTAAATGCAACCTTTTTTTTTTTTTTTGCTCATTTTTAAGGTTTACTGTCCCCTTAAGAGTCCACTTCAGTCGCGGGAAGAAAGGAAAAAGCTAATGTTAAGTCCATGGGGGCGTTCGTTTCAAATTTATTGCTTTGATTTTAATATTTTGGAATGATTTTTTTTTTTTTTTTTTTGTATAGGATAGCTGAGGACGATCTACAACTGAGCTAGTTTTTACTTTTTATATTTTGGTTTCAGATTGTTTTTAAAAATTACTTTCACTTTCGAAACCGGTTGGAACCGATATCGCCGCTACTAGGCGAAACTTTCGAATATGAAAAATATTCATTCTTTTTTCTTTAACATCCAGAAAATACTTTTTGAACGTGATAACGTCTTGAAAACCTTTTAACTGTTCTGGCGAAATAGATTTTTGTATTCCATTTTAAAATCGTTTTTCTTCCATAAAAAGCTCATACTATTCATTGTCAAAGATAGCTTCGAAGTTTTAAGTACCACTTTTTCCAAATAAAACAGTGACGACGAACCGACGTGCCATAACGCCACTTTCTACTTATCTTTAGTAAAAATATACTACTTCGACTTATTTAATGAAAGAAATTAATAGATTAAATAAAGCGACACAACTATTTAAAAATTGGTGGCAACTGGCCTTCTGCCATGCGAATTTAGCATCCCTAGAATAAAAATATTCCCATTATTTAATGCCAGAAATTTGCGCTACAGTATGACTAAAAGTACTATTTGGAAATTCTCAAATATCGAAAGATTTGTCAATTAGCCAGTATATTGGTATGAAAGTTGTGATATAAAATACTTTTTTCTAATCCACTGTAAAAATATTTTCATGAAAAATGTTCGACTATTATGAATTACATACGCACGCAATCTTTGTAAAGTCGGCTGTAATAAAATCATAAATTTAATATTTTTAAGGAAAAACCGAAAGTTCCAACTGATTAGCGTTGTTTATAAATATATTCTAAATTTAAATATTATAAGAACTTTTTAAAATAACGTTTGAAGTTAAAAGAATACACCAATTTTTTTATACCAAAAACATAGAAAGTACTATGAAATTATTGTTACATTTAAATTAAAAAAAAATTATGTTATTTTAAGATTTGCAACACTCTCCTTTATACCACTATATTAAATATTTAAAACTCGTCGTTACAATTTCTTTTCATTTTCACATTCGTATTTTATCACTAATTTTATTAATGAAAACTTTTGATCATGTAAGAGCAAAAAAAAAAACTTTACTTTCAAGTTATCAAAAGAAACATCTAGCAGGAAATTTAATTTGAAGTGAGCATTATATTAAATAACGGAAAGATGAATAATTAAAATCCTGCTCATTTTCAATTGAAATAATTTAAAAAACGAAAACTATATCCAAATAAATAAAATGAAACATGAAATAAAACTCCAAAATATACCCTAAGAAATAAAGCCGAATTGTTTACTTTTATAAACGAATTCTTTCACTTTTAAAATAAAATATTTTTGCATACTGTAATAAAATTTATACGGCAAGAAATATTAGGGTTTGCAGGTTTGGACAGAAAATGAAAAAGTAATGTTGATGATTCTGGGATAGAGAAAATGCAAAATTGCAGTTTTCTTTATATTGGATCACATTTCAAAAATAACTGTAACATTTTCTATTTGTAGCAAATAGACAAACTAAGCAAACTTTAGTTCGTAAAAGCGCTAACAAGAGTTAAAACCGTCTTTCTTGGTTACCGCTATTCCCCAATAATGATCTTCGTGACAGACATCTGAAACATGTGCAAAATTCTACAACATGGTCAATTTCTATAATATTTGTAAGAGAACTCTTAAAGTAAATCTGGTCTTTAAAAATATTTGTAGTTTTTTCCAAAAAGGGACTGCTTCGATCACTGTATTAGCTATGAAAACTTCTGTACATTGTTACGTTTAATTTACAAAAATAAGCACTCCAAGAATACGCATCGCCCCCTTAACCCTTTTAGTGCGGGAGTCTGCTAATGTCGACATCTAGGAGTTGGGTGCGGTAGACTACAGTAAGCGTCGACAAAAGTCGCCTAGGCGTTCACGGCGTGTATTGTGCTCACTGTAGTGCGCAATGGGCTCAGCAGTGATGATGTATTGCGCCTGCGTAAGGCAGTAATTTGGCTGTAACCAAAACCAGTAGCGCGCCTTGCGTGTACATTGTACAAAGTGCTTGTAGACACTACTGATTTCGATCCGCACGACTATTTCAAGTTATTTTTCCCCGACGGTGTCTTTGAACTGATGAGTAACGAAACCAACCGGTATGCAGAACATTTTTTTGATTAACAAGTTGATGTCTATGACAAAATATTCCGCCAGGGCATTAACTCCCCCCCCCCCCTTCCCAAAAAAGAAATTTCCGCACTGAAAGGGTTAATAGTAGGCGTACGCACCACCAGAAAAATGGCGGCTGTCGTATTTCTTTCAGTGTTTGTAGAATTCCTTGAATTTTGATACCAGTATTTTATTACCAGTGTTTTAAGTATTCACTGCCTTATTTAAACTGAGAAAAAGAAGGTGAAGAATACTTTTAAAAAATACTGTATATAAATTCAAGGAATCGTACAAACGCTTGAAAAAATCCGAAAATCCGAAATTCAAATTTTCCGCTAAAATTGGATATTTTATTGCGTGTACCGTATGTACGTAATTAGGGTTTTTAAATATTGTATTGCTATATTTTACAACTAAATGAGCTTAAATTAATTAATTTTGTCTGCTTAACACTCTGCAACTTTTTTTGTATTAATATTTTTAAGAATTCAGTAAAAATAATGAAAGTACATTTTACCTTAATAGCATGATCGATTTTTTTTTGTTGTTGTTGTTTCCTAAGAACAAATTCTAATTTTTTGTTAAATGCAGTCATCTCACATGGTCAAAATAAATGTTATTTCATTCTTTGGACTCTTCTTGATCAGGGATACAGATCATATTGGCCAATTTCATGGCACATAATAAGAATTACAGTGTTTTTTCCTATGTGCCAGATGTGGTACGTGGTGCAGTGAAGTGTTAATAAGCTTTATTCATTTTAATTTTGCATTTAGTGTTGTATTTACTATTCAAAATATGGATTAAAGTTAATGACAATGGTGTTTATGGTCATTAATGTACGTAATACCTACTTAATTATATATTTTATTTTTCCCGTCAATTTTACCATCCAGAATATTTTTTTCTTATTTGTTATGAGGTATACTAATGAAAAATATGAATGTCACATAAAGGGGCTGATGGGTGAAAAATGGCCCTTATCAACCCACTTCCTATGTTTCTAAATTCCGGTGTCATTCATTCATTTCAGTATTTTACTAATAGAAGTGCCTTGCCCCTGAAAGGGTTAAAAGCTTGCGCTACTCTGTAGCATCTGTGCTTTCAGTAGAAAATCGAGATGGCGCCACAAGTCGGGTAACTTACTTGTTGGAATAGCATCAATATACGTGTCTCCTCAGATGCCGGAAAATTACATTATTTGTTTCGTTTTGGAAGATTTTGGAAGAAGTTATGGAAGAAGTCTGCTGCAGGGCCTGATTAACAACGCCACTAAATTCCACCAGTAAATTTTAACAGAAATTTTTGTTTTATTTAATCGCCATATTTAATCAAAATTACTGTCATAAATATAGAAAAGATTTCTATTCCTTTTTACTGGTGGAGTTTGCCCTGTTGGTAAGCAGGCCCTGGTCTACTATAGTGGAGGCCATGCATAGCATCAACTTTATAACATTTTCTCTGTCAATTGAAGTGGACGTTATAAGTATGACTATGTGTAAAATGTAAAATTTATCTTTGTATCCATGCAAAATGGACTATTTTCACAGGTTTCACAAGTTTGACCGCAATGATTAGTAGAACACGGCATATCCCAACAGAAAACTTACAAAGTTTTTATTTTTTTTTTAACAGTACTACATTTTGATAGTGTGCATAGTAGACAGTGTAGCGGACAGCCTGTAATTAATAAAACTTAAAATTATTATACATAATTTTTTTTCATTCTGTGTGACCCATTTAATTAGAAAATGGCAAATTTAACGTTGAGGATTTGCTAGTTTTAAAGTATGCAACAAAAGACGCAGGAGCCATCGTATAATTAATGAAACCTGCTGTGGTACATTTACACATTTAATAACGCAGGAGGTATTATCAGTTTAACCCTTAAAGGCATAGTGATGCATATATGCATCACTTTTTATTTAACTCTGATCAACCACTATATTTATATTATAGAAATATTAATTCTGTAAAAAGGTACGAAAATATGCTACTAAATAAAGTTGAAAATCTGTCTTAAAATTTATGGTGTCCAATCTTTAATATAAGAAATAAAAACACAATTATAAAAGAATAATTCGTGCATTTAAGGGTTACGTTTTACAAAATAAAAAATGATATAAAATAAGGTATTTAGATTCTTATTAAAATATTTACTATTTCACAATATTTTAGATTTTACTTGTATTGCAGATGTGTAACATACGACAAGGTTGACGTATTATACGAAAAATATATCACAGATTTTTTTTCATTATTTTTCCTGTGTAACAAACCATTCTGAGAATCATATATAATTTTTTCGAAACAAAATAAAAAATCATTCATTTAAGTGTTAAGCTCTGGTGGGTGAGTTTCTTAAAATTACCCATATGTCAAATTGGCACCAGTATTTTGCGAACAAAAAATTTGGTTTATTATATACACGAAAAAATACATTAATTTATTTTCAAATAAATTTGGTCGAATATTCCAGTGCCATTGTGACATTTGGAGACTAAATTTAAGTTGGAAGAAATTTGGCCGCCAGAGCTCAAAGGGTTAATGAATTCTGCAGTGGTGAATCTCCACATTCAGAAATACAAGCAGGGGGATCAGCGTTTTCCGTTGTTATTGTTGATTATTGTTTGGTCTGAATAAACAGAAATAAGATGAACTGTTCCGGTTTGCAAGTCCAAAATGTGACTCACGTGATATTAGTGACATGCCCTGATATCAAGGAAGAGCTTGCTACTTCCATGTTTATGTTCTATTATAGCAGGGTCGTCAAAATGTGGCCCGCCAGATACCACTAATTTTATTTAAAAAAATAGTCAACTCCTTGAATTGCAGAGAAATGATGATTAGTATAAAATTTTAGTGGTATCCGATGGGCCACAGTTTGACGCGCCTGCTTTATATACACTTCATTACTTGTAAAATGTGAGTAACATATTTTTGTTATACTTTACTGTGATTATTATTTATATGCGTGTACATGAATCAGGATGTTTTAATTAATATAGAAACGTAGAATTTTTTTCAAACGGAATATCCCCACGTTCTAAAATATGCTAATTTTAATCCCTGTTCAACCGAGCTAATATAAATGCTTAAGTCTGACATTAACTTAACCAAATTAGTTAGTGTAAAAAAGGGAAGACGAGCATAAAATAACTTGAGAATAAAGAGCTAGGAGATTAAAATCGATTACTGTCATTTATTTACATCACGTTTATAGATTAATTTAAAAATACTGCTTTATTTACAAACATATAAATAAGAATGATAGTGAAATAAAATGAAAATTTGTAACGCACATTTTTCAAGTATTGAAGAGACAATGCTAGAACACCACTCATAGAATGGGCAGGCAACTAATCGGTAACAGGATGAGATATTCGTTTCATGCACGTCACAACTTGGACTTACGAACCGGGACACTTCAACTTGTTTCTTGTTATTCAGACCAGACAAGTAACAAAAAAAAAAGCTGAGCTGCATTTTTGACTGTGTAATTTCACCAGTGAAGGATTTTTTAATCAGACGAAACCTCCTGCGTCATTCATCCTTTGATCACTGCCTCCTGAGTAGTAGGCCTGAATCCTGACAGAAAAATGGCGGCTGTCGTAGGTGGAATTTTTTCAGGGTTTGTACCGTCCATTGAAATTAAAACGAATAATTTCTAAAAGTTTTCTCCGCCTTACTTTCTGAGATTTAACAAGTAAAAGAAAACTGATAGAAAATACTACTGGGTAAATTCAGTGGGTCATACAAGCTCTTTAAAAAATACGCCTACGAAAGCCGTCATTTTTCTGACAGCGCTCAGGCCTAGTATTCAGAAGCGGTGCTTTGATTATGGGTTGTGAGATATATGACTCAGTGTAGCACTTTTTGAAAAATAATCGCTTCCTTTATTTTTTTCGTTGAAAGGGCTGACGAGGGGGGCAAATAACTCATACCTTGACTGCGACAGATTGAAGTTTTTGACAAGTTACTTGGGACAGCGACAGCGATGACAGCGATGACCACCTCGGGAACACAGCTTTCGCTTTAGAGTGTTAGTGCAATCCCGGGGGTAGACCACATCCACTCCTCCCGACTCTCAACCAGAGTCTGAGAGGGAGCGTCGGGTCCCTGATCAAGCTGCTGAGATTTATTTCGGTTACTGTGAGATTTACAATTACAATCACAATTGGTTACCCAATTTTTCTGGGCGAACCGAAGATTTCACATCGAGATATATGACTGTATGTAGTGATTACATGAGGATCATTTCACCTAATGTGATTGCATAATTGTTTACAATTTTCTTGGATATATATACGTCACAGAACATTTAACACACAATATTTAACATGACAATTAGAAACACATTACAACACAATATCAAACACCTACTATTTACATGACTGTGTGTAGTGATTACATGAGGATCATTTGAATGTGATTGCATAATTATTTACATTTTTCATGGATTTACAGGGATTTCACAGTACATTAAACACACAATATTGAACATCACAATTAGAAACACATTACAACACACCTACTATTTACAATTTGCGCATACAAGAGTTTGGAGAGATGCACAAGATAAAAATTCAAAAGTGATAGAAGTTTCTGGCACCCGCTAATAACCCGTTTCTCCCTCCATGCTACACCCTAGTGATGGAGTCGGACTAGAATGGCTCTGGATTTGAAAAGATGTACTCGTTTGTTTCTATAAACCTCATGCATTGTATGATCTTGTTGAGTAGTTGTGGTTTCTCTTTTACATCCCGCCACCAACTTGCTAAATTCATACGTGTGTGTTTTTTGAGATGATAATGCGATGTTAATGTACAGTATAATACATAGTGTAACGATGTTGACGGCAAGCCACAAATGCATAGTGGGGAGTCTCTTTTGTTAATTTTGTATAAGTGTTCCTGAAAGGGGCCGTGATTTGTTAAAAATATGTGTAAGTATCTGTTGTTTACGAAATACTTGTGCTCAACCAATGGCAAGAATTCCTTCGTATATCGGCCTGTGTCTGAATCCGTCCAGCGTTTTTGCCAATTTTTTAACAGATTCTGCTTTGTCTGTGATTTTAGTGAAGAAGCTGGATATGGTAAAAATGAATGTATTAGTGTTTCATCCGTTACTGCCGATTTTGCCAGTTGGTCAGCTGCCTCATTGCCCTCAACACCTGAATGTCCTTTTGTCCAATTGAAGTATATGTCTTTTACTGTTGTTTGTAATTGTTGAAGAATTTTTAGTATTAAATAGTTTGTATTGTCAAAATTGTTTAATGCATTTAAACTTGATAGGCTATCCGAGTTACTTGGGACTCTTGGGAACTAACTTAACTGCTTCCCTTTGAATCCAACATTCCGGAAAACTTCTATTTTCTGTTGAACACAGCACTTTCAGTTGTCCGCCTACGCCAGTCGTGGATCTACACAATCAAACCTCTTCCGGGTGTTTTTGTCGTTTTATGACGGCCAATCATCTACACGAGGGATATCGGCCCGAAGGCCCTCCGTGCCCTCCGTGGGGGTCTTTCTAAGGGAACCTAACCCGTATTTACGCAAGGAAATCCAAAGGTTCGAAGAAAACCACGGAAAACTAGGAAATATTAGACCGACGGCCGCGATTGGGATCGAACTCAGCACCTCCCGTCTACCAGCTTTGAGAGCAGAACCTCTCAGCCACTGGTAAGGCCCTCTTCCGGGACTTTGATATAAAAAGAATTTGATAGACGCTTCTAAGTGTAATTCTCGGGTGTTTCTGCTACAAAATATTATTTTAAAAATATTGTACTTTTTACCAAAAATTACATTTTAGGGGAAGAGCACGAGGGTAAACCATTCATGACGTTTATATCAACAACCGACAGACATCAACTGTCGCGCTCTTCACACTGCAAATAATTGAAGAGCTCAGATGATGGTAAAGGTAATAAGTTACACAATCCTCATTTTGAGAAAATGGGCTGTTAAGTTCCAAATATCTACTTGTGTTTATTGTCAAATGCCTCCTTTATCCATTATAATCTCTGTGTATTTGAGGTGATTTTCAAATAGTAATTTAACAGATGGTAGCGGACCACTGATTATCTTGAATCGTATTATTAAATCGATTTTTTTATTTCGTCACATACTCATTTATCATCTGAGCTCTTCGTTCTTTCACTTCAAACTCGTTAAAACTTTCTCAAATATGAGTTCATCTTTAAGTTTATCTTTCCTTGTTTGGCTTCGTAACCAGTATTCTACAACCTACGTGGTTGAGTTAACGTACACTCGACTGTCCAAAGTGCATAACTAAAGCAGGGGAGCTGTGTCATCACCTACTTAATGTTCTACATGATGTCAAGTACGTGGCTGTGTGGACCAGCCCACGTCTCCCGTGGAGTAAGATATCGGCTGCTTTGCCACGAAAATCAAATTTACACATTATTACTGATGAAAATCCAAAGCAACGGACTTTCTGACAGTGCGGTGTTGAACAAAATATCTTATGGGAAATGGGAGTATTTACAAAAGGCCTTTCTCGAGCATAAATATGCGTGACGGAAAAATATCCACTTTTGTGACCAATGCAAGTGCTCCTAGGTGCTGAGCTAGGTTACAAAACTTACTAGGGATGCTTTAAATCCATTGGCGTTTTAAATCTGTTTACAGGTATAAGATGTTCGAAAGGATCTTCCTACCATCCATGCACCTGTTTTCTTAGGCAGTAAAAAAATAAATGGCCCACATTTAAATCATCCACATTGAGCAGTGTTGCCAGTGGGCTACTTTTTTTAAATTCAGATTTCTTGATTGGCACTACTTTTTTGAAATCATAAAGTTCCCCTTCTTACCGCCTTAATTAATAAGTCATTAAATAAAACGAATTTTACGATTTCAAAAGAGTGGTGCCAATCAAAAAATCTGAATTTAGAAAAAGGTGCCAGAAATTGTATTTGATGAATATAACTTATTGTTTTTTTGTACTTATTTCATTTCGTTTATTAAATAAAATTACTATATTTGATTTGCCTGTAAATACGGTATTTACAAAGTTCGGACTTTACTTTCAGGCTGGCCACAATACACTTTTTTAATAAAAGATATATTACCTGTATTTCTGAATGGTAATCCTCCCGTTATTTAACCCCTTCGGGACTAGCCTCACGTATACGTGCCGTATAAGGTGCTCGGAATCATAGTTTATTCAAACCAGTTATTTTTATTGTAAATTTTGCCATATTTAATCAGGGCATTTTCCCGATTAAATTATGCAAAAATTTCTTTTTTGAAAAACCGGTGATAAAAGATTAAAAATACTGTAAAAGACGCTCGTCGCAAAAGGGGTAACCCCTTCAAGGGCGGTGGTTCATTTTTGGACCACTTAATTTTAATTCTTAAATGCCACATTGGCAGCAGAATATTGAAATGAAAAATTTTCTTTTATTAAGTACATTAATATCAGGAAATGAAAGAGCGGACATGTTGGCAAAATCAGTTATTATAAATGATCTGTATGATAAAGTTCTACGCATTCCTGCACCAACTTCTATTTTAAAGCGTCATTTTAAAACACTTCTACATGATCAATGGCAGGTTTCTTGGGAAAATTCGGAGAAGGGAAGAGATACTTATGCGATATTAAACAAGGTTAACGATTTATTTCTATGTGAATCCCAGGTGATAGGTTATTTTCTTTCTTCACATGGAGCATTTCCACAGTATCTGTTTAAAATAGGAAAACGCCCAAATAACAGGTGTAACTGTGGTGATGTAGGAAGTATACAACATTATTTGTTTGGACATTGTCCGTTAATGCCTTGTACATTTAAATTCAACAGGAATTGTACACTGAGATGGAACATTCGAAACGTTCTCATCACCCGTTCAAACTATAGAAGACTGTGTGCTATGTACAACGCACTTAATAGGGAATACTCATTTATTAAGTATAAATTTTGATAATTTTTACACTTTTAACTTTTTACTTCTATCATACTGTTAATACTCATCAGTGGTTCGCTACGGACATTACGTGGTTTTCTGACACTACATCAAAGGCTCAACATTGTGCCTTTTATAGTAACTGTCCTTTGTCTGACATTTTTGCTGGCGGCGATTTTCTCTTGAGGTCTGAACATTATGGTGATCTTTCTTCAAGTTAGTTTTTCTTATATAAAACTTTTATGAACATTTTTCTTTCGAACACTGAACTCATTTGAACATTAGTGAACAGTGAACTTTTATGAACATTTACACTTCATAATCTTGAACAAGGATTTATAGTCTTAACTTTTGTTATACATTTAAGTCACTTCACTTTTGTTTTTATTTTTATTATTTTGATGAAAGCAACATCAATTGTTTTGTAAATTTACGATTTACTATGTAAGTTCGTCAGAATATGTGCCTTTTTCCTTGTTATTTTGGGTGCTTTCCGATGTCCGGCATCGGTGATTGTTGTGGGGATTTTCCACCGGAGCGTTACATCCTATGCCATTCTTTGGTTGGTGCTCCGGTCGGGTGATCAAGTACATTAATAAAAGTGATTGGTGCTCCGGTCGGGTAATCAAGTACATTAATAAAATAAAAAAATAATATAAAAAAAAGACGTAAAAAAAGGTCCGCCATTGGTGTCGTGTGCATTTTTTGAGCTCCGGATCAGTGTTGCCAGTGGGCTACTTTTTTTTAATTCAAATTTCTTGATTGGCACCACTTTTTTTGAAATGGTAAATTCCCCTTGTTTCCGCCTTAATTAATATGCCACTAAACAAGGCAAATTTTACCATTTGAAAAAAGTGGTGACAATCTGGAAATCTGAATTTAAAAAAAGTAGCCCACTGGCAACACTGCTCCTGATTTAAAGTTTTTTTTTCCGGTAAATATCTAATCCAGTTCTGATTTTGTGGCATATTTCTTTTATATATGTTACTGTACTTATCTGATAAAATTTATGTTTAGTTATATAAAGTATTTCTTTAGTTAATTTAACTTTGAAATTTTTTCGTGTCTATCCGGCTCGCCGGTACACACGCCATGTCTAAGTGACTTTTTTGTTTTCCTAATTTTTTATATTAATTATTCATTTTATTGTTTAAAACCTTTCTCCAAAGAAGTATACTTACATTCTCTTTCTTAACGCTGTATTAGTTTTCAATTTACAGTATTTATTTAGTAGTTATCTATTTTTCAAGTTTTTGCTTATGGGTGGATCACATTTCGTCTCCATTTGTTATGGTGGTCATTTTGTAGCTGTGTTGTGTTGAGTAGATTCTGTGCTGTCTTTCAGTGTTTATTTTTGTCTGATTACTCGCGCTTTGCCTCTGTTTAGTTCTGTTACTGGTTTAGTTGTATCTCTCGCATCTTTGGAGTACCGTTTATAATGGAGGATATTCCAAATATGGGTTGGAGACTGAAAAAAGTCACGTGATACCGGTAATTTACCCAAGGAACTTCTAACTGATAAGAAGGGAAGATACTACTGCTTTGCCTCATGAACTGTTTCATTGGCTAGCGGGGATTTACATTACACGTCTACGGAGCCTTCCCTTCTTTACGCTAGAAGTTTTTACCTTGATCACGTGATCAAAACGGAGATGGAATATCCTCCATTAAATGATTACCACAAGATACTTCATTTTCAATACTGAACATGCCAGGGTAAACCTAAATAACGTAAGTCAACTACATGGCAATACGAATATATTTATGCGAGTTATAGCTCGAACAGACAAACAAACCCAATGGAGGATATTCCATCTCCGTTTTGATCACGTGGTCAAGGTAAACACTTCTAGCGTAAAGAAGGGAAGGCTCCGTAGACGTGTAATGTAAATCCCAGCTAGCCAATGAAACAGTTCATGAGGCAAAGCAGTAGTATCTTCCCTTCTTATTAGTTAAACTTTCTTTGTGTAAATTACCGGTATCACGTGACTTTTTTTAGCCTCGAACCCATATTTGGAATATCCTCCATTACAGGGACTCTTAAAATTGTTTTATTATATTATTGTCTATGGAGAAAAATCATTTACCGCGTATTTTGACGATGTTCACTATAAATTCAATGAAGTTTGCATACATTATTGAGGTGCACTAGAAGATGATTACTGTAGAATATGATATTTGTAGCATTTACAGTACGTATACAGGGGAACTCAAAAGTATTCTGTTATATTGTGGTATGGTATATGAAGAAAAATTGTTTGCGGCGTATTTTAATGATGCTGCTTTGTACAAACATAATGAAATTGGTTTGAATAGCTGAGATGCTCTAAAAAATGCTTTCAGTAGAATATGGGATGCAAAGCATTTATCATTCATTTGCACGGTCACACGAAAGAGTTCTTGTACGTACTGGTTTAGAGGGAAAACTACTAGCATTTAATTATGTTGCACTGTGAAATTGATATACATCGGTGAGGGTTTACTAAACGATTCTTGAAGTAGAATATGATGTGCATCGCATTTATCGTTGATTTACAGGGATACATAAAAGTTTTCGGATACAATGTTGTATCCGAACTATTGTCTATTAGAGAAGATTGCTGAAAGTGAGTTTTCAGTTATGGTATGCGTTTCGTAAGCAATACTACGTGAATTGCTTAAAGGTAATTTTTAATTTGAGATATGCATTTTCAAGCTCAACTACATTTAATATCCTAAGAGATGTTTGTAGAATATAAATAAAACCATATGCAGGGCAATGCAAAGATGGATGATAAACTGCCTTATAACCGCCTTATGGATGATAAACTTTGGAAATGTGATTTCTGTAGCTTTAAGCGTGTTTTTGTTTGAACTAAATTTCAACTTAATGTGTGCAGGGTTGCCAGTTTGGCCTTTTTTAAAATTACGAACACTAGAATTTTTCTATCATATTCTTTTCTTTATTTGATGACAGAAATTTCGTGATTGCGTAAAGCAAAAATTCTTCTTTCAGATTTTCTGGTGTGAATTCGAAAATTTTCAATTTAAAAAAAGGCTAAACTGGCAACCCTGAATGAGTGTCGTGTAAAAAAATCTATTGATAATATACAGGGGTGTACAAAATAATTCAAGTATGTTTCCGTTTGTTAGTAGAAATTGCTGAGGTGAAACTTTAACTGTGTTATGCATTTTCGCAAACTATATAAAATTTACAGGGTGAGTCTAAAATCATGGGACAAACTTTAAGGGGAGGTAGGGGACATCGCAAGGATTCAGATTTGCATAGCAACCCACGGTCGGAAACGCTTTCCTGGTGCGGTAGTGACGACTCAAAACACAAGAAAGGCAGGACACGAATAAGAGGAGCAAACATGTTTATTACCCTTAGTACAGCAAAAAAAACTAAGAAAAATGAACATTAAAGAGACAATGATAGTCATCAAAGTAGGTGTTCGAAATTACGACCCCGGGCCGTGATGCATGGAAGCGCATCTCCGGCGCATGGAAGATCTAATGTTCTCGAAAATACCGGGAGTGTCCCGGACTTCCCCAAAAGCTGTCACGATGCATGCAACAAGTTCCTCAGCACTTTCCAACATGGTCCCGGCATTTTTGCAGCACTAAGAATAATAAACATGTTTTCTCGACCTGTTCGTGTCCTTTCTTGTTTGTACTTTGTGTCGTCACTACCGCGCCAAGAAAGCATTTCCGTTTGGGTTGCCATGCAAATCTGAATCATTGTGATGTCCCCTACCTCCCCTTAACCCTTCACTGCACGATTTTTTCTATTTTTATGAAAAAAATTATTTGAAACCTATATATCGGTCTAATAATGGGAAAAATAGTAAAAAAAATAATTTTCAAATTTTGAGGTAAAATTTGATATTTTATGGCGTGTACCCTATGTACACAATTAGGGTTTTAAAATATTGTATTGCTATATTTCACAAGTAAATGAGCTTAAATTAATTAATTTTATCTGCTTAACACTCTGCAACTTTTTTATACTAATATTATTAAGTATTCACTAAAAGTAATGAAAGTAAATTTTACCTTAATAGGTTGATCGATTTTTTTTTTTTTTTTTTTTTTTTTTTTTTTTTTTTTTTGCTTCCGAAGAACAAATTCTATTTTTTTTTTTGTCAAATGCAGCCATCTAACTTAGACAAAATAAATGTTATTCCATTCTTTGGACTCTTCTTGATCAGTGATAGAGATCATATTGGCCAAATTCATGGCACATAATAAGAATTACAGTGTTTTTAGGTATGTGCCAGATGTGGCACGTAGTGCAGTGAAGGGTTAAAGTTTGTCCCATGATTTTAGACTCACCCTGTATACAAATCTACAGATCATATACAGAGCTGCATAAAAGAATTAAAGTACTTTTCCGGTTATCGATGGTAATTATCGAGATCTGATTTTCAAATGTGCTATGTATTTTCTAAAATGTTTTCTTGGATATCTTATTTAGATTATCAAACGACGACGTTTTGTTAAGGTATTTTGGAAGTGTTGGAAAGTGTTTCATAATTTAGGCTTGACGCATGTTTTTTTCTTGTTTTTATTTCTAACTGATTAATCCTAATATCTGTCCTTCATAGCGTATCCAAAAAAGTAATTGTTTTGAAATGCCTCGTATTCTATTACCAAAAGAATTATTTCGCCATTTTAATAATTTCCCTTTTTTTTTTATACTAACCGTTAATTAATACCTAAGTCATTTAAAGAAATCGAAAGTGTTACAGTAGCTAAAAAAAAATAATAATTACAAAAATATTTCTTTCATTTTTTTTTATCGAATCCCTCATCAGATGTTTTATTTTTTTATATATAAATACTTGAAACCTAATTAAAATTTATATCAGATGAATAAAATCAATAGCTTAAAACATACAATGCTGTCAGTTCAATCGATTTTATTAAAGAATAGATAATAATTAAGATTTATTTTCGTCATTTTAACAATTTATATGAAATATTTTCTTGCGATCAGTAATCGCATAATATGTTTTTTTGTATTAACCTTTTCAAAGGTGGTGTTTGCATGGGACGTGCAATTATCTTTAATTCCACATTGCCAATTGACAACCAAAATTATGTAATTAAAGTTTTACTGTCATAATATACGTGAAGAAAAGCTTAGAATTATTTTCAAATAAATTTGTTAGTACATTCTGATGTCAATCAGTTATTTAAACATTTTATCATCAGCAGAAGCACTTTGCTCCTCAAAGGGTTAACCCTTTCAGGGGCAAATGACTTCTAATGATTGAATGATACCACTATTTCATTTATGAACAAATTTATATGAAAATAAGTAAAAGCTTTTCTTTGCGTACATTATATTAAGCAAAATTTAATTCCTAAATCCCTGTGCCAATGTGGCATTTGGGAATTAAAATTAACTGGTATATATAATATACCGGTACCCTTCAAGGGGTTAAAGGAAATAACCGTTATACATTATATACAATAGTGATCTAGTTGTCAAAACGCTTGCTGTCAATTGTCGTTATTTTTTCAGAAGCATACTATTCTTCTTCTTATGTAATCGCAGAAAATTTGTCATTAACTAAACCCAAGATTTCTATTCGAGAATAGTGGTGGAGAGATGAAACAGTGGCGCAGCATTTGGGCGATTGTTACCACTAAATTTGAATAGTATTCTTCGCCTTAAACAGTCTCAGAAAGTCTGTGCTTCAAGAAGACGAAGAATTCTTTTAAAATTTAGTGTTATCAATTACTAATCTGATGCGTCACTGTTCTATCACTGGGGTGGCAATTTATCCACTGGTACACTAGGTCCCCATTAACACTAGAAAGACGGCGAGGGGCCATTTTAGCCTGTACCAAATGAATATATTTCGGTTCGGAACAGAAATTTCTTTATAAGATAGGTTTAAAGCTTACAAAGTATAAAAATAGGTAAATAAATGTTTAAAAAAATTTTCTGGTATGAAATATTTTTATAACACTGGTTTAAATTTTTCCTTTTTTCTAGTGTTGATTGAAAAAATAAAATTTGAGTACATAACACTTCAGTTGTGTGCACTTCGGATTTTTACGTGTTTTTCTTCAAAACTTGCGTAAATGCAGGTTAGGTTCCCTCAGAAAGGCTTCAGGGCTCAGAGAGGCTTCCCCCGCCCCCCCGGGCCTATATCTCTTGTGTAGATAATCGGTCGTCATGAACAACAACAGTACCAACATTTGTGTGCAGATAAGTTATTAAGTAAGAAAAACTACTTTGCTATGAGATGAGATAATAAGGATAAAAGCATTAGCCGAGCGCAATAGGATGTAAAAGGTGAAAAATGCTTGACGGAAATTAAAGATCACGGGTGTCAGGTTCTTATGAACGTATACTATTTTCTTGCTTATGTATTGTCTGTGTACTGGGAATTTTAAAGTAACATTCTTTTCTTATCTGTAATTTAAGCCCAGCTAGTGAGTTAGATAGTATTAGTTGAAGGAATGTAGTTTATCTATTGAATGGCTGTTTCTCTTGTCATTCAAAGTGCAGACCTGAAGATAAGTCAAACAAAAGTGTTGTCACCCACGATCTGGGGAGATAATGGATATCACGGAATGTGATATTGGTGGGGAGAAATCTTTGCGGGCAGAGAGGGATCCCCACAGATGGCTCCCTGGAGGTGATGTTTGGAGCTCAAGGTGTGAGTTGTTCCAGAGAGGAGGCTCTTGGATGGAGCGTGATTAGGCCGTGTGAAGCTCTTGGAGTATAGAGCTAATGTGTTGTGAGATTAATAGTGATCGAGGATAATTCTAATTTAAATAGCGTAGGGTGAGGGGAATATATAGTTGTTTAACAGTACACAGATGGTATTTACTGTGTTGAATTTAATGTTGGACCGGATCACCTGTATCCGAGTTCTTAATTGTAAATATTGTCGTGTTATTTGTACATAATGTGTAAATAAATTGTTAGTTAAGTTTAATTGAAATAGTTGGTATTCTTTTCAACGATCCTCTCATAGCGTGACCGATATCACGTAATCATATCGGTGGTGGCATCATATAAAAAGTAAAGATTTCTTCAAAGTTCTTTGGACTTAGAGGGAAACCCGACAACGGGTTTGAATAATTCATGGCGTATATCGTCGGTACCATGTCACGCCATCCAATATGAAAACAGTGTTGCCAGTGGGCTACTTTTTTAAAATTCCGATTTCTTGATAGGCATCAGTTTTCTCAAATGGTAAAATTCCCTTCTTTTCTCCTCAATTAATATGTCATTAAATAGGGCGAATTTTACTATTTCAAAAAAGTGGTGCCAATCAAGAAATCTGAATTAAAAAAAGTAGCCCATTGGCAACACTGTTTACATCTTCGATAGTTTGACATGCACGACGATATATGCTTTAAAAAAGCATTAAAAAATTACGGAGAAAGATTTTCACGCCTGATTAAAAACTCGGTTATTTATAGCAAATATATAAACATACTTCGGAATTACATATTAATTACATATTTTAGTATAAGATTTTGACAATAATGGTAAAGTATGCCAATCAAACTCAGATGTTCCTCTTTGTTGAAATTGGTTTTAAAAGATATATGCAAGTAGAAGTTTATGAATAGAGAAAATAACACCGTAATTTCCTCCGGCGTATAAATCGCGTCTCAAATCAATCTGTTTCAAACCAGAAATTTTATTTAATAAAAAGTAACTTATTTGTTATTGTTACTTATTTAACTTTATTTATTAAATAAATATAGATATGATAGATTTATGATATGAGCAAATGTAACTCAAATAAGATATCAGTACAAATCAATTAATGAACCAGCAGTGTTGCCTGTCCGCTACTTTAAAAAAAATCTTGATTGCTTGATTGCCGGCACTTTTTAAAAAAATAATATAATCCGTCTTATTTTCGAATTATTTAATCTGGAATAAAATAAGGTGGGAAAATCTACTTCAAAAAGGGGTGGCAATCAAACTATCTGGATTTTTTAAAAGTAGCTACTTGGTAACGCTGTGTAACAGTATTGAATCAAACGTATGAAAATCTATGTGCATATTTGCCAACTTTCGACTTAAATCCCATGAAATGTGAGTTACGTAACCCCTGGGGACGAGCGACCTGAATACGTGCCACTTAAGGGCTGATAATCCTCCATTACAGGGCTGCCACAGGCAAATATTTTTTAATTCCTTTTCGCACCACTTTTTCAAAACAAAAATTTTTTACATATGCTGTCACAACATTTGCGAGAGAAATATAGTACAAAATGTATTTTTTTTTAAATAGTGGTGCGAATAGAATTTAAAAATAATCCCCTGTGGCAGCCCTGCATTTTTCCCCACCAGTTATTATTATTATTATTTTTTGTAAAGCACCACCCCCTGAATACTAGGCCTGGGCACTGACACAAAAATGGCGGCTAACGAAGGCGTATTTTTTTTTAAACGTAGGTACCCACCCTTAAATGTAGACACCAGTATTTTATAAGAGGCTTCTCATACTTGTTTAACACTAGAAAGCCCACGAGTAGTGACTGCTATCAAATGAATATATCTCGGATCGAATCAGAATTTTTTTAAATGAAACTAGTTTAAAAGATACAAAGAAAAAAACTAGTTAAATGGATAAGGTAATAATTTAAAATAAAATTCTGGTGTGAAATATTGTTCTAAAATTTGAGCAAAATTCTCGGTTTTTCTAGTGTTAAGCTCAGAAAAAATAAAGCGAAAAAAACTTAAAAATATTATTGGTACGAATATTTAAGGGAACGTACACACGCTGAAAAAAATCCGCCTTCGGCAGCCGCCGTTTACACGTCAGCGATCATGCCTAGTATTCAGGGGGCGGTGGGTCATATCAGTATGACGACACGTGGGGCTGTCATGCACGAGAGACTAAAATACAAAAAGTTCATTTCAACAAACAGTCTCCCGCGGATTGCTAGATTTCGAAGAATTATTCAGTACGGCCTTACTAAGTTTACCTTATTTAAACAGAACAGTTTCGCGATTCAAGAACGAAAAACTTTCTATTTTGAAAAACCGGTGGTAAAAGATTAAAAATTAAGCAAAGGGCTCTCGTCGCGAAGGGGTTAACCCCTTGGGGACGAGCGGCACGCATACGTGCCGCATGACGCATTCAGAATCCTTGTTTTTTCTCACCAGTAAAATTTTACTGTAAAATTTGCCTTATTCAATCAGCGCATTTTCTCGATTCAAGAAGGCACAAATTTCTGTTTTTAAAAAACGGTGACAGAAGATTAAAAATTTCGTAAAAGGCTCCCGTCCCGAAGGGGTTAAACCAGGTGAAACGAGTTTCGAACTAAATTTTTTTTAAAGAAATTATATCAAACAAGTTCCACGTGTAAACAGGAAATTAAATAGCTAATGATACATCTAAAATACTTTCTGGTTAGAAACCTGTTTAACCTGGTTTAAATTAACTCACATTTTGCGGAAGTTAAGTCGGAAGTTAACAAGTGTGTATATGTATTAAATTAAATGAGCAATTGATCAAATTGAAGGCTTAGATGTCGTATCTTCCCTCGGTAGTTGTTGTTTTGAATTGTTTGGCGATTTTTTGTTGGCGTGTTGGCGGTGTTTACAGATATGACAAACTCGATATGTAAACCCCGTGTGACGTGTGTGTTGTGACGTGTCGTGTTCTGCAACCCCTGAGAAGCTTAGAATTTTGTGGATGTATTTTGATATCGTGTTCTATCGTTGTCTTTTTATTTTTATGTTAAATTTATTGGATGTATTTCATTGACTATAGTTTCTGTAGTCCGTTTAAACGTTCTTGCTGAAGTAATTAAGAAATATGAGGAAATTTTGACAAGAAAGGGAGGTTTGTTTATAGCGTGTCAATGCGTATTAAGCCTATTTTGGAAAATGACGGCGATGTTATGAGAGATATTTCGTGCTGGAGATTTCAAGAAAGCAGATGTCTATTAAGGTATGTTGATAATTTTATTTATATTTTGCTGCTTTAAGAGTTTTTTACAATTTGAGATTGCTACAAAACGAGAACTGCTGAATTTTGAGAATGCTATACCGCGAGAAATGCTGAATTCGGCGATGTTTTTTTTTCGGTAAATGTGTGCGAAGCGCTCATACAACTATTGCTGATTGCCACTTTAGCGAGTTTTGTTTTTTATGTATATTTTGCTGCTTTAAGAGTTTTTTACATTTTGAGATTGCTACAAAACGAGAACTGCTGAACTTTGAGAATGCTATATCGCGAGAAATGCTAAATTCGGCAATGTTTTTTTTCGGTAAATGTGCGCGAAGCGCTCATACAACGATTACTGATTGCCAGTTTAGTGAATTTTGTTTATTGTTTACATTTTATTTTCGTTAAGTCAAACATTCGTATAAACCGGTGCTTGGCGACATTTACTACTTGGCGGAAAAGGGGTTTTCACGCCAAGAAGAATTCCAAGATGGCGGCGGTGGGAACTTATGACATCTGTTCCAAATTGAATAAAATTCGTGGTATTTGCTAAGCACTTTACTTTTGGTAGAAGTAATCATTTCTTAAAAACAGGTACATAATAGTTATTAGAAAAGCTTTTGTGAAAAATTTAACCCTAGATCTACCGGGAATTTTATTCAAGTTTTAATAAAACGTTCTACACCAGAATTTTTATTTAAAACTATTTAACTTATTTATTTACCTTATTTTTGTCTGGTTTATATACTTAGTTTATTTTAAAGAAATTTCTGGTTTGAATGAATATTTTGTATGTACCTGTCGGGTCCAATGGACCCGTCTGGTAGACGGAGGGTTAATTCATTGAATTACGCAATAAAAATGACAAAATTGAATGATAAAATGCTATTTATTTCAAGTATTTAAATAACAATAATATGAAATTAAATAAAATTTAAATATTTATTTATGAAGTATGAAAATCTAGGAAATAAGTTACTAAAATGATATGTATTAGGTTAAAAGTTATTTATATAGTTACGTTTTATTACCATTATTAAAAATCTCACATACATTACAATATCCTAAATAGGCTGGTAAGAAGTAGTAGATCTGTATCTAGGCAGTGGTTCCCAACCTTTTATTGGCCACGCCGCACGGATGCACCTGTAAAATCACGATTCCCCCCCCCCCCACCCCCTCTTCTCACACAGGCTTTCTCTAACATATATCTCTATAGTTGCCAACTTGTACGGATTTGCCTCACCACTAAAATTTAGCAGTAAATTTTACTATAAATAATCGCCGAAACCTAAAGATTACAAACGATGAAACAAGACAAAAATTTCTATAAAATTGTAGTGGTAACAAAAAGCCGTACAAACTAACAGGTATGTATCTTTTATTATTTAAAGAAATTAACTGTATTCACCTGAAAGATGCCTGACAGAGCCTTAACAATAGCTACTCATTTCACATCTTTTTTAACTTATCAAAGAGATGAATTATCACAAATGTTTTTTTTTTAACATGATTATTTAAATTAGGAGATACATCTTCCATATTAAGTAAAAGAGAATTGTGTTGGGCGTTTTCTACTTACCTGAATATTTAAAAAAGTATTATATGATTTGCATTTTTACCTTCGCAAAATGCTTGAAGAGACTCTCATATTTAACATTAAAATTGATAACTCTGACACATTTTATAATTCTTAGTGACTTAATTTAGTGAAAATTTTTCTTTCTATGGATAACTAATTGCACAAGAATCATTTAAAGATTCTGATCTTTATCAATTTTAAGTTGACATTACACAAGAATCATTTAAAGATTCCGATCTTTATCAATTTTAAGTTGACATTACCCCCCCCCCCCCCTCAAAATACATTCATCTTTTTTAGGGTTTCGTTCATCTGACGAAACCCTATTCGTCTCGCTCCTCTGTCTGTCTGTCTGTCCGTCACAGAGCCCGTTCTCAGAAACTACACATGTTGGAGATTTGAAATTTTGCATACTTATAGATGACCACCACACATCATACGACAAATCATAAAATTTTGAAAAAGTCGTACATTTAACCCTTTGGGCTCCTACATGCGTATTTTAAACAATACTTTCTAAGTGAGTCCCTAATTAGGTTGCAGGCATGAAATTTTGCGTACTTATAGACGGACACCTCAGAGCAAACGACAAATCATAAAATTTTGAAAAAGTCATTCATTTAACCCTTTGGGCTCCCACATGTGTATTTTAAACAATTCTTTCTATGTGAACTTCTAATTACATTGGAGGCGTGAAATTTTGCATACTTATAGCTGAATACCTCACATCAAAGGACAAATCATAAAATTTTGAAAAAGTCGTACATTTAACCCTTTGGGCTCCCACATGTGTATATTAAACAATTCTTTCTATGTGAACCTCTAATTAGATTGGAGGCGTGAAATTTTGCATACTTATAGCTGAATACCTCATATCAAAGGACAAATCATAAAATTTTGAAAAAGTCGTACATTTAACCCTTTGGGCTCCCCCATGTGTATTTCAAACAATTCTTTCTATGTGAGCCTCTAATTAGGTTGGAGGCGTGAAATTTTACAAACTTATACCTGAACACCTCACATCAAACAACAAACTATAAAATTTTGAAAAAGTCGTACATTTAACCCTTTGGGCTCCCCCTTGTGTATTTCAAACAATTCTTTCTATGCGAGCCTCTAATTAAGTTGGAGGCGTGAAATTTTACAGACTTATAGCTGAACACCTCACATAAAACGGCAAACTATAAAATTTTGAAAAAGTCGTACATTTAACCCTTTGGGCTCCCACATGTGTATTTTAAACAATTCTTTCTAAGTGCGTCCCTAATTAGGTTGCAGGCGTGAAATTTTGCGTACTTATAGATGGACACCTGATATCAAACAACAAATCATAAAATTTTGAAAAAGTCATACATTTAACCCTTTGGGCTCCCACATGTGTATTTTAAACAATTCTTTCTATGTGAACCTCTAATTAGATTGGAGGTGTGAAATTTTGCATACTTATAGCTGAATACCTCACATCAAACGACAAATCATAAAATTTTGAAAAAGTCGTACATTTAACCCTTTGGGCTCCCCCATGTGTATTTCAAACAATTCTTTCTATGTGAGCCTCTAATTAGGTTGGAGGCGTGAAATTTCACAAACTTATAGCTGAACACCTCACATCAAACAACAAACTATAAAATTTTCAAAAAGTTGTATATTTAACCCTTTGGGCTCCCACATGTGTATTCTAAGCAATTCTTTTTAAGTGAGCCCTTAATTAGGTTGCAGGCATGAAATTTTGCGTACTTATAGATGGACACCTCAGATGAAACGACAAATCATAAAATTTTGAAAAAGTCATACATTTAACCCTTTGGGCTCCCACATGTGTATTTTAAACAATTCGTTCTGAGTGAACCCTAATTAGGTTGGAGGAGTGAAATTTTGCATACTTATAGCTGAATACCTCACATTAAACGACAAATCATAAATTTTCAAAAAATCGTACATTTAACCCTTTGGGCTCCCACAAGTGTATTTTAAACAATTCTTTTTAAGTGAGCCCTATTTAGGTTGGAGGTGTGAAATTTTGCATAATTATAGCTGAACACCTCACATCAAATGACAAACCATAAAATTTTGAGAAAGTCGTACATTTAACCTTTTGGGCTCCCACATGTGTACTTTAAAAAATTCTATCTAAGTGACACCCTATTTACGTTGGAGGTGTGAAATTTGGCATACTTATAGCTGAACAAACCATAAAATTTTGAAGAGTCGTACATTTAACCCCATTGGCTCCCACATGTGTATTTTAAGTAATTCTTTCTAAGTGAGCTCCTAATTATGTTGGAGGCATGTAATTTTGCATACTTATAGCTGAATACCTCACATCAAAGGACAAATCATAAAATTTTGAAAAAGTCGTACATTTAACCCTTTGGGCTCCCACATGTGTATATTAAACAATTCTTTCTATGTGAACCTCTAATTAGATTGGAGGCGTGAAATTTTGCATACTTATAGCTGAATACCTCATATCAAAGGACAAATCATAAAATTTTGAAAAAGTCGTACATTTAACCCTTTGGGCTCCCCCATGTGTATTTCAAACAATTCTTTCTATGTGAGCCTCTAATTAGGTTGGAGGCGTGAAATTTTACAAACTTATACCTGAACACCTCACATCAAACAACAAACTATAAAATTTTGAAAAAGTCGTACATTTAACCCTTTGGGCTCCCCCTTGTGTATTTCAAACAATTCTTTCTATGCGAGCCTCTAATTAAGTTGGAGGCGTGAAATTTTACAGACTTATAGCTGAACACCTCACATAAAACGGCAAAATATAAAATGAAAAAGTCGTCATTTAACCCTTTGGGCTCCCACATGTGTACTTTAAAAAATTCTTTCTAAGTGACACCCTATTTACGTTGGAGGTGTGAAATTTGGCATACTTATAGCTGAACAAACCATAAAATTTTGAAGAGTCGTACATTTAACCCCATTGGCTCCCACATGTGTATTTTGAGTAATTCTTTCTAAGTGAGCTCCTAATTATGTTGGAGGCATGTAATTTTGCATACTTATAGCTGAATACCTCACATCAAAGGACAAATCATAAAATTTTGAAAAAGTCGTTCATTTAACCCTTTGGGCTCCCACATGTGTATATTAAACAATTCTTTCTATGTGAACCTCTAATTAGATTGGAGGCGTGAAATTTTGCATACTTATAGCTGAATACCTCATATCAAAGGACAAATCATAAAATTTTGAAAAAGTCGTACATTTAACCCTTTGGGCTCCCCCATGTGTATTTCAAACAATTCTTTCTATGTGAGCCTCTAATTAGGTTGGAGGCGTGACATTTTACAAACTTATACCTGAACACCTCACATCAAACAACAAACTATAAAATTTTGAAAAAGTCGTACATTTAACCCTTTGGGCTCCCCCTTGTGTATTTCAAACAATTCTTTCTATGCGAGCCTCTAATTAAGTTGGAGGCGTGAAATTTTACAGACTTATAGCTGAACACCTCACATAAAACGGCAAACTATAAAATTTTGAAAAAGTCGTACATTTAACCCTTTGGGCTCCCACATGTGTATTTTAAACAATTCTTTCTAAGTGCGTCCCTAATTAGGTTGCAGGCGTGAAATTTTGCGTACTTATAGATGGACACCTGATATCAAACAACAAATCATAAAATTTTGAAAAAGTCATACATTTAACCCTTTGGGCTCCCACATGTGTATTTTAAACAATTCTTTCTATGTGAACCTCTAATTAGATTGGAGGTGTGAAATTTTGCATACTTATAGCTGAATACCTCACATCAAACGACAAATCATAAAATTTTGAAAAAGTCGTACATTTAACCCTTTGGGCTCCACATGTGTATTTTAAACAATTCTTTCTATGTGAACCTCTAATTAGATTGGAGACGTGAAATTTTGCATACTTATAGCTGAATACCTCGCATCAAAGGACAAATCATAAAATTTTGAAAAAGTCGTACATTTAACCCTTTGGGCTCCCCCATGTGTATTTCAAACATTTCTTTCTATGTGAGCCTCTAATTAGGTTGGAGGCGTGAAATTTCACAAACTTATAGCTGAACACCTCACATCAAACAACAAACTATAAAATTTTCAAAAAGTTGTATATTTAACCCTTTGGGCTCCCACATGTGTATTCTAAGCAATTCTTTTTAAGTGAGCCCTTAATTAGGTTGCAGGCATGAAATTTTGCGTACTTATAGATGGACACCTCAGATGAAACGACAAATCATAAAATTTTGAAAAAGTCATACATTTAACCCTTTGGGCTCCCACATGTGTATTTTAAGCAATTTTTTCTATGTGAACCTCTAATTACATTGGAGGCGTGAAAATTTGCATACTTATAGCTGAATACCTCACATCAAAGGACAAATCATAAAATTTTGAAAAAGTCGTACATTTAACCCTTTGGGCTCCCACATGTGTATTTTAAACAATTCGTTCTAAGTGAACCCTAATTAGGTTGGAGGAGTGAAATTTTGCATACTTATAGCTGAATACCTCACATTAAACGACAAATCATAAATTTTCAAAAAATCGTACATTTAACCCTTTGGGCTCCCACAAGTGTATTTTAAACAATTCTTTTTAAGTGAGCCCTATTTAGGTTGGAGGTGTGAAATTTTGCATAATTATAGCTGAACACCTCACATCAAATGGCAAACCATAAAATTTTGAGAAAGTCGTACATTTAACCTTTTGGGCTCCCACATGTGTACTTTAAAAAATTCTTTCTAAGTGACACCCTATTTACGTTGGAGGTGTGAAATTTGGCATACTTATAGCTGAACAAACCATAAAATTTTGAAGAGTCGTACATTTAACCCCATGGGCTCCCACATGTGTATTTTAAGTAATTCTTTCTAAGTGAGCTCCTAATTATGTTGGAGGCGTGTAATTTTGCATACTTATAGCTGAGAACCTCGCATCAAACGACAAATCATAAAATTTTCAAAAAGTCGTACATTTAACCCTTTGATCTCCAACATGTGTATTTTAAACAATTCTTTTTAAATGAGCCCCTAATTAGGTTGGAGGCGTGAAATTCTACATACTTATAGCTGAGCATCACACATCAAACGGCAAATCATAAAATTTTGAAAAAGTCGTACATTTAAGCTTTTGAGTTCCTACATGTGTATTTTAAACAATTCTTTCTAAGTGACATTCTATTTAGGTTGGAGGCGTGAAATTTTGCTTACTAGCTGAACACCATCATGCGACAAATCATAAAAATTTGAAAAAGTCATACATTTAACCCTTTGGGTTCCCACATGCGTGTTTTAAGCAATTCTTCCTAACTGAGCCCCTTATTAAATTGGAGATTTGAAATTTTGCATGCTTATTATAGCAGAACACCTGAGGCCAGGCGACAAATTATAAAATCTTGAAAAAGTCTTACGTTTAACCCTTTCAGCTACCACATATATATTTTAAGCAATTCTTTCTAAGAGAGCCCCTAATTAAGTTGGAGACATGAATTTTTGCATACGTATAGCTGAATACCTCAGACCACACGACAAATCATAAAATTTTCAAAAAGTCTTATATTATTTACTCCTCCGTGCTCTAACGTATATTTTAAGCAATTTTTCTAACCTCCGCTCTTTTCACCCGGGGAGCACTTTTCCAACTTTTGCCGACACCCCTTTGACCATTCTTTCATATTATGCACCATAGCCTTACATATTTGAGTTCCACTTTTTACCGCCAGGGGCGCCTACTTATCTCGGGTGCTATGGGCCTAATCCCTTCGACTAATATACATACGGATAGTATGTAAAACGGAGTTTCGTTCGGATAGAGATTTGTTTAGAATAGAGTGCGCCCCTGGTTGCGAAATGTGGAACTAACAGATTTTTCAAAAGGATAAAGTGTTTTGAAATGAATATTAAACGAAACCCTCTGTGCGATCTGTGATCACACTTACCCACTTGTTTTCCTTTTCGATTATCGTTAATTGGCTGTCATGTATTATCATATTTTAAAATTTTAAATTGTAAATATTTTATATTCATTTACAGTGTAGGAGGGCCTGCATAAATATTTAATATTTACACATTTCTTTTTCTAATGCTATTTAAGATTGATAAGTTTTATAAGGCTGGTAGCGCCACGCTTAGATGTTTCAAACATATTTTAAGTAAAATAGGTTTAAGACAGTAAAATTTGGATATACCCCTAAGTAGTTTAAGTAAAAGTTTTTTCATGTTACATGCAACATATGCAAAGCAAATAGAAATACAAAGCTCCTTTAATAAGTAATCGAAAAATTTGTGAAAAATTGTAAAAAAGATATTTAACCAGAAAAATAATAAAATTTAAATAAAAACAAAGTATTAAAATATTTTTAAAGATTATTCATATAATTATTCTGGTGTTGAGTTTATTTTAAGCTTTTGATTCGAAACTTTATAAAATTCAACATTTTTTATCATTATTATTATTATTTTAATTTTGCATTTTTATTTTTAGTCTAAAAGATTACATTTCCAAAAAACCTGGTAGCAAAGTAGGTGAGTTACAAATTTGAAATTGCCCCCTAAAAGGTCAAGTTGCCCCCCCCCCCCCCTCCGGTGTGGCGTGCGCCCCACGTTGGGAACCACTGATCTAGAGTAAGGTGAAAGGGGCCATCGTACCACTATTTTCGTATACGTTCGCTTTATTTAATGGTAGATATATTATGCAATTAACCCTGTCAGGGGCGGGTAACTGTTTTGTTGTAATGTTTGAAACTCACCAGTATTTTGGAACAATTTCATTTAAAAATAATTCAATTTGTTCATAGCTGCCAAGCTCCCACTCATTTTCCGTAACTTGTGGGTTAATTTGACTCAAGTTGGCCATGTTTCATACCAGAAAATTTATTTCATTTTTATTTATTTAATTTCAGACTTTTACGTGGAACGTATATAATTTCATTTCTTAAAAAAATTCCGTTTCCATAGCTGCCAAATCTTACCCTTTTCTGTACCAAAAACAATTGAATAGTAATTTCTGCCGTATTTGATCAGCAGATTACAGTGATTAAAAAAGGTAATATTTACTATTAAAGTTTTGTGGTACAAAAAAAATCGTAAGAGTTGGAAGCTATGTGAATCGAAACATATTAACCCTTAAATGCATAAATTATTCTTTTAGAATTGTCTTTTTTATTCTTATATTTAGGATTTGACACCAGAAATTTTAAGAGAGATTTTTAACTTTATTTAGTAGCATATTTTTGTAATTGTTAGAGGATTAATATTTCTATATAAATATAATGGTTGCTAAGAACTTAATTTATTCATTAAAAGTTAAACAAAAAAGTTATGCAAATTTGCCTCACTATGCATTTAACCCTTAATTCTCGCTCCCGTCATATTCCCGGGCTGTGACTTTTATTCAGATTATTCAGATTTGTTTGATTCCCACCAGTTTTATGGAATAGTGTAATTGACTTTATTATGGTATCATTTTACCTGTCATTAAATAAGGTGAACGTTTCTTTTTCAAAAAAGTGGCGCCAATAAGCAATTTGAAATTTTAAACCGTAATTTAATGCGACCGTTAAGGGGTTAAGGGTTAAACTTGGTTCAAATTAAGTCACATATTACGGAAGATCAGCGTGAAATTGATTTATAGGCATCTATGAATTTTGTTTTCACGAACAATATACAAGCAAATTTTCATTAAAATATCTACTAGAATTTTGATTAAAATTAGGTGATATAAGTAATATACCGCCGTCCTTAAAAGAGTTAAATGAGGCAAAGAATAGTATAAAAAATAGTGATTTGATTTCCCTCTTATAAAATGACTCTGAGGACGCCACTGGTGATAAAATGAATTTGTAAATAACTTCTATTTCTCGTTAGTATTAGAAAATGTGATATGAGTATCTTCATCAGATTTTATCCTTTAAATCAATGCGTAGTTTGCCGAAGAAATTTTCCATCCAGAGAGTGTCAATTGGTCCCTTGATGTGGAATTAACCTTATATTTTCAGCATTATCCTGGCATTGATTGCTGATATCACAACACCTGAAAATGAATATAGATATTATTAAATAATATATGCACATATTCCGTTGTAAAACTGGAAAACTTTAGTTGTAGCTAGTTAAAATCCTATAAAGTTCTATTCTATTAATTTTTTTCCATTTTTAAACCTATAAAGTTAATATTATAAGAGCTCAGATCATAAAGGTGGTATGTTACAAATAGTGTTGCCAGGTGTCCCGCGTCAATCGAGGCTCCAAATGCTCTGAACACCAGTATTTTAAAGTAATTTTTTTCACCTTATCTAATGGCAGAATTAGCTGCGATTAAAGATGGCTAAAGCAGAGGGCTCCTAGTGATCCGTTTTTTGTAAACAAGTATTATTTTAGAGAAAAATCCGTGGTAGGTTTTAGCAACAATCAGGGTTGTCGCATCTGGCGGATTTTTTATTTAGAGATATTGAATTCACACCAAAAAAATTTGAATACCAGTTTTCCTTTATTTTATTTATGGAATATCTGTAATCTAAAAAGCAAAAGTAACTATTAAAACTTACTGGTGAGAATTCCGAATGCCTAATAAAAATTCAGCCAGATGAGGCAACACTGGCAACAATAGCAATAAAGACGCCTTTCGAGGTAAGTTTCGGCGAAAATTGTAAATTAATTTTTCCTTTAAAAAAAAAGTAGTGTTTAAAACACGGACCGAGTGGGAGCCCTACGAAATAAACTGTAAGAAATTAAGGCTGTCCAGAGCATTTGTAGATCTGATTTATGCGGGACATTTGGCAACACTAGTTACAAAATAGAAAAAATTGAGTTAATCATATGATTGAAGATAATCAAGGGTCCTCTGCCATCTGTTAAACTACTATTTGAAAAAATCTATTACTCACAGAGATTTTAATTGATAAAGGAGGCATTTGACAATAAACGCAAATAATTTGGAACTTTACAGATCATTTTTTCAAAATGATGATTGTGTCAATTACCACCTTTATCATCTGAGCTCTTCGTTTATGACTTTATATTTTATGTTTTATTATTAACTCTATATTATTCTGTATTATTATTACTTACGTGATTCAATCACTGCACAGTCTACTAAGCAAAATTTCACTATAGATAGCATTTATCGGTCCCTCGACGTGGTATTTACTATACGTTCTTAATAATCTGTGAGGATCATACGTTGTTTCAGAAACCACCTGGTAATAAAAAATTAAAATTTGTATTTATTTGTTCATTTATATATGAGTCATTCCCTGAAAAGTGGCTGTTTTTTTTTTTTTTTTTTTTTTTTTTTTTTTTTTTTTTTTTTTTTTTTTTTTTAAATTGCGGCCCAATAAAATTGCCTCAAAAATCTCAAAATTTAGCCTATAAGTACCTTATTGTTATATTTATAAAAAAAAAATAATATGAACCAAACTGTACCTGATGTATCTTCTGAGATTTTAATTTCAAAGGACTTTCATTGCTAAAATTTTCAAATAAATGTCTATAACCGGAATTTAAGAACAATTTTATTTCTAAATATGAAAAATGCTATAGTTCACATGCATGTTAAATAGTAAAAAGTTTATAAAAAGTCTGGTGGCATCGTGGCTCTTGGGAATAAGTGGTTTCATAAACATACCACAGCCCTTGAAAAAGTTAAAAAAGAAAAGAAATTATAATTAGAAGTCATACTGTCAATAAATATTTTTTTTTTTTTTTTTTTTTTTTTTTTTTTTTTTTTTTTTTTTTAACTCTAAGTCAATTGAAACAAATAAATAAATAAAAAAGCATTAACATTTAGCAGAGTTAATGTTTATTTGAATTAGTACAAAAAAAAATATTTATTTTTAACTTCTCCCAGTAAAATAATAAAAATTAAAAATGTATTATCTTTACTTACGCTAATTAAATGTCTTATGAGTGTTTTAATGTGTATTTTATTGCATTAGATTTTCTTATTTTACTCTTTAGTACATATATAAATGTATTTAGATCCTTCACTCATATATTAAAATTATGAGGGAATGATTGTGAGCGAATGATGATATACTTCTTGAAAACCATTTTATACAAAAAAGATTAGTCTAATGTATATTTTCAGTTACTAAATATCTTTTGAAACACATTTCTAATAATATAACAACATAAAAACGACATTTCATTAGTTTTTATTAAATTTATAATAGATGAGGGAATGATGGACAATAAGAAAATTACTTTGATCTAGCACTTGAAAGATATGTGCTAGCTATTCAGGAATGTTTTTGAGCAAACAACAAGATAGATGAAGGTATATATAAATATCATACAGACATACATACAATAAATACAATAAACCCAACTGGAGTGAAAAATTAGCCAGAGCCAGGAATCGGATCCGGGACCACAACTCGATTCCTGGCTCTGGCTAATTTTTCACTCCAGTTGGGTATATTGTATTTATTGTATGCATGTCTGTATAATATTTATATATACCTTTAACTGTTGAATGCAGGCGTTATTTATGTGTGTATGTGTGTTTTAATATATATTGTAGTATGCGTGTTTTATTATTATAACAAGATAGATACTTCACTTTACTCATGTGCAAACTGTCCTAGACATATATAAAGCATGTGCTGCTTTCTACTAAGTAAATAGGGGCAAATTTATAGTTATGTGAGGGAATGATGACAAATACTATGAACATCATTAAAAAGTGCCCTGACTCTTTCATTATATAAAATATAAATGTGATTAAATGGCTAAATATTTATGCAAGTATATTTAATGGATTGAAAAGCAAATAATTATAAACATACGTGCTACAATGGCAGAGAAAGCATTTTCTTTCCTACATGTGTGGATGGGGACATAGTGAAGAAATGATATTTGCATTAAAAAATACATTTAATTTATCATATTTCAATTTTAATAAGCAAATAATTACAGTTTATATGTATAACTGATTAATATTGATAGTTTAAATAACTTTTTCTTTTTGTAATTTTAAAAATATGTCTTCAAGACCACTGGGACATAAAATTGCCACTTTTCAGAGAATGACTCATATACTGGTATCCAAAAGTTAAGCAATAAACACAAAATGCAAACTTTTGAGATATAAAGCTAATTCTAAGTGCTCAAACGAATGTTATATAAACATTAGGTGTAGCAAATATGTTCTATCCCTACAGTCCAACAAGTCGATGTGACGTCACAAATTTCACAGCCATTGTGGTGAACCGCTGCCATCGAAATACTCAAGGCCAGGGGATACGAGTGTGATGTCATCACTAATCGACCGACTTCTCACTAGTATTGCAATCCACACCGGGAAATTTTGAATAGCAATTTTCTTTTATTTTATTTGTGGAATATCTATCATCTTATAAAACAATAAAAACTATTTGAACTTACTGGTGAGAATTTGGAATCCCCCCCAATAAAAAATCAGCCAGATGCGGCAACACTGTGGCATTCCACATCTGTGTGAATTTTTATTTAGGGATTTCGAATTCTCACCAGTAAGTTTAAATAGTTATTATTGTTTTATAAGATGATACATATTCCATAAATAAAACAAAATTGCTATTCCAAATTTATATATATATATATATATATATATACAAACTCGGTTTATGGAGTCAGATGTCGCCATCCGAAGAATCTACAAGAGTCTTTTTCCATTTCTTCCGGTCAAGGGTTCATTCCTCTTCCAGACCTCTATCCCTCATTGCCTTTGAAATATCATCCATCCGGTACTTTCGTGGCCTTCCCCGTTTCCTTTTTTTTTGTTTGTTTCATAATTGAATGTTATTTTGGGTAGCCTTTCCTCATTCATTCTTTTGACAGGACCATATCAGATTAATTGCTTTTATTGAGTATCATCTAATATGGTTATAATCTAATATGGTCTAATAATTTTCCAAATTTTCCGGTGTGAATTCCAACGCTAGTGTGAAGTCGGCCGATTAGTGATGACGGCACACTCGTGTTCTCTGTCCTTGAGTATTTTGATGGCAGCGGGTGAACCCAAATGTGATACACAGTGGTGGAAAAAAGTTTAAGACAACATGCTAATTTTGTTGTTTAGAATAAAATTCTGAAAAGAGTTATATATTTTGAATTTAGGCACATATATCTGATAAAATAGGTGAAGTTAATTCAATTGTAAATGTAAAAAAGTATTTTTATCTACAAGTGTTAAAATCTTAGAATTAAAAAAAAAAAAATGGAAATAAGTTTACGACCGGTAACTTCTTTTAAATCTAGCATAATGAGATGACGTCATGACTAGTATTTTATGCGGTACTCATCTGTGATGATACTTATATCTTTTAGGGTCGTTCGGAAAGTCGTGTCCGTTTGGGAAAATCAATTCGTACCGGAAAATTCTATCATTTAATTATTAGACATTAATTCAGATATCTAATGCCTAATAATTACCAGACAGAATTTTCCGGTACGAATCGATTTTCCCATACGGACAGGACTTTCCGAACGACCCAGCAATAGTCGCTAGGATTTGAAGTTTTGGGATATGCAACCAGGTTTGCCCGTGGGCTACTTTTTTAAATTCAGATTTCTGGATTGGCAGCACTTTTTTGACATGGTAAAATTTCCCTTGGTTTCGCCTTAATTAACATGTCGTTAAATAAGGCGAATTTTACGATTTTCAAAAAGCGGTGCCAATCGAGAAATATGAATTAATAAAAAGTAGCCCACTTGCAACACTGTATGCAATTGCTGTTTTCAGCATGGGTCGGGGAAAATCATTGATTCAAGAAGAAAAGTGTAAAATCAGGGAATTTTTTGAATTGCGGGCCAATTGAAAGGCAAAATTGCCCAATAAATAAATACATTTAAAACTGTTGTGTCCAATTTTTTTTACAATCCAGTGAACGATAGAAGAAATAAAAGAAGTGGATGGCTATCAAAATCTCGGCTCGGTGTATATATATGGAACATTATTAGATCGGTAGTTCAACATTGTGCCTATTTTTCGACTATAAAATCTGGTCTAAAATTCTCAGTAACGTTCAAAACTATCAGAAATGTGTAAACAAGTACGAATGCTTGAAATATGCTAAATTCAAAGCCAAGCCAAAACTACAAAGGGGTCACATTGATGAAGTATAAAATTCGCTTCTTCCAATGTCTTAATATTCAAGCTAAGGCGAAAATTGGTTTTTACTAATAAAACAAAATTACTAATAAAACAAAATCATACCGAAACAATAAAATATCAGAAGAATTTTGATTAAATTCAATTATATAAAACATAAATAAATAAAAATGTATGAAACATTAAAAAAATATACTATTCTTACATACTCGATGAAAATGACAAGCACATTTTCCCTGCATAAAATCTTTGTATCTCGCTGTAGTGATGTTGAATGTATCAATGACTTCAAAATTATAATGATGAGCAAATTCTGAAAGTCCTTTGTTATGCAGAAGTAATTTTTGTTGTTCTCCCTAAAATTGAAATAAAGAAGAATACTGTATAATAAGTAATAAAGTACCTTATATGCGTACCTGCAAACTTACTGATAATTCCTGTAATACTATACCAATAACCACAGCTGCGAACTTACGATAATTTCCGTAAAATTGTTTTAGCGTGATCTAGGTCAAATAAGCGATATTTAAACCGGAAAAAATTATAATAAATAAATTTCTATAAGGAACACAATGAAACAAGACACATAGAAATAAATATTTTTTTTTGGTTCGAAACGCGTTTATTTACTACAGGAGATATCGGTACAGTTTTACGGATATAATCTGCAATTTATTTATGGTCTTGTTTCTTTGTCCTACTTCATTAATAAGCAAATATTTCCGGTGAGAGACATCTTTATTTGACATGGGTTATATTACTACAATTTTACGGAAATTATCTGTAAGTTGGCAGCTATGCTTATCGTATCACATGCTATCATAACTATCAACATACCGATGATTTCCGTAAAAGTGTGTCCATTTACGGGTCAAATAAGCATGCTTCATACCAAATATTTTTTTTCAAATAAATGAAGTTAAATATGAACCATAAGTAAACAAGATACATAATAGTGAACAATTTTTCTGGTTCGAAATGTGTTTAAATGCTACAGAAGATATTGGTACAGTTTTTATGGAAATCATAAACGAATAGCCACTATTTGTTTTCAAACATATCTATTTTATATATAAAAAATAATACGGAGAAACAAATCTTCTAATATTCTCTTCTTTTTAATCCTACTTAATCATTCCTGTTTAACCCATTGCACTCCAAATATTGTTAGCAAAAGAGGTTACATACCTGCCAGGTCTCTCTGTTTGACTACCACTATTTCCAAATAGAAATATTTGCTTTGTTTAATGACATTTACAAAAAAATGAAATATAGATAATTTTCAGAAACAGTGGTACTTGACATAGAAGTTTCTGTGCTTGTCCGCCTATTTCGATTTTTAGCACTATTTCCAAATATAAATCTTTGCTTTTTTAATCACCGATTTCTTCGATTAAATCAGGCGAAGATCATCATTTGTAAATTCTAATAACAAAAAGCATAACATGTGACTGGAAAAAACAGAGTATTTATTTTCTGTAATAGATGTCGATGTGATTCACACTCGATAAGCAAAGACATAGGGTTAAAAACACTGTAAGACTTACAGTAGAAAACTTCAATTTTTTTGCCTGAAATTCGTTTACTTCCACAAATTCTTGAAGGTAAATTTCACTTTGTTTAATCTCAAAAAATTCTTGTCATTATACAATTCAAGTATTTTTATTTTAAAATAGTCGTAGCTTGGCGACCCGTACGCCAAAGTTTGAATATCCTTAAATTAGATTAGATTAGAAGATCTTTCATGGAAAACGAGTTTAAACGAATGTCAGCATTAACCCTTTCGGGACCAACCTCTCTTACACAAATTTTATTCGTTTGATACTACTTATTTTTTAAAAGTTGCCATTACTTACATAATCACAAAAGCGCCCAAATTAAATACAGCCGATATTACTTCCCTTTATTACTGGTGGCAAAAAGAAATTCTGGATGTACTTTTTGAAGGAGCATATATGCACTTGTGGTACTGAACGGGTTAACCCTTTATCTACTGACGGTACTTATAAGTACCATTAAAATAACTTGTTATAAAATTCATTTAATGCATAGATTAGTAGTAATACACTTTAGAATGAGTTATCGATACATTACATTGTCTTGTTCCAAAAGCATTATTGGTTACACAAAACAAAAATATTTTTAAAAGGATGATTTCTTTTGCCATTGCATCTTTTCAGCTTTCTTGGCATTTGGGGGGGGGGGGGTTATTCTGAAATATTTCTATATTTCTAATGTAAGAACATTATATTTGTACATTTCCTAATTCTAAAAAATACTAAGAAAGATTTTTAAAATAAAAGATTTGAGTGGGTTTATAAATGTTGCACAAAATCCCTGTAAATTCAAATTTAATTAATCCTTCGAAATCCTTCATTCCTTCTAAAATTTATTAAATTATTATGTAAACCTTCTAATGTAGTTTCAAAAATTCACGAAAAATGCTTTAGAAGATAAAATTTTCATGAATTCATAATTCAATACATAAAGGGTTAAACAGTGTTGCCGCATCTGGCAGATTTTATATTTAGGGATATTGAATTCACACCAGAAAATTTTGAATAGCAATTTTATTTTATTTTACTTTATTTATGGAATATCTATCATCTCATAAAATGAAAATAACTATTTAAACTTACTGGTGAGAATTTCGAATGCCTAATAGAAAATCTGCCAAATGCGGCAACACTGGCTTTAACCCTTTCTGACGCTGAGTAATTCTGATTATTTACTGATGAAATGATGAACTGACACCAGAATTTATAAAAGAATTTATTAAAAAATACGAATATTCTGAGCACTAGTAAAGCAAAAATTAGGTGTTCTTTTCCAAGGACCACCCGCGGAAGGATTAACCCCTTCGGGACAAACGGCCGTAGGCCACATAAGGTGCTTAGAATATCTTTTATTGTAATTTTTGCCTTATTTACTCAGGGCATTTTTTCGATTCAATTAGGCTTAAATTTCTGTTATGAAACTCCGGTGATAGAAGATTAAAAATTCTATAAAAGACGCTCGTCCCCAAGGGGTTTGAGTGGTGATATCAAGGGGCGATGACATAATTTTAGTCTCCAAATTCCAAAGTTTCACCAAAAATTTATTGATTTCCGAGCATTTGTAAATAAATAAAAAAATTGTTTCCTAATCAATTCGTTCGAATTAACACTATAAATGCCAACATATCTTAATTATTCCGGTGTTTTATCCAAGACAAACATATTTTGTACAGAAAATTTTATTTAATATTTTTTTTTAATATAATCTAATAAGTAGAGTAGACCGGGGTAGTTGGCCCACTTTTTCTTCTAATAATTAAAAAAAAAATTACAATTCAACATTTTAAATTTCTTTTTATGTTACCACTATCAGTGTACTTTTAGGAAGAAGTCACAATAGTAAAACTTTAAAATACGAGTATTAACTATAAGTATTAGTTTAGAAGCTCAAATTGACACCAAGTCGCTTGGGCCAACCTGCCCCGGTAGAAGTTTAAGAAATGATCAAAATTTTACCAAATCTTAACTTTTAATTCTTGCGAACGAAAACACAATATAGCCTCCTAAATTAAAATAAAAATTTTAAATATTAAAACTGTGAGTTATTCAAATTATTAACTTCGACCAAAAATTGCTTTAAAAATTGATTTTATTTTCTCATAAAAAATGTCTTCAATACATTTCGGAACAGCAATAAATTTTAATAAAGGCATGGCAGGTGTTAAAACACCGTAAATCTTAGAATACAGTAATTTAAGAAATCATTCATCCTTAATTAGGTCATTTATTATAAACACCAGATGATAAATAAATTGTATCAAGGCCTCTGTATATCTGTTAAGTGCAATAATTCTTTTCTTTCGTTTATTATGTTTTTCTAACGCATCATTCCCTTCAAATTTCTGTTAGTAAAATGTAATATTGCTTCATGGTGCTTTGGGTAATGCCAGCTTCTTTGAAATAATGATAATTTTCGTTTATATAAAACTTTAATTCCTAATCAAGTATAAAAAACCCAATTTGTTTATCATGAAATATATATATATATTATTGATTACATTCGTGATTTATTATTGGTATAATGAGATTTAGATAATCTAATAAGTTAGGATATAGCAATGTGCTTCATATAATTATGTTGGATGATATCATTTTTTTGCATTTTTTGTTTGAACTGCTGATCTTTATTAACGGTTCAAGAAGTGTAGTTCGATTCTGTCTGTAAAAGGGACAACATGTCTCTTAAAGGAAAATATATTTTTTGATAATTAAACAATTGTTTCCTGAAACTGCCCTTTTTATGGATTATGAAGACAGAAAAGATTATTTAGTTTCAACGAATAACTACCGAGGTAAGAGGTTTTCACTTCATAAAATGTAATGTTATTAAAGCATTATTTGTGGCAAACTCTTCTCTGAACGGGGGAACAAGGGGTTTTCATTAATAATTGAGAAATACAAGATTCGGATGGATTTTGATTGTTAGATTTGTTACTTTTAGCGGTAGTATGAACACTAGGAGGCCGGACTTTTAGGTAGATTTCGTAATAAATACTACCTATTGAAATCTTCCATTTGTTAGAATTTTTGAAAAACTTTTGCAGATCTACACCGATCATGACCCCTAGAGCCCAAAACCACACCCAGTTAAATTTTTTATCTATCTATCTATATATATATATATATATATTACTTTTCTATGGACACGATAACATATCCAACCAGTTTAAAGTTTTCAAACTTCTAGGAAAAGGGCCAAAAAATTATGCATGACAGATTTTTGATATAATTAAAAATGGCTTCAAGAAGTGTAAAAAATAGGGTTTTCAGAAGAAAAAAATTCATAACTTCGTCAATGCACAAGATATCAAGTTCACTTAAATTTATCAAAAATCCTCTTAATATTATCTACAACTTTTTTATTGACAAGCTTTTGATAGGAGCAACTCTTACAGCAAAAAGAAATTAAAAACATAAAAGTGTGTGTGTGTGGGTGGGGAGGTTGTATAAGAAATAAAATCACATTTCCCTTAATCCGCTAAGTTCTTGGTGAAATTAGTACTTAACTTCGAAATCTACCTGCGCCTGTAGGCCAAGCCAACAGGGATTTTTCTATAATTATGAAAGTTATAAATGTTTTTGTACAACAGGAGCAGATGATTTAATTTGGGGAAGAGGTAAACAACATTATAACTTTATTTTTTAAAAAGAGCGATTGGAATAACTAGGAATTCAATAAATAAAATATTTCCTTACTATTAATTAATAATAAATTAAAATAATAACGAATGTTTATTAAAATAATTCATTAAAACTATCAAAATTCCAATACCCCAGAGCCAAATTCCTACGGGGCATGTTGGCCCAGGGCCAACATGCCCGTGTCAAATGGGCCAACTAACCCCGTATTGTCATTTTTGTTTTTCATGACTGAAAGGAATTATTCTGAAAGTATTTCAATAAAAAAACATGCCCTACAATAACTACGAACAATTATTTTTCTGAATTATTATATATCAAAATCTAAAATGTAATCTACAAACAAATAAAAAACGATTATTTATAAGAGACGAAATTTACTCGCCTTTGCAAAATTTTGAATATTCTCAATAATTCTTTAACGGACGCTCCGACTTCAATGGTGCTGATGTTGGAGGAGGAAAGCGAAGCAACGCATGCTTGGCTGGACTGATAATGTCATCTAACGCAAAGTTTAAAATATATCGCGACTGGGCCAACACAACAAGCCCCTATGGCCAACTAGCCCCGGTCAACCCTACCTTATAGAAAGAAGACACATTTACATACAGGGTGATTAAAAAAAACTTTTACAAAATGACATGGCAAATAAGACATTCAACAAGGATAAAAAAATCACATAGGAACATAGGGTCGCAAACACTTATTTAGTGACAAATGCAGTGTTTCTTCGTAATTGAACCCGGGTTCACGGAAATAATTTCCTGAAAAATAAAAACATTGTAATGAAAATGCAACGATATGTACTGTGTTTTGCATGAAGCGTGATAACATCATGAAAAGATCTGGAAAACATGCTGCTCAAGCAATCGATGATACCGTATGAATTGTTAATCACAGCCCAAAATGTGGAGCGTCCAGTGCCTACTGCTGGCACGTATAATGCAAACTTCTGTAACTTTTGTTTGGTGTTATCACATTTACAACAAAGGTGCGAATGTCTGTTAAATGTTTTATTATAATATACTTCCGTTTTCTGAAAGTTATTAACGTCAACCCAAACTGAGTTAGGATGAAACACCCTGTATTTGTGACTCAATTAGTGGTTTGCGACCCTATGTTCCTATGTGATTTTTTATTCTTGCTGTATGCCTGATTTGCCATGTCATTTTGTAAACGTTTTTCTGAATCACCCTGTGTACATACTTTTCGGTTTAAAACATGTCTGTCTTGGATCAGACTCCGAAATAGTTAAGAGATGTTGGCATCTATGTTAGGAGTTTGTTGACAGGCAATTTATGTTAAATGAAATTTAAAAAACGTTTTATTGTTATCAGTATCTTTTACATTTACTCTTCGTTTTTTGTAGAAATCTGCGACTAAATAAGGCGAAACTTATTTTTTTAAATTTCTGGTAACCATGACACATAAAAGTTGACCGCTTCGAAAATACGTCACCTGACGACTGCGGACAACATTGTGTTATAAAAAGAGTGTGCTCAAATCATTAATATAATCTAACTCTAATCATTAAAAAAGTAAAGCAATGTATCCTGTTTTAAAAAAATTAAAACGCCTTCAAGCAGGGCTGTAAAAATCTAGGCGCCAGCGGGAAGCCTCTCACCGCTAAATTTTATTAGTTTTCTTCGTTTAAATTTTATTAGCATTCTTACAAAAAATTTAGACGAAATATTATACGAAAAATAACAAATAAAATTTAGTGGTGAGAGACTTCCCGATGGCGCCTATATTTTTACACCACTGCCTTCAAGGACAAGTAATTGTGTTGATGTAATGTTGAATTCGCACCAGAATTTACGAAACATTTTATTTGAGAATAAGGAAATGCAATTTTACAATTTATTCTCTCCAAAGTTATAAAAGTAACATTTTGTATAAAATGTCTTTTATAAATCGTAATTAAATATAAGTGGTATAAAAAAGAACCGCCTTTCAAGAGGATGAATTACCAGCTCGAATTAAAAAAATATTCTTAAATTTTCATCTTTTTATTGACATTTCTAACTTTGTTTCACACACTGTACTTTTTAATTATATAAATTAGTACTAAACGTATCGGGAATTTTACTCTAGTTCTATAAAAATATTTCATACCACAATTTATATTAAAAACTATTTAACTTCTCTAGTTAACCTTTTTCTGTGATTTATATTTTATTTATTTTAGGAAGAAATTTCTGGTTCGAAATTAAATATTTTCCTTTGGTATCTGTCAAATTACCGGTTGTTAGTATATTTGGTGTTAAAGTAGGAATAAAAAATTTTAAGACTGACACATAATTGAGAAATATTTAACATTACACATCTAATTTTTTTTTCAATTAAGCTTAATACAATTCAGTTCAGTTATTGTATTCATTTTCACAACAGGAAATATTGCACTTTCTTTCATAAGTACTTCAAAAATAAATAAACGTGTCATGTGTAGGTAATTATATGTTTAGTGTTTTATTTTGCTGGATTTCAATTAGAATTTCAAGCTACCTAATCCTGCATTTGATAAAAAAAAGCATTTTGTAACAAGGTGCGCACAGTTTCTTTTTTTAGTATCACTATTTCTTAACAGCAATATTTACCTTATTTAATCGCAGAACTTTTCAATTAAAAAAGGCAACTATTACTATTCGGAAATAGTGGTACACAAAAATAAGCACGTCTACGTACCCCGTATAAAGTTTGGTAAAACTATATAATACTAATAGATTTTAACATATTTAAACTTTTTTTAAAAAACTAGAAAACAGTTCGTTTTTCCTCTTTTGTAATGGACTATATCAGATGCTTTAAGGCTATGATAATTTTATATTAAATCTTATAGTTACAGTAAAAATCTGTAATCGAAATCATAAAATTCATTCTCAAGAAATAAAAAGTTTGACAGATAAAAATTGCAATTAGAACCTATATATAATTGAACAATATCACAATACGAATTGAATATTTCCAACTGAGCAAAAAATGCCCTGGCTGGTAATCGAACCTAATCATTGGCTTACAAGGCCAATGTTTTACCGTTTAAGCTAACTGGGCTGACAACCAGCCAGCATATTTCGCTCAGAAACCTTATTGGTAGAAACATCTGGTCTGTCATGTAGACAGCTCAACAGAATAAACCGTAGTTAAAGGAACTCCAGGTCTTACTACCAATAAGGTTTCTGAGCGAAATATGCTGGCTGGCTGTCGGCCCAGTTAGCTTAAACGGTAAAGCATTGGCCTTGTAAGCCAATGATCTGGTTCGATTTCAGCCTGGGCATTTTTCGCTCATTTGGAAATATTCAATTCGTATGACAACTTTACCAATCAGTTATGGAGTTCCTGTACCTACGGTTTATTCTGTTGAGCTGTCTACATGACAGACCAGATGTTACTACCAATAAGGTTTCTGAGCGAAATATGCTGGCTGGTTGTCGGCCCAGTTCGCTTAAACGGTAAAGTACTGGCCTTGTAAGCCAATGATCTGAGTTCCATTCCTAACCTGGGCATTTTTCGCTCAGTTGGAAATATTTAATTCGTATGATAACTTTACCAATCAGTTTGATTGCGTTAAAATTATAATCAATATCCCAATATTTTTACATAATATTTCACATTAATTAATCACAAAAAATTTTTATAATTTATGCGACTAAAACGAAGTGATTGCACAATATGTGATTGAAATATTAAAATATTTTTTTAAATATGAAACAATGGTGGCAGGCTTCTTGGAAATTCCATTGAGTGTAGATACCAGTGACGCAGCCAGAGGGGGGGGGGAGTCCAGATGCACTGGACACCACTAATTTTATAAAGTTTTCTTATCCTTATGTAATCAGAGAATTTCCTGCTATTAATCAAGGCGAAAAAACTTTTCAATTTTAGTGGTATGGAGAGCATTTGCCCCCCCCCCCTTTCTATCTACGCCACTGGTAGGCACCGTGATCTACATATTAAACAATACTTCATACTATGTAACTAACATTAATTTAGATGTAAATTTCCAACTGGGCGAAAAATGTCCGGACCAGGATTCGAACCCGGGACCTCCCTGGCTGAAGCCGCCAGTGCTCTGCCATCTGAGCTATCCCGGACGATTCTGGTCGAACTTTTTCACCCAGCTAACCTTGATGATTACAGCATCTGGTCTGAAACCTGGTTCAGCTCAACAGAATAAATCAACAGATTTATTCTGTATAAAACAGATTTATTCTGTTGAGCTGAACCAGGTTTCAGACCAGATGCTGTAATCATCAAGGTTAGCTGGGTGAAAAAGTTCGACCAGAATCGTCCGGGATAGCTCAGATGGCAGAGCACTGGCGGCTTCAGCCAGGGAGGTCCCGGGTTCGAATCCTGGTCCGGACATTTTTCGCCCAGTTGGAAATTTACATCTAATATGATTTGTTTACCAATTGGAATAATTGTGTTAATATTAATCTAGTGTAACATTAATTTACTTACAGCAGTTAATGAATGGACATTGTCAACAGGCTGGTGAAATCCTGCTCCTAAAGTCTTCATAACCAGTTTAATGCCATTCAGATGCTCTCTAAAAAGGATTTTTCATGATAATTCCAAATAAAGTTCGAAGTAATACGCATACATTGTAAAAAAAATAATATATTTTATGCAGAATACGAAATCTTAAAAGATATGATTTATGAAATTTTAATAGTTTCTAAAATATATATTTTTTACGAAAATAAAAGCGATACTTCTACCTTTCCTCAAGAATGCAAAGATTTGCAAAAATATGTCATAATAGAAATAATATTAACATTTAAAGGAGATTGAGGATTTGTGCGTTTTGAAAATAGAATTCATATTAGTAAAGTAGACACAATTTTGAGCCAAACCAGGGCTCCAACACTTTGAGCTGATATACCAGTATTTATATGTCGAAAAACTCGACTTATGTAACAGCATGATTGTAAAAGGCAAACTTTTTTTTTCTAAGAAAAAACTGGTGTTTATCTGACCTAAAGTCAGGCAAATTGCCTGACCTGTAAGAACCCTGCAAACGGTATCTTCCTCATATCTCTGCGACAACTTGATGATTAAAATTTATAAGGCGTTCTCTCTCTCGTTTTTTTATTTATTAATATTTTTTTTGGAGGGACGACAGTACGTAATATTCGTATTGATGTAATTAGTGTACTATACATGTAAATACATTGGTTACAGATAATTTACCGTATAAACATAAATACGGAAAAGCTTCTGTTAAAAAAATACAACAATGCAAGAGTAATGCCAACAAACGAGGGTTACTGATAAAAAGACTGGTCCTGAACGAGTTAAAATTTCGACAAGCGGTTAAGAACATAACATAGTTGCGTAAAAAGAGTTGTTTATTTTCCATAGTTATACCGCCAAACATGAGGGTACACAAGATAGGGAACCACCCTAATTTACAAATGTTTGATGTGGCTGCCTTTCGATAAACGAATTTTTCTTTTAGAAGTACATTTTTTCATGCTCATATGTAGTGTAATATACCACAAGTTTTACATTTAAATCGTCACGCTATTAAATAGCAGATAGGATATAGTTCATCTGATGTGATTTAAAAACAAATAAACAGAAGCATTACTAGATACGAAGCATCTACCCGATGCTATAATTTGTTTGAATAATTCAGAAAAAAGATCTTCAATTAATATCACAAACAAAACATTTATTATAACAATAAAAAATAATACTTCTTAAACTTTGTACATCTTAAGCGTACATTTCAAAACATTTCAACTATCTAGAATATTCTTACATTTCTTAAATAACAAAATTCCAATGATAAAATTGTTGCCATTTTACAAAAAGAAATCATAATAATCAATAAAACGTGATGAACAAAATAAATCAGTTTTTTATGCAAACAGATACAAAAATCTAATGTGAAAACCATGTCACGTGATCTCCCCTCTCCGGAGCTTAGATAAAAAATAGATAGACTACGCAACATCCTCCCCCCTTTTTGAGTCAGTGGCAAACGACTCAAAAGAATAAATAGCTTGATTAAAAAGATCAAGCCGCTGATAAGGAAAAGACAAGTTTTAAATGAACAGCCCTGTACACCGCACAAGTGAACAAAGTAATCTAAACTTTTTTACCACCTTTTGGAAATAAATGTCCCGCTAAATCAATCCCTACAACCGCGAATACAGAACAACTTTCTACGCGATATGCCGGTAGAGGTACGTGTTCACATGACATTGGTTCTGCCTTATACCTTTTACAATTTGTACATCTATTCAATACCTAACGAATACTCTTACGTTGCTTAGTTATCCAAAATCTTTCTCTTAATAATGATTGCATCATATGCAGTCCTGCATGACAGTTTTTTCTATGCACTGATTCAATTAACAAATCACTAAATATACATTTACCAGGTAGCCAAATAGGCTTTAAAAAATCAGAACTGTCCTCACGTTCAGTTATTTTGGTCTTCACTCTAATAATATTTTCATTATCAGTAAATACATTGAGGCAGTTAGCAGTCTTTAAATCAGAGAAATAAGAATTCTGAATTAACCTAATCAAACACTTTTCATATTTTACAGTTTCATCAACAGAAACACTCCCAATTCTGTGAATGCATAAGGTGACTAATTTTATTTAAATACTAGCTTACACGCCCGGCGTTGCCCAGGCCCGTGAAAATAACCTTAAATCAGCCTTAAATAGGTGTGATTTTATATCTTTAACTCGATTCCGTATGAATTTATATTTTTAAATGAAAATTCGAGGAAAAAATTATATTTAGCGGTAAAAGCGTTCATTTTTACAGCCCGTATAAAAATTTCGTGAAAAAATATTGATATCTAGTTGTAAAAGAAATGTGTTTTCATCTCTCTATTTTTTCCCCAGGGGGATATTTTCTTTAGGTATTCACGGGCTTCGCAACCCCGGGCACATGAGCGATCTTTCTCTTTTCCTTTTCTTCTTATTTCTCTTGTCTTTCTTTCCTCTTTGTTTCACACTCGTTGCGGTTTCCTCTTCAGAGATGAGGGCACTTCTGCATGAGCCGATATCATCCTGTCTATATCGACTCATGGAGAATCGTAAACAACCCATGTGTTTGCCGTGCGTGGCGACCCGTGTTCCTGGAAAGGGGGATCCAGATAGTTGAGGGAAACCAACACACTGCTTTGGCCTCTGATTCGGGAAGACGGGAGATGCATATTGGTCCCGTATGCATCAATCGGCTGGTCAGCTGGCTTGTCACTGCCTGGGGATCAAGCAACTGAGTACTTACTAGCCATCTCGTTAAGGGTGGAGACTGGCATAGAAGTGTCTTGTGACCGTATGGGCCCTGGTTAGAACTGGTGTACGAATGTGCATTCCCTTGTTGGACTCGGTAGTGGGTGGTGCGGCCGGGGTCTGAATTATTATTTATTTCTAATATGAATGGAATTACTTCATTTCTTTCTAACTCTCTCCCATGTGGAGTCTAACAAAGTGTTCAGAATAATTTATTCACTTGTTTCTTTGTTATCGAACACACCGATAGTTTATCTGATAGCTCATTTAAGAGAACTTCACCATTTCTGATTGCAAAAACTTTTCAATCTGTTTTTGGCGATGGTCACTCACTCGAAAAATTGCAGTCTGGGGATTTACTGGTTGAGGTCTCCTCAACCAGCCAGTCGCAACTTTTGTCAAATTGTACAACAATAGGTTCTTTTTCTGTTTCTGTTCAGCTATATCAAACTCTGAATACAAGCCGTGGTGTTATATCCGAACCAAAACTTTTCCTGTGCACAAAAGAAGAACTATTATAAAATTTAAAAGATCAAAATGTCATAGATATTCGACGTATTACTATCCGTAGAAATGGCCAAGTGCTTCCGACAAAGCACATTATTCTCACTTTCAATAGCCCTACTCTTCCAAATAGAATTAAGGCTGGTTATCTAAGCTATCCAGTCCGGACTTATTTCCCTAACCCCCTCCGCTATTTCAAATGTCAACAATATGGCCATACCAATACTAGCTGTCGTGGTTCAATTACCTGTCCTCGTCGTGCAGAAGTCGGCCACGACAATAAATCCTGCGAAAACTCGCAACGCCGCATAAATTGTAAGGGTGACCATCCAGAATATCCCCGTTCCTATCCAAACTGGATCCATGAAAAAGAAATTCTTGCTATTAAAATATCTCAAAAAATTCCTTATCCTGAAAATCGTAAACTTGTTGAGTCTAGAATCCCGTCTGTTGGGGTATCTTACTCTAGTTTACTCAAGCAACAATTGAAATCCGTAAGGCACATTAGCACACAGACCGACTCCTCTTTTCCACCAAGTAATTCAGCTATGACACAATCAACCAGTACTTCAAATAGAGAAACCTGTGATGTCTGTTGTGGTAGTAAATTCTATACGACCCCAAAATTAGCATGTTGGCTACCATCCTCAGGACCTGTTGTTTTAGAATACCAACCTAGTCAGTCATAGAAATCTGCAGTTGAGTTCAAAAAGTTATCCAAAAATCAGACTGATACCAAGACTGCTTCATCTCCAAATCTGTTACCGAAACCTGATTTTCCTCGTACTGAGGAAGTTAGGCAAAAATCTTGTGCACAGACAGACAGAAGGAAATCAACTGCTGCTTCTTCATAGTGGAAGACTGTGAAGTAAAGAAAAAAAAATCATCTGTCAGCTCATGTATTACCAATGTGAAGGACCGCAAACAACTCCAGCATTATGCGAAAGAGACTGGAATCCGAGTCTTACAGTAATGACTCGGATGCAGATGAGGAAAATACTGTGTTTGAAAAATATGAGCCTAATTGATTTTGCATGGTGTTTTTTTATTAATCTGTGCATTAAATTTTCTTGATTTTATCTTGTATTTGGACATTTATTTACTTCGTTTTATTGATTAATCATTACTTTACAAACTGCACAGGTTTAACTTAATATTTTCTTTGTCTCATTGGCTGGTTTTACATTTTGTTTTTTATTCATTTTATTTAATTTACAACTTGTACAATTTTTCTTATATTCTTATGTCTTAACTAAGGTCATTTGACTCTTTCATAGCTACCAACATCTTACGCTTTTTTGTACCACAAAATTTTATAGTAACTTTTACCTTTTTAACTCGCCGTAATCTGCCGATTAAATAAGCCAAAAATTTCTATTAAATTTTTCTGGTACAAAAAAGCGGAAGAGTTGGCATCTATGCTCTTTTAATATGTGGTTTTAACTCATGTCATATCATTACTATTTTCACATCTTCTTTTTAGGAACATTTTTTAACTTTTAACTTCTTATATTATATTTCTCAGTTTTGTTTTTAACTTTGTTGGCGCAGCATGTCCCCAAAGGGACCTTGTGCCATTAAAATTCAATCAACAAACTATTCTTTTGTTGTTGTCGTTTTTGCGTCCGGTCCTTTAACCTTTATCTATTGACGGTACTTATAAGTACCACTCACTTTAAACTTTCATCCCATAATGAATATTACTAACTTTCTAATGGTACTTTGCAAAAACACACTTTTAACTCCACTTTATCCGGATACATGGCAATAGTAGTTCTAGGTTTGTTATTTTAGCGAGGACGGGGGCTATCTTTGAAACAGTCGATGTGTTTTGTGCCGACATTTTGTACAGATAGTCACGCTCGCCTTTTTATTGCTGCAAACACAATAAAGGATATAAAATAAGTGTTGAATTTTTTTTATGTGTTTATTATGATCTTAGAAGACAATTTGACTAGCTATTTTAGGTGAACGGTGTATGTATTTGATTTAACTGTTGAATTACTCGCTGGCACTTATAAGTACCGTCAGTACACTGGGTGATGGAGAAAAACGTCTAGTTTACTTTTCCTCTGTGTAGTTATCCATCGTTTTCATCAGATTTAAAATGTAATTACTAAAATGTAGAGTAGTAATAATTTTCCTAGTATTTCTTTTCTTTTCATTATTATTGTTTGTAGGAAATCGAAAAAGTTGTGGCACCGACTCTTTTTTTCTGTGCTAGAAATAGCATATGCATATATTGCATATATTGCATCATATATTGCATATATGGAGATGCGAGAGAACATCATGTTCCTGGAATATACACGTTGCATAACTAAATGACTGTTAACAAGATCGAAACCTAAAAAAAAAAAAAAAAAAAAAAAAAATAGTTTTTTTTTAACCCTTTCAGGGGCAAAGCATTTTCAATGCTAAAGTGTTGAAATAAATTATCGGCAACGGAATTTGCAAAAAACTTTATTTCTAAGTAAGAAAAAGTATATAATTCACACGCATATTAAATGGAAAATATTTACCACAATTCTGGTGCCATTTGAAATACCTTGTGGGTTTTCTGTTACAATATTTTAGTCACAGTGTAATGACGGTACTTTAAAATACCACTTTAATTAACCTCCCTACCCTGTTGAAATTTTGCTCAACCTTAATAAAAATATTTCACACCAGAATTTTCTTTAAAAACTATTTAATGTATTTATTTGTATTAGTTTCCGATGATTTTTATTTATGTTACTTTACGAAAAAATTTCTGGTTCGAATTGAATGAAATGAATTATAGAAATGGGTCGATTAGACCCATTCAGGGAAGGAAGGTTAATTACCTCGAAATAATTAAATTTCTCGCCCGTGAGTATTTTTTTTATGTTTATACTTTAATTGCAGTAGATCATAATGCAATAGATAAAGGGTTAAAGAAATATTAGATGACTTATCTAATCACATAATTTACAAGGATTAAAAAAGACAAAAATAACTTTACGGAATTAGTTGTATCCTGAGCATCATCCTGGCTATGCCACTTCTCAAAAGCAACTACTCTTAAATAAAATCATACACTGAATTATCGGGGTGAAAGGAGAAGTGATAGTGGTGGCCTTGGAATAACACATATCTGAGCTCAATCGGAACTGAGACCAGGGCTCGCACCTTTCCTAAAATTTTCGTAATTTGCTACCTGTATTTTAAATAAGAATTCTTCGTGGTAGATTCCTTTAACATCTATAATAGAGTTATACAACAAAGATTATCGTTTTAATTTAGTGGTAGCAAAGTGCGAAAATTTTAGGAACGTTGCGAGCCCTTCTGAGACATCAGCACTGAGGTACGAATTATATCCGCAATCTCATAATACAATACTAGTAATCTGCCATTGAAATGGAACCTTCCAATTAATATTTTGCTAATTATTCAGTTACAAAGTTGTCCTATAAGTTTGTGCCCATCTTATATTTTACATAAAATTCAGGATAAAGAAAGCTGCTTTCTGATAGAAGGAAAACACAGGAATTCGTTTTAAATATTTTCCATTTTTTAAATTTAACATTTTAACATTCTTGTAATTTTATTTTTAATCATTTATAAATACTTACACTCTTATTGCTCTGAGAAGCATATTCAGATGTTGTGTAGCAAGCCAGTGAACACCTCCAACAATAAGAATGGTATTATTATTGTTTTCAAGTGGGCGAGACCTGAAATTGAAAATTACATAACAGTTTTTTTTTTCATGTACACTAATAATATGTTTCATATAACAGAATTTATTATTACTTGCTAAATCGGTAAATTTTGTGGGAAAGTTATTTACTTGAAAGAATATTATCCTAATTTCTAGCATATAACCCATGGATCAAATAAATTTGTTTTGAACCAGACTTGCTTAACTTGTACCAAGTAGAAATAAATCATATTAGATTGTCCGCCTAACAATTTTTCCTGATCGCCACTCGGGCAAGAAGAGTTTGCTTACTCCATTACTAAAAGCTTTTGGACACCACTACTTTTTAACTATCATTTTTGATTTATTAATTGGCGGACGTATTTAAATTCTACAAGTCAAATATTTTAGTACGGAAAAAGTATTGTTTCATCCCTATTTTTAGTTTATTGTGTCAAAAAATGAAATTGTTAAAGTGTTAACCCTTTCAGGGACAAAGCACTTCCAGTTCTAAAATACTGAAATGAATAAATGGCACCGGAATTTACGAACAAATTTATTTCGGAATAAGAAAAAGCTACATTTCAGATACATAATAAACCTAAAATTTTATGCTTAAAATTCTGGTGCCATTTTGGAATTAAGACTATGTGGTTTTATGAACATACCAACGCCCTTGAAATGGTTAAGTGAATTGTCTAGGTTTAAACATGCTTGATTGGTCCGCGGATTATGCGCTGGAAATTGGGATATCTTTAATTCTGTATTGCCATTTGGACGGTTTTTTATATACAGATTCTTAGCTTGATGCATACTAATTTTGTTTGATAAAGTAATATTAGCCGTTTATTGAACGTTGCCAACTTAGCAATACTTTACGAAGCACAGCACTGATACCTTCTGTACCAAAGAAACACGTTCTGTACCAAAAGGATTACTTGCAAAATATCGTCTTGTATCGTGGTTGATTTTATTTAGTTTTTTTTCTTTTTTATGTAACATTTTTGGTGTGAATTTGGCCTACGTGAAATTTACACGATGCTTCGGAAATTATTGCTAAGTTGGCAACACTGCAACCCTCTGACTACCAGACAAGTCGATAGGACGCGACAGGTACATTCAAAATGTTTATTCAAATAAGAAATTTCTTTAAAATAAACTAAATATATAAACCAGGCAATAATGATTTAAATAAATAAGTTAAATAGTTTTAAATAAAAATTCTGGTATAGAATATTTTTATGAAACTTGACTAAAATTTCCGGTAGTTCTAGGGTTCAGAAGAAATCGAATGAGAGTAACATTACAATTTTAAAAAATTCGCTGCAATCAAGGAAACTGAGTATTACAAAAAAAAGTCAGAATTAGAATATAGCTTTAATCTATAAACGGAATATTTATATATCAAAATGCAATGCAATGACAGGGTGGCAGTTCGGCCCACCCATTTTTATTCAGAAAATACGAATTCGTACGAGAAATTAAAAATAGAACTTTTTGCTTTATTTAATGACAGATATTTTGTGATTATATAGCGTAAAGATTCTTCTTTCAGAATCTCCGGTGTGAATTTGAAATTTTGAAATAAAAATGGAGGCCAAACTGGCAACCCTGTGCAATGACAGGGCTCACATTGAACCATTTTTTAACACTTTTTCTAAACAATAATTTTCCTGGTAGATATCTACAACATTTGCAATCGAAATATACCACGAAGATTGTAGTTTGGAAATACTGATATTCAAAAGGAGACAAGTGAGAACTCTGCAACGACGGAAAACGATACGAATATTTGTCTATTATATAAAATTAAAAGCGTGTATGCAATTCAGAAAGAGGTAAACATTATTTTTCATATATTGTAAACTAGGTAAACTAAAACTTAATGACCGATGTCTATTCCAATGTTTTTTAACTAAAAAAAAGATTATGTAAATACTATTTAATTTAACACTTCCGTATGTGTATGAGTTTATCTGCTTATATTTCCACGCGCATCTATACGTTTCTGTAAATTAGATGTATAGATGCCAAGACTCGCGCGCCTATTTTTAATAGCAATCTTCGTCTTACTTTTGACAGAACTTCTGTAATTAAATAAGAAAAAGATTACTTTTCTAAATAGTGGTAAGAGACTTGGAAACTATAATTCTCAAACATATATCGAAGAGCGCGGTACCCCGTATACAAATTATAATTTTGAGAGATATTTAGCCACTTTTTTAGACTATTAATCTTCACCTAATTTAATTTCATAAATTCTTTCATTAAGTAAGATTATGTTTCCGGAAATAGGTGCGAAAAATAAAAGCCAAACTCACCCTATATGATATGTATAATTGATGCTCGTCCGGAAGGAATTAAAAATTGAGCCATACGATATAAATTACGAGAATAATTTCACAGGAATTATATACTAGAATAATTTTATCCCGTTTGGATCATTAGTGCGGAATTTTTCCGGACTGTACCTTTAAAAGAACATGTCGCACACTTGCTTCAAAAGTGCCATAACTCCCAAAACTCCGTTTTTCCCTAAATGCGAAAAACTGTTTCCGGGCTATATAGGTAAAATTTATTTAATCTCACTAAGAAGAACCATGCATATGATAATAATATTACGATATGCATAGTTCTTAGTGACATCACTAGGACAACTAAAATTGACTTCTCAGTGGCCACCTTGCAAACATACAAAACGACACAACTGCAACCTGATAGGTGATTGGGAAGAGGCCTAAAAACCAAGCCGAATGACAGCCATACTCAAAAAACACAATGTTTGAGTTGCGCCACTTTTGGAGCAATGGTGCGAAACAGCCATGGAAAAAAATTATAAGGACAAGCTTAAAGACGCCAAATGTAGGACCCGCTTGACTAGAAAATTATGCAAAGATTTCTATGATAAAAATGCTTGATACGAAATGTTTCCAAACAAACTTGAAGTTGAAAATTTGGAAAATCATTAAAAGGCTTGAGTTTAAAAGGTTTTAATAGCTTACTACTCGGAAAAAATTACAAAGACCCGCATTTCTTTTGAAATCGCAAAAAAATGTTTTGCAGATTTGGTAATATCATAGGATTGTTTAAAGTAGCCTAAGGCTAATGTCAGACGAACGTCTTTTTGCACGCTTTTTTCGCTCTTACACCATCCCTATAACTTTGCTAGCATGTGTAGGGATAGTGTAAGAGCGAAAAGAGCATGCAAAGAGACGTCCGTCTGACATTAGCCTAAAAGTGTTGCGCAGGAAGATTGTTCAATTTCTCTCTTTATTCATCATGACAAAGAGCACACAACTATCTGAATTTGAAAGGGAAAAATTATTTCTTACAGAAAATGTAGAATGAGTGGAAGTGAAATTGCAAGGAATATAAACAGATCTGAAACGGTAATTTATAATTTTTTGAAGAATACAAAGGTTTATGGCAAGAGGAAGCATACAGGTAGATCTGTTTCTCTAACTATGCGCCAGAAACGTGGAATTGCGCGTCGAGCTTGCATAAAAAAACAGAGTTCTAATCAAATTAAAACAGCAATGAATCTACCATGCACTAGCCGAATAGTATGTAATGTTCTGCAAAAGAATTCCGATGTTAGACATGCTAAACTACGGTCACGTCCACCAATTACAAAACTACATAAGAAGTTTAGATTGGAATTTGCTAAGAAAAACATTTCTTTTGAATCTCGCTGGAAAGATGTGGTATTTTCGGACTAAAAAAATTAATTTGGACGGACCAGATGGTTTTCGCCATTTTTGATATGACTTGCGAAAAGATAAACCTGTTTTTTCCAAACGCCAATTCGGAGGAGGTTATGTGATGGCGTGAGCAGGTTTTGCATCAATGGAACAGCACCAATCATGTCCATTCGAGGTCGCATGAATTCATAATTATATGTAGATATGCTAGCTGAAAAACTACTGCCCGAAGCACCCTTTATCATAGGTGGCGATTATTTATTCCAACAAGACAATGCATGTTGTCATGTGTCTCGTGTATTAAGTTCATGGTTAGAGGTTCGTTCATGGTTACGTTCATGGGTTTTTGTAAAAGAGATTTTTAACAAAAACCTGAATCAATAATTAAACATTTTAATCAGGCTAAAGCAGGGCTGTCACTGGAGACTATTTTTATATTTTCGCACCACTATTTTAAGAAAAACAATTTTGCAGTATATTTCTCCTGTAAATGTTGTTAAAGTCTATATGGATTTTTTGTATTTAAAAAGTGATCCCATTTGAATTAAAAAATAGTCGCCAGTGGAAAAAATTGAATCCCCGTAGAAATCTCGGTTTGCGCAAAGGGTCTAGCCGGATAAGCATAGCGCATAGCTGCCAACTTGTACGGATTTTTGCTACCACTAAAATTTTACAGAATTTTTTTCCTTATTTAATTATCAACATTCACTGCAATTCGGCGATTGAATTAGGCAAAATTTTCTATTAAATTTTAGTGGTAGCAAAAATCCGCACAAGTTGGCAGCTATGATAGCGAAATGGCCCCCACGGCCGATTTTTGAAATAATATGTGTGGTAATAAGGCTCATCATGAGAATACAATATAGAGTGTTTTTAGCGCCTGTCCTCGAGATAATCGGCGAATTATGTGCCTGCGCTACTATTTTTCAAATACATTTTTCTCAAACAGTGTAAAAGTTAAAAAAGTGAAACCAACGCCAATTATTGAAGAATATATTAGTTCATATTATATATTTTTTTCACATTTTTACACAAATTTTAACATAGAAAAATAAACAAAAATATTTTTAAAAAATTATTAATGTAGTAATTTTATATTTACACCAACCAAAAAATTAGACAATAATGCTCAAAGTATGTATTTTTAAGAAAAAAAATTTCGTTAAAATCGAAGATGCGCTTTTTGAGTTATAACAAAAATTATGCTAGAAACTTGCTAAAATATTCGTAACTTTCCCTGTTTGCATTTCCAGAAATACGCTACTATCAATGAATTGGTCGATTCCTGACATTTCCACTCGAGCAGGATGTGCAGTGCGCCAAAATATGAGAATGTTTCCTTACATACCACTTCGCTATAGGTTTGTTTCGTGTTTGTAAACATTCTGTTATTGTGGCGTACTGTGTATCCTTTTCGCGTAATAACATCTAGTCGATTGTGCAGGTGAAGTTGAATAGGGGCTGTAAATATATAAGGTTATCAACTTTTTGGCAATTTCAAACCTCCCTCCCAACCTTCCAATATCTTGCGTTATCATTTCTCGAATCCCCCTCCCCCTAATAATATTGTTATCAGTGTATAAAAATTGTTTTTATTTTTACATTTTTTTTTTCATTTTTTTCTTTTTATGCGTTTGCAGTGATATACATATATGGCTGTACATTTTTTATTTGCATATTTTACCGATTTAAATGACGAGAAGAAATTCATAAAATATCACTATTATATAAGAAATAACTTTATATCAAATAGCATTTTAAAGAAATACTTATTATTTAAAAGTTTTTAATAATAGCTCTTTGTTACATAATACATTGAACAGTAATATTGTCTTCTTGCAATACGCCCTTGCCGGGGCTAAACAGAACTTCTTTTAAACAAAACGGATGGCCAACATTCCTCCCCATCTTTTACTAGCAAAAATAGCAAATATAATTTCGAATCTGGTTTCTCTAACAACGAATTATATACGCATATGGCAGGAGAATATTAATGGTGAACGATTTGTTATTCCATATTTTGGAATGAAATGTTTTATAATTATTCAGTGGTTTTAATAATAACTTTGTATTTTCATAAAAAGAAGAAAACAGACTTAAAATAATTGAGATAACAGATGTAAAATAAAAGATACGAAAAAGCTATATTTTGGTTTTTTCAAAAATGATAACGATATCAAATGACAACCCCCTTCTCCCTACAGATATCTTCCTATGTCAAGGGCGAGGACCCCACCCCCTCACACACACTCACTCCTAAAGTGATACGTTATATATGTACACTGTACGTGTACAGCCCCATAGCCTTCTTCAATGTGAAAATCATAGTAGGCAAATGTTATCATTTTATTTGTCAATTCTTGCTATTATTACGCGAGAAAGATGCAGAGTACGTCAAAATAACAGAATATTTACAATCACGAAACAAACCTATAGGAAAGTAGTATAAATGGAAACATTATCTTATTTTGGCGTACTGGGCATCTTGACCGAGGGAAAATGTCATGAATCGACCAATTCATTGACAGTAGCGTTTTTCTTCAAATGCAAACAGGGAAAGTTACGATTATTTTAGCAAGTTGCGTTTTTTTTTTTTTTTTTTTTTTTTAATTATTATTATTTTTTTTTTGTTACAACTCAAAAAGCGCATCTTCGATTTTAACAATTTTTTTTTTCTTAAAAGTACATACTTTGTGCCTTATTCTGTAATTTTTTGGTTGGTATAAATATAAAATTACTACATTAATAATTTTTTTTAAATATTTTTGTTTATTTTTCGATGTCAAAATTTGTGTAAAAATGTGAAAAAATATATATAATGTCAACTAATATATTCTTCAATAATTGCGTTGGTTTCATTTTTTTAACCTTTATACTTTTTGAGAAAAACGTAATTAAAAAATAGTAGCGTCGGCGCATACTTCGCCGATTATCTCAAGAACAGTTCAAGGTCAGTGGCTAAAAACACTTTATATTGTATTCTCATGGTGAGCCTTATTACAACACATGTTATTTCAAACATCGGCCGTGGGAGCCATTTCGCTATGCTTATCCGGCTAGACCCTTTTGCTACTTTTACGTTGCCCGAGGAAATCTCGGGTTGCGCAGCGAGAGAGTGAACAAACGCGAGAACGCTTGAAGTGCTAACCCTAGCAGTAATAGTTCAAACAAGTCGGAATTTGTACATCAAACGTGGCAAATAATGTGCTTTCGCATTCTTTTCTTCGCTCTCTTGAAAAATTTCCTCTTTTGGACTTTCAGCGTTTTCCATTCTTAGTCCTCGATTACTTTAATGCATATTACTCATTTTTCAACGTGTCCTTATAATTTTTTCCATGGCTGTATATGCCTGGAATTTTTCTGCGCCGTGTCACTTGAAGAGCATATATGCGCGGAACGTTTCTGGACTGTATCGCTAAAAGCTCATATATGCGCAGAATTCTTTTTATAAAATTCTAACCACAAATCATATCTCTGCAATTAGTAAATGACAAATAAATAGGGTTCTTTTTGACGCTTTTACTCATAAATTAGCTTTCTACTTAAATTGCTTAACCCTTTCCGGTACAGGAAAATTCTGTTCGTGAAATGATTGATTAGCACCAGAACTTACAAACGAACTTCTTGCAAGTTAAAAAATCTATTGCTTTAAACTTTCATTACAAAAGCAAATTTTTATTAAAATATTCTTGGTGCTGATTGTAAATTTGGAATTAAAATTAGGTGGCCCCGCAGTGGGATCATTATGCCGGAAAATGTTAATGTCCGAACTTTTAAATTAAGTATTTTTATGTTTACCCAATACAGGGCCTCCCACTGGACCGTTTTCTGAAAACCAGTATTATTTTAGAGAAAAATTCGTGGTAACTTTTAGCAACCATAGCAATAAAAACGGTGTGTGAGGTAAGTTTCGACGAAAATTATAAGTTAGATTTTCTTTTGAAAAAAAGTGGTATTAAAATAACGGACCGAATGGGAGCCTTGCCAATATTTAATTATAATATAATAGCATCGACTTCCTTAACCCTAGATCTACCGGGAATTTTATTCAAGTTTTAATAAAACGTTCTACACCAGAATTTTTATTTAAAACTATTTAACTTATTTATTTACCTTATTTTTGTCTGGTTTATATACTTAGTTTATTTTAAAGAAATTTCTGGTTTGAATGAATATTTTGTATGTACCTGTCGGGTCCAATGGACCCGTCTGGTAGACGGAGGGTTAAACACCAGCTTCGTGTCTAAAAAAAGAGAATTTTCATATCTCTCAACATAAAAGTAATATTGCTCTAATTAGGAAAATGACGATTTAGACAATCGATGCTGGTATATTACGATAGATAAATTTTGGGCAAAGAAAAAAATATTTAATTGAAAACTTCGGTTTTTAACCCTCCAGCCGCGGGCGGAATTTTCAGTGGGTTATTTTTTTTTAAAATTAAGATTGTTTGATTTCCACCACTTTTTTGAAGTAGAAATAGTCACTTTATTTAATTACAGATTAAATATTGTTAGAATAAGCTGAATTATACGCTTTTTAAAAAGTGGTGAGGATCAAGCAATCTGAATTTTAAAAAAGTAGCCCACTGGAACGCGAAAATAGCGTTTCCCGCAGCTGGAGGGTTAACACTAGAACCGCCGGAAATTTTACTCAAGAATTATAAAACTATTTTACACCATATTTTTTATTTAAAACTATTTAAATTATTTATGTAACTTATTTCTCCATGGTACATAGTTAACTTATTTTAGAAAACAATTTCTAGTTCGAATCAAAACATTTTCATTTTTACCGGTCAAAATGACCGCTATGGCAGTTCTAGTGTTAAACAATTTAAGTACAAACCTAATTTATGTGTAAAAGTTTCATACATGTCCCATGGATTTGGCATGCATGAATTTTATTGAGCTAAATAAAATTATGATTTTTTTTTGTTTATACCCTTTGTTTTTTAGTTTTTTTATACGTTTTGAATTATTTTCATTTTGATACAATAAAAAACATTTTTAATGATCATAATCTATTTTCCACTTTTCCAAAAGATGCAAGTAGGTTTACAAGTGCTCTACTTAAAGAGTTTTTCAGAAATTCAAATATACTCTCCTAAAACAAATATCTTTAATTATGTAGTGTGTCGTGCTTACTTACCTTTGAATAAGCTGATACAAAGCTTTATCAAACACGGGTCTTTGATTGGTTGGAAGCCAAAACTGAGGATAATAGGCAAAGCTCACCATTGTGCGCTGATTGTTTATGTTGTCATACAAACGTATATCATGTGTCTTATCCCATTCAGAGAGAGTGCCATTCAACCTCTCAATTAAGTAGTGCATCATACCTCTGTTTGTGGAATCACCAATGAAAAGAAGCTGAAATTGATAGAACATTAATTTTTGTGCTATTCGTTGCAGGATAAATATTGAAATCAATGAAATATATGCATATAAGAAATGATTAATCCATTTGCATCATTAGCCCATACTCCCGGGCCTCCCGGGTTACAGATATAAAGGGAAACCATTTTTATATTTTAATATATTTTTTTTACACCAAAAAGCCTTTTTATTTTAAAAGTATCAAATTTGCATTAAATAAAGTTTTGAAATTTATTAACATCGATATTTTCGTATGAGTAAATAGCTGAAGAAATCGCCAAAGATTTTGTTACATAAAGCAGTCCTTTTTAATTCTGATCATTTCAGTGGTTTATGAGCGTAGTTCGATTACATGTCTCTTAAATTTCTGTTTTATTTACATTATTATATTATTTAATTTTATTGATATAGTTTTAACTTTGTTATGGAATATCAGCATGAAAAAATTGCTATACTATTTATATTATGTTAATGTTACATCTTTAATAATCGTCTGCGCGTGATAGAGATGGATTAAAAAAAAAATTTCATGCTTAAAAACTATTTTAAGAACCATAAAAAATAAGTAAATTGCGATACAGTTTTCAAACAATTCCAATACACTTTTGAAACAAATTGCATTTACAAGGGCATTTTAATTCTCTATTTGACGGTGTAAAAATTGAAAATGTGTGATGTTTAGTAAATTAAAAAAATTGCAGTAAAAGCGAAATTGAATCGCCAACATCAGAATGACGTCAGCGTTACGGACGGACATGTTTGTCTTTTATAATGTGGATTTCGGGAATTACTTTTTTTATTCAGAAATTCTGAATAGTATAGTTTGCTTTATTTAAAGGTAGACATTTCGTGATTACATAAAGAAAAATTCTTTTTTAGTAATTTTTAGAATAAAAAAATAATTCCTGAAATGCACGCATATATGCACTAATGATGCAAATGCGTTAAGAAATAAATACTGAATCGTCGGAAAAGTTCAGGGTTCGTACGGGTCCCGTTATTTTCCAGGTGAAATATAAAAAAAATTTATTAAAAAGTAAATCTAGTTCAAACGCGCAAAATTTCGCTTTATTTAAGAAGAGATTTTCTATAAGAAAATACTGGTACAGAAGAATTTCCTGATCTGGAAATTCCAGGACGCGTAAGATTCCAGAAGTTACGAAGCATAGCTAAGAGCGTTTACATATTTTTGTTAACCACTATTTCCAGGCAGTTACCTTCAGTTCATTTACTCGCCGAAATTCTACGAGTAAATAAGGGGAAGGCAACTATTCGGATATAGGAGCAACGGAAAAGTATTTTTTGCAAGTTTGCAATTATGCATTACAGGGAGTAACCCTAGAGGTGGGATTTCAACTTAAATATTTACCTTGTATTTTGTAGATTTATAGAAACAAATTAAAAAATATACTCAATAATGAAGTACATCATTCAAAAACGACAATGAAGGACGTACATGAAGACCAGTCGTAGCTTTGAGTTTTTCTGAATTTAAAAATATTCCTAAACTTAACAATCAGGGTTCTCCAGAAAATTCGAAAAATATAGACAATTATGACCATTTAACAGTTTATATGCTTAGTTAAAATATACCAGCTTTACTTCCAGCTAAAGAGCTTAGCAAAACGTTCAATGTCCGTAGTTTCTGATTCTGTACATACGGCTTCGCAATTTGAACGGCTAATATTGGGCTTATTTAAATAATATATTTAATATATTTATTTAAGCTTATTTAACTACTTGCCATGCTGTGTTAGCTTTTTTCCTGAAAGTAGTTTGCAATCACAAATTTCGAAAGAAAATGTTTGCCTTATTTAATCGCAAAGCTTCTCTCGTTAAATGATGGAAATTTTTCTACAGTTTTTCTATATCAATTTTTCTATAGTTTATTGGCTAAATAATAAATGTAATTATATTAACCCTTTAACAATTTTGCCCGAACGCCGCTCGGGCAAAAAGAGTACTAAAAGCTTTTGAATACCAGTTAATTTTAACTGTAATCTTCGATTTATTAATTGGCAGATGTTTTTTAATTATATAAGACAAATAATTTTAATACAAAAAAGTGGTGTCCAGCCCCTATGTTTAATTTACTGAGTCAAAAATTAAAAAAAAGGAAGCTGTTAAGAGGTTAATCTACATAAGAACTCTTTAAATTATTTTTACCAAACTAAATAAGCAACATAAACATAAAAAAAAACATTCTGAAACAATTGTTAATATTACAATACATTAAATTTCATTTTCACTGGATATACAATAGGAGCAAAATTATAAGAACGGAAGAGATTTTTCTAAATTACAGAAATATTACATGTCCTTTGTTCTTCCTTTGTGATTAATTATTTCAATGCAGCGTTGTGACTTAAAGTTTCAAGATTTCGAATTTGTTGAGATGACATAACACGCTATGCATCATAAATGGCAGATTTTAATTCTGCTTTCATGTTATACTTAACTATTTGGCCTTTTTTCTGTAGATATTGTGCACTATATTACCCCAAACGTTCTGCATGTGATTTAAGTCCGGACTAATATCCGATCAATCAACTGTATGAAACGCATTATCTTCAAACCAATTCTTTGTATCTTTTACATAGTGTGCTGAGGCATTATCTCGTTCAAAAATATAGTTAAGGCCGGCAATTTTATTACCCTGGTTCAAAAACTTGCGTTATAACATGTGAATACATATATGTCTATTTTGTCTTCCTTCTAGAAAAATAATTCTAAGATTACCTCCGGAGGAAAAAGCAGTCCAAAACATTAAAGAGAATCCACCTAGTTGACTCGTGAAAAATACGTCCTTTTCCTATCGAAAGTCATGCTAATATGAATGAATACCATCCGGACAATCGAAATTAAACGAAAATAATTTTAGGTTAATTCGTTTGTTGATTCAGAAGTTTTTCTGCAAGCTGGATGTGGGGTTTTTTATGGCAGGTTGTTAAACACAGACACAGGCGTTGTTTTACATATTTAAGGATTGCCAACCTTTTTATTGATCTTCTTCTGTACCAGGGGTGGCCAACTGTGGCACGCCGGTTACCACAAATTTGTTAATCCCCTGAGGGGCGTTGGGCTATATTTTACCCCACCAACGATTAATGAAGATTTGCACTAGAAACATTTTAGCAGCAGAAGTTCTTTGCCCCTAAAAAGGTTAAATATAGAAATATTTAATATGAATGATTCGACTTTATAACCATTTAGATTAAAGCTATTTTAGGTGTAAAAATGTGAGACACGCTCACACCCGTGCGTATGGATATAGCGATATGAGGATATTACATAGTTTTTCAGTAAAGTAATTGAGGACTAAAAATGGAAAACACTGAAAGTACAAAAAAATCGGAAATCTTTTTTTTATGAAAAAACGTCTTAACCCCTTTTTAACTGTTTTGCCCGAATGCCGCTCGGGCAAAAAGAGTTTGCTATCCTCGATACTAAAAGCTTTTAGATACCACTTAATTTTAACGGCAATCTTTGGTTTGTTAAATGGCATACCTTTTTCGATTGTGGAAAGCCTAATATTTTAGTAAAAAAAGTAGTGCTGGGTCCTTATTTTTAATTTATTGTGTCAAAAAAAACCGTTAAGGGATTAAGTGCCAACCTTAACAAACGGGAGAACGCTTGAAATGTGAATCCCAGTAGTAATAGTTCAAAAGAGAGTCCAACGATATCACTGGTTGGATGTGCCACACTAAGGGAAGTGGATAAGCTGAAAGTGCCAGTGATAAGACACCCGGCGGCTGGTGGCCATTATATAACTTGACCTTATTGTTATTGTTTACATCAATGGGATATTTTAAAGAAAACTGGAAAATATAAAAAAATAAATAAGATATATGTTTACAAATAATAATATTAGGTATTTAAACACTAAATGAAAGGAAGCTAGGTACCTGTATTTTAAAGTGTTGACTAAGAGCCAAAAGGAGTGAAATGGAAAACGCTTAAGTGCCAGAAGTAGGAGTTTTTCTTTTTTTCGCTCTCTTGAAAAACTTCCTCTTTTGGACTTTCAACGTTTTCCATTTTTAGTCCTCAATTATATCTTAATGCGATGGATAAAAGGCAACACACACACACACACAAAAAAAAAAAAAAATCTTTCAAATTTTTAAGCCTTTCAGGGGCAAGGTACTTATATTCCGAAAATGCTGAAATGAGTGAATGACACAAGAATTTACAAACAAATTTATTTCCAAACAAGCAAAAGCTTTGCTCATATACTTAATAAAAGGAAATTTTTCATTTCAATATTCTGGTGCAAATATAACATTTAGGAATTAAAATTAGGTGGTCCGAAAATGAACCACCACCCTTGAAGGGGCTAACAGCGGAATTTGCTGAACTCTTATGACAGACAGAAATATATGACTATATTTTATAAATCAAAGAGCGTTTATTTAAAAGGTTCTTAAGGTTAAAAGTTAGTTAAGTTCATTTCAATATTCTGGTGCAAATGTAACATTTAGGAATTAAAATTAGGTGGTCCAAAAATTAACCACCACCCTTGAAGGGATTAACAGCGGAATTTGCTGAACTCTTATGACAGACAGAAAAGTATGACTATATTTTATAAATCAAAGAGCGTTTAGTTAAAAGATTGTTCATGTAAAAAAATATTGCAGTATTAAAAATTTCAATACTGCACCTTTTTGTTATTGAGGCACCTTTTTAAAGCATTTGTTGTCATTCTTTTATATCTGCAGTCATATGGGTGCCAAACAGCTTCTTTCCAATAACAAGTTCCTCTTTCCGAACACTTTTGACATGGTAAAACCCATCGACCTAAAATTAATATTATAGTTATTTTAATATAAATTGAAATTATTTTGATATGTCTGTATAATTTTGGCCATTAAAGTAAATAACAGACAAGAATAAGATGATAAAAAATACTCATATTTTAAATGCCGTATAAACTGGTGTATAAGTCGAGGAATTTCTGACAATTTTCGGCAAGCAAATTGGGGGCAGGGGGGGCGACTTATACGCTAGTCAATTAAAACTAGTCGTTGATGGCCCCCGTAATACTTACCCATCATGGATATGCATGATATAAAATATGAAAATAAAACATGTGTAAACTATTTATAAAATGCATTGCAATTCCAAAATAAAATTTAAATATTTTTAATACATAGTGATGCTCTATTACTGAACTGCGGGTACTACTTGATTATCCCGTCGACCAATTTCGACAAATTATATAAAGCGCCAAACTACTCGCAAAATTATACAAGTTGGCATATTTTTTTTATTTTAAATAACAAAAGAACAAATAAATTAGTAAAAGATTAATAAAAATACGAATAAAACGTCGAATTAAAAATCACTTGATGACGCAACAAACACATGTAACGTGTTTAATGTCAAGTGAATATGACATTTACGGTAAGCCATTATTGGCATTTCATCTTACAGTTCGGCGATAGTTTTTTGGTCGACGGGATAATCGTGTAGTCCTGAATTGCGTAAAAGAAACATACTTATAACTCCAAAAATGATAATCATATTAACAAACAGTTTACTGCGTCGGATTAAGCGTCTTATTTCCAATTAAAATACATCTTTGAATTGAAATTTGAATGAAATACAGGTTCATGAAAAATCGAAGAGTGTGAAAAATATCATAACAAATATCTCGGCAACTAATTATCCGATCAACTTCATTCTTTATACAAAATTTGTGTTTTTTTATTGTCTTTTATATCCACTCCTTAAAATAAACAATTTCGAAAATTTTTATATACCTTTTATCAGAACGAATATTTCGAGAGTCCGAAAACGATAGTTCCAGATAATCGAGGTTACTGATATTCAATAGGTTTCTTTCCGTTATTACATACTAAGTACACACCAAATTTCAAGTCTCTATATCAATTTTTTCAGGAGATAGAGCATTTACACACACACACAGACGGGCGGCAAATTTTTTTCTTCTAAAAATTTGTTTTTCGGAATCTCCAGTGTCTGAAACGTGTAAATCCGACAAAAAAATTTCGATTTTTAAAACCATTACAAGACTTTCCCTATACTACGTATGATGGGTAAGTAAAAGCAAAAAAAAAAAAAAAAAAAAAAAAAAAAAAAACTTCGAATACTGCAAAATTGTGGCTTTTTATGTATGGCTAATTCCATGAAAACTTGTCATGTCTGTCACATACCACGATTTTTGGCTATCAGTATTTTAGAACGGAAAATGTTACTTATTTTATCGGCGATATCTCATAAATTGAATAACGCGAAGCAAACTTTTCGACAATAACTGTGGCCAACTAGTCCAAGCAATAGGGAATTTTACCTAGCAAAATTAATGGTAGTTCTGGAAATAGGCTTATTTTATGTTTTTGGGGTCGCTGAATCCGAATTTGTAACTTCCCACCAAAATTTCCCCCGGCAACCCCCCGAAATTTTGTAAAAAGCCCCCAGAAAAGGTTTTTATTAAAAAAATCTATATAGAAAAGTATATAGAAATTCAGAAAGTAGATAAAATTTGCAACAAATTAGATAGATGACATTATGACTTAGGATGAAGGGAAAGGGAGGATCTGCCTCGGAACATGCGCGCGGTGCTGCTTGGACTAAGTTGCGCAATTCCGCTTAATCACTCACACGTTTACATTCGCCCTCCCATCTCCCCTCCGAACTTTCCTTATAAGGTTTACTTTAAGTTTTTTGAGTCGCTGAATCCGAATTTTCAACTTCCCCCCAAAAAATAGTTGTTATTAACTTAAATTTCTTATTGTTTTAGGGGGAAATCATTACGAAATTCAGAAACTAGACAAAATTTGCAACAAATAGGATATATGACATTATGACGTAGGATAAACGGGGAGAGAGGGGGCTGCCTCGGAACATTCCCCGCACGATTTTCTCAAAAACCAAATTTTTTCAAAAAATTAATTTTTTGGGGGGGGGGCGGTTGCCGGGTGAAATTTTGGTGGGAAGTTACAAATTCGGATTCAGCGACCCAAAAAACATAAAGTGAGTCGAAATCCAGAACTAATACAGTAGCGCTCAAAAGTATTTTGACAACCTTATATTCTCTCTTATTTTATTTAATATAAAAATGTAATAGAAAATATGTTCCCCATAATTGAGAACACTGTGACTGTAGTTATTTAAATGTATCAAGTTTCAGCTTGTTTGTTTACATTCGGCGCCACCGAAGAAATATTACTCCGCCTTAGCTCAAAATATTTTGACAATTAGTTTGCATTTAATTGTTGAAGGTGTCAGTGGCGCTATAGCTTCGATTAGTGTTTTTATTGACTTATTGTGATTATTTTTAAGGATCAGGAATGCCGAAAAGTAAAAAAAAATATTGATGTGATTCTAGAAAATCTGCTGTAAATGCCCTTAAGAAAGGTGGACTGCAAGCAGAACTAGCTCGTTCTTTTAACGTGTCTCGGCGACTTGTTATTACATGGAATAAAGTTTTTAATAAACAGAAATACATCGAAAATAAGCCTCAAAGTGGCCATCCGAAAAAAAACAACTTGAAATATTGACTATATTATAAAAATGATATCTACAAGTGATTGTCGTAAGTCCGCTGTAATAATAAAAAATGAATTGAAAGAAAATTACGGCATAGACATACACGTTTCATCTGTCAAACGACGCCTAAACCTGTATGGTTTACACCGCAGAAGACCAGCAAAAACACGTTTCTAATCTACTAAGAAGAGGAAGGCTTGAGTTGCATTTGTAAAACGGCATAACACTTTCAGGGGCAAAGCAATTCCATTGCGAAAGTGTTGAAATTAATGACTGACACCAGAATTTTGGTTAAAAAAAATTCGGTTTATTATGTGTGTGAAATATAGCTTTTTCTTATTTAAAAATAAATTTGTTTTCAAATTCCGGTGTCAATCATTAATTTCGACACTTCCGCAATGGAATTGCTTTGACCCTGAAAGGGTTATGCCGTTTTACAAATGCAACTCTAGCCTTCCTATTCTTAGTAGATTAGAAACGTGTTTCTGCTGGTCTTCTGCGATGTAAACCATAGAGGTTTAGGCGTCGTTTGACAGATGAAACGTGTATGTCTATGCCGTAATTTTCTTTCAATTCATTTTTTATTATTACAGCGAACTTACGACAATCATTTGTAGATATCATTTTTATAATATAGTCAATATTTCAAGTTGTTTTTTTTTTTTTTTCGGAAGGCCACTTTGAGGCTTATTTTCGATGTATTTCTGTTTATTAAAAACTTTATTCCATGTAATAACAAGTTGCCGAGACACGTTAAAAGAACGAGCTAGTTCTGCTTGCAGTCCACCTTTCTTAAGGGTATTTACAGCGGCTTTTCTAGAATCACTTCAATATTTTTTTTACTTTTCGGCATTCCTGATCCTTAAAAATAATCACAATATGTCAATAAAAACACTAATCGAAGCTATAGCGCCAATGACACCTTCAACAATTAAATGCAAACTAATTGGCAAAATACTTTTGAGCTAAGGCGGAGTCATATTTCGTCGGTGGCGCCGAATGTAAACAAACAAGTTGATACTTGATACATTTAAATAACTGCAGTCACAGTGTTCTCAATTATAGGGAATATATTTTCTTTTACATTTTTATATTAATTAAAATAAGAGAGAATACAAGGTCGTCAAAATACTTTTGAGCGCTACTGTATTAATTTTTCCAGGTAAAATCCCCTATTGCCTGGACTTCATAACTTAGTGCACGTAGCTCCGCAGTGCATGTTCAGAGGCAGCCCTCCCCTCCCCCCGTTCATCCTACGCCATAAGTCATATATCCTATTTGTTGAAAATTTTGTCTAGTTTCTGAATTTCGTAATGCTTTTCCCCTAAAACAGGGGTGTAAAACTGCGGCCCGCCGGATACCACTAAAATTTTACAGAAATAGTCGACAAGTTGAATCAAAGAATTTCGACGATTAGATAAGGCAAAGATAACTGTAAAATTTTAGTGGTATCCGGCGGGCCACAGTTTGACACCCCTGCCCTAAAACAATAAGAAATTTATGTTAAAAACAACAATTTGGGGGGGGGGGGGTTCGGGGGGGGGGGTGGAATTTTGGGGGTAAGTTAAAAATTCGGATTCAGCGACCCAAAAAAACTTAAAGTAAACCTTATAGAGAAACTTCGGAGGGGAGATGGGAGGGCGAATGTAAACGTGTGACTGGTTAAGTGGAATTGCGCAACTTAGTTCACGCAGCACCGAGCGCATGTTCCGAGGCAGATCCCCCCTTCCCCTTCATCCTAAGTCATAATGTCATATATCTAATTTGTTGCAAATTTTGACTACTTTCTGAATTTCTAGATACCCTTTTCCCTAAAACAATAAAAAAATTGATTTTTTTAATAAAAACTTTTTTGGGGGGCATTTTACCAAAATTTGGGGGGGTTGCCGGGGGAAATTTTGGTGGGAAGTTAAAAATTCGGATTCAGCGACCCAAAAAACATATAGTAAGCCTTTTTCCAGAACTACCATGAATTTTGCTAGGTAGAGCCCCTATACGGTCTCTATTTCCTGGACTAAACAAGCATAGCGATTTTCAGTTGTGTGACAGACATGACACGTTTCCATGGAATTAGCCGTGTATGTATAATAAAACAATATATAAAATGTACAAATAATAATAATTTATCATTAACAATTTTTTAAAAAGATTTGTTTTTGTTTACTTACTACTTTTTCGCATTTGCAAGTGAAATCATTGGTTTGATTTTGTGCAAAATTGAAGTAAAAAGTTAGACGCTCGACTTATACGCGTGTTTTTGATTTTTTGCAGAATTTGCATTCGAAAGTTATGGAGTCGACTTATACACGAGTATATTCGGTAGATATGTTAACTATCGAGCAGTGGCGGCGTACACGGAGGGGGTGTTACGGATATCACTGTTATCGAAAAGAAATCTTCGCCTTATTTAATCGCAGAATTCAGTGATTAAATAAGGCGAAGTACGCTAGTCGAAAATAATTGTATAGATAACATACCCTTTTCTCTCGGTACATCACTGCGATTGGCCTCTGTTTTCAAAATTATACAACAGTATGGATAAATAAATACATTATAGGGCCAAAAGTCAGCGGACGTTTTCGACTTTAGACGTTTCGCCCAGCATTAGAGAAATACTTGACGAATTCTTCTAGAACTTCAGGAATATCAAGTGTATGTTTGTCTTCATATTTATTTTTCAACTAACGTATAGTCACGAGGACATTTCGGGGACCAATAACAAATTGAAATAAAAAATATATTTGAGATCACCTGTAAAATAAAGCGATCGAAAAGATCCGCAACTGTAGTACATGACTACGCGGGTTCTGTAAAATTATTATGTATATTTGCGTATGAATAGTACGTATATTCATGAAGATATAAAAGCTTCTTTAACCCTTTCAGGCGCAGAGTATTTCAGTTCGTAAAAGGGTGAAGTGATTGATTGACACCAGAATTTAAAAACGAATAAGCCCCATTTCAAAGTAATATTCATCACCTTATCTAAATACATTTTTTTTCCAGTAAAGAAGTCGAAAATAAAATTAGTGCTATCCAAAGCAATTGAAACCTCCCCTTTCTTAAAAAATAAGTATTTGCTTTTCTTCAGCTTCTTATAACATCAAAATTTTATTAAAATATTCTGGGTGCCGTCTGGCAGTTTGAAATTAAAATTAAGTGGTCACATTTGTGACATTTGCTACAGCTACAGATCATTACTATATTTTATTTTAAGGGATGATTGTACTTTAAAAAAAAATTCAGTTTGTATTTTGTTGCGTAACTGCCCTCGCGACTATCCTCGTGGGTGCAGTTTCGATAATAAATACGCTTTCAAACATCATCTTTCCATCTCTGAAGGTCAAGAAAATCCGTCAAGAATTTAACCAGATATTCGACGAAACGTATAAAACCGAAAGCGTCCGGTGACCTTTGGCCATATAGTGCACCCCATGCATAAGTAACTAAATAGCGTTTTAAGTGCCAAGATATATACCAAGTATTGTATACCAGTTTCGGTACCATTCAGCGTATCGTCATCAATGAAAAAAACAAAGGAAATTTGTTCATATAGATAGTGAGGAAGCGGATTGAAAAAATTGAATTGAATTTGTTGACTAATGTTGACATGAAATATATGGCGTCAGTCAATAGAAAAATGTGGAAGGAATAGAAATTGGTAGTACGAAGCGAGTAAACAGAAATTAAGAAATGAAGGATTTTATAAAAGTCTTTCAACAATCTGTCAATGATGGGACAGAGAAATCGCAATTAATACCGTGCATATCTGCTACTTAATCGAAATCGACTAGAATCTTACATAAAATAATTCTTTTACGAATTTCTATTTACTGTTTGCGTATTACCCTTTTCGTTTTCTTCTATATATTTCTATGGGTTTAGATTTCCTGTAATTCTATTGATCAATAAATTCCATTCAATTTCTCCAATCCGCTTCTCATCTTTATATATGAGCAGATTTATTGGTATATGTAAACAACAATGGCTTTTTATGCAAGACACTTGTTATTTAGCTAGATGTATAGTTTCTACAGCAAACGCTGGAGGTTTTCGCTCTCGATGATGACGCGGATGCATTAGACCTCCAAATGAAAATTAACTTTTGTCTACAATTCTCTTCTAAGCTGTTTTGGTATTTCTGGTCATGGCTCAGTGGTATGTTGTTTCTCTCCAGTTTTTTAGGCCCGCGTTCAGATCCAAGCAGCGAAACGTTTTTATTTTTCCATTATTAATTAAATTAATAAAAAATAATTTTAAACTATATTATAAATATATATATATATATATATATATTGGGTATTTCTTCAGCATGCGTTATAATCGTGGTTTTAACGAACTTCATACATTAAAAGATTCATATGCAACAAGTTAGCTGAATCCACTGAAGTTCGTATTTTTATTTTCATAGGCGCGAAGCGCTCACACACGCGTTTTAGAGGTAGCGACCAAAAAGATTTTCATATATTTGTTATTCATATTTGCTATATGCTACATCATATATACATTTAATAACCCTTTGCAGGAAAAGTTATATCATTCAGAAAATTGCAAAATTAACCGATCTATTTTTTTAATTAAACTATTTAATTTAAAAATAAACTTAGTTTTATTACTTTAACGGTTCTTGAACGAAAAACGAATTAATTTTTAGATGCACAGCCGACATTTCATTTTGTTTGTACCTGATTCCATATTATCACATGAAGCATTTTTTTATTTATAAAATCACAAGTATATTTTTCCCAAAACAATATAAAGCCGCCAAAATTGGCAGAGCTACTTTATTTTTCAGCATGCGCATTGAAAGAGTCACTGCTCTGGAGATCTAGCTGTAGCAAATTTCTGTTATTTTTTTGTACTGCGACGGCACGCTGAGTATTTTCAAAACATATATTCAATACTTGGTAAATCTTTTGATGCTTATAGAGTACTTTACTGACTTATACTGTTTAGTGTAAAGCTTTAGTTCCATTTAAAAATACCTTCAGCATCACCAGATCTGCATATTTGTTTTGTCTCTTGCTCTTTAATATATTTACTCCAAGTCTGATTATTAAAGCTATCTCTTAACACGCCACATGACTCCTTGAAGAAAAGCTTCATTTCGCATTCCTAAAAAAAAATGTTAAAAAAGTTAAAATAATTAGATAAGTATATAAAAATAGTGATATTTTGCTGTCAATTTCACTAGTGACTTCAGTTCTTAACAACGCACAATATGTTTTCTCAGTGTAAATAGCGTTGCCGAATATTAGAAAAATGTAAAGTTGTTATAATTAGAGAGATGGTGTTTCTTATCCGCTTACTAAAATCTTACTACAGCTGATTGAAATATATATGGTACACATGCATTTCAAAGCACCAGAATTTAATTGGGATGATAAAATAGCTCAGAAAATGCCCACTAGAAGTACATTGGCGCTGCAAGTACAATGATAATCAATTAGTAATGAAAATATAATATAATTCCAATTGACAAAATCTATTTATTTAATTTTGTCCAGCTTGTGACACTCGGGCCACAAAGCTACCGGTATTTTAGAATAGAATACTTTTCCTTATTTAATGACAGAAACATTGTGATTAAATAAGACAAACATTATTAATCGTAAATTGTTATGACAAACGACTTCCAGGTAAAAATGTTGAAAAACCTTACTTTATTCAAACTCAGTTATATATAAATAAGATTGACATCGTGTTCTCCAAACACTTTCATACCGGGTGTCCCAAAAAGGACTGACTGATTTTAAAATTCAATAACTTGCAAACGGTGACAGATATTAAAAAAATTCTTGCAGGAGGGTTATGCATAAGGTCAAAAGTTTTATTACAGTGATTTTAAATTTTAGTTCGATTTACAAACAATAGATGGCGCTGTAAGCAATAGTCGCTAAATACAGGCTCGATTTTTGATCCTTTATCTTGTTCCATGCAGAAAAAGGAGATGGAAATGTATTATCCGGGCCACGAAGTACCTAAAATCGAGCCTGAATTTAGCGACTATTGCTTACAGCGCCATCTATTGTTTGTAAATCGAACTAAAATTGAAAATCAGTGTAATAAAACTTTTGACCTTATGCATAACCCTCCTGCAAGAATTTTTTTAATATCTGTCACCGTTTGCAAGTTATTGAATTTTAAAATCAGTCAGTCCTTTTTGGGACACCCGGTATGTTTGTCTGAGTGGATCAAGATGCTGATTGACACGACAAGAATTTCACAGATGTTTGTCTTATGTTTGTCTTATTTAATCTCTTCGAATTCAGCGTCCTGCATACGACATTTTATTTACGAGTACTAACGCTTTCGAATTCTGATCAACGCCTTTTTAAATCGCAAAAATTCTGCTATTAATTAAATAAAAAAATGCTATTCGGAAATACTGCTACTTAAAATTAATGACCATAATAACCCCCAGTGACGTAGCCAGGGTGAGAGTCCAGAAGCCCTGAATAACCCTATTTTAAAGTAATATTCATCACTTTATCTAAACACATTTTTTTTTTCCAATTAAAGAAGTCGAAAATAAAATTAATGCTATCCGAAGCAACTGAAACCCTACCCTGCCTACGTCACTGAATCATTCTATAAAAATGTATACATGCCTCACTGGTCCCGAAGGCGTTAAGGCTCCTGTCCCTGCCGGCGAAGGAACTCACGAGCTAATGCTAATCTTATGGGAAGGGATTTTTCTAATATCACGTTTGCATTTCGACATTTTATTTATTTTTTTTTTGCATTGGATAGCCGAGGTCCGTCTCTACATCGCACATTTTGTACTTTTTTGATTTTGGTTGCAGATATTTTTTAGAATGACACTTTCATTTTCAGAACCGGTTTTGAAAGAGAAAGTAACTTTATAAAAAAATATCTGCAACCAAAATCGAAAAAGTAAAAAAGCTGCGATGTAGAGACGGACATCGGCTTTTTGTGCCGACTAAAGTGTCTGTCATTTTCAAAATATTTTTTCTAAGCATAAATATTATTCTGCCTCAATCTCAGTGTGCCTCAAATACCTTTTTTGGGTAGTCAAAAAATGGCACTTGACACGTGTCTGGCACAGTTTTTGGGTCGACTAAAGTGTCTGTCGTTTTCAAAATATTTTTTTCTAAGTATAAATATTATTCTGTCTCAATCTCAGCGTGCCTCAAATACCTTTTTTTTGGGTAGTCAAAAAATGGCACTTGACACGTGTCTGGCACAGTTTTTGGGCCACGATCCTTCAGCCAGACATTCGATTTCGTATTCAGCCATTACATAAGAAGTGTTGCACAAATTTTCAGGGTGCCTCAAATACCTTCCCTAAAATGTTTAACAGCTCTTGGACTATGTTAATGGACAGTTGAAAAACTTGAGAGCCATTGTATAAAGTAATACCAAATACGCAAATACCTTATATTGGCGACTATGTGCGAATTATATGTGCTATTCTCAATGCTTTCCATCATACAGAGATTAAAAATTCTGAAGATGACGAAATAATCGCCCAACAGATGCTTGATTTGGTTAAAAAACCAAATTACTTAAAACAGATAGTCAAAGAGAAAGGTTGGTCGAGAAAAAAAGCGATCTGGATTAAACTAACTGAAACAGATCTTCAAGACTTTCCACAGCTAATTTGGGATCAGCTGCGACAGTTAACTCTTGGAATATATCAACTTAAACAAAGCCAATCTTACCCTCAAGAGCACTTAAATGAAGAAGGAATTACTCTCTTTACATACATCGTAAAGATGATTCTGTTCTTCGAGTTCATTTGCGATCACTGCACACAAGTGCTAAAAAGTGATATTTGAATAAAAACAAAGCGAAGTAACATCACACTATGGTACTGTTAATGTAAAGTAGGCGCAAGGGTCGTAGGGTGCTATGCGCATGTTGCTTCCATATTATGGTTTCAGGCTTATTTGCGCCACAACTCAACCGAAGTTAAAAAATCAAGTCTTGAACATGCTCATACACTACAAGACGCCGCCGCTGGATGGTCCAGTAGTGATTTGGATGAAGAAAGCAAGGAGGAAGACTAATCTAAAATACATTGCCAAAAGTGTCAAAACTATATGATTATTTTCGGTTATTGATTATTTCCGATTTTTCATATATTGAATTAATTGTCGTAATAAGCTCCATTCATCTTAATTTAGCATTTAGTGCTGCATATACTATTGATTATATGGATTAAAATTTATGGATAATAATGTTTATGTTCATTGATGCGCATAATACTTACTTAATTATATATTTAGTTTTTCCCGTCAATTATAGAACTTTCATTCAAAATGTTTTTTTTTTCTTATTTGTTATGAAGTATATTAATGAAAAATGTGTATGCCACATCAAGGACTGATGAGCGAAAAATGGTCCTTATCAACCCACCTCCTTTCGTTCTACTAACCATAATAGGTTTTCAATAGTCATATACAAAACATCTTCTCTTTAATTATGCAGGATGTCCATGAACTCATGGGCTAAAGTGCAAGGCAGGGTAAAGTACACATAAAGAAGCAGTTTTAGTATAGCAATGTGATGTCGGAAATTAAAAGAGTTGGTGAAAAACAAGAAATACGGAGGAAATAAAAATCATCGTTTTATTAACATAACAATTAGAGTAAATGCTCAAATGTGCCACCACCCACATCGATCCTGGGTTCGTAGCATCTAGCAAGTTTTTGGCGCAACTTTTCGAAGATTTCAGGCGTTTCACGTACAGTTGAAGCAGTGACTAAAAGTCTTGCCTCATCACAGTCATTTCGTACTTCGTAATCTTCCAAAGAGTACGCCAATCACTTGTTAGAAGCTTGCAGGCCTATATCGATGTTGGTAGTGGCACATTTGACCACTTACTGTGACTGTCAATAAAATGATTGTTTTCATCTTCTCAGCATTTCTTATTTTTCGCCCTTTTTTTCAACCCCAGATTTCTGTGCAAAAATTGATTCTTTATGTGTACTTTACCCACACTTACAGTTTGGCCCATGAGTTTAGGGACACCCAGTAATTAGAACTTAATCTTGGTCGCGTAAAAACGATAGAGGTTCTTCCGGTATTATTTCCAAACAATAATATTCGTAGTAGATTTGCAAATATTGTATAGATATCTTAAATTAAAATTATTGTTTGGAAATAGTTGTATACAATGGTAAGAGGTGGTACTATTTCCATTTTTTGGCGACAAATGTTCAAACGTAATTATAGCGATATTATTAGTCCTTTTTTTTTTTCATATTCCATATAACGTGTCTTAAAATTTAAGAATATTATACCAAAATAAAATACCTGCTTTAGGCTGCATATTTGATGCCGTATTTCAGGATCAAACTTGCCTTCATTATAAGTCACAGGGAGTCGGTTAGTAACTAAAGTATAGCTGTTGATGATCCATGGTTCTGTGTGGCTAATATCAACTACCATGAAAGTGATTCGATTTTCTCCAACCCCTAGAGTAGTGTTTGTTGGCCTAGATAAAATAGTAAATGTAAATATATATATATATATATTTACACACATATCATTTAACAAAAGAGAAATCTAATATTTTTCATCGAGCATTCGAATAAAAGATTATTTTAAATGATGAATTTCTTAAGCGTACGTATTCTAAGTGACCCTTAACCCTAGAACTACCGAAAATTTTACTCAAGTTTTATAAAAATATTGCACATCAGAATTCTTATTTAAAACTATGGAACTTATTTACTTAACTCATTATTGTTTGGTTTACACATTTAGTTTATTTTAAAGAAATTTCTGGTTAGAATAAATATTTCGAATGTACCCATCGGGCCCATTGGACCCGTCTGGTAGACGGAGGGTTAAATTGAAAATAGCTTTCTATATCATTAACTCTCTCGCTGCGTAATTGTTTTATCAAAATAGGTTCAAAAATTCCGCATTTAACCTCCTTCGTGACGAGCGTCTTTTACCGAATTTTTAATCTTTTATCCCCGGTTTTTCAAGACAGAAATTTTTATCTAATTTAATCGTGAAAATGCCCTAATTAAATAGGGCAAAAATTACAATAAAAAATAACGGGTGGGAATAATCAATGAGGTTAATTAGACTGAAAAATATGCATTCCCGCGAAAATCGCGGGTTGCGCAAACTTTGTTACATTTGCGTTGTCCTTGAAAATCGCGGGATACGCAGCGAGAGGGTTAAACCAAAAAAATTATATATATTAGAAATACTTTGTGAAATTAAGAAAACTAATGCAGTTGCGGTTGAATACGTTTTCATATACTCTTTCGCCTCTCGCAAAACAATGAAAAGCATAGCTCAAGGTTGCCAGTTTGGCCTCATTTTTCTTTCCGAAATTCCAAATAGTAACTTTTTCTTTGTTTCATGGCAGACATTTCGTTATTACATAAAGAAAAAATTCCTCTTTAGGAATTTCCAGTATGAACTCGGAATTTCTGAATAAAATAGGAGGTCAAACTGGCAGCACGGGTAAACCTGAGTAACATAATAAGCGTTGAAGCTTCCATACTAAGACCGGTCGCAAGATTACGGAGCCACAACTCAGTAGATTTTGTCATGCGAAGCTTTCGAGTTTGAGACCGCACCGTAGCGTGCAGACCTTTCAGTCAGGAAGCGAATCCTGATCAACATGTAACGCAAATTTGCACAAAACAAACGTCACGCGACACCACCGTTCATGTTTGGGTTTAATAATAGAAAATTACTACAAATGATTAATAAAGTTTACTACTTGGAAATACTGGTACAGAAAATCATAAAAATAGTCGCCACTGGTAGCCCTGTCACATGATAAATACTAAGCGTTACGAAGAACTCGATGAATTGGATTTTTTTAATGTTAGCGCTTTTTATGTACTCATCTTCGATGCAAAATTACAAGAACATATTTTTTTTTTTTTTTTTTTTTTTTTTTTTGAAGAATCTTGTCAGTAAAAATAATGCACTTAAGTCAGACATAGAGCTGATCTCTTTTTTACAAACTAGCATTTCCAAACAATAATCTTAGTAAAATCCAACACGAGGTGTATTTTTGTTACTATTCAAAGGGAAATATAAAACGAAGATTATTGTTTTGGGAATAGTGATACAGTTCGTCTCAAAAGTTTAGGCACACGCTAAAATAAGATGATACAATTTTATGGATAAACGTATGAAATAATTTCCCAATAAATATTAAAAATGTAATGGAAATGAAATATTCTAGAAATATTATAATGGTTACATCACCACTATTTATTTAAAAATGACGCCTTATTTTTGTTACAAAACTACTATCTTAAAAGTTTAGGCACATTATGCAGGGATGCCACAGGCGACTATTTTTTAATTCTATCTCGCACCACTTTCATAAAAAAAAAATCTTTGACATACAGTTTGACAACATTTGCAAGAGAAATGTAGTACAAAATTTATTTTTATTTTTCGATAGTGGTGCGAATAGAATAGAAAAATAGTCGCCTGCGGCAGCCCTGATTCTGCAAATGTTAACAAATGCCTGGATTGGTTTCTACCAACCAACCGTTCAAACCAACCAACTGGTTTTGCTAAGCAGTTTAATAGAGAATAGTCAATTTTCATTGCTTATTTAAGATGCCGAATTCTACGTATTTCAAAAATGAGGAAATTTTAGATATATTTTTTAATTCGAAAGGTAAGCACATTTTTTTTTCAAGAATAGTAAAACTGTAAAAGCGAAAAATATGTTAAATACTTGCTAGAAATAGTGTTGCCATTTCGCTATTCTTCTTTAATTTAGATTGCTTGATTATACTAGCATCTACACACGCGCCCCACACAACGGCTGTTATCACAAATGCACCCCAGAAATTCGCTATCCTCCCGAGAAATTCCCTATTTAAAGGGAAAATATGGTTACCTGTTCAGTTGGTTTCCCCTATTCCATATTTTACATACACGTGACCGAACGATCGTTTGTTATTATTATTATCTTAGTTATGTGATTTTAAACTGTCAGTCTGTCGCCCGCTGGCGTGGTCAGTAAGCGGAGGCTGCTGTCACCCCGAGGGCCCGGGTTCGAGTCCCTGGGTAAGGCATGGATGTAATTGTGAATGTCCCATTGTAGGTATATAATATATGTAATGGAAAATAAAATTTGTTGTTACTTGTTGTTGTTTCTGTATAATAAGGATCATTCAAGGCGACAGCCATTGTAGCTATAGGCCCCAAAGCATTCTCCACTTCGGTGGACTTCAAATGTCAAATGTCAAACTGTCAGTCGTTTTGATATAATTATGTGATTTTATATTAACACTCGATTTTATATAATTATGTTATTATACATAAATTTTATTTTCGGAGGGTTATTTTTTTTTTTTTTTTTTTTTTTGTGAACGTAGGAGCGCATAGCGCTTATGAAAACAAACAAACAAACAAAAAATATCAATGGATGCAGCTACCACGTCGTGCAGCAATCTCAAAAACGCAATAAATTCGCGAAAGCCAAGAACACTAAATAAAACGAAGATTACTTATCGAAAATTATGGTAAGCTTCTTGAATTAAAAAGCTCGCTAAATTTACAACACTGGACAGAAAATCCAGCAGCATGCAGAGATTGCCATTTCTACAGGCAAAATTGTCTTGAACACACCGTTGTTTAAAAAATTTATTAATCTGGAATATGCAGAAATTTCTTATTTTCGAAACCATTCTCTTAAATGGCTTCAGAACTGGAGAGATAGGACATCTTTTAATAATTACAAGAGCACGTGGAAAAGTTTTTGATATTATTCATTTTAACTGTATAGAACATAGGGTTGATATAGTAAACATTTTAATTTTAATTTTATAAATTTTGCATGATTTTTGGCGTATAATCCGCGGATTAAATAAACAAGTTTTATTCCAGACAAAGAAAAATGACATACTTGTGAAGTGAAGCTGATTAAGCGCGATTCAAAAAGTTATAGTTCATCAAATACAATTTCCGATTCTAAACGGGTAAAGATTCTAAACGGGCCTAAAATTTCGGTAATGTGAAAACTCACACTTTTACATTTTCATAAGAATTGAGGTATTTAGGATAAAATATTTCCTGAAATATAAATTCTTCTTTGAAATATATTTCTAAAATAAGTTTTTCAAACTGTATTGTTGTTCTTAATTAACACTAAATATACCAACAACCGGTCATTTGACCGGTATCGAATGAAAATAATGTGATAGAAACAAGAAATTTCTTCATAAAATAAATAAAATATAAATCACGCGTAAATAAATTAACGAGGACGAAATATCATGCGTCAAGCATAGATTATGAAAATATTTCCAACTCATTCAGGAGTCTGTATTAATAAGGTGAATGATGATGTCTAAGTAAATAATTTGGAAAATGCATAACACATTTGAAAACCCAATTTAGAAGTTACCATCAGTAGTTGAGAAAATATCCTTTTTTGTGCATCCCTGTATATATCTTATAGATCTGTATATATACTCCGTAAGTTCAGATAGGAAAAGCATACACGGAAAAAACTGTTTTGTTGAAATTACTAAATTTTGGTTCATATAGCTCCATCCAAATATTTTGGTTGCAATGACCAAATTTTGGGTGGACTAACCAAACGATTGTTTGAATTAATAAAATAATTTGGTTAATCTAACGAAATTTTAATAATTCCAACCAAAATATTTGGATGGAGCTATATGAACCAAAATTTAGTAATTTCAACAAAACAATTTTTTTCCGTGTAGTACAGTTGAAAATTCTCCTTCAACTATGTTCGTCAATAAACAGAAATGTACGTGCATCCCTATATAGGATCGATAGAACCTAAATACAAAAGTAATATGCAAAATATTAGTTATATTTAAAAACTCGTACCACAACTGAAACGCACTTCCAGCAATTATTGTTCATACACAATACTTAACCGAATTGTTTTTGGTGTCCCTGTAAATGAACGATGAATGCTATGCACACCCTATTCTGTAATTAGCAACTTGTAGTACACCTCAGTGATATCTGTTTGAAACAAAACTACATCATTAAAATACACCGCAAATGATTTCCCCCGTAGACCGCAATGTAATGTAATTCTTTTGAGTGCCCCTGTAAATGAGGTATAAATGCTATATTTAAATTCTCTTCTCTCAAAGATCCTATTCCTACTGTGAACCGGTGGGGTGTTTATTTTATTCCTTGCTCTTGCAATTTAGGTTATATTGGTCAAACAAAGAGAGCTTTAAAATTCAGATTAGGGGAGCATCAGAGGTATATTGCAAATCAAGAAATCTCTAAATCTTCGATTGCTTCGCACTGTTGGTCTTCCAGTCATTATTTCAATTTCTCCATGGCCAAAATTATTTCTTCCCCTGCCTCTCCCTCTCACTTGGATTTTAATGAAGCATATTTTATTTCTAAAAATTCTGATAATCTCTTCAATGATCTCTCATCATCTCCTTTCCTATCTCCAGTGTGGAAATTACTTTTGTAATTCTTTTCCTTCTTCTCTTGTTTCTTTTCTTTTTCTTTTTTTTTTTTAAAGTTTTTTTGGTATTTTCTTGTTTTATTCTTTTATATTTCTTCCTTTATTATTTATTAATTTATTTATTTATTTTAATTTACTTCTTTTAATTTATTTTATTTTATTTTGTTTATTTATTTTATTTCCCCTTTTTCCCTATCAATTTCTCTTATGTCATTTTGGCAACACTTTCCTCTTCTGCATGTGCTCATTTCAGCTAGCGCCATCTGTCACATTCTTTGCAATATTCTCTACCTTTCAGATCATTTTTGGACTTGTCCCCTTACGGACACGTGTTTACTGTAGCTGATGACGAGCTGTTATATTTTTAGTTCGAAACGCGTCCTATGTATTGTTTTTATTTTATGGTGATTTTTTACAAAGTGTTATTATTTCAATTGCTTCATATCGCCAGTTTTCGGTGCTGTTTCGCTATAAATGCTACATATTTCATTTTCAATACAGAACATGGCATAGTAAACCTCATTAAAGGGTCTCGGGCATAGATGCCAACATCTCTTAATTATTTCGGAGTCTGATCCAAGTCAAGCATGTTTTAAACCGTGAAATATATATAAGGAAATGTGTCTTCTTTCTATAAGATACATTTTAGATATCATTTTGAAATTTTTGATTAAATAAAATTTCCGGTTGAAAACATTTTCGTCTTGGATCAGACTCCGGAATAATTAAGTGATGTTGGCATCTAAGTTCGGGACTCTTAACCCTCTCGTTGCGTAAGTAATTCTGCGCGATGAGCGTCTTTTACAGAATTTTTAATCGTTTATCACCGGTTCTTTTAAAGTAGAAAATTTTGACAATCGTAATCGGGGAAAATGTCCTGATTAAATCACACAAAGTTTCCGCTAAAAAATAACTGATGGGAATAATCAAATAGTATTTATTTGACGGGAAAATGCATGCCCGAGCGTATCTCGGGTGCGCAGCGGGAGGGTTTCAGCTTAAAAGTTTCGAAATTTTAAATTTTTTAGATGTTAAACTCCCACCTTTTGCGAACATTTTGATGTAATTGTTTCCTTGAAATTCGCATTAGAACAGCAGTTATGGTTTTTAGAATTATACCCACCCAATAGCTAAAGTGGCGTTTCCGAAACTTTGAAGTCATTTTAGTCCAAATGACGATTTTGGGAATAACGCGCACGATATCTCAAAAACCTCTGACTATTTTTTCATGAAATTTTCAAAACAAATGTTTCATGTTACCCTGTATGAACTGAACGTAAAATTTCCTTTTTATTGTTAAAAAAAAAATGGTTTTAGTCATTATATTGTTGAAATTTTCTTAATTTTGCATTAGCTAAATACAAACTTTGTATTAAAAATATAAAAATGCTATAAATACAAATTTATTTAGGTTCAGCGTAACTATTACTATCTGAAGTATAAGTAAGACCAAAATTTTCATTCTAGCTGCAAGATTTATTTTGTAATCCTGCGCGTAAGCTGCTATGCCGATTTTCTGCTCCTCAAATATCTGACAGTATGGAGCCCCCTGTAAATGCTAATTTTGCATCTTGCGATTTTTTAAATACATGAAATGAAAGAACATACTCATATATTTCATTTCAATTAAAATTATGTCATAAAATCAAACACATTTTAAGATATTAAATGCTGAAAATGGTCTTTTTTTTTCCTTTTTTTCAAATTTTAAAAGTCCTGAGACCACTTAAGAGGGCTGGTCACTCAGCCTCGGAATTCTCCTCCGTAATGTTAAATCTATGGACTTTTGATGCATTCGCATATTTAAAATATCTTCTCGAGAAAATTATATTTTTAACATCTTTTTTCTGTGTACTCTTCTTAACAGTAGAACCACCATAGCAGTCATTTTGACCGGTACCAAGTGAAAATATTTCGATTCTAACTCGAAACTTCTTTATAAAATATGTTAAATACGTACCACGAAGAAATAAAAAAATAAATAAGTTAATTAGTTTTAAATAAAAGTTCTGGTATAAAATATTTTTTTAACACTTGAGTAAAAGTTAAGACGGTTCTAGTGTTAAATGATGTCTCTTTTTTTCTTAGTTTTCAAAATATTTCTAAAATATATGCTGAATTTAATATTTTAGGTGATAAAGCGGGCGAACTGCGAGTAAGATTTTAACACTTCCTACAAAGTTAAGTCTATACTTTAGAAATATTTCGAGAACTAAGAAAAAAAGAGACATCTTTTAGGAAGTGTACACAAAAAACAGAAGTTAAAAATATTAATTTCGCGAGGATATATTTTAAATATACGAATGCATCCAATGCCTATAGACTTTACATTAGTGAGGGGAAATCGGAAGCTGAGTGACCAGCCCCCTTAACATATATCAGTTATATGGTAATAGTCCAAGAGCCTACAGCACAAAACCTATGTTATCAAGCACAAGACAAAAAACCTTTATTTTATGGAAGAGTAAAAGTACGGGAATCTAAAGATCCATGTCTGCCGGCAGTGAAGAGGTGCATAAGCCAAAAATTAATACCACCAGCGGTTGACTCGTAGGTTTATCATTGTGTTTTCCTGCTCCCAGTCCTCCATATTTTCATACCTTTCTTTGTAGGACAAACACAATGATAAACCTATGACTCAACCACTGGTGGTATTAATTTTTGGCTTATGCACCACTACACTTCCGACAGACATGGATCATTAGTTGGTTGGTTGGTTGATTTTGTGACGGCCGATTATCTACACTAGGGATATAGGCCCGAGGGGGAGTGCCCTTCGTGGGGGTCTTTCTAAGGGAACCTAACCCGTATTAACGCATGGAAATCCATGGTTCGAAGAAAACCACGAAAACTCCGAACGATTAGGCCGACGGGCGCGATTGGGATCGAACCCAGCACTTCCCGTCTACCAGTTTCGAGAGCAGAACCTCTCAGCCACTGGTGGGGCCATGGATCATTAGATTCGCTGACTTCTACACTTCCATAAAATAAAGGGTTATTTTTCTTGTGCTTGATAACATACGTTTTTGTGCTGTCGGCTCTTGGACTAGAATCGAAGTATGTTTACGTAAGTTAGAGCGCGGGTAGACGACAGACGGACAAACCGAGTTCATAAACATTTTCCAACCAGGGTTGCCAGTTTGGCCTCGATTTTCATTCGAAATTTCAAATTCTACTGAAAGTTCCGGAAGAATAATTTTTACTTTACATTCACGAAATATCTCTCATTAATTAAAGCAAAAAATTCTGTTCTTAATTTCTGGTATGAACTTGAAATTCCTGAATAAAAACGGAGGCCAATCAGCGCACCTTGTTTTCAACCATATTGGAAAGTATTAACAAAGATAAATAGTTTTATATAAGAATTCCGATAAGAAATATTTTTATAAAACTTCAGTAAGATTCTCGGTATGTTCAGTGTTAACACGGTCTGCTATTTTTTAATTCTATTTCGCACCCCTTTTTCAAAACAAAAATCTTTTACATACGCTTTGAACACATTTTCAAAAGAAATATACAAAAAAATGTATTTTTTAAAAATAGTGGTGCGAGCAGATTATAAAAATAGTTGCCTGTGGCAGCCCTGCAGTACGGGCCGCAAACAGTATTACCAAATCTGACTGGTTTTTTTATTCAGAAATTTAGTAATCACACCAGAAAAATTTTAATACTAATTTTTCTTTATTTTATTCATGAAATAGCTATCATTTTAATAACGAAAAATAAATATTGAACTTTCTGGGGAGAATTTACAATTTCTTAGCGAAAGTTTTATAAATCAAACATGCATAAATGCGTCATCGGCCGCTAATAGCGTTGAAAAAAAAAAAAAACAAAGACTATCATGTCAAATTAGGTTTCTTATCAGAGTTAATGTTAAATAAAAGCCAGTTTAATTGTGAATATTTTGACACCTGACTTTCACCCATACGATAATTATATCGCGAGATAGTGTCAATTTTGTTGATACACTCAGCGCAATCAGTGTTGCCAGTGGGCTACTTTTTTAAAATTCAGATTTCTTAATTGCTACCACTTTTTTGAAACGGTAAAATTACCTTTGTTTTCGCCTTAATTAATATGTCATTAAATAAGGCACATTTTACCATTTCAAAAAAGTGGTGTCGATCAAGAATCTGAATTTAAAAAAAGTAGCCCATCTGGCAACCCTGAGCGCAATTACCCATACAAATTAAAATTTTAACCCCTTGAGGGGCACCGGTATATATTATATACCACCTACGATTAATGAAGTTTTACACCAGAAAAATTTGATTAAATTTTACTTTTCTAACTTTGGTGGAAAAAAGGCCGTAAAATAGCTTTTACTTATTTTCAAATAGAATTTTTCAAATATTCCGGTTGGAATTCAGCATTTCACAAACGTAATTGCTTGCCACTCAAGGGGTTAAATGGCTTTTTCTCCATATTGATATTTTCTTCACTTTCATGTTTTTAAAATGCTAAGGTCTTTTTCTATATTTGAGATGGAGATTTAAACTTTTTTTGTACATGTTCTTTATTATATGCGTGATAAATTTGTGCATGGGATGAACTTTCAGGTTTTTTGTTATTTTTTTAACCCCTTGAGGGGCATGTGATTGTGTTCCTGTAACGTTGAACTCACACCGGAATCTTTGAAAAATTCTATTTCAAAATAAGTAAAAGCAATTTTACGGCTTTTTTCCACCAAAGTTAGAAAAGTAAAATTTAATAAAATTTTTCTGGTGTAAAACTTCATTAATCGCAGGTGGTATATAATATATACCGGTGCCCCTCAAGGGGTTAAATAAAAGTATATCAACATGTGTTAGATTTCATCGTTTTTAACTATATATATCAGTAAACAAATTATATTAAATGTAATATTAGATATATAAAAAAATCCATGCGCAGTCTTGTGTAATACACATTTCAAAATCTGAAATAAAAAATTGGCTAAAAATATAAATTTTTATAAAAGTAGTAGGGATTTAAAAAATTTTAAATTTTTATGAACTTTTTAAAAATTTTAATTAAATATGCAGTTAATTTTTTTTCAAAATATACTTTTATTTGAACAGTGAAATGCAGTTGAGTTCACCATTTGAACTATATTTTTTAACCCTTAACACACTGAGGTCACGTGAATTGACGCTTTCGGGGATTGATGGAAGAAAAATATTACTGGTACCGGAAATTTTGTGAGGATGATTAAAGAAGGTGTAATCCAGGCACTTCTCGTTCAGATTGGGTGTGAGCAGGTTTTAATTTCTAACGACATTTGTAAACGTAAATTTCTTGCTCGTTTTCGAAAAGTAATCCGTCCTCTATGTGTTAAATGCATAGTGGTGCGTGCATATGTGCATCGCTACTCATTTAACCCTAGAACTACCGGAAATTTTACTCAAGTTTTATAAAAACATTCTACACCAGAATTTTTACTTAAAACTATTTAATTTGTTTATTTAACTTATTACTGTCTGATTTATACATTTAGTTTGTTTTGAAGAAATTTCTGGTTTGAATAGATATTTTGAATATACATGTCGGGTCCATTGGACCCTTCTGGTATACAGAGGGTTAATTCTTAGCGACCGCTGCATTTATATATAAATATTAATCCAGTAAAAAGTACAAAAATAAGCTACTAGTAAAGTTAAAAACCTGTCTTAAAATTTCTGGCGTCTAATCTTTAATATAAGAATAAAAAACACAATTCTAAAAGAATAATTCGTGCATTTAAGGGTTAAGTTTTACAAAATAAAAAATTACATAAAATAAGGTATTTAGATTCATATTTATTAAAATATTTACTAATTTGCAATATTTTAGTTTTTACTTGTATTGCAGATGTGCAACATAAGAAAAGGTTGGCGTATTATACGAAAAATGTATCCGATTTTTTTCATTATTTTTCCTGTGTAATAAACCTTTCTAAGAATCATATATAATTTTTTCGAAACAAAATAAAAAATCATGCATTTAAGGGCTAAAATAAACAATATTGTTGAAAAGGTAAACTGTCCCCTTAATGCTTATAAAAAATATCAAAACAAAGAGTATCATTTCAAATTAGGATTCTTATCAGAGTTAATACTGACTTTTCTAACGTTTAATGCTTATAAAAAATACAACTTTTAAATTCAGATATGTTTTTTTCTAAAATAAACGAATGTCACTCCGTTCTGAAATACTGTACTGTTCTGAAATACCTTGATGGTCCAAATCTGTCATCCAGGCGAGCTTCGGTTTGACAGTTAAGTACTGTAGCCCATACTTTAAGAAGCATTATGTCGAAGCTGACATTGACATAGTAATCTGTTACCCTAGGATCAAAAGAAGGCTGCAAAGACAGCGCAGGAAAAGTTCGTATGGAAGATAGAAAGGGTTTTGTGGCAGGATCTGCAGAAAAAAGAATTATGCAACATCAGATAAAAGAAACGGACACCATCTGAAAAATGGAGCAGAAACTGCGGCAAAAATAATATTTCTAAAATTAGATTTTACTGGACTATCTATCATGTATATGTCAGTTTAGACTAAAATTAAGGCTGTTTTCAAATCCAAAAGGTTACTTTCTGATACATTTCTGAATTTATTTTTGTTAGGAAACGCATGAAATCGGCAGCTGTTCTTATTCAGAAACTGTGTTATCGAATATCGTTTTCCATTTTTTCCTAACGGTAAAAGATCTTTCAGAAAATACTGTCAAAATAGTCGTTTTGAACCTAATTTCTGGACGCGACAGCGCGGGAAAGGAGAAAAAATTGTCGTCACGGGGAAAAATTGCTTATAACGCGATAAGTAATTTATTTATAAAAAAATGGAAAATGCCAATCGATTCTAAATTACTTTAATAGTCAGGCCATCCATTTATATGCTTTTCCGTTTATAAAGGAGTCAGAAAATGTGTTTGGAAATTTCGCGTTTTTTTTAGAAAGGAATTTAAAAACCACCTTAACGTTAGAAATGTTACTTATTTACTTATATTTTGTTATTACTTATATGTTGAATTATGCGTTAAAAAATTTTATGACAATTTTATATTATGTAAAAAAAATAACTAAATGTGTAATTGAAAATATTTTATGGTTACGCGAAAGCAGGAAAGACATAGAAGTAGAAGGTAAGGAATTTATTTTTAGTATTTAAAGCGTCGTATTTTTAGTATAATTTCTTAGCATTTGCAAAGTATGTAGACGCTTTATATTTGCAAGTAGTGTACTATCACTGTTTACGAATAATAATCTTCTCCTTCTTTAATATTATTGAAAGTATTATGAATAACTTGGACGAAGATGTGTACGGAATCTTTTTATTTAAATACAATGCTGTAAATAATTAAGGCATATAAGTGAAAAAAGTTGTTGTTAGTGCCAAATTGTGATAAAACCCGTTTTTACACTGAAATTCATGTATTAGCCATCGTCAATGTAATAGAAACCGCTGACAGAGTTCCCAGATTAGCCTTTTTTTTTAATTTCAGAAATTTCGAATTCATACCAGGAAATTAAATAATTTTTTTTACTTTACTTCCTGACAGACACTTTGAAATTATTTTAAGTAATTATTTTTCTTTCGTAATTTCTGGTATGAATTCAGATTTTCAGAACTAATAATAAGGCCAAATTGTTAAACCTGACTGCTCGAAGTGTCAATTCGTAATAGATTAGTTTCTAGAGAGTCTCATAGATGGCGCAAGCGTTGAGAGTATTTTATAAAAGTTATGGTTTTTAGCTCACCGACTATCAAAGCCTGAGAGGCATTAAAGGGCCCTAATGTGCCCGCAGGTTCTACATGTACATAACGCGATAACTCTTGACAGAAATATCCGATTTGCTTCAATTTTTTATCTAGGTTCATTCTGATAAGGTGCTTACCTGATTATTTTTTGGTGTTCATTGATTAAGTATAAAGGGGGAACCAGAGGCTAATCCCCACTTAATTTTGATAAATGGGGTTTTCATGCAGAATAATTCGATTTGCTTCAAATTTGGTATACAGGTTTATTCTGATAAGGCGCTTCCCTGATTAGATTTGGACATTTATTGGTTAAGCATAAAGGGGGAAAACTGAGGGAACCCCATTAATTTATTTTTCTAGGATAATTCTTTGAAATACAATATACAATTAGTGTGAATATAATATACAATTAGTGTGAATACGCTGTGAGCTCAATGCCATCAGGTTAACTGGGCACTTTTCTTTTTATTAGTGTTTTTCTCGAAAACAAAAATAATGCACATACAGCCTTTTCCATTTACATGCCAGAATTTCAGTAACGTAATTACTAAAATGTTGATTTAACATAGAATTTTGTTTAATGATATGAGAATTAAATGTTTGCTTTAAATTAGATGACATTTTAAACCGGGGAGAAGATAGTTTGTTTTGCAGAGAAGAGCGAAGCTTTGCATTTAAATTGTTATTGCATTATGAATATTTATTTCTAAAAAAAATTTCATTTTTTCTCTTTTCAGAAGTTGGTATGTTCATGGTTAAGTCGTAATTAATTTTAAGACGAAAACATTAGTGTTATTTATCCCTTTATCTACGGCATTATGATCTACTGCAATTTTTTCATGTAATATTTTTTTTCAGTTACTACAATGAAAATTAAAGGATAAATATAGAAAAAATACTCAGCCGTGAGAAATTTAATTATTTAGAGGTAATTAATTAAAGTGGTACTTTAAAGTACCGTCAGTACACTATGACTAAAATATCATAACAGAAAACCCACAAGGTATTTCAACTGGCACCAGAAAATATTTTCCATTTAACAATTATATGAAATATCGGCTTTTCCTTATTTACAAATAAATCGTTTTGCAAATCCCGGTGCCAATCATCTATTTCAACTCTTTAGAATTGAAAATGTTTTGCTCCTGAAAGGGTTAAAAAAAACTATTTTTCTTTAAGTTTCTATCTTGTTAGTAGTCCTTTAGTTATGCAACGTCTATATTCCAGGGACAACACGTTCTCTCGCACATCCACATATGCAATATATGAATTTATATATGCCATTTCTAGCATAGCAAAAACGAGCCGGCGCCACAACTTTTACGATTTCCTATAAAAAATAACAATGAAACAGAAAAGAAATGCCAGGGAAATCATTACTACACTACATTTTAGTAATTACATTTTAAATCAGATGAAAACGATGGATAACTACACAGACGAAAAGTAAACAAGAAGTTTTTCTATAACACGCAGTGTACTGACGATACTTATAAGTACCACCGAGTAATTCAACTGTTAAATCAAATACATACACCGTTCATCTAAAATAGCTTATCAAATTGTATTCTAAGATCATAATGAACACATAAAAAAATACAACACTTATCTTATATCCTTTACTGCAGCAATGAAAAGACGAGCGTGGCAATCTGTAGAAAATGTCGGCAGAAATTACATCGACTGCTTCAAAGATAGCCTCATTCCTCTCTAAAACAACAAACCTAGAACTTCTGCTGCCTTGTATTCGGATAAAGTGGAGTTAAAAGAGCGTTTTTTGCAAAGTACCATTAGAATATTAGTAATATTCACTATGGTATAAAAGTTTAAAGTGAGTGGTACTTATAAGTACCGTCAGTAGATAAAGGGTTAAACTAATATGTTAAATAACGCCCATCTCTAGTTCTTACTCAAATGGAGTGTTTTTCGTTCAATATAAAATTAGTAGAGAGTAGTCATTAATTTTTTAAATATCAGTATTTCTAAAAAAAAAAACTTGATAAATCACGGTATGTTTCTACAAATTTTTCCACCGTTTTTCTATTGTAATTGTTTTGTTTTTTTGTAACTCTTTTATAAAAATACTCATGTTTTTGCTCTCAAATCATAACATGATTGTATTGTACTAATTGAAGGCTAATTCCATGAAAACTTGTCATGTCTGTCACATGCTACGATTATTTTGATTATTGTGACTTATTTTATGGGAGATATCTCGTCAATCGAATAACCAGAAGCAAACTTTTCGAAAATAACGGTGGCTAACAAGCACAGCGATTTTCAGCTGTGTGACAGACATGACAAGTTTTCATGGAATTAGCCTGAAGGGATCTGTTTAAATTTCTTATAATTTGTCAAATGTAATTTGTTGTTTTTAATATTTCAATTAATTTCTATAGAAATATTTCATAGAAAATTTAGAAGAATGGTGCTTACCGTTGTTGCATGAAATCAACTTCCCGTCATCTGTAAAGGAAATTTTAGAGTATTAAAGAGTGGGAATCTCGTAAAAATGCATTAGTAAGATAGAAATTCTTTTATATGAATTCAAATTTATTTTAACATGCTATCATGAACTTGATTAAAATGTTATGCTAATACGTATTACACCATAGCCTAAATTTCTTTCATGAATCTCTTCTTGCTACTAAATGTAATTCTCCAGAGTGAAATAAAATTTCAAGTACATTTCTTGCATTAGATTAAGAGTAAAGGCAAGGTAATATTAATTAATTTCTTTTTGTCAAATGTCGATACTATCAGGTTCAGCTAGAAAAGTAATATATTCGACAAACTTTATTTAAAACCCTCAAAAAAAGTAATTGATGATTTAATTGGCATAATCTTAGCCCCTTGAAGGACAGCAGTATGTTATATATACCACTTAATTTTAATTCCCAAATGCAACATTGGCTCCAAAATTTCCGAATTAAGATTTTTCTTTTTATAATGTACGCAAAAGAAATCCTTTTTCTTACGTTCACCTTGTTCATAAATTCAGGCATAATTCAATTATTTTAACATTTTAGCAACAGACGTAAGCAAAGGTTTTACAGTCGTTTTGCCTGAAAGAGGTTTCCTACCACATATTTCGAAAGATGATTATCAGTTTATATAATAACAACATTTCGGTTACTAAAAAAGGCAATTTTCTCGATTCTAAAATAGTGATAGCTTTCTTACGAGGTTGAAGATCTTAACCTTAAGCATTTAGAATTGCAGAGTTTTAAATGCTTAATTTCCAGAAATTCCTCTAACAGTCGTCCAATCAACACATGCCAGCAGGATAATTGACTTTTTCTAATCCAGCTAATTGAGCCCGGAGTTACAATGATTAAATTAATTATTCTTAATTCGGCTTAGTAAAAAAATAATAATAAGCTTTCTTCAGTAGTAATTTTAAAACACTTTGGTCTTGCATTAGGTTTTCTCAAAAGTTTATTTCGTTTTTACAAAAAATGAACCAAACGAAATTTCGAAAACAGCGAGATGTTATTGAAGTATACATGTTCCATTCTGTTCAACAAACCTCCTTCCATCTCTTCGGAAGTCTCATAATGCCTTCTTTCCAAAACATTTGTGATAGGATGGCAAAATACTTATCGAGGGGATTTTTTATGTATTTCAAAGAGTCAATTTTTTGGCGAAGAAAATTTTTGACAGAAAGAAATAAATACTAGTAGGACGGAGCAGTTTCCGGAGAGTTAGGAATTGGGTCAGAACGTCTCAATTGAAGGCAAGGGATTTCTTTCTAACAGTAAAAGATTGTCTCAGAAGTTTCTTTCGCAGTTCCCGTGATATTTTAGAATTCATTTTGCACCACTTTCTGAAAACAAAAATCTTTCACATATACTTTAACAACATCTACAAAAGAAACACACTTCAATAGGTACTTTTTAAAATAATGGCACGAATAGAATATAAAATCAGTTGCCAGCGACCGCCCTGCCCATGCCCTGGCGGAAGGCAGTGGTGTTGCCAGATTGGGGACTTTTTTAATTCAGATTATTTGACTGTCACCACTTTTTAAAAATAGTACAATTCGCCATATTTTTCAGAATTTTTAATCTATTTTAAAATAGGCCGAATATTTCTATTTAAAAAAAGCGGTGGCAATCAACAATCTGGGGACAAAAAAGTCCCCAATCTGGCAACACTGGAAGGCAGTCACCATGGAAGAAAGTTGGATATTTTATAACAAGCTGGGATGCAAACAACCCCGATTTAGCCGAGACAAAGGTCCCATTCCTGTGGCTAAAGCCGGACTCCACCCGAAGAGAGTTTTCCTGTCTATTTGGTGGGATTGCATCTACTACAAGCTACTTCCACAAACCAGACCATCAACTCTGAAAAATACTGCTCAGAAATCAAAGACCTGAAGGCAGCAATAGCCAGAAAACAACCCTAATTAGCAAACAGACAAGGTGTTGTCTTCCATTATGACAACTCTAGGCCACACTGTCTGTTGACTCATTTGACTGTCTGCTGATTCATTTGACTGTCAGAAATAAGCTCCTTGCATTCGATTGAAACACCCTGCTGTACCTTCCCTACTCTCCGGACATTGCTCCGCCCGTCCACTATTTGTTTCTTTCTCTCAAAAATTCCCGTTGCCAAAAATAATTGCATCTTTAAATGACATGAAAAATCACCTCGATAAGTATTTTGCCAGCAAATTACAAATATTTTAGAAAGAAGGCATTGTGAGACTTCTGGAGAGATGGAAGACGGTTGTTGAACTGAATTGCACAAATATACGTCAATAAAATCTCGCCATTTTCAAAGTTTCGCATGTTCTTTTTTTTTTTTTTTTTTTTTTTTTTTTTTTTTTTTTTTGTAAAAAAGGAAAGAAACTTTTGGGATAACCTAATAAATATGAGGGCTCGCAGCATATACGAAAATTTTTGTTGTTCCTACCAATCATTCCCAATCAATATTCTTGGGCATAAATTTTTTTTAACATATGCAATACAGATGAGGGCGTGAGTTTCAAAACTCTCCTTATCCAGAAAAACGAAGTTGGGAAATCGCGAAAAACCTCTGTCTGTGTCCATTGGTTTTCATTGTAAACCAAGATTTCACAATGCCAGAAATACATGATAGAACTAGTTTTCTTTGCATTTTGTAGTCTTCTTTCGATGTAGGTTCACCAACAGAATAGATTGATTGAAAAAACTCGAATTTTTAAATTTTGGATAAGGCGACTTTTGAAATTCACGTCCTTAAATATATCGTGAAGATATCTTTTCAAGATAGTTGTAGGAACAATAAAATTTCTCCTATACTCAGAAAAAAAGCTTGAATATTGTGTAAACTATTTTCTCCATTTTTTAATTAAATAGTTGCCAAGACTCTCGATTTTTTATAGCATAGTTGCCAACCTCCCGACTTTTTTAATACCAGTAAATTCTTACAAAATGTTCGCTTTATTTAATTGGAGAAATTGTGAGATTGTATAAAACAAGTATTTCTGCATAAACATACTGATATTTTAAAAAATCGGGAGGTTGGCAACTATGCTATATAGGATTATTGTCGTACAAAAATACTTGTTTTACATAATCGCAGAATTAATCCTCTCGCTGCGCAACCCACGATTTCCTCGGGCAACGTAAAAGTAGCAAAATTTGCGGAACCCGAGATTTCCTCGGGGATTCATTTTTTTCACTGGCGACTATTTTTTAATTCAACTCGGATCACTTTCTAAATTAAAAAAATCCATATGGACTTTAATAACATCTACAAGAGAAATATACTGCAAAATTGATTTTCTTAAAATAGTGGTGCGAGAATATAAAAATAGTCGCCAGTGACAACCGGATTTCTAATATCCTATCCCATCTAAGACCCTGAAATCTTTTACAAAATTTTTTTACATATTTAAACTCTAAAATATATATATATAGATTTGAAATATGTAATAAAAAAATGCGCAATTGTTTTACCTATTTTGATAAAAAAAAAAAAATACGTAGCGAGACGGTTAAAGGATTAAGTAAACAGAATAGACTATTATGAAATAGTGGTACTAAAAAATCGAGAGACTTCTCAACTATGTATTTAATTAGAGCCTGAGTTTTGCAGAAGTCAGACCGGTCATCTTTTTGGATACTAATATTTCTAAACATTATACTTCGTGGGAGGTTTCTATTGCAAATGTTGTAGAAATCTACCAAAAAAATTACCATTTCGAAATAGTAGTAGCAGTAATAGCAGTGACGGTGGAATCCCTCACTTAATATACCACATATTAAAATTAGTTATCAACACAATTGATAATAATAAGTGTACAAAACTTTGCCATTTTACGAATTATTGCTAAAAATAACCCCCATACACTTAAAATATAACATTTCTCGATGCACTTTTAATTAAACAAAAATATCTTATTTATTTTTAATTACCTTCTTCACTCAATAATATATCATTCTCTGATGCATAGCTACCGTCAGTCTTCCTTTTCAGTATTTCGGTTATGTTAACTGACTTCCTGAAAACAAACAAATAATCTTTGCTTAAACTAATTGTCACAAATAAACTGCTAATGGAGTCAGTATGATCTACATCTATAACAACGTTTATTGGGATTGATTTTCTTTAACCAAAAAAGAAATTGTATGGTTGAAAAAATTCTCAAAATTCATAAACGATTTCGCACATTGCTAACAATTTTAAATATACAGGGTCTGTCCGGAAAATAATGAGACTGAATCCATAAAATTCGTTTATTTTAAGATAATTTTACAGACATTTAATATTATTCAAAATAGCCTCCACGTGCATTAACCCTAGATCTACCGGGAATTTTATTCAAGTTTTAATAAAATGTTCTACACCAGAATTTTTATTTAAAACTATTTAACTTATTTATTTACCTTATTTTTGTCTGGTTTATATACTTAGTTTATTTTAAAGAAATTTCTGGTTTGAATGAATATTTTGTATGTACCTGTCGGGTCCAATGGACCCGTCTGGTAGACGGAGGGTTAATAAACCGTTGCCAATAACTCCGCTATTCATTTTTGCCCGCCTAGAAATCTTCAACGGGAATGCTGTTCTGAACGCGCGCTACGTTTTTCTGAAAGTTCTCAAGATTGTCAAAACGATGACCTTTTAGGCTGGATTTTGGCAGAGGGAATAGAAATTGTCCGAAGGTGACAGATCGGGGTTGTATGGTGGTTGAGGCAGCGTTGCGACTCAGTCACTTTGAATGATGTGCTGGAACGAGCTTGGCACAAATTTTCCACATTTGAAGTTCTTCCGTCATGATTTGATGCTCAATCGACCTTGTAAGTTCCAGCGACTCCGCAGTAATTCGGACACTCATCCTACGATCAGAGCCCAGTAGTGCTTTAATTTCAAGCACGTTGTCGGAAGTTCGAGAACTTGCCTAGCGCCTTGTTCGTCATCGGCGTCCTCTCTTCCGTCTGGAAGGCATTGTTTCACCTAAACACTTGAGCCTTGAACAAAGAATCCTTCCCGTAGGATTTTTTCAACGTGGCAAGAGTCTCACTAGCCGATTTGTTTAGTTTTGGACAAAACTGTATGGCGTATCGCTGCTCGATACTCAACAGCTTTATGAAAACCTAACGCCACTTTCAAACACCTGTCTGCTTCACGAGTGATCCGTGTGCTGCAAAGGGTCAAGGCCAAGTGACTTCTGCTAGACTCTGTAGCTCACAGTCCCAACCACACGTACCGGCTGCAAACCCCGCTCCTTTGGCCTTTTGCTTAGTGCAAAAAATTCAGTCTGGTTACTTCCTGGACAGACCCTGTATTTCAAAGATTTGGGAATGTATTTTATGGCAGGGAAAAGGGGACCCGCGAGCCAGAAGGCCAATGGTCACAACATTTTCGAAAAATATTCTTCGAATTACTTAATGAAAGTAATTCTGGGATTAAACAAGGCAAATAAAGTTTCTGGCACGCGTGTTCGTCGCCTCTGTTCGATAAGATAAGCTTATTGCAGTTAAATTTTTGGGGGCATTTTAATATAGCCAGTATAAATATGTGCATGTACGTGAAGTTCTACTCAACAATCAAGGCTCGGGGAATGTAGCACATTTTATTTATAATATTAAATGTATGTTCTTACTCATTGAACAATCTGGTACAGACTAGTATAGCTTGTTGAAAAAAAAGGAAGTTATCGCTTTCAAAATCAGCTTAATTAAAAATAAACGAATTAAATGGACGATAGAATAATATACATTTTTAGGGTTTCGTTCATCTGACGAAACACTATTCGTCTCACTCCTTTGTCTGTCTGTCTGTCTGTCCGTCTGTCTGTCCGTCACAGAGCCCGTTCTCAGAAACTATACATGTTAGAGACTTGAAATTTTGAATACTTTTAGCTGAACACCTCACATGAAACGACAAATCCTAAAATTTTGAAAAAGTTATAAATTTAACTCTTTGGGCTCCCACGTGTGTATTTCAAACAATTCTTTCTAAGTCAGCCCCTAATAAGGTTGGAGCCATGAAATTCCGCATACTTATAGCTGAATACCTGAGACAACCAGACAAATCATAAAATTTTGAAAAAAGTTTTATATTTAACCCTTTGGGCTCCAACTTGTGTATTTTAAGCAATTTTTTCTAACAGAGCCCCTAATTAAGTTAGAGACATGGAATTTTGAATTATTATAGTTAAACACATGAGCCCACACAACAAATCATAAAACTTTAAAAAAGTGTTATATTTAACCCTTTGCGCTCCAATTTGTGTATTTTCAGCAATCCTTTATAACAGAATTCCTAATCAAATTGGATGCATGCAATTTTGTATTCTGATAGCTAAACCCCTCAGATCACACGACAAATAATAAATTTCGAAAAATTTTTATGTTTAACCCTTTGGAGTCCAGCTTGTGTATTTTAAGCAATTCATTTTAACAGAGTCCCTAAGTGAATTGGGGACTTGAAATTTTACATACTTATATCTGAAAACTTCAGATCACACGACAGATAATAAATTTCGAAAAAAGTTTTATATTTAACCCTTTGGACTCCAGCTTGTGTATTTTAAGCAATTCCTTCTAACTCAGCCCATAATTAAGTTGGAGATTTGAAATTTTGCATACTTATAGCAGAACACCTGAGGCCAGGCGACAGATCATAAAATCTTGAAAAAAGTCTTACATTTAACACTTTGGACTCCAGCTTGTGTATTTTAAGCAATTCCTTCTAACTCAGCCCATAATTAAGTTGGAGATTTGAAATTTTGCATACTTATAGCAGAACACCTGAGGCCAGGCGACAGATCATAAAATCTTGAAAAAAGTCTTACATTTAACACTTTGAGCTCCCACATATATATATTTTAAGCAATCCTTTCTAAATGAGCTCCATAATTAAGTTGTAGACATGAAATTTTGCATACTTATAGCTGAACACTTCAGATCACACGACAAATAATAAACTTTAAAAAACGTTTTATGTTTAACCCTTTGGACTCCAGTTTGTGTATTTTAAGCAATTCTTTCTAACTCAGACCATATTTAAATTGGAGATTTGAAATTTTACACACTTATAGCAGAACACCTGAGGCCAGGCGACAATTTATAAAATCTTGAAAAAGTCTTACATTTAACCCTTTGAGCTCCCACATATATATTTTAACCAATTCTTTCTAAATGAGACCCATAATTAAGTTGGAGACATGAAATTTTGCATACTTATAGCAGAACGCCTGAGACCACACGACAAATAATTTTTTTTCGAAAAAGTTTTATATTTAACCCTTTGGACTCCAGCTTGTGTTTTTTAATCAATTCTTTCTAACTGAGCCCCTAATTAAATTGGAGACATAAAATTTTGCATACTTATAGCTGAACGTGTGAGATCATAAGACAAAATATGAATTTTTGAATTAGTCTTATAATTAACCCTTTGGGTTTCAACTTCTGTATTATAAGCAATTATTTCTAACTGAGCCCTAATTAAGCTGGGTATATGAAATTTTGCATACTTATAGCTGAACACTTGTGATCACACGACAAATGACAAAATTTTTCCAAAAAGTCTTATATTTTTTACTCCTCTGGGCTCTAACTTGAATTTTTTAAGCATTTTTTCTAACTTAGCCGCTAATTAAGCTACAGCGAGCTAGTTTCACTTGAAGGCTCCGGGAGGGGGGGGGGGGGTCAATTTTTCCCCAAACCCCTAATCTGATATATCATTTGACGACCCTTCGGCCACTTTCATTTTATGCACAATGGCCTTTCATATTTTATTTCCACTTGGCCAGGAGGGTTTTCCTATTTTAAGTTTTATGGGTCCAATTTCCTCGACTAATATAAGTGCGAATAGGTTCTAAAACGGAGTTTTGTCGGGCAGACGTTTGTTTAGAATAGAGTGCACTCCCTAGTTACGAATCGTGGAGCTAACAGATTTTGCAAAAGGATAGTGTTTTGAAAGAAATGTTAAACGAAACCCTCTGTGCAATCTGTGATCACACTTACCCACTTGTTTAATTCCTCCCTTCTTTTTAATAAGGTTTTCGCCGTTTTCACAGATTGTTTGCAAGTATTTAATAAACATTTTGTGACCTCCATGAGCACAGCATTGGCGTAGTCATTCTTGTATGCTGTATTACTCAACAAATCCCGTGTATTTCGACTAATAAAAAAAAATATATGTAGAACCAGAAATTGCACTTAATAAAATGTTATTTTTTGCTGCGTCTAAAAATTTTAATTTATTCGTGCGTTATGCACATGAGTATGCGCTATTTTTACTGCATTCATGTTTTCATTAAAAAAGACTACATGTGACAATGGGTAGTTTTTCGCTACGATTCATTCATATACGAAGTACTTTTGTTTGAAAATATGAACGTTTTGCTTATTACTCTCTAAATCCGAGTTGTCTAACGGGCAGCACGCTTCTTACCGCTATTCTCGCATAGTAAACTTCGCCTTATTTTATTTCAGGGTTTATGAGAGTCTTGCCAGATTGGGGACATTTTTGTCCCCAAATGGTTGATTGTCCCCTCTTTTTTGAAATAGAAATATTCGGCATATTTAAATATACATTAAAAATTCTGAAAAATAAGGTGAAATATACTATTTTAAAAAAATTGGTGACTGTCAAATAATCTGAATTAAAAAATTCCCCAATTTGGCAACACTGGTTATGATGCGAGAAAATAAGCTCACAGATCCTGCGATTTGTTTAACCCCTTGAGGGGCACCGGTATATATTATATACCACCTACGATTAATAAAGTTTTACACCAGAAAAATTTTATTAAATTTTACTTTTCTAACTTTGGTGGGAAAAAGCCGTAAAATTGCTTTTACTTATTTTGAAATAGAATTTTTCAAAGATTCCGGTGGGAATTCAGCATTTCACAAACGTAATTGCTTGCCCCTCAAGGGGTTAATCGTTTCAGAGGCAAGTCATTATATTGATGTAATGTTGAAAACCCATCTGAGATTTCGAACAATTTCATTTAAAAAATACATAGACGCAATTTTATCTTTTTTCTCAGAAAAGTTATGAAATCCAAATATTATTTGAAAATTCTAGTTTAAATTTAGACTAAACTTAAGTGATAAAATTAACCTGGCGTCACCCTACAAGAGGTTAAACGATGTTAAACAGTGTTGACAGACCGATACTTTTTCTTATTCAGCTTACTTGATTGACACCACTTTTTTGAAACAGTTCTGTTTGCTTTATTCAATGACAGATTAAAATAGGCGAAGGAACGCAAATTACAAGCTTTAAAAAGGTGGTAGCATTCAAGCAATCAGATTTTTTTTTTTTTTTAAATTGGCAACTGTTAATTCTTCTGTTAGCCTGTTAACGTCTGGTGTGTGATAGATTTGTTGATTAAAGAAAACGCATTAATTGGCAACGCTGAATTTATCTATTTCAGACAGGGTACCCATAGGTTATTTCTATTTGCGTACCACTATTTCCGAATACTAGCCTTAGATTTATTTAATGGCAGAATTTCTTTCATTAATTAAAGCAAATTTTACTATTCGAAAATAGTGTTAATGAAATTCAAGGTTCCGTATAGCTGACAATTTTTACGCTTTCTTCATACCACTAATATTTTATAGTAAATGTTGTTTTATTTAATTGTCTTAATCTCATGATTAAACAAGACGAAAATCTCTATTAAATTTTAGTGGTTTTAAAAAAGCGTAAAAGTTGGTAGCTACGCATATAACCGTCTGTGAAATAAACGCATGAATTTATTTTAACTCTGTGACACTATTGTATCAGTTTTATTGATAATGTGACGATTTCTGATTTTATGTTGAAAAAAAGCTCTAGTGGATAATATACGCATCAATTATTTAAAAAATGAAATGTAAAATTGATCAATCTTTTTTCTGAAGCATTCCTAAGTACCTTTATGGAGCAGAATTATGAAATTTAAAAATCAATACACAATGATTTAAATAAAAGTTCGTTACTTATAAATGGATATCTTTATTAAGAATAGGTGTACCTTTGAGGCGTAAAATCCGTGCTAGTATCCATATCGTTATAATAGTCATCTGATATCCCTCCTGCGTACCATCTTTCCAAGTTTACAAGAAGACGATGAAGATCCGATGTAGAATGACGCCTGTTAAAAATAGTTTGCTTCATTCTTTTATTTGAAAATACAACAATATCAATAACATAAATGAATTGAATGTTTTGTATACATTTATTTTTTAGTAAATACTATTTTTCTTTTTCCCAGTGTATATGTTACTTTTATGACGCAGAAATCAGGAAATCCTTTGTATAAAAAAATGAAATTATGCTTGTAAATAAATGGCAGGTTTATGGACAAAATTATATACAATACCCTTAAAAATTTATAAAAAGAGAAAAGAAGTTTAAAAAATTATACACCTGATTTATATAGCGTGAATAAGAACACTGCAGTGCTTGACAGTCCAATAGTATTCTGACTTGACCCGAGGGTATACGTGCACCGTATGACATATCCCAGGCTCGTTCGACTTTTACATTTGTTACGACTATCTTACGAAAAGTAATCTTCCACATTTTATATCAGAATTTGTAACGATTGTCTGGGATTAAATATGGCGATGTTAAATATTATTGGCAAAATAAAAAACATTCGCACCCTGTGCATGACATACTCTGCGCGAGTACTGCTGAGGTAAATATTTCTCATTTGACTCAAGTTAAATAAACATCTTTTAGCGGCTAGTTTTTGAAACAAAAATTCTTCGTAAAATAAAAAGAAAAGCTAAATAATTCATAACTTGCAGAATCCGTCGTTTAAATCCATCCAATCCACTGACTTTAGGCTAATGTCAGACCAAAGTCTTTTTACACGCTTTATTACTGACGTATTATCCCTACACAATGCTAGCGGCTTTGTGTAGGGATAATACGTAAGTAAAAAAGCGTGCAAAAAGATGTCCGTCTGACATTAGCCTTACGGAAGCCACATTTTAAGCTGAGGGTTCACACTTGATAACAGTTAACAATCTTCGTTTGATTAATATTTTTCATTTTTACTTTGTGTTTTTTTTTCTTTTCCAACATATAAAGAGACAATCTATTGGGTTGTCCATAAAGTTCGTGCCAATTCGTGCCCACTGGTAACTATTTTTATATTCTATTCGCACCACTATTTTAAAAAATACGTTTTATAATTAGTTTCTTTTGCAGATGTTTTTTAAAGTATATGTGAAAGATTTTTTCTCATAAAGTGGTGCGAGATGAATGTAAAAATATCACGTGCATTGAGAAACAAACATACCTGCCAACCTCCGGCTTTTTTACAATCTAACAATTACACTTCCAACCAGAAATTTATTTAACACGTTCACGCCGGCGTGTATCACCGGCGGTAGGTCACGGTTGACTGTCCCATCGGGCGGCGTGCATCACCGGTGGATCACACTTGACTGTTGCATCGGGCGGCGTGAATCACCGGTAGGTCACACTTCATTGTTAAATAAAAGGCGTGCCCTACAGGTGAGTCATACTTGAATATTCGAAAATTCAGTAGTAAAAACAATTCAATATTATAAACCTTATATATTCACGACGGAAAACGAGAATTCTCGTTTTCATTCAAAAGATATCATTGACTAAGGGCGTGGCTTCTACCTCACAGAAAATGCATTTATATCATGTTGGCCATATTTCTTCAGATTTTACGACATTTTATATTAAATTCGTACATCTGCAGTCAATAAAATCATGTCTCTAATTAATTTGCTTACTCCTTACGAACTTTCAGACATTCACAATCAACTCTGCTTGTTATATTCGAGTTCAATTCAATAAATATCAGAGGGGCGTGTCATTACATACAGTGTCTGAATGAGCGAAAGTACCACGCCGCCAGATGAAGCAAAACATGAATTCGAGCGCCGCCTCACAGCGAAAAGCATGAATATAGACGCCGGCGTGAACGTGTTAATTAATGAAATTAAGCAAAATTCAAACGGTTAACTCATTAATGCCAGACACTTTTAATTAAACAAATTTTCTGCTTCAAAGTATGTTTTCTTAATTTAAAAAAAGCCAGAGGTTAGCAACTATGGACAAACTTTTGGGACAAACTTTTACTGTCAGGAACAAACTCCTTGCATTCGGTTAAGACATTCTGACACTCCCTCCCTCCCTACTCTACGGATGTTGTTCCGTCCGACTAATCTTTGTTTCTTTTTCTCAAAAATTTTCTTCGCCAAAAAAATTGACTCTTTGGATGATATAAAAAGCATCTCGATAATTATTTTGCCATCAAATTACAAATATTTTAGAAAGAAAGCATGATGAGACTTCTGCACAGATGGAAGCAGGTTGTAGAACAGAATGGCATCTATATAATTTAATAAATGTATACTAAAATTTAAATATTCTGCTTTTCAATTCTCCTTCAAAATCGGCACGAACTTTCTGGACAACCCAATATTTTCAACTTGCGAAATTTCTTCAATTCATCTGCTCAGATGCAATACATCTTCGGTGCCATGTCAAACTATCCACTATGAAAAAAATGTTGCCAGTGGGCTACTTTTTTAAAATTCAGATTTCTTGATTGACACCACTTTTTTGAAATAGTAAAATCCACCTTATTTAATGACATGTTAAACCTCCAGCCGCGGGCGACTTTTTTAGTGTGTTACTTTTTTTAAATTAAGATTGTTTCCACCACTTTTTTGAAGTAGAAATAGACACTTTATTTAATTACAGATTAAATAATGTGAGAATGAGCCGAATTATACACTTTTAAAAATTGTCGAGAATTAAGCAATCTGAATTTTAAAAAAGTATCCCACTATAACGCGAAAATAGCGTTTTCCGCGGCTGGAGGGTTCCTTCTTACCGCCGGGAACTGATATATCCGTTCACTACTCTGTAGTTTTCACAGCAATAGAAGCATTCAAATTAATGTATTTCTACAGATATAATCGAATCTTAACCCATTACCCGCTGGTGTTGCGTTGACGCAACGGTAAAAATAAATGCGGATGCTGAAATTAACTCTCAAGCTACCACTACTTTGGAATTAAAAAAATTACTTTATTTAATAATAGAAAATTTGACAATAAGATAAAGCAACAGTTATCTTTAAAAATTTGTGGCGGCAAACGTTTTTGAGCAAAAAAATTGAAGACACATATCTTATAGTTTGGGCGGTTAATGGGTTAAAAAAATAAGTTACGATTAATATTCTCAAGGCTTATATGCCTACACGTAATAAAAATTTTTATGACAAGTTGAAAAAAACACCCTTTTTTAGCATTTTAAAGAAATTATAGAGAAAACAACATTACAATTTTGCTCATTTTCTCAGCGGTCAGGGGGTTAAGGCGTTGCCATCGAAATACTCAAGGCCCGAGGACACAAGTTGTGACGTCATCACTAATCGACCAACTTTTCACTAGTGTTCAAATTCCTAACCGGAAATTTTGAATAGTAATTCCTTTTTATTTTATTAGTGGAATATCTATCATCTTATAAAACAATAGCAGCTACTTAAACTTACTGGTGAGAATTCGGAAACCCTAAATAAAAATTCAGCCAGATGTGGAACGCCACAGTGTTCCCGCATCTTGCTGATTTTTTATTAGGGGATTCTAGATTCTCACCAATAAGTTTAAATAGTTACTATTGTTTTATAAGGGGATAGATATTCCACAAATAAAATAAAAGGAAATTGCTATTCAAAATTTCCCGGTGTGAATTCCAACACTAGTGAGAATTCGGTCGATTAGTGATGGCGTCACAACTTGTGTCCTCAGGCCTTGAGTATTTCGATGGCAGCGGTTAAGGCGAATAAAAGGGAAATTTTACCATTTCAGAAAAGTGGTGTCGATCAAGAAAGCTGAATAATAATTAAAAATAATAGCCCACTAGCAACACAGTTTTCATACTGGGTAGTTTGACAAGATACCGACGATATAATGGCTTTGGCGCAATCGCACCCACAAGAAACCGCGATTTGCGGATGTGGCGAACGTCAACATGACATGGTAGGTCTGCTCGTAGGAGCCTGTTTCTTGATCAAGGCAATATTCAGCTACAGGTAACTGCGTGTACAAATTTGCATAAGATATATATTTAAATAATTTTTTCAGTGTAAAGTAGAATTTTTTGTTTCCACTAAAATGGGAAATACACATGCTTTCCGGGAATAAAAGGAAATTTCCTCTCATTTACAAATTCTCCTGAAGAATTCACAGAAAAAGCTTCTTTTATAGGAGTGGGGAAATTACTTGTTGGAAGATGAGGAATAATTTAGTGTATAAGGACAAGTTTTCTGACAGTGTGTTTCAATTAGAACTGGAGTTGTAGCCATAGTTTTTTCGGGGAGGGTTGATACTTACCGTATTTTATTTTTTCGTGGCTTTTGTTCCTGAAATTACTGCAAGTTATTGAAAACCTATTCTGAATCACACAGTATACTTAACCCTTTAGTGCGCAGTTTTGCATATATGCAAACAACAGTGTTTTGAATTTAATAGATTTTTTTTATTCGTATGTACAGTCGTGGAAAAAAAAAAAGTAAACACCCCCTACTAATTCCTCAACCAATTATCGTAGAAGAAAGTTACTGGTACCGAACGATTGGAAATAAAGTCTACTTTTAAATTATGTATATAAAATTTGCTTAGGGGGCCATCTACATATTAAAACAAACCATAACTTTGTTTTTTTCAATAGCAGTACAAAATTCTGACAGCATAAATGAACTCTACACCCTTCAATTAGCCTAAAAACAATTTTTTATGCAATTCGTATCATAAGTTTCCGAGAAATTAATTATTTTAAAACGAGCGTATTTTAAGTGCTGTATCCAAACTGAAGTTCGGTACTCGATTGTTAACCGAGAGAGCCCCCTTCTTGATCAAGGCACCTTAATCACCACTCAAGCAGTCAATGAAGCCGGTTAGATTACAGGACAGCAGAAGAAATTTCAAAATATCTACTCACTTCTATCATAGACGGCCCCTTAAACCATCATTTTGCCGTTTTTTAAGCATAATTTGAAAACTACTTGTATAAAAAATGTGTAATTTTGGATTTCCATAAAGCAGGACTTAATAAATCTATAACCATCAAAAAAATTGTAGGTTGCAATTCATAATTTTTTCGAATATTAATTTCATAATTCATAATTTATATCATAAAATTATAAAAATTGCAAATTCAGCGTATTTATGTTTGGGTATGTGAGAATTATTCCTATACAAAAAATTAGCACATTATAAATAAATTTCTAGAATGTATTCTATCATGGGAATTAAAGGGTTAAATGTTAAGTGTCATAAAATAAATAATAATATAAAATAAGGTATTTGGAGACATACTTATTAAAATATTTACTAAAATTTACTAAAACTATTTTTCGAATATTAATTTCATAATTCATAGCTTATATCATAAAATTATAAAAATTGCAAATTCAGCGTATTTATGTTTGGGAATGTGAGAATTATTTCTATACAAAAAATTAGCACATTAGGAGCATAATTTCAGGAGATATAAATATAAATATGAAAATGTAATTTAACATTAGATGCACTCAATTTTGAATGTTTATAATTCAAAAACTTATCTTTCAAATGACTTGAAATTTAGTGTCTAGGCATAGTTTGGACCAAAGATTAGAAATATCTCGTTAAAATTGGGTATTGACATTGAAAAAAATGAAGTTTTGATTCGTTTTAATATGTAAATGGCCCCCTAAGCAAATTTTATATATATCATTTAAAAGTAGACTTTATTTCCAATCGTTCGGTACCAGTAACTTTCATCTACGATAATTTGTTGAGGAGTTAGTAGGGGTGTTTAGTTTTTTTTTTCCACGACTGTACCTAATTCACACCAGAAAATTAAAATAACAAAATGTGCTTTAATTAATAACAGACATTCCGTTTTTAAATAAAGCGAAATTAACCACTGAAACTTTCTGCTATAAAGTCAGATTCTCCAGACTACATAATTTCTAGAATGTATTCTATCATGGGAATTAAAGGGTTAAATGTTAATTGTTATAAAATAAATAATAATATAAAATAAGTTATTTGGAGACATACTTATTAAAATATTTACTAATTTGCATTATTTTAGCGTGAAACAGCCACGCGACAGTAGTTTTTACCTACATTGCAGATGTGCAACTGGAGAAAAGATTGACGTATTATATGAAAATTGTATCTCTGTTTCTTTTTCATTAGTTTTCCTGTGTAATAAACCTTTCAGAGGATCATATATAATTTTTTTGAAACAAAATGAAAAATTGCGCATTTAAGGGTTATAAGGACGATTTAAAATTATGAAAATTCTGTTCTATGCAGCCAATTTCGAGAAATAATGTAAGACAAATTTTAAAAATTAACCAATTTTTTATGGTACTTTTTTATGTTAAAAAATTTTGTATCTTAAAACAATGTTTAACAATAGCTAACCTATTCCTATACATTCATCAATGTTATAGTACAAGAGTGCGTCCATTATACTTACCGATTATGTAACCATAGTCTTGTTGACTGATCTTCTGTAAATTGTCTTTGGAGCTGTTCGATAACTATTCCATAGCGAGCAGCATCCACTGATGGATACAACTATGTATTAAAAGTTATATTTGTGTAACTGAATGAAGCTTAAATAACTGTTTTGTTAAGAATATTTTCTAAGATGTTACCTGCCTGAAGCCGCCTTGATTAATTGATTCTTGGCGCGATCTTAAAAGAAAGTTCAAATCTTCTTGACTGAGACAGATGTCACTCGATATCGGGCAGCTCCAATCCTGAAATATAAAATTATCGTTAATTCCTGGTATGAAAAAAATATATATATTGTATTTTCCGGGATATCAGACGCTCTTTTGTATAGATTCATTCCAAAATTTAACACATTTGTTTCAGGAAAAACATTAATATAAAGGATAACAATGGTTAATTTAAAAATAAAAATATTTATAGTAAAATACTGTAATATATTTTGAGCAGTTCACTGATCTTTTCGAAACCTGAAAAATCGATGTCACTGTTATCTGAATCCTCCCCCCACTCACGTCGTGCTCACCGTCGTAAGATACGAAATTTTCCCAATCTAGCAGAACTTAATATTTCAAAAGTTAAAACTTACACACTACATATACTACATGAGCGATTTAGTTAACAAATATGTCCAAATTAAACTATTCCTTAAGCTGCGCATACCAGTAGCAAAAGGTGCTAAAGCGGCCGACTGCTTCGATGTCTTTCAGAAGAAATCGCGTGGTGCATCGTCGTGGTTCATTGAACTAAAAATTCAATCTACAGTTATATGAATAGCGATTACCGTATAATCCGCGGATCAAAAAATCAGTTTTCGACCCAGAAATATTTTTAAACAAAACGTAACTCTTTAGATCGCGGTAAGTATTTAGCTTCAATTCCTAAATAAAATTTCTGGGTCCAAACTGAATTGTTTGATCCTCGGATTATACACCGGAAATTACGGTACATGTGTTTGCACCAGAAGTTGCTTCGAAAATCCGTATGTGTACTCAATAGCGTAGCGATAAGGACGTTTGATCATTTTACTACCAGTATATTATATGCTAAAAGTATATTATATACTAATACTATATTATATACATATTACTATCAACATATTATATACTAAATTTGGTCTTATTTAATCGTATGACGTTCAAAGATTAAATAAGGCTAAATTTAGTAAAATAATCTAGCGTTCCCTGATGCTACGCCACTGTGTATATTAAAGTAAGTTATGATTTATTAATATTCATAAAATTAGTCAAGGTTTTAACCATAGCTGCCAACTCTTACGCTTTTTTGTATCACAAAAATTTAATAGTAAATTTTACTTATTAAATTGTCGCAATCTGCTGATTAAATAAGGCAAACATTTCTGTTCAATTTTTGTGGTATGAAAAAGCGAAAGATGTTGGCAGCTATGGTCTTAACATATAACGCGGTATATAAAGCAAATTGTTCCACAATCACAAATCAAGACTCTTTATTACAACTTTCAAAATTATTTGGAGAAAAATTACGCATTTGCACTTTACGGTGTTTTCATTTGAAAACGACTCCCAATTTTTCACAAACAAGTAGCCGGATTTGAAGTCGCAACATTTATTCTCTTTTGAAAAATAAGCAATTATATGTGGTGGCACGTGTGTTAACTTCTAATATTGTGTGTATAGTGACAGGGTGTCTACAGATCAGGGAAAATCACAGTCAAATAAAATAGTAAATACCAGTATTTACTTATAGAAAAATTCGCCTTATTTATTCACGTGATTAAACAAGATGAATTTCTTTATAAGAAAATACTGGGTTTTCACCCTTATTTTGAATGTGATTTCCCCTGATCTGTAGACAACCTGAGTGAGGCAAGTTGAGTGCTATTAATATTGTCAATATTTAGGTTTAACCCTTTCTGGCACAGAAAAATTCTGTCCGTAAAATGATGAAGTTATTGACTGACACCAGAATTTACAAGCGAACTTCTTAGAAAATAAAAACTTGTTCTTCTAAACTTTCATTGTAAAAGCAAAATTCTATTAAAATATTCTTGGTTCCGTTTGTAAGTTTGGAATTAAAATTAGGTGGTCCCGCTGTGGAACCACTGCGCTAGACAGCCGTACTTTCAATAAATAACGCATATTAACTAAATATATAACAAATTTCGAATTTAAATCACAGAAATTAAAGAACAGCTACAAAGAAATGTTCCCCTCATTGTCCATTGGGATGGAAAACTTTTACCAAAGTTAACCGGTAAAGAGAAAATAGATAGACTACCAGTTATAATTTCTGGAAAAGGAGTTTCTCAGATACTCTCAGTTGCTAAACTTCCTTCTGCAATAGGCGAAGTACAAGCCCATGCAATTTATGAAGCTTTGAATGAATGGGATATTGCAGATAAAATGATTGGAATGAGCTTTGACACCACATCAGCAAATACTGGAAAAGAGAAAGGTGCTTGCGTCCTTTTAGAAGAAAAGTTTTGAACGAAACTTTCTTATTTTGCCTGCCGTCATCATATTATGGAAATTATCATTGGAAAATTTTAAATTTGTTATATAACCCTGTTTGTTATGCACCCTGTAACAATATACTTCATTTAATTGTTAAAATGTGTATGATGAAAATTTTAAAAACAGTAAAAATACTTTTATTTGACTGTTTACATGTTTCGGCTCTATCCGAGTCATTATCAAAACAAATAAGAATATTCTAAAATTGCATGATGTATGATGTAATGATTTAAAACGCCATCATTCAAGTTTTCACGTACTCTTTCAGATTACGCACGTTATTTTTTATTTTTCTTGGAGGTTTATTTCAAAATTTGTAACCATGGAGTAACTCGATCCCTAATTTTGGTAAATGAAATAATTCTACATCGCTACATATTGAATTTTTACGTGTTACAAGCTCTACGGTTTCATTTATAAATGATGAATGGTATAGATTAGAGAAACAAAAATATCTTACTTTCATTGAAATATATTTGAATGGTTTCTTCTTGATAAAACCTTGCAAAGGCTGTGATTTTTCTGCTATATTTTATATGAGCTACTTGCTCTAGTTATGCCCATATAGTAATTCTTTGATCCGTCTGCTCTAATAACTGGTATTTCATATACTTCTGAATAATTCTCAAAATTAATTGGGTCAATTAATAGATAATATTAGCAGAATTGCTTATAATAATGGTTTTAAGGTACAATATAATAATAAATTAATCGTGGATATTTTGAATAATAAGAAGCCTGAAAACAAATTTGATTCGCAAAAATACAAACTTTATACTCTTCAAAATTTTCTAATCTTTTTTGAGAAATTAAAATACAGCCTTACACGTTTCACTATCTTCTTCGTAGTCAAATTCCCTTCCAAAGAATATCATTTGCACTAAAATTGACCCAATTAATTTTGAGAATTATTCCCTATGTTACCATTATTTTGATTTTATGTAACGCTTTCCGGCACAAAGTATTTCTGCTACTAAAATGTTGAAATTATTGCTTGACACTAGAATTTGCGAAGACATTTGAATAAAAAAAAAATAGTTGAAAGCTTTTCTTCACGTACATTATAATACGCAAAAATTTATTTCAAATATGTGGTGTCAATGTGGAAATTGAGGATTAAAATTAAGTGGAACAGAATTTTACCCACCATGCTGGAAAGGGTTAATAGAATGAAGAACGATGAAGATGGATATACCCAGGGCCTGGTTATCAAAGGGGCACAAATAATCATCCCTTCAGTAAGTGGTCAGAGCAATTATTATGTTGCGTTGAAAGATCAGAGATCTGGAATCCATTTATTTTTTTTCGATGAATACTTTTTACCATAGTGATTTAATTTATTTTGGCCCGTTTCAGAGAAAATTCTACGTAAATAAAAAAACAGTTATTTATAAATTAGATTTCGTTCATCCATTATCATGTTTGTTTAATTATCACATCAATTTTATGAAGATATCATTTTCCTTTTTAACCCCTTAAAAGCTTAATTTTCTTAGACATAAAACTAAAAGTATGGGCAGTACACAGGGTTCTTACATTTTCAGATGATATTCCAGTATTTTTATGATGAAAAGCTTGACTCATATAATTGCGCGATTGCAAAATACAAGTTTTTCTCTGAGAAAATACCAATCTTTATCTGACCTAAAGTTAGGAAAATTCCCTGACCTGTATAAGCCCTGAAGCATCACTTTTTGGGTTCTCGGAAATTTTACTCAATTTCTCTAAAAGTATTTTACACCGGAATTTTTTTTATTTAAATCTGTTTAACATATTTATTTAACAATTTTCTTCTTTATGTCTTTTAAACTCATTTTACAAAGAAATTTCAGGTTTGAACCGAAATATATTCATATGGTAAGGATCAAGATGACCCCTCACGGTCTTTTTAGTGTTAATCGAAAAGGTTCTGTCATTAATACAGTGGAGAATACAATTTAATTGTGTAGTTTCCATAAGCTTTGAGTAATGTAGCAAGCAAACTGATCTTGCTCGTACGGGTGTACAAGCTGTTGAGTTAATTACCATATATTTCTGTGCATAAGACATAAAATTTATTTTTAAAATGCGTCTTAAAAAAATTACGGATTATGTATATTGAAGACGCATATTTTTGTTTTGCGCACTCTCTTTGGTATTTGCATTTGTAATTATGGGGAAAGAGGAATGGTGTGCAACTGGAAAACAATCTCTTTTGGTATTTGATCTCTTTGGATTTCATTTCAACAAGTTCATCAAGCAAAAATTCCAACAATGCGACAAGGAATTGGTTTTTATCCAAGGAGGACTAACATCGCAATCATGGGCTGATCAGTGTTGCCAGTTTGGTCTCCTTTTTTATTCAAGAATTAAAAATTCCTACCATAATTTTTTAATAGTAATTTTTGCTTTATACAATGAGAGACATTTCTTGATTGAATGAAATAAAAAATCTTCTTCTACAATTTCCGGTATGAATTCGGAATTTCTGAATAAAGAAGGAGGCAAAACTGGCCCCCTGATGCCGATCTTTTTCGTTTTTTCATGACAAATATGCATTGTTTGAACTAGAATATTAATTTAACAAAATGTGTCTTCTATCTATGGGGTAAATGATTTCATTCGTTATCCCTTTGACTACGGGATCGGGACATATACGTAAAGCTGAACTATTATTTTATTCCATTTGTACCAGTTTTAGAAAAATAGTCTCTGCTATACACTTATACTACCTTATGCTAGCGATGTGCAGGGTTGCCAGTTTAGCTTTAAAATAATAATAATAATAATAATAATTTTGAATTTATACCGGAAAATCTGAAAGAAAATTGTTTATTTTATGCAATCACGGAATGTCTGTCATTAAATAAAGAAAAGAAAATTACAGGGAATTTCTGGTATAAATGCGAAATTTTAGATTTAAAAAAAGGCCAAACTGGCAACCCTGCTGATGTGCATAATAAATAATTTTGATATTTGAATGAATGGTTGGGGCATGTGCAAACGCATAGCTTCAAAACTTTGTATTTTCTTTAAATTAATTAAGACAAGAAATGTTATTTTAAAAAAGTCTTAACTTATGAGCCCTATAACTCTTGCGCTTTTCTGTACCAGAAAAAATTGATAGAAATTTTGCCTAATTTAATTTACAGATTACGGCGATTAAAAAAGGTAAAATTTACTATTAAATTTTTGCGGTACAAAAAAGCGTAAGATGTTAGCAGCTATGCACAAGCGCGATTCTTAATATGATTATTATTTTTTTAATATAAAATTTCTCGTTTTGATTGATTAAAAAGAATGCTAAGATTGACAGGTATGCTTTTGAGAATGCCTGAATGATTCATTGGAATATAACTAAACGTATCGTGAGGGGTTATTTTGACCCCTACCAATTGAAAATATTTCGGTTCGTACCAGAATTTTCTTTATACAATAAGTTTAAAAATTACAAGGAAGAAAAAGCTAAATAGATAAGTTAAACTGTTTTAAATAAAAATTCTGGTGTAAAATATTTTTTATAAAACTTGAGTAAAATTTCCGGTAGTTTTAGTGCTAACATCATTCATTATACGCATCACTAACTTCAAGTTTGGCACACCCCTTGGAATTTCCAAGGAGCCTGGCACCACCAATAAAAACATTTCTATTTAATTTTTGAAGCACATAATTCGTAACCACCTCCTTTATTTACAGAATTTTTAATATTTCTCTGTAATTAAATAAGGCAAAATAAATAAATAAATAAATAAATAAATAAATAAAAAATGTTAAAAATTTGTGGCAGTAATGTGCGAATCCTATAACCTATATAACCAATTTTCAAAAGAAATATACAACGAAAGTATTTATTTATTTATTTATTTATTTGTAAATTGGGGAATATAAAAAGAGTAGCTAGTCCCGGCCCATAATCAAAGAGCCAAGTCAAAGTTTGTTTATTTTACTTGAAATCACCGGTAAGGTGCCAGCGATGCGGTCATTGTCGGAAAAATAGCATAAAAAATACAATACAAAACATGTATTTTTTTTTTCAATTTGTCAGTTTCTTTTTCTTTTTTCTTTCTTTTTTTATGAAATTATGCAAATAGAATACGACCTGTACGACTGGACGAATAGTACTATCAGAAATCAGCTACAGAAGAAGTCAAAAACAATATTCTAGTACAGGGGTGTCAAACTGTGGCCCGACGGATACCACTAAAATTTTATAGTTATCTTTGCCTTATGTAATCGTCGAACTTCTGCGATTCAACTTGTTGACAATTCTTTTAAAATTTTAGTGGTACCCGGCGGGCCACAGTTTGATACCCCTGTTCTACTATTATATCTGTGTTTAGAAGCATTATTACCAATTCTTCCAGACATTCTCCTGAAGACTGACAGATTCCTTCTGCAGGTTTAATTATTTAAGCTTTATATTTTAAAACAGATTTTAAACGCTAAAATAAATAAATGAATAAATTGTGCAATTTCGCTTACATAGCTGCCAACTGCTATGCGCTTTTGCCAGCACTATTTCCAAATAGTAATCTTCACCTTATTTAACCACAGAAATATATAAGGCAAGGATTACTAATCGAAAATAGTTTTGCCAAGAATTCGTGCCAGAGCCAACTATGTGTTTATCATCGGATTATTTTTTTATTTGCTAATAAATTACTTTAACCCTTAAAAGCATGATTTTTTATTTTGTTTTTTAAAAAATATATTTGATTCTCTGGAAGGTTTATTACACAGGAAAAATAATGAAAAAAAAAATCAGAGATACATTTTTCGTATAATACGTCAAACTTTTCTCACGTTGCACATCTGCAATACAAGTAAAAACTAAAATATTGCAAATTAGTAAATATTTTAATAAGTATGAATCTAAATACCTTATTTTATATAATTTTCTATTTTGTGAAACTTAACCCTACACTTAATGCACGAATTATTCTTTTAGAATTGTGTTTTTTATTCTTATATTAAAGATTACATACCAGAAATTTTAAGGTAGATTTTTAACTTTATTTAGTAGCCTATTTTTGTATTTTTACAGGATTAATATTTCTATATAAATACAGTGGTTGCTAAGAGTTAAATAAAAAGTGATGCAGATATGCATCACGATGCATTTAAGGATTAAAGTAAAAGATTGTTTCATATTAACCCATTAACCACCAAAACTATAAGGTTGAAATTTTCAAATGTTTAGCTGAACGTTGTTTGCCACCACAAACTCTGAAAGATAATTTTCGCTTTATAGGATCTTAAAATTTTATGTCTTTAAATAAAGCCAATTTTTTAATTCGAAAATAGTGGTGGGTATGTAAATAACTTCAATATGTGCATTTATTTTGAAAGTTGCGTGAACGCAACTCCAGCGGGTGATGGGTTAAACTGTAAAAGTTATATGCAGAAATAATAAAATAACTAAATTAAAATTAATTAATTACACTTACGAGTATACCTATTTCAGAAGAAACCCCTTGTAGAGCTTTTGCAACTTCATGACTCACGGAATTTAAAGGCGGGAAAAGTATCCCAATTATATCAGCCATAATCCACTTTTTCACTTTGTTGATTTTTGCTACGTTGACTCCTTTCCTCAAAGTGGGTTGTTGGTTTACATCTAAAATAACGGGATGCAAAGTGCTGTTAAAGACGCAGTCAACACCAAGTAGTTGGAAACAATGTCTGCATCTGAAAAAAAAAATAAAGAAGGCACTCTTTGTGTACTCTTATGTGCTACACACAAAAAATAATCAAATTAAAAAATCCGGAAAATGCAAAGTGTATAGCTGCGAACTTTTACGTTTTTTTTCCTACCACTATATTTGAACAGAAAAAAATTATGTTATTTAATCAGCGAAAACTGATGATGAAATAAGACAAATTTTTCCGTTGAGAAAAAGTGGTAGGAAAAAAGCGTAAATATTGGATACTATGAAAGTGTCAATGACAGAAGCTTCATAATCATTAGATGTATATACGCGTCATTCTCTGAAAAGTGGCAGTTTTATGTCCCAGGGGCCTTGAAGACATACTTTTAAAATTACAAAAAGAAAAAGTGATTTAAATTATCAATATTAATCAGTTATACATATAAATTGTAATTATTTGCTTTTTGAAATTGAAATTTGATAAATTTAATGTATTTTTTAATGGAAATATCATTCCCTCACTATATCCTCATTCACATATGTAGGTAAGAAAATGCTTTATTTGCCATCGCAGCACGTATGTTTATAATTATTTTTTTCTCAATACATTAAACATACTTAAATAAATATTCAGCCATTTAATTAGGATGAGCGAAGTGAATCCTCTACTAGTCTACTCAAATTACATTTTGTCGCACACTTTACAAAAAAAAAAAAAACTATTTAGTATTTTGCCTTGAAATTAAACTTAAAAATACATTATGACCTGTAGATTTGCACAATGTTATTTTTTTTATTTTATTATTTTTTTTTTACAGAATAACATTATTTTTTTTAAATTAATTTATTTTGCATGTTTTTCCATTACGGGTGCATTTTTGAAAAAAAATGAAACACGTATATTTTCAGAAAAAAAATTAATAAATCATGGAGTCAGTACTTATAGATAGAATCATGATTAATTAAATAAATAAAATATATTTTCATTATTCCGCTAAAATATGTCAAAAACTGTTTTTTAAATTTAACTAGCTGTTTAAACCGTTCTATGCACGGGACTTCATGAATTGAATTCTAAAACCAAAATTAAAAATAACTATTCGATTTAGTAAAATATTTTTCTACTACTGCTCATTTTTTTAATAAAATTTAATTTTTCATGTTACTATGGCAGCAGACGATAAAGCTGTATCTTTGGAATAAGGAAGGAATAAATAAAATAAAAGTTTTGTTGGAGTTTGTGATAAAATGTTTGCGTTTATATATATATATAAATGTAATAATTAAGCGGAATTAAATAATCTCTAATTATTTGCATGTGAGGTAAAAATTATCCTAATACCCGCTGAAGCTTTTTAATATTGCAGCGTGGCATACATAATATGTATACCTCTAATTATTTGCATGTGAGGCAAAAAATTATCGTAATGACGGCTACAGCTTTTTAATATTGCAGCGTGGCATAGGTAATATGTAAGGTAAAAATTTTACCGTAATTCCGGCTACAGCTTAAAACTTTACTTACATTAAACTTTCTTATATTAAAAATGTATGTTATCTGAGAGGAAAATATACATTTTAATACAATACTTTATTAAGATTGGTTGGAAATGGCGCATATTTTGGCTCTCATTCATTTTAATCATATAATAGTTTCACGATTTCTTTTGTGAAATTTTTAAAATAGTTTTTTTAGGAAAATTATAACATATTTTTAATGAATTAAAATTTGTGAAAATTCAATTATTTAATTAAATTAAGTATTTTTTAGTGTTAAGAATTCAAATACACAACTTATTCTTATTATGTGAAATAATATACGCAGACGAAATTATGCATTTTAAAAGAATTATATTATGATTTTTTTTTTGTAAAGTGGCAACAAAAAAAAAATTGTAAACAAATAAAATTAAATGTTAAATTCGTTATATAAAGTGTTATTCGAATTCGAAGGTTGAAAATTTAACCAAATGAAATATATTTACTATTAAGAAGTAATTACTATTAGTATTATTTTTAATATGTTGGCCGTTTAAAAACAATTTATGGAATGTGTTAGTTCTATTATAAAGAATGCCGAGAAAACGTACACTTACTGGTCCGAAAGAACGCAAACATGATTTAGCTTTAAGGCAAGAGACTAGATACCAGCGCAAAAAACGACGGCATGACGAATCTTTTCTGATAGATAATGCATGTGCTCGGAAATATGCTTTAAATTTCGATGATGCACAAAAAAAAATTAAATTATATTTTTGTAAAATTTGTCATCGACGTTGGTTTGTCGTGCATATTCAATCTGACGGATCTTGTAAGACTTGCCATAAATGTATAGTAAATAATAAACTAAATATTTTTTCTGTACCTAAAGTATGGATCCAGGTCCACAACCGGAAATATTGAAGAACTTAACTTTGGTTGAGGAGCAATTAATTGCCCAAGTTCATCCAGTTATTACTGTTTATCGCATTAAAGGTGGTCAGCGTGGATACAGTGGGCAGGTTATTAATTTTCATCAAGATTTTACAGAATTTTGTACTTTATTACCTCATTCCATAGATACTATATCACATTACATCTTTCTTAGAAGACAAGATGCTGAAGAATTCAAAGATTTTCTAGTAAATCGTGAAAACGTTAAGTCTGCTTTAGAATATCTAAATGAAAATAATCCTTGGTATCTTTATATTACTATTGATGAAAATAATTTGCAAAGTTTACCCGAAAATGAAAATATTTTTCAGCGAATAATACTCAGTCAAGAGCAACAGCAGATTTATTTACCATCAGTTGAAAAAACTTTGAATTCTGTAGATGATCAATGTCCATGGACAAATAATATATATGAATCCGGAGCCGCCTCAGATAGACACTAAGCCTATAAATGAATTTTCATGTGATGGATATATTTGTAGCGCTTTTCCTACGTTATTTCCAACAGGAAGAGGTGATCTTAGAGATGCTAGAGTTCGTAAAATTACACCAAAATAATACTTTAAATTTCTCATGATATATGACGATGGAAGATTTGCACGGCATCCAAGATTTTGATTTTTTGCTTTCAATAGCATAATGCGTTGGACAGCATTACAAAATGGAATTATTTGTATAAAAAAAAAATTCTCGCCTACATGATGTTGAAACAGTTAAAAAACTCCAGGAACGGTTGCAGAAATATCCTACATTGTACAAGTCGATTTTATCTTTCAGTGCTAATTTAAGATCATCGAGCTCTTATTGGTTTATCAGATCACGAGAGTTGTTAGACATGGTTGAGGAATTGGGAACTCCAACTGTTTTCAATACACTTACTGCAGCTGATTTATACTGGCCTGAAATTTATCGCATTATTGATGCAGGCTATGTTTACACTAATTGTAACCAAAATTCTGAATTCATCAGAAAATCAAAATTGTTGAATTGTAATACTTTAATCGTTGCTTACTTTTTTCATAAGCGGTTGGATTTTTTTTATAGAACATTTTTTCAAGAAATATTTCAAAGTCAAGGACTTTTGGTTTCGTATTGAGTTTCAACATAGAGGTAGTCCTCACATGCATGGTCTTTTCTGGTTTGAAGATGCTCCTGATGTAAAAAATCTTAGTTCAAATGATGATGAAAAGATAAAATTGTAAAATACTTGGACGAATTCATATCGACTTGGCAATCAGATCATAATCAAGTTTATGATATACATCCATCTAAATTTCTATTTACGGATGTGCTGATGAAGCTGCTGACTATAATCACTTAATACGTGCAGTACAAATGCATGAATGTTCTAAAACTTATTGTAAGATAAAGAAAAACGATTCTTCTGAAGTCACATGCGGTTTCAAATTTCCCAAAGAATGTTCTCACGAAAGTAGAATTCAGTTCCTTTCTAATGAACCCGAATACATTTAAAAAAGAAATAGTCCTTATTTAAACAGTCATAGCCCACAAATTTTAAAAATCTGGCTAGCAAACATGGATTCCCAAGCAGTCATTTCCATTCACGCAGTTCAAAATATATTGCTAAATATGCTAGCAAAGGTGAACCAAGATCAGAAGGGATGAAAGATTTCATCAGACAAACAGTTCAAGAATCACGTGATAAGCTCAATGTTCAGCAGATAATTCAAAAGATTTTAATAAAAATGTGTGCTGAACGTGATTATTCTGCTCAGGAAATATTTTGGGTGTTAATGGGATGGCCTTTGTATAAGTCATCTCGTCAGTTTGTCACCATTAATTTAGCAAGGAACTCATGTGAACAATTAGATAGGAATAAGGAGGATAGAAGCATATCCGTTTCAAATATTTTAGAAAAGTACGAGCAACGCCCAGTGAGATTTGAAAATATGTTATTGCAGAATTATTTCACGAACGTTTATAAACGCTGTGAAAATTTCAGTATCATAATAAAACTATTTATCCCCAGAATTATACCGAAATTGAAATATGATCCCAATAATGTAAATAATGAAGATTTCTATAAGCAAAAAGTTATGTTGCATATTCCTTGGCGTAATTTTCAAGATATGAATCCAAATAATACTTCATGGAAAGTTATATATGAACAGCATTTTGAGAATAGTGAAATTTAGAGATTGGATTTAGAATATCTGTTGCAAAATTTAGAAGATAAGGAAGAATTTGAAGAAATTGAATTTACTGAAATAGATCAACCATTTGACTGGATGAATGTCGCTTCAAGACAATATAATGCACAGGATGAATTAGATTTGGCCAGAAGAGATATTGATATAAAGTATAACTGGCATACCATTCAAAGTCAAGATTTGCTTAATAAATTACAGAATTTTATTGAAAATGAAAAGGAGAAAGCGAGTGAAAAAAGTGGTTTTGTCACTGTTCCTTCTAATTTGCCAAATTTCGTCTTTTCCGATGAATAGAAAAAAAAAATAATAAATATTTTTGAAGAACAGCTCAATTTCTTGCAAGGTCATAGGCGAGAAATGCCAATAAAAAGAATTTTTGTCCAAGGAAAAGCAGGTTCTGGAAAAAGTACTTTAATACGTTACTTCACTGCTCGATTAAATGAAACATTTGGTCCATCTTCCTTTCAATTGCTTGCACCAACTAGTGTTGCAGCAGTCAATATAAATGGATCAACGATTCATTCAAAACTTTTACATTCAAAACTTTTATTGTCTCTAAATCAAAATATAAGAGATCTTAGTCCATATTCGATTGTTCACTTCAGGAGGAGTTTCGAAATTGTAAATTCATAATTATACATGAAATGAGTATGATTGGCTGCAGTCTTTTGCGAAAAATAGATTTACGGTTACGTAGTGTGGCGCCATCGAAACAAGATGAACCTTTTGATGGAATGTTCTTATATCGATTTGGAGATATCAAACAACTACCTCCATCAAACGACAGGCCTCTTTACAGTGACAAAAATCAAGGAAGTGAGTTTCTTTTGGAAGGACAATTGATATTTTCTTCGACTATTCAAAAATATTTTTTTTTATCATCATCCTTCCGGCAAGATGAAACTCAACAAATATTTTGTAGCATACTTGATCGAATTAGCAATGGAGAATGCACTACTGAAGACTATGAAATATTAATGAATAGAAGCTTACAGTCTCTTTCAAAAAGCAAACAGCATTTATTTAAAGATGCAATTAGGCTGTTTTCAACGAATACAGGGCTAATTCCATGCGTACTTGTCATGTCTGTCACATAATACGATTTTTCGCTACCAGTATTTTAGAACGGAAAAATGTGACTTATTTTATTGGAGATGTCTCATCAATTGAATAAGGCGAAGCAAACTTTTCAAAAATAACGGTGGCCAACAAGCATAATGATTTTCAGCTGTGTGACAGACATGACAAGTTCGCATGGAATTAGCCACAGACGTAAAAGAATATAATAATGAAAAATTAAAATAACAGCGTCAACCTGTTGCCTTGATTCAAGCTCTTCATAATTGTACTAAAGCGAAGTTGGCCGATTCTGAAATGACAAACGGACTTGAACCATTTCTTACTTTATCAATTGGGTCTAAAGTAATGTAACTAATTTGTGGACCGAAAAAGGTTTAGTAAACGGGGCTTTAGGCTATGTTACAGATATTATTTATGATGAAAATCACGGGCCACCAGACCAGAAGCCGAGAATAATCATGGTTAAATTTGAAAACTACAGTCATTCAACTTATGAGAATGGCTGCGTTCCGATTCCACCAATAACTAAATTCTGGAAAAATGAAAATATAAATTGCTCAAGAAAACAATTTCCTCTGCAATTAGCTTTTGCAATTACAATTCATAAATCCCAAGGTTTAACATTAGATAAAGCAGTCGTAGATATTGGGGATAAAGATATATCAGTTGGCTTAACTTACGTAGCGTTGTCGAGAGTGAAAACCCTTCAAGGTTTAGCATTCAATAGAAAATTTCCTTACGAGAGATTCTACAATATCGAAAATTCTCGTATGCTAACATGCAGAAAGAAAGAAGAAATTAGAATGAAAAGTTTTACAGTTAATAATTCTTAGTATCAACCAGGGCAGATTTCAAATGTTTTTCCAGAAAATAGGATTTTGAAGAAGTAACTTTCTTCAAGCTCTCTTGGAATATATTATTCTAAGATTGCTATCAAAGATTATTTGATGTGAATTACAAAATTTGGAAACATACCTATTTCAAACCATTTGAGAAACCACCAGAGGCTATTGTAAAATGTAAAAACATCTTTAAAAGAGATTTTAGTTAAAAATTTAAAAATATTTTGTAAAATTTTGCTTCGAAAATATTTTTATTTATAACAATCTTGAATCATAAATAAAAAATTCCGAGGAAATTTTTAGTTATTTGGCTGGATTTACATTTCTAAAATTAAAATGCGCCAAAACATAAAATAATGTTCTTTCTTAATAAAGATGCAAAAATAATATAAAAAAATATTGTTACTTTCAAATGTTTATCTTATTAAATAATGCTTCGCGAATCCAAACAAAGCATGGCTTACGCTAGTTATATTTATATTTTATATAATGAAAGAATTAGGGCACTTTTTAATGATATCCCTAGTATTTGTCATCATTCCCTCACATAGCTATAAATTTGTCCCTATTTACTTAGTAGAAAGCAGCACATGTTTTATATATGGCTAGGACAGTTTGTACATGAGTAAAGTGAAGCAGCTGTCTTGTTGTTTGCTGAAAAACATACCTGAATAGCTAGCACATGGCTTTCAAGTACTAGACCAAAGTATTTTTATTATCCATCATTCCTTAATCTATTATAAATTTAATAAAAACTAATGAAATGTCTTTTTTATATTGTTATATTATTAGAAATGTGTTTCAAAAGATATTTAGTAACTGAAAATATACATTAGACAAATCATCTTTGTATAAAATGGTTTTCAGAAGCATTTAATTATTCCCTCACAATCATTCCCTTATAATTTTAATATATGAGGGAATGATCTAAATCCATTTTTATATGTACTAAACAGTAAAATAAGAAAATATAATGTAATGAAATACACAATAAAAAACTCATAAGACTTTTCATTAGCAGAAGTAAAGACAATACATTTTTAATTTTTATTATTTTACTGGGAGAAGTTAAAAATAAATATTCTTTTTAATAAACATTAACTCTGCTAAATGTTAATGCTTTATCTTTATTTTTTCAATTGACATACAGTAAAAAAAATATATTATTTATTGACAGTATGACTTCTAATTATAATTTCTTTTCTTTTTTAACCCTTTCAAGAGCGGTGGTATGTTTATGAGACCACTTAATTTTAATCCCCAAGTGCCACAATGGCACCAAACCTTTTATAAGCTTTTTTCTATTTAACATGTATGTGAAATATAGCACTTTTCTTATTTACAAATAAATTTGTTCTTAAATTCTGGTGCGAATCATATTTTAGCAATGGAAGTGCTTTGAAATTAAAATCTCAGAATATCTATCAGGTATAGTTTTGGTCATATTATTTTTTGATAAATATAGCAATAAGGTACTTGTTGGCTAAATTTTGAGATTTTTGAGGCAATTTTATTGAGCCGCATTTTTTTTTTTTTAAACAGCTACTTTTCAGAGAATCACCCATACACAGATCTGCCACTGGCGACTATTTTTATATTCTATTCTATTCGCACTACTATACTTTAAAAAAAATGTTATAGTATATTTCTCTTGCACATTCTATCAAAGTGTATGGTTTTTTTTTTTTTTTTTTTTTTTTTTTTTTAAGAAAGTGGTGAGAATTAAAAAATAGTCGCCAGTGGCAGCCCTGTAAACAGGAAGATTCGCTACTGCGTGTACGAACTTCGGGTGGGATAGGTTTTTTTAAAAACGAATCGAAATCTGATATCAATGTAGGCTGGCAAATGGCAAATCAATGTTGCCAATTTAATGGATTTTGTCTTCTGAAAAGCCCAATTTCATACCAGAAATCCTGAGTAGTAGTTTTCGCTTTATATAATCAAGAAATGCCCTTCATTAAAGAATTGCTAGTTGGAATTTCTGATATGATTTCGGCATATCTTAATAAAAAAATCCGTTTAAATGGCAGCACTGATTGCCCTTTTTGACCCTACATCGATGTCTGATTTCGCTTTGCCTTTCAGTAAACTTATCCATGCGTTTATACTTGCGATGGCAAATCACCCTGCAGTTACGATAGAACATTATCGAAAACACGATTATGTTTTTCAGTTATTTGCTTAACCCCTTGAAGGGCGGTGATGCCTTCACGGCATCACATAATTGTAATCCCTAATTGCCACATTGGCACCGGAATTTTATAATGAAAATTTCATCTTTATTAAATGCGCAAAAATACACTTTTACATGTTTACAAATAAATTCTCTTGAAAATACTGCTGTCAGAATATTGTTTCAAGATTTTACGAATAAAATTACCTTGCTCCTGAAAGGGTTAAATAAGCAAAATAAATTTAATTTCAAAATTGGTAAAAGAACTCATTTTGCGCAGCATTCCGGAAAGTATTTTTAACAGGTTACTGAGCGTTACTACTAATGAGAGTTAAAACTTTAACAGGTTACTTAATTGATCTGAATTTTGAAGCAGTAGAGTTATGGATCCCACTCGATCCGTTTTTTAAACACCACTACTTAAAAACCCTTTGAACTCTGCTGGGTGAATTTCTTCCCACATAATTTTAATCTCCAAATGGCACAATAGCCCCGGAATATTCAACCAAATTTATTTGAGAATAAATTAATGCATTGTTTCGTGTATATAATAAACCGAGTTTTTTGTTTGCAAAATATACTGGTGTCAATGTGTGACATTTGGGTATTTTTAAGCAATTTTCCCGCCAGAGCTCAAAAGGTTAATAAGAAAATATTCACTTTTGATTTCCCTTGCAAATTTTGTAGAAACCTATTCCGATGGTTGTTTCTATTGCAAATGTTGTAAAAAACTACTACAAAAATTTTCTTCAGAATTATTGGTAACCAAAAAATTATGGGAGCCCTGTAGAATAAACATGATTAGAACCACACATTTTATGTACTAAACTGTAATTTAATCATATGTGAAATTTCGGGAACAGCATGCACGAAGTAAAATTTTTCATTCCAAATTTATTCATTTCATCCACGGATTATAAACCAAAAATTGCGGTATTACTCGAATTTACAATTTCATCCAAGTTTGAATGAACTATTAACAATTAACGTTGAATTTCTAAAAAAAATTACATTTATTGAAAAATTACTAAACGACACTCATTTAAAGCTTACAAGCTTTGAAAAATCCTTATTATATGTTATTAAATAGTTGTCTGATAACACTGAGGAACACACATTTTGTTGACTTCGATCTAGCACTTGTTTTTAGCTAATTATTATCATCTAAATCCAAAAATGACCCCAGTTATTTTCTATCACGTCAATTTTTTAAGCTACAGGATACCCCAAAAATCATACTTAATGTGGATAGAAAGGAGAATAAAGAAAAACTTACCAACGTTATTATTCATACAACGGCTATATATACTTACTATAAGCTATATTGTGTTCATCCAAGTAGTAAAATCCTTTAACAAAACGAAAAAAGTACATATTAAGGTAAAAAATTTCGCTTGTACCTTTTCCTGGAGCGTTCAATGTGTGGACAACCGCGCTTGATGCTCCAACAAGAGTCAGCCATGATATGTTCATCCCATCTACCTTGATACCATTCTTTTATGAGCCTCAAATCTTGGTGGAATCGCTCACAACTGCTCATCACTGAGTGCATCAAGATTTTCCGGAAAGACATCAAGATGGCTATTCAGAAAATGAAGTTCGATGCTCATGTTGCAACCAAGCAATTTAAAGCTCTTTAAAAGTTGCTGGACAATTTCGGTGTAATTTTCTACTCTCGTATTTCCAAGAAAGTCTTTGACAAGGTTTTGAATGCCAACCAAGCATTCTTTTGGAGTTTTGTCATTGTTCCGATGAAATGTTCATCTCTAATAAGTTTCCGAATCTGTGGACCATCAAATACACATGCCTTTATCTTTTCAAAAGACTGGTATGGCAATTTCGAAATGAGATACTTGAAACAGTCTTCTTCAGTTCACAAAGCTTTCACGAACTGCTTCATTAGACTCAGTTTTATATGCAGAGTTGGAAATATGATGTTCATTCTATCAACAAGCGGCTGATGCAAAATGTTATATCACCAGGTTTGAGGTCAGATCTTGGAGGCCAATTCGACGGGAATCAATGCTCCTCACGAGCTCTGCTGTCTACATAAAAAAAAAAAAACAGGGATAATGGGTATATACACGTTGCTAGTCAAGAAGGAAGCAGACCATTTTAAGGTCAACGCAGATTATCCTTTCGTACATGTGATATTACAATAAATCAATGCCTCTCTTTATGTTCTCCGCGCAAATAAACTGAATGCCTTATTGGAACTACCCCAAATAACTTTCCATTATGAGGGATAACGGACTTCAAACTCATCTTTGAGCTGTCGCTGAACAGTCGCCATTCAGTTGCAGTATAGGATGGAATTCTCAACTCCTCCATTAAACCATGTACCAATAAATGTATGGTGGTATGTTGGCAATAAACAAATCCACCGTCACTCCGAAAGTGTTGAAGAACATTTTCTTGATTTAAAGTATGATACTTTAGCTCCTTTTTCAAGCAAATTTTTCTCGTGCAGTCTGCTTGATGCTAATAGTTCTGAAGCTTTTTTCTCCCTATGACTCTCGTCCGATTCAGCGTAGAGTGGTCACATTAATATAAGCTGTACAGAAAAAACTGTAAGTGATAGAAGAAAACTAATTGCAGTTTTGAAATCAGTTCGCTTTTTTCACTTAAAAACAGCTGAAAAATCGAAGTCAGCAGAAATTGTGTTAAAAATTGTTCCCCAGTGTAATTTAAACTTCGGGCACTTTATCCAGAGTTCATGCACCTCGAGGGATTTGAATACCAGGTTTTTCGTAAAGAAATATTTGCTTTATTTCATGACAAATTCTGTGCTAAACTAGGGCGTCACCAAGAAACTAGTCGATGTCTTAAACGTATTGAATATAGAGTTAAAATTTTATTTTCCGTAATCGTGTCTACTACTACTCCGAGCAGTCTTGAAGAAAGGGGGAGGGGGAATTGCCTGTTCTGCTAGTGACGGAATGGAGTTATAAATAAAGACGAGGAGACATATACTGTAGAGTCTACCAGTAGCGAGTGAAGTAACTGAAGAGGTTGTCACAAGATGGCTGCTGGATTTTTTACATGGGATCAACAATTTCTGATTACCACCGAAGCAAACATCCACCAGTAAATTTTGGATAAAAAATTTTGTCTTATTTTAACGGCTTATTTCTGTAAAACTTCTCTCACAAATATGGTAAAAATATCTAAACGTTTTTACTGATGGCAGTTAACCCCGGTATTATAATCTCTTTCACTGACACTGAAAGGGGGTTGTTGAGGTTGTCACAACATGGCGAAGACTCAGGGAATGACTACGGTAAAAGTAAACTTCCACTGGTAAAAATAAATCACTGTTTTTGGCCATGAATATGACTGAAAATCTTGATTAATATGGCATTTAAATAACGAGAAAATTTCTATTTAAATTTTCTGGTGGAAACTTGCGCAGGCTCTAATGAGCCACTGCGAAACCGGTTACAATTGAAGCTTCACTGTTTTGACGATATGTCAGCTCCTTTTTATTCCTATTTCCATGAGTGACGGTTATCCCTGCAGTAATTTTTCAAATTTTCTTATTCACTTACTTCATATGGGTACTATAAATCTTTCAATGAGTCGTAGGCTGTTCAGTCTCTTTACGTGCAGCTATTACTTTAAGAAAAATCTGGTAGTCAAATACTCTGAGCCTTACGAATCCCGTTACTGTAAAGCAAAATAAAAATTGGTCATATTTTTATTTAGATCCATAGGCAGAAATTCTTTAAAAATATCTGATCTTGCGCATAATAGTAAAATATTTATCAAAGGCAGATTTTCAAATTTGAATATTCGAAAATGAAATGGCTCTGTTATCTATTGCTGTATTTTAGACGCATTATTAAATTTTATGAAATTTATATGTGATGCAGGAACAAAATAGCACACGCATAGCTAGCTGGGGGTCACGTATCAGTATGACGACGCGTGGGGTTGTCATGCACGAGAGATTGAACTATAAAAAGATCATTTTAACAAGCAGTCTTTCGCAGACTGCTAGATATCAAAGAATTATTCAGGACGGCTAACACAAATAACAATGCGGTACGGGTAAGACTTTAAATTTTTACGAAACAATTGAATTTTACTATTTATATTCTGGTTGCATTATTGGCGTTAATGGAAAAAAAAAAACTTATTAAAATAGCGTAGATTCCGGCCTTTAATGTACGCATTAAAGGGTTGCATACATTCTCTTTGGAAAAAAATTGACACATTTTAGAACGTTTATTTATTTACTTTTTTTTTGAAAAGGAGTAAAATTGATTGAATAACTAATAATTCCACGTTGTTTTTGATTGCTTCAATATTTAAAAATATTTTTTGCCATTAAATTTTGTTCCATATAGCGTTGCCAGGAGTTCTGAAATGATTGATTAATTGAACATTAAATTTTACTATTTATATTCTGGTTTCATTATTGGCGTTAATGGAAAAAAAAAGCTTTTTAAAATACCATAGATTCCGGTGTGTAATAATGGACTGACACCAGAATTTATAAACGAATTTATTAGAAAATATGAACTTGATTATTTTCACGTACATTATATAAGGAAAATTTTAATAAAATATTCTTGGTGCCGTTTGTCAGTTTTGGAATTAAAATTAGGTGTCCCTTTTTAAGGACATCGCCATCGAAAGAGTTAAGGGTTGCAAAAGTTCTCGATGGCAGAACATTTACATATTTTGGATTTTTTTTTTTTTTGAAAAGGAGTAAAATTGATTGAAAAAACTAATAATTCCACGTTGTTTTTTATTGCTTCACCTATTTAATATATTTTTTTTAATTTTGTCACATATAGTGTTGCCAGGAGTCCGCGTATATCAGGGCTTCAAATGCTCTGAACACCACTCATTTCTTACCCTCTATTTCGCCATTTTTAATCACAGATAATTCAGCCGTAAGATAAGGCAAAGAAAATTACTTTAACCCTTTAACGGGAGGTGTCCTTAAAAAAAACAACTAATTTTTATCGTACTTGCGCCCAGAATATTTAATTAAAAATTCCCTTTCGTTGCGTACTTAAAAATAAGCAAGATCACATTTTCTAATAAATTCGTTTATAAATTCTGGTGTCAGTCCATTATTTCATCAGTTTATAAACAGAATTACTCCGCGCCTGAAAGTGTTAAAATACCTGCATCAAGAGCATTTGGAACCCTGGTTTACGCGGGACACCTGACAACACTAGTTACATATTATGTAGGAAACCTGGAGACGCGCTGACTTGTACAAAAATATCCGGGCTCGATGGCAGCAGGCAGCATCCTAACTTCCTGTAGAAACAAAAAATTATTAAAATCTCAGTTTCTTCTTGTAAAATAAGGTTGTAGCTAAAGGCCATCGGCTCAAAGTTTTGAATTTTTGAAAAATAAGAAAATTGTGCTATTTTGAAAAAAAAATCATTTTTCATTTAAAATTTTCAAGTTTAACCCCATGAAGGGCGGCGGTTCATTTTTGGACTACTTTATTTTTAATTCCTAAATGCGACGTTGGTACGAAAATTCCGAAATTAAAATTTTCCCTTTATTGAGTACTCGGATAAAAGTTTTTATTTATTTTCAAGTAAATACGTTTGTAAATCTGGTGTGACTCAATCATTTCAGAATTTTACGAACAGAAGTACTTTGCCCCTTATAAAGGGATAAACTTATTGGAAAAATATAAAAAAAAATTAAATTTTTCAAAAAAAGCGCAATGGCCCTTAGACAATTTAATTATGCGTAAGTGAGCACAAACTTTATCCAAAAATGTTAAAAATTGTTCAAGTTATCATGCTGCCTATGTTGAAATATGTAGTTTCCCGAAAATTACGTTTAAACTTTTAGAATTCAATATATTTTGATTGTGCGCGCGCTCGCATTCTTGCTTACATCTTTGTTAATAACTGAGATATCACTTTAAATCTTTTTGCCCATAATTATACACGCTATAAGGATTTAATTTCCCTCAAATACAAAAAATCAATTTTTTGAAAGTTGAGAACGTATGTAACCACTGCTATCATCTAATAAAACAATAATAACTATTGAAACTTACTTGTGAGAATTTGGAATTCGCCCAATAAAAAATCAGCCAGTTGCGGCAACACTGTGGCATTCCGTATCAGGGTTTCCAATTTGGCCTTTTTTTTTAATTACGAAATTTCGCATTCCCACCAGAAATTTTCTATCATATTCTTTTCTTTATTTAATGACAGAAATTTCGTGATTGCATAAATCAAAAATTCTTCTTTCAGATTTTCTGGTGTGAATTCGAAAATTTTGAATTTAAAAAAAGGCCAAACTGGCAACCCTGTTCCGCATCTGGATGGATGATATATATTCCACAAATAAAATAAGATAAAATTGCTATTCAAAATTTTCCAGTGTTAATTCCAACACTAGTGAGAAGTCGGTCGATTTGCGATGGCGTCGCAGCCGTGTCCTCTGGCCTTGAGTGAGAATGGTTCTGTGATTGTCTACCGGTTCTAAGAATGTCTACCGATTTCGAGTAAGTAATTGAGGATGTAATCATAAGATGGCAGGGTTTCTTTTTTACATCGAATCAGGACCTAATTAACGCCGGGCAAACTTCACCAGAAAAACGAATATAAGTTTTTGCCTTATTTAAGACAGAAATTCTGCTTAAATTTTAATTAAATCTAAAATTTCTATTGAATTTTAGTTATGGAAATGTTTCCAGTGGTAATCAAATTCACTGACATTGATAGGAGAATTGTTTATGTACTCCGATTATGGCGGAACCGCAGGGCTTGACTACAGTCGGGGCAAACTGTCACTAGTAAAAACGAATAGATATTTTTGTCTTAATCATGACAGAAATTTTAAATGAATAAGACGTTTAAATAAGGAGGAAAATTATATTAAAATTTACTGGTGGGAGTATGCCTCAGCTTTAATCAGGCTCTGCGCTACCGGTTAAAGTTGAAGCTTCGCCTGTTAGTCAATTCCTCTTTATTCATAGTTCCATGGTTTTGAGCCAGAAATTATATTTAATCTACAGATTAAAAAAGGAACAAAGATGCCTAATTTCTGATATTCTTCCGGAATTTGATCCAAGTCAAAGAGAAATGCTTTGTACCAGAAATCGTATTTAATTAAGCAATTAAAATAAATACCACACAGAAGCTAGAAACGTTTTATAAAGCAAGTTTATTTCACTCGGATCAATCTCCAGAAAAATACCAAAATGTGGCCATTTTGAATTAGTACAGCGATCAGGTAAATTACATTTTACTAAAGAAATTTTTTCGGTCTAAACATGTTTGCTTAGTTCCCAAATTATACGCTGGAAATTACGGTAAAGCACTTTCGCTTTTAAGTACGATTGTATTATATTAAGAGTTCGGTATCTGTCGCAGATAAAAAGTTAGGGATTCCAGAGCTCACATTTTTAATACCGCTAATTTGAAACAACAAACTTTGTGGTAGATTTCTATTACAATTATTGTAGAAATCTACCACAAAATATATTGTCAGAAAATTGTCGTATTAACATTGTGAACAGTGACACACTTCCCATTCGTACGGCGACGAAATTTCAACTCTGATTATATCCTATGTATCAGTTATTGTGAACACGCGTACCAGAAGGCAAATTCCCACTAACATTTCGAAAAATATTCTTAGACTTATTTAATCCATTAACCCTTTCAGGGGCAAGGCATTTCTGCTCCAAAAATGTTCAAATAATTAATTCACACCGCAATTAACAAAAAAATGTATTTGAAAATAATTAAAAGCATTTTTTCACGTATATTATGAGATCGGAATTGTACTAAAAAATTACTGGTGTCATATGGCCATTTAGGCGTTAAAATTAGCCGTTTGGAGACTGCAAACGGCGCCCCTCAAGGGGTTAAGGACCAGCATGTTTTACAGGAATTTTATTCAGTTCACACCACTTTTCGTTAAATACTTACCTTTACTTTATGAATCACTTAAACATGTTAATTGAATAAGGCAAATTTTACTGTTTTTCTCACTCAATCGCATAAAAAAAAGATTAAAAAACCCACAAATTTAATGTTGCGAAAGCGCAAGTTTGTCTTTAATAGGTTAATGAATGAAAGTGTTAGATTAAATATGGAAAGAAAACAATTCATGAAAAGTGGTGGCAATTGGCTTTCTGTCACGAGGGTCCGCCGTTCCTGCTATATACCACTACATTCCGGCGTGTAACCCCCGGGTCAAACAAATATATTTAAAGTCAGAAAATACGTTTAATAATTAAAGTGAATAAAAGTACGACATTGAAAAAAGCTATATCTCATTAAATAAAATTTCTTGTTCTATATATGAATATCTCAGATGGTAAATGTGGTATGTTACAAAAAAAAATGGTTAATACTATGATTGAAGATAATGAATGACCCTCTATCATTTGCTAACACTAGAAAGCCCGGAAGGAGTCGATTCAACTCCTACCAAATGGTTAAAAGCCCATTGGAGCCAGAAATTGTTTAAACCATTAACCGCCAAAACTATGAGGTAGAAGTTTTTAATTTTTTAGCTGAACGGCATTTGCCCACACAAACTCTGAAAGATAATTTTCGCTTTACATAATAATGAAATTTTACGTCTTTAAGTAAGGCCGATTTTTTTATTGAAAAATAGCGGTAAGTATGTACATAATTTAAATATGTGCATTTATTTTGACCGTTGCGTAAACGCAGTACCAGCGGTTAATGGATTAATAAAATAAAGTAAATTTCATCCACTCAGAAATGCGTTAAATAAGTGTGTTAAATAATTTTAAATAAAAATTCTGGTATGAAATATTTTAATGAAACTTGAGCAAAATTTCCGGGCGTTCTAGTGTTAATTTACTATTTAACCCTCTCGCTGCGTAATTGTTTTATCAGAATTGCTTAAAAAGTGGCGCATTTAATTCCTTCGCGATGAGCGTCTTTTAAGAATTTTTATTCTGTCGTCACCGGTTTTTCAAAACAAAAATGTTCATCTGATTTTATCGGGAAAATGCTACGATTAGATAAGGCAAAATTTACAATAAAAAGTAACTGGTGGGAATGATCAAGGAGGGTTAATCAGTCGGAAAAACATGCATCCCCGATGAAATCTCGGGTTGGGCAAATTTTGCTACTTTTACGTTGTCCGAGAAACTCTCGGGTTGCGCAGCGAGAGGATTAACACTAGGACGACCACAAATTTTACTTTATTGTTTTAAAAATATTTTATACCAGAATTTTTATTTGAAACTATATTTAACTTTTTTCTTCATGATACATATTTAACTTATTTTGAAAAGAAATTTTTGGTTCAAAACGAAATACTTTTTATTTAGTAGCGGTCAAAAGGACCGCTATGGTCGTTCTAGTGTTAAGAAAATCTAATACTCACAGAGATTTTTATTGATAAAAGAGGCATTTGACAATAGACGCAAATAGATATTTGGAACTTTACAACTCATTTTCTCAAAGTGATGATTGTGTCACTTATTATTTTTATCATCTGAGCTCTTCATATATTTGTTTGATTCGCAAGTTATAGACCAAAACATACGCTATCGTAATACGTAGTTGCCAATCCAACCGTTTTTTGAAACCGCTATTATTTCATAGATCGTCATAGAACTATTTGCTTTATTTAAAGCTGCAATTTTATAATTTTTGGACATGTTTTTCTTTATAATATAGATTGGATTGATAACCTAAAAAAATAAATTGTCGGTTGTAGGATAATAGATATTATGTATAGTGATATCAAAATGCAACGGATTTATAAAGCCAAAGCTGGAGCCCCTAATTCTAAGATTTATTAATAATTAAGTTTGAACATTTGTCGCGGAAAAAATGGCACAAAAAACGTTTAACGACCCCATTTCTAAACAAAACTTTTTGCGTTAGATATCTACAAAATTAAATTATTGTTTAAAAAATACGGTGTTAACAAGTTTTGGTGTCCTTTCTTGAACATCTGCCGTGTAAAAAAAAGAGACGGAAAGATTTTCCCAAAATATTTCCAAATAATGATTTTCGTTGTAACTTTCTATTGCAAATGCTGTAGAAACCCACCAGGTAGAATTTGGTTCTGAAATAATGGTGTTACAAATATTTCACTGCCATTTTTTCCGCGACAAACATTCAATCCTACTAATAGTGTGTTTTATCATAAAAGGCTAATACTTACATGTCGTATTCATTTTTGGCTAAAGAAGATAACATAGCTGCTTCAACTATTAATAGCATCTGTAATAAAACATGATTTAGGTTTCGTATTGCAGACTTCGTATTTGACCCACCTTTGTGTTTTGCTAGATAATGCCACAACTCAGACAGCAGCCATGTTTTGCCTGATATCTAAAAGAAGAAAAAGAAAACACTATTTAACATCCATATTCCACACCACAGTAGTACCACAGAGAAAAAGTCACATTATTAAATAATTTTACTAAATGTATGTTGTGGTACAGACGTGGAAAAAAAGTAAACACCCCCTAATAACTCTGCAACTAATTATTATAGAAGAAAGTTATTGGTGCCAAACGATTGGAAATAAAGTCTACTTTTAAATGATGTATATAAAATTTGCTTAGGGGCCATCTACAAATCAAAATCAGACCAAACTTTGTTTTTTAAATAGCAACGCCCAATTTTGACAAAATATTTTAAATCTTCGGTTCAAACTATGCCTAAAAACGAAATTTCAAATCATTTGGATGATAAGTTTTTGAATTATAAATGTTCAAAATTTAGAGCTGCTAATGTTAAATTATATTTTGATAGTTTTATTAATATCGCCTGAAATGATAATACTAATGTGATAATTTTTTGTGAGGTTATAATACTAAAAAACCCCCAAAAATACATTGAATTTGTAATTTAAAAAAAATTATCATATGAATTATGAATTATGAAATTAATATTCGAAAAAAATATAAATTGCAACCTAAAAATTTTGATAGATTTAAATTCATTATGTCCTGCTTTATGCGAGTTCTCAGTTTCAAAATTTTCTTCCAGGTAGTTTTAGAATTATGATTACAAAACTTCAAAATGTTGGTTTAAGGAACTGTTTATGATCAGTGTTGTTACATCTGGCGGATTTTTTATTTAGAAATATTGAATTCACACTAGAATATTTTGTATAGTAATTTTCTTTTGTTTTATTTATGGAATGTCTATCATCTAACAAAGCTAAACTAACTATTAAAATATACTGGCAAGTATTCGGGATGCCTAAATAAAAAATCAGTCAGATGCGGCAACGCTGTCAATGATATGGAGAAACGCATAATTTGAAAAAATGTATTTTACTCATTTCATTGAAACATTTGGGCTGACAATAGTCGAAATATATTAAGGGAGTGAAATTTTACAATAATTTGCTGCCGAGTTAGTAGGAGGTGTTTACTTTTTTTTCAACGACTGTACTATATATGCTTTTTGACTTGGAAAAAACCCAGAAGCTTGGCACCTATATACACTAGTGTGCAAAACTTAAGCATCAAACAAAAAATGTTAATTTCTGAACACGTGTGTACTCAAAAGGAAATCCTATAAACAGAATGTGTAGAAAATAAGTATTACCCTAAGGCTAGTTCCATGAGTTTTTGTAGTGTAAGTCACACAGCTGATAACTGATATGGTTGTTGGCCACTGTTATTTTCGGAAAGTTTTCTTTGCCTTATTGAATTAATGAGGTATCTCCCATAAAATTAGTCACATTTTTCCGTTCGTACCGTCCCGACTGATTGCCAAAAATCGTAGCATGTGACTTACGCTACAAGTACTCATGGAAATAGTCCCTAATAGCACGGCCAGTTGATGTAAAGTCTCCTTGTCGTCACAAGTGTCACAGTCACTACAATGATCTGAAATCTCATATCCTTCATTCGCCTCATTCTTACTGTAATTTGATAACTCCACTGAAAAATCCCCATGACTGCTGTTTTGTGACGAGTCACCAGGTAACTTTACAATGAAGTCACCTTCTGACTCTAATGTGACTGTCATTTGAAGACTCCATTGTAAAGTCATCATGAGAGCTGTTTTGTGACGAGTTCCCAAGTGAATGAAAATGAAAGCATCTTGTGACTTCATAAAGGAGCGCAATGGTGACTTCACAGTAGGATCTCGGTCAACTGAAAGTCATCATGCGACTTCATTAGGATATTATTTGGTGACTCATCATAATGACTTCACAATGACTTCAAAATTGAGTCTTCAAGTGACAGTCACGTGAAAATTACAAGGTGACTTCATTGTAATGTTATCTGGTGAGTCATTACCAAGCAACAGTCACCACAGTAAATATTCATTGGAGTCAACCTGTAGCGATTATTTGAGAGTAATAAGGAGATGAATGAAAGATACCATAATTTGGTTTACAGTAGTGACTCTGATACTTGTCACCATGTGTGACATGAAGGAGGTAGCATATCAATTAGCTTTGGTGTAGGAATAGTACCTATTTGCTACACCTGGTGTTTATATACTTTACTTTTGAGTACTCACATGTTCAAAAATTAGCATTTTATGTTTGTTGCTTAAGATTTGCACATCAGTTTACACAAGTAAAATTTTGGTTTCGAAACATTTCTTTTTATTGCAACGTTCGGAAAGTCGTGTCCGTTTGGGAAAATAAATTCGTATCAGAAAATTCTGCCCGGTAATTATTAGACGTTAGATACCGGAATCGAAGTCTAATAATTAAATGATAGAATTTTCCGGTGCGAATAGATTTTCCCAAACGGACACGAATTCCCGAACGACCCAATAAATTCAAGATATGTATGTTAGTAAATAGGGTAAATGTTGTTGTTGGTATAAATGACACTAAAAGCCTGATTCTGGTTTTGAAACACTCTTGCAATGTTAGAATGTATTTAATGGCTCCTAAACAAATGTTGCTTGTAGTTTTCAAATTATAAAAGAGACAAATATTTCTTTTTTGATTTTCCAAAAAATACCTGAACTAGACGCAAAGGTGATTTCACAGTAGAGTCTAGGTCACCTGAGAGTCACCATTGTTATCTAGTCAACCGATTTCACTTGTCACTTATGGCTAATATGGGTTTAAAACTTTACGTAAACTTATATTGATTTAATAGCTTTCCTTTCTACATTTTAATGCTTATAGAACTTCTTTATTTTAAAAGCAATACCTTCATTACCTGGAATATAATGTTAATTGTTTCCTATAACGTAAATTAATTTAAAAGAACTGACATTAAATTTAAAGTGTTTCATAGATGGCGTTAGCCGTTCCGTAGTCGACTATTCTCGGGTCTACCTTTTTTGTAAAGTGGAATCGTCTCCACTTCAAAGGTATAAATTGCGTTTCGCTAATGGGAATTATTTTAGATACGCTCATTTAATTTTTATGTATTGTATCCTTTCCCCCCCCCCCTATTATTGTGTTCTTGTACTAACGCTCCGTTTTTCCTACTTTTTTCTGTCAGTCTGCAATCGCAGGCTTAACCCCGCCTTTGGCTCCTCCCCTTCTCTCTGTAGCATATTTAAGAGGATGACCCAGCCAGCGCTCCTTCAGTCGATCTCCAGCTTCCACGCAGTGTACAGGGCGGATGGACCAGTCCTTTTCAGGCCGAAGTGTTGCATTGCCGAAGTGTTGCATCCGGCACTGCGGTGGATTTCTACTGCACTACTCCAGTAGCAGCTTTCCATATGTCGGTGATGAATTACCGAGAGCGAGGGCCCTTTTCAGGGCCACGCGAAAGCGTACCTCCGCTCCCGGCATCGCCTCGACTCTTGGACGGCATCAGATCTCACATTGCTCCGGCACCAAGAGCGGATACAAATCACACTTTCTCCGGCCGTTAGGCCTAGGCTACCCTTCCCCCCTTTTTTATACTAACAACATCTCTTCTACTGTATTTGTTTACTTTATATTATAAAAATCTTATAAAATAATATAAAAAAATTTTAAAAAATACTTCAAAAAACTTACAAAAATTTTTAGAAAATACAAAAATATATCTTGTTGTTGTAATGGTATACTTAAACTTTCTTTTAGTCTCTTCCTTCCTTTTTTATTATTTTTATGTGAGCTCTTTTCCCATCCATTCCCCAGTCAGATTTTTTACTTTTATGCCCTCACTGCTACCAGCTATGAATTTTGCTTAACCATTTAACGTGCACAATCTTATGTGACGGGGATGTGGGGCAAGTGGCCCCGGGCTCCTCGGACAAAACGTCTAGAATTGCCGCGCTCTCTCTTTTCTGTTCATTTCTTTAAGGCTATCGTTATGATTTTGATATGTTTGTGTTTAAGTTACAGCAAGACATTTAGTTTGAGTTTTACGATGTTTTTAGAAAACGATTTTAGCTATGATTTAAATTTAAGCTGTTTTGAAAAGCTCCAGGTGTATTGAAGTTTATTCCCGTTTTAACCAAAGTTATTTTTAATGATTCGCTTAGCTATTTTAAACAAAGTTGGCTCTGAATATTTCTCAAATTAAAGTTGTATTTTTATAAAGTAATTGAATGATATAGAATTTAAATAAAGAACTGTCGTCAACAATATCTGACTTTTCTATGGATTCAACACACAGTTTTGTAAAAAGTATCTTCCACAGCACATTTACAGTTCCTCTGCTGATAGCAGTATAAGTGTATATCAGACCTGTATTGATACAGGCTAAGAGAAGAACCATGTGACTTTATTGTGACACTATTTGGTGACACATCACAATGCAATGCTCACAATAACACAATCACAGGGTGACATGTCGATAGGTGTCTTAAGTGTGGAAAAGGTGAACTCGGATAGTTACATTTACCATTTTTAGTACCAAAAATTTTTTAAAAAACAAAAACTTTTGAAAATTAATAATAAAACATTTTAAGCCTTCTTTAACTTATAAAAAAATATACAACAAAAAAAAGATGTTTTTGTTTGAATAATACCAAAATATTGATTATTTATCCTGTTAATTATCATAAATATAATATTATAAAATAAAAAAAAATATTTAAGAATAAAAAAAAATAGAAAATAGAAAAAAAGTTAATAATAGTTCAAATTTTCTTTTTATGAACATTAAAAGGTAATAAATTCATTTCTGTAAATTAAAAATATCATTAACGCCTTAACAGTGACATTTGTTTTCTTACAAAAAAATTAAAAATGGGGCTGGACACCACTTTTTCCATACTAAAATATTTACCTTACTTAAACGAAAAATATCTGACAATCAATAAAGATAAATTTACAGTTACAAATTAGTGGTATCAAAATGCTTTTAATAACGAAGCAAGCAAAGTGTTCGTGCCCGAATCCAGTTCAGGCCACACTGTTAAGGGGTTAAACCCTTTATCTACTGATGGTACTTATATGTACCACTCACTTTAAACTTTCATCCCTTAGTGAATATTACTAATATTCTAATGGTACTTTGCAAGAACACTCTTTTAAATCCACTTTATCCGGATACATGGCAACAGTAGTTCTAGGTTTGTTATTTTAGCGAGGAAGGAGTCTATCTTTGAAACAGTCGATGTGTTTTGTGCCGACATTTTGTACAGATTGTCACGCTCGTCTTTTTAGTGCTCCAAAGGATATCAGATAAGTGTTGGATTTTTCTTATGTGTTCATTATGATCTTAGAATACAGTTTGACTAGTTATTTTAGGTAAACGGTGTATGTATTTGATTTAACAGTTGAATTACTCGGTGGTACTTATAAGTACCGTCAGTACACTGGGTGTTGGAGAAAAACTTCTTGTTTACTTTTCGTCTGTGTAGTTATCCATCGTTTTCATCTGCTTTAAAATGTAATTACTAAAATGTAGTGTAGTAATATTTTTCCTAGTATTTATTTTCTGTTTCATTATTATTTTTTATAGGAAATCGAAAAAGTTGTGGCACCTGCTCTTTTTTGTTATGCTAGAAATGGCATATGTACAGTCGTGGGGAAAAAAAGTAAACACCCCCTACTAACTCCACAACAAATTATCGTAGAAGAAAGTTACTGGTACCGAACGATTGGAAATAAAGTCTTTTTTAAATAATGTACATAAAGTTTGCTTAGGGGGCCCTCTGCATATTAAATCGAACCATAACTTTGTTTTTTTCAATAGCAGTACACAATTCCGACAGCATAAATGAACTCTACACCCTTCAATTAGTCTAAAAACAAATTTTTATGCAATTCGTACCATAAGTTTCCGAGAAATTAATTATTTTAAAACGAGCGTATTTTAAGGGCTGTATCCAAATTGAAGTTCGGTACTCGATTGTTAACCGAGAGAGCTCCCTTCTTGATCAAGGCACATTAAGCAGTCAGTTAAGTCTGTTAGATTACAAAATAGAACAAGAAATTTCAAAATATTTAGTCACTTCTATCATAGACCATCATTAAACCATCATTTTGCCGTTTTTTAAGCATAATTTGAAAACTACTTGGAAGAAAAATCTGAAATTTTGGATTTCCATAAAGCAGGACTGAATAAATCTGAATAAAAAAAATTGTAGGTTGCAATTCATAATTTTTTCGAATATTTATTTCATAATTTATAATTCATATAATAAAATTATAAAAATTACAAATTCAAAATATTTATGTTTGGGTATATTAGTATTATTGCTACACAAAAAATTAAAACATTAGGATCATAGTTTCGGAAGTTATAAATAAAAATGTGAAAATGTGGAAATGTAACTTAACATTAGAAGCAATAAATTTCGAATGTTTATAATTCAAAAACGTATCATTCAAATGATTTGAAATTTGGTGTCTAGGCATAGTTTGAACCAAAGATTTGAAATATCACGTTAAAATTGTGTATTGCTATTGAAAAAAATGAAGTTCGTATTCGTTTTAATATGTATATAGCCCCATAAGCAAATTTTATATGCGTCATTTAAAAGTAGACTTTATTTCCAATCGTTCGGTACCAGTAACTTTCGTCTACGATAATTTTTTGAGGAGTTAGTGTGTGTGTGGGGGGGGGGGGGGGGGTGTTTACTTTTTTTTTCCACGGCTGTACATTCTTATATTGCATATGTGGAAATGCGAGAGAACACGTTGTCCCTGGAATATAGACATCGCATAACTAAAGGATTGCTAACAAGATCGAAACCTAAAAAAAAGTATTTTCTTTAACCCTTTCAGAGGCAAAGCATTTTCAATGCTAAAGTGTTGAAATAAACGACTGGCACCGGAATTTTCCAAAAAATTTATTTGTAAATAAGAAAAAGGCTGTATTTCACGTACTTATCAAATCGAAAATATATAATTTACATCGAAAATCGCAATCCTGGTGCAATTTGAAATACCTTGTGGGTTTTCTGTTTCGATAATATTTTAGTCATACAATTCTCAGCAAAAGTTTAGACACTGGTGATTTTTAACCTTTAACACTAGAACGGCGGAAAATTTTACTCAAGTTTTATAAAAATATTTCACATCGGAATTTTTACTTAAAACTATTTAATTTACTTATTTAAGTTATTTTTGTACATCATGTATTAACCCCTTGAGGGGCGCCGTTTGCAGTCTGCAAACGGATAATTTTAACGCCTAAATGGCCAAGTGACACCAGTAATTTTTTAGTACAATTCCGATCTCATAATATACGTGAAAATAGGCTTTTAATTATTTTCAAATACATTCGTTCGTTAATTGCGGTGTGAATTAATTATTTGAACATTTTTGGAGCAGAAATGCCTTGCCCCTGAAAGGGTTAATCTTATATTCTATAAATTTTTCAGGTTCGAATCGACATGTATTCATTTGACAAGGGTCAAAATGACCCCTTGCCGCCGTTCTAGCGTTAAATAAAAAATACGAATACTTGGGTTATACAAATGCTGTACTTATTTTTTAATATATTTTAAACGTTTTAGGACAAAAATAACGGTTTTAATGTAGGACATTACTTAATTTAACTGAAAAAAGTGAAAATTGCATATTGCAAAAGTTTAGACACCATATCATTTTTAGGCAACTGTTCACGGAAAAACGGAAATTTCAAACTTATGACGTCACTTGCATGAAGTATTTAAGTGCACCTCGCGATAGTATCTGTTAGTGAAGATGCCGCGTGCTAGAAATTGTCAGTCCGATCAAGTAATTAAAGCATGGAAGCTGAAATCAAAAAGGAAGATAGTTGCAGAAATTTCAGTTACTTTGAATCGTCCAAAGAAGTCTATCTATAAAGTACCGTCTAAGGTAGACTCCTTCAAAGCAAAACATATATCTGGAAGGCCTCGTGTGGCAAGAAAACGAGATTATAGAAGGATCCATAAACTGATATCTAGACAAATGCAGTGGTGGAAAATTGGCGCAGAGGCGGAGCCTACTGACACCACTAAATTTATATGATATTATTCAGTTTAATAAAAACTCAGAAATTTGATCATTAGATAAGAGGCAAAATACTACTATAATTTATTGGTGTGAATAGGCTCCACCTCTGCGCCAATTTTCCACCACTGCAAATGATGACTGCTAATCGCATAAAAGTGAGTCAGAGCTTTCTGTGTCAAAGGATTCTTTCGTACATGAAATATAGAAAGATGTACATTAGTTTACATGAAAATGATAGAACAACCAGCCTTGAAATCACACAACAAGTTGACTTCTTTCCGTTGCAAGGTAATTCTGTTTATAAATCAGATGAAATAATGGACTGAAACGTTGCCATCCAAATACTCAAGGCCTGAGGACACAAGTTGTGACGTCATCACTAATCGACCAAATTCTCATTAGTGCTGGAATTCACACATGAAAATTTTGAATAGCAATTTCCTTTTATTTTATTTGTGGAATATCTATCATCTTATAAAACAATAGCAACTACTTAAACTTACCGGTGAGAATTCGTAAACCATAAATAAAAATTCAGCCAGATGCGGAATACCACAGTGTTGCCGCATCTTGCTGATTTTTTATTAGGGGATTCCAAATTCTCACCAGTAAGTTTAAATAGTTACTATTGTTTTATAAGATGATAGATATTCCACAAATAAAATAGAAGGAAATTGCTATTCAAAATTTCACGGTGTGAATTCCAAAACTAGTGAGAAGTCGGTCGATTAGTGATGAACAACTTGTGTCCTCAGGCCTTGAGTATTTCAATGGCAGCGACTGAAACCATAATTTATAAACGAATTTATTACAAAATATCAACTTGCTTATTTTCACGTACATTATAAAAGGAAAATTTTAATTAAATCTTCTTGGTGCCGTCTGTCAGTTTTGGCATTAAAATTAGGTGTCTTTTTTAAGGACACCGCCCTCGAAAGAGTTAATGATTTGGGCCTCACTTTGTTTTAATTCTCAAGTATCTCTGGAGTTTCTCAATGGTCGCCAAGCAGCGTAAGACTACATACATACATTGGAAAATACTTTACAGCCATTTGGTGAACTTTTAGCTCTTCCAAAGTATGTATTTGAGCAAGATAATGCGTCCATTCATGTTGCATACGAATCAAAAAATTAGTTTAACTCTCAAAATATTACTGTTTCGACTGGCCCGCGTGTAGCCCTGATCTGAAACCAATCGAAAACTTTTGTGGCATCATATCTATTACGGTTTATGCAATTTTTTGACAATACTCTTCTGCAAATGAACTTTGATCTGCTGTTGAACGTGTTTGGTACGAAATAGACTCCCAAGTGATGCAGGATTTAGTTTCTTCGATGGGAACTCACATTTTTGCATTAATAGCAGACAATGTAGGTGCAGTTCGATTTTAATTTATGGATATTTTTCTGTTAACGGACAAATTGTCTATACTTTTGCCACAATGTTAATTTTTTTTTTTGGCATTATATAGTATGTAAAATGTATAAATTAAAATTTATTGTTTGTGTATGAAAGATAAGTCTCCAGTAGTAAATGACAGTTGAGTTACAACAATTCGTGACATACTTCTCAGTACAGAAGCATAATCGATCATTGTCTAAACTTTTGCTGAGCACTGTAGCTTAACTGACGGTACTTTAACCCTCTGTCTACCAGAAGGGTCCAATGGACCCGACATGTACATTCAAAATATTTATTCAAACCAGAAATTTCTTCAAAACAAACTAAATTTATAAATCAGACAATAATAAGTTAAATAAACAAATTAAATAGTTTTAAGTAAAAATTCTGGTGTAAAATGTTTTTATAAAACTTGAGTAAAATTTTCGGTAGTTCTAGGGTTAAAGAACCACTTTCATTAATTACCTCTAAGGAATTAAATTCCCCACGGGTGCAGTGTTGCCAGGGGGCTACTTTTTTTAAAATTCAGATTTCTTGATTGGCACCACGATTTTTAATTAGCAAAAATCGCTTTATTTAATGACATATTAATTAAGACTAAAACAAGGGGGATTTTACCATTTCAGAAAATTGGTGCCAATCAAGAAATCTGAATTTTAAAGAAGTAGCCCACTGGCAACGCTGCACGGGTGAGTATTTTTTTATGATTATTCTTTAATTTTCATTGTAGTAACTGAAAAAAAAATGTAACATGAAAAAAATTGCAGTAGATCATAATGCGTAGAGTAGTTAAATGTAAGTAGATAAAGGGTTAACGGCACGGAATGTGCCTCTGAAAAATCAGTATTACATTAATACCTATGTCAACCTTTAATTTCTTTAAATGAAAAGTAAGAACTTGTATACTACTACTACTACTACAGGATGCATACTGTCCTTACGTTTCAGTACCATTATTTCTGAATAATAAATGTCAAAATATTTCATCTAAAAATGTTTATATTTTTCTGCAATTAAATAATGCGATTACTATTCAGAAATGTGCGTACTTACATATAAGGAGAGTTGGCAGCTTGTACTATTAATCACTCTATCATAATTGCCAACTTATCCGGGATAGTTTGCAGCCAATATTTAAAATTTAGTGTGTTCTTTATGGAAAATATTTAGTAGAATTTTCAAACAGTAATATTCGCTTTATATAAAAAGAAAATAGCTGTTATTGAATAAAGCAGATATTTCTATTAAAAAATAGTGGCACTCTAAAACGGGAGGGCTGGAAGTAGCATTGCCGGGTGTCCCGCGTAAATCGGAACTCCAAATGCTCCTGACTCCACTATTGTAAAATAATTTTCTTCCCCTTATCTAAAAGCAGAATTATCTGCGATTAAATATGGGGAACTAAACTGTAAGAAATGAGTTGTTTCCAGAGCATTTGAAGCCCTGATTTACTTGGGACACCTGGCAACACTAGTTGGAAGCCAGTGTTGCCAATTTAGTGCGCTTTTTATTTAAAGTTTTTACAGGAATTTTCAAACAATAATATTTGTTTTATATAATCACGTGATACCTTCATTCAATACAGAAAAAAATTATTTTCGAAACCTCTGATGGACATCTTGAATTAAAAAGTCACGCTAAATTTGTATTACTTTATGGTATCTATATTCTATCGGGATTTGCCATGAATGCTGATTTCAAATGTTTGGTTTTCGAGTAAAAATAATTAAAACATTTCAAATGCACTTTTTACAAACAGAAACATTTTAGTTCTAGTGGTTTCGTACTTAATGTGCGATATGTGGAAGTTTGGTTTAAATAACAGGAATACAGGACTGCCACAGACGACCATTTTTATATTCTATTCGCACCACTATTTTAAGGAAATTAATTTTTTAGTATATTTCTCTTGCAGATGTTGTCAAAGATCATGTGAAAAAAATTTGCTTTAAAAAATGGTGCGAGATAGAATTAAAAAATAGTCGCCTGTAGCAGCCTTAGGAATAAAATAACTCCTCTCGCAAATCCATTTTAAAACGTAAATTTACTATCGTGACATTTTACTAACCACGATATAGGCATCATTTTTCATAAAATTAATAATACAGATATAAAAATACATTTTCTAATTGTTTTTTAATAATATTCACTGAAAGCAGGGTCCATATGGTCTTTACTTTTCCGTACATTGTTTTCAAATTGTGGTCGTTTAACCCTTTCAGGGGCAAGGCATTTCTGCTCAAAAAATGTTCAAATAATTAATTCACACCGCAATTAACAAACAAATTTATTTGAAAATAATCAAAAGCCATTTTTCACGTTTATTATGAGGTCGAAATTGTACTAAAAAATTACTGGGGCCATTTGAATATTTAGGCATTAAAATTAACCGTTTGCAGACTGCAAACGGCGCCCCTCAAGGGGTTAATTACTTAATCGGAGAAATTGTAATAATTTCTGTGATCAAACAAGGAGAAGATTACTATCCAGAAATAAGATGATACTCAAACGTCAGCACCTTAAGCCCCGTGGAAAATATTCTTTTAACAATATATAATACTACAAAAAAATTTCGAAAATTAATTGACTGAAAATTTCTCAATGACAAATATTTTATTTTAGTAATTAATAACTTATTACGAAACTTACCTTTTTAAAATTCTTTTCGGCACTTAATCTGTGAAACACTAAGCCTTCATTATGAACATACGCTCGTAAAGGAGCTATTGAAGTGATTAGTATGTAGACTCTAACACTAACTATTCGATTAGAAATTATTAATGGATTATCTTGGAGCTGCTGCACAATCACTCTTTGGTTGTACAACCTAATAAAAATGAGAAAATAATAAACAGAGTTTTCTAAGGTTCTTGAATTTTTTTTTATTTTTTTTTATTTATTTATTTATTTATTTATTGTTCATTTAATCGCAGAATTCGGAATAATTTTCTACGATTAAATAAGGGAACGCTTAGAAATAGTGGTATACAAATTTAAGGACCGTGCGTACCCTATAAGTAATACATAGCTGCCAATCTTCCGTTTTTCTTTAGTCATTTATTTAACAACGTTACCTGTTTCTCCGTGTTTCTTATTTGATTTTATTTCTTTAGAAAATTTTAATTTTCTGCTCAAAGTGCATTTATTTCACTTAACCCCTTGAGGGGCGGCGGTATATATTATATACCACCTACGATTAATGAAGTTTTACACCAGAAAATTTTTATTAAATTTTACTTTTCTAACTTTGGTGGAAAAAAAAAGGGCCGCAAAATTGCTTTCACTTATTTTGAAATAGCATTTTTCAAAGATTCCGGTGTGAGTTCAACATTAAGGGAACGCAATCACTTGCCCCTCAAGGGGTTAAGAAAACCGCATAGTTGACAGCTAAGATACAGTCGTGAAAAAAAAAAGTAAACACCCCTTACTAACTCTGTAAAAAATTATCGTACAAGAAAGTTACAGGTACCACACGATTGGTAATAAAGTCTACTTTTAAAAGATGTATATAAAATTTGCTTAGGGGCCAATCCATTAAAACGAACCATAACTTTGTTTTTTTTTTCAATAGCAGTACACAATTTTGAGAGCATAAATGATCTCTACACCCTTCAATTAGCTTAAAAACAATTTTTAATGCAATTCCTACAATAAGTTTCCGAGAAATTAATTATTTTAAAACGAGCGTATTTTAGGGGCTGTATCCAAATTGAAGTTCGGTACTCGATTGTTGACCGAGAGAGCCCCATGCTTCATCAAGGCATCTTAATCGCCACTCAAGCAGTCATTGAATATTGCTAAATTACAAGATAGCATAAGAATTTTAAATCATCATTTTGCCATTTTTTAAGCATAATTTGAAACTACTTGGAAGAAAAATGTGAAATTTTGGATTTCCATAAAGGTGGACTTAATAAATCTAAATCCATCAAAAAAATTGTAGGTTGCAATTCATAATTTTTTCTAATATTAATTTCTTAATTCATATCATAAAATTATAAAAATTGTAAATTCAACGTATGTATGTTTGGGTATTTTAGTGTTATTGCTACACAAAAAATTAGCACATTAGGAGTATAATTTCAGGAGATATTGGTAAAAATATGAAAATATAATCTAACCTGTGAGAACGCGCGCATACCCAGGGTATGAGTTGTTTTTACTTTGTCACCAATAAAACCAAATAATAATCGTCAATTTATTTAATTGAAGATTATTTTGCGATAAAACACGTTGAAGATTACTTTTAAAAAGATAGTGGTGACAATTATAAAAACTGTACGGACTCCGGGCCTATCAGGCCCGGCGCGCGTCCTCCCGGGTTAACATTAGAAGCACTAAATTTTAAGTGTTTATAATTCAAAAACTTATCGTTCAAATGACTTGAAATTTGGTGAGGAATAGTTTAAACCGAAGATTTGAAATATCTTGTTAAAATTGGGTATTGCCATTGAAGAAAATGAAGTTTGGGTTCATTTTAATATGTAGATGGCCCACTAAGCATATTTTATATACATCATTTAAAAGTAGACTTTATTTTCAATCGCTTGGTACTAGTAACGTTCTTCTACGATAATTTGTTGAGGAGTTAGGAGGGGGTATTTACTTTTTTTTCTCCACTACTGTACATGAAATAGTACATGAAATAAATATAATAGACATATATATAATAAATATAATACCAGCAAAAAGATTAAATCTATAGCAATAGGTTGGTCCTGGTGATCAAGATAATTCTAAAAGGGAATCAAAATCTAACTTTTAATCTTGATAGACCGTTTTTATTTAAGATATATTGTTTCAATTTATTGAATGAAACTGTGTTAAGAATAAGATTCATTCTTTACCTGATAAGCAGGATTGCAAGTCTGCCGTAGAAGAAGTGGAGCAAAAGAAATTTAATACCGCTGTTTTCAAAAATAATCTTCGTGACAGAGCGTTACTGCAAATGCTCTAGAAAGCTACCCGAAGATTTGTTTGGCAATGGTGGTATTAGAATTTTTTGTTGTCATTTTTTGCGCAACAAACGTTCAAATTCACTTATAAGTAAACATGTATTGAAACAGTTTTGTTATATTGTTCACAAAACCATCTTCTAAAGTATTGTTGCCAGTATGATTTTTTTTCATTCAGAATGCTTCATTGCTACCACTTTTTTGAAATTGCAATACTCGCCATATTCAATCTGTCATTAAATAAGGCGAGTATTTTTAATTCAGAAAAGTGGTAGCAATCAAGCAATCTGATAATTAAAAGTAGACAATCATTCAATAATAAACTAAGAAATCTTTAAATCAAGGTATATATACAGGGTTCAAATTAAAGACAGGAAACACTAATTTGGACGTATAAAGCTAGAGTTGTGGAACGAGTGTCTATTTATAGTAAAACATCTATGTGCTATCCCGTCTATGCGTTTGTTGTAAAGCCGACCATTTAGATATAGTTTGCAATTGTTTCTAGTGGTATCCCAAGATCCGCCGAGGTATTGCCATAGTTACCAAATTTTACGCTTTTTTAATACAACTAAAATTTATTTGATTTTAATAGAGATTTTAACTATTATATAAGTTAAAATAAACTATTAAATTTTAGTATTACGAAAAGAACGTACTACTCATCAGGGGGCGCTGTTGTTCTATTATTCAGGACTCCCACTCAGTGTTGCCAGTGGGCTACTTATTTTTAATTCAGACTTCTTGATTGGCACCACATTTTTGAAATGTGGTAAAATTCGCCTTGTTTAATAACATATTAATCAAGGCGAAAATAAGAAGAATTTTACCATTTCAAGAAAGTGGTGCCAATCAAGGAATGTAAATTTTTAAAAAGTAGCTCACTGGCAACACAGCTCCCACTGGTCCGTTTTTTTTTTTTTTTTTTTTTTTTTTTTTTTTTTTTTTTTTGAAAACCAGTATTATTTTAGAGAAAAATTCGTGGTAGGTTTTAGAAACAACAGTAATAAAAACTCCATTCGAGGTAAGTTGCGAGGAAAATTATAAAAGACATTTTTCTTTTAAAAAGGGTTGTGTTCAAAAGACGGACCCAGTGAGAGGCCTGTATTATTCATTGAATTCACTTATCACTGTAACTTCGCATTAAATTCAAAGAAATGTACCATGCTTAATATACATAATAGTTAACGCTGTTATAAATTAATATATTAGAATGATATGGAAGAAGTTTTCGAACGACCACAGTAATACTAGTTTCTCTTGACAATGTGACGCATCTTTGATTAGAGTCGATTGCCAAATGACATTCAAATGTCATCCATGTGTTCCAAAATTTGGTTAAAAAAGTAAGCCTTAGCCTACTTTCTGAAACATGTTTTACATTGAACAAGAGTTGTCCAACTTACGGGTCGTTTCTTACTACAATTTCCATATTGTAATTCTCGCCTTATCGCAGAAATGTGTCATTAAATTAAGCGAATAATTCTATTCGGAAACAATGGTACTAAGCGCCCAGCCAACTTGACATCCTACTTTACAGGAATAAAAAAAATCATGCTTCACGCAGGGATTATGAAACACTTTCCAACACGTTCAGAATACTCTTACAAAACTTCACCGTTTAATAAGGAGAAAGATGCCATCTAAGAATTTTTTTGTAAAACGCTTAACACATTAGAAAACCCAATGTTAGAAATTATCATCTGTACTCAGAAAAGTATCCAAATTCATTTAAGCAGCCCTGTATAGGATCTATTGGCATTTATACAATACTACATTATTATGCTAAAATTTAGTTTAGTTTAAAGAACGCATAACACAGTTGAAATTTCCACCTCATTTCCGTCCATAAACTGAAATGTACTCACAATATTTTGTGCAGCCTTGTTTGTATATATAGAATTTATACGCACCAAGTAATACGCAAAAATGAGTTGCCTTTAAAATCGCATACCACAACTGTAAAACGAACTTCCAGCAGTCGTTGCTCATGACAGTACTGTAACTGAATTTCGCTTATGTGTTCCTGTAATAGACGATAAACGCTATTCTTATCCTCTTCAACAGTAAGCATCTTGTAGTGAGCCTTAGTGATGCACAGGGTGGTCATAAAAAAACTTCCCCGATATGTGAAACCCTAGAGGCCTAACTGCTCAACCAATCGAAAAGATATTTTAGATATACCTATTTGAAGGTATTCGCTCGGGATCGAGATGATTTAAAACAATAGAGCTCTCACGTTTACGCTTACAGTGAAAAAATTTCGAAAATTTCAAATGGCAACACCCATTTTTTTTTTCATGCGCAAATTCATCAGCGCATTGAAAAATCATAAATGGCGTTGGAATGATACAGGTGCGATGAAAATTGCCGACGTAAAACACTTGCAAGAAAGACCATTGCGGGGAACGAAGAAGACATGTTTTTCAGCAGCCGATTTTTTTTTTCACTTGTGAACTGAGTAATGTTGTAAGATTTATTTTAAATTGTGTTTTTGAGTTGTGTTTGTGTACACATAGTGAAAATAAAAATGTAATCATTTGTTTTAGAGTGCTGAATATTACGTTACATAGGAACTGATTAGGATTGAGTGCCACGATACTACACCTGCAATTTTAGTTATACGTATATCGTTCCAACGCCATTTATGGTTTTTCAATGCGCTAATGAATTTGCGCAGGAAAAAAAAAGGGTGTTGCCAATCGAAAATTTTGACATTTTTTCACTGAAACCGTAACCGTGAGAGCTCTATTGTTTTAAATCATCACGATCTCGAACCCATACCTTCAAATAACTAAATCTGAAATTTCATTTCGATTGGTTGAACGGTTACGTCGCTAGGGGTACAGATGTCGGGGACGTTTTTTTATGATCACCCTGTATATCAATTTCAATATGTTTAAAACAGTGGAACATCATTAAAATGCACTGCAAACGAATTTTCCCCATAGACCATAATCTAAAGAATTATTTTGAGTATCCTTATAAGCGCACTATATATCCTACACACTTCATTTTGAATATTGAATATGTCATAGTAAGCCTTAATGATATACAGGGTTAGCGAAATTAAACTTCCGCTACTCAAAGGGCCCTGTAGGCCGTTCTACTACTCCGAAGTGAATAATATTTGGACAACAGACACTTCGGAGGATGCGCTCGAAATTTCCGAAATAAAAAAAAATAGTTTAAAAAATCGCTACCAGATGGCGCAGCGGAGCAGCACATTGCATCAACATATGCAAATGTCACGCACGATAAAAGGAAGAAGTTCGTGCCCCAATCAGACGAGCAGTCCAAAATGCCGACATTGCCGGAGAGAGCACTGCTAGTCAAACTGTACTACCGCAATGGTGAGAATGCAGAGGCGGTCGTGAGAGAGTTCTATCGTCTCAAGAACCAACGACGTGGACTAATATCGGAGCGTTCTCTTAAAGACATGATGGTGAAATTCTGGCGAACAGGAAGTTAGGCTATTTGCCGGGAAGTGGAGGTTAAAGGCTATCACCACCGTCGTAAATGATATTGCTACAGCGGTCGTGGAAGCAAGCACTGAATCGCCTCATGGAATTGTCAGTATACCGACGATTTCACGTCATTTTGTTATGCCTTACTCCACTGTCCGATAATGCGTAGAATTCTGAATTTCTACCCGCAAAAGATTCAATCGGTTTAGCAATTGGAACGACAAGACCCGGACACTCGCATACCATTCACGCTACAATTTTTCGCGAGAATGGCAGTTGATGATTCCTGGCTATGGAAATTCTGTGCCCACGTTTTGTCCTTATTGTGTTCCTTTTGTGTAAGACCACTGGTCCTTCGGTGTTTCGGGATCTCAGTTTGTCCTCTTTTCACACGATAACTCGTAGCGCCATCTAGTGGAGATTTTTTAAACTATTTTTTTATTTCAGAAATCTCGAGCGCATAATCCAAAGTGTCTGTTGTCCAAATATTTTTCTCTTCGGACTAGTAGAACGGCCTCCAGGGCCCTTTGAGTAGCGGAAGTTTAATTTCGCTAACCCTGTATATCAATTACATCATAATCAGAGTATATTTACATGAGTTAGAGCACGGGCAGACGAACCGATGTTATAAATACTTTTTCAGCTATGTTGGGAAGTGTTAAAAATTTATAAAGCCGGTCATTTTTTCAGAGTATGAGAAATTTCGCTAAGTTTTCCGAATACAGACATCGCCCCCTGAATACTAGGTCTACGCGCTGACCCAAAAATGGCGGCTCTCCTAGGCAGATTTTTTCAGCGTTTGTACGGTCCTCTGAATTTAGACACAAGTATACTCCAAAAGTTTTCTTTGACTTAATTATTCCCACAAAAATAAGGCGGAGAAAACTTTTAGAAATTATTGGTATTCCAATTCAAGGAACCGTACAAACGCTGAAAACACACCGCCTAGGACAGCCACCATTTTTGTGTCAGCACGTAGACCTATTATTCAGGATGCCAAATGAAACTCACAAGGGACCAACTTCCACCAGACTTTCCTTATAGTAATTATCTCCCGACTTATGACAGAGATTCTGCATTTAAATAAGGTTCATGTTATTATTCGAAACTAGTAGAGAAAGTTTGTTCCTGTGGTATTAAGGCTCTAGATGCCAACTATTTTTCGTGATTTTTCATATCACGTAATTAAGTAATTTACTTAATTAGAAACTAATGTAGGGATAGCAGGATACTTTTTCAAACTGTTAAATAGATGTTTCTAACTTATTTTATTTTAATAATTCCTAAACCAAACTTGTTTAAAAAAGAAAGACTAAATACTTCATAAAAGACAATATTACGAAGAAATTCTTCACATAAAAAAGGCATAACTTTTTACAAATTCTTTTATCCGTATTTCTATAAATAATATTTTAAAATTTGCTTGCAATTCAAGATAAAAAAATTTTTATGCATTACATGCATCGTAAACGGAAAAAGGGGGGGGGGGGAATTCAATGTACATTACCTTTTGAGTTGATCTTTACCTAAGCCATTGAACAAATCTATTACTTTAGGACCGGGATCCAGTTCATTTCTAGTAGATTTACTGGCTGTAGACTGTTTAACTGTCCATCTGACGGAGTATCCGAGCGCTTGAGCAACGTTTAATAGTTGAAGAAACTGTTTAGGAAGCACAAAGCAAAGTGGTGATATGTATTCATTACGAAGCTCTGAAATGAAACAGAAAAATTTGTTTTTAGCATAACAAAGAAATGACGCCTTTATTTCATTTTTACGTGCACTGAGCTGTTATTTTTGTTTTTGAGAGTTGCACTGCATGAGATTTTCATTTTTATTTACAAACAAGAAAATGTTTGATGGTATTGAGTACAATTTTAAATATGCGATAAATTAAATTATTTAGGAAAATTACAGAACTATATAAATATGTAGAAACAGGGTGCAGGATTTTTATAGTATTATTTGCTTTATTTAATCGCAGAAAAATAGTAAAAATTCAGCGATTAAACGTGAAGAATACAAGTTCTGCGGTTTAAATATTAAATAAAAATTTTCCATATAGAAATAGTGGTGCAGGACTAGTTGGAAATTCCGAGGACTGAACTCACCTACCGTATAATATACATAAGATGTATTTTATTATTAAAATTTGCCTTATTTCAACTTTGATTTTCAGCAATGAAACAAGCAAACTTTACTTTCGAAAAATAGTGGTTATAAAAATCAGTAATGGTTGGCAGCTATGGATATTTATGTACCCAGGGCTGTATTTTGGACCTATGTAACATGTGCATTTCGTTAACAAAATTTTAGATAAAGGTGTAACTAGGGAGCGTTGAGGTTGAAACATCCCACCATTTTTGCCGAATAGTTATTTAATCGCAGATTTTTTGTTTTTAAATGTTTTGCTATGCAAAAATTATTGCTCGAAAACTGTTAATACAGCCTTCCACCCCCTTGACATCTCCTAGGCAACATCAGTGATATTTGAGTAGTATTCTTCACCTTCCGTAATAACATAATTCTGATATTGAATGACTATAACGTCATCAAACTGTAAAAAATTCAAAATGTACTCAAATGCAACTAGCAATGAAAACCCACATGTACAGGGTGCTCCAAATAAAGCTCCAGTAGAATTTAAATTATCTATACCCTAACGGGTCAAACGCAAAAGATTTTTTTAAATAACCTTTTATAATAGTCTTTTATGGTAGCGGTTAAATCGGCGTAGCGAACGGAGTTTAAAATAATATCGAGAAACGCGAACGCGTCGTACGTCAACATGGATTTTTTCCCCAAAAAAGAATTCTTTTATAGTATCAAAGTTCTTTTTTCTAACAAGTAATCATTCAAAGAAGTAAGAAGAATGTTTGGTGGAAAGTCTGATGAACAGTATGCACTATCTGACTCAACAATTAACACAGTATGCAAAGGTTTCTTAATCTTTTGGTGCGCAGCTTTGCATATATGCAAACAACAGTGTTTTGAATTTAATAGATTTTTTTTTTATTCGTATATACCTAATTCACACCAGAAAATTAAAACAGCAATACTTGCTTTAATTAATAACAGACATCCCGTATTTAAATAAACCGAAATTAACCATTGAAACTTTCTGGTGCATAATCAGACTCTCTGAACTACGCAATTTCTAGAATGTATTCTATCATGGTAATTAAAGGGTTAACCGTCTCGCTGCGCAACCCGAGATTTTATCGTGGATGGATTTTTTCCTCCTAATTAATCCACCTTGATTATTCCCACCAGTTATTTTTTATTGTAAATGTTGACTTATTTAATTGGAGCATTTTCCCGATTAAATTAGATAAAAATTTTTGTTTTGAAAAACCGGGGACAAAAGAATAAAAATTCTATAAATACGCAATTTCTGAAGCTATTTTGATAAAACAATTACGCAGCGAGTGGGTTAATGATCGTATAATAACCAGACTAGCTAAATGAGTCTTCAAGCTCAGCTGCCAAGTCTCCGGCTTTTTGGATACCAGTATTTTAATACAGAAAATGTTGTTTTATTTAATTGCAACATTTGGGCGATTGAAATAACAACATTTTCTGTAAGATAACAGTGGTGTGCAAAAAGCCGGAGAATTGGCAAATCTGGTCTTCGTGAACAGGATTTAGCTTACACACCCGTTTTTAGAAGTTGCAGAAGGGCAATTTGAATATTTATTATAATTTTAGAGAAAAAAAAATACTTTTATGGAATTTCTTTGTAATCTTCTCGAAAGTTCACTAGCGAACATTCTTTGTTAAACCTGTGTTAACTTTTATATTGAACATGAAGTAAAAAAGGAAATTTAGAGATCTTGGAAAGTCTTAAAGATACATTGATTTTTATCATTTCAATTGCGATGTCAAATGAGCCTGACAAGAGACAAACTTCCACCAGAATTTCCTAATAGTAATTATCGCTCGATGTATGACAGAAATTCTGCATTTAAATAAGGTTCATATTATTATTCATCTTATTTTATTTTAGTAATTCCTAAACCAAATTTGATTTTACTTGTGAAAAAGAGAGACTAAATACTTCATAAAAGGCAATATTATGAAAAAATACTTTACATAGAAAATGCATATTTTTTTACAAAAGTTTTTATTGTTTCTTCTCTAAGTGTCTATGTAATCTGAGCGCAGAAACAAAAGAAAAAAGTTCTCAGCTCTACTCAAATCTTATTTAGAAATAAATAATATTTATTTCGAATAAATTTGCAGCTATTATCATATTATTTTTTTTATGCTTAACCTACTATCTCTAATCTATTTTATTTCATAAAACTTCCGTAAGCCAAAACTTCCTTTTTCTCAAACAGTGTTCGCATTTAATAAAATGAAATATTCCAATGTACATTTTTTTCCATTAGCGAAAAGACATTTTTACAAAATTTACAGCTTACACAGACATAAAAACAAACAAAGAACAATAAACTTCCATCAAAAGCTATGAAGCACTTTTTTCTTGAGAACAAACGTGCATTAAAAACCTTTTTAAGTGATAAAGAGAAATGGGCATAAAAAGAAAGAAAAAATCAACTCTGATCTTCAATGAAATTACAAATTCTGGAAAAACACAAACCATCTCATTCTTGCTTTGAACTTTGATTTCCGTTTAAATTCGTAAATATTTACACGGAATTCAAATGTAATATCTTAATTGTACAGAGCTTTCTGTGCAAAGTGAAAATGTTGAAAGAAAAATATAAGATTAATACTTTCAGGGCAAAGTAATCGTGTTGGTAAAAAGTTCAAATTATTATGTTCAACAAGAATTTATGAGCAAATTGATTTGAAAATAAATAAAGCCATTTCTTCACGTACAATATAACATGAAAATTCTATTTGAAAATTCTGGTGAAACATTGGCAGTTGGGTATTAAAAATAAGTGGGGTAAAAATTATATGACCGCCCTTCAAAGGTAATTGTTAAAGGAATATAAATTAGAAACATCTAATTGTCAGTTTTAAAAAATACTCTGTTATTATTATCATAGTTTTTCGACTAAATAAAGTACTTAATTACCTCATACAACAATTCACGAAAATTAGTTGCTATCCAGAATTCGAGTACCGCAGGATCAAACTTCTTCTACTAATTTTGAATAGTAATCTACACCTTATTCAAATGCAGAAATTCTGTCATAAGTAGGACGAAAATTACTATATTCGGCAAACTAAAAAACATGCTTTAGCTACCAACTTTTACGCGTATTTTAGTAACATTGAATAGTAATTATTGCCGTATTTAATGGGCCAAAATAAGCGATTAAATAAGGCATTAATTTCTATCAACTTTTAAGGGTTTTGGGAGGATTTGTTTCCTGAATAGGAAAAATACATGAACCCAGCAGTGTTGCCAGTGGGCTACTTTTTTTAAATTCAGATTTCTTGATTAGCACTTTTTTTTTTTTTTTTTTTTTTTTTTTTGAAATGGTAAAATTGGTGTTATTCAATAACATATTAATTAAACATAAAACAAGGGTAATTTTACCATTTCAAAAAAAGTGATGACAATCAAGAAATCTGAATTTAAAAAAAAAGTAGCCCACTGGCAACGCTGGAAACCAGCGGTTTTACATTCGATTTATTAAAGTTGAGACGAGCTCCAGAAATTTTTTCGTTCAGAAATATTAGGATGCTGATTATTGCCGTATATACTCGCGTATAAGCCGACCCCCTACATTCGTGAAAAAAATATGTTGAATATTAAAAAGCAGTTAACCAACGTTTAAAATGCACAAATAATGGATGAAAAGCAGCAAACAGCTGTCTCGAATCTACAGCGAGATTCTTCTTCAGTGCAAGATAGGGAAAAAGGAACAGCGTGCTAGAAAAAAGCAAGGCTGAGCAAAATGATAGACAGAGACGCGCTGCCTTATATACCCTATGCGGGTATCGAAAGCGCCAGAAACAACCAATGAGAGAGAAGCAGTGGAAACGACTGAGTGGACAAGTAGCGACATCTACCGGAGAAGGAGAGAAAAAGAAACCAAAAAAGAGGAAATTAAATTAATGCTTTCCAAATTCTTGGAAAATCTGGAGTACTAGATAAGTCATTGACTAAAGAGTGAGAATTTTTAATGATGTGGTAAGCTTCCCAAAAATCAAGATCAAAGTTAGAAGAACATTTTTGGATAATGGTGGCTGAGGAAAAATCGAACCTATGTTGAGAAGTCCAAGAATGTTGAGCAATAGAAGAACGTTTGAGCTCCTGATTTTTAACATAACCTTCATGCTCTTTTAAACGAAATCTAAGAGCACGTTTAGTCTGGCCAGTATAAGAAAGGCCACACTGGCAAGAGATTTGGTAAATACCCCAGTTGTCAAGCGATCAACTGGGTGTTTGAGATTTGAAAAAGTGATTTTATTAACAGGAGAAAAAATAACATTAAAATCAAACCTTCTTGGGATTTTAGCAACTTGCTGACTAATTTTAGGAAAAAATGGCAACACAGCTGAAGTATTAGAGTTGGAATTAGAATGCTTTTCAGAATGGACGGATTTCGTCAATTTCTTATAAATAGAATCAATAATATTAGAGGAATAACCACGATCAACAGCAATAGCTTTGATGTAATTAAGTTCAGCACTAAGTAACTGAGGAGTGGAACAAATATTGGTAGCCCGAAAAACAAAAGTATTGAAAGCAGCGAATTTCTGGTTAGGGGGGTGAGAAGTATGCCTGTGAGGTGGGAGACTGACAGCAAAAGGTTTACGAAAGACGGTAGTCTGAAAGCCATTTTCACTACGAAAAACAAGGACATCGAGGAAAGAAAGACAGTTAGTAGTCTCAATTTCAGAGGTAAATTGAATGCAGGGATCAATGGAATTCATAATAGAGAGAATATGATTAATATCCGAATTTTTTTCAACCAGGACGTAAACATCATCAACATAACGAACATAGAACGGAAATTTTAAAATTTCAAAAAGTTTGACCTCAAAATAGTGCATATAAATATCGCATAAAATTGGACTAAGAGGATTACCCATAGCCAGACCATCAATCATGCGGAAGAAATTACCATTGAAAACAAAAGTATTTTGCGACAAGCAAGCGCGAGTGAGAAGGATAAATTCCTCGATTTCAAAATAGGAGAAATGGAATTCACAAAGCCTGTTCTTGAGGCAATCTAAAGCCCCCTCAACCGGAACGTTTGTAAATAATGATTTAACATCAAAAGAAACCATCATGTGACCCTGCGGCTTAAAATTATGAAGTTTTTTAACAAAATGAAAAGAATTCTTAACAGTGAAACAGTTACTGCTCAAAGTGGGGAAAAAACAGAAACTAAAAATTTGGCAAGCTTATAAGAAGCTGTACCGATACTAGAGACAATAGATCTAAAAGGAATGTCAGGTTTATGGACCTTAGGTAAAGCAAAACCTGGCACAATGCGCAATAGATGGAATAAGAGACTTCTTAAAGTTAGCAGGAATAATGGAAGAAGACTTGATGGCAGACTTAATAGAGTTAATTTCACTAGTGGAAGGGTCTTTGCGGATGTCCACATAAGGACCATTTTTAATTAATTTAAGAGATTTAATTAGTTTAAGAGATTGCTATTTTAATATGTTGAATACCAGTATTTTCGACTAGTTATCTTCGCCTTATTTAATGTCAGAAAAAATTTACAAATTCTGCAGTTAGATAAGACAGGTAACTGAGATAAGGTAACTTTTTTAAATACTGGTATTCAGTCTGATTTTCCTCTCGAATTTGGGGTCGGCTTATACGCGAGTACATACGGTAAACACTTTTTTCTGTGGTCACTTTCCACGGTCACTTTTCAATTGTTGATTGAACTGATTGTCTTCCTTTATTTTTATTTATTTTAAATTAAAAAAGGCCCTTTGGTTACAACTCATACAAGGAATATTCAACACTTTTAATAAGTATATTAATATTGTACTTAATTAAAAAAAATAAACCTTAAAAATAATCACTTTTTACAAATGGCAGCCTTTTTAACCTTTAACCCCTTAAAGGTCGCATTAAATTACGCTTTAAAAATTCCAATTGCTTATTGGCACCACTTTTTTGAAAAAGAAATATTCACCTTATTTAATGACAGGTAAAATGATACCATAATAAAGCCGATAACACTATTTTATAAAACTGGTATAAATCAAATAATCTGAATAAAAGACACAGCCCGTGAATATCACGGAAGCAAGAATTAAGGGGTTAAATGCACAGTGATGCATATCTGCGTCACTTTTTATTTAACTCTTAGCAACCACTATATTTATAAAGAAATATTCATCCTGTAAAAATTTCAAAAATATGCTACTAAATAAATTTAAAAACCTATCATCTATCTTAAAATTATCTGGTGTCCAATCTTTAATATAGGAATAAAAAAGAATAATTCACGCATTTAAGGGTTAGGTTTCACAAAATAAAAAATTATATAAAATAAGGTATTTAGATTCATACTTATTAATATATTTACTAATTTGCAATATTTTTGTTATGACAGTATTTTTTTTTTTACTTGTATTGCAGATGTGCAACATAAGAAAAGGTTGGCGTATTATACAAAAAATGTATCTCTGATTTTTTTTTTCGTTATTTTTCAGGTGTAATAAATGTTTCTAAAAATCCTACATAAATTTTTCGAAACAAAATGAAAAATCGCATTTAATGGTTAAAATAAATGTTGGTATAATCTCCTAAGAATATAATATTATTTCAGAATCCAACTCAAAAACTCGTTTGAAATGATTGAGTGGTGATTAAAATGTCCGTCCGATTAGAACGATTAGTCCGATTAGTTGCACCTCTTAACCCCTTGAAGGTCGATGGTTCATTTCTGCACCTCTGAATATTAATTCCAAATGCCACATTAGCACCAAAATTTCGGAATGAAAATTTTCCCTTTAGTAAGTACGTTAAAAATGCATTTATATTTATTTTGTATACATACAGGGTGTCCATAAAATTACTCCGGAGTTTAAAAAAATCATATCAAGTTAACAGTATGAGTTAGGTCAGGTCAGTTAATTTTGAAGAAATGAGTAGCTCATTCAATTTTATCCACAATTGTTTCAGTTTTTTTTCAATACTAGGTTGCGCCGCGCGTCATTGATCTTGGAGTAACGTAGCAGAAGCTCATTCCATCATTCCATTCATTGAATGCAGTGCGATGGCGACGCCACAAGAAAGGTGTTATCTGGTGTCAGGTCTGGCTTATAGAAACCATGGAACTATTAATTAAGAGGAACTGACATATCCTTAAAATAGACCCCTTGCATTGACGTCACGTTGCTATTAGCAACGACTGATACTATTGCTTCTGGAGCACACACGTGGAGCACAGAACCCCACGTTTGCCGGTAAAAGAACGTCTTATCTTTCTGTTTAATTTAGATCTTCCTTATTTTTATTATTATAGTGCAAATAACTCTAATAAATCAAATGGACAGCACCACATTCACCTTATATTTGGGCGCCATATGAAGCAATTTCAGATATGTGACGTCATGTGCAACCCGTCTATAGTGAAGCTTCAACTGTAACCGCTTTTGCAGGGGTTGATTACCGCCGGGGGAATATTCCACCAGTTAATTTAAATAGAAATTTTCTTTTTATTTAAACGTCTTATTAATGCAAAATTTCAGTGATAAATAATAACAAAAACAGATATTCATTTTTACTGGTGGAAGCTTACATTAGCGGCCCTGCGTTTCCGCTATATTGTGACAACCTAAACAACCTCCTGTCAGTGTCAGTGAAAAAAATTATAATACGTGGTCAAATTGACACCAGTAAAAACAAATAGAAAAATTTTACCACCTTTGTGAGAAAATATTAACATGAACAAGACGCTTAAATAATAAGAAATTTTCTATTCAAATTTACTGGTGGCTGTTCTCCCCCAGCAGTTATCAGAAACTATTTATCCGTTGTAAAAATTCAGCCGCCATCTTGTGACAACCTCCTCAGTTACTTCACTCGCAACTGGTAGACTCTACACTATATGTCTTCTCCTCTTTATTCATAACTCCATTATAGAAACTTGATCTGTTACCACTGTACAGCGGAACGTTCGGCGCGAGTAATGGAGTTATGAATAAAGAGGAGGGGACATATAACGTATTGTCTACGAGTTAGAGTGAAGTAACCGAGAAGGTTGTCACAAGATAGCGGCTAATTTTTTACATCACATAAGCAGTTTCAGACTACCGCCGGAGCAAACTTCCACTTGCAAATTTTGAATAGAAAATTTCGCCTTATTTAAGCGGATATTTTATGAAAAACTTCTCCCATAAGTATGCTTAAATTTCCTATTTGTTTTTACTGGTGTCAGTTTGACTAGGTATTATAATCTTTTTCACTGACACTAAGAGGTGGTTGTCTACGTTGTCACAATAGGGCGGAAACGCAGGCCTGACTTCCGCTAAAGTAAACACCCACCAGTAAAAGTGAATATATGTTTTTGCCATCATTTATGACTGAAATTTTGCATTATTAAGGCTTTTAAATAAGGAGAAAATTTCTATTTAAATTTACTGGTGGAAGTTTGCCTCGGCGGTCATCTAACCCAGAGAAATCGGTTAGAGTTGAAGCTTCACTGGCTATTCCAGCTCCTCTTTTATAATAGTGTTTAACCCCTTGAGGGGCAAGTGATTGTGTTCCTGTAATGTTGAACTCACACCGGAATCTTTAAAAAATTCTGTTTCAAAATAAGTAAAAGCAATTTTACGGTATTATTTAATAAAATTTTTCTGGTGTAAAACTTTATTAATCGTAGGTGGTATATAATATATACCGGTGCCCCTCAAGGGGTTAAAGAAACGGGATGTGGATCTGACTCCATTAGACTTTTTTTCTAGGGACATGCCAAGAATCTTACTTACGCTGAGAAAATTGCAGATGTAAACCATCTCAGGCAAGGATAATCATTTGTGTGCAGTCACCTCTCCAGACATGTTGGCCACGACATGGGAAAGATACCGTTTGGATGTGTGCCGTGCCACAAACGGGACACACATCGAAATCTACTGAATGGTAAAACTCTTGATAAATTTATCTTTAACCCTCTGTCTACCAGAAGGGTCCAATGGACCCGGCATGTACATTCAAAATATTTATTCAAACCAGAAATTTCTTCAAAACAAACTAAATTTATAAATCAGACAATAATAAGTTAAATAAACAAATTAAATAGTTTTAAGTAAAAATTCTGGTGTAGAATGTTTTTATAAAACTTGAGTAAAATTTTCGGTAGTTCTAGGGTTAAGTACATATATATATAATCAACCTAATTTTATGATTGAATAAAAAAAATTTCTTTTACAACCCAGGAGTTCTTTTATGGACACCCTGTATATTATTGTGGTTTTCGGAGTGAATTACTCTTAGTTATTTTTATATTAAATATATGCCCGTGTTCTGGACCGTTCTTGTGACTGTGGTCACGCTGAGTAGCAGAGGGAGCTTTCCGCCAGAGGATTTAGCCGTAAGCCTATGGTTTGACTCTCCTGTTGGATGTTCACATACATGAAGAAAAGCTTTCACTTATTTTAAAAAATTATTTTTCTAAATCCTGATGTCATTCAATCATTTCAGGCTTTTAAGAATACAAGTAATTTGTCCCTGAAAGCGTTAACACTAGAAAGTAATGACGGCCATATAGGGTTGCCAGTAGGCTACTTTTTTAAAATTCATTTTGCTTTATTGGCACCACTCTTTTTAAATAGTAAAATTACCCTTGTCTTTACCTTAATCAATATGTTTTTAAACACTGCGAATTTTACCAATTCAAAAAAGTGGTGCCAATGACGATATCTCAATTTTAAAATGTAGCCCACTGGCAACACTGCGACCATAATGAATGATTCTGTCATTCAAGTGAATCATTCCGGCATGCGCAAAAGCACATGGAACTATTTATAAAAAGAAACCGACTTAGCATTAAAATAGTGGATCTTCAACTGTAACCGCTTTCACAAGGGCTGATTACCTCCGGTTGAAGTATCCACCAGTAAAATTATATAGAAATTTTGTCCGCATTTAAAGGCGTTACTAATGCAAAATTTCAGTCATAAATAATGGCAGAAAAATATTTTAATTTTAACTGGTATCAGTTTACTTTTGCGGTAGCCAGGTCTTTCGTTTCTGCCATATTGTGACAACCTATGATGCAATCTGGCTGTTTTGCCTGTCAAACTGACTCCAGAAAATATTTGTGAGAAAGTATTTCCATGGAGAAGACGCTTAAATGAGACAAAATTTTGTATTCAATTATACTGATGGGAAGTTTGCCCCGGTGGTATTTTGAAACTGTAGATCCGATTTAAAAACTCCAGCCGCCATCTTGTGACAACCTCCTCAGATACTTCACTCGCTACTGGTAGACAGTACACTGTATGTCTCCTCCTCATTATTCATAACTCCATTCAAAAGCATAGTTTCAAACCTTCATTTTTTTTTACTCAATTACCACAGAAAATTTTGTAAAAAAAAAAAAAAAAAAGAAAAGAAACAAAATCATAGTTGCCAATCTTCGCACTTTTTTAATCAATGACTCCCAGAAATTCTGTAAAAAAAATAGATGTTTCTCATTTCTGTGTTGCCTTAAATTTAATTCTAGTTAAAATTTAAAAAACTTCCCTTTTATAATAATTTCGTGTAGTTAAAAAAAATACGAAGTTTGGTGGCCATGCTGTTACACATTCCCAAATGACTCATTCGAATTTCGAAGATTTCGATTTGCTGAAATTCCAGAATTAGCTAAAACTCGATTCCCATATTAAAACGCAATCGGTCTGCCAAATCTTGGTGGAAAACACCTAACAACCCAATTTTAGTGGTCGACTCGTAGGTTTACTGTTGCGTTTTCCTGCACCCAAAGGTATGAAAACATGGCGGACTGGGAGCAGAAAAACACAATGGTAAACTTACGAGTCAACCGGTAAAATCGGGTTTTTAGGTATTTTCCACCAAGATATGACTTCGCAAACCGATTGCGTTTTAATATGGGAATCGAGTTTTAGCTATAATTCTGGAATTTCAGCCTCCAACTCGATGAGGTGGTTGTCTCATGGTTAGTACGCCTCCTTGAATTTTGCTGACCAGAGAATTTTTCGGCAACGGTATTATCTTATAGAAAAATCTCTTCTTAAAAAAAGGGCGAAATTTTGCGCGCTTAACCTAGTTTTAATTTTCTATAAAAAGATACTGGTAGTTTTCCTGGAGAAATAACGGTATCCATACGAACCGTGTGTCTGTGCTGCCGGTTCCCGACTTGTAACATTAGAAAGGAAATGAGCGGATTAATTTGTCCATCGTAAACTATAGTCATTTTTGCAGAAATCATTTGCCTTTGCGCAATAACTTTAGATAGGCTACGAGTAGTAATTTTGAACAGTATCAAATGAATGTACCTCGATTAGAACCAGAAATTCTTCAAGAAATAAGTTAAATAAATTTCACACAGAAATAAGTTAAATATTTTAATTAGTTTATAAAAAAAAATTCTGGTATAAAATAATTTTATAAGACAAGCAAAATTTCCGGCGGCTCTAACTTTAACTCTTTGCAGGGCAGTGCGATATTATTTATACCACTTAATTTTAATCACCAATTACTCCAATCGCACCGGAATTTAGGAATAAAATATTGCTTTTATAAAGTTCGCGAAGAATAAATTTTACTTATTTTAAAATAAATATATTTGTAAATTCTGGTGTCAATCAATCATTCAGCAATTTCACAATAGAGGTGCTTTGCCCGTGAAAGGGTTCAACATTGAATGCATTGGAAAACAGTGAAATATTTCTAAACATCGCACTTGGAGATACTCTGCAAGAGTATCTCCGAAGTACCGTAATTCCCCACGTATGCGCCGCGGCTTAGTTAATTCTTTTTCATACCAGAAATTTTATATAAAAAATGAAGTCAAATAACTGCTAAGAAAAAGGAAGTCACATTTTATTTAAAAGAAACTCTGGTGCGAAATCGAGTTATCTGAACTGCGGCGGATACGCGGGAAATTATGGTATATCCAACAGTACATCCAAGAGCATTTTCGGTGAGAAAATTAGAGTCATGATCGTAAACGTGGTGATCCAGCCCGGGCTTCCTGGGTACAGAGCATAGGTAAAAACCATTTTTCTCTAACTCCAACAGATTTTTTACATGTGATATTTTTTTATATGTATACTATACTTTAATTTTTGCCTTATACCCTAATTTTAACGGTATAAGTCATAATTCAATTATATGTCTGTTAAATTAGTGTTTTATTTGTATCATATTATTATTTTTTTATTAATGAAGTTTTAATTTCATTCTGAAATATTAGTCGGAAAGAAATTCATTCATTATTTGTATTTTATCCACACATAATAAACCTCCGGTTAAAAACTTTAATCTTTTCATGGGCAGATAATTATGTTCCTGTAATATCTAAAACTCATCAGAATATTTAAAAAATTAATTACATTTGAAATCAAATAAAGGTAATTCTGAAACTTTTTCCATGTATGTTATAGAATCAAAGTTTTATTAAAAGAGTCTGGTACAAATTTTGAAAAAAATAGGTCGTATAAATAATATACCGCTCCCCTTTACGGAGTTAAGGCAGGGGCACTATTACCGAGAAAATAACACATATGAATTTTGTGTACCACACTATTTTCTTGTAGATAAAAATGCAGCTTATTATGTTACAGACATTCAACGAATAAATATGGCAAATATTAACATACGAATTCAGTGTTATTCAACATTCAATTGTTGTATTTCCCTGAAAACCGTGGGCAGGAATCGTCAACTGTGATCCGTGAGTCACCAATCTACCACTATTCAAGAAGAGAAAAAAATCCTTATTTAAAGACAGAAATTTTGTGATTAAATTGAGACGGAGATTGCCTTTCGGAAGTTGCAATAACACAGGAACGCCGAACTCGCGTGTCAGAAGGTCAATTGCCATCACAATTTTGTAAAAATAGTCTTTGACTTCTTTAACCCTTTATCTACTGCAATTTTTTTTATGTAATTTTTTTTCAGTTACTACAATGAAAATTAAAGGATTCATAAAAACAAATACTCACCCGTGAGAAATTTAATCCCTAAGAGGTAATTAATTAAAGTGGTACTTTAAAGTACCGTCAGTACATTGTGACTAAAATATCGTAACAGAAAACGCACAAGGTATTTCAGTTGGCACCAGAATTGTGGTAGAATAGTTCCGATTTAATAAGTGTGTAAAATATAGCCTTTTTCTTATTTATAAATAAATTTTTTGGCAAATTCTGGTGCCAATCATTTATTTCAACACTTTAGCACTGAAAATGCTTTGCCCCTGTAAGGGTTAAAAAAAACTTTTTTTTTTTTTTTTTTAAGATTTCGATCTCGTTAGCAGTCATTTAGTTATGCGACGTCTACATTGCAGGAACAACATGTTTTCTCGCATCTCCACATATGCAATATATGAATTTACATATGTTATTTCTAGCATAGCACAAAAGAGCCGGTACCACTACTTTTTCGATTTCCTACAAAAAATAATAATGAAACAGAAAAGAAATACTAGGAAAATTATTACTACACTGCATTTTAGTAATTACATTTTAAAGCAGATGAAAACGACGGATAACTAAACAGATGAAAAGTAAACAACAAGTTTTTCTCCAACAAACACTGTACTGACGGTACTTATAAGTACCACCTAGTAATTCAACTGTTGAATGAAATACATACACCGTTCACCTAAAATAGCTAGTCAAATTGTATTCTAAGATCATAATGAACACATAAAAAAAATCCAACACTTATCTTATATCCTTTACTGTGTTTGCAGCAATAAAAAGACGGGCGGGACAATCTGTACAAAATGTCGGCACAAAACACATCGACTGCTTCAAAGATAGCCTCCTTCCTCGCTAAAATAACAAACCTAAAACTAATGCTGCCATGTATCCGGATAAAGTGGTGTTAAAAGAGTGCTTTTGCAAAGTACCATTAGAATATTAGTAATATTCACTATGGGAGGAAAGTTTAAAGTGCGTGATAATTTAAAGAACCGTCAGTAGATAAAGGATTAATTACAGACCAGGGCTGCCAGTTTGGCCTCCATTTTTATTCCAAAAGTTCGAGTTCACACCAGAAATAAAGAATAGAATTTTACACTTTGTTTAATAATAGAAATTTAGCTATTACGTAAAATAAAAATTCCTCTTTCGAAATCTACGGCATGAATTTGAAATTTCGGTTTAAAACTGGTGGCCAAACTAGAAACTCTTTAACCCCTTAACGCTCGAATTAAATTCCGGTTTAAAAATTCAAGTTGCTTATTTTTCACTACTTTTTTGAAAAAGAAATATCCACCTTATTTAATGAGAGGTAAAACGATACTAAAATAAAGCCAATTACACTATTTTACAAAAGTGGTGGGTATCGGACAATCAAAGTAAAAGACACAGCCCGTGAATATGACGGGAGCGAGAATTAAGAGGTTAACAGGCAATCTGAGATTAAATAAGATAAAGAAATTATTCAAGAAAAGCGGTGGCAATTGGTTTTCTGGCAGGCGGGTTTGCCGTACCTGATGTACTATAACTACTTTCATGCATAAAAGTTCCTTAAGATCTGTAAGCGCAAATTTTCTGTGAGGAAATTAGAGCCATGCTCGTAAACTATGGGATCTAGACCGGCCTTCCAGGGCCACAGAGCATAGGTAAAAACCATTATTTTATCTAACTCTAATAGATTTTTTTTACATTTAATATTTTTTTAGATTGTCCGTTAACAACATCAAACAGTGTTGCCAGTGGGCTACTTTTTTTAAATTCAGATTTCTTGATTGCCACCACTTTTTTGAAATGGTAAAGTTACCTTTGTTTTTGCCATAATTACTATGTTATTAAATAAGCCGCATTTTACCATTTCAAATAAGTGGTGCCAATCAAGAATCTGAATTTAAAAAAAGTAGCCTATCTGGCAACACTGACACCAAAAAGAATTTTTATATTAAAGATGTCAATCATGTATTCAAATAAAGTTTTAAAATTTATTAAAAGCATTTAATATTCTTTTAAAAACCAAAATTTACCATAAACTGAGAATGACCCTCTGAATATCATGATTTTGTCATGCTTAAATCGTGCTTTTTAACAGGATCCATATTCTAAATCTGTTAAAAATATTATGTTCAATAAATACTAAATGTTAGTAAGTACCGCTGAATATATTGCTGATGACATTTTAGATATTCGAGATTTGTGAAAGTTGTGAAATATCCATTATTGAATTTCCAAAGCTTTTGCTTTTAGCACTTTTCGGTTGATTTTTATTTTTAACTATACTCACCTGGAAGTTGCTTAGACATCGTCATAGTCGCACAAAAAGAATCTTCCTTTGATAGTATACCATTTAATCCAGGAAAAATATTTATCTAAAATTAAAAAATATATATAAGAGTTAATGGAATTGAAAATTATAATTTGAACTGAATTCTCAGTGAAATATTTCCAAAACAGAAAATTGCAAAAGCACATTTTTATTTTTTTGAAGGAAGTTCTTCATTCAAAATGTATATTTTAAACGTATGTCCGTACATAACTTTGGCATGGGTGAAGCTTTTTTATTATTTTGTTTCCGAGCGTTTTGAGGGCTTTCCTGTATTTTCATAAAAATGCTTATAAAAATAATCTTAATATAAATTTTCTTTACCTGTTTGTTTCTAAAATACACTTCATACACCTTTATTTGATATTGCATTTTTAAATTTAATTCTGTTTAAAATACTTTTTTCTACAACAAATTTAAGTTGTTCTTGGGAAACGGTACGTCAAAACCGCTCAGAGGTTTAAAAGAATATATTTTGGAAAAGGTGTCATGTTAGGACTTTATAACAGCCTTTGTTTTCCCGTTCATCTGATCCTCTTACTCTCATAAAAAAATGCTCAAATCATTGAGAAAGTAGAATATGCTGTATAACTGTATCACTTACTACGCTGCCAACGGCCTTCAGAGTTACCACTTTTCTATAATAGAATTTCTGGCATTAACACTAGAACCGCCATAGCGGTCATTTTGACCTGTACCAAATAAGAATATTTCGATTCGAGCCCGAAATTTCTTTCTAAAATAAGTTAAATATGTACCACAGAGAAATGAGTTAAATTGTTTAAAATAAAAATTCTGGTGTAAAATAATTTTGTAACACTTGAGTAAAATTTCCGGCGGTTCTAGTGTTAAACAAGGCGTTGCAAATACTGGTGTGGGAATACATTTTAGAAAATGTAGTGAGTCTGAATGCTATAAAATTACAGTTCTGTTTTCTCAATTTAACTGGATCAAAACTGTCCTTACTTTTTAGCACCAAATTTAAACCTTTGCACTCGAGAGGTGACTCTCATTCACCACTAGTGCTGCCAGGTGTCTCGCGTAAATCGGAGCTCCAAATGCTCTGGACACCAGTATTGCAAAGAAATTTTCTTAGTCTTATCTAATGGCAGAATTATTTCCGATTAAAGATGGCGAAATAAACTATAAGAAATAAGTGGTGCCCAAGGAATTTGGAGTCTTGATTTACGCGTGAGTAAGAGTCACCTCTGGAGTGCAAAGGATTAACAAACTGTGGCGCGTCGGATACCACTAAAAGTTTATACTTATTTTTGCTTTATGTAATCATCAAATCTCTGCTATTCAACTAGTCAATTTACTTAAAACTTTAGTGGTATCCGGCGGGCCACGGTTTGGCACCCCTGTCTTATAATGATAGAAGACACAATTTCCATTCGAATGGTACCTATCACATCTGTTTGCGGAAGTATGTAAATGGCATTGGGTGCAAATTTTTCGGATGAGGACCAAACCTAAATAGCAAATTTAATCAGACAGATAGGTGTACTCAAAGAGTTTCTGAAGTAAATAATGGCATCATTATAGAAATTTGTAATCTAAAATTTAGGAAGATGCAAAGATTCAATTTAATGTGCTGCTACATCTATCTCTTTTAGAAATAAATTTCGCAAATTTTACTATTCTGCAGGAAGATTAATAATTTTTAACACGTTCACGCCGGCGCCGATTTTCATGTTTTTAGCTGTGAGACGGCGTTCGAATTCATATTTCGCTTCATCTGGCGGCGCGGTACCGTCGCTTATTCAGACATTGTATGTAATGACCCTTCCCTCTCATATTTATTGAATTGAACTCGAATATAACAAGAAAAGTTGATTGAGAATGTCTGAAATTTCGTAAGGAGTGAACAAATTACTTAGCGACATGATTTTATTGTATTATGTACGAATTCAATATAAAATGTCTTACAATCTAAAGAAATGTGGTCAACATGATATAAATGCATTTCTGTAAGGTAGAAGCCACGCCCTTAGTCAATCATATTTTTTGAATGAAAACGAGAATTCTCGCTTCCCGTCGTGAATATATTAAGTTTATAATAATGAATTGTTTTTACTACTGAATTTTCGAATATTCAATTGTGACCCACCTGTAGTGCACGACGTCTATAACCTAATCGAGTGTGACCCACTTGTAGTACATGCCTTCTATGGAACAGTCGAGTGTGACCCACCTATGATGCACGCCGCCTGATGCGACAGTCAAGCGTTACCCACCGGGGATTCACTCCGCCTGATGAGACAGTCAAGCGTGACCCACCGGCGATGCACGCCGTCGTGAACGTGTTAAAGTAATTTTTATAGCACAACTTACCGCTTTTATAAAGTAACATAATCTTTATACAATAATAAATAATACTTTCAAAAATAATTCGTTAACTTTACCTTTTGATCATCTCTCAAATCCAAAATTTGTTGTTTTGATATGCAAGGATGGCTTGTGAAAGTGAGGCACAAAATTAGTAAGCACTCGTTACGTGAATTATTTTCTTCAGAATACCAATTTAATGAACCTGAAGGAAAATAAGTAAGAAAGAAAAATCCTACGTCAAACATAGATTTTGAAACATTTTTCAACACAATCAAAATAATGCAGCAAAAATTCAACGTTTAACCGCTTTCCTTAGCAATTTTTTTTGAAAAAACTTCAAAAAATCATCATATTTTTTTATTCCATTTTTAAATATAAGGAAATGAAACAAAACATACCGTAATTTCCCGCGTATACACCGCGGCTTAGTTAAGTCTTTTACAGACCGGAAATTTTATTGAAAGAAATAAGTCAAATAAGTGCTAAACAGAAGTAAGTCACATATTATTTAAAATAAATTCTGGTTGGAAAGAGAGTTATCTGATGTGCGGCAGATACTCGTTAAATTACGGTAATATACAGGTTTTAAGTTTAATTTTTTATTTTTTACAGGTGTTTGTATTTAGTTTTATCATCAGTTTACTATCCCGACTTGCGACTATTTTTTAATTCTCACTCGCACTACTTTCTCAAAAATAAAAATGTTTCACATATACTCTGACTACATGTGCAACAGAAACTTTTTACAAAAATTATTTTTTAGAAATAGTGGTGCGAATACAATATAAAAATAGTAACCAGTGGCAACCGTGTATGCCCGAGTTTACTCGGGATAATAATTAATTGCAATTTATATATGAACCCGAGATAACTCGGGATAATCAGGGAAGCGGTTAATAATGCAAAAGATGATGCTTCAGTAAACAAGTTGGAAAATGCAGAACATATTTAAGAACCCAATTTCCGCAATTATGATATATAGTCGAAAAAATATCTGAATTATTTTGTGCAGCTCTGAATTTAATAAATTAACAAGGAAATTACACTAGACCCGTGTTGCCAATTTAGTGGAATTTTTTATTGAAAAATCCACCATAATTACGGAATAGTATTATTGACTATTATTTAAATCTCAAAAAAAAATAAGGCAAATATTAATATTCAGAAATTCTGGAAGATTTCCAATTAAAATAATACGCTAAATTGCACTACATTAAGGATGCGTACTGTCCTAACTTTTCAGCACCATTATAATGGAGCTATGAATAAAGAGGAGGAGACATCTAGTGTATTGTCTACCAGTTGCTAGTGAAGTGACAGAGGATGGGGACACAAGATGGCGACTATTGTTTATTAACATCGGATAAACAAGACCTGATTACCGCCGGGGAAAACTTTCACCAGAAAAATGGAACAGAAATTTTCGGCTTTTTTAAACGCCAGCAAAAATATCTATTCGTTTCTACTGGTGGCAGTTCTCCACATAGTATTATGATCACTTTCACTAACATCGACAAGAGGCTTGCTTATGTTGTCTCAATATGGCGGAACGACAGTATCTAAATACCGCCGGGGCAAAATTCCACAAGTAAAAATGAACAGATATTTTTGCCTTAATTATGACAGAAATTCTGAATGGTTAACCCTTTCTGGGGCAAGGTAATTGTATTTGTAAACTGTTGAAATAATTAAATAACACCAGTATTTACAAGAAAATTTATTTGTAAAGAAGTAAGGGTATATTTTCGCTTATTTAATAAAAGTGAAGTTTTCATTCAAAAAATCTGATGCCAATGTAGCAATTAGGGATTAAAATTATGTGATGCCGTGACGGCACCCCCCCCCCCCCCAAGGGGTTAAATAGTTTAAATAAGTAGAACTTTTCTATTCAAATTTACGTGTGAGTGTTTACTCCGGTGGTAATCAGTCCTTACTGAACCGGTTACAGTTGAAACTTCACCATTTTGAGGATATGTCAGTTCCCTGCATTCAAAGCTCCATGCAACTACATTTAGTAATATTCACCTTCTTTAATCTAAAAAAAAATCTACACTTCAATAAGGCAAAGATTGCTATTCGAAAATAGTGCTACGCACTATATAGTCAAAAATACAGACCGCACGCACGCTGTATATGCACGTGACGTCGTTTATTGGACCCCCCCCCACCCGAGTACTAGGCCTGAGCGCTGAAACAAAAGTGGCGGCTGACGTAGGCGGATTTTTTTAAGCATGTGTGCGATCCCCTGAATTTAGGCACCGGTATTTTCTAAAAGATTTGTGTGATTTATTTAATGTAAAAAAATTAAATCGGGAAAAACTTTAAAAAAAAATCGGTATTCCAATTTAAGAAACCGTACAAACGCTGAAAAAAATCCTCCTGCGACACCGCATTTTTGTGTCAGCACTTAGGCCTAGTATTCAGGGGGCGGTGGTACAAAATACAGACCCCTGAATACTAGGCCAGCACGTTGACACAAAATACGAGGCTGTCGTAGGCGAAGTTTTTCAGAGTTTGTGCCACCTTTTGAATTTTAAACCTGTATTTTCTCAAAGCATTCTTCGCGTTATTTAATCACAGAAAGAGAAGATCAATAATGCCTTTAGAAAATACTGGTTTCAAATTCAACCAACTCTAAAAAATCCACCTAAGACAAATGCCATTTTTGTGTTTGCGTAGATGTAGTATGGGAGGACTATGGTACAGAATTATTACTTCGTTTTATTGATGTACTACGGCAGCCGAGCAAACTTGAAATAAGAATTATAAACAGGGTGTCCAAGTATAACCTGACCGACCTTTATTTTCGCAATCTTTGGTCCTAGATGCATACTTCCAATTACAAAAGTGGTCAAAATTAGGTGCAGAGTAATAGTTTGAAGCAAAAACAAAAATCAATTTAGTGAAGAATTACAGAATCTAAATTTTTATAAAGCCTCCGGGTCCCTATTCTTATATTTAGGGATGTTTTGTCTATTCAAAAGTATTGCAAACACGAAAAGCTCCGTATCTGTAGGACCAACACTGAGAAATTTGAGTTGAAAGTTATCTTTCATAGTATGGTGATTGTATACAAATGGAGATGCGAATATATCCCCCATCAGAAAGACAAGGTGGTTTTAGAGTTAGATATGATCATGACAAATGGGTTATTTTTCAAGTCAAAAACATTATATTATTTGTCTAATTACTTGTATTGAAAATAAAAATGTATATTTTGTAACCACGGTGCACAAACACATACAAATTTAATAAAGTAATTTGAAATAATAACATAGTAAGTAGTGCTTTCTCGCAGATAAACTCAAATAAAAACGAAATAGAAATAACCAACGTGGATAAATATCGTCTTTCATACTTTCTCACTATATGTGTTCCAAGTGTCTTCCCCCGGACTACAGTACATAGACTGACACGTGACAGAAATTCACCTTGAACATTTTTTAGCATTACAGGCGTGACACATCTGATGGCGGATAAAATGCGATTATGCAAATCTACTCGGCTTACTGATTCTACTTCGTAAATCTTGCTTTTTAAATAACCCCAGAGAAAGAAATCTAGGGGATTTAGATACGGCGATCGAGGAGGCCATTCTACCAAGCCTTCATAACCCATGATGTTATCTTGAAACATGCTACGTAGAAGTGTTCGGGAGGAGGCTGTTTTGTGAGCTGGTGCCCCACAGTTTTGCCAGTGGGCTACTTTTTAAAATTCACATTTCTTGATTGGCACCACTTTTCTGAAATGGTTAAATTCACTTTTCTTTTACCTGAATTAATATGTCATTAAGTAAGACACATTTTACCATTTCATAAAAGTGGGGCGTCTGGCAACACCGGTGCCCCGTCATGTTGAATCCACATCTTGGTGAGGTGTGCTAACGAAACATGATCAAATAAGAAGTCAGATAATGGTCCACGTAACAGGTCTACATACTTTGTACCTGTTAAAGTGTCATCAAAAAAGAAAGGCCCATTAACGCTCCCTTCCAGATGCCACACCAAACGTTAACAGACCATCGTACTTGATGCTTGTTGAGTCATATGACATGCGGATTTTGCACAGACCAGAAGTGTGTATTCTGCCTATTCTCAACACCAGTTCTTGAAAACGTGCACTCATCTGTCCAAAGAACGTCATTCAGAAACGACGAGCCTGTTTGTAGCTTGTTCATAATGAAATTGCTAAAATCGAACCGTCTATCTTCATCTCCTGGCAAAAGCGATTGTGCCAATTTCAGTCGATAAGGATGTGCTCTGTGTATATTTAAAACTTTCCATGCATGGGATTTTGAGCAGCCACATCTTCACTAATATCCCTAACACTACACTGTGGATACGTAAGAGAATATCACAAAACCTCCTCGTCAAACACATGCATACTTGAGCTTCCAGATCAAGGATTTTTTTAACGCTACCCGTTTCTCGTAAGCACTTTACAACATTTAAAATCGTGTTTTTAGACGGATGGCTATCATTTGGAAATTTAATTGCGTATCGCCTTGCAGCCTCTCGTCCATTCTGATTATACTAGCAGTGATGGAACAGTGTAGAGCAGAGAATCAATTGACACCGCAAAATTTTATTAGTGTTTTTCATCTAACTTCTGGACTGAATTTCTGAGATTTTCGAAGGCGAAAAATGCTATAAAAAATTAGTGATGACAATCCCTGAACTGCTGGCGCCACTGTTCCAGCCATAAAGTAATATCATTTCTACGTACTGTTCCGTGGAGTACATTTTAACCTCCTACTGCCCATGGTAGCATTTTTGCTACCATAAGTTTAGCTTTAATTTTTAGCACGAAATTTCATCTATTTCCTCGCACACTACGAGACAGATTTTGATGAAGTTTGGATTCCATATTCACTGGATTATGCTCAAGACTTATGGCAGACAGTTTTTTTTCTGCGGTAAAAACTTTTTATTTTAGAGCAATGACAATTTTCGAGAAACTTTTCATTTTTAGAATGTTTTTTTTTTCTGAAACTAATTAAAGTTTTTTTAAATTGTCTTCCACATATGATCTTACATTTATATTACACCACCAAATTCTTTTTATCGAAATCGCTCGAGTACTTGAGGCGTTAATCGGGTTTTTAGCTGAAAAGAACAATTTTTCGGAGAGCTAAAAAACTTAGACACTTCTAACTTGTGTGAAGTTTTGCAAAGTTTTATCAAACACATGAATTAAAGTATACCGTAATTTCCGGCGTATAATCCGCGGATCAAACAATTCAGTTTGGACCGAGAAATTTTATTTAGTATTGAAGCCAAATATTTACCGCGATCTAAATGTTACATTTTGTTTTAAAATATTTCTGGGTCAAAAAGTGATTGTTTGATCCGCGGATTGTACGCCGAAAATTACGGTATATAAAATTTTGGATAAAATTTAGTTACATTTAATAAATGAGTATAAAATGTTAGAGTAAAATTAATGTGAATGTGCGTGGTGCCCCAGTCATGTCTTCACTTAATGTGACTGGGCGTGGCATCCCAGTCTTGTCTTTCCTTGAATTTTTACAATTATTTCTAATGGTCAGAAAAAAAACTGGGCATACCAATGGACTCAGAAAGGTTCAAAGAATTTTTAAGCCAATTAAAGAAATCAATTTTTTCAAAAAATTTCACTCATTTTTCCCCTTAAAAGTTTACCTTATCACAATCTGACAAAGAAAATATGTATTTATGCTACTAACTAAATCCAAATGTTTACTAATGTCGAAGTAAAACATATCAAATTCAACCTCAAAAATATTGAAAAATAACATCACTGGCAACGTTTTCTTTTTATAAATAATGATTAATATCTGAAATAAATTTAGAAGATTCACCCATCTGGCTACGCTTCTTATTTCGCTCACGTCAGTTATTTCAGCGAAAAATACACGTAAGACATAAAAATACATTCAAGTAGTCTGATACTGATAGAATGGTGAAAAAAAAGTAAAAACATTGTTTTTACGAGAAATAAAAGCTAAATTAAACTTACTTTTTCTTCCAAGACGAGTTGTAGATATATTATTAGAAATAGAATTGGATGGAGAGTTATGAAAAATGACTTTAAAACCATTTTTCTTCAGGATATTTTCGTAGATCTTCAGATCACGAGTTGTAATATCTTTGTGAGTATGAATTTCTGCTATTCGCTGTCGGTTTGCAGCTACTTTTTTCTCGTCGTTTTCTATCTAAATATAATTAAAGGGTGAGTGTATGTTTAGTAATGAAAATTAGAAACATTAGAAAAACATGATGAAGGGGGTTAACCCATTGGGGACCATAGGTGCATATATGCGCCTTCAAAAGGTACATGCAGAATTTGTTTTGGTACCAGTAATATCAAAAAGTAATATTTGCCTTATTTAATTAGAGTATTTTCGAGATTTTTAAAGTAAGGGTATTTTCCTTTAAAAATTTGGTGCCAATCGAATAAAGTTTGTGCAATAGACTCCGGTCCCTAAAACGTTAAACCATTATCATAGCTGTCAACTTTTACACTTTTTCTTATCATTAAAACTTAATAGTAGAATTGGCTTTATTTAATCGCCGAAATGAACAATTAAATAACGCAAAAATTATATTAAATTATATTGGTATTAGATTAGAAAAGCGTAAAAGTTGGCAACTATGTTTTCATGTCCCAAATTATCAACCAAGACAAATTCCGCCTCAATATTTCCCCACTTAAAATTTTTAGATAAATTATAAAATTAATGTAATAATAATATAAAATTTTGAAAACATTCGTTCATTAAAACTCACTTAACACTAGGACGCCCGGAAATTTTACCCAAGTTTCATAAAAAATATTTGACACCAGAATTTTTATTTAAAATTATTTGACTGATTTATTGAACGTAAATCTGCGTAGTTTAAATTTAACTTACTTTATGAAAGAATTTCTGGTTCCAGTTGACATTTAGTCATACGATCGGAGTCGGATCGACTCCTTCCGGGCGTCCTAGTGTTAATTAAACTGTAGCTATAGGATTTTTTGTAAAATATTTACACTTAGACTAATTAACAAATAACCTTTTAAATCTTTCTATAATTATAAAACAATAAAAGTATATATGTTAGGGTCAAAGCCTGAAACTGACCAGTTCGCGAATGGACCAACTTTGTTTTAAATTGATTAGTCAGTTCGGGAATTCACCGGCCAGTTCCCGAAATGGTTAGAGACAGTCGGCCAGATCGCGAAATGGAAAGAATAGTCATAAGAAGTAGAATAGTCAAAGTCGAAAAGAATAGTCATAATCTGTCTTTTGAGGATTAATATAGTTTCTTGTTAACTATTTTTAACATTTGTTTTTCAATCAAAGATGTTTATTTGCAGATGAGCACGCACTAGATTTTTTCCCTTTTTATTTTATTTTAAATGTAAATGTTTTTAATGAAATTAATTGTTTTAAAGGGGATTATTATAATGGCTAAGGACAATTGGTCATAGTCTAGAGCCGGGGTATCCAACTGTGGCACGCCGAATACCACTGAAATTTTATAGTAATTATTGTGTTATCTAATCATCGAATCTCTGCGATTCAAGCAGTCCACTATATTTTTTAACCCGTTGGGGACGAGCGACACGTATACGTGCCGCATAAAGCGCTCAGAATCCTTGTTTTTCCTCACCAGTAAAATTTTACTGTAAAATTTGCCTAATTTAATCAGCGCATTTTCTCGATTAAAGAAGACACAAATTTCTGTTTTAAAAAAACGGTGACAAAAGATTAAAAATTTCGTAAAAGGCTCCCGTCCCGAAGGGGTTAAAAAATAGTGGTATCCAGTGTACCACGGTTGGACCTAGGGCGGAGCGTAAAAATCGTTTTTTCGAAATTCTTTTCCCGCTAGCACGGAAAAGTTGTGGAATGTTCTCAGAAATATACTCACAAAATTTCAAAATAATCAATAAATAGCTTCCGGTTCCAGTTTAGGGTCTAAATATGCAATTTTAGCCGAAAATGTTGTATATTTTCACATTTCGGTAATATTTTTAACTTCCGACTTTTTCTTCTCGCTAGCGCGGAAAAGTTGAAAGAATATATAAGGAACATAAGTCCAAAATTTTATAGCAATTAATAAATATCTTCCGGTTCCACTTTGGGGTCTAAATATGGAAAATTAGCCGAAAATGATGTAAATTTTCACATTTTAGTGATTTTTTTAAATTTCCGATTTTCTATTCCCGCTAGCACGGAAAAGTTGGGAAAATATACAAGAATGATAAGTGCAAAATTTTAGAATAATTAATAAATAACTTCCGGTTCCCCTTTGGGGGTCTGAATAGGAAAAATTATGCAAAAGAGAAGAAAATTTAGGGGTCGAAATATAGAAAAAAATGGAAACCATTTGCAAACAAATTTATTTATGGAAGCTTTAAACCTTTCTTCATGTGTTCGTTCAACAAGTGAGTGGTAATCGTACGTTCCGTTAGTTGGTAATTCTGGCAGTCTATGAGATCCATGTAAGATTTAGCTTTAAAGTTACGGGCAGGTATTTAGTTAACTCCTGCTCTCGTTTTTTTCCCTTGCTTTCAAAATCCTACGTAGCGTAAGTTCTCACACATTCTGATTTGGGTTAACAAGCATTGCAAAGATTATTATTGATTCAGGATGAAAAAAGTAACCATTTCTCTGGATGACGCGATCCACAACTAGCTCCAGATCATCTGCAAGATAACGTGAAGCTTGAATTGTTTTCCAAAGATTTCTTGCTTCATCTGTGCAATTGGCATCTGTGCAACTTGATTGTGAGTTTATCATTGACTGAGTTTATCATAAAAGTTTACGCACCTGCGTGGTTCACAATCAAATCGCCAAGTGCACAGATGGAGCACGAAATTTTTGGAACGCAATTCAAACTTCACGTTATCTTACAGATTATCTGAAACTAGTTGTGGATCGCGTGATCCAGATAAATGGTTATTTTGGTCATCTTGAAGCAATAATCTTTGCAATGCTTGTTGATCCAATACAGAATGTGCGAGAACTTGGGATTTTGAAAGCAAGGGGAAATTCGAGTGCAGGAGTTCGTATGTTCCAAATTCCTGCACTTAATTTTAAAACTAAATGTTACGTGGATCTCATAGACTGGCGGAATTGCCAACTACTGGAACCTCCAAATACGACTCACTTGTCGAACAAATACATAATGCAACTGATAAAATCTGGCTAATATCCGGTATCGCCATTGGAAAACATAAACTTTCCGTGCCACACTTAATGTGTTGAAAGGGGAGTAAAACTGACAACAGAAGCTTCCCTTGGAATCATCTGAGAGAAAAAACGTGATGGCTACATCATATCCAGAATAGAGTCAAGGCGTGCCATGCCACCGTTTAAAACAAAAAGCCAGTATAAAGTGAAAAATATATAAACATGTGAATGAAATGCATTTAATGCATATTTGCAACTTTATTTTTGTACTCCAAATACACTTAGTTATACAAAGTCTGTGTATTGCGTGAATAATAAGATTTGTTGTTTAATGTTCCTAATTATTATTTACGAATGTCTAATTTTGTAAAAAGAAACGTTTAAAGCTTCCATAAATAAATTAATATGCAAACGCTTTCCATTTTTTCCTATATTTCCACCCCTAAATTTTCTTCACTTTTGCATTATTTCTCATATTTAGACCCCAAAGGGGACCCGGAAGATATTTATTGATTATTCTAAAATTTTGCATTTATCTTTCTTGAATATTTTTCCAACTTTTCCGTAATAGCGGGAATGTAAAATGGAAAATTAAAAAAATCACTAAAATGTGAAAATTTACATCATTTTCGGCTAATTTTCCATATTTTGACCCTAAACTGGAACCGGAAGATATCTATTAATTGCTCTAAAATTTTGGACTCATGTTCCTTATATATTCTTTCAACTTTTCTGCAATAGCGCGAAGAAAAAGTTGGAAATTAAAATTATTACTGAAATGTGAAAATTTACAATATTTTCGGCTAAAATTGCATACTTAGATCCTAAACTGGAACCGGAAGATATTTATTGATTATTTTAAAATTTTGTGAGTATATTTCTGAGACTATTCCACAACTTTTCCGCGCTAGCTGGAAAAGAATTTCGTAAAAAATATTTTTACGCTCCGCCCTGGACTGGACACCCCTTTTCTAGAGGAAAGAGTTACGAACTGATTTTGAGGGTCTGTATAGTTTCTCGCTGTGATTTCTAATTAGCCAATTTTAACTTTTTTTTTGTGAAAGCTGTTCATTTATAGATGAGACCACACTAGATTTTTTCAATATTTTCATTTAATTTAATTTTAAATTTAAATGTTTTTAATGAAATTTGTTCAAAATGGTGGCAACTGGGTTACTTTCATTTTTCCGAAGAAAGGCAAATAATGGGTATTACTATATTCTTATTGATGCCATTTTTATTGCAATAACATAAAAGAAAATGTAATTTGCATTTGAAAAAATTTGTGTTAAAGACCACCAAGATACAATTTGCCTTAAATTCAAATTAACATCCTTTACTAAATTAAACACAATTACCTTCATACGAATTCAATTTTCCAACTTTCTGCGAAAAAATGCCCAAGCTGGGACTCGAACCCACAGCTTTTGACTTAATAGTCAATGCTCTACCGTTTGAGCAATCAGGGCTGACGGCCGGCGGACATATTTCGCTCAGAAAACCTTATAGGTGAAAGCATCTGGTCTGCCATGTAGAAAGTTCAACAGAAGAAACCGCAGCTAATGGAACTCCATTTGAACGACGGAGGCGTAGACAGGACTCGCAGCATTCCTAAAATTTTCACACTTTGCTACCACTAAATTAAAACGATAATCTTTGTTGTATAGTTCTATAATAGATGTTAAAGGAATCTACCACGAAGAATTCTTATTTAAAATACTGGTAGCAAATTGCGAAAATGTTAGGAACGGTGCGAGCCCTGCGTAGATACACTATTATTTTTAACTCAATCATACAGATTGGCAAAGTTATTATAGGAATTAGATTTTTCCAACTGAGCGGAAAATGCCCAAGCCGGGATTCGAACCCAGAACCTTTGACTTGCATTGTCATTGCTCTACCGTTTCAGCTACCTGGGCTGACAACCGTCGGGTATATTTCGCTCATAAAACCTTATTGGTAATATCTGGTCTGCCATGTAGACAGAGAAGACCAGATGTTACACTCATGGAACTGTGAATAAAAAGGTATTGACATGTTCTCATAATAGTGAAGCTTCAACTGTTACCAGTTTCATAGCGGCTCATCACTGCCAGGAAAACTGTTACCAGTAAATTTGAATAAAAATATTCTCCTTATCTAATCACATTATTAATTCATAATTTCAGTCAGAATTATAGCCAAAAACAGATATTCCATTTTACTGGTGGAAATTTACTTCTGCGGTAGTCAGACTCGGAGTTTCCGCCATATTCTGACAACTTCGTGTCAGTGTCAGTGTCAGTGAAAGAGATTATAACAACCAGTCCAATTTTCACCAGTGTAAACGAATAGAAATTTGTACATTATTTGTCAGAGAAATTTTGCATGAATAAGCCCCTAAAACAAGGCGAAATTTTCTATTCAAAATTTACTTCTGGAAGTTTGCTTCGGCGGTAATTAGAAATTGTTGATCGGAAGTAAAAAATAAGCCGCCATCTTGTGACAACCTTCTCAGTTACTTCCAGTGGCATAGCCAGGGAGGCAGTACAAATGCTCTTGTTACCATTAATATTGTAAAGTTGTCTCGCCTTGATTAATAATATAAAATTCTGCGATTAGATTAGACGAACAGAACATTATAAAATTAGTGGTATCCAGAGCATTTGGACCCCCACCCTGGTTACCCCACTGGTTACTTCACTCGCAACTGGTAGACTCTACACTACATATGTCCTCCCGTTTATTCATAACTCCATAGTTACACTCACAGGGCTCATACTCGGTCCGTATTTTAAACACCACTATATTTTTATAAGAAAAATCTCCTTTATAAATTTTGCAGAAACTTACCTGGAAAGGCGTTTATCTTCCGATTGTTGCCTAAACCTACCACGAAAATTTTCCTTTAATAATACTGGTGTTTAAAAAACGGACCAGTGGGAGCCCTGCACTCAGTCTATTGAATCGATGTTCTAATAACACATCTTACGCGGAAACGTGAAAACACGTCTTTTGGATTTATGTAATTCTGCCCATGGACGTCAATTTGCATTTTATGTGTTACATTATTTCTTAAAATCATACACAATATTCGTATTTTTACAATTAGAGCACTATGCATATAAAAACTTTGATAAGAAACAATATCATTATTATATACATTCATTTATAATATAAACGCGAACAGAGAAAATATTTTTGTTATATAATGAAACATGCTAGAGTAACGCCCATAAGCGGAGATTCTTGTTTAAGAGATGAATACCGGGTGCTACAGATGTGTTAAACCTATTCACAGCTTTATAGATAACAGAAAGTTTGAAACCTTATTTACAGCAACACAAATGTTAAGTAATTTAGTTCACCATTAACCCATTCACGACGAGTATTTTACTTTTTTTTAATACTTTGACACGAGCTTTTCCAAAATAGTTTTCAAATTTTAAGGTTTCCCGCGCCTTAAGCGGCAAGTAAGCTTGCCAATTGTTGTGAGTGAGTTAACACTAGAACTGCCACAGCGGTCATTTTAACCGGTAAAAAAATGAAAATATTTCCACCTGAACCAGAAATTAAAAAAAAGTTAAATATATACCACGGAGAAATAAGTTAAATATATATGTTAAGTAGTTTTAAATAGAAATTCTGGTGTAAAATATTTTTATAACACTTGAGTAAATTTTCCGGCGGTTTTAGTGTTAAGAGAACAGTGTTGCTAGTTTGGCCTCCATTTTTAGTCATAATATCCGAATTCGTGCCAGAAATTAAAAATAGTATTTTTTCCTTTATTTAAGTACAGAAATTTTGTGATTTATACATAAAATAAAGATTCTTCTTTAAAAACTTCTGGATTGAATTTGAAATTTCGAAATAAAAATGGCGGCAATCCTGTAAGAGAAGCAGAATCTGAACAAATTTTGAGGGCGCGGTGTGTATAACAACCAATGAAAAATACGTACCATAAGAGAAAACAAGCATTTTTGACATAAGAGTGCACGCTGCACGGCCTTTGGACTGATAAGGCGGCGGATTAGTCCGAGCCTGAATACAACAATTTTTTTTCTACATAATTAGCAAACAGAAAGGACCCCTTAAGACGTGCAGTCTATTATGAATATATTGTTTTGAAATAGTGGCGAGAATAAATAACATTTTTCCTATTGCTTCGGCCCCTGATTTGCGCGCATCATGGCTATGGTGATATAATATAATAATAGATATGAAATGTGAATGAGAAAGAAAAGTAAATCTTTTTCAACAATGTTTACTCAAAAGCTTCAAAATTTAATATCTAGAACCTATAGAAATTATATAATCTTTGGACTAATTCATTTACTTTTTTCCTAGCGACAATTAATCCTTAAAATATAAAAAAGTGAAGAAAATAGGGTACTTCACCACTGTCCCGTGGGCCATTTTCCATAAGAAACTATCGCTAAACTATAAGATCTAATGCCTAAAATGCTTGATCGTGACATCACATTCACTTGATATCTGACTCACTCGTTACCCGTGTTTGTTACGTCAGCAAGTGATTTTTTTCGTTCGTTGATGATATTAACCCCTTAACGTTCATGATATTAACCCCTTAATTTTCGCTCCCGTCATATTCACGGGCTGTGTCTTTTACTCAAATTGTTTGATTCCCACCAGTTTTATGAAATAGTGAAATTGGCTATATTTTAGTATCGTTTTTCCTGTCATTAAATAAGGTGAATATTTCTTTTTCATAAAAGTGGTGCCAATAAGCAATTTGAATTTTTCAACCGTAATTTAATTCGAGCGTTAAGGGGTTAAAGGAGAAAACAAATTAAAAAATGTTGCGATGCATACTAATAATGTAAATAAATAAATATCAAAGATTATGTTTGTCTGTAATTTCATGAATATATTGCACATTTTATTGTACAAAGTTGTTGATAGTTGACGCTTTAGTGATCTGTTCTTTTTCGAATTTCATATATGGCTAATTCCATGGGTTTTTGTAGTGTAAGTCACACAGCGTATAACTATGCTATGCTTGTTGGCCACCGTTATTTCCGTAAAGTTTGCTTGGCCTTGTTCAATTAATGAGATCTCTCCCATAAAATAAGTCTCATTTTTTCGTTCTAAAATACTGGTAGCCAAAAATCGTAGCATGTGACTTACACTACAAGTACTCATGGAAATAGCCATATACGTATATATTTTTTGAGATTCTAATAACTACAACGAATGTTTTTGCATTTACAGATGATTTTTTCCCTCATGTATGCGAAGCTCTCATACATACGATATAGTAGGGGAATCAAGCTGTGGCCCTCCGGATAACACTAATTTTTTAAAGAAATAGTCGGCTTCGTGTATAGCAGAGATTCGATGATTAGGTATGGCAGTTACTTCTATAAAATTTTAGGGGTATCTGGCGAGCCACAGTTTGACACCCCTGCGGTATATTGATCACGGCACCCCTTGAAGGCGCCGGTATTATATATATCCTTTGGTTTTAATCCAAAATTCCAAAATGACACCAGAATTTTGGAATTATATGTACCACTTACTTTTAATCCCAAAATGCCAAAATGACTCCAGAATTTGGAATAGAATTTTGTATTTATTATTTACATGAAAAAAAGATTTTACTTATTTTCAAATACATTTGTTCGTAAATCCTGGTGTCATTCAATCATTTCAATATTTTAGCAACAGATGTACTTTGCCCTGAAAGGCTTAACGAATTTCATCTATATTTTAAGGATCCATGAAAGTCGTTACGACCAGTGATTTTTTTTATGCGCGCATAGGGTATATACATGAGATTTAGTGATCGCGACATTAACGAATCTCATGTATTTCACATTCGCAACGATCGTTAGCATCTTTTGTAATATTGATGAATCTGTGCAGTAAAACGTTATTTCTTACTGCTCGTATTATTTTTTTATGTATCTCATTAAATTTGTGAAATAAAATATTTATATTTTATTCATAATTGCAATAACTAAAAAAAAATCCCTCTGTTTGTTTATGGTTTGATTAAATAATTCTAAATTTAAATTCTTAAATTATTTCTTGCAGTTGAATTAATTAATTCTTATAATTATTTATTTTTTAAAGAAGCATTATTTTGTCCAAAATCTTCTGAACGAATCATATTTTATATCCGGTATGTCGCTACTCTCATATAAAGGTACCCCATTCATCAGTGGTGTTTTTATCTCTAAATTCATTAATTTTATTATATGTAACTATTTAAAAATTTAGAATGGCAAAATTCTTCCATTTGCTTATTGGGCGTTACACTTTGGCAAATAGTTCGGTGAAAATTATTTTTTCTTATTGAGAATGGTCGACGGGATATTCGAGAAGTACCGAAAATAGTAATCTATAATTTTATTTAAGTAACTTATTATTAACATTATTATTATACCAAGCATTTTCTTTAATTAATATCTAGTTACTTTCCTCTTTGTTTTAATAGCTCTGTATTTAAAGGAAATCTCTCGGTATTTTGTGGGAAATGATTTTAAATTTATGACATAATGGTAGCAATATTTTGCGTTATGTATTTACGTGAACTACTATATTATTAACAATGCGAGCGTATTCGAAATTGTACTATATTAAAATATACAGCAATGAGTAGCATTATTCCTTGAATACTAATTAAGCGAAAAAATTAAATAATTGCGTGAGCTTGTTTGGTTGAAATACACGAATGTTCGTTTTAAGTGTGTTATAAATCAAATCGCGAATGACGAACGGAAATATTTGTAAGCAGGAATTTATCTCTACCACGATAATTGTTTTCTGGGTAATTAAATTAACTGGCAAGAAACAATTATGTATTATGCATTATAAAACATAAATGCTTTACTGTAACTTCTCTGAAATATGAATATGTATGGCAGCAATCTTGAAAGTTTGTAACCATTATGATTCTGAAAATTCAAATTGTTGTGGTAAGTAATAAAACACATTAAAATTTATCTTTTAAAAAATTTTCCTCGTAAAATTTTAATAATATCATAGTTGCCAACTTCCCTCGCTTTTGGACACAAATATTTTTGAAAAGTATTCTACGTTTTATTTTATGGGAGAATTTCTATAATTAAATAAGGCGAATTTTTGAAGTGAAATAGGCACTCTACTCACTTTGTTTTCATCAATGAAATTAAACTCATCTGCAACAATTGGAGATGTAAAGTTCATTTATGCAAAAAAAAAACATAGATGCAGTGAGATATTTTTTCTGGGCAAAGAATAAAGCTCAACTGTTGTGCTTGGAAGTGAATTGCTTATTTATGCAACAAAGCCCGTAACATCAACTAAAACTAGGATATATTCTCAGATTTTATTTATGTACAGTAATACTATGTATTGACCTATATTCACATGCTATATTCACATGACATCCTGCGTCAAACTGGGCAAAGATTCTCCATGTGTGACAAAATATCGCCAAATTTGGCGACAATAACAAGTTACCATAAACATGTCTAAATTCGGGATAACTGGTTACTTTCGATAATTCTCATTCAAATCCTATTTTGATCATAAATAAGAGTCTTTCATAATCGGGGTTTGTGTCAAATGTGACATATTTTGGATGCCATGTATTACGCAAAATGTATGCAATCTTGTTACAAAGGGCGAATTTTTGCGAGAGCGCTCTACAGACCTGGTTTCTTCGTCTGAGCAATCCGTATAAGGCAGTCAAATATTATATGGATTATAATTTCGATTACATCATTTTTTAATTATTATATTTAATATGTAATAATAATTAATTAATATAGTATGTTAATATTATGAGGCTGGGTATTGTCGTACATGATATGTACATACATATACATGTATCAATATTTATAACACATTTAAACTAAACAAAACCTGGAACTCTACAATCCATTAACCCTTTCAGGGGCACGTAATTATGTTTCTGTAATGTTGAATTCACATCAGAATATTTGAAAAAAAAATTATTTCTATATAATGAGAAGCAATTTTGCAACATATTTACACCAGAGTTATAATAGTAAAATTTAATTAAATGTTTCTGGTGGATATCTTGCTTAAAATTAGGTGGGATATAATGTATCCCACCGCCCCTCAAGTGGTTAATGGTCTACAGTGTCCAGCCCTTTTTTTCTTTAACGTGGGCCCTGAGATGCTATACAGAATATGTCAAGCACTTAACCTAACACGGGACAATAAGTGATTAGTTCCCAAGCAAGCTTGGTACTCATTTTATCGACCGCGAAGGGAACAAAGGTTGGGTGAACCGCGCCCATGTCCAAAGTAGAACTCTGCATCTGTAGCATGGTGGCGCGACGCACTGATCACTAAGCTACCGGGCTTTGAATGTTGTCATTTAAAGTTAGGTAATTATCAAATAGTAATAAGAGATTTTGGCTTCGAAAAAAAACTTGATTTTAACACCATATTTTTATGCTAGTGGGAAGCTTGCATGCATGGCATTATGAGAAAAATATTAGCAGAAGTCGTTTTCCTTATTTACGGCTTTAACCCTTTCAGGGGCAAGGCATTTCTGCTCTAAAAACGTTCAAATATTTAATTCACACCACAATTTAAGAACAGATTTATTTGAAAATAGTCAAAAGCTTTTTTTCACGTATATTATGAGATCGAAAGTGTACTAAAAAATTTCTGGTCTCATTTGTAAATTTCGGGATTAAAATTAACCGTTTGCAGACTGCAAACGGCGCCCCTCAAGGGGTTAACAGTGGAACAGCGGGAAATTTTACTGAAGTTTTTAAAAATGTTTCACACCGGAATTTTTATTTAGAACTATTTAGTTTAACTGTTTAACATTTTTTTTCCTTTGGGTATGCATCTAAATTATCTTATTAACTCTCTCGCTGCGTAAATAATTCTTCTCTATGAGCGTCTTTTACAGAATTTTTAATCTTTTATCACCGGTTCTTTAAAGAAGAAATTTTTTACTATCGTAATTGAGGAAAATGTCCTGGTTAGATCAGAAGTTTTCGCTAAAAAATAACTGGTGGGAATAACCAAATAGTATTAATTTGACGGAAAAATGCATGCCCGAGCATATCTCGGGCTGCACAGCGAGAGGGTTAAAACAATTTCTGCTTTAACCCTAGAACTACCGGAAATTTTACTCAAGTTTTATAAAAACATTCTACACCAGAATTTTTACTTAAAATTATTTAATTTGTTTATTTAACTTATTATTGTCTGATTTATACATTTAGTTTGTTTTGAAGAAATTTCTGGTTTGAATAAATATTTTGAATGTACATGTCGGGTCCATTGGACCCTTCTGGTAGACAGAGGGTTAAATGGCTATCCCGAATGGGCTGTCAGATCAAAATTATCCTTCGTCGTGGTTCTAGTGGTAGTTAATAAATTTGTTTTATATTGTGACATGAAACAGGCAGGGGAATATGCAGTTGGATCATTTTTAATTTTTTCACCTCGCCCATTTGAATATAACAAATAACTGCTAAATTTGATGATAAACTGTAAGGGGTGGGGGGGGGGGAGAAATCCATTAACATTTTTCTTCTTATTATTTTATTTTAAATGAGTTACATGTAATTTCAATTATAGATGGACTATCTAGGCCATTTACAATATAAAATAAGAAACATGCTGGAAAAAGTAGTATAGAAATTGGCTTCACACTTTCTTATTACAGAGCCCCAATACTAATGATTTTGAAACACAGGACAATACTGAAACTCTTATGGTTTTAAGCAATTAGGATTGTTTCATATAATAAGTGGATATCAAACTAATTACTTTATTTGAGATGTAAATTTCCAACTGGATGGAAAATGTCCGGACAGGTTTCGAACTAGGGATCGCTTGGCTGAAACCGCTAATGCTCTACAATCAGAGCTATCTCGGACGAATCGGGTGGATCTAATTCACCCAGCTAACCATACTAATTATAGCATCTGTTCTGATATCTGAATCAGCTCAACAGAAAAAAGACCGTAAGTTGTAGAACTCCTGAAAACGCTGGATACGTAATTACACTAGATTAATTTTAAAACAATTATCCTAATTGGTAAATAAATCATATGAGATGTAAATTTCCAACTGGGCGAAAAATGTCCGGACCATGATTCGAACCAGGGATCTCTTGGCTGAAGGCACCAATGCTGTATGGTAGCTTGGTCTCTTTGGTAGAGCCTTGGCGGCTTCAGCCAATAGATCCCTCGTTCGAATCCATGTCCGGACATTTTTCGCCCTGTTGGAATTTACATCTTATATGATTTATTTACCAATTAGAATAACTCTGATAAAATTTATCTAGAGTAATTACTTTATTATCTATTAGGTCGTTCGGAAAGTCGTTTCCGTTTGGGAAAATTAATTCGTACCGGAAAATTCTATCATTTAATTATTAGATATTAATGCCGATATCTAATGTCGAATGATTAACGGGCAAGAATTATCCGGTACAAATTGATTTTTCCAAACCGAAACGACTTTCCAAATGACCTAATAATTTCACAAAATCTCCGTAAATAAATATAAAAAAAATTAACTATTGTTAGTATCTTTCATAAAATAAATATAAAGATATAAACAATAAAAATTTAAAAAAATAATAAATCCTTTCCCGTCCATTATTCTTAAAAAGTAAATATTGTTTTCAGAAAAAAAAAAATACAGAAAACTTGTAACAATTAATTTTAGTAAGAAATGTTTCCGAAACTGAAGAACAGTGTTGCTGGTCCTCTACTTATTTTAAAATTAAGATTGCTTGATTGGCAGCACATTTTTAAAAATAGTATAATTCCTTCATTATAATGCCTTTTTTTCGCAGTATTTAATCTGTCATTAAGTAAGGCGAATGTTTATACCTCAAAAAAGTAGCGGCAATCAAGCAAACTAAATTTAAAAAATGTAGCGAACTGTTAACACTGGTGAAGAAAAGAATTTTATATTTTGATAAAACCACTAAAAAAAGCTATGTGTATATTTTCTACAGTTTAGTGCCAACTAGGTGAATGAACTTCGATTGATTTTGCATTAATGACGAAAAATAAGGCCTAAAATTTCTACTCGATGAAAAACTCTTTCATTTTTATGCTTGAGCGCAAAAATCACTTGAATAAATACTCTAGTCACGTAAAGTTATTTGAAGATTGCTAACTGTCGGTCGTCAAATAGATATAATGAAGGAGATAAAATCAGATTTTTTTTTCTTTTTTTTTATCTGTATCGTAAAATAGAAGAAAACTCATTTTGAAAAAAGTTCAATAAATGTCACTTTAAATTTATGTGCATTTTTATTTTCTATTACCAAAAAAGTTACTCGTAAAAGATTATTCAAAATAGTAAATCCAAGTTGAAATATTTGAAGGGCTCAAGAAAAAAGTGCGAGATGTCTTCAAATTAAGTTTTAAGAAAACCGCAATCTATATTTTATATTTAAAAACGTTTTAAAAGTTTTATAAATCTCTTATGTTATTTATTTTCCTACTTTTTTAATAAAAAATGGATGTTTTTAGTATTTCTGTGACAACTTTTTTGGCTTTTGCTTTTTCCTAATAATAAGTTTCTTTTTACATTTCTTTTGAAAACGTTGTAGAAGACTATAATGAAGATTATTTCTATTACATAACTGCCAACCTTCAGGTTCTTCCCGATTGAAATAAACCTAGAAAAATTGTGTAATAATACATATCTTGTTTCTATGTAGTTCTTATTTGACATCTATAAAGTAGGGGGGGTAGAGGAGGTTTGATACATAGGGAGGGTTGATACATTGACAATTTTTCTCAACAAATGGCATTAACAGCCATTGTAACAGATGTAATGGCTTCTTTTATTAGCAGAGGCCATCATTAGCCTGACTTAGCAGTGAAGAACTGACAAAAAAAAAAAGTTCTTTTAATCTTGAAGATTTTTTGAATGTCAATGCAATTTTTTTTTAAATACTGATTTTCTTTCATAACTCTTATTGCGGTGAAGATAATATACTGTAATTATTTTTTATTTGTAAAGTACATTGTTAGGGTGAGTTTTACTAGAAAGCAGATTGGCATTTTGCAACTGCATTTATACAAAGTTATTGAAAATCCAATAAGGCATGATTGGGAGAAATGATACACTTGTATATTTGAAATATAATAGTTTTTTTTAACTTTTAAATTAATATAGGACTATAATATTCATTATTGTTTTACAGCAAGAACTACTGAAATTGGTAAGGAAGAACAAAGAGACTATTCATAGACATTATGTAGGTTACATAGAAAAGCAGTGCGATGATAGATGGTTAGTTCGCTTAGCTCGTTATGTAGAAGGGGAAAAGTTTAAATGGCCTGAAAGGGAAAATGTTTCTATAATTGACGAAGGGCAAATTGAAAAAACATTAAATCTACCCAATTTTACTTATCAAAATGATAGAGTTATTAGTTTTTCTTGTTTTCCCGAACAAATTCCCGAACGCCATATTGGCACCAGCATTTTGGTAAAATATTTTCCATTTACTATGAAAGTGAAATATATCCATTTTCCTATTTCTAAATAAATTTGTAGGTAACTTCATTTCATTCTTAACCATTCATTTATTCAACACTTTAGCATTGAAAATGCATTGCCCCCGAAAGGGTGAAAGGAATCCTAAATGTGCTAAATTTATGTTAAATTGTTTGCAAATCAGCAATGTTCACTTCGTTTTTCCTTGCAGCTAGATCTCTAGGGGTTTTTTTCATTATTTATTTTCTAAAAAGTGTGATAATAGGATTGCTTAAATAATACCAATAGTTTAAATATTTTTGTAAAAAAACATTTCTGAAACAAAAATATGTCAATGTCATTTCGTTTTAAATTTTACTTAAATATTTCAAGATTTATCGTAAAAAATTGTATGACGCATAAATTGAATTGTCTGCATTTTTTTTCCATTTACATAACAATGTATCAAACCTCCCTTGCTAGTATATCAATCCTCCCCAGTAATGGGAAGATTTGATACAGTAGTAACCATTCAAAATAATTGGGATATATTTTTTGAATGACTATTTTTTAAATTCACAATATTTTTAATAAATGAATAAAAGGTCTCTTTATAAGAAAACACGAAAAATTTGTTTAAAAATAGCTTTCTAAGGGTTGTAAAAAATTAGTAAAAAAAAGTGTATCATAACCCCCCTAATAATTTTGGTTCGAAATATTTCTATCTGACTTGAAAAAACTGTATTCCTGAAAATGTTGTAGAAATCTACCAAAACGAGATTGGAAACATAGATAACCAAAAAAATGATCAAGCCGATTCCTGTATTGTTCTTGGATCTTTAATTTTCTAACGCTATTCAGGATAACCACAACATAATTAAAGTAGTAGGTGTATTTAGTAGGGTGGGCTGCAAAATTATTTTTTTTTCATCGCTTTTCATTTTTTTAATTCAGATTTCTTTACTGACACCACTTTTTTGAAATCTTGAAATTCTCCTTCTTTTCGCCTTAATTAATATGTCAATAAATAAGGCGAATTTAACCATTTCAAAAAAGTGGTGCCAATCAAGAAATTTAAATTAAAAAAAAGTAGCCCACTGGCAACACTGTACCTTTAAAAAGTTGCAAATTGGAGAGTTCGAAGAAAATATAAAAATGTAAGAAGTTAATTAATATCTTTCGATCGCGCATATAGGTCAGAAAATGGGCAAAAGTACACTATAGCTCTGCTTGCTAAAAACCTGAAATGATTGAAACCAAATGGGAAAAATTCATGCAAAATTAGTAAACGCCTAACGATCGCACATCAGCATAACTGTCAACATTTACGATTTTTCATTACCACTAAAATTAAATAGAAATTTTTGTTTTACTTAATTGCAGATTTCGGAGATTAAATAAGATACCATTTATAATTAATTTTGGTGCTATGAAAAAAGCGTTAAAGTTTGCAGCTATGCAGCAGGCATTCATGCAAAATTTTGAGAAATGGACTTCGCGTGTTCGTGGGGTTTAAGCCTTTTTCCATTTCGTTTTTCTACCACTTCTTTCGTTTGTCAGTTGGCAGATCATTTACTGCGGTACAGTGACGTTTTTGGGATATATTATGACAAGAATAGTAAGGAACATGTTTGAATGCCCTTAATGTGATATTAGTAAAGGCTTGAGTAGAATAAGTTTACCACGCATGAAAACTTGATGATTCGGGAATTTTTTTTTTCAAGAAAAAGATAATTTTACTCTAGAAAGAAACATCAAGAGCAACAGTTTTAAAAAAATCACAGTATTAGTGATTCGCAAAATAAAACGCTTGCTGGACAAAGTATCGCAAAGTTCGTACACTCCTTGGAATTTTCAGGAAATCTGGCATCACTATTAATGATAAAAATATTTTAAGACACATAATTTGTTACCTCCTCGCTTATACGCCGAATTTGGAATACTTCTCTACGGTTAAATGAGGCAAAAAGAATTGTTCGAAACCTGGCATCGATACCGATGGTTTCCGATTACGAAATGGTTCTGCTTAAAGATGCGTTGCATGACAAATATTACGAATCTCGTGCAAGAAACAAAGTGTTTCTATACAAAAAATAGAAGAATCATAGCAATCATCAACTTTGTTTTTTGGATGGAACCAGGTTTGTCAGTTTGGCCTCCATTTTTATTTCGAAATTTATGATTCACACCGGATACTAAAAGAAGAATTTTTACTTTACGTAATAACAAAATTTCTGTTATCAAAGAAAGCAAAAAATACTATTTTTAATTTCTGGCACGAATTCGGATTTTCTGAATAAAAATGGAGGCCAAATTGGCAACGCTTCACAGTGGGACGTTTTGACGATCTAGGTGGACAAAATTATTTCGTTGTAGTTTAATTAGTTTTTTTAATGCATCACTAATAAAATATTCAAAAAGGGATAAATATTTGGTTATTTAACAACGTCTTAAAATAAAAAAACAGGGTGCCCACTAAAGTCCGTTCCCACCCTCTTAACTGCCGAACGACTGCATTTATATTCATAAACATGGTGTCTGGGTTTAGTAAAGTGGCTATGCGCTACTAGATGAGACTGCTTACAGCGCAACCTGGTGCAAAATGGCGACATTAGCGTTTCTATCGCGAAAACGGTTCGAAGTATGGAATAAAAGAGAATGACAAATTTATTCAGCATTATCGATTTAGTTCGAAAGGACACCTTATGAACATGAATGCTAAATGAATCTCGTTCTGAGCATGAATCTTGTTTTCGAGATAGGAATACTAACTCAGCTTTTTTTCACCAGGTGAAGCTGGAAGCAGTGTCATCTGATAGAGCATAGCCACTTTACTATACCTAGACACCACTTTTATGAGTATAGCTGCAACCGGTGGGCAATTAAGAGCGTTGGAAGGACTTTAGAGGGCACCCTGTATAATGCATTACAAATAATGCGTTAAACGTACTTATTTTACAATTAAGTAAAAAACAATTTAATATACACATGTAAGTTAACATTCATTTCTTTTTTGTATTTTTGTCTACTCTGAATTTCTCGAGAAATTTGTGTAGGCATCCTGTAAAATAAAATTTTTAAAATAAAATCATATTAAAAAAACTTTAATGTTTTGTGGTACCCTGTAAAACATATAAATGCTACCAAAATTATTTTCGGTTGAAAAAATGCTGTTGTGTGAATAAATAACCTATAAAAATTTTATTCAATTTGAAATAAAATTTCTGTATATAGACGGTAATGTATTCGAATTTTTTATGCGTCCCTGCAAAAGAAATACAACTGCTAAGCAATTTGTTTTCAGTTTAAAAAATGCTATTGTGTATCTCAATAGCCTATAGTAATTTTGTAGAAATTTAATTAAATTTTCTCCTTTTTAGTAACAATCTTTCCGAAATTTTTTGTGTGGCCCTGTAAAAAATGCATAATTTCTACGTTCGTCAAATTAAAATTTAATAGAATTGTCATCGGAAAAACACATGTGGGCAAAGTTTCAGCTCAATCAAATAATTGAAAGTGGTTTAAAATTGTCTTGCAAGAATTGAACTAACCTTTTATGTGGCCCTGTAAAAAAAAATCGTAACTGCTACATTCCATAATTATAATAATATTGCATTGTCATCAGAATAACATATCGTGAGCAACGTTTCAGCTCAATCAGATTATTGAAATTGGTTTAAAATTAACTTGCAAGTTTTAATCTAAATTGTTGTGAAGCCCTGTAGAAACAGTATTCTAAACAAACTTCTACTTTCTTTAAATCATAATAACACTGTATTTTCATTCAAATTACACTTGCATTCATTGTTTCGGCTCAGTAGGATAATTAAAGGTTATTTAAAGTTGACTTGCAAGATTTGAACTAAATATGCATATAAAACAGAATAGTCACGTCGTGCTTTCAAACATACAGGAAGTTTAGTGCAACTTTTGAAACTCCCTCAAACTAACTGCGCAAATGGTTACTTTACGGTCACAATTAATCGACACCTCTGATATTTTACGCCAAAACTAGTACGGATCTCGAAAATACAGACATTCAGTTACCAGTACACGCGGTTTTGCCAAATCACAAGATAATCGGAAAAATGGATTTTGTCCACCTAGATCATCAAAACGTCCCACTGTGCGCTGCATGGAACTATGAATAAATAGGAATTGACATATCCTCAAAATGTTGAAGCTTTAACTGTAACCGATTCCGATTACCGCAAAGGCAAAATTCTACCCGTAAATTTGAATAGAAATTTCCTCTTATTAATTCATGCAATATTTCTGTCATAATTAAATTAAGAATATCTGTTCCTTTTTACTCGTGGCACTTTGCTCTTGCGGTAGTCAGACCACCGCCCCCTGAATACTAGGCCTGAGCGCTGACCCCCAAATGGCTGCTGCCGAAGGCGAATTTTTTTCAATTTGTGTACAGACCCTAGAATTTTGGCACCAATAAATTTTTAAAGTTTGTTCCGCTTTATTTTTCTGAGATTAAACAAGTCAAAGAAATCTTTTCTAAAATACTGGTACCTAAATTTAGGGGGCCCTACATTCGTTAAAAAAATCCGCCTACGGCCGCCGCTCCATTTTTGTACCTGAACTCAGGGGGCGGTGGTCAGACCTTGCGATTCAGTCATATTGTGACAACCCAAACTATCCTCCTGTCAATGCCAGCGAATTAGATTACCGCCGAAACAAACTTCCTCCAGTAAATTTCTATAGAAATGTTAATCCTTATTTAAAATCCATATTCATGTTGAATTTCTGCCATAAATATGACAAAAAGTTTTAATTGTTTTTACTGGCGGGAATTTGCCCCGGCATTAAGAAGGCCTTGATCCAATGGAAACCGACAACAGTTGCCATCTTCTGACAACTTCCTCAGTTACTTAACTCACAACCGGTAGATACTACACTATCTGTCTTCTCCTCTTTATTCATAGTTCCATTGTTTTTTGACGTAGAATCTTAGAAATTTTCCATTGTATTTTACAAGATTCGCGCACTACTTGGAATTTCAAGGAATTTGTCAAAATTATTAATGATAGCAAAATTTTCATTTAACTTTTAAATCACAAAATTAGCAACCACTCCGGTTAATCATAGAAGTTGAAGTATTTTTCTGCTGTTACATTGCATTCATTATTTGTTATATTAAAGTATATATAAATATATATTATGCCATATGAGAATATACCGGGTGTCCCAAAAAGGACTGACTGAATTTAAAATTCAATAACTTGCAAACGGTGACAGATATTAAAAAAATTCTTGCAGGAGGGTTATGCGTAAGGTCAAAAGTTTTATTACAGTGATTTTCAATTTTAGTTCGATTTACAAACAATAGATGGCGCTGTAAGCAATAGTCGCTAAATACAGGCTCGAATTTTGGTCCTTTATCTTGTTTCATGCAGAAAAAGGAGATGGAAATGTATTATCCGGGCCACGAAGTACCAAAAATCGAGCCTGAATTTAGCGTCTATTGATCGCAGCGCCATCTATTGTTTGTAATTCGAACTAAAATTGAAAATCACTGTAAAAAAACTTTTGACCTTATGCATAACCCTCCTGCAAGAATTTTTTGAATATCTGTCACCGTTTACAAGTTATTGAATTTTGAAATCAGCCAGTCCTTTTTAGGACACCTGGTATATGCGTTATGTTAAAATTTCTTAACATTATTTCTGCTTTCAGATAAAAATGTACTTCAACTGTAGAGCAAAGACATGAATGAACGATAGAAATATAAAAATCTAATGAATTTTTGACATTATTTTGATAAAACCAATTACAAAAATACAGACATTTTAATTAATTAGTTAAAATGCAAATAAAAATCATTTAAAAAACAAGACATTAAACGTTTCGAACTTATTCAAAGTTCCTCTTCAGTAATGTAAATAAACACAAAATCACGAGAGATAACATAATTCAACTTGCAGTTGCGAGCATGTGCCAGAAACAATTAAACACGGAGATGGGTAATTGAATCAGGTTAAGATGGTATATGCTGGTGGGAGGGAACTAGCTTCATTGAGTGGGTATTTGGACGTTCTAATAAACCATGCCTCCAGGAAAATACGGCTTTTGTAAACCTTGCAATCTGATTTCATGACCTTGACCATCTCAAAATCTGGAAAAGGATCTGTTTCTATGGCATGGACTACAATTTTAGAGTTTAAATTTATTGAATTAAAGTCATTCTTGTGTTCTTTTAATCGCATCTCCAAGGTACGGCTAGTCTCCTTAATATATATTGCGTCACACTGTTTACATAGGATACCATATATTATTCCTTTCTCCTTTGAGAACTGGGGTGCTTGTTTACAAAAGCCGTATTTTCCTGGAGGCATGGTTTACTAGAACGTCCAAATACCCACTCAATGAAGCTAGTTCCCTCCCACCAGAATATACCATATATCCATATATCCCACCTAATTTAAACAAGATTCGCAAAAAAAACTTTGAACTAAATTTTATTTTTTGAACTTTTGGGAGGGGGGGGGTGTGTAATTATGAAAGATTGCTTTTCCTTATTTTAAAATAAAATATTTCTATTATTCCGGTGCGAATTCAATATTACAAAGACATTATTGCTTGCCCCTCAAAGGGTTAACCTGACTCAATTACCCATCTCCGTGTTTAATTGTTTCTGGCACATCTCCAACTGCAAGCTGAATTATGTTATCTCTCGTGATTTTGTGTTTATTTACATTACTGAAGAGGAACTTTGAAGAAGTTCAAAACGTTTAATGTCTTGTTTTTTAATGATTTTATGTGCTTTTTAACTATTTAATTAAATTGTCTGTATTTTTGTAATTGATTTTAATTAATTATGAACAGACATAATATATTTTTTCACTTTAATTATTTTGATATTTTACTCACTTTCAAAAGAAGCTCTTCTAATCGTGATGTTACTATCTGAGGTAGTTTCGATTCAGCATTCCAACGCACATCGTTATGACCATGCTGTTCCAGTATAGAACGCTTGAGAGCTTTTACTTGCCAACTACCTGTAACGAAAATATTGGCTTTAATATATATAAAGCAAACATAAAAAATAATCTTTTAAAAAATTAAAAAAAATCTTTACCTTTTTTACTTAGTAGCAGAGCCTGATTACCGCAAAAACACAAAGTCACCACAATTTTCAAAAATATCCGTCTTATTTAATCGCAGAATTTACGACAGATTTACGAACAATTTATTTTAAAATAAGTAAATGCAAGTCAAATTTTTATTTCACATAAACTATAAAGGTAAAATTTTATTGAAAATGTGCTACAAATTTTGTTTAAAATAACTAATATAAAAAATATACCACCGCCCTTCAAAAAGCTAACAATTTTTTTTTTTTTAATTTTTCAAATCTTATAAAGTAATAAAAGTAACTATGTCTTGGTCTTATATGTAAATGAGAGATTATTTGAGTGTAAACTATCCCACTACAGATTTTTCTTCATCATAAAAGCTTTCCATACGTAAATGGTTGGAAAGAAAATAAATAACAGCTTTAACCCATTAACTGCCGAAACTATAAAATACAGATTTTGAGCTTTTTGCTGTAAAACGTTTGCTACCACAAATTTTGGAAGATGATCTTCGTTTTATTTAATGGTCAAAGTTTTCGCTATTAAATATGACATATTTTTTAATTCAGAATTAGTGGTGACCTGGTTAATTTAAGCATGTGCATTTATTTTTACCGTTTTTTAACACGTTGAATGGCAAGTCTATTTTGTCTGTCTTTCCGTTTAGTCCACGAAATAAGACTCCCGTTACAGAGTTTATAAGTGTCAGTCACCGATGACTGAAGCGGTCTAAACGGAAAGATCGGTGGTATTCAACGTGTTAAACACAACACCAGTTGGTAGTGGGTTAACTTTTTAACTCTTTCAGGAAATATCTCTCGTTAAATAAAGCGTAAAGTACTATTTTTAATTTTTGGTATGAACTCGAAAGTTCTAATTAAAAATGCAGGCCAGACTGGCAACCCTGAAATGGAATGTCAACTATGGAATGGCAATCAGGGTTCGTACGGGTGCTTGAATTTCATGACTAAGAAATTCTTTGGCACCAGTATTTTCTTATGGAAAATCTCTGCTGAAATAAGGCGAAATTTCGTCCTTTTAAAGTAGATTTATTTTTCTATAAAATATTTCTGATATTGGGCCCTGAAAATAACGGTACCCGTACGAACCCTGGCAACTGAGTGAAAAACTAACTCCCCCCCCCTTTATTTTAATTTAAAAAATTTTCATTTTTCAATAAAATTAACAACTACTTAATCAACAATGCATTTTCCCTTGTTGTTTACAAATTCTTCCCAACGTTCAACAAGATTTTCAATACCTCGTTGGTAGAAATCACCCGGTTATGACTAGAAAAATTCTTTCAATCATGCTCTCCATTCTGCATTGAGCGAAACTCCGCGCACAGCATTTGAAAGAAATCGAAAGAGTTGGAAATCCATTGGTGCCAAATCGGGAGAGTACGGCAAGTGTGGCAGTACTTCCCAGCGATGCGTTTGAAGGGTTACCTTAGTCATATTGGCTATATGAGGGCGGTCGATGTCGTGCAGCAAAAGAACTTCATGCTGCCGATGAGGTCTTTTCTCTTGAATAGCCATGTTAAGTCGTTCCATCTGTTAAACATAGAGTTCCGCGTTGACCGTTTGGTACTGTTCAAGCAATTCGTAATGGATAATCCCTTCCCAGTCCCACCAAAGGCACAACATCGTTTTACGCGGATGAAGATCTTATTTCACGCTTGGCGTCGCTTGTTTACCAGGGTTAGCCATTCCTTGCGCTGCTTCATATTAATGTACAGGCACCATTTTTCGTCGCTAGTAACGATTCGGTTAAGAAATCGTTGCTTGTGTCCATGAGTTCAGCGGTGACGAGCAAGCAAACCAGCGGAGATTGTGGCTCGTTGACATTTTTTTGTTGTCACTTAAAGCATGCGGAACCCATGCTCCACACTTCTGAACTTTTCCCATTCAGTGAAGATGCTTCTCAATAGCAGTGTGGGAGAATTCCATTTTCTCTGCTAATTCCCTTGTCGTTGACCAGTATTTTGGTGCAAAAGTTGTTTTAATCGCTCTTCACGGAACTCAACTGGACGGTCAGAACGAGGTGCGTCTTTGAGTTCAACATTTCGGTTTTTGAACTTAGCATACCAATCACGAGCGGTTCTTTTAGCTATGGTACCCTCTCAGCACACAGCAAAAACGTCGCGAGCAGCTTTTGCGGCCTTAACCCTTTCCGGCACGGAGTAATGAATTTATAAACGAATTTATTAGAAAATACGAACTTGCTTTTATTTTTAAGTACTTTGTAAAAGGAAAATTTTAATTAAATATTACGGGTGCCAGTAAAATAAAAATTAGGTGTCGAAAAATTAGGTGTAAATTAACTCGATTACAAAAAAATAAAAACAAAATATAAATTCCGGTAGAAATTAAAGAAAAAAAAACGGCGTGAACTTAGTTGCAACCCAATATACACTATATGGCCAAAAGTGACCGGTCATTTGCGATTTTAGACGTTTTGTTAAATATCTAGAACAATACATGAGGAATTAACTTGAAACTGCAGGTGTGTAAACAATATAGTATAGGTCATATATTTCCGCGAAGATTTTTTCCCGAAACTCCATAGGGGGCCTTCAACAAATTGAAAAAACGAATATTTTTTGGATAACCCTGTAAAAACTAATGTAGCTAAAGCGTTCAAACTCGAGATTATTAATAACTGGCTTATTGTAATATACTGTGTTCATTTTTATGAGGATAGCATGTATATTCGTAGAGAAATTAAGGTTTTTATAAAAACTAGGGGATCGAACCCGAGCTCCTCGGGTTACAGAATATAGGTGAAAACCAATTTTTTTTTTTTAATCTAATTATTTTTTTACATGCAATATATATTTTAGATTGCCCGCTAACATCAAAAAGAATTTTTATATGAAAAATATCAATTATGCAATCAAGTAAAGTTTTGAAATTTATTAAAAGCGATTCTTTCACATGTCACCACATGCCAGGAGTTATTAACCCCAGATTTTGCCACTTACGTCAGTCTTTCCCATAGCTGCCAACTTGTACGGATTTTTGCTACCACTAAACTTTAACAGAAATTTCTGGCTTATTTAATTATCAAAATTCACTGCAATTTGGCGATTGAATTAGGCAAAATTTTCTATTAAATTTTAGTGGTAGCAAAAATCCGTACAAGTTGGCAGCTATGCTTTCCGATCATTTCGGTGCATAAGCGCGTGGTTCAATCACATGTCTGTTAAATTTGTTTCTTATTTACATTAATTTATTTATTTTTCTATTGAGGAAGTTTTAACTTTGTTATGGAACATCAGACGGAAACATATGCTGAACATTTTACATTGTTTTAAGGGCAAGCGGATTAACCTTCCGTAATCGAGCTACACGTGATAGAGATAAATTAAAAAATAATTTATGCTTGAAAATCTATATATATATTACGCTATCGTACGTGACACAGAAATCGCGATTAATTGTTGGTTAATTGTTCAATTGGTTAATTGTTTAATGGCAACGCCCGAATGAAACGCATCTCATTGGTTATTGTGTAATATTTAAAAAAAAGTGAATAACAATAAATAAATAAAAAGTTTAATTAATAACTATAGAACAAAACAATTTATATAATTTTAAGAAATAAAATAAAAGTAAATAAACAATTTATTAATAAATAAACAACAGCATCCGGGTTACCATATCAAGCAAAATAATGACACTTTGGCGCCAGTTAAATACCCCGGTGCGTATATGACATTGTCGTCAGAAAAAAGTCGTGCCAACATAGTGCGTATATGACACCTGTGCCGTCGTTTATTCATCTAATTTAAAATACAATAAATAAAAAAATAAATGAAGGTGCTTTTCCAGTATAGGTACTTGGCGAAATAGAGAAAAGGTCCATGGCGAGAAAAGAATTTTTTTTGCTGGCAACCGACTTAATCAAATTTTTTTTTTTTTCAAATAAAACTACATAAAAGTGTCCATAATCGCAAAGAATTCGTAATTTTATGTTAGCTGGATGCAATTCTCGCCAATAGCATTTTTTAACTCGCCAACAGCATTTTTTATTTTTCGAGGGGTAAATTAAAACAATGCTTTGATATTGAAATTAAATGGTTTATGGTATTATTTATTCTTTTTCTTTTCTTTTTCTTTTTTTTAAAGAATTTTTTTTTTTAAGTGAAAGTCATGAATTTTAAAGGTTTTATTTTTAAATTAAAGCCATCCATTCTAAATAAAATGAGTGAAAGGATTATATTTTAATCTGAATTAACGAAATATATATATATAAAAAATGCGACGGGTACAATGTTTGGCGATTTATCACATCTGCCCGACTAACATAACTGTAGGGAGTTCTCAATTTCTCTCAGAATCTTCAAATTTGGCGAAAGATTGAGCAAGTAAATTAAATTATGAATAAAAGTAACATGATACAATGCCTAGCATACATTTAAGGGAGGCCAAATTGGTCGCCACGGGTGGCTAGTTATTTTAAAAACCATAATAACTCAGTCAATTAAGATACAATTTTCAAACAAATTGCATTTGAAAGTAGATTTTTTTCTCTATTTGACGGTTTAAAAATTGAAAATGTGCGATATTTAGAAATTTAAAAAATCGCTGACATAGCACGTATTTTAATTTCAATTTATTTTTTTCAGTTTTTTATGAGAAAATGGCAACAAAAAGGTACAGCAATATATTATTTTCTTTCTTCCGTGATTAGTTTTCCTTTACTTTCAACCCTCCACGACTTTCAACAGAAATGGAGTTCCTCAGTTGCCACAATTATAAAAAATGTATTAAAAACTACAAAAAAATTAATATCTCAAAATTAAATTGAGATACAGCTTTCAAACAAATTGCATTTAAAAGAGCATTTTTTTCGTTACACGACGGTGTAAAAATTTAAAATGTGCGATGTTTAGAAGTTTAAAAATTTGCAGTAGAGAAAATTGCAAAACCAAAATTTTATTTTAAATTTCAAAGTGTTGCCATTCGCAGAATGACGTATGCGTTACGCACAGATATGTTTGTCCTTTATAATATAGACAGTCCCAAATTTCGCCTAGTTTTTTGCTTATAATTTGCAGAGTTCTTAATATAAAAAAAAGTTCTTTTCAGAAAATATGACGAACAACATTCTACACAATACTCTGCAGTCAGCATAAAAAAATCGTAAAAATTGGATGAAGAATAAGCAGGTTTACTAAAAAATGTTTCACTGCGCATGGGCGAATGCAATCAAAATATAATATACATAATGTATTATCTAAGTATATAGGGCAACTTTTGTGAAAGTCTTAAAATCATAGCTTGAAAATTCTGAAAATTATCGTCGATAGAATAAGCTGGAAATCCGTTGTTCTCAAAAAGAAGATAAAGATGAGGGGTTGTATCAAATATATGTTGATTAGTTCCAAGATAGCATACACAATATTGCATGTACTATTATATTTGGATACAACCCCTCATCTTTTTGCTTCCTTTTGGGAACAACGGCTTTCAAATGAAAATCAAATTTCAAATCATTTGCTTCAAAGGCGCAAAGGCCGACCTATTGAAAAAGATTCCATACCGGGACACCAGGATAGCGCACTGACGTTCTACCGACTAAACTACATGAAACGATACCCAGCCTAGAACTTCTGACTATTACAGTTTTGGCAAGGCTACAAACGCAGCAAAAGATAGGATATTTTTCCGTGAGCCACCGACATGGGGCAAACACAGACTCATAATCAAATCCAGCATCGATTGAATCTATATTAATATTTGGAAATTTTTCCACAGAGATACGTTCGTCTTGCATACAATATTTCAAATGAAAATCAAATTTCAAATTATTTGCTTAAAAAGCGCAAAAGCCGACCTAGTGAAAAAGATTCCATTCCGGGACATCAGGATAGCGCACTGGCGTTCTACCGACTAAACCACATGGAACGATACCCAGCCTGGAACTTCTCACAATTACAGCTTGTAAACATCATTCAATCGATGCTGGATTTGATTATGAGTCTGTGTTTTCCCCATGTCGGTGGCTCACGGAAAAATATCCCATCTTGTGCTGCGTTTGTAGCCTTGCCAACCTGTAATAGTGAGAATTTCCAGGCTAGGTATCGTTCCATGTGGTTTTGTCGGTAGAACGTCAGTGCTCTATACTGATGACCCGGGTTCGAGTCCCGGCATAGAATCTTTTTCACTTGGTTGGCCTTTGCACTTTTTAAGCAAATAATTTGAAATTTGATTTTCATTTGAAATATTGTATGCAAGGCGAATGTATCGCTCTGGAAATTTCCAAATATTACTATAGATTCAATCGATGCTGGATTTAATTATGAGTCAGCGTTTGCCCCATGTCGGTGGCTCACGGAAAAATATCCCATCTTGTGCTGCCTTGCCAACCTGTAACAGTGAGAAGTTCCAGGCTGACTATCGTCCCATGTGGTTTAGTCGGTAGAACGTCAGTGCGCTATACTGATGGCCCGGGTTCGAGACCCGGCATGGAATCTTTTTCACTAGGTTAGCCTTTGCGCTTTTTAAGCAAATAATTTGAAATTTGATTTTCATTTGAAATATTGTATGCAAGGCGAATGTATCTCTCTGGAAAAATTTCCAAATATTGATACCAATTTTTATTATTTTTTAATTCTGATTGCAGGGTATTGTGTACAATGTCGTTTGTCATATTTTCTGAAAATAACTTTTTTTTATATTAAGAACTTTGCAAATTATAAGCAAAAAACTTGGCGAAATTTGGGACTGTTTTTATAAAAACCTTAATTTCTCTACGAGTATGCATGCTATCCTCATAAAAATGAACACAGTATATTACAATAAGCCACTTATTAATAATCTTGAGTTTTAACGCTTTTGCTACATTAGTTTTTGCAGGGTTATACAATAGATATTCGTTCTTTTTCAATTTGTAGACTGTCCCCTATGGAGTTTCGGGAAAAAACTTCGCGGAAATATATGACCTATACTATACTGTTTACAAACCTGCAGTTTCAGGTTAATTACTCATGTATTCTTCTAGATATTTAACAAAACGTCTAAAATCGCAAGTGACCGGTCACCTTTGGCCATATAGTGTATGTACGTACCAATCGTTTATATGGAAATCCTTTACCTGCGGTTTATTCTGTTGAGCTGTCTACATGGCAGACCAGATGTTATTACCAATAAGGTTATCTGAGCGATATATGCTCGCCGGTTGTCAGCCCAAGTAGCTTAAACAGTAGTGCTTTGGTAATGTAAGCCAAGGATCTGGGTTTGACCCCCGGCTTGGACATTTTTTTGCTCAGTTGGAAATACTCAAGTCGTAGAAGTAGTTAACCTGTTTAAAATCGACTGTACTTTTTAAATAAGATAAAGCAAAAAATTTTACATAAAATAGCAAATATTTGTTATTAACTGTCTTCAAAGCATTTAATGACTTTCATTTAATATAGGGGTGTCATTGGTGGAAAATTGGCGCAGAGGTGGAGCCTATTGACACCACTAAATTTTCGTAGTATTTTTCGTCTTATCTAATGGCAGAATTTCTGAGTTTTTATTAAGGTGGAGAATACTATAATAATTTAGTGGTGTCAATAGGCTCCTCCTCTGCGCCAATTTTCCACCACTGGGGGTGTCCAGCTTGTTGTCCGCGATTACTCATTTAATGAATAAAACTTTGTCAAATTGGGGTGATTAACGACTTTCAGGCAAAAAGGTTGGATCAGTAATGCACTAATCAATCGTCTATGCACAATTTTCACAGAAATAGACGCCTCATACTTTTTTTAAATAAAAATCCGATTAAAATTATCATCATTATATAACATTCAAAGATGACATGTTAATCCAACATGATTCATAATAAATATATTTTGACTGTGATTAAAAAAGGGTGATAGTTTAGCTGAATTATTAATTCATAGAAAAAATATTCTATTTTAAAATTTTCTGAAACGCATTTACGCCGTGAAATAATGGCGCAATATAATAATATTATAATCTGAATCTATCCTTTTTTAAGTACATAAAAAATGGCAGGATATAATTACAGAGGAAATTTATCTATTTTCTGATTTTACGTCATAAATTATACAGCTTTCTAGTAATGCTAAAATCAATAGGATATCTCATTTTTTAAAAAAAGATTTGAAGCAAAATCCGTTTTATTCGATAATTATAGTTTGAAATAAAATAAAGCAGCTGAAAGTTTATGAACTATTGGTACTTATTTTAGTTTATACATCTGATTATCGCTAGTAAAGAGTTTATTACTTTACATTTAAAAAAATTAATTTTAGACAATATTAACAATTAATATAATGTGAATTTTGTTAATATGTTTTATTGTGACCGCGATTTTAACAAATTTTCATATTTTTAGAGATTCTAGTACAACAAGCTAGCTGAATTCACTGATGTTTTTTTTTTTTTTTTTTTTTTTTTACGAAATCATCAGATCTTCTTTGGTTTACATATTCGTGAAACGCTCATATAGGGGCTATAAGAATGTTAGGTTATTAGAGATTCCAGTGCAACGATTTAGACAAATCCACTTATTTATTTTGGCTTTCTTGGACTCGAAGCTCTTGTACATACGTTTTAAAGATAGCTTCTATAAAGAAATTAATATTTTTAGAGATTACAATGCAACTAAACATGGGCCGTAAAACTTCGTAAAGAGGCTTTGTTGTTTACATCCGCCTGAATGTAGTAATTTTAGTTAAATACACTGGTTATCAAAAATTAAGGAAAAGTCACAAAATGCTAATTTTCAAATACGCGAGCACTCAAAAGGAAATAATATAATTCGAGTAATTACTATCTCTACAACACAGCCAGTCCATACAACATCTTATTCAGGTCACACATGGTCACAAGTGTCACAGTCTCTACGGTGAAGCAAAAAAAAATAGAAAATTCCATACATCTCATTATGAGTCTCAAATGATCACTATATGTGACTCCACTGAGACGTCACTGTGACTGCTGCTTTGTGACGAGTCACCATGTGACTTTACAATGTAGTTGCATTGTGACTCTCATGTGACTGTCATTTGTAGACTCAATTTCAAAGTCATCGGGAACGCTGCATTGTGATAAGTAACCAAATAATGTCCCATTAAAGTCACATGATGACTTTCAGGTGACAGAGAGACTACTGTGAAGTCATCATTGTGCGCTTTTGGGAAAAGTCTCCATGTGACTATAATATGATATTATTTGGTGACTTATCATAATGCAACGTTCATGATGACTATGAAATTGAATGTAAAAATGACAGTCACATGAGAGTCACAATTTAACTACATTGTAAAGTCACCTGATGACTCGTCACAAAGCAGCTGTCACATTGACTTCTCAGTGGAGTCAGATATAGACTCATTTGAGATTGACTCATTAGTCATTTGAGACTCATAATGAGATGTATGTAATTTCCTATTTTTTTGCTTCACCGTAGTGACTGTGACACTTGTGACCATGTGTGACATGAATGAGATGTTATATGGGCTAGCTGTGTTGTAGAGATAGCAATTACTCGAATTATATTATTTCCTTTTGAGTGTTCGCGTATTTGGAAATTAGCATTTTGTGACTTTTCCTTAATTTTTGATAACCAGTGTATATATATAATTCGAGTGTTCCGTGATTTTCAGTAAAACATCCGTTTCTAAGTTCATTACACAATTTAGACGACGTATGGTAAAAACGAATCAATCAATTTTTCAATATTCGAAAACTTGAGAAATAATTGATCAATTTTATTGAATCTTACTGCGATTGAAAGTTCTCATGAAGATTTATAAACGGTCATTCTGGCTACAATCTGCAGCTTGCGAATTCTGATATCTAAAATAATATTTGAAAAAAAAAAACAAGAAAACCCCCCGGAGTTTCAATGGATCAATCAGTCTTTCAATACTTAAAATCTTAATAGCTAATTGAACAATTTTAAGGAATATTACAGCAATTGAAAGATATAATTACTATTTATAAATGATAATAATTACATTTTCAGCTTATGACTTCTATGTTTTTTAATTTAAAACTGTATTCTTAAGTATAAGTATCAATATTCCATAATTGGGTCAAAAGACAAGAGTTGCATCATTAATAAGCATACAAATATCGCCTATGCTACCACTATATGAGTTGTTATGAACCAGGGTGGGCCAACCTCGCCACCTGTGAATTGACAAAAATGCTTTCCCAAATTTATGCAATTTTTTGTCAAACTATTTTAGGCCAGTGCTGCCAGCACCAGAAAAGACCAAGCTTCTTCAGGAAGCATGTAGTGATTAAGTTGGCACTGCCAGAGTGGACCAAGTCACTGGATAAAGATTAAGTTACGGTAAACCCTCAGTTAAACTGGTTCTATGACTTGAATAGTTTGGAAATTAATAAAATTCATTATAAAGTCAATATAACAGGTGTATAATGTCATATAACGCTTTGACACTTCAAAATCATTTTTAACAAAAATCTGAAATAGCCCACTCTGGTTCTCAACGGCTCATATGTAAGCCTCGTAAAAAAGAACTGGTTACAAGAATACATTTAATTTTTTGCCAAACCTCGCTATATAAAATATGCTAATTGGCTATGAAAATAAGTTTAAGTCAATCTGGTTTTTAGGTTTAAACGTAGTCATTTTAATTTAAAACTAGATTAATAAGCGATAGCTAATACTTAGTTAACGTATTCAGAGCCCAGGTTGGCAGAAGCAAGAAAATAATCACTTAGAATGTCACGAAATGTTTGCCTCGTAAAAATTACGAAGTTTGTTTCAGCCATATATATAATGTTAAAATATAGACATAACATCTCTAAAATACAGCAATTCGTCGTGGACACGAATACGGTAGATCTATGAATATAACACGAGGAAAGTTTCGAAACTAAGTTTCGTCATTTTTTTTTTCACACGGAAACTTTATTGCCAAAACAATACACCATGGCACCATGAACTATACACCTTGCACTATTTTTCGACATACTCGCTACCGACATTCAGACATTTGTCGTACCGGGCAATCAGTTTGAAGAAACCACTCTGATAAAACGTAGTGCCTTGCGATTCAAGGATTTGCCGCACAGCCTTCTCCACGCATCAGCATTGTTTTGAAAGTGACGTCCCGAGAGTGCGGCTTTAAATGCAGGGAACAGGTTGAAAGTGCGATGGCACACAGCAAGGTTCACTCAAGATCAGATTCGTCGCTTCGGAGGGGAGAGATTGGATCAACCGGCATACAAAGCTAATTTTGCCACATCGGACTTTCACCTGTTCTCTGCAATGAAAGCCGCACTCTCGGGACGTCACTTCCTAAATAATGCTGTGCTGCAATTCCTTGTATCACAGGGCACCGAGTTTTACCAGGGTGGTTTCTTCAAATTGATTGCACGCTACGACAAATCTCTCAATGTCGATGGCGATTGCGTCGAAAAATAGTGCAAGGTATATAGTAACGGGTGTAAAAATCTAGGCGCCAGCGGGCAGTCTCTCACCACAAAATTTTATTAGTTTCCTTCGCTTAAATTTTATTAGCATCATTACAAGAAAATTAAACGAAATACTAAACGAAAAATAACGAATAAAATTTAGTAGTGGGAGACTGTCCGCTGGCGCCTCGATTTTTACACCCCTGTTATAGTTCATGATGCCATGGTGCATTTTTCTTTCTCTTTAGGCTTTTTTAATCGAATAAGGTGGAGCAAACTTTTCGAAAATAACGGTGGCCAACAAGCATAGCGGTTATCACCTATATGACTTACACTACAAAAACCCATGGAACTAGCCTTTAGTAATAAATCTTCCGTGTGAAAAAAAAAATGAACAAACTTAGTTTCGGAACTTCCCTCGTACTTTTATATGAATTCGACTTTCAGCTTACAACTTATTTATTTTATTTTAAAACTGAAATGATAAATAAAAAAATGTAATATTCGGTAATCGTAATTATAGCCAAAGTTAGCGTCAATGATAATAAAAAAACTGATCATCTAGGGTACCTTCAGCGAACGAAAATATATTTCCCTGTTCAGAATCTGTTGTATTAAAATCTCACGGTGTATTTTTATTTCAAAACTGCTCCTATTAGAATAGGGATCTATGCGCAATGAAAGTCACGATAGTTATATGCATGGATTCGATGATGTCAAAATAACACTGGAATTTTTTGAAATTTAAATTAGCTTCCAATATTTCATCTTTTTTGCAAAGTTTTGTGAAATTTCTCTAATGATTGCAACTAAATTATTCCATTACTGCGGAAAAGGGGGGGGGGGGAAATACTGGGATTATCATACCTTTCTGTCGCCATTTCCCCATTAAGACTGAGAAGAAAAAAAATCATTTTGAATGCTACGATTATCGTCTGCTATAAAAACTGGTGAACAAATGTGTTTCGAATAATTTTTTTTCTATAAATCAATTTAATGAAGATTTGTTTACTCCACCTTCTCCTTAAAAACGTATTGTGATGGATATTTATGCAACTTACCTCCACATTTACCCAATTTTTACCAAAAATCTGAAAAATTGTAAATTTATTGATCCATGCGAAATGATATTTTACGATTTTGAAGAAAATGTAAATTTAAACGTATGTTAGAACATGGATCTATTACAAACTATTCGCGTTGGCGAGTTACACAAGAAATATTAGCTTAAAGAAAATTGTATCAGGGTTGCCACGAGCGACTATTTTTTAATTGTACCTTGTACCTCACACCGCATTCTCAAAACAAAAATTACTGGCATACTGCTCGAGAACATTTGCAAGAGAAATATACTATAAAATATTTTTTTTTAAATAGTGGTGCGAATAGAATAGAAAAATAGTTGCCTGTGGCAGCCCTGTTGCAGGCTCGCAAAGTGACAGATAATACAAGCTTCCTAAGTTTTTTCCATTATCCTCCCTACAAATCAATTTTTCACCGTATGTCGGCACTCTGTTATACAGACACTCTACTGTAATTGCATGAAAATAACGTAAATTACCAAATGTAATATTTTTTTTTAATCAAATGCAAGAATATTTTCATAGTTTTCAATTAACATACATAGTAAATATGATTCCTTACTTATAATAAAAACTTTTATTAAATTATTATTATAAATATTTTTTAACTAAAGAATGTATTTAGATTTCTTTTTTACCCAAAAACATCTTCAAAATATAAAAGAAACACAACCGAGTGCTACGCAGCTTAATTATTTTTTAATTGAATAAACATTTAAGAGAATATTAATTATTTAAACTTCATGGTGAATTACATTAATTAGTTTTAGTTAACGATTCAATTCTCCCACCCGGTCCGGTTTTTTAATATCACTATTTTTCAATAAAAAATCTTCTTTATAAATTTTGTAGAAACTTATCTGGAAGAGCGTTTTTCTTGCAATTCTTATAGAAACCTATCATGATTTTTTTTTTCATTACTGGTTTTCAAAAAACGGACTAGTGGAGGATGATTGTGGACAACCATTGCTACAAGAATCTACGAACAAATTGATTTTGAAAAAATGTATGTCTTTTTCTTCATGTGCATTATCCCCTTGAGGGGCACCGGTATATATTATATACCACCTACAATTAATGAAGTTTTATACCAGAAAAATTTTATTAAATTTTACTTTTCTAACTTTGGTGGAAAAAAGCCGTAAAATTGCTTTTACTTATCTATATATATAAAAGCCGTTCTCTGTGTGTATGTCCTTTATACAAATCTTTAAATTTTGACCGATTTGCACGAAACTCGACGTACATACGTTTTAGAACGTGGAAAAGATCACTGTCTACTTTAAAAAATTATCAGACCACTATTTATCCCTTTTTTCTACCACTTCCATAATTTAACATTATAGAAATATCTCTTTTTAAATCTTTTTCAATTCAAACGTTTCTTTCCTGTTGCCAAACCCTAAAAAATGACACAATAATGTGAAAAAAAATAAGGATAACGCGTGTATTTTGTTTCTATTTGCCAATAAAAATTCAGATTTTTTTGCTATATTTTTGCGTGTTTGATACTGACGTCATTCTAAACAGAAAATTTACATTTTTTTGTATATAAAATAAAAACTTTAACTATAAGAGCGGGAAAATAACGTAGCACCTCAATTTGAATGTTTTTTTTAAATTAAAACATCTATTTGAATACAAACAGTCAAATTTCATGAAAACATTTTAAGAAAAAGAAAAAAAAAAGCTAGATATGACGTCACATTCTATCAAATCTTTTCAACGCGTAATCAAACTCATTGTAAACATATGGCTCCTATATTTTGCTTACTACTTCGATTGTATACTACAGCCATATCTTATAGCTATACGTTATCGCTAAGTGTTGTATGGGTTTAGATTCAGTGCTAACATTTTCTGTGATTTATAGCAAAAAGAGAGCGGTTATTTACATTTTCAAAAAAAAAAAAAAAAGATCTTGACAGATGTCTTGATTTAAAATTTATGGAAAATGACATCATTTCATCTAATCATTGTAGATTTAATTTCAATAAAATTTCAAATTTTCCAAATAAAATTTTAGTAACTACTACCTCATTTGGATGTTTTTTTTTTTTTTTTTTTTTTTTTTTTTTTTTTTTTTTGCATTTCCCCGCGTATTGTGAAGATATTGTATACTTCTGTTACGCGAGCCAAAGAAAACATGTATTTTAATTTTAAAAGTTAAAAAAATTACCACAATGTGTCAAAAGAACATCCTTTTTCTGAATTTAAATTTTGCGAGTTCCAAAATTAAAACTAAAAATGTGAGTTTTTTCATAAACTTCAAGTTAAGGCTGTTCATAAAGTTAAGGCTGTTCTCAAACCCAAAGGAGCTATTTTCTGACATATTTTTTAATTATTTTTTTTTTCGGAAACGCATGAAATTGACAGGAGTTCTTATTTAGAAACTATGTAATCGAAAGATAGTTTCCATTTGTTGGTAAAGGTATAAGATCTTTCAGTTGATTTTTTGAACTGAATTTCGGACACAACAGTGCAATAAAGGATAAAAACCGGCCGTCACGCACCCACAATTGCTCATAACTCGATAAGTAATTTATGTACGAAAAAAGAAAAAACTCATTTCAATTCCAAATCGCTTTAATAGTCAGGCCTACAAATTTTAAGCCTTTACGCTTAATGAGACAGAAAATGTGCCAGAAAGTTTTGCGTTGTTGAGCAGGGAACTGGAGAAGCACCTTAAGCATTTGCAGGTTAGTATTTTGTAATCAAGTTGCATGCCAGGTAGTCACTTAAAACATAAGTCATTCTATATTATTTTAAACAAAGGTGCATGCCATAATAGGTGTCAGGCACACTCACTAAAATAAGAATACCCTAGCGCACAGCCCCATTACTAAAGATAAACCCGTCAATATACTTAGAGATAAAAATATTTCTGCATTTTTCACACATGATTATATAACTTTCCCCTATAATTCTATGACTAAGCAACGGAAAACAATATGTTACGCACTAAAATCTTCCCTAAAAAACTAATAGGTCAAGTCGCATGGAAATCCGTTCTGAAGAATTCAAGTTATATCGCACCCGGAACGAAATTCCCATTTGAATTTTATATACTTATCAGGTTATTTTGAGTAGTTTGATTTGATATCTGCTAAATTCTGTTTTATTTTATTTTATTTTTGGCGTTTTAATTTCGTTTGCCAATTTAGTTATTGAATATTACGCGAAAGCAAACAAATTCTGAATTATTTACAATGTTTTTGAACAATTGAGTTAATCTTTTGTATATGGGTTGCAATCATATTTAAAAAATATGCATGCTTAAAAATTATTTTAAAACCCATAAAAAATTCGCAAATTGAGATAAACATTACAAACAAATATCACTGAAAGTACTTTTGTTTTCTATAATACGTTGGAACAATCGAATGTTTAGACGTTAAACTGCAATAAAAGGGAAATTTGTTGTGTTAGGTTGTTCCCACTGAAAATGTGATACCAGCGTTACTCATAGACATGTCTTTTCTTTATGCTTTTGCATTAAATGTAAACAGGTTCATCTTTCGTAATCGGGTTGCACTCAACTTTAAAAATATCCATGCTTAAAAATTACTTTAAAATCCATTAAAATCGGAAAACTCAGGTACAATTTTCAAACAAATTTCATTTGAGAGAACTTTTTTCTATTCGACATAGTAAAAAATGAAATTGAGTGATGTATAAAAGTTAGAAAAATTGCAGTAAATGCACATTTTATGGGTTACAATTTATGGGCACTTACATACTGTTTTTACTTTATAATGTAGATAATACCATACAAACGAGAATTTCACTAAGTGCTGCGCGATTTGGAGGATTTTTTTTTTTTTTCGTATTGTCAAGAAAATCACATATTTTTCTCTTATACCCGCCGAAGAAAGCGTGCATTCGGTTATTAAAGCTCAGGGATTTTATTATGGTTGCAAGACAATAACGCCATGTTTTTTGATTGTCTTTATAACGATTTGTGGATGGGAATGCACAAATTTCAGTTATTGTGATTGCCGTATTATTTCGTTTTAATTTATTTTACCTGGAAGGCTTCTTATAATTGACACGGGCGAAGCCGGGTAGTTCTGCTAGTTTTGAAATAGAATTTTTGAAAGATTTCGGTGTGAGTTCAACATTACAGGAACACAATCACTTGCCCCTCAAGGGGTTAAAAATGAAAAATATTGTTTCAAAAATGCTGGTACAATTCCGGCAGTTGGGAATTAAAATTAAGTGATAAGTATATTCCCACCAGATATGTGAGGGTTAAAGGGTGGTAGACATGTTATTGTTTACCTTTTAACATAGCTGCTAACCTTAAGTGCTTTTTCCTAGTAAAATAAACCTATTCTTAACTCGATAATTTGTTTAATAAAGTGTGTACGTTTCATTTCATTTATTAAACAAAATATGTTTCAAAATATGTTTATTTGAACGAAAAAAGGGAAGGCTGAACAAGCCTCCCACGCGGTCCGTTTTTTGAACACCACTTTTTTAAAGGAAAAATGTTCTTTATAAATTTTGTTGACACTTACCAGTAAGGCCGGTTTTCTTGCAATTGTTGCAAAAACCTAACGCGATTCTTTTTCTTACAAAATTCAGGTTTTCAAAAAATGGACCAGTGGGAGCCCCGAGATTGGCAGCTATGCTTTAACCTTAGGCATAGCTGCCAACTTGTACGCTTTTTTCTTACCACTAAAACTTCATAATGTAATTTGCCTTAATTAGTCGGAGAAATCTGCGATTAAGGAAGTAAAAAAATACTTTTATATATTGCTGGCAATAAAAAGCATAAAAATTGTACTCTAAGCCTTGTGATACGTTTTGGGTTTTAACACATTGCTGACGTGCAATTCTTATCAAATCTGAACTTTAAAACAGTAGAAGTTCCTCCCTGCTCTGAAAGCCTTTTGTATATTGTTGTTCTAGATAGGTTTCCCAAGTTTATGCGTCGGTAAATATCTTTCAATGTACGAATTCAATACAAAATGTCTTACAATGTAAAAAAATGTGGACAACGTGATATAAAAGCGTTTTCTGTAAGGTACAAGCCACGCCCTCAGTCAATGATGTTTTTTGAATGAAGACGAGAATTCTCGTTTACCGTCGTGAATGTTAATTGATTCCCATTGAGCATTTCATTTTCGAATTTTGAACCAAAAAATTAACAAATTAAATGAAATAGAAAGAGGTTACATTTTATCAAATTATGTTTCTGGTTCAAAACAAGAAAACTAACAACGCTTGAAAATATCCATGGAACTATGAATAAAGAGAATTGACCGACGATATCCTTAAAATGGTGAAGCTTCAACTGTAACCGATTTCGCAGGAGCTCAGTACCGCCGGGGAAACTTCCACCGGTAAAATTCAATAGAAAATTTCTCGTTATTTTAACGCCTTATTAATACAAAATTTCAGTCATAATTATGGCCAAAAACAGTTATTTATTCTTACTGGTGGAAATTTACTTCAGTGGTAGTCAGGACCTGCGTTTCTGCCATATTGTGACAACCTTCACAACCGCCTGACAGTGTCAGTGAAAGAGATTGTAATACCCGGGCCAGACGCCGCCAGTAAAAAAAATAGACATTTTTACCATAATTGTGAAAGAAATTTTTCATGAATAAGCCGCTGAAATAAGGCGGAATTTTCTATTTAAAATTTACTGGTGGAAGTTTGTTTCGGTAGTAATCCGAAACTGTTGACCCGATGTAAAAATTCGTCGCTATCTTGTGACAACCTCCTCAGTTACTTCGCTCACAACTGATAGACTCTACAGTCCTCATCTTTATTCATAACTCCATTAAAATATCATGGCACTAGGTAAGTGAAGGGCGGAATGAATGCTTTTATTATTCGAATGAATCATTCGAGCATGCGCAAAAGTGTAGCTGCCAACCTTCGTTTCAATTTCTACCTGAAATTTTGCATCGAATTTTTTTTTCCTTATTTTAATTAGAATTAATTTAAGAAACAAATAAAAATATAAAAATCCTTTTTATCTTCAAAATTTCTGAAGATAACTGATTAAAAAATTCACGAAGGTTGGCAACAATGATTTTGTTTCTTTTTTTATTACTAAATTTCTGGTGGTGCCTGATTAAAAATATATACAAAGGTTCCGAACTACGTTTTTGCGCATGCTCGACTGATTCATTTGATAGTAAAATCATTCATTCTGTCCATCAATAGTACAAGGATTGTTACTATCGTAAATTGTTTTGATTGCTTTACTTGCACCATTAAATTGTATTCAACAGAAGAGCTCAAAAAGTATTACCTTGTGAACTCACAGTTTTCCAGGGTGAACTGAACTGAAAGTACAGATAAGACATTAAAACAGTACACAGGACAACAGCAAAATAGAAGTCCCTCACTGATCTGAACCGCCACCATCGCCACAGAAAACGGAGCATCTGAAAAAGAGGATGAAGAAATAATTAGATTTGACATCTTTCGTTTTTAACCTTCCGTCTACCAGACGGGTCCATTGGACCCGACATGTACATTCAAAATATTTATTCAAACCAGAAATTTCTTCAAAACAAACTAAATGTATAAATCAGACAATAATAAGTTAAATAAACAAATTAAATAGTTTTAAGTAAAAATTCTGGTGTAGAATCTTTTTATAAAACTTGAGTAAAATTTCCGGTAGTTCTAGGGTTAAACATTATTTACATTAAGGAGAGGATCTTCTGGGGCTCTGCCATGAACATGTCGGGAAAAATCCATTAACCCTAGATCTACCGGGAATTTTATTCAAGTTTTAATAAAACGTTCTACACCAGAATTTTTATTTAAAACTATTTAACTTATTTATTTACCTTATTTTTGTCTGGTTTATATACTTAGTTTATTTTAAAGAAATTTCTGGTTTGAATGGATATTTTGTATGTACCTGTCGGGTCCAATGGACCCGTCTGGTAGACGAAGGTTTAAAGCAATTACCCTGCATCGGATCTGCATTATTCTTTTAAAATTATATCCAATGCACAGTTTGAGTTCATGGGGGGTAACCTACTCGAAAAACGAAAAAAAATCAACGTTCATTTTTTAGGTGCGTCCGTAATTATATAAATACGTAGCACCTATAGTCGTCGTTCGGTCCGTCCATCCGCATATAACAGAGCAAATACTACCTAACCGAATGGTCTGAAATTTTAAATATATGATTATTGTAAAATTTTGTCGCGTCATTTCAAATTTTATGAAAATCGGACGTATAGTTTAATTACAGGGACAGTCAAAAGTTTTCCGTTACATTACGACCAATAGGAAAAAAAACTTTTCAAGTGCATTTTAATGATGTTAGAGCTTTTCGAACAGAATGAAATGGATATGCACTTATGACGTGCACTAAAATATACATTCAGTACAATATGCGGTGCAAAAATTTTTTATAAAACTAGTTATAGTACGAACGCACCTCATTTGCCACGTTTGACGTGTAATTTCCAACTTGTTTTGCATAATATTATACTGCACTATGTATTTCACAAAATGCAGAAATTCCCATCTCGATAGGTGCACTCGAAGTACCCTAAACTTTTTTGTGAAGTAGGGCACTTTCACACCCAGAAGGGTGAAAAAATGAAAAAAATATATATACCTAAAACCATAGCTGCCAATTCTTACGCTTTTCTGTGACACAAAAGTTTAATAGAATTTAATCAAAGAATGAAAAATTGTCGAGGCCAGAAGTCGAAACTAAAACCTCTGATTTAATATTAAGCTCTAACTATTGAGCAACCTACACAATCAAGGGGTCTTGTGTCCGACCCCAGCCTGAACACCTTTTCACTCAGTTGAAAAAAAAATCTATTCGTATACTAAATTAATAGGAGGCTAAACCTAAAAGTGATAAAATAAACTAAAATGTTTCCAAATGGTGGCTGCTTTAAATTTGAGGTAAATTTTTTTCATTAATTTTTCATTTTCGAAACATAAAAAAAACGATATTATTAAAATTTTTATTATTTTAAAGATTCGTCCTTCGATTAATTTTTAACGCTAGAACCGCCATTTTGGGGTCATTATGACTCCTGCTAAGTTGATGATAGAGGATTCAAACCAGAAATTTTTTCATAAGATATGTTAAATGTATGCAGCACAAAAATAAGCTAATTAACTAAGTTAAGTTGTTTTAACTAAAAGTTCTGGTGTAAAACACTTTTTATAAAACTTGAGTAAAATAGCCGGAGCACAGTGTCAGATTTTGCAAATCTAGCGGGAAAAAAGTCCAAAAATCGATTTGCAGTAATTTTACTTTTAGGTATTTCAAATAACATCTAACGCATTGGAGAAAAAAAGTGTAAAGGGATAGCAGCGTAACTCCACAACACCATCAAAAATCGGCTCAAAAACCAAATTTTCTTTTAACCTTTTTAGAATGGCGATTCTGTAGTAGTAATTGCTGTTGATATTTTTTGACTAAAAAAAACTTATTTTGTAAATATTTTTTAATGATAGCATGGAATCTTTACAACAATGTAGATACTTTGTATTTTACAGTTACAATAGTTATTTAGAAGTATTATATTTAAAAAAATAATTTTTTAAGTCAATATATAAATTATTTGAAAATTTAATAGCATATTATAAATTTTAAAAAGCTGCCAAAAATTTTGTACACACCGGTACATTGTAATATACAGGATGTCCGAAAAGTCTGGAAACGGTCGAATAACTCGAGAAATACAAAGCAGATTGAAAAACGAAAATATACGTGTTAAATATTTTTAAAAAAGCTACTCAGTGATGCCAAATTTGACCCTCGCAACCGACCCCCCGGGGGTCAGAGGGGGTCCAACTTTGAAATCTTGAATGATAACCCCCCATTTTTATTGCAGATTAGGATTCTATGGACAAAAATACGTAATTTTTGTATTTAACATTTTTTTCTAATATTCGTTGATCACGGTGCAATCGAGCAAATAAAACAGATACATATTTTGGTTTTCCCAATCAGGTTTTGACATCTCGAAATCTGATTGGACAGAACTTTCATCGTCAAAGTAACCGTCTTTTGCGGGAATAGTGTTTCTCGAAAACCATCAGTGGTGGTTGTTTCGATGACGCTTTATATGCTTTTTCCATAAAAATTAATAGAAATATATTAAATTAGTACTGTATTTGCATATTTTTTTATCCAGTCAATCATTTCAAAATAATAACCTGCGTATTTTGATTTTTTAACGTGTAAATATACATCTTCCCTCCAGGACTGAAAAAGGATAATCTTCATTATTTGAGGGCGGAGTGTGCAGATATTCTGCGTTTTGATGGCTTCTACTGTCTTTTTAAAACATCATCTAATTCAGGAGGCTGATGCTGGTATACAGTTTTTTAAAATTATTACTATAGAACAAAATATAGGACAAAATATTTAAAAAAAAAAAGACATAGAAATCTTTTTATGCAGTCTGAGGAAAGGATGGGGAAGTAGCGTAAATTTCAGTGGGGGTGGAGTTATTTGATGACTGATTAGTTACTGTAACTCCAAAATATCGAGTCGGGCAGACACTTCTTCAATAATTCTTATAAACGTAATAATTTATTGCAATTTAATTTAATATTTTTCAATTTAACATTTTTTTCATAATTTTAAAATTAATAATTTGAAAAAATTGAAAATTTTTTATCTTTTAAACTTTTTCATTTAAAAAATAATTAAACTCTTTAAGCTCTCTTGATTATTTCTGGGGAAGACGACGCTTTAATTTTCATAGGAGAAGGATGATGTAGAAAATTGTTTAATTATTTATAAATTATTACAATAAAATATCAAATGTGACAAAATACAGGGTGTTCGATAAGTTTGGAAACGGTCGAATAATTCAAGAAATTCATATAAGATTGAAAAACAAAAAAATACGTGTTAAATATTTTTTTAAAAGCTATTCCGTGATACCAAAGTTGACACCCTACCTCGACCACCTGGGGGTCAGAGGCGTTCCAACTTTGAAATTGTAAATGATAATCCCCATTTTTTACTTAAGATTCGGATTCAACGCGGGAAAATGCACAACTTTTGCTTTTAAATTTTTTTGAATCTTTGTAGATGACGGGGTAATCCAACAAAATGTTTCAGATACATATTTTGTTTTCTCAACCATGTTTTGCAATCACGAAATGTGATGGGCCAAAGCTTTAGTTGCCAAAGTGTGTTGCCTTAGCTGGAATTGTGTTTGTCGAAAACTATCACTGGAGGTTGTTTCGATGGCAAAAGTGCTTCATATGCTTTTGCCATGCAAATTAACAGAAATATATTGAATTAGATTTCTCTTTGTGTTCTTATTTTATCCATTCAGTCAATTCTAATCAATTAACCTGGGTTTTTTTTTTTTTTTTTTTTTTTTTTTTTTTTTTTTTTTTTAATATTTTGATGTGTAAACATGCCCATTCTCTTCCGAACAGAAAAAAAGATAATCTTCGTTATTTGGTAGAGGTAGGCTTGGATAATCGGCATTTCGATGGCTTCTGCTGTTTATATACATATATATATATATACTCTAAATCGTGGTCAGAAGGTGGGTGTATGGGATTTTTTTACTATTACTATAGAGTAACATATAGGATAAAATAAAAAGAAGTACATATAATTTTTTTGTGTGTGTGTGTGCGGACGGAGCAAAGAATGGGGAAGTAGTGTAAAATTCAGGTGGTGGTCGGATTGGAGATTTAGATCATTGATTAGTTACTGCAACAAGAAAATAAGGCTTAGATGCCGTACCTTCCCTCAGCCGTTGTTGTTTTGAAATGTTTGGCGATTTTTGGTTGGCGAGTTGGCAGTGTTTATAGACGTGGCAACCTAGTTCTGGAAACCCCGTTTTTCGGGAGAGCGTGTTTACCGGAGGCGCATTTATTTGATTTAATATGGCTGGAGTGCTGGGTGCATGTAATGTCAGCGATGTTCTTAAGAAGTATCAAGAAATTGTCTTTGAAAAGGGGGTGGGGGGTTAAAGTTTCGAGGAATAGGAAGATTTTGGGAAATGAAGGTGACGGTAGCAGGTATTTTGTTTTTCGACTTTTAGAAGATAGGGAGTTGTTTATTAGTTTTTTGAAAGACGTTGGTTTAGTGAAATCGAGTATGGTTTGTAGTGAATGTGATGGGGATATGAAAGTGAGAAACAGATGTAATACTTCGGATGGTTGTAGTTGGGTTTGTCGTAATAAGAGAGTAATGGCGGATGGTAAGAGGAAAGTTTGCGGTAAGGAGTTATCGCTTCGGTATGGTTCTTGGTTTAGCGGGCGTAGTAAGTTAAGTATTGAAGAGATTTTTTTATTGACGTTTGAAATTATTATTGGGACTAAGACATGTAGAATTCGTGAGCAGTATAAGTTTGGTAATCATACGATGGCAGATTGGAGGCAATTTATTAATGAGCAAGTTTTAGAATATATTGAAGCGAAGTCGGAGAAGATAGGAGGATTCGGAAAGATTGTGGAAGTGGACGAGTCGAAATTTGGTAAAAGAAAATATAATAAAGGTTATGCGGTTGATGGGCAGTGGGGTTTTGGGGGTGTCGAGAGGGTTAGTGGTGGGATGTTTTTAGTTGCTGTGCACGAGTCGAAATTTGGTAAAAGAAAATATAATAAAGGTTATGCGTTTGATGGGCAGTGGGTTTTTGGGGGTGTCGAGAGGGATAGTGGTAGGATGTTTTTAATTGCTGTGCACGATAGGTCGGCTGTCACTTTGAGAAAATGTATAGAAGAATGGATTGAGAAAGGTACGGATGTGTATAGTGATTACTGGAAGGCGTATGATAATTTGGGGAGTCATGGGTATCATTCATTGAGGGTTAATCATAGTATTAATTTTGTCGATCCTATTACTAAGGTGCATACTAATACCATTGAAAGTATGTGGAGGCATATACAAAGTACTTTGCCGACGTATAATCGTCAGAGTGATTTTGCTTTTTATTTGGCCACGTTTCTTTTCCATATTGCTTGTTATGATAAAAAAGTACCAATTTTTACTAAATTTTTTGAAATTGTAAGGGGGATGAAGTGGGAAGAGTATAAAACGGAAAATTCATGAAGCTTGTGGAGAAAATTTATTTTTGAGTTAAGTTTTAAAAAAAACAAGAAGTGTTTGTTTTTTGGAATTGGATGTATGTTTTTGTGGACATTTTTTTAAAAGAAAACGTGAAAGAAAAGAGAAGTGTTTGTTTTTCGATATGTTTTTGTGGAAAGTTTTGAAAAAAAAAAGTGTTTGTTTTGAGATATTTCATGTGTATTTTTACATTTTTTTTTTAAGAAAAGGACTCTTTTTATGGACTATATTTTTGAGTTAAAGTGTTCAAAGTAAGATATATATTTTGAAAGAAGCTAAATATTTTTGAATATGGGAAGTTACCATTTTGAGAGTTTGTGTAAAGGAAGAAGATGTCTGTTAAAGTATGTGGATAATTTTATGTATATTTTGTTATATTTTATTGTAATGTTTCCTGTTAAGTGTTTATTGTATATGTTTTGTGCATTTTTGTGTTAGACACTTTAACGAGTTTCGTGCATTTCTGTTATCGCGGCAGAGGGAGTTTGCTGGATCCAGTGATGTTTTTTTCGGTTAATGAGCGCGTAGCGCTCATACAACGATTACTGATTGCCTGTTTAGCGAGTTTTGTTTTTATGTATATTTTGCTTTATGAGTTTTGTACATTTTGAGATTGCTACAAATCGAGAATTGCTGAAATTTGAGATTGCTATACAGCGAGAACTGCTGAATTCAGTGATGTTTTTTTTCGGTTAATGAGCGCGTAGCGCTCATACAACGATTACTGGTTGCTATTTTATCGAGTTTTGTTTGTATAAATTTTATTTTCGTTAAGCCCAACATGCTCAGAAATCGGTGCTTGGCGACATTTGCTACTTGGCGGAAAAGGGGTTTTCTCGCCAAAAAATTCCAAGATGGCGGCCGGAGGAACTTATGACATCTGTTCCGGAAATAACAAGTAGGGCAAAATTATTTTCCATAATTCTAATAAATGTAATAATTTTTTGTAAATTAATATATTTTTTCAATTTAACATTTTTTTCATAAATTTAAACAATAGAAAAATTTCGATATTTGAAATTTTTTAATTTAAAAAATAATTTAACTCCTTAACTCTGTCGGGATTTGTGAGGCACATATATTCATTGTCAAAAGGTGCATGTGGAATTTGTTTTAGGCACCATTAACAAATGAATAATATCATTTAATTTTTTAATTAATGGATTTTTTGGTAGTTCACAAGTAAAGGGGACAGTTGAAAAAATACGGTGTATTCCAAATAAAATTTGTGTACGCGATGCGGTCTCGAAAGGGTTAACGTGTAATGATTATTTGCTGGGGAGGACGACGTGTTAATTTTCATAACAGAAGGATAATGTAGAATATTTTTTGTTTATTATTACAATAAAATAAATTATGTGACAAAAAATATAATCTAAAACATATTTGGCAGAACAAATTAAAAACAGATCAGTTTATTTTGTTCATTTTTTAAGCCCTAGAAGGGGCATTTATTAATGTAGTTCATTCAGTTAGTTCTACGTTCTTAAATTTTTATAACAAATAAGTTAAACCAATTGAACACTTAAAAAAATCAAACAATATGTAATAATCAATACATAAAACCCATTAAAAACTTAGGTACCGTTAAAAAGAAATCTAAATAAATTTTAAACTTTTTTTCTTTTTAAGTTGCAAATATTTGTATTGCAGATTTTGTATTATGCTTATGATGAGTGTGCACAAAATCATAAGTCACATGTAAAATACAAAAAAACATTTTTAAAAGTCTACGATTTATTACGATTTAATTTGAAGGGAAATTTTAGGGATTTTTTGGGTATTTACATTATCATATTGTTTAAATTTTGTTTTTATTTTTTAATGTTCATTTGGTTTAACCCTTACCGGTGCGGAGTAATTCTGTTTATAAACTGATGAAATGACAGACTGACATCAGAATTTATAAACGAGTTTATTGCCAAATACAAACTTTCTTGTTTTCAAGTACGTTATAAAAGGAAAATTTTAATTAAATATTCTGGGTGCCAGTAAAATAAAAATTATGAGTCCTTTTTTAAGGACACTGTCCGCAAAAGCTCTAACTTATTTGTTACAAAACTTTAACATTATATCGAAATAAACATCGAAATAACTGAATGAAATATATGAATAAATGTCCCTTCTCGGGCTTAAAAAATGTAGAAAAAAACTGATTTGCTTTTAATTTGTTCTGCAAATAACGTTTTTGTTTATATATTTTTTCACATTTTTTTATATTATTGTAATAATTAATAAATAATTAAACACTTTTCTACATTACCCTTCCCCCATGAAAATTAAAACGTCTTCTCCCCCAGGAAATAATCAACAGTGCTTAAAGAGTTAAATTATATTTTAAATTCCAAAGTTTAAAAAATCAAAATTTTTCAATTGTTTAAAATTATTGGTTCGTTCGGTAAGTCGTGTCCGTTTGGAAAAATCAATTTGTACCGGTAAATTCTATCATTTAATAATTAGACATTGATTCCTATATCTAATGTCTAATAATTACCGGGCAGGATTTTCCGGTGCGAATTGATTTTCCTAAACGGACACGACTTTCCGAACAACCCAATAATAAATTTAAAATTAGGAAAGAAATGTTAAAATGGAAAAATATATTAATTTACAAATAATTATTACATTTGTTAGAATTTTTGAATGTTTTCTGCCCTACTTGCTAGTCAGTAGTTGCAGTAACTAATCAATCATCAAAACCTATAATCCCACCCTCCTCCACCTGAAATTTACGCTACTTCCCATCCTTAGATCAGCCAGCACAAAAAGATTTTATATGTTTGTTTGGGTTTTTTTTGCTATGTGTCATTCTATATTTTTTTCCTTTATGTTATTCTATAGTGATAATTAAAAAAAAAACTTATACACTCCCATCCGGCCCCGAATTAGTGATTTTTGTGACAGCAGAAGACACCGAAGCACAGAATATCAACACACTCCGCCCCCAAATAATGAATACTATACTTTTTCTGTTGGGGAGGGGAGGTGCTTATTTACTCGTTAAAATATCAAAATACGCAGTTTATTATTTAAAAATGATCGACTTGATAAAAAGACATGCAAATAGAAAACTAATTTAATATATTTCTATTAATTTTTAAGGTAAAAGCATATAGAGCGCCATGAAAACAATCTCCACCGATGGTTTTTGAGAAACACTATTTCCGCAAAAGACGGCAACTTTGGCTTTAAAAGTTCTAACCAATCAGATTTCGAGATGTCAATACCTGGTTGGGAAAACCAAAATATGTAAGTGTTTTATTTGCCCAATTACACCGTGATCAACAAGGATTAGAAAAAGATGTTAATTACAAAAGTTACGTATTTTTGTCCGTAGAATCCGAATCTGCAATAAAAAATAGGGGTTATCATTCAATATTTCAAAGTTGGACCCCCTTTGACCCCCGGGGGGGTCGTTTGCGGGGATCAAATTTGGTATCACTGAGTAGCTTTTTTAAAAATATTTAACACGTACATTTTCGTTTTTCAATCTGCTTTGTATTTCTCGAGTTATTTGACCGTTTCCAGAATATATATATACAGGGTGTCCGAAAAGTCTGGAAACGATCGAATATCTCGAGAAATACAAAGCAGATTGAAAAACGAAAATATACTTGTTAAATATTTTTTAAAAAGCTACTCAGTGATTTAAATTTGATCCCCGCAACTGACCCACCGGGTGTCAGAGGGGGTCCAACTTTGAAATCTTGAATGATAACCCCCATTTTTTTTTGCAGATTCGGATTCTACGGACACAAATACGTAACTTTTGTATTTAACATTTTTTTCTAATCCTCGTTGATCACGGTGTAATTGAGCAAATGAAACAGATACATATTTCGGTTTTCCCAACCAGGTTTTGACATCTCGAAATCTGATTGGACATAACTTTTAAGGTCAAAGTTGCCGCCTTTTGCGGAAATAGTGTTTCTCAAAAACCATCTGTGGAGATTGTTTTCATGTCGCTTTATATGCTTTTTTCCATAAAAATTAATAGAAATATATTAAATTAGTTTTCTATTTGCATGTCTTTTTATCAAGTCAATCATTTTTAAATGATAAACTGCGTATTTTGATATTTTAACAAGTAAATAAGCACCTCCTCTCCCGAACAGGAAAATGATATAGTATTCATTATTTGGGGGGCGGAGTGTGTTGATATTCTGTGTTTCGATGTCTTCTGCTGTCAAAAAAATCTCTTAATTCGGGGCCTTATTGGAGTGTGTAAGTTTTTTTTAATTATTACTATAGAATAACATAAAGGAGCAAAAAAACAAACAAACATATAAAATCTTTTTGTGCTGGTTGATCAAAACATGGGAAATACCGTAAATTTCAGGTGGAGGAGGGTGGGATTATAGGTTTTGATGATTGGTTAGTTACTGCAACTACTGACTAGCAAGTAAGGCAGAAAACATTCAAAAACTCTAATAAATGTAATACATTTTTGTAAATTAATATATTTTTCCATTTTCACATTTTTTTCCTAATTTTAAATTTATTATTGGGTTGTTCGGGAAGTCGTGTCCGTTTAGGAAAATCAATTCGCGCCGGAAAATTCTGTCCGGTGATTATTAGACATTAGATATAGGAATGAAAGTCTAATTATTAAATGATAGAATTTACCGGTACGAATTGATTTTTACAAACGGACACGACTTTCCGAACTACCCAATAATTTTAAACAATTGAAAATTTTTGATCTTTTAAACTTTTGAATTTAAGATATAATTTAACTCTTTAAGCACTGTTGATTATTTCCTGGGGGAGAAGACGTTTTAATTTTCATGGGGGAAGGATAATATAGAAAAGTGTTTAATTATTTATTAATTATTACAATAATATAAAAAATGTGAAAAAATATATAAACAAAAACGTTATTTGCAGAACAAATTAAAAGCAAATCAGTTTTTTTCTACATTTTTTAAGCCCGAGAAGGGACATTTATTCATATATTTCATTCAGTTATTTCGATGTTTATTTCGATATAATGTTAAAGTTTTGTAACAAATAATTTAGAGCTTTTGCGGGCGGTGTCCTTTAAAAACGACTCATAATTTTTATTTTACTGGCACCCAGAATATTTAATTAAAATTTTCCATTTATAACGTACTTGAAAATAAGAAAGTTTGTATTTTCCAATAAACTCGTTTATAAATTCTGATATCAGTCTATCATTTCATCAGTTTATAAACAGACTTATTCCGCGCCAATAAGGGTTAAATCAGATGAACATTAAAAAATAAAAACAAAATTTAAACAATATGATAATTTAAATACCCTAAAAATCCCTAAAATTTTCCTTCATATATAAATGAAAAGAAACTTTTAACTTATTAAATCGGAAATTTCGTAGATTAAATAAAGAAAAAAATACTTTTAATTTTTAGTGGTAGGGAAAAAGCTAAAAGTAGGCAGCTATGGATACATGACACCTTTAAGCCTTCAAAAATGAGATTTTCAGATTATTGCATTTATAAAATACTTAAATAATTCTAATTTTCTTAAATAATTCTATATACTGGAACAGTTTTCAAAAGTTAAACCTCGCCTTATTCAGTCGCAAAGTTTTTGTAGATAAATAAAACGAATAACTTTATTCAAAAATAGTGGTATCATGATGGCTCGCGGGTCACAGGTTGTGCACCTCTAGGTTAAAATATTACGCTAAATATTTGTTTTTCATATTTATATTCATATTCATCTTTTTTCAGCTAACGAATATTATAATAACAAATATTAATCATAATTTAAAAGAACTACCTAAAAAGGATTATCCAAATCGCTTGCCGCTTCTGATCACTATTTCTATGTAGTAATCTTCGTTTTATTTAACGCTGAATTCCTTCTGGACAATAAGGTAAAAAATAGTATTCAGAAATAGTGGTAACAAGCGGTCCGCCGGTTGGACCAGTGATGCTAATTAAGTGTAATTTTTTTTTTTCGGAAATGTTTTAAGATTTTTGAATTTCAAAAAGTCCAAACACTGTGCTAAACATTCTTGGTCTGCAATTTTGAATTTACAAGCCCGTATAACACAGAACCACATTTCCCAATCCCTGACTCTCGTATTTCATTTGCAGAAAGCAAAAGGTTTTGTGACAGAGAACCAAAGGTACTTAACCCTCTCGCTGCGCAACCCGGGATTTCCTCGGGCAACGTAAAAGTAGCAAAATTTGCGCAACCAGAGATTTCCTCGGGCAACGTAAAAGTAGCAAAATTTGCGCAACCAGAGATTTCCTCGGGGATGCATTTTTTCAGTCTAATTAACCCTCCTGGATTATTCCCACCAATTATTTTTTATTGTAAATTTTGCCTTATTTAATCGGAACATTCTCCCGATTAAATTGGACAAAATTTTTTGGTTCGAAAAACCGGTGACAGAAGAATAAAAATTCTTAAAAGACGCTCGTCGCGAAGGGGTTAAATACGATTTTCGAGGCTATTTTGATAAAACAATTACGCAGCGAGAGGGTTAAAGTACAAAACTATGTGTCTTTAACCTTTCTGACTGAAAGTCGTTTGCCACCACAAGTTCCGAAAAGTATCTTTGCATTATTTAATTGCAAAATTTATGTCATTAAATAAAACATTTTTTTCTATACTAAAATAGTGGTAGCTTGGTGGTTTTTACTAAATTGTACATCATTCTTCTGCATATAACTCGATTTTTACACTTTTCGGTTTCGAAATACTGAACGATTTTCTTTCACATTGTCTTTATCTTTATACTGGGTGCATAGGAAAGTCCCCTTAACCTGAAAATACTTGCGAACGGAGAGAGCAGCTGTGCATGCGAGGTAACGGTATAGTAAAGCGACTACGCCCGACCTAATGCAAACGACAACAGCGCCCCTACACTGTAAACTGAAATGTCTTAAATTCAGACATTTAAGTGTCTGAAACGGAGTGTTCAATTTTCAGACGTTTTAAAGTGTCTTAATTTTTAAGATACTTGTATGCGTCTGAATTTCAGACACTTCAAACGTCTGAATTGCATCCATGTTTGACCACTTTGACAAACATTTTTTCACCTTTTTTTTTTTTCTTCTGTAAGCATTATACACTGTAATATATATATATATATATATATATCCCTAAAAATATGGAAATTGTAGCCACTCGAGACTCCGGTATAATTTACATATTTTAATGGAAATTTTCTGATCTAAATTCCAAAAAAAAAAATCCGTTTAGTTTGTGCATATTTCTGTATTTAAAAATTTCCATTTAAAAAGATAAAATATACTTTTCAAGGACTACCCACCATATTTCAACAACCACCTTCCCGAAGACTCACGTTACATCTAACTTGTATTCAATTCTACTGTAAACTTTTAATATTGACCCGAGGTGGGATTCGATCTCAGGTCCTGTTGTATAGGAGTAGAGTGCGTTATCCATTCGACCACGCTTTCATCGGCCGTTGTTTGAAATAAAGTATTTATAAAGCACAAGGCAATGTTTTTAAGGGGACCGGGTAAGTCCTATCTCCGCCATGTTAAATTCACCAACTTTATGTACTTTTTTCTCAGAAATTGTGAAAGACAGAGGTCTAGATTTTTTAGAGTAGTTAAAATAATATGATTTACGTATTTTAACAGTCCATTTTCTTTCTAAGTGAAACTCAAAATTAATTATTAATTATTTATTGAAAGTCATTTTTAAATTATCACTTTTGGTAAGATTTCACTGCCTAAAATAAATAATTCTCAACAAATCATTGAATCTCTGTGTTAAAATATACAATATATCATAATATAAATATTAAATGGAAATCTGAGTTTTTAATTTTAATAGATATTGAAAAAAAAAAAAGACATAAACATGAAAAATCTAAGTTTTCAGAAAAAGTCAGATTTAAATGGCCATTAAGCTGTGAAGTATTTTTAGAAAAAATGATTAATTTGAATACTTATTTCTTTTATATATATAAATATGTGTGACACAACGTTGGAAAGATAAAAGTTTGAACTATTTAATGATATAAAAAAGTAAAAATCGATTTTTTAGTTGAATTTCGCTTTCCCAGTCCTCTTAAGTAGCAGTAAGTTTTTTTTTTTCCAATTTAGTACAATTGTAAACATTTTTCACACAGTGTTGTAGTCGTAAAAAAATTAGAGGTTACACGTTAGAGGCAGAGGGTATAGGCTAAAGTCATGTATCGAGTTTTCGTTGTAGTTTTATTTGAGAAACAGGGTATACGGAGTATTTTTTAAAAATCCAGAAGGTATACGGCGTATACCCTCCACATCCCTGTTACACATTTTCTTTCTAGAAATTTGAATATGTGGTATTTTAACCTTCCGTCTACCAGACGGGTCCATTGGACCCGACATGTACATTCAAAATATTTATTCAAACCAGAAATTTCTTCAAAACAAACTAAATGTATAAATCAGACAATAATAAGCTAAATAAACAAATTAAATAGTTTTAAGTAAAAATTCTGGTGTAGAATGTTTTTATAAAACTTGAGTAAAATTTCCGGTAGTTCTAGGGTTAAGTTCAGCTTTTTTTTTCTACCAGAGGAATTGTTAGAGTGCAGACGAGGACCCCCCCGCCAGAAGCCAAGGGATGCACGCCATAAAATAAAGGTTTTAAGTAAATTGGGTTATAAGTTGAACATCAATAGTAATGTACTGATTTAAAATATGAAACTGTTGTTTATTTCCTATTGGTCTTTGAACTGTTATTAAAAGGAAAGTGGACTACAAATTTTTTTTTAAATTTAAATAGAGATTATAGGGGTTACGAATTAAGTAGTTTACAGGGTTTAATTAGTTGACTTCTAGAATGCAGCATATAATTAGAAAATCCTTTTCTTTTTACCAGCAAACGAATAAAATTGTTTCCAGATAGACTACTTTGACACCAATAGATGGCGGCACTATTCATCTTAAAATTGAATGTTTAATTTCGAATCCAAAGAAAAATTCTTCTGACATGAGATATTTGATGTTTTGGAAATGTATAAATTTTTATTAATTTTTGTTTGTGATCGAAATGAGTTTTCTATTTTTTGATGAATAAATTACCTATCGAATTATAAGCTATCTTCTTTAAACAGGTTTTTATAACGGTAAGTTATTATGCAATCAAACTTTTTTAAGACAGAATCGTATGGGACTGGGCAAAATTTCACTTTCAGCATGGTTATACCGTATTTTTTTAAACGGACTACAGAACATTATTTGTTAAATGAAACTCAATAAACTGTAAATAAAACTGAAGTAAACCTCTGTATAACGGAAACTTGGCTAAAATGAAAAATTTCATGGTTTCTGCGAAATAACACACATTCTAAGGTTAAAACAAGCTTTTATTGAAACTTTCGTACTTAAATTTTACATTTTCTACACAGCAGCCCGCCTCTTGGATACGAAACTGGTTTGAATATAAATATATAAATCATGTCTAATATACGTGGTTTTTGAAAGTGGGGAATGAATAATATGGGTTTGTCCTTGAAAAGTTACGTTTTATCTTTTAAATGGAACTTTATAAATACAAAAATATGCAAAAAAATGGAAATTTTTCTGGAATTTACGGGAAAAAAATTACATTAAAGTACGTAAATGGGTGTCTGAATAGCCAGTACAACTTCCATATTTTAACGGATATATTTTACAACGTATAAAGCTTAAAAAAAAAGAAGATGGAAAGACGGTTGCCTATTGCCGAACATGCAAGTTGATCAAAGATGGATGCGATTCAGACGTTTGAAATGTCTTAAATTCAGATGCATACACGTGTCTTAAAAATTAAGACACTTTAAAATGTCTGAAAATTGAACACTCCATTTTCAGACACTTAAGTGTCTGAATTTCAGACATTTCAGTTTACAGTGTTTATACCATGATCATAGTAAGACACTTAAGCGTCTTAATTTCAGACATCTATGGTGTCTGAAACTTCATATTCAGACACTTAAGTGTCTGAATTACTTTTTCAGTCACATATGTGTCTGAATTTTAGACGCCTTTATTTGCAGTGTAGTGGCGAAATTTGGAAGATAGCCATTGTAAATCAAAAACGAAAAGAGATAAAGCAAAATTTCCCATTAGAAAGTTTTAGAACATTAATTAATTAGTACGAAAAGACATTGGGTTCACACGGAAAAGATAAAACGTCACCTGTATACCCAAAAATGTCCGAAACCGATGAGCGAGGATTCTACTTTGTATATTCACATTTCAGAAATGTAGCAGTGCGCAATTGAAGATTGTGACGTTGTACTGTACTGTAATGTCTGTAAACATTTAATTTCCAATGCATTTAAAATTTTAGTTTAACCCTTTTAGGGGCAAAATAATTCTGTTCGTAAAAGGATGAAATAATATACTGACATTAGAATATTCAAACGAATTTCTTAGAAAATAAAAACCCGCTAATCTGCACTTTCATTACAAAAGCAAAATTTTATTAAAATATTCTTGGTGCTATTTGTCAGTTTTGGAATTAAAATTAGGTGGTTAGACCGTCTAGCCACCGCCCTTGAATGTGTTAAATCTATGTCGTCGTATTGAAGAGGCTTGCAATAGACGTTCCATGCTGAGAAATATGCATGCAGAATTACTCTCACGAATACAAACGTGTATCGTGAGACATGGAGAACTTTTCGAACATGATGAATATTAATTTTTATCACTGAGAGACAGTTTGTCTTTTTTGTTTTTTTATGTGATATTATCAGAATGTATTGAGGTAAGTACGTATTTATGCAATAAATTGTGCGTATTTCTTCATCCTTCTGGCTATTCCATTCAAACGTTTACACAAAATGGTATGCATCGATTTCGGACATTTTTAGGTATACAGACGAAAATTTATCTTATCCGTGTAAACCAAATATCGTTTCATACTAATTAATTGATGCTCTAAAACTTTCTATGTAAATGGAAATTTTACTCTATCTCTTTCCGTTTCCTCCTATCTTTCAAATTTCGCCACTAGGGACGCTGTTGTCGTTTGAATTAAATCGGGTGTAGTCGCTTTACTATACCTTTACCCTTTACCCCACTTGCATAGAAAGTAGCTCTCTCCGTTCGCAAGTATTTTCAGGTTAAAGGGACTTTCCTATGCACCCTGTATATTACGAGGGTTATTTGGGAAGTAGATTCCGGAGTGTAATGATTTCCGCACCCGACAGATTGCGCTAATCTTCCTATGCGGTATCGAGTCCGCCATGACTGAAGAATATGTCATAACAAAAAGTTCATATGGTGAAACGCAGACTCGTGTAAATCTTGCGCTAAAGCTTATTTAACCCTTTTAGGGCAAGGTACTTGTATTCGTAAAATGTTGAAATAATTGAGTGACACCAGTATTTACAAGAAAATTTATTTGTATACAAGTAAAAGTATATATTCGCTTAATTAATAAAATTGAAATTTTCATTAAAAAAATTCGGGCGCCAATGTGGCAAGTAGAGATTAAAATTATGTGATGCTGTGACGGCATCGCCGCCCTTGAAGGGGTTAAAACTATAGAATGTCCCGCCAACTATGAAATTCCTTCTGTAATTCACGTTTTGAATGAATGAAAGAACAGCGCATCTTCAACATGGCAAAAGCTCAAACGGACCATTTTTACAGAAAAAATCATGTGCATCGTTTTCTGGGTCAGAAAAGGAGCATATTAGTGGATTTTACACCCAAAAATAAAACCTTCAACGCCGCAAATACGAAGAAACATTGATAACGCTGCGACATATGCCTTTTATAACAAGACACGGGGTTTGCTTAGTGATGTTGTCATTTAGTTGCCCGATAATGTCAACAACTCACTGCCACATGTTGCCACGAAGATCTGTTCTCCGGCAGCGAGGGTTTTGTTCTGTGAATTTCTGGTGATTCTGGCCCAAGGCTAAAGAATTTTTTACCCCGCCCCTGTCGCGTTACCAGCGGGTTTAGCTCCAACTGAAAATTGTTTTATCTATTTTTTTAACCTTAACCCCTTAGCCCTTTGAAGGGCGGTGGAATATAATAAATCCCACTTAATTTTAATTGCGAAATACCCCATTGGCGCCAGAATTTTCGGTTGAAAATTTGAATTTTATTAAGTACGTGAAGAAAAGCCTTTACCTATTTTGAAATAAATTTGTTTTTAAATTCGGGTGCCAATCAATCATTTCGGCATTTTATGAATAAAAATACTTTGCCACTGAAAGGGTTAATTGTCACGCCCGTTACTTTCACGGGCAGTGTAGGCTACTTTTTTTTATGCAGATTATTTGATTCCCACCAGTTTTTTAAAATAGTGTAATTGACCTTATTCTCGAATCATTTTATCTGCCATTAAATAAGGTGAATATTTCTACTTCAAAAAAGTGGTGGCAATCAAACAACCTGAATTTAAAAAAAGGTAGCCTACACTTATTGGACTTTAGGTACTAATTAATAATAGGTATTGGGACGCACATTCATACTCTACAGACTTGATCTCCTCGTCTCAGCAGTCACTCTTAGTCTTAGGCTGTGAATACTTTACTTTTGTAATTCGGAATCCAAGGGAGATTTCGGATAAACAACAATCAAGAAAGAGACATCGAAATATGCGATCTCCCGCACACTGAAGGTTGCTGTGAATGAAAAATATGGACGGTATCTTTGCCTCACACTTCCCTCGCTCTTTTCTTTTGTATAAAATGGTTTTTATGGAAACTTCTTTGCACTGATTTCAAGGCTTCTAAAAGTGTTATTCTTACATGTAAGATCTTTCCATACCAAAGCGAGGACTCACTACAGCTTTTTATTTGTCTTGTTTTCTGTATCTCGTACCGTTTTCAAGTAAGAAACGCTAAATTCGCAGTTTGCCTTTAGGTGGCGCTGTAAGTGGTCTCATCTCGTAGCCACTTTACTATACATAGACACCAGGTTTATGACAATATCTGTCGCCCTTATAAAGTTAATCAGGGGAAAAGGCTTTAGTGTACAGTAGACCTTGCATATATTTTTTCAATAAAAAGGTACTACTTGGTGTCCCAAATATGACTGATGGATTTTAAAATTCCCTGCAAACGGTGACAGATATTAAAAAAATTCTTGCAGGAGTGTTATGTAAGATGTCCGGAGTTTGTATGCTGCTATTCTCAGTTTCAGTTACAAATAGCATCGATAGATGGCGCTGCAAGCAACAACCGCTAAATACAGGCTCGATTTTTCGGCCTCTCTCTTCTTCCATGCGAAAAATGAGATTAAAATGTATTGAATGGATTCCGAAGTACCAAAAATTAGGTCTGGACTGAGCGCCTATTGCTCTCAGCGCCATCTATTGTTTGAAATTTGAACTAAAATCAAGAATCACAGTACAAAAACTCCTGACATCATACATAACCATCCTGCAAGAATTTTTTTAATACCTGTCACCGTTTACAAGTTATTGAATTTTTACAATCCTTCAGTCATTTTTGGTACACCCGGTACATTGCATCAACTATTTCACAATGTGCAAGTATGACAAACTTCCAAGTGCACTTTCTTGAAGGTAAAAAACATATTACTGTTTCTTTTTCATAACTTACGTTAGAATTCTGTTGATACTTGATAACTTGAATTATTATCCCCAATAATACGAAAACTTCTGAATGCAAATAAATAAATAATAAAAACATCCCACCCTTTTATAGAGAAATGTATAACATTAAGCTTTCTAATTTTTGGAAACTTTCCCTTTATTTAATTAAATTCCACTTTCTATTTTCATTGAAAGAAAATGCACAATATTTTGGACAATGTTTTAAGTAGGAAATACAGACTAAAAATACAAATTCAAAGCTAATGTTCGTTCTAAATTTCCCCTACTTTCCTAGATTTTATTAAAATTTATGATATGCGGCATCAGTCAAACATTTTGAACCTGTCACATCCGCATAAACATTAATCAATTTCGCCAATACAGAAGTAGATTTTTAGGATAAACTTTCAAGAGCTATATCAATCTTCTTCATTTTCATGTTTTAAAGATAAAATATATCAACAGTTATGCATAAAATGTGCACTGTAAAGAAAAATTGTTTCGCATTTCCACGAATGATAGAAATATTTTTTTTTATTTCTGTGAATAATTGTAATTTATGTACATAAATATATTTACAAATAACTAGAAAATATAAGGTAAATATTAAAATAGGTCAGTACTTAAAAGTAAATGTGCCCGAAAAGAAATTTCACAAAAGACAGTTTATAAAAAATTTTCGCCTAGAAATATTTTATTAAATTAATATACACTCTTTTAAATATTTCATTTTCAAAGTAGTTTTCTTAAAGATCCTGTTTTTTTTCTTCTCAAAAGTAAGCATAACAAATATATAGGCTAGATCTCGTTTGGGTTTCTGTTTGTTCTCAGTTTTCAATAAAAGCAAAGTTAAAGCACTTTTTTAAAAAGAGCGTTTTAGTAATCAGCAAATATTACCTTTTGAGATAAAAAATGTTTCTTACAGTTTTTGTCTTTTAAATAAATTATAATTACCACAAAAACTTCAAAGAATAGTAATTTTGAGGGAAAAAAATAACGCGGATGAAAAACATTCTGTTTTATTTTAAAATAAGATTATCACAAAGACAGGAAATTTATATTCAAAACTACTAATATGTAAATTATTTTTTGAAATTTTTGTAGACCGTGATATTGCTATTTCTTTAGAACTGCTATTAATTCAAATTTTAAAATAGTCATGCGATTCTGTTGCAAGTCGAATGGAATATATTTTTATTAAACTATTTTTTAATGTCATTCCTCTAAAATATATATAGGAGAGACTGTAGGTGTTTTGGCGCATTTTTATCATGGAACTATGAATAAAAAGGAATTGACATGTACTCAAAATGGTGACGCTTCAACTGTAACTGGTTTCGCAGTGGTTCATTACCGCCGGGGAAGACTTCCACCAGTAAATTAGAATAGAGTTTTCATCATATTTAAACTCCTTATTAATTAAGAATTTAAGTCATAATTATAGCCAAAAACATACTTTTTTTTCTGGTGGAAGTTTACTTCGGCGGAAGTCAGGTCCTATGTTTCAGCCGTATTGTGACAACCTATACAACCTCCTGTCAATGTCAGTGAAAGAGATTATATTACCCACGCCAACTTTCACCAGTAAAAACGAAAAGAATTTTTTACCATACTTGGGAGAGAAATTTTGCACGAATAAGCCACTAAAAATAAGCCGAAATATTGCATTCAAAATTTACTGGTGGAAGTTTGTATCAGAGGTAATTAGAAACTGTTGATCCGATGTAGAAAATCAGCCGCCATCTTATGACAACCTCCTCAGTTACTTCAATCGCCTCTGGTAGACTCTGCACAATATGTCCCCTCTTCTTTATTCATAACTCAATTATTTTGATTAATCACGTAACAGGTTCGTTTTATTTATTTATTGATTTTTTTTTTGTCATAATAAACTAAAAATAGGGTCGAAACACAACTTTTCCGCACTGAAATATTTGCCTTAAATAATCCAAAAATGTCTGGCATTAATTATGAGGAAGACTACAGTTAAAAATTAGTGGTATCCAAAAGCTTTTAATAACGAAGCAAGCAAAACTCTTCTTGCACGTACAGTGTACGAGCAAAACTGTTACGTGGTTAGAATGATCGTAGTTTGTGTTTGGCCACCGCACCCTGAATACTAGGCGTGAACGCTGACACAAAAATGGCAGCTTCCGAAGGCGGATTTTATTTTTAAACATATGTATGGTCCCTTAAATTTACACACCAGTATTTTATAAAAGATTTCTTTTACTTATTTAATATCAGAAAAATAAAGCGGAATAAACTTAAAAAAATTATTGGTGCGAATATTTAAAGGACCGTTAGCACGCTAAAAAAATCCCCCTTCAGCAGCCGCCATTTTTGTGTCAGCGCTCAGGCCTACTATTCAGGAGGTGGTGGTTTGGCTGCTGTCATCGGAATACTCAAGGCCAGAGGACACGAGTGTGACGTCATCACTAAACGACCGACTTCTCACTAGTGTTGGAATTCATGCCGTAAAACTTCGAATAACAATTTCCTTTTATTTTATTTGTGGAATATTTATCATCTTATAAAACAATAATAACTATTTAAACTTACTGGTGAGAATTCGGAATCCCTAAATATAAATTCAGTCAAATGTGGAATGCCTCAGTGTTGCCGCATCTGGCTGATTTTTATTGGGGGATTCCAAACTCTCACTAGTAAGTTTAAATATTATTGTTTTATAAGATGATAGATATTCCACAAATAAAATAAAAGAAAATTGCTATTGAAAATTTTCAGGTATAAATTCCAACACTGGTCAAAAGTCGGTCGATTAGTGATGACGTCACACTCGTGTCCTCTGACCTTCAGTATTTCGATGGCAGCGGTTTGGCACACATTAGCATCTTAGTTTGCCACATAGAAATAGCTTATTATGTAAGTTTTTTTTACCATTTCATAGCTTTGAAAAGGCGCTAAATGATTTAAAAAAAATTCCACTACTCTGTAAACTGGTAAAACCACCATATTTCATATGGGATTGATTCATTTTTACCTCACAGGCTATCAAAGCCTGAGAGCTTATGTGCCCGCCGGTTCTGTGTGTGCGTACGTGTGTACGTACGTATGTAAGTACGTAATGCGATAACTCTTGATAGAAGCATCCCATTTGCTTCAATTTTTTTTCTAGTTTCATCCTGATAAGGCGCTTTCCAGATTAGTTTTGGGGGTTCATTGGTTAAGGATAAAGGGGGAAAAGGGGGTTGGTCCACCCCTCTTAATTCAGATAAATGGGTTTTTCATGCAGAATTATTAAATTTGCTCCGAATTTGGTATACCGGTTAATTATGTTAAGGAGTTTCCCTGATTAATCTTGAGGGTTCATTGGTTAAGGATGAAGGGGGAAAAGGGGGGCTGATCCACCCCCTTAATTTAGATAAATGAGTTTTTTGTAGGATTATTCGATTTGCTCCAAATATGGTATACCGGTTTATTATATTAAGGAGCTTTCCTGATTAGATTTGGAGGATCATTGGTTAAGTATAAAGGAGAAACGGGGGCTAATCCCCCTTCACTTATTTTTTTTAGGGGCATTATTCTTTAAAATAAGAGTATAATATACAATTAGTGTGAATAGCCTGTAGGCTCAATGCCATCAGTTTAGCTGGGCACTTTTCTTTTTTATTAGAATAGATACCAATTTTTCCGCTTTTCTGTTACTACTATTTTTTATTTGTAAAAACTGCCTTATTAACACACTGTTTACCGGCAGTTTCCCATGAAATCTCTGTTTCGAGAAAATGGAAAGTCAATTGCCTAGATAGGTTATTCGATTTCATCTGTCAATAAATAATTTGAAAGTATTTGGATTTCATATAAAATTTCGTATAGTCTAATAAAATTGGCCAACTATTTGATACAAAGACGTATTCTTTCTGACAAAAGCTTGATTATATTTTATTGAAGGTAAATAGAGTTGACGGAACTAAGGATCTAATGCACGCCTTGCTTCAACAATGTATTATTTTAGAAACATGACTATACTCCTGACCGGTCAACAAGTACGACGGGTGTTTTTACTTTCTTCTATCTTTACAAGAAGAAAGTATTGGATTCATGAAAATTTTCGACGGATTTACACGTTTTAGGGGTCAGAGATTCCAAAAAACATGTTTTTACAAAATGTCTGTCTGTGACTCTGTGAGTCTGTCTGTCTGTCTGTCTGTGTGTATGTGACACAAATTTTGTGGGCGCTCTATCTCAAGAACTAATGCACGGAATTTAATAAAAATTGATATTCAGTTAGTGCCTAATACAAATTGATGCTGATTAGTTTTTGGTGTAAATCGCTCAACAGGTGGCGCTGCAATGCTGCATTTTTCACGATTTTCGCAATAGCTCTATCTCAAGAACTAATGCACGGATTTTGATCAAACTTCAGATTTAGTTAGTCCTTGATATGAGTTGATGATGATTACGTTTTGGTGTAAATCGTCCAACAGGTGGCTCTGTTATGATGAATTTTGCAGGATTTACACGATTTCCCCAATAGCTCTATCTTAAGAACGAACGCACGGATTTTCATCAAACTTCAGATTAAGTTAGTCCTTGATATGACTTGCTACTGATTAGGTGTTGGTGTAAATCGCCCAACAGGTGGCGCTTCTCTGCTGCCTTTTCCACGATTGCCTCAATAGCTCTATCAATAGAACTAATGGACCAATTTTCATCTAACTTCAGATTTAGTTGTATGTTGACACAAGTTGTTGTTAATTAGGTTTTGGTGTTAATCACCCAATAGGTGGCGCTGCTATGCAGAAATTTTCACGATTTTCGCTATTGCTCTATCTCAAAAACTAATGTACGGATTTTCTCCAAACTTCAGATTCAGTCAGACGTTGACATAAATTGTTGCTGATTAGGATTTGGTATAAATCACCCAATAGGTGGCACTGCTAGGCAGCATTTTGCTGAATTTAGACGATTTCAGCGATAGTCATATCTCAAGAACTAATGCACGGAATTTCATATCGTTTGAATCCTCATGAGATGCATAGATTGCCATTTAATTTTGGCAGTGTGATAGCGAATTTTGAAGTATTAACATGTATGAGATAGAAGAAAGTTTTGGGATTGGTACATCCGACTAGTTTTAAGTAGGGGCCGTTTGAAAATAAAAACCATGCGAAAGAAAATTTTCCAAAAACCAATATATTTTCAGAATTACATACATTTCTCTATTTTTCAACAAAGCTGTCAAGTTTGTTTAACCCTTTATCTGCTGCATTATGATCTACTGAAGTTTTTTTCATGTAATTTTTTTTTTCAGTTACTTCAATGAAAATTAAAGGATAAACAAAAAAGAAAATACTCAACCGTGAGAAATTTAATTATTTACAGGTAATTAATTAAAGTGGTACTTTAAAGTACCGTCAGTACACTGTGACTAAAATATCGTAACAGAGAACCCACAAAGTATTTCAAATGGCACCAGAAAATATTTTCGATTTAATAAGTACGTGAAATATTGACCTTTTTTTTCGTATTTGCAAATAAATCGCTTGGCAAATTCCGGTGCCAATCATTTATTTCAACAGTTTAGAATTAAAAATGCTTTGTCCCTGAAAGGGTTAATTTTTTTTTTTAGGTTTCGATATTGTTAGCAGTCCTTTAGTTATGTGACGTCTATATTCCAGGGACAACATGTTCTCTCGCATCTCCACATATGCAATATATAAATTTACATATGCCATTTCTAGCATAGCAAAAACGAGCCGGTGCCACAACTTTTTCGATTTTCTACAAAAAATAACAATGAAACAGAAAAGAAATACCAGGGAAATCATTACTACTCTACATTTTAGTAATTGCATTTTAAAGCAGATGAAAATGATGTATAACTACACAGACAAAAAGTAAACAACAAGTTTTTCTCCAACACCCATTGTACTGACGGTACTTATAAGTATCACCGAGTAATTCAACTGTTAAATCAAATACATACACCGTTCACCTAAAATAGCTAGTCAAACTGTATTCTAAAATCATAATGAACAAATAAAAAAAATCCAACCGATATCTGATATCCTTTACTGTGTTTGCAGCAATAAAAAGACGAGCGTGACAATCTGTACAAAATGTCGGCACAAAACCCATCGTCTGTGTTTTTGATAGCCTCCTTCCTCGCTATAATAACAAACCTAGAACTACTGCTGCCATGTATCCGGATAAAGAGAAGTTAAAAGAGTGTTTTTGCAAAATACCATTAGAATATTAGTGATATTGACTATGGGATGAAAGTTTAAAGTGAGTGGTACTTAAAAGTACCGTCAGTAGATAAAGGGTTAACTATTTACCACATCTTACAAGTAGATTTTGAATACCCTCTTCATATAAACTTGCAGCCTGCTCCGATAACCAAGAGGTCACGGCTTCGTCATCGTTGTAGTAGTCGCCGCCAAGTTGATGTTTGAGATAGGGGAAAAGATGGAAATCGCTCGTAGCAAGGTCGGGGCTGTAGGGGGGGAGGGGAACTTCACAGCCAAAAAAGTCCAATAAAGCTCGGGTCTGAGCTGCGGTGTGAGGCCTTGCATTGTCATGGAGTAGAAAAATTCCTCTGTCAGCGAGTCGCGTCTTTTGTTTTGAATCGCTCTACGACAAAAAAAAAAAATATCACTGACTATGCCTTACACGGGGTTCGATAATTTTGAGCATTTTAAAGATACAGAACAGACTGTACAAGTTACCTACACAGCTGCAACTGAACACAGTTGCTCCCAAAGATTGCCGGGATACGACGCAAGCACTCATTGCGGCGCGCGCGCCACCTATTAATGTATAGAACGAAACGGTCGTTACTTAAAAAACACGCCTCGTATTTAACCCTTTCACGGGCAAAATATTTCTATTGCTAAAATATTGAAATAATTGCGTGCCACCAGAATTTCACAAGGAGTTTGATTTGAAATTTAATAAATTTTTCTCTTCACATGCAATATAAAAGCAAAATTTTTTTCGAAAGTTCTGGTACAATTTCAGTTCTTGAGAATTAAAATTTAGTGCGAAGTATACTTCCCACGGCCTTAGAAAGGGTTGATCATGGAAATATACTATTAAATAGGCCATTTTTTCTTTTATAAAATGGTCGTAAGAAAACTCGTAAAAGTTGGCAGCCATGATTTTGAGGGATGTTACATTTGACACACTAAATCTCAATGCAATATTTCAAACAGAAATTTTATTTTATGAATGTAAGTTATTTCTGTACAGTATTTATTTGCTAAATAATATTTTCCTACGATACATGTTTATTTGAAATGATCTGGCCATAACACCATGTAACACAATTTTTGTAATTGAGTAATCAGTATCATTATCTAATTGGTTCTATCATAAAAACATGAAAAAAATTTACTTCCCTTCCAAGACTTTGCTTTTTCGGCCAGGACAACGAAAAGTTGAAATTTACGTATTGTCATTAACCCCTTAACTGTTTTGCCAGAGTACCGCTCGGCCAAAAAGAGTTTCCTATCTTCGATACTAAAAGCTTTTGGATACCACTTAATTTTAACTGTAATCTTTGGTTTGTTAAATGGCATACCTTTTTCGATTGTATAAAGCCAAATATTTTAGTAGAAAAAAAGTGATGTTGCGTCCTTATTTTTACAGTGTATTTTGTGTACAGTTAAGGGGTTAAGGAAACATACGTAAACAGTTATGAGAAAAATCTCATTGACTGTGGGGTACCTTGGAAATTAAAAAGGAATCTTTATTAGTATCAGACTTATGAAACAGACAGTAATTAGTATTCAAGTAAGACTTTTCGACAATTATATTATATTAAAAAAAACTCTATTAAAAAAAGTGGTACCAAAGAAATAAGAAAATGTAAAAGTTGGCAGCTATGTAAATACCACTGTGATAGCCACAAAAGCAAAGTTTCAGCGGTATAACTACTCTTTTCTACATACTTGCAGCTCAATTAACCCTCCAGCTGCGGGAAACGCTACTTTCGCGTTCAAGTGGGCTACTTTTTTAAAATTCAGATTGCTTGATTCCCGTCATTTTTAAAAAGCGTATAATTCGACTTATTCTCACATTATTTAATCTGTAATTAAATAAAGTGGCTATTTCTACTTCAAAAAAGTGGTGTAAAGCAAACAATCTTAATTTTTAAAAAGTAACCCACTGAAAAAGTTGCCCGCGGCTGGAGGGTTAAACAGAAACTAATACCGTCTAACCAGAAACAGAACTTTTTGAAAATTTGTTACGGAGTGTAAATTTAAAGCTAATGAAGCTCGATATGTTAACAAATCACATTCATAATTTTAGAAATCAATGAACATTTTTCTAACCAGGAAAAGTCAAAACTCATTTTAACACTAGAACGCACAGCAGGAGTCAACTCGCCTCCGACCAAATGTTGATTAACTGTCAATTCGAACCAGAAATTGTTTAATTAAAAATGTTAACTATATCCCACAGAGAAATTAATTAAATATTTTAAAATAAAAATTCTGGCGTAATGTTTTTTTTTATATAAAATTTGAGTAAAATTCCGGTGCGGACTATTGGGACTATTGATGCATATATGCACCGTCAAAAGGTGCATGCATAATTTGTTTTGGGCACTATTCATAAATAAACTTAATATTACCTTTTTTAGCCCCTTAACCTACAATTTTCGTTTCAGCAACCTGGGTCCAAAACGTAAACAAGATCGCACAGCCTTCGAGCCAATCCACGGGTCGGCAAATCGGTCCTAAGTTGTACCAAACGCGCACGACTTATGGAATGCAAATACATGTGCAAGATACAACTGGTTTAACTCTGTGGAATATTTGATAAGTAATTACAACTTGATGTAATAATTGTGGTAGTTATACTACAAACGTTTTATTAGTAATCCCGTTAACCTTTACTGTCGCGCACGGGCCATACCCGTGATAGTTACATTTGTCACGACCGATGTACTGCGGGCCATGCCCGTGATAATCAGTTTTGGCCAGAATACAAGCTGTAGGTTAAAGGGTTAATTAGAAAATTTTCGATACTTCATAAGTAAAGGTAACTGTTTTAAAAAAGCTGTGTCAACCAAATAAAATTTGTGTAAAGGATGCCCGTCCCGAAACAATTAAAGGTGATTTTTCTAAACCACTGCTGGTGGTTAGAAGTGATTGCTTAAGAAAATCCTCAGAAGAAATTAAATCAATATATTTAGCACAAGCTGTGATGTACGTATATTATGCATAAAATATACATATTTAAGATTTATGTAGCCGTAATCTGAATAATGTTTTCCGAATTGTATAACAATTTTGTTTCAATTTATACATCGCATCATTTATTCGGAGATAATTTCGCATCCAGTTTGAATCACAATAGAGCATTATAAATCACATTTTGAAACATATTTATTGAAATAAAGCTACTATTTCACGATTCATTATTAGTTTTTGTAAATTTAAATCTAGTTATTAAAATGTATTCAGTTACTCTTATCTTACACATAACTGAGTACAAGTACACTTTAACCCCTTAACGGTCGCATTAAATTACGGTTTAAAAATTCAAATTGCTTACTGCCCCCACTTTTTTGAAAAAGAAATATTCACTTTATTGAATGACAGGTAAAATGATACCATAATAAAGCCAATGACACTATTTTATAAAACTGGTGGGAATCAAACGATGTGAATAAAAGACACAGCCCGTGAATATTAAGGGAGCGAGAATTAAGGGGTTAATGCTAAAATATCTTCATCAAAGTTATTCAATGTTAGCAGAGGAGGCTAGGAACGCCAATAGAGAAATTTAGTTTTTTGAGAGGTAAATTACAAAATTCCGCTTTTCAATTATTACCACTACAAATGTCAGAAAACAACAACTAGAAGAAAACTGGAAGATTCATTTGCCCCTCGAGAGGCATGAATGACGCCCGCAAAATTTAGAAAACTGCACCCCGGAGGGAAAATTTGGGGGAGGGAGGGAGGTGCATAGCATGAATAAGTGACCACAGGCCTTTCCAAAAATATGTCACACGTGGGAAAAGTTAGAAAAATGACCCCCTTTGGATCTACTATCGCCCCTCTTGGAATACATCCTCCCCCGTCTCTTTGAAATACCATTTCCAGAAATGTATTACTGCGCACGGTGACTATATAGAAAAGGACTAATACAATGTAGCAATTTCATAAATTTCACTCACTTATTTTTATGTGAGGGCCAAAACTTATTGATACTCCCTCGTATATACATTCTTTCACGAGACATATGCCTTGATAAAAGAAGATAAAAATTACTCTTCCTTTAAAAGTGGTGGGAAATCCAAAATTTAAATTTTAACGAAGAAAATAATTCAAGGGTTAATGGGTTAAACAAAATTTACTATTAAATTGCTGTGGTCTGAAAAAACCGTACAAGTTGGCAGCCTTGATAATGTTTATGTTTATAGAAGCTTCCTTTCCCCCTCAATTTTATTTATTTTAATATAATATTGCTAAGTAACGTTAGCTATAAATATCTAAAATAAGAGTCTTCAACCTGTGGCCCGCGAACCACCACGCAACCACTATTTTAGAAGAGAAAGTTTGCCTTATTCAACAACCGAAACTTTGCTATTAAATAACCGAAGATTGCTTTCCGTAATCTGTGGTGTCGGTTTCAGGCAAAAAAGTTGAAAACTAAATCTAACGAATATGAAGTATAATTCAAAATGGTAAAGTTTAGAAATGCTCCATGGCAAAATATTATACCATGAGTTAGACAGTATGATTGCGAAAAGAGATGCTACCTTTTATCACATATTTAAGCCTTTATGCATAACTCACGGCTGCAAATCCTGTAAGGTAAATCAGGGCTCGCAGCGTTCCTAAAATTTTATCACTTTACTACCACTATTCTAAAACAATATCTTTATTGTAGACATTATTGGATATGTTAAAAGAAACGACCACAAAGATTTTAATTCGGAGTCGTGGTAAAAAATGTAAAAAAATACTGAAACTACAGCGCCTAGAATAAATAGTATGGAAATCTACTATGCAAACAGCGCTGAAAAGTTGTATTCCTTAAATGTGCAATGATGCGGAAATCCAATGAGCCGATTGCAGCGACATCTGCCTTATATTTTCAAATTTCAATGTACACATTGTATTATAATAACGTCTAGACCAAATCGTCTTGGAGTTTTAGAAAATATCCTGCAGATGTCACTGCGATCGACTCCTTGGATTTCAGCATCGTTTGACATTTAAGGAATACAATATTTTAGCACTTTTTTAATTACTTCTGGGATAGCCGATTTCCACACTATTATTCTAGACGCTATACTGAAACTCTGAGTTCCCTGTGTAAACTTTGTTTTGTGAATCACTCAAGGTTGTCACTCATGGTAAATAAAATATGTTTTTCGCCGTTTTGACAGTGTGCTACTTTTTTTTTATTCAGATTGGTTGATTGGAACCAGTGTTGCCAGTGGGCTACTGTTTAAAAATTCGACGTCTTTTCGACTTCTTTTTAAAAACCACGTCTTGATTGGCACCAAATTTTTGAAATAGTAAAATTGTCTTATTTAATGACATATTAATTAAGGCAAGGGGTATTTTGCCATTTCAGAAAAGGGGTGCCAATCAAGAAATCTGAATTTAAAAAAGTAGCCCACTGGCAACACTGATTGGCACCACTTTTTGAAATGGTATAATAAACTTTATTTTCGTCTTATTTAATCTGTCATTAAATAAGGCGAATTTCACTATTTTAAAAAACTGGTGGCAATCAGGAAATCTGAATAAAATAAAAGTATCTCACTGGCAACATTGATTTTATGAATAGTGTTGCCTGGTATTCCGCGTGAATGAGAGCTCTAAATTCTCTGGACACCACTCATTTCTTATAGTTTATTTCGCCATATTTAATCGCCGCTAATTATGCGATTAGATAAGGCGAAAAAAATTATTTTAAAATACAGGTGTCCGGAGTATTTGGAGCCCCGATTTACGCGGGACACCTGGCAACACTATTTGTGAACCAGTCAAGAGCGTGGCTCGTGATTCATGCGCAAGGGATGGGGAGTAACCATTATAAGTACATAAATAACACTTCACTTCATACCAATGAAATTCTCTCTCAAGTGAAAGTGTGCAATTTTGTATGAAATTAACCCACTGAACACGAATACAGAGTTGCCAAGTCTCCGGCTTTTTGGATACCAGTATTTTAATACAGAAAATGTTGTTTTATTTAATTGGAGCATTTGGGTAATTTAAAAGAACAACATTTTCGCTAAGATAATAGTGGTTTGCAAAAAGCCGGAGACTTGGCAACTTTGCGAATATCACCATAAAAAAATTTCATTGACTCTTGATTCTGAAACATAGATGTGCAAAGCGGGGAATTTCTCAAAAAAATATTTTTTTAAATTAATATTTAAAAAACATATGAAATGTATATATATTTTTTATATATTTTTTTTCTATATATATTTTTTAACAGAAATCGATTTCTAGAAGCTTCAAAGATGTAAATCTAGGGCTACAGCTCATTCCATCAAGCAGCTTTTGAGTTATGCATAAAAAATTACTGCATTACAGTTTGTTTTTCAACAATATTAATCCCTTAATTCTCGCTCCCGTCATATTCTCGGGCTGTGTCTTTTACTCAGATTGTTTGATTCCCACCAGTTTTATAAAATAGCGTAATTGACTTTATTTTGGTATCATTTTACCTGTCATTAAATAAGGTGAATATTTCTTTTTCAAAAAAGTGGTGCCAATAAACAATTTGAATTTTTAAACCGTAATTTAATTCGAGCGTTAAGGGGTTAAATTCGCTTGTGGTTATATTCGTGTTAAGCACACTGAATTCGTTAAGAACGAAGTATTTTTACGATGAAAGCAATAACTTCATCAATGTTTGTTGCACAGTGTAGTTTATGTTCGTTGACATTTCACTTAAGGGGGCTGGTCACTCAGCTTTCGATTTCCCCTCACTAATGTAAAGTCTATGGGCATTGGATGCATTCGTACATTTAAAATATCACCTTGGGAAATTAATACTTTTAACTTCTTTTTTTGTGTACACTTCCTAAAAGATGTCCTTTTTTTTCCTTAATTCTTAAAATATTACTAAAGTATAGACTTAATTTTATAGGAAGTGTTAAAATCTTACTCTCAGTTCGCCCGCTTCTAAGAAAATAAAGAGACATCATTTAAAAAGAGTACACAGAAAAAGGATGTTAAAAATGTGAATTTTTACGAGAAGATATTTAAAATATACGAATGCATCAAAAGTTTGCATGATTACGGAGGCGAATTTCGAAGCTGAGTGACCAGCCCCCTTAAAATCATAATTTTTCATGGTAGCCATATTTTTACACCGAGAGATAACCTTAAAATTTTAATGGTTAATTCATATTCTATGACCCCAAATTAGTGTAAAAATACATCGTTTATTTAAAAGGAAAAAATAAGTTTTATTTTGTAGGCTAGTGAAATTTAAATAAATAAAACCACAAGGCTTAAAACTCGACCAGAATTATTATTATAAACTATTTGGTAGGTTCTGGATAACAACAATGATTTTTCCCTTTTATGTACGAGAAGCATAGCTGCTATGATTTACGCTTTTTTATTACCACTATAATCTAATTTTTTTTTATTTTTTTTTGCGTTATTTGACCCCAGATTTTGGTGATTAACCCTCCGTCTACCAGACGGGTCCATTGGACCCGACAGGTACATACAAAATATTCATTCAAACCAGAAATTTCTTTAAAATAAACTAAGTATATAAACCAGACAAAAATAAGGTAAATAAATAAGTTAAATAGTTTTAACTAAAAATTCTGGTGTAGAACGTTTTATTAAAACTTGAATAAAATTCCCGGTAGATCTAGGGTTAAATAAAGCAAAATTTACTACAAAACTTCAGTAGTGTAAGCGTAAAAGTTAGCAGCTTTCCGAAAAGAAGGATTTTAACGTTCCAGCCGCGAGCGATTTCTTCAGTGGGTTACCTTTTTAAAATTAAGATTGTTTGATTCCCATCAATTTTATGAAGTAGAAATAGTCTCTTTATTTAGTTACAGATTAAATAATGCGAGAATAAGTTGAATTATAAGCTTTTAAAAAAGTGGTGGGAATCAAGCAATCTGAATTTTGAAAAAGTAGCCCACTGGAACGTGAAAATAGCGTTTCCCGCGATTGGAGGGGTAATCAACTTTCAGAAGAAAAAAAAAGTTAACCCTTAAATGCACGATTTTTTATTTTGTTTCGATAAAATTATATATGATACTCTGAAAAGTTTATAACACAGGAAAAAGAATGAAAAAAATCAGAGATATATTTTTCATCTAATACGTCAATCTTTTCTTCTGTTGCACATCTGCAATACATGTAAAAACTACTGTCGTGTATCTGTTTTACGCTAAAATACTGCAAATTAGTAAATACTCCCTTTAACCCGGGAATGCTCGCGCATATCCAGGATATGAACGATTAATACTTTGCCACCAATAAATTCAAACAAAAATCGTCATTTTATTTAATCGTTGTCATTGCTCACAAAAATAATTTGACGATTACTTTTCAAAAATTAGTGGTGAGAAATGTAATAACCGTGCCCAGCCTGGGTATGACATACCCAGCGCGAGCAATCTCGGGTTAATTCCCATAAGAGAATACGTTCTAGAAATTACGTAGTTCAGAGAATCTGACTTTACACCAGAAAGTTTCAATGATTAATTTCGTTCTACTTAAATACGGAATGTCTGTTTTTTAATTAAAGTACATATTGCTATTTTAATTTTCTGGTTTGAATTAGGTATATGTGAATAAAAAAAATCTATTAAATTCAAAACAGTGTTGTTTGCATATATGCAAAGCTGCGCACTAAAGCGTTAAACAAAAGAATCAAACTATGGAATATATCATCAATAAAATTTATCTTATTTCCTGTTCTTTTATTTGTTCAATTTTAGTATGAATTTCAGGAAAAAAATTAATGAAACAAATTGGCATAAAACAAACAGACAACAACAAAAAAAAACATATACAAGTTTCAACTTTCTAGATCACAGGTTACAACTTTAAAGTTATTTTAATACTAGTATTTTTGAAAAAAACATTTCGTGGTAGCAGCGCTTTCACTCTGTCCGTTTTTTGAGCACCACTTTTATTTAAAGAACAATCTTCTTTATTAATTTCTTAGAAACATACCGGTTAGAGCGTATTTCTTGTAATTGTTTCAGAAACATACCAGGAATTTTATTCCAAAAAATTACTGGTTTCTTAAAAATGTACCAGTGGGAACCCCGTGGGAGGTTTTAACCCTTTCAGGGGCAAAGCAATTCCATTGCTAAAGTGTTGAAGTTAAGTAGTGACACCGGAATTTGAAAACAAATTTATTTGTAATTAAGAAAAAGCTATATTTCACGCACATAATAAACCGAAATTTTTTTTACCAAAATTCTGGTGCCAATTTGGCATTTGGGAATTAAAATTAAGTGGTTTCATAAACATACCACCCCCGCTCAAGGGGTTAAAAACATTTCCAACAAAAATAATCTTCGGATAGGTTTAAACAAAATTGAGCAAGAGAAATCTATATAGAAAATTTTTCAATTAAAACAGCGGTATTCATAAACGGACAGAGTTCTCAAACAATTCTTTTTTCTAGCTAAGATTTTAAAATTTATTGTCTTTAATAAAATATTTCCTGTCTGTAATTTTATTTGCTAAACATCACCGCATTCATAATTAATTTAATTACATATTATCTGTTTTTTGTATTTAAATAAGTAAATAAATTATCATTATGAATAACTCACTTTCATTTTCAGTGAATTTCATTATCCATACCAAACAGATAAACAGTACTCATTGTTTCTTTAGTTTCAAGAATGGTGCACTATAAAAAGAAAACATACACAATTTCAATACATCATTTTTCTATATAAGTTCTATTAAATTAAACAAATTTTTCGTATTACAACATATTGTCAGAGTAATATTATAATATTCAGTGGCGTGTATAGAGTGAGTTCAGGAGGGGATTCATAACACAGTTTTCGTGTAATAATTTTTGCCTTATTTAATCGCAGAATTTGTAAAAATCCTCTGCAATTAAATTAGGAGAACGTTACTTCGAAAATAGCGGTGTGACGGCAGAGTCGCAAATGGGTGGAGGCGCTGCCATCGAAATACTCAAGGCTAAAGGACACGAGTTGTGACGTCATCACTAATCGACCGACTTCTTACGAGTGTTGGAATTCACACCAGGAAAATTTTGAATACCAATTTTCTTTTATTTTATTTGTGGGATATCTACCATCTTATAAAACAATGATAACTATTTAAACTTACTGGTGAGAATTTGGAATTCCCCAATAAAAATTCAGCTAGATGCGGAATTCCGCAGTGTTGCCGCATCTGGCGGAATTTTTATTCTGGCTAAATTTATATTTTTTCCAAATTCTCAGCAGTAAGTTTAAATAGTCATTATTGTTTTATAAGATGGTAGATATTCCACAAATAAAAGAAAAGGAAATTGCTATTCAAAATTTACCTGGTGTGAATTCCAACACTAGTGAGTAGTCGGTCGATTAGTGATGACGTCACAACTCGTGTCCTCTGGCCTTGAGTTTTTCGATGACAACGGTGGAGGGGTTAGAGACTAGTGTTGCCAGGTGCCCTTCGTTAATCGGGGCTTCAAATGCTCTGGATGCCATTATTTTTAAGTCAGTTTCTTTGCCTTATCCAATGGCAGAATTAGCTGCGGTTAAAGATGGTAAAATAAACTTTAAGAAATGAGTATTGTCCAGAGCATTTGGGGTCCTGATTTCCGGGGGACACCAGGCAGCATTAGTATAGACGGCTCAAATTTACCGGCGCCCGGTTCTCTCAAAGGACCCATCTCGGTTCCTGTATATTATAAGTAAAATATTGGGTCGTTCGGAAAGTCATGTCCGTTTGGGAAAATCAATTGGAACCGGAAAATTCTGCCCAGTAATTATTAGAGATTAGATATCGGAATCAATGTCTAATAATTAAATGACCTAATTTTCCGGTGCGAATTGATTTTTCCAAACGGACACGATTTTCCGAGCGACCCAATAGTAAAGAAACAGATTTTTTACGTAAGATTTTGAAGTTAACCCCTTCAAGGGCAGTTGTTCATTTTTGGACCACTTAATTTTAATCTCTAAATGCCACATTGGCATCAGAATATTGAAATGAAAAATTTTCTTTTATTAAGTACGTTTGATGGCCTATTTTGTACTGGTTGTTTTGGGTGCCTTCCGATGTCCGGTAACGGTGATTGCAGTGGTGATTTTCCGCCGGAGCATTGCATCCTATGTCATTTTTTGGTTGGCGCTCCGGTTTGGGTGATCAAGTACGGCGGATGGTGGAGGGCCTTTGTCATAATTTGGTTGGCTCGCTGGTAGAGTATTCAAGTACGTGAAAAAAAGCTTTTTCTTATTTTGAAATGAATTTGTATATAAATTCTGGTGTCAATCATTTCAGCAGTTTGCAAATAGAAGTACCTTGCTGCTGAAAGGGTTAAAATAACTAACAGAGAAATAAAGTATAACTCGGAACAAGAGCAGTGTTGCCAGTGGGCTACTATTTTAAAATTCAGGTTTCTTGATTGACACCACTTTTTGAAATGGTAAAATTCCTCTTGGTTTAGCCTTAATTAATATGTCATTACATAAGTGAAATTTTACGATTTCCAAATAATGGTGTCAATGAAGAAATCTAAATTTTTAAAAAGTTGCCACTGGCAACACTGATTCCGAGTCGTATATGATGTGCATATAAATGTTATTACAAAGCACTAAAAATAGGTGATTAAAATACAAATTCCCCTGCACTTAAGAAATCATTGCCATCATAGAATGGTTAAGTCGGCCAAACGCCGGAGGGCCCCACCTTCAAAGTTGCCCTTTGTAGCTAAAAATTTATATATGACCGAGGCGATTTTGGTCAAAGATTTTTTTTTTTATATTTTGTTACTATAGTGATTTGAATTTTGAAACAAATATGCGATTAGTACTAAAAAATAAACTTGTTAAATAATTATCTTTCAAAAAGTAATATAAGTACATAATTAATTTGACCCTGTGTAATGGCCTATTTATATTCATCCTGGGGATTACACCCATAATAGTCTGAAGAAAAAATATAAAAAAATACTTACATAATTCCAATACAGTCATAAGGAATATTTTTACAATGAAAACGCTAATATTTATTAAAGGCTAGTTAGCGAATGCCGCCATATTTGCGACAACCAATTTTTATTGTCTAAATGTGTTGTTTCCGATTGTTATTGTTTTAGAACCACTTTTTTCAGACAAACTTTTTTGCATTATTGAATTGCTGAAATTTTGAGATTAGATAAGGAGACTATTTCTGGGCAAAAATACTGGTGTCCAATTAGAATCAACACATTTGGAAAATAAAAATTTCTTGTCGCGAATATAGCGGTTTCATTAGCTAAGTTTTAATATACAGGGCGTATCAGTGCAGCGGTTACAAACTTTCAGGACAGATAGAGTACACCTAGAGGATGGGAAATCACATAGCAATGCATGGTCGGAATATAACTTACAAGACTCAGGGACAGTATGTAAATTTAAATTTCGAAATCAATATGTATGCAGCAGCTTGCAAAACAAATACCAAGCTTAAAAAGCTAAACTTGTTTTTTGTAATTGGAAGTATGTTTCTATCACTAGCGGTTTAAGATAATCACCATAATCTATCTCTATTCCGAATTATTTGGTAATAGAGTTCTGCATCAGACTGCATCTCGAAGCTATCATCTGCAAATGTTGACCGGCCCCGTGGGTCGTGTCGAGCCGGCGCTATTTTTCTTCGTTCCGGGTTGGATTCGATTTGCGTTGACTGTTTCGGGTTAGGGAAAGTTTCGGATTGAATTTTAATTCTTGAGGGTCAGACTCGAGTTTTTAAAACGGATCAGGCTCGAGTTTTTGTTTGATTTTCAGGTTTTTGAAAAGAAAGTCGAGAATATGATTTAAGATGGAAAAAAAATATTTGAGTTCAAATGAGATTTTACATTTTCCTTTTTCTACATAAAAGACAAAATTGACGCTGGACGTATAATTTTAGGCTATTTTCCATAACCGAATTAACCCTACACTGCCCAATGATGCATATTTTGCCGATCGTGCATGCCTTTTTCCCCATTTCTAACACCAATGTAAAATTACTTCTTGTATAAGTAGTGGGATAAGTAGGTAGCAGATTTGCCAAGTCTCCGGCTTTTTGCACACCACTATTATTCTAAAGAAAATGTTGTTCTTTTCAATCTCCCAAACGTTCCAATTAAATCAAACAACATTCTCTGTATTAAAATACTGGTATCCAAAAAACCGGAGACTTGGCTGCTCTGAGGTAGATAATTCTTGAAGGTGCCGTTAAGTCAGGGCCTGATTATTAACGGGACAAACTCCGACCAGAGAAAAGGAATAGAACTCTTTGCTTTATTTACGACAGTAATTGTGTTTGAATATGGTGTTTAAATAAAGCGAAAATTTCTCTTAAAATTTACTGGTGGAATTTTGCCCCGTTGTTAATCAGGCCCTGCGTTAGGTTGTGCTACTATCGAAAAGGAAGCATACGCAGTTCTCTTCCCTTTGAAAAAAAATGAACACTACCTATATGGCACTAAAGTAATTGTGATAATTGGCCATAATCCTCTAAAATTTCTGACAATATTGTGCTTCTTAGAGTGCACGCCTTCAGCCGTGGGTTCTAGCTCTGCAGCAGTTCCAAGGTCAGATAACAAGTGGACATGCAAAACTCTCCACTAATGGGAAGATTATATGCTTCAAAACATTGGACCAAAAAACTTTGCATTATCAGACGTCGGATTTTTTTTTTTTTTTTTTTTTTTTTTTTTTTTTTTTTTTTTTTTTTTTTTTATGTGTTATACAATTTAACTTCACCGAAGGACATTTATTCTAGACCAGGGGTATTAAACTGTTGCCCACCCGATACCACTAAAATTTCACAGTAATCATTGCAATATCTAATTATCAAATCTCTGCAATTGAAGAAGTCGACTATTTCTTTAAAAAAATAGTGGTATACGGCGAGCGACAGTTTGACACCCTCGTTCTAGAACTTTAAAATATTAGTATTACAATGGGATAAACCCGGGCTTCGCGGATTACGGAATATAGGTGGAAACCAGGATTGCCAGTTTGGACTCCATTTTAATTCAGAAATTTTGAGTTCATACCAGAAATAAACAATAATATTTTATGCTTGATTTAATAACAGACACATAGGAAACGAATAATGTAAGAATTCTCCTTTCGAAATTTACTGTATGGATTTGAAATTCGGATAAATATTGGAGGCCAAACTGGCAACCCTGGTGGGAACCGTCATATGTATTAATTCTAATGTTAACCCATTACCCGCTGGTGTTGCTTTCACGCAACGGTCTAAATAAATGCACATATTTAAGTTATTTACTTACCCACCACTATTTTTGAATTAAAAACTTTGCCTTACTTAAAGACATGAAATTTCAAGATCTTATAAAGCGAAAATCATCTTTCAGAGTTTGTGGTGGCAAACAACGTTCAGCTAAAAAGTTGAAAATTTCAACCTTATAGTTGTGGCAGTTAATGGGTTAACATCCTTTTTTCTCTTCACATAGTAAAAGCAGAGCGATGAGTGAGGTATTTTTTGAAAGGTTCTGCAAGCGGCTTTTGATATAGCATTTATATATAGTAGTATAGTACTAATATAGTACTTATACATCGTTAAAACACGTTGTTTGATAAAAATAATTGCAGATAATAAAAAATTAATGAAAAACGTATCAGCAAATAATCTCAAATATTGCGGTGAAAAAGCCTCGAAGCACGGGTTTACTATTTTTATTTTTATTTTTATTTTTTTTTAATTGATAACTCTGACATATTTTTTACATTTAATATATTTTCTAGAATTCCCACTAACAATACTACAAATCATATTTATATCAAAAATAACAATAATGCATTCAAATGAAGTATTAAAAGCGATATTTTCATATTGGCCTTATGTCAGGAGTTAAGAGCCGAAGAAATATTCAAAGATCGCTCTTTATAATCAGCTGCTCATTTGATTCCTTTTCTTTAGTCGATTAAGCGCGAAATTCGATTAAATGTATTAAATTTGTGTTTTATTTATATTTTACTGTTTTATTTATTGATTGACGAATGTTTTAATTTCGTTATGGAATATGAGCTGGAATCAAATGATGAGCTATTTATATTAATTTAAGTGCCAACGGATTATCTTTTGTAATCGTCTGCACGCTATACAGCAGGGGTGTCAAACTGTGGCCCGCCGGATACCACTAAAATTTTAAAGAAATTTTCGACAAGTTGAATCGCAGAAATTCGACGATTACATAAGGCAAAGATAACTATAAAATTTTAGTGGTATCCAGCGGGCCACAGTTTGACACCCCTGCTATACAGGTAGATTTTTTTTTAAATTCACATTTAAAAATTAATTTAAATAACAATAAAAATTGAGTTAATTGCGAAACAATTTTCAAATAAATTGCGATACAGATTTTAAACAAATTGCATTTGGAAGTACATTATTTCTCCTTTTCGATGATGTAAAAATTGGAAATGCGCGGTGTTTAGAAGTTTTTAAATAACGCAATAAAAGTTAATAAAAGTTACATTTAATCGTCTTCTGTTGCCACCGTCAAAATGACGTCAGCCTTAGGCACGGAAACGTTTCCCCTTTATAATATATTAGGTTGGAAACTAAGTTCCCGCAGTTTTTTTAAATAGAAATTTTCTACCGGAATTTATATTTTGTTTTTTGGATAGAGTTAATTTTTGTTTAACTTCAGTTCAATAAAATGGAGTGTCAAGTTGAGAAAAGGGAGCATTTTCGACACTTCCTCCTCTTTGCTTTTAATCAAAGTTGTAAGGTCGCAGAAGCTGTTCGCGACATTTGTGCTGTGTGTGGGGAGGGTGCCATAGCTGAAAGAACTGCATATGATTGGTATGCCAAGTTCAAAAATGGAAACTTTGACATCAAAGACGCATCTCGTTCTGGCCGTCCAGTTGAATTCGATGAAGAGCGATTGAACCAACTTTTGCACGAAGATTCGCGTCAAACGACAAGAGAACTCGCAGAGAAAATGAAATTCTCCCACATTGCTATAGAGAAGCATCTTCACTCGATGGGAAAGGTTCAGAAGTTTGGAGCATGGATTCTGCATACTTTAAGTGACAAAAACAAAAATCAACGAGCCACAATCTCCGCTGGTTTGCTCGCTCGTCACCGCTCAACTCATGGAAACAAGCAACGATTTCTTTATCGAATCGTTACTGGCCACGAAACATGGTGCCTGTACACTAATATGAAGCAACGCAAGGAATGGCTAAGCCCCGGTAAATTACCAACACCGCGTGTGAAACAAGATCTTCATCCACGTAAATCGATGTTGTGCGTATGGTGGGACTGGGAAGGGATTATCCATTACGAATTGCTTGAACGGAACCAAACAGTCAACGCGGAACTTTATGTTCGACAAATGGAACGAGTCAGCACGGCTATTCAAGAGAAAATACCTAATCGGCAGCATGGAGTCCTTTGGCTGCACGACAACGCCCGCCCTCATATCGCCAATATGACCAAGGAAGCCATTCAAACGCAGGGCTGGGAAGTTCTGCCGCATCCGCATACTCTCCCGATTTGGCACCAACGGATTTCCACCTCTTTCGATCACTATCAAATGCTATGCGCGGAGTTTCGTTCAATACTAATGCAGAATTGAGAGCTTGGTTGGATGAATTTTTCGAGTCGAAACCGAGGGATTTCAACCAACGAGGTATTGAAAATCTTGTTGAACGTTGGGAAGAAGTTGTAAGCAACAAGGGAGAATACATTGTTGATTAATTATTTGTTCTTTTTTATTGAAAAATAAACTTTTAAATAATTTTAAAAAAACGGCGTAAACTTAGTTGCCAACCCAGTTGGAATTCCTTAGTTGACATTCCATTTAAACCCTTTCGACTCGGGCGTCTCTTACACAAATTCTATTCGGTTTATACCACTTTTAAAGTGAAGTTTCCTTCAAGTACACAATTTCAAAAATGCTGTAATTAAGTAAGGCAAATTTTATTTTCCTTTATTACTGATGCCAAAAACAAATTTTACAAAGAAAGACGATGTCCAGTCAGACTGACATACGAATGCAAAGAGTTAATGACATGAAATTTAACTCGATCAAAAAAAAAAAAAAAAAATTCGGAAGAAATAAAAATGCCTTTAAAAACACGGCGGGAACGTAGTTGCCAACCCACTTGGTATTTTATAGCTGACATTACATTTTAATAATCTGAAATTTAACATAAATTAATTCCATCAAAAAAACAGAATATAGATTCCGATAGAAAAAGTGTCTTAAAACAAACTGCGGGAACTTAGTTGCCAACCAAATAGGTAAATAGTATCATAGCTGCCAACAACTTACGCTTTTTTGTACCACAAAAATTTAAATAGAAATTTTTGTCTTTATTTAATCGCCAAATTACGATTTAAGAAGGTAAATTTACTAGTACATTTTTGTGGTAAATAAAAGCATCAGAGTTGGCAGCTACGTAGTACGTGGTATTTTTTTCTTTTTTTTCTTTTGATACTGTTTAACCCTTTAGTGCGCAGCTTTGCATATATGCAAACAACAATTCTTATTTCCAATAACGTCATTTCAAATTCATAAAAAACTACAACTGTAGTATCATAGCAATTAAGTCCACTTTTAAGCGACAAATAAACACAATTTTCCCTCTAATTTTCCCTCAAAGCGACAATTTTTCCTCTAATTCATCATACAGTTTTGGCAAATCTGTTTTTACTCGGCCAGCGATGGCATTTTTCGTGACCATGATTAATAAGTCCCGTATATAGACTTTTACGAGCAGATCTTCTCTACCAAATCGTTCTTTGATTTGATGTATCGCTTGATGATAATTAGCAGCTGTAGCTGGAAAGCTCTCCACCACTCTGGCTGCTTTTGAATTCGAAACGAATGCTTGTATTAAATATTGAAATTTGTGAGATTCTGAAATACATTTATCTTCATGTATCTTCTGAAATTGAGACCAAAATGACAAACAGTCCTTAACATCACCGTTAAATTTCTTCAATTCAATCTTCGGCAGTTTAAAACTTCTCCTCACAAGAGATTCATTCCTATTTTCAAAAACGGGTGACTCCAAAGAAATAATTTTTTCTTCCACTCCAGTGTTCAACTCAAGGTACCTATCCCGATATTCTTCGGCTGCTTGAAAATCTTCTTCACACTCCTTCTTGGAGCCTTCCTCTATCAGCAGAATGCTACTGATATTTTTTTTACATTTATCTAATCTTGCAAATTTATCTTCTAACTGCTTCTGTAAAACAGAAAGACTTTTTAGATCAATGTCCAGATTCAGTAATTCTTTTGTAACTTTATTCGTGCGCGATATAAAAGCTAGTCTAAGATTTTCCTTTCGAGTTTCAAAGCTTTTAAATCCATATTCATTGCTATGTCGGTCCCACGTTTACGCGCCAAATGTTATTTCTAATAACTTAATTTCAAATTCATAAAAAACTGTAGTATCATAGCAATTAAATCCACTTTTAAGCGACAAATAAATCTGATTCAAAGATTAAGAAAAGCAAATTACGTAATCAAAACTTTCATATAAACTGAACATTATTACTCGTTGACATTCTCGTCAGAAAGAGTATCTGACGTCATTAGTGCCGCACGCGCGCAATATAAGATAAATATATAAAGGCAATAAATCACACTTAATGTTTTAGGAAATGATTACAACATCAATAAATATTACTTAATGATTTACAAACTGATTGTAATAACAGTAAATCTCACTTATTGAATTGGGAAATTACTTTACTTCATTTCTGACTAATTTATTAACTCTAAATGATATTTATAGATAACAATAATGTTTTGAATTTAATACATTTTTTTTATTCGCTTATACCTAATACACACCAGAAAATTAAAATAGCAATATTTGCTTTAATTAAAAAACAGACATTCCGTCTTTAAATAAAGCGAAATGAACCATTGAAACTTTCTGATGTCAAGTCAGATTCTCTGAACGACGTAATTTCTAGAACGTATTCTATTATGGGAATGAAAGGGTTAAAGGTTAAGTTTTATAAAATAAATAATTATATAAAATAAGGTATTTGGAGACATACTTATTCAAGTATTCACTAATTTGCATTATTTTAGCGTAAAATAGCCACACGAAAGTAGTTTTTACTTGTATTGCAGATGCGCAACAGAAGAAAAGATTGACGTATTATTTGAAAAATATATCTGATTTTTTTCATTATTTTTCCTGTGTAATAAACCTTTCAGAGTATCATATATAATTTTTTCGAAACAGAATAAAAAATCGCGCATTTAAGGGTTAACCCCTTCGGAACCATGTGTGCATATATGCATCGTCAAAAGTGCATACAGAACCTGTCTTTGAAACCGGTAAAAAAGAAAAGTAACATTTACCTTATTTAATTGAGATAGTTTCGTGATTAATAAAGTAATCTGTTTTTAAAAAAGTGGTGCTAACCGAATAAAATTTGTTTAAGAGATGCTGGCCCGAACGGGTTATGTGTTTGAATTTAAACTTTTGATAATAATAATGTTTTACGTTAATATCTATTAAATTTTGATCATTCCAAAGGGACTAAATCAAATCCTCGAAAGGACGACGTATAACAATTGCGCACACCTATTTTTACTCTAGAAGCGGAAATTTTCTTCAGGAAAAAAGAAAATACTTCAACAGAATGTAGAATGGCGTTGACCAAGAATGACGTCAGCATATTGAATGATTTCGGTTCATAAGGTAGCTCATGTACTCATGATCGAAATAATTATACATATGAATTAATGGTCTCCATTTTCTGTACCCTTATATAGTCTTGTGCTGCAGTTTGTATATGTTAGTAAAAGTTATTTTGTTTAAGAACGGCCTCTTTAAGAATTAACCACTACTCACCCTCACAACACGAACAGGGCTGCCACAGGTGAATATTTTTATATTATGTTCGTACCACTATTTTTTTTAAATACATTTTATAGCATATTTCTCTTGAAAATGTTGTCAAACCAATGTAAAAAATTTTGTATTGAAAAAGTGGTGCTAAATAGAATTAAAATACAGCCCTGCACGAAGTAATATTACACATACATCAATCAATTAGAATTTAACATTTAATAAAAAATCCTAGTAACCACTTGTTTTAAGTAAAAATATTCGACTTACATAATCACAGAAGTCTATTATTAAATAAGACTAAGAATTTATCTTTAAAATTCTAGTGCCTAACCGTAAATACGATTATACACAAACATACTTCAAAAAGAAAAATTCCTGTATAGGTTTAACCCTTTATGTTCCAAATTATGAATTCATCAAAATTCCAAAGCAATTTTCGGGAAATTTTGAAACTACATTAGAAGATTTACGCAATCATTTAATCCTTTCAGGGGCAAAGCACTTCCGTTGCTAAAATGTTAAAATGATTGAATGACATCGGGATTTATATGAAAGTAAATAATAGCTTTTCTTCTCGTACATTATATAAAGCCAAATTTAATTCCTAAATTCAAATGCCAATGTGGCATTTGGGAATTAAAATTAAGTGGTATATACACTGTTAAAAATTTTGCAGCATTCTGGTAGGTCATTCGACCGTTTTTTGAAAAAACGGTTTCATAACCATAATTTAACTATATTCGGACCATAAAATGGCCAATAATATGGTCAGAATAGTGTTAAAATTACGGTTGTATAACTGTTTTCGGAAAAAACGGTCAAATGACCTGCCAGAATGCTGCAAATTTTTAACAGTGTATGATATACCGGTGCCCTTCAAGGGGTTAATAAAATTTAGAAGGATTTTGTCAATTAAAATTAATTAATTAAATTTGAGTTTATAGAGGGGTTTTGCAATAATTATAACTCCACTCAAATATATATATATATATATATATTTAGTATTTTGTAGAATTAGGAAATATGCAAATATAATGTTCTTACAATAGAAATATTTCCGAGCTGAAACTCCCCCCTTTCCCGATCTTTTAACGTCAAGGAAGCTGAAACAATGTAAAGGCAAAAGGGCAAAAAAAAAACATCCTTTTAAAAATATTTTTGTTTTGTGCAACCCACGATGCTTTTAGAACATAATAAAGTAGAATACTACCTATAACTCATTCTAAACTGTATTACTACTAATCGATGTATTAAATGAATTTTATAACAAGTTATTTTAAGGGTACTTTAATCCCTTTTGGGGCGGTAGGATATATTATATCCATAGCTGCCAGCTTTTACGCTTTTTGGTTACCACTAAAATTTACCAGAATTTTTTTCCTTACTTAACACGTTCACTGCCGCAAAAAGTAAGAATTTTCAAACAACTTCTTGAAAGTCGTTTGCCACCACAAATTCTGAAAGGTAAATTTCGCTTTACTAATACAGCGAAGTTTCTGCCAATAAATAAGGCAATTTTTTTTTTTTAATAATGGTGAGAAAGTAATAAATTAAAGCCACGAATATCAAAGCTACGAGTATACTCGTAGCGTGGCAGTCAACGTGTTAATCGGAGATTAACGGTGATTAGATAAGACACAGTGTAGTATTAAATTTTAATGGTGAGAAAAAGGCGCAAATGTTGGCAGCTATGTACATCCCACCTAATTTTAATCAAGATTTCCACCAGAAACTTTTAATTAAATTTTGTTTTTATAACCTTGATGGTAAAAAGTTGTACAATTGCTTTTCTTTATTTTGAAATAAAATTTTTCGAATATTCCGGTGTGAATTCAACATTACAGAAACATAATTACTTGCTCCTGAAAAAGTTAAAGTACCGTCGGAGAATAAAGGGTTAAATAAGGATACACTTTCTTAATTTTCGGGTCGGGTTGCGGGACGACAAAAAAAATTTCCTCGATTGCGGGTCAACGTATAAACAACGCAATAATTCCAACTTTAAAATCGCTATATTTCTTATCCGATACTTCTATTCATCTTAAACAGCTTCCTGAGATAGTTCGAAATATTTCAAATGCAACATTTATTGTGAATCCAAGCTGTATAAATAATACATATGTTAACAACAAACCTTACTTGTGCATGCTGTTCAGACTTTTATAGCATAGAAGTTGTTTTCCTCTAACATTCATGTTAAGAATAAACTATTCTATTGATCATCGGTTCTTAAGATGCCATACACAGCCAAAAAAGAACAAAAGTTAGATAGGGCAATTAGCTTTGTTAGAAGAAATACTTTAACCCTGGAATAGTTTCCTTGGTGAGAACATAATGATATTTCTTAAAAGAAGAAAATACTCAGAAAGAGATTTGCTTTTGATACGGAAAAAAAAAAGAATTGATATGTGTACCCTAAACAATCACATTACAATAACATTGCCATAAAAAAGAATTATTCTTCTTATTAACCCCTTAAGCGTCGTGCCCGATAAGTGTAGGCTACTTTATTTAAAATTCAGATTGTTTGATTTCTACCACTTTTATAAAGTAGAAACTCTCACCTTATTTATTGGCTAATGAAATGATACGAGAATAAAGTCAATTACAGTATTTTTAAAAACTGGCAGGAATCAAGCAATCTGAATGAAAATAAAGTAGCCTAGACTATCCGTGAAAGCCACGGGCGCGAGAATTAAGGCATTAAAATATTAACACTTTGCACTCCGTTGTAGCCGCTGCGGCGACATCATCTTTCTTTGCATTTTTTTTTTTTTTTTTTTTTTGGAAACAGTAATAAAGGAAAATAAAATTTGCTCTATTAAATCAGAGCATTTTTGAAATTGTGTACTTGAAGGAAACTTCTTTTTAAAAAGTGCTGCCGACCGAATAATATTTGTGTAAGAGACGCCGGAGTCCAAAGGGTTAAAACTGTATAATTTGTTACCCAATATTTGCTACCCAACTGTCAACCTTTGGGGGGGAAGAGTTTCAAGTAAATTTACATATTGTGAATCAGAACATTTATTTAATAAAATGTGTCATACTTCTATGGGATATTTACTTTATTTCATTTATTAATTAATATTTCTGGTTCAAAATATGTTTATTTGACTGAAAAGAAACCGGACTATTATCAGTTTTATAACGTCAATCTGTAGACAGAACTCCAAACAAATTCAAAAACAATTTTGCAAACAATAATTTACAAAAGTTGTGAAAAGTTACGAAAAGCTTTAGTTTTTCAAGAAACTACTGATTAGATGAAATTTAAACGAAAGAAAATGCTTCACTAAACAAAATATGAAAAATCAATAAAAGAATTAAGATAAGAATGATGCTTAATCAAAATATATTTCTATAGGATTAAATACAATTAACATTTTAAGGTGCTTATGATTAGATTATGCATACTTTATATTTTCCTAGTTTAAATTCTATCTGAATAAACTTCCTAATTTAACTTAAAAGCTAGTTATGTCGAAATTTATTACATGGTTAATTTGTTGGGAGTTAATGTTTAATTAAATGTAAAACAATTGTCTATCATTCGTCGGTGTTCTAACTATTTTTATTGCTTCTGATCATCTAATAAGTATGGTAGTTTTAATAAGATGACATCCATGTATGTTTTGAATATTTATTAACTAATTTTCCAGTTCACACATTTTCAATTACCAACGTTCGTTTCGGAATATTTATTTGAAACATTTGAATATATTATGATACAGTTCTATTTCAACTATAAATATTGGAAACCATTCGCTGGTATTTTCCCGAATAAATACGTATTTCAGTTATTACTATATTTCGCTATTCACCAGAATTTGTTCAATATTTTAAATTTTATGGATAAGACTTAATTATTTGTTCTTGAGCGATGTCTAACGTTATACTCATTCTAACATTAACTGTCATCCATCCATTGATTTATTAGAGCGTATTTTATGTAAAATATATACCAGAAATTTCGAACATAAATCTTTTCTTTATGAATTTATGAAATGTCTGCTATTAAATAAAGAAAAGATTATTATTATAGAAACGTGGTATTAAGTTTAACAAACCTGATTACGACTCGCAAGCTGGCGTATGGTGCATTATTCATTCAAAAATACATACGACATTGTACGACAGTTAACGTATTAACCTTCGGATAAGACATATATACATGTATGCGATTTTAATAGGTTTTGTAATTATTATTTGATTTTCAACATGGCTGTATTTGGGATATGTGCATTTTGTTACTACTATTTTGGAATAGTATCTTTTGCTTGTTTAATTGCTGAATTCTGCAAATTAACAAGACGGAGATTTCTTTTCAAAAACAGTGGTAAGAAAATATAGATGTTAAACATGTTCTAAATACGTAACCTGGTTGTTAAAATACGGTATACTTCAATATCCCTTGGACACAGTAGGAAAAATTCATTTTCAATTACCATACACAATACTTGTAAAAGTATTATACTAACCATAAATGGTAAAATAAATACCAATACTCGCCTTTTGTAAGTCATTATATACACAAAACTTAGGCAACACCAAGTAGGACTGATTGTTGACGCCATCGTTGGCAGTTTGTGGAAACTGCTTCAAAATGGTAGGAATGATAATGGCAATGGTTAGGTTGGCAAATGCTTTGGAAGTGCACAGATCCCTCTAATTTAGAGTGTATATGAGCAAGATTATGGGCAGCTTACGGTTTAATCACTGTTGGCCTTTGATGGTAAATGCTTCGTTGGCTAAATGTTACTGCAAAAGGGACATTTTTATCGTGGACCAATGTGGAATGACAATTAACCAACATTGCCCAACGATTTTGTGCGACTTTGCCACGTCAAAATCTCGCAAATCAGAAGGGAGAGAGAAAGTTACGAGAGTTATAAAAAGCATCTGCTTATAAAAACACGTGTTAATTGGACAACAACACCTTCATCCGTTTAACAAAAAGTCAACAGATGGGGCTGATTTTGCCTGTAGTGATGTTTTCAAGAATTATGAAGCAAAAGAAAAGCACACCTTGAAGGTGCATTGGAAACTGGAGATTTAACGCCTTGAAAGGCGGCAGTATAGTATATATACCACTAATTTTAATTCCAAAATGCCAACCTGGCACCAAAATTTTGGAATAAAAATTTGATTTTATAATGTATGTGAAGAAAATATTTAATTCTTTCTAAGTAAATTTGTTCACAAATCGTGGTCTCAATCAATCATTTGAACATTTTAACAACATAAGTACTTTCCCCTGAAAGGGTTAAGAAAGGAAAGTGCAAATTGCATGACCACCAGAGTACAAAATATAAACATTTTGCTTCGCACAATATAATAAGATGATATTACTATTCGGAAATATTGGTAGTCAAATATTAGCATATCCACAACAATGTAAAATCAATGTTCTTAACTTTTAATATCGCCTATTAACTTTGACAGCTGCCTTGTATAATTATTGAAGCAAGATCTTACAATATATTTTTTAATTACTTTTATTATAGAGCAACATGTATAAGAAAATCCTGTTTTTTAAACAAAGCAGCAAATACAAAAAATTAGAGGTTGTGTCTTTTACTTTGTAATGTTCATTATCTGTCTAATTTGAAATACCGCCAATACATAATGACAATCAACAATGCGTTATTATGCGCTTACTAAGATCCCTAAAAAGGATTATGATAAAGCATATTAATTTTATTGTCTCTATTTTGGGCTCTGCTTCTTAATTTTTATATCCTATTTCAGAAATTTTAAAAATATTCCTTTCCTAACAGTTTTTTTATTAGAAAAAAATAAAGTCAGCATTCATAGTTTTATTGCACGCAGCTTTTCAAAATATGAGCATTATTAGAGTTCATGCGCTTCAGTAAAGTTTTTTCGTGGTTTGATTTTTTTTTTTTTTTTTTTTTTTTGTAAACTGTAATATTTGCTTTATTTAACGACGAAATTATGTGCTTAAATATGGCGCCCGCATTTTTTTCGTAAAGTAATATCTGGCTTATTTAATGAAAAAATTGTGTGCTTAACCCTAGAACTACCGGAAATTTTACTCAAGTTTTATAAAAACATTCTACACCAGAATTTTTACTTAAAACTATTTAATTTGTTTATTTAACTTATTATTGTCTGATTTATACATTTAGTTTGTTTTGAAGAAATTTCTAGTTTGAATAAATATTTTGAATGTACATGTCGGGTCCATTGGACCCTTCTGGTAGACAGAGGGTTAAATATATCGACAAGTACTTTACAAAAAAAAAAAAAAAAAAAAAAAAAAAAAAAAAAAAAAAAAAAAACAGGTATTAAAATAATGGAGTTATGAATAAAGAGGAGGAGACATATAGTTCAGAGTCTACCGGTCGCGAGTGAAGTAACTGAGAAGGTTGTCACAAGATGGCGGCTGATTTTTTTAATTGGATCAACAGTTTCTTATTACCACCAGGACAAACTTCCCACCAGTAAATTTGAAAAGAAAATTTCGTCTCATTTAAGCTCCTTATTCATGGGAATATTTTCTCACAAATATGGTAAAAATTTCTTTTTGTTTTTACTGGTGTCAAATTTCCCAGATTTTATAATCTTTTTCACTGACACTGACAGGAGATCATCTAGGTTGTCACAATATGGAGGAAACGCAGGGCCTGACTAAGGTCAAAGTATGTTCCACCAGTAAAAATGAATATATGTTTCTGCGATTCTTTTTTACTGATATTTTGCATTAATAAGGCGTTTAAATAAGGAAGAGAACTCTATATAAATTTGCCCGTGGAAGTCTACCAAAGCGGTGATCAATTCCTGCGAAGACGGTTACAGTTGAAGCTTCACTATTTTAAGGTTATGTCAGTTCCTTTCTATTAATAGTTCCATGATTAAAATCTCCTGAGGCATACGAGCCCTGATTATTTTATAAATTTACTACCTTTATGTGATAGCGTCGGTACCATGTCAAACTATCCAATGCGAAAACAGTGTTGCTAGAGGGCAACTTTTTTTAAATTCAGATTTCTTGATGGGCACCACTTTCTTGAAATAGTAAAATTCGCCTTATTTAACCATATTTAATGACGTATTAATTAAGGCGAAAACAATGGGAATTTTACCATTTTAGAAAAGTGGTACAAATCAAGAAATCGGAATTTAAAAAAAGTAGTCCACTACAACACTGTTTTCATATTGGATAGTTTGAACTGCTACTGACGATATGCCTACAAGGACAAAATTATCAGGATTTATACGGGTGCTTGAATTTCCAGACTAAGAAATTCTTCGGTACAAGTATTTTTTGATAGAAAATCTCTCCTTAAATAAGGCGAAATTTCGCGCCTTTAAGCTAGATTTATTTTTCTATAAAAAAAAATACTGTTATTCGGACTTGAAAATAACGGTACCCATACGAACCCTGAATTATACATCAAAATTGCAATCTTTACAAAACATAACAGAGCATTAGTTATCTTTGCAATCAAATAATACATTTTAATGATTCATTTACAATTATTTCTACATTTTATCAATTCTGTAACTATAATCTTGATTTAACGCTATTCTAGATAATTTTCTGAGTAATTATTTAGTTGTAGGTTTATTGAAGTTATTGAACTTTTATTACAGTTAACCGCACAATAATAATGTCGTTTTCCTTAACCAGGCGTATTTAATTCAGATTAAAAGAACTGTTATTGTATTATCGTTGACAAAGCTATTTGTAATTATAAAACTTTTCCTGGCGGCTTCTATCACAATTGTGTATTCAATAAATATTAATTACAGTTTAACAATTTAGCTGAAAGCTAATTTAAAATACAAAAGAAAACTTGATTTAAATTGCGCATTAGCGCCTCTGGAGAAATATTAAGCTGTTCCATTTTTGCGTAAAATAAATTACGATTTCATTGAATAATTTATTTTTCATTTCTAAATTTTGTATTTGAAGTAGACAGATACAGAAAATTTAGTTATTCTAATGTCATTTATCTTGAAAATACATTTTATTGATTCTCAATTTCACAAAAATCATCATCGCGAAATCAAACGGAAGTATTTAAAAATAGTCAAGAAAGACAAATTCAATGCCATTTAGTATAGATTTTCATTCAAAAATACTTCGATTTTTTTCTTCCGGGTTAATTCGTTCGCTCTTCAATCAGATTTTCCTGCCTTAAATTGTTAAAGATAAACTTAGTTTGAAAAGGAGTGGGGAAACTTGATGCAAATTATCTGCGTAATTTACATAAAAGTAAGATTTTAAAGAAAATGAATGTGTTAAATATAATAAGAACTAAAATATGATGAAACGTTAATGATACAATGTACGCTTTATCATTAAAATTTATTTGACTGAAGATAAAATGCATAAAATTTTATCCAAAGTATTTTGAAGGCGTAACAAAGAAACATTGCTAGAGAATACAAAATTCTGATCGTGCTTATGATTTTGATTCGTAAAAGACATTAACAAGATTGTTTCTTTTAGATCGCTATTTTCGCATTAACATTTTTCTTAGTCATTAACTAAGAAAGTCTTTTAAACTTAAACGATTTTATTCCGAAATAGGTCAACTTAAAATTGTGTGCATTTTAATTTATTTATTTTTAATTTTAAATTGTTACTTTTTTTAAGCCGCCACAGTTCTTATTCAGAAACTATTTTAACCACTAGATTCTCCCGTTTTCGATTAAAGGCGCTGGAAGTTACAGAAAAGTCTGACAAAATTGGCGATTTGAAACGAATTTCCGGGAACGATAGCCCGATAAAGGTCAATATAGGACAAGATTTGCTTATATAATTCAAGATGTAATTCCTTTATCGAAAAATGAAAAACTATTCAATATCAAATTACTTAAATAGTCATGACGGCAAGTGTCATGCCTTTACGTTTGAAAATAAGTCCGTAAATGTGTCATAAAGTTTTGCGAGGAAAAATATTAAACACCTTTAAAGAGTACTCTGCTTTTCTCTACCTGTTGTTTTACATATTGTAGTTTTTTATTTAAACAAGTTGAAAATTGCACGTCAAACGCGGAAAATGAGGTGCGTTCGTACTATAACTAGTTTTATAAATATTTTTTGCACCGCATGTTGTACTAAAGTATATTTTAACGCACTTCATGAGTGCATATAAATTTCATTCTGATCGATAGGTTATAACATCATTATGATGCATTTGAAGTAATTTTTTCCCACTGACCGTAATGTAACTGAGAAATTTTGACTGTCCCTGTAATTAAACTTAACATTATATTTTCATAAAATTTCGAAATAACTGGACAAAATTTTTCAAAAAATATATAGGGGAGGTAGAGGAGGTATGATACACTTTTTTTTTTTACTAATTTTTTACAACCCTTAGAAAGCTATTTTTAAACAAATTTTTCGTGTTTTCTTATAAAGTGACCTTTTATTCATTTATTAAAAATATTGTGAATTTAAAAAATAGTCATTCAAAAAATATATCCCAATTATTTTCAATGGTTACTACTGTATCAATTCTCCCCATTACTGAGGAGGGATTGATACACTAGCAAGGGAGGTTTGATACATTGTTATGTAAATTGAAAAAAAAAAACGCAGACAATTCAATTTATGCGTCATACAATTTTTTATGATAAATCTTGAAATATTTAAGTAAAATTTAAAACTAAATGACATTGATATATTTTTGTTTCAGAAATGTTTTTTACAAAAATATTTAAACTATTGTTATTATTTAAACGATTCCATTAACACACTTTTTAGAAAATAAATAATGAAAAAAAAACCCCTATAGATCTAGCTGCAAGTGAAAATGAAGTGAACATTGCTGATTTGCAAACAATGTAACATAAATTTAGCACATTTAAGATTCCTTTAACCCTTTCAGGGGCAAAGCATTTTCAATGCTAAAGTGTTGAATAAATGAATGGCACCGGAATTTACCAACAAATTTAATTAGAAGTAAGAAAAGGTATATTTATTTCCCTTTCATAGCAAATGGAAAATATTTTACCAAAATGCTGGTGCCAAAGTGGCGTTTCGGAATTAAAATTAAGTGGTTCCATAAACATACCACCACCCCTGAAATGGTTAAAAGAAAAACTAAGAACTCTATCATTTTGATAAGTAAAATCGGGTAAATTTAATGTTTTTTTCAGTTTGCCCTTCGTCAATTATAGAAAAATTTTCCCTTTCAGGCCATTTAAACTTTTTTTCCTTCTACATGATGAGCAAAGCGAACTAACCATCTATCATCGCACTGTTTTCCTATGTAACCTACATAATGTCTATGAATAGTCTCTTTCTTCTTCCTTACCAATTTCAGTAGCTCTTGCTGTAAAACAATAATGAATATTATAGTCCTATATTAGTTTAAAAGTTTAAAAAAACTATTAAACTTCAAATATCCAAGTGTATCATTTCTCCCCAGCACTAGTGTATCATGCCTCCCTATCATGCCTTATTGGATTTTCAATCACTTTGTATAAATGCAGCTGCAAAATGCCAATCTGCTTTCTAGTAAAACCCACCCTAACAATGTGCTTTACAAATAAAGAATAATTACAAGATATTATCTTCACTGTAATAAGAGTTATTAAAGAAAATCAGCATTTAAAAAAAATTACATTGACATTCAAGAAATCTTCAAAATTAAAAGAAAAAAACGTTGTCAGTTCTTCACTGCTAAGTACAGCTATTGATGGCCTCTGCTAATAAAAGAAGCCTTTACATCTGTTACAATGGCTGTTATGCCATTTATTGAGAAAAATTGTCAATGTATCAAACCTCCCCTACCTCCCTATATATAATTTCAGATCATTCGGTTGGGTAGTTTTTGCTATGCTATATGCGGACGGATGAACGACGACTATAGTTGCTACGTATTTATATAATTACGAACGCACCTAAAAAGAAAGGGGAGTAATTCTATTTGAAAACAATGCGGAGCTGCGACTGACGGGCTTTTTTTTATGTGTGTAACACTATTTCAAAACAATAATCTTCGAGGTAGATTTTTTCTAATCTTCAAGGTAGATATTATTCTTAAGAAACAGTGGTAGATAAATAATGTATACCACTCAGTCTGTCAGAATCTATAATATTTCTTATTAAAATTAATAGTACAAAATTGTTCAATTTATTTAAAATTGTTTCTCTAGCAAACCTGCCAAGTCTCCAAAGTTTTGAATACCACTATTGTGAAAAAAAAAATTCGTTTTACCTAATGCAGAAATTCTGCGATTAAATAAGACAAATATATGTATAAGGAAAATGTCATATTGAAGAAGCTTTGCTCTAGAATTACAATGTGGGACCTAAAAAAGATATGCGAAATTGATAAGCATTTCAAACGATTACTTTAACTGTAACACTGCACAGCGATGCATATATGAATCCATAAAAATCTAACCTTAAACTTTTGATTACCGGTTTGGGACACCATGCGTCAAAGCGACTATTTGTTTATTCTATTATTACCATTTATGGAAAAATAAACTCTTGCAAGACTTATGCTAGGGTATTTTCAAAATCAAATTACCCATACAGATTTTTTTTCTTTGTAAATTGTGGTACTAGTAAATATTAACATTTTTGCTGATCAAAAGGTTAATAATAACTACATTCAGTTCCATTCAACCACTACATTTAAAATAATTATTCGCCTAATGCAATGAGAAAAGTCTCCTGTTAAACAAGTCGAAGAAATACCCTTTAAAATTTCTGGTACTAACCCTAAATATGAATGCAAAAAACATACTTCCAAAGGAAAATTTTCTATATTATTCAACTAAAACACACAGCATAAAACTATTTTAACAGTATAAAACAATTGATTTTCAACTGAAAGTAGAAAATTACCTTTACTGTAATATTAAAGAGGCAGTTTTAAAGAAGAAGTTTTGGAGAGTCTAATCAATTTCTTTTTCTTACCAGAAGCTACCTCTTGAATTATCGATGCTATTTTAACCACTTACTCTCCATTGTCAGCATGCGCCCAAGTATTTTTTTACAAAATCGCCTTCACTTATTGCTTTTTTTTTAATGCACGCGCAAGCTTTTACTATATATATATAAAAAAATCTAACTTCCTTTAAACTAGCTGTCGCCAACCTTCTTTCCTGAAAGTCGTTTGGCACCCACAAATTACGAAAAGTGATCTTCTCCTTATTTCATCGGAAAGTTTCTGTCATAAAATAAAGCAAATTTTAAGTAGATTTCGTAAGAAATACTACCTATTGCAGTCGTTACCATGGTGCGACTTTTGAAAAATTCCTTCATAACTTTTCATTATATGACCCCAGGAACCCAAAACCACCCCCCACCTAAAAGGTTTATATATATATACATATATATATATATATATATATATATATATATATATACATATATACGTACATATATATATATATATATATATATGTACGCACTAAATTTTGTCCGCACGATAAAAGTCGCAATTATGCACGGATCGTCTTCAAACTCGCCAACAACTTTGAGATGGCTAATATCTCGGCGGGGATTGAAAATGGACAAAATCGGCCCAAGGGAATGGAAATGAGGAGGGTTAAAATTTTTGAATAACGTCTTAACAAGATTCTGTTAAAACAAGCTCTTACTCAACAATAACAGGAGAAAAAAATATTTTTCGTTATAGCAGTTGCCAACAATAAAAAAAAAACTATAAAATTCTCACCACAACAATTGCTTTTCTATTGCAAGATTTTCACGTGAAAAAAAAATTAAATAAATAGTTTGACGAATTGAAAACAAATTGAATATTACGTCATAAGTTTTCTAGAGCAAGATTTCAGCATGAAAACCCAAAATGAAATAAATAGTTTAACAAATTAAAAAAAATATGTATTGCGTCATATTGGAAATATAATGGACCTCAGCAGGTAAATATGTAACGTCATGTGAGTTTGAAGAAACGTATTAAAACATGATAAAAACCCGACTATGGAAATATTAACATATTTTAACACTTTGAGGTTCTCTGAATTTGTTTTAGCCATTTTTAAACCTATTCCATATACATGCGTGTGTGTATTCGTGTATATTAGAATTTTCACAAAATGTTTAGCTCCCTAGAACTCATTCTTAGTGAAGGAACTGGGTTTATCTCTAATCTTGATTTAAGTTTTGTTGGTGAATTTGGTACTTAACTTCGAAATCTACCTCCGCCTGTGGCCCGAGCCGGCAGGGATTTTTTTCTATACTAAAATAGAGGTAACTGGGTGACCTCGTAGGCCACAGGTTGAAGACCTCTATCCAGTGGCAAAGCCAGAATGGGGGTCCAAATGCTCTGGATACCACTAATTTTGTAATGTTCTCTTCGCCTTACCTAAATCTAGAATTTTCTTCTATGAATCAAGGCGAAGAAAACTTTACAATGTTACTGGTATCCAGAATATCTGGACCTCTCGCTGGCTACGCCACTGCCCCTATCATAAACTATATAAAATATTTTTATATAAACTACGCTTTTCCAAGTTAAGAATAATAATAGTAATTAAAATTTTTATTAAAAATAGAACCTTTTCATCCATTAAAATTTGTTTTCGACCGAAAAGAGTTTTTCATGTCAAAACCGAACCTAAACCAAATATCGTGCTGATAGTTTCGGTATTCACCGAATGCTCGAATATTTTCTAACCGAAACCAATTGATCGCCGAAATTCAAATTTGTGGCCAAAACTCGTTAAAAGCGAAAACGAATTCTATTGATCACTAAATAAAATAGCCCTAAAATGAGACCGTTAAGTGGTTAAATTTCAAATCCCATTCAGTTTAAAAATATTGAAAATTTTGGAGCATTTCGTTCAGAAACATTGCTAATTAAAATCGCTATTTTAGAGACGCAATTAAGGGGACTCTATAATTGAGTATTTTATAATATTTTATTTATAGTAAATAGTTTTATGAAGGAAAATGATTTATAAACGTATAAAAGTATCACTTATTATCATTAAACTAAAGTTATACATGCTAACAGTAAAAACAGTACATTTAAAGGCTTAGAGATATCTTTTGATAAGCACATCAACATGCTTCATACACACAATCGGTGACGTTATCGAGATCAGTATTAATAAACTATTTCACACACTACAGATCAGGTTGTCACAATATGGCGGCTAATATTTTTCAGCGGATCGACAGTTTCTCATTACCGCCGAAGAAAACGTCCACCAATAAGTTTTGAATAGAAAATTCGACCAGTGTTGCCAATGGGCTACTTTTTTTTAATTTAGATTTCTTAATTGACACCACTTTTTTGAAATGGTAAAATTCACCTTATTTGAGGACATATTAATTAAGGCGAAAACAAGGGGAATTTTACCGTTTCAGAAGAGTGGTGCCAATCAAATATCTGAATTTAAAAAAAAAAATAGTCCACTGGCAGCACTGAATTTGACTTTATTTTAGTGGTTTATTCAGCAAAACCCCTCTCATAAGTATGTTCAAAATTTGTATTCGTTTTTACTGGTGGAAGTTGGTCCGGGTATTATAATCTCTTTCACTGACACCGGCAGGAGGTTGTTTAGGTTGTCACAATAGGGCGGAAACGCAGCGCCTGACTACAGCCGAAGTAAACTTCCCCAGTAAAAATAAATATCTGTCATATGCCACAATTACGACTGAAATTTTTCATTAATAAGGTTTTCAAATAAGGAAAAAAATTCTACTCAAATTTACTGGTGGAAGTTCACTTCGGCAGAAATGAACCACTGCGAAACCGGTTACATTCGAAGCAGGACTGGCCAACCTTCGGCACGCGTGCCACAGAGATACCAGTATTTATGTACAGAAAAAAATGCATTGTTTAATGACAGAAGGTCTGCAATTTAAAAAGGGCAAAATTACAATTCTTAGGAAACGGTGTCATGTGAATTTTAGACAAACAGTTTGGCCACCCCAGATTTGAAGATTCACCATTTTGAAGGTGTATCAACTCCTCTTTATTCATAGTTCCACGCAAGATTGCCCGTTTGGCTTCCATTTTTATTCAGAAATTCTGAATTCACACCAGAAAATACGCATAGTTTTTTTCTCGTTTAATGAATGACAGACATTTCATGTTTACTTAAAGTAAAAATTCTTCTTTTGGAATTTCCGGCGTGAGTTTGGAATTTTGGACTAAAAATGGAGGTCAAACAGGCAACCCTGGTTCCATATGACATATCCTTAAACCCTTCAAGGGCGGTGGTTCATTTTTGGACAACCTAATTTTAATCCCTAAATTCCACATTAGCACCAGAATATTGAATGAAAAATTTCCTTTTTTTAAGTATGTAAACAAAAGCTTTTGCTTATTTTGAAATAAATTTGCTTGTAAATTCTGGTGTCAGTCACTCATTTCAGTATTTTACGAATAGAAATACATTGCCCCAGAAAGGGTTAAAATAATGAAGCTTCAACTGCAACCGCTTTTGCAAGGGTTGATTATTGCCGGGGCAAACTGTCACCGGTAACTTCAAATAGAAATTTTCTTCTTATTTAAACGCCTTATTAATGAAAAACGTCAGTGATAAATAACGGGAAAAACAGCTATTAATTGTTTTGGTAAATGTTTACTTCAGCGGTAATCAGCCCCTGCGTTTCTGCCATATCGTGACAATCTGGACAATCCTCGTCAGAAGATAGATTATGATACCTTTCCAAACTGCCACCAGTAAAAACAAATAGAAATTTTTATCATATCTATGAGAGAAATTTTCCTCATGATTTCCTAATGAATAAAGCGTATAAATAAGACAAAATTTTCTATTCAAATTTACTGGTGGAAGTTTGTCCCGCGGTAATCAGAAACTTTTGATCTGATTTAAAAAAAACCTCCATCTTGCGACAGCCTCCTCGGTTACTTCACTGGCAAGTGGTAGACAATACGCTATGTAACCCCCCCCCCCCTCTTTATTCATAACTCCATTATATGTCCCGACCCGAATTCAAAGGGTTTAGGATTTAAAGAAAACTAAAAATTAAGTTAAAATATATGGTAAATAAATGTGAAAACAGATACATTCATCTTAGCTCTAACTTATTTGTGAATAAAATCTAGGCAATAGCATATTCCTATTCTTTAATCCTCTAAAAGTCCCTTAAAAACATTTTAATTGAATTTTTTTATTATTTTAGGGATATGGAAAAACGTGTTTTAAGTGCCCTTTTACTCGGGCTCGAAATGAATCAAATTATCACAACAAAATTTAATTTTTTTTAATAGTCTATCTTTGAGCATTGTTATACTCAATGTGCTCAATTAAAAAGCATCTCTTACTGATTTCTATATACATATATTTTTTTAAAACCATTATCTTTATCCAGATGAAAGCATAAAAGATATTTAAAATTTTGAAACAACTACTTTCTAATCTATCGAAATGGGAAACTATTATTTGCGTAGAAACTACCGTTGTTTTATTTCTTATGTTTTATGGATGAATTAAAGTTTTATAAATGCCTCCTTTTGCTTTTCAGAATATCAAGAGCATTACTTTCTTAAAGTATGCCGAAATTCTTAAGAACTTTTCCTCTATTCGCGTGAAATTTTAATTATAAACCGCATAATCAGCTGCTTTAATTTTCATTATGTTCCAAGTATACTTTCTGAGAACAAAATAATTTTATAATAAACTCGACGCTTTATTCCATTATTAAAGGATATAATTATCTTTACAGGGCTCCCACTGGTCCAATTTTGAATACCAGTAACATCCAAACATTAATTTTCGTAGTACTTTTCTACAACGATAAATATATACTACGAAGAAATATTGGTGTTCAAACGGGAAATCAGCCTGACATTATCTTTATCTATTTTTATACGTATCTGTAAACCTTTCAAAGATGGAAAAGCACAAACATTCTTTTTATAGCTATGCCGTTGTTGACAATTCCTACCATTTTTTAGGTGCGTTCGTAATTATATAAATACGTAGCACCTATTGTCGTCGTTCAGTCCGTCTGTCTGTCCGTCCGTCCGCATATAATAGAGCAAAAACTACCCAACCGAATGGTCTGAAATTTTAAACATATAATTATTGCGACATTTTGTCGAGCCATTTCAAATTTTATGAAAATCGGATGTATAGTTAAATTACAAGGACAGTCAAAAGTTTTTCTTTACATTACGGCCAATGGGAAAAATTATTGCACGTGCATTTTAATGATGTTATAATTTCCGAATGGTCTCAAATTTTAAACATATAATTATTGCGACATTTTGTCGAGCCATTTCAAATTTTATGAAAATCGGATGTATAGTTTAATTACAGGGACAGTCAAAAGTTTTTCTTTACATTAAAGCCAATGGGAAAAATTATTGCAAGTGCATTTTAATGATGTTACAGCTTTCCGAATGGGCTGAAATTTTAAATATATAATTGCTGCAAAATTTTGTCGAGCCATTTCAAATTTCATGAAAATCGGATGTATAGCTTAATTACAGGGACAGTCAAAAGTTTTCCGTTACATTAAGGGGAATGGGAAAAAATTATTGCAAGTGCATTTTAATGATGTTACAGACTATGCACTTATGAGTTGCAAATAAATACACATTCAGTACAATATGGGGTGCAAAAAAATAATTATAAAACTAGTTATAGTACGAACGCACCTCATTTGCCACGTTTGACGAGCAATTTCCAACTTGTTGTTACTACCAAGGACGTATTCTGAACACGTATAGCATGTGCAAACCATGAAACTACTAATAAAGCGGAACTGACATATCCTTAAAATAGTGAAGCTTCAACTGTAACCGCTTTCGCAGGGGCTGATTACTCCCGGGGAAAACTTCCAACAGCCTATTAGAAATTTTTGCCTTATTTAAACGCCTTAATAATGCGAAATTTCAATCATAAATAATCGCAAACAGAGATTTTCATTTTTACTGGTGACAGTTTACATTGGTGATAGTTAGACCCTGCTTTTCCGACGTATTGTGACAACTTACACAACCTTCTATTAGTGTCAGTGAAAAAAAAATTATAATACCTGGTCAAACTGCCACCAGTAAAAGGAAATAGAAATTTTAACCATATTTGTGATAGAAAGTTTTTATGAAAAAGGCCGCTAAATTTAGGCAAAATTTTCTATTCAAAATTTACTGGTTGGAAGTTTGCTCCGGCGGTAATCAGAAACTGCTGATCCAATATAAAAAATCAGCCGCCATCTTTTGTCAAGTTCTCCACCAAGTAACTCGCAAATGCGAGACAATAAGCTGTATATCCCCTCTTTATTCATAATTCCATTGTGCAAACCAGGGTTACCAGTATGTCCTCTATTTTTATTCAGAAATTCTGAGCTCACTCCAGAAATTAAAAATAATATTTTTTGCTTTATTTAATGATAGACATTTTGTGATTAAATAGATTAAAAAATTCTACTTTCGGAATTTCTAGTATAAATTCTACATTTCGGGATAAAAATGGAGTCCAAATTGGCAACACTGATCACCGCCCCCTGAACAATAGGCTTGAGCGCTGATACAAAAATGGCGGCTGTTGTAGGCGGACTTTTTTCAGCGTTTGTACGGTTCTATGAATTTCAATACCAATGATTTATTTGCGTTTTTTTCATTTTATTTTTCTCAGAATAAATAAGTCAAAGAAAGCGTTTCGAAAATACTGGTGTCAAAATTCAGGATACCACATAAACGTTTAAAAAAAATCCACCTACGTCAGCCGCTATTTTTGTGTCAGCGCTCGGGCCTAATATTCAGGGGGCGCTGGCAATTTCCATCAGTAAAACAAAACATTAATTATTTCCTTAATATTTAATCGCATATAAATTAATCTGCGATTAAATAAGGTGAAATTTACTATTATTTTTACTGGTAGAAGTTTGCAGATGTTCCACATGTTTAGAATACGGTCCTGGTCACCACTCTTATCTATCGTTGCCCAAATGAGGAGCGTTAAACCTGCGGTTCTTACCAGTATTTCGAAAGTGTAATCTTTGCCTCATATAATCACAGAAAATTTACGATTCATTAAGGCGAATATTATTATATAAAAATAGTGTTAAAAAAGAGTACCGGAAGCCAATAGGTTGGACAACCGTGGTGCAAATAACAATTCATATGTCGCGGCTTACTTAATTCCAGATTTCGGCAGTTAGAAAAAGGTGAAAATTACTAATGAATAAGAGGCGACAAAAACAAGTAGGATTCCTGGAACTATGAAAAAAGAGGAATTGACATATCCTGTAAATAGTGAAGCTTCAACTGTAACCGGTTTCACTGTGGCGCATCACAGCCAGGGAAAATTGTCACCAGTAAATTTGAATAGAAATAGTGTCCAGATCTCAACGCCTCATTAATGCAGTCATAATTATAGCCAAAAACAGACAGAAATGTAATTTTACTGGTGGAAATTTGCTTCTGCGGTAGTCAAGTTCTGCGTTTCCACCATATCGTGACAACCTAGACAGCCTCCTGTCAGTGTCAGAAATTATAACAGCCGGGCTAATTTCCATCAGTGAAAACGAATAGGAACTTTTACACTATTTGTGATAGAAATCTTGCATGCATAATCCCATAAAACATGGCGAAATTTTCTATTCAAAATTTCTGGTGGAAGTTTGCTTCGGCGGTAATGAGAAACGGTTGATACGATGTAAAAAATCAGCCGCCCTCTTGTGACAACATTTTCAGTTACTTCACTCTGTCACACTGGTAGACTCTACACTATGTCTCCCCCTCTTTATTCATAACTCCAAGTTGGCAATTGTGTTTAGCGCTGAAAAGTTGATGCCGTAATATTAAATATGTTTATACTTACTCAACATTTGCAGTGATGGAACAGTAGCGCAGCAATTGAGAGATCGTCACCACTAAATTTTTACAGTATTCTTCGCCTTCAGAAATCCCAGAAATTCCGTCCTGAACTTAAATGAAGAATACTAATAAAGTTTAACGGTATCAATTGATTCTCTGCTGCTACACTGTTCCATCACTGCATTTGTTTACCTTAATAAAACAGCTACGATTTTTTAAAATGTTATTTTCATACTTAAAATTATTTCTTTTCTGTTACAGACATAGGCGCTGACATCACTGTAGCGAAATAGGCAATCAGGCCTATTTCCACGATTACTTGTAAAAAAGGGTTTTTTTTATCCTCTTTAACTGTGATTAATTAAGACAAAATTAATATTTTAAAATTTTAAAATTAGTGGTGGAATATTTACATGATTTAGCTCCGTCGGCGCTTATCGTTAGACAGGTGTGGAATCCAGCTCACACCAACAACAAATATTTTTTTTCTTTTTAGGTGCGTTCGTAATTACATAAATACGTAGCACCTGTAGTCGTCGTCTGGTCCGTCTCTCCGCATATAACAGCGAAAAGACTACGCAACCGAATGGTTTGAAATTATATATAATCGTTGCAGAATTTTTCCAGTGATTTCAAATTTTATGAAAATCGCATGCATAGTTCAATTCCATTACATTACGCCCAATAGGAAAAAAATAGTTTCAAGTGCATTTTAATGTTAAACCTTTTCGAATATAATGAAATTGATATGCATTTATGAAGTTCACTAAAATATACATTCGGTAGAATATGCGGTGCAAAGAATATTTATTATTCATTTACAGGGCCACACTAAAAGGATTCCGTTCCATAATGGTATAGCGAGAAACATTTGTTTACAGCGTATTTTAATTATGTTAAACTATTTCACATACTATAATGAAATCGATATACGTTCCTGAGTAGGGTGTTTCAGCCGTCTATGTAAAAAATTAAACTTTCACTTATATACCAGGCCACCCCTCAATTTTTTTAGACTTGTGTATAGTAATATTCTGGCAGAATTTGAACTTCATATTTCAACTGAAAGAGCGTGCTCAACACCCACTAACTTCATAAGTTAGTGTATTCCTTTCTAATTTTTCTATATATTTGTTTTTTAAAAAAATAAAGCCCTCTAAGATTAATTTCTTAGAAAAGAATAAAACAACATGGAACTAAAAAATAGAAATGTAATCATATTTGGTCTTAAATAATACAAAATAGTGTTTAAAACAGATTTTTTCATTGTTTCTGATGGAATGCATTTTCTGTTTGTTTCTATGACCGGCAGCAAGAATTGTTTTTCATCTTTATCATTTGTTATGATTTTATTGAAATCTCCATTAACCATTCGTTCTGCACTGCCATTCACTACTTGTAAATTTTGAAGCCATTCCTTTCCTTGGGATAGTCATCACTGTCATTTCATTTTACGGGAGAAAACTTAATTCATTCCTTATATTCAAACGAGGTAAGAGTTCTGTCTGCAAAGTCTGACAGTCGTACACTATCTTCTTTAAAAATCTCAAGTTCTCATCTTACATTACGCTTCTTAAGAGCTTGCACTGATGTAAACTGCTCTACAACAATTTGTTTTCTTCTATTTAATTTCTGTTAGAAAAGAGAGAAAGTCTTATGAAGTCATCAGAACACTCACACATGTGATGTTCCATCACTTTTCTAGCAGAAAGCGCGATCTCTTTGTCTGTTGATAGATAGTTTTCAAGATCTTTAAACGTGTTGGAATAAATTCATCGTCTGAAGGTTCAGAGTTTTCCGTTACACTATTTAGACAAATATTGGATGAATAGTCCAAGAGCTGTTAAACATTTTAGGGAAGGTATTTGAGGCACTCTGAAAATTTGTGCAACACTTCTTTTGTAATGACTGAATACAAAATCGAATGTCTGGCTGAAGGATCGTGGCCCAAAAACTGTGCCAGACAGGTGTCAAGTGCCATTTTTTGACTACCCAAAAAAAAAAGTATTTGAGGCACGCTGAGATTGAGACAGAATAATATTTATACTTAGAAAAAAATATTTTGAAAACGACAGACACTTTAGTCGGCACAAAAACTGTGCCAGACACGTGTCAAGTGCCAAATGGCACTTGACACGTGTCTGGCACAGTTTTTGGGCCACGATCCTTCAGCCAGATATTCGATTTTGTATTCAGGCATTACAAAAGAAGTGTTGCACAAATTTTCAGGGTGCCTCAAATACCTACTCAAAAATGTTCAACAGCTCTCCTACTAGAACACACGGTAGCTGAAAGTAAAGAGGCTCTAATGCTTTATTCTTCTTTTCTTCTCTGAAGAGAACGTCCATACTTTTTTTCGGTAACTCTTTATCTTTTAAACCCATATACATTTTACAATTTGTTCTTTGATCCTGAAGAAAATTAGAATCTTTAGTACTTTTCGGTTAGCCGGGCGCCAGTGTTATATATACATATATATGTATATATACATGTATGTATACATACTTATAAATATACATGTGTATATATACAATGTATGTATATACAGATGTGTATATATACATATATATATGTATATTTTTATGTATATATAACACTGGTGCCCGGCTAACCGAAAAGTACCGAATCTTCTTTAATTATTATTTTCGTAACACCTTCATGACGAATATCAAAGAAAACAGTCCAAGATATCTAACCACTCCTTATCGTTGGGCTGTAGAAAAAGACCTTTGTTTTTCTTTAACAAAAGCCAATGAGAATGAATGTTTTCTAATTTTTTAATTATGTGTGTGTTTCTTTTGTTTTGTGGGAATTTCAGATTTCTGCCATATCTGCATTAAATCTTTAATTGTCAAATGACTAACATATTGTATTAATTTTTATTCTTTCAACCGACAAAGAATGCGCTGAAGGATTTTTCTTGTCGTAGATAGTTGTTTCACTGATCTTACAAGGAGAGGGCCAACCTTGTTAATCACAGATTTTGATTATTTGAATATATGTTGTAGGGTAGAGACCCCTTAGTCTCGGGTTTAACGGATTTTATCCAACGCTCCTTAGTTCTTGAGAAACCGGGAGGTCTAACAGTAGTACGCAACTTAAATACTTACTTTGTAACAAAAAGGATAGGTTGGTCGTAGCTCAGTTGGTACGGCGTCTGCTGGCTGATCTGCGGGCCCGGGTTCGGTACCCGAACGCGCTACATTTGTTTTTCTCATTTTTTGTTTTATAAATATACTTGTAATTATAATTTAATAATTTAAATTAAAAATTTCAATATCATATTTTAATTATAATTTTAACAAACTTAAATTTATCCTTTTTAAACTATTATTTCTCATCTTTAAAGAGGTTTAAAAAGAAATTGGATCTATTATTGAAAGATGAAAATCATAAAATCGTGACAAAACCTGTTGTGGCGTCATCTAGTTATGATAAAATAAAAGAATATTCAAATAAAATAAAAATAAAAGCAAAAAGGAGATAACGGGGAAAGCAAAATAATTAAAAGTGCGGGCATACGTATTACAAATTTAGTAATATTTAATATGCAAAAAGTCGGTTGTAATTTAATTCTGATCCTAATTTTTAATATAATTATGCTTGTTACTTTAAAAACAGAATAATAGTATTATCGCATTGACTTCCTTTGTTAAAGCAATGCGTAAATGATATTTCTTTAAAATCACGAATTGACACAATTGCTCAATATCATTGCATCGATAAAGAATATATGAAATGCATTTTAAAAGCGATTTTAAAAAAATTAACAGTTTTATGATGTTTTATACAACTATTTAGTTAAAAGTAAAAAATTAAATTGGTTAAAATTATAATTGATATGCAATATTATAAATTTTAATTGACAATGAGATTATTAAGTTATACTTACGAATATATTTATAAAACAAAAAATGAGAAAAACCAATGTAGCGCGCCCCGGTATCAAACCCGGGCCCTGAGATCAGCCAGCAAACGCCATGCCAACTCAGCTACGACCAATCTGTCCTTTTAGTTACAAAGTAAGTATTTAAGTTATGTATTACTATTAGAACCCCGGTTTCTCAAGAACTAAGGAGCGTTGGATAAAATCCGTTCAACCTGAGACTAAGGGGTCTCTACCCTACACCATATATTAAAATAATCAAAATCTGTGATTAACAAGGTTGGCCCTCTCCTTATTAGACCAATCAGAAAAATTTTATTACTGAAACAAGTTGAAACCGGAGCAATTGCAAATTTTTAGCTTTGAAATTTCTTTAAACAGAAAAGAATGGCTATATTTCATAAAATTAAAGTTGTTAATTAATACACAAATTTTGTGATTATTTTATTTCATATTAGGCTTAGTGTTTGTCTTATTAACTGTAACATGAATAATGTTTGCATCCCATAATAATAGATTAATATTTAATATTTATGTAGTGTAACCTAAATATAATTCTTGATACTTACTTAAAAGTGAAAACTCTTGCAATAAATAATTAAATGCATTTTAAATATTATTTTCATTTGTCACTTTTCTTTTAGGAATAGTCATGAGCTAAATGTAAACAACTTCAGACAGGTGTTTGCTGCTGGAATGCAGAATTTGAGAATCTATAAGATAATTATTTGAAATAAAAATTATCATGAAAAACTAAATGTTTCACTGACAAATTGTTTTCAATTGGTTGTAAAAAGAGTTGGTAGAATTCTTGTTTTGGTTTAGTGTTGTCTGTAACTTCATCATGTAAATAATTCTCAGAAATGTTGCTACATATAATAAAATATTTCACAAATATTTAAATACAAATATATATATAACAAACTAAATTTCTTTTAAATTCTTCTGACAAAAATGAAATATTTATGAAGTATAAAATATTGTTGCATTTCCTATGCTTCTGCTAATGTTAAATTGTGGGGTCATTGAGCACCCCTTAGAATTTGAGCAAGAAGCTAAAAATTTACCAGTATTATACTATTGATGAGTCTAAAAAAATTAGGAGGTGGCTTGGACTCTAGCTCAAAAAAAGTTTTTTTGAACCACCCTATTCCTGAGGTTTACTACATGTTACTTCTTGTATAATAGAAAGTGCACAATATTTACAGGGACACGCAAAAGTTTTCAGATACTATACTGTATCCGAAGTACTGTATATTAGCGATGACTGCTGGAAGTGCATTTTTAGTTGTGATATGAGATTTAAGGGTGTTCTCAAATCGAAAAGGACAACTTTCTGACATAAGTTTTAATTTATTTTTGTTCGAAAATGCATGAAACTAGCTGGTCTTGTTATTGAGAAACTATGTAATTGAGCCGTTTTTTCCCTTTTTTAGCAAATGCAATAGATCTTTCAGAAAATAATGTCAAAGTGGGCGTTTTAAACCGAATTTCCGCGAGAAGAAAGAAAGAGCATTCAAGAGCGGGCGAAAAACGGGTTTGTCACGTGATTGAATTCGTTTATAACTCAATAGGTAATTGATTGATCAAAAAATGGAAAAAACAGTTCCATTCCAAATCGCTTTCATGGCCAGGTTTTCCAATTTTATACCTTTCCGTTAAAAAATGAATTTGTAAATATGTCAAAACGTTTTTCGCTTCTTGAGCAGAGCAGTTAAGAACAGCCTTCATATTATTTTGTGTCTATAAATGCTGTAGATCATATACAAGGCTACACAAAAGAATTCGTAAGTGTTACTGAGTATGAACGAAAATAGCTTAAAGGTGGTTTTTTAATGAGTTATGCATTTTTACACTGAACTACATTTAGTATACTAAGATATGTTTGTAGAATATAGATAAAAGGATATACAGGGCCACGGAAGGAATTCGATATATGTCCATCTACGGAAGATAATCTCTGGAAGTGGGATTTCAGTAGTTTTAAGCGTGTTTTAGTCTTAATTAAATTTAGCTAAATAGTGGCGCGCATGTAAAGATAATAGGTAAAATATAGGGTGCGTTAATATAGTCTCGATTTCTCTTACAGTCGGATTTCTCTGGTTCGGTATTGAAAATAATGTATTTAGCGTTCATAGTTTATTTACAGAGATACTGAAAAGTATTCCCTTAAATTATTGTGGGGAAACATCGTAATTATATAAATACGAGGCACCTACAGTCGTCGTCTGCTCCGTCCGTCTGTCTGTCCGCATATAACAGTGCAAACACTACCCAACCGAATGGTTTGAAATTTAATATATATAATCGTCACGGAATTTTGTTGATTCATTTCAAATTTTATGACAATCGAATCAAAACTTAAAAAGATATTGATAAAAGTTTTCTTCATTTTGTTAAATCCTATCATACGTCATCAATTCAATGCTATTCCATTACAGGTAATGATTGTAGGTTGCCATGGTGATTACGTCTTATTTAAGACGGAGTCATATTATTTCTGTGTTTCTGAATTTAATATATATAATCGTTATATATTTTGTCTTCATGCACTTTTTCATAAGAGTGCAAACAGTTATTGCGCCAAGTTTTGAATATTTATAAAGCTAGCTATAGTACGAACGCACCTGATTTGCCACTTTTGACGTACAATTTCCGACTTGTTTCGATATGAAAATATTGTTAGGGAAATAGCTGACTGCTGCATTAACAGGGTTCGTACGGGTGCTTGAATTTCCAGACTAAGAAATTCTCCAGTATCAGTATTTTCTTATTGAAAATCTCTACTGAAATTAGACCAAATTTCGTCCGTTTAAACGAGATTTATTTTACTATGAAAAAATTCTGATATTTGGCCTTGAAAATAACGGTACCCGTACGAACCCTGATTAAGATATATAAATGTTGGTTAAATATTAAAGTATTTAATTTAGAAGTTTGAACCTTTTAGCACAAAGTTAATTTATGTGAATACGTGTGAGAAACGTTCCCATGTATATAATGCGCTCAGCATTATATAAGGCCAATGTTTCTCTTCGGAAATACAGGTGACATTTATTGGCATATCCAGAGGGGTGATGGCATGTGTAGAACTTTTTCATTGCCAATTTTTGCCTTATTTATAGCTGCTAATGCATCAGATTTCTGAATACCAGTTTTCAGGTATGGAAATGTTTGTCTGATTTAATTACAGATTTTTGCATTAAATAAAATGCATTTGATACGCAGATTTTTGCATTAAATATAACATATATCATATTCAAAAATACAGTGTGTTTCCAGATCAGCTTATTTATTCGAAAAAATCTGCGATTAATAAAAACGAAAACGGCTATTCGAAATTAGTGTTGTCCATAACCCTAATGTAGGCGCGCGCACTCGCCATCCTTGTATTATAATAATAAAGAGATACTACATTAAAGTCTTATGGGCTATCACCTTTTTTATTAGTAAATATTTTTTATGAGTTTTGTGTGTTTCTTTTTGACCAAAAATTCTTTGTGAAGCGTCATTCTGCATGGAACAATGTGTCTCCTATAACACGTTGAGTGCCACCATATATACAGGGTTTCCATAATTAAACTTGGCATTTGCGAGCAATCTGTATCAAAAACTATCCAGCACAATTTCATGAAAATTGGGTAATGAGATGATGGGAATTTTATCTAGCACAAAAAGTAGTTTCAAAAACCACCACTAGATGACGTTACATAGCTTTATAGAAACCGGAACGACAATCTACAAATTTTAACAACCTCCTGTTTACAAAGCATGTTCGATTTGATGTCCACCATTGTTTGCTACCATCCGGAATCATAAAATCGCATGTTCAACTGTTGAAAGCAGTGTATACTGGGGAATGTTACGCACATCGCGTGGTATGCTATCTTTAAGTTCTGAGACAGATGTGATGGGATTCACGGTAGAGCAAGTTTTTGAGATATCCCCACAGCCAAAATTCGCAAATATTCAAGTCTAGGGATCTAAGAGGCCAATCTGTAGAAAAATGACTGCAGATGATTGCTTCGTCACAAAAATAGCAGAGGAGTACCTGTCCATACAATGGGCGTTCTGTAGAAGAGAACCATCTTGCATAAACACTGTTGTTGAAGCACATTGCCTAGCCTGAAGATCTGGAATCACGGATCGCTCCAATAATGATGCGTATCGTTGACCGGTGACAGATCATGTCACAGGTGGTGGTGACATGTTGGTGGTGAGCTCTTCGAAAAACGATGGACCCATAATGAATGTAGCAGTAATGCCGAACCAAAATGTTATACGCGAAGAATGTAATAACATTTGCAGACACTTGTGTGGGTTTCCTGCAGCCGAAATACGGCAATTATACGTATTAACCGCACCGTCCAGATGAAAGTGGGCCTCGTACATTCACAAAATGTTCTCTGGCCTTCATTTTGGAGTTGACAGTGTGCAAGAAACTGCAACCCAAAGGTTTGTCGGTTGCTAAAATCAGCTGGTAAGAGCTTCTGCACAAGCGACCGTTTACAGTGATAATAGCGTAACACCTTTAGAAGAATCTTATGAACCGTGGAACGAGGTTTGTCAACAGTTTGTGCAATACGCCGAACACTAGTCCTGCCCATAAAACGGGATATCCTGTCTTCCTCTACTTGCGTCGCTACATCATCCAAGACCTGTGCTGCAACACACCTTCGTCCTCTTCCTGGTCGAAGGGACAATGATCCCGTTGTATCAAATTTCATAATCATGTTTAATAGTCCTTGGATAGAGAGTACACATTTTCGTAACCCCTTCAAAGACCGAAATTTCCCTAAATCTTCAGTAGCAGAGTCACCGTTTTGGTAAAACAATTTCACCAGTAAAGCACGTTTCTGCCCACTCAAAATCATCTTCCTTGAATTGATAATGGATATGACTTCGGTTCGCCTATCGCATCTTTATATCACGTGCCTTGCTACGCAACCACAAGATTACTATGGTTACAACATTTGCATATGCCAGAATGTTACGCCACCTATTTGTGGTTTTTGAAACTTTAATTTTTCTCTATAAAATTCTCATTATTTCGTTATGCTATTTCCCAATTATTCTGTTGCATAACAGTTTTTGCTACAGACTTCTCGCAAATATCAAGTTTAAATATGATCACCCTGCATATAAAATAAAGTTTCCTAAGGTGCAATTGTTAGAAGTACTTGGCAAAGTAATTCCATTTGTAAAGTTTTGAAATGTTTGACTCGCACCAGTATTTATCACTGATTTTTTTAGAAAATAAAAATAAATAAATGCCTATTTTTCCGTACATTCTAAAAGGAAAAATTAATTTAAAAAATAGTGGGTGCGTTTGTCATTTTGGAATTAAAATAAAATGTCTGCGCGAGCAAGCGGCGTCCTTGAAAGGTTAACTAATAAGTTTAGTGATATTTACTAAATGTGTAAAAGATGTTTTCGAAATATGTTTTCTGTCCCGTTACAAAGCGTAAAAGCCGACGGTATATGTGGCATTTTAATAAAACAATTTTACCTAAGTGCCATGTATAAAAACGTAGTAAGTTAAATATTATGTAGCGTGACAGGTGGCGGTGCACACGGTCCCCTAATAAAAGTAAAGTGTGGACAGCCGGCGGTACACATGGCACTTAACGTGTCAATTCTTTGCAGGGCCACGTAGTTCTGCGACTAAACTGTTGAAATGATTGAAAAACACCACAATTTATAAGCAATTTAAAAACCAATTTAAAAGCTTTTCTTCATGTGCATTATAAAAGAAAAGTTTTATTGGAAAATTCTGGTGCAAAGGTGAAGTTTGGTAGTTAAAATTAAAGAGTATAAATAATATAGCACCCTTCAAATGTTTTAGAGTTTTTTCTTTGATTCTCTTTTATCTTGAAATCATTGTTTATTTTCATTTGCAAAGAAAGCGTCTGAGCTACTTTACTGCACTTTCCGTATTTTTATTGATATTTGAAAAATAAATATTTACCTTCGAAATTCTTACAAAAGTTTTCTTCTGGTTACGTGCTTGGAATAATTCGAACAGAGAAAAAGTGACATTTGACAAGATTTTCCTTTTCAGTTTTTTTAACATCGATTTTTCGCTTCAAAGATAATAACAAGATCATTTTTACAATATTTTAGTGTCATAATGTTATTGGTTACCAGTTGGAAACAAGATAAAGTCACTTGATAAATATATTTTGAATAAATCTAATTTTACAACTCGAGAAAAAAATCCAAAGCGAAAAGAAAAAGGGATGACTTAAAGTTTGGTAATTATGTATACATAGCTGCCAACTTGTATGGATTTTTCTTACCACTAAAATTTAATAGCAATTTTTGACTTATTTAAACACTAAAAATTCTTGATTTTCGGTGATTCAATAGGTTAAAATTTACTATTAATTTTAGTGGTATGAAAAATCCGTACAAGTTGGCAGCTATGTGTATAGCTGAAAGGAGAATGTTTAAAAAGATATTTAAGGAATTCACTACCAGTAGCGAATGCTTAAAACTCATCATTTTTAGCTCACAGGCTATCAAAGTCTGAGAGCTAATGTGCCCGTCCGCTCTGTATGTATGTACGTACGTACGTATGTACGTAACGCGATAACTCTTGATAGAAACATCCGATTTGCTTCAAAATTTTTTCCTAGGTTCATTGTGATAAGGCGCATCCCTGATTAGTTTTGGGAGTTCATTGGTTAAGGATAAAGGGGGAAAAACGGGGTTAGTCCAACCCCTTAATTCAGATAAATGGGTTTTTCATGCAGAATGATTCGATTTTCTCTGAATTTGGTATACCGGTTTATTATGTTAAGGAACTTCCCTGATTAGTTTTGGAGGTTCATTGGTTAAGGATAAAGGGGGAAAAGGGGAGTTAGTCCACCCCTTAATTGAGATAATTGGGTTTTTCATGCAGAATCACTCGATTTGCCCTGAATTTCGTATACCGGTTTAGTATGTTAAGGAACTTCCCTGATTAGTTTTGGGAGTTCATTGGTTAAGGATAAAGGGGGAAAAACGGGATTAGTCCACCCCCCTTAATTCAGATAAATGGGTTTTTCATGCAGAATCATTCAATTTGCTCCGTATTTGGTATACCGGTTTATTATGTTAAGGAACTTCCCTGATTAGTTTTGGGGGTTCATTGGTTAAGGATAAAGGGGGAAAAGGGGGGTTAGTCCACCCCTTTTTATTCAGATAAATGGGTTTTTCATGCAGAATGATTCGATTTGCTCCGAATTTGGTATGCCAGTTTATTAGGTTAAGGCGCTTCCCTGATTAGTTTTGGGAGTTCATTGGTTAAGGATAAAGGGGGAAAAACGGGGTTAGTCCAACCCCTTAATTCAGATAAATGGGTTTTTCATGCAGAATGATTCGATTTTCTCCGAATTTGGTATACTGGTTTATTATGTTAAGGAACTTCCCTGATTAGTTTTGGAGGTTCATTGGTTAAGGATAAAGGGGGAAAAGGGGGGTTAGTCCACCCCCTTAATTCAGATAATTGGGTTTTTCATGCAGAATCATTCGATTTGCCCCGAATTTGATATACCAGTTTATTATGTTAAGGAACTTCCCTGATTAGTTTTGGGAATTCATTGGTTAAGGATAAAGGGGGGAAAAACGGGGTTAGTCCACCCCCCTTAATTCAGATAAATGAGTTTTTCATGCAGAATCATTCGATTTGCCCCGAATTTGGTATACCGGTTTATTATGTTAAGGATCTTCCCTGATTAGTTTTGGAGGTTCATTGGTTAAGGATAAAGGGGGAAAAGGAGGGTTAGTCCACCCCTTTTTATTCAGATAAAGGGGTTTTTCATGCAGAATGATTCGATTTGCCCCGTATTTGGTATACCGGTATATTATGTTAAGGAACTTCCCTGATTAGTTTTGGGGGTTCATTGGTTAAGGATAAAGGGGGAAAAGGGGGTTAGTCCACCCCTTTTTATTCAGATAAATGGGTTTTTCATGCAGAATGATTCGATTTGCTCCGAATTTGGTATACCGGTTAATTAGGTTAAGGAACTTCCCTGATTAGTTTTGGGGGTTCATTGGTTAAGAATAAAGGGGGAAAAGGGGGGCTAGTCCACCCCCTTAATTCAGATAAATGGGTTTTTCATGCAGAATGATTCGATTTGCCCCGAATTTGGTATACCGGTTTATTAGGTTAAGGAACTTCCCTGATTAGTTTTGGGGGTTCATTGGTTAAGGATAAAGGGGGAAAAGGGAGGTTAGCCCGCCCCTCTTAAATTAGATAAATGGGTTTTTCATGCAAAATGATTCGATTTGCTCCGAAGTTGGTATACCGGTTTATTATGTTAAGGAACTTCCCTGATTAGTTTTGTGGGTTCATTGGTTAAGGATAAAGGGGGAAGGGTGGCTAGTCCCCCCCCCCATTAATTTATATAAACGGTTTTTTCATGCAGAATTATTGGCTTTGCTCCAAATTCGGTATACCTGTTTATTATGTTAAGGAGCTTCCCTGATTCGTTTTGGGGATTCATTGGTTAAGGATAAAAGGGGGGGGGGGGCTAGTCCACACTCTTAATTTAGATAAATGGTTTTTTTTTGCAGGATTATTCGATTTGCTCCAAATTTGGTATACCGGTTTATTATGATAAGGAGCTTCCCTGATTAGATTTGGAGGTTCACTGGTTAAGTATAAAGGGTGAAATGGGGGCTAATTCCCCTTCACTTATTTTTTTGAGGGGCATTATTCTTTAAAATAAGAGTATGATATACAATTAGTGTGAATAGCCTCTGAGCTCAATGCCATCAGTTTAGCTGGGCATTTTTCTTTTTTATTTATTATAACACTCAACATATTTTTATTTGACATACAGGCGCCAGAATATGGGGTAATACTTTTTGCCTGAATTTCGTTTTTCGCCACAATTTAAAAATAGTAATCTTCGCTTTATTTAATCTCAAAGTTTCAGTCATCAAATACGGCAAATTATTCTGTTCTAAAATAAAGATAACTCGGTTACTCGCTGACTATATGTTGGGGTTCACTTGATATAAGATATTTTAATTAGGAAATAACACAAAAAAATCTTATTTTAACCGTAATCTTTAACGATAATTTTTTAAATATAAGCAGTCATTCAGTGTTTCATAATTTAAATAAACTTTCTGTTAGTATGGAAATTACTTCAGTAAATTAAATTTTTAACAATAGTTAATATCTTTATTGAAATTTCATTCTATACAATAATCATCGTCTGCATGAATTGCATCCTCAAATCACAAATCGTTTTATTAAATATTCTCATGCATATTTTAGCTGCAACAGTTCCCTTTAGATTCAACAGAGATATATATAGAATGTTTAGATAAAATAACAAACACTAATGTGTAGTAATTTCTATAAAACTGAATATCGAAAAATATACATTAGTGTTATTTCATATAAATATTCTAAAGATATCTCTGTTGAATCTAAAGGGATCTGTTGCATCTAAAATAGGTATGCGAATGTTTAATAAAACGGTTGGTGATTTAACAATACAATTCATGCAGAAGTCGATTATTATAGAGAATGAAATTTCAATTAAGACACTTAGTCAAACATTTAATTTACTGAAGTAATTTCAGGGCTACCATTGTCGACTATTTTAATATTATATTCGTACTACTATTTAAAAAATAATAATTTTCTAGTATAGTTATTTTGCACAATGTGCAAAGTGCATGCGAAAATTTTGTTTTGAAAATGTGGTGCGAGATAGAATTCAAAAATAGCCGCCAGTGGACCCCTGTAATTTTCATACTAACCGAAAGTTTTTTTAACCCCTTAACGGTCGCATTAAATTACGGTTTAAAAATTCAAATTGCTTATTGGCACCACTTTTTTCAAAAAGAAATGCTCACCTTGTTTAATGACGGGTAAATTTATACCATAATAAAGCCAATTACGCTATTTCATAAAACACGTGGCAGTCAAACAAATCTGAATAATCTGAAAAAAAGACACAGCCCGTGAATATAACGGGAGCGAGAATTAAGAGATCAACACTAGAACGCCCGGAAGGAGTCGATCGGGCTCCAACCATACGATTAAATGTCAACTGGAAACACAAATTCTTACATAAAATAAGGTAAATTCAAACTACGCAGATTTACGTTACAAAGATCAGTCAAATAGTTTTAAATAAAAATTCTGGTGTCAAATATTTTTATGAAACTTGAGTAAAATTTCCGGGCATTCTAGTGTTAAACAAAGAAAACGCTGAATGACTGCTTATATTAAAGCGAAAAAATGGTAAAAGATTACTGTTCAAATAAGAATTTTTTGTGTTTTTTCCTAATCAAAATATCTTATATCAAGGGAAATAATGCTGAGTAGTTTCTATAAAAAGGAATATCGAAAACAACATTTTGACAAAACTGAGTTTAAAGTAATTAAATATTCCTCGTTAAAAAAGGACCCCCCCCCCCCACACACACACACACATTGTATTACAACTTCTTTCACTCTTTTCGAAATGATTCTATTATGTTTTGTAAAATTTGTCAATAAGTTAGTTAGATTATGTAATTTATACCATATAATACTCGTCCAGCTTCCGTTCCTTTCTCATTCGCTCGCATGGCATACGTAAATGTTGTCAGCTTTTTAAATGTACATGATCAAAGAGTATAACATATAAATGAACGGGATTGCTTAAAGTTGTCAGTCTTCTCGTTGCCGTAGAAACCAAAGTAACTTTGGATTAGTACAGAGAGAAATAAAGAATTCCAAATATTTTAAAAAAAATTGATGTTTTCCACGTTTTTACCTTCCAACTGCCTTAAACATCACATTTATGTCAAGAATAATAATAAAGGTTATAACACGTACACCTCTGGCACGCGGGTTTGCCACCCCTATATTAGATGAATGATATCAATTCATTTGTAATACTTTCAATTGCAAACAAATTAAAAAAACAAAATATCGACCCTTTTTAAAGTTCAGTAACCCCATAACGGTCGCATTAAATTACGGTTTAAAAAATCAAATTGCTTATTGGTACCAATTTTTTGAAAAAGAAATATGCACCCTATTTAATGACAGGTAAAATGACCCCATAATAAAGCCAATTACACTATTTTATAAAACTGGTGGGAATCAAACAATCTGAAAAAAAGACACAGCCCGTGAATATCACGGGAGCGAGAATTAAGGAGTTAAACTAGCAAGTATGTACAAATTGAGGCACGCGGAAATAGAATAAATTGAATTATTTATTGACAAAAACTTTTGCGGTTATATAAGGCGAAGATTATCCTTCAAGAATTATGGTGACAAACGACAGCGGGAATAGGAAAGGCAAACCCGCGTGCCAGAAGGTCAATTGTCACCACTTTTCATAAATAGTTTTCTTCCTCTTATTTCCTCTTATTTAAAATTCGAACTTTCTTTCGCTAAATAATTCGGAGAAAATTTTTCGAATTAGTTGTGGCAATTTGACTACAAGCAGGCGTGTTTACCGTCCATCTCATAGAAAAAAAAAATATATATATATATTTTTTAATCTTTAAACGCAATAAAAAGAAAAGCATCCAGGTAAGCTGATGGCATTGAGCTCACAGGCTATTCACACTAATTGTATATTATACTCTTATTTATGTCTATTATTCATGACATAGAACTCACTCTTTATGAGCAAAACGGTAAATAATCAGGGAAGCGCCTTATCAGAATATACCGATATACCAAATTTCAAGCAAATCGGATAACTCTGCATGAAAAACCCATTTATCTAAATTAAGGGGGGCGTTATCCCCGTTCCCCCTTTATACTTAACCAAAGAACCTCCAAATCGAATTAGGGAAGTGCCTCATTAGAATAAACCGGTATACCAAATTGAAGCAAATCGGACAATTCTGCATGAAAAAAACTTTTTATCTAAATTAAGAGGGAGATTAATCCCCCCGCCCTGTTCTTTATACATAACCAATGAAAACCCAAAACTAATCAGGGAAGTGCCTTTTCTGAATGAACCTATTTACAAAATTTGAAGCAAATCAGATATTTCTATCAAGAGTTTTCGCGTTATACGTACATACATACTTACATACAGATGTACATACAGAACCTGCGGGCACATTAGCTCTCAGGCTTTGATAGCTTGGGAGCTAAAAACGCTAAATAACATTTTAGATAGACTTTGTTATTTTGTAAATTACTAGAATTAAAATAAATTTATTTTAAAATAATGCACTTTTTTAACACTTTATCATAAAAATATGCTTTAGACAAAGAAGACACGGCATGAATTAGTTTATCCTGAAACAGGATGCTTACTTTAGAAGTCTAAAGATCACTAAATAATTTTAACGCACTCTTTACTCAATAAACACTCATTTCAATTGACTATTATATTTAATGTTATTCCTGATAACAATAAAGCACCGCTCATGGCTACTTCTCCTAACAGATGCATCTTACAACTGCGTCAATAATGAAATAGAACGCAGACGATAAAACACAGGCATAAAGATGACCAAACGTACACTCCCTGGTTGAATGAATTTCATTCAACTTTACAATTACACTAAATGAATACACTTAATTTTAAACAATTAATACAGTATAAGCCGGTAAACAATTAATCAATAAGTAAACGTAATTAAGGTAATTGTGTCTGCATGTGACGAGCCATAAATGCGACAATGTTCTTGTACCTAAAATCTTAATGCAAGTATAGTATATAAATGCTATGTAATGAAATATCAGACTTCAGGAACAAAACGAGAAATATTTCATTGCATTTAACCCTTTGCACTCGAGAGCTAACTCTCGCTCACCACTAGTGCTGCCAGATGTCTTTGTAAATTCGAGCTCCAAATACTCTGGACACCAGTATTTAAATGAAATTTTCTTAGTCTTATCTAATGGCAGAATTATTTGCGATTAAAGATGGCGAAATAAACTATAAGAAATAAGTGGCATCCAGAGAATTTGGAGTACTGATTTACGCGTGAAACCTGGCAACACTAGTAGCAAGAGAGAGTCACCTCTCGAGTGCAGAGGGTTAAAGCGTATTCTTTAACCCTTTGCATTCCAGAGGTGATTCCCACTGACCACTAGTGTCCCGCGTAAATGGGTGCTCCAAATGCTCTGGACACCAGTATTTAAAACCAATTTTCTCCGCCTTATCTAATCGCCCAATAATCTGTGATAAAAGATGGCGAATTAAGCTTAAAGATATTAGTGGTGTCCAAACATTTGGCGTCCCGATGTATGAGGGAAACCTGGCAACACTAGGGGTGAGTGAGAGTCACCACTGGAGTGCAAAAGGTTAAAAGAATTTCTCATTAGAATACACATAGTTTTTATCAAGCGCCCGCATAACTGCCTAAATTCGTCGATTAATACTGAAACAGGGATCACGGTTTAATTTTAACGTTGAAGATCAAATGCCTTCATCGAACGTCAAGGACTTAACCCTTAAATGCGCGCTTTTTTATTTTGTTTCGAAAATATTATATAGGGTTCTCTGAAAGGTTTATTACACAGGAAAAATAATGAAAAAAATCAGAGATACATTTTTCATATAATACGCCAATCTTTCCTTCTGTTGCACATCAGCAATACAAGTAAAAACTACTGTCGTGTGGCTATTTTACGATAAAATATTGCAAATTAGTAAATATTTTAAGAAGTATGTCTCCAAATACCTTATTTTATATAATTATTTATTTTATAAAACTTAACCTTTAACCCTCTCGCTGCTTAATTGTTTTATCAAAATAGCTTCAACAATTGCGTATTTAACTCCTTCGCGACGAGCGTCTATTAAGAATTTTTATTCTTCTGCTACCGGTTTTTCAAAAGAAAAATTTTCGTCTGATTCAATCGGAAATTTCTCCGATTAGACAAGGCAAAATATACAATAAAAAAATAACTGGTGGGAATGATCAAGGAGAGTTAATTAGACGGAAAAATGTATCCCCGATGAAATCTCGGGTTGCACAAATTTTGCTACTTTTACGTTGCCCAAGAAACTCTCGGGTTGCGCAGCGAGAGGGTTAACCCTTTAATTCCCATGATAGAATACGTTCTAGAAATAACGTAGTTCAGAGAATCTGATTTTACACCAGAAAGTTTCAATGGTTAATTTCGCTTTATTTAAATACGGAATGTCTGGTAATAATTAAAGCAAATATTGCTATTTTAATTTTCTGGTGCGAATTAGGTATATACGAATAAAAGAAATCTATTTAATTCAAAACACTGTTGTTTGCATATATGCAAAGCTGCGCACTAAAGGGTTAAATGTGTGCTTCATCTACCTGAAATGAAACTGGGAAAAGGCCACACCTTTATAAATTAGAGTTGTTCCAAATATTCTAAGCATTTTGGTGACTGATTTTTTTCGGAGTTCTATTAGCGACGAATTGGATCCGTTAAATGCAGAGAGGCTTTTAGGAGATTTATCGAGTTTGAATGATACTTTCATATAATGTATTAAATTGATATCTGAAGTAGAAATTATAGTAAATTAAGCTTTGTTGAATTAATAAATTACGAATTTCCACATGATCATGCACTAGTGTTTTTCATAGCTGAGCGCTAAAATATGCATTACTTCTTCCGGATACCTACTTCCGGATACCTACTTCCGGATTTTTTTAAACAAAAAAAGCATACTTCTCACCGGAAATTTATTTAATGAATGAATTTAAGTAGATTTTGAATGACTATCTCATAGAAGTAGAGTGCATTTAATTAAACAAATTTTCTGCTTCAAAACAGTGCTGCCAGTGGGCTACTTTTTTTAAATTCAGATTTCTTGATTTGCACCACTTTTTTGAAGTGGTAAAATTTGACTTGTTTAATAACATATAAATTAAGGCGAACATTCAGGGAATTTTACAATATCAAAAAGTGGTGCCAATCACGAAATCTGAATTTTAAAAAAGCTGCTTTAAAGTACGTTAATTTAACCCCTTCACGGTCGCTTAATATTTGGAAAAACCATAAAAAAAGTACCTATTTCTTTTATCACAGAAATGAAATAATTATAGGGTTTCTAAATAAAATATGCAATTAGTTTTTTTTAAGGCCAAAAAAAAGATTTTATAGAACAAATTCACATTTGTAGAAAAGCCATCATGCGAGAATTCTGTGCCTTAATGTTTGTTTTACACCATACAAATTAATGCAAATAAGACCTTTATTTTTCCCATCTTAGATCTTTATTTATCATCATCACACAAATTTTTACAAATAATATTTCAAATAATATATATACATTAAATTTGTTTATTAATCATTTTTTTAGCATTATGTATTTCGAAACGTGCAATACAAATTCCAGCATTACAACCAGCGCCAAAAGCCAAACCCCAACAGTAATATTCAAAGACGTCACACGGAATTGCCAGTTAAATTTTTCTAGTTTCAGAAGTTTTTTACAGCAATTAAATATCCAGCCCGTACGGGCACGAGAAATAACGAACGACATCTCAGCCCGTGATATTGACGGGAGCGAGAATTAATGGGTTAAAAAAAAAGGCCGGAGGCTGGCAAGTATGGATATGTGTTTCAGATGATCAACATAGAAAAATACATGTCTTTAAAATTTTTAATATAACGTTATAGTAGCTGCGTATATTTAAGCAAAGACATATGATGACTAGATTATTCAATACTCTTATATGATTGAAGTTCGAAAATTCTTGTGTATATTGAAACCAATTACATTTAAAATGGATTTAAAAAATCTGTCATTTTCTCATTCAATCGGTGTGTTGCTCCAGAATCACCTTTCAGTCCCAATGCCCTTCATCGCTATAAAAATTATACAACTGGAACGATGTATTAAACGAATTCAGTACTTCTAGACGAAACATATCCACGAATTACAACAAATGAAATACCAGCCAAAAAGCGCAAAACAGTAGAATCCAATATTGTAGAATGTTTAACAAATAAAGTATATATGAAAAAAATTAAAAGAGGGCAATGAAGTGAAACAGCAAACACAGAGACAAAAAATGGAAAAGAAACAACAATTAAAGCTTTAAAAAAGCAAGAACAGCTTTACAAAACCAGAATTCAAAAAAAAAACTTGAAGTCAGTCACTAAGAAATCTCGAAATACAGCAGAAACAGAAGATATGAAAAAGCCTAAACCTTAAATTTATCTAGATGCATAATTTTTAGAAACTAAAAAAAAAAATAATGAGATCTTCATGTAAGACGGAAAGCAAAAATGGCTCAACCCTTTCCGGCACAGAAAATTTCTGTTCGTAAAATGATGAAATGAGTGCCTGATACCAGAATTTGAGAAAGAAATTCTTAGATATTAAAAACCTGTTGTTTTAAACTTTCATTGCAAAAGCAAATTTTAATTAAAATATTCTTGGTGCCGCTTGTAAATTTGGATTTCAAATTAGGTGGGCCAGCAGTGGACCCACTGTGCCGGAAAGAGTTAAAGGTAAACTATAGAGCAAAATATTCGCTTAAAACAGTGGCGTCAAATTGTGCTCCGCCTGATACCACAATTTTTCAAAAGAGACAGTCGACTACTCAAATCGCAGAAATTCGAGGACTAGATAAGGCAGTGGTTTCTATAAAATATTAGTGGTATCCGGCGGGCCACAGTTTCACGCCCCTGGCTTAAAATACACAATGGGGTTATGAATAAAGAGGAGGAGACATATAGTGTAGACTGTAGGAGTTACAAGTGAAGTAACTGAGGAGGTTGTCACAAGATGGCGGCTGATTTTTTACATCGAATCAACAGTTTCTAGTTACCGCCGAAGCAAACTTCCACCAGTAAATTTGAATACAAAATCTCGCCTTCTTTTAGTGGCTTACTCATGCAAAATTTCTCTGACAAATAATGTAAAAATTTCTATTCGTTTTCACTGGTGGAAATTGGCCAGCTGTTGTAATCTCTTTCACTGACACTAACAGGAGGTTGTCTAGGTTGTCACAATAGGGCGGAATCGCAGAGCCTGACTACCGCAGAAGAAAATTTCCACCAGTAAAATTAATTATTTGTTTTTGGCTATGATTATGACTGATATAAGAAGTTTAGGTAAGAAGAATATTTCTATTCAAATTTAATGGTGAAGTTTTTCCCTGGCGGTGATGAGCCACTACGAAATCGGATACAGTTGAAGCTTCATTATTTTGAGGATATGTCAAACTTTTTTAATTCAGAGCTCCATGAGATATACGGCAGGGCTAGCAGCGTTCCTGACATTTTCTACCTTTGCTATTTCTATTTAAAGCGATCTTTGTGATAGATTTCTTTTGTACCGTAATTTCCCGCGTATAAGCCGCAGCTCAGATAACTCCATTTCCTACCAGAATTTGCATTGAATAAAATGTGACTTCCTTCTGCTTAGCATTTATTTGACTTCCTTTTTAAAATAAAATTTCCGGTTTGAAAAAGACTTAACTAAACCGCTCCTCATACGTGGGAAATTACGGTAGATATTAAAGGATCTATTACGAAGAATTTTGTATTCAAATGGTGGTAGCAAAAGTGGTAAATTTTGGAACGCTGCGAGCCGTGTATACCAGGGTTTATCAATAAGTTTTTGCCCTCACATCGAAATAATCGAGTGAAATTTATGAAATTGCTACATTTTATGAGTCCTTTTCTAAAATAGTCAGTGTACAGACTAACACATTTGTGCAACCGGTATTTCAAAGAGAGGGGGTGGATGTATTCCAGGAGGCGCGATAGTAGACCCAAAGGGGGGCATTTTTCTAAGTTTTACCGACCCCCACATGTGACATATTGTTGGAAAGACCTGTGACTACTTATTCTGCTATGCACCTCCCGAGCCCCTCCCCCCATATTTGCCCTTCGGGGGCAATTTTCTATATTTTACAGACATCATTCATGCCCCCCGGGGGGCAAATTTTGGGGGGAGCGGGAGGGAGGTGCATAGCATGAATAAGTGGTCACAGGTCTTTCCAGCAATATGTCACATGTGGGGGTCGGTAAAAGTTAGAAAAATGACTCCCTTTGGGTCTACTATCACGCCTCTTGGAAAACATCCTCCACGGCGACTATATAGAAAAGGACTAATACAATGTAGCAATTTCATAAATTTCACAATTATTTCTATGATAGGGCAAAACTTATTGATACACCCTCGTACAGTAATAAACATTGAGTTGGTAAAATTCATGTTGTATTGGTCATGTTTTACTTCTTATATTTTACATGGTCGAATTTAAAATTTTTAAAGTATGAATGTTGGCGTATTCATTAGTTAATAATGATATATACAATATTATGTATCTCAAAGTTACTATTTATATCATTTAAACCATTATTAAATTGTTTGTATTTTGAGTAGTTCAGTAATAAATGTTTCAAATTTCACTTTTTTGTATTTCAACTAGTATTTATTGAGTATTTCAAAAATTGATAGAAATTAAATGAATGTTTAAGATGAACTAACATGCATAAAACACATTGTCACGTTTAGGTATTTCGGTCACTCATTTACGTTTTAACTACTGTATATGTGACAAAAAAGGACCTAAATGCGACAATCACATATGGTTTGCTTACATTGTAAATAATGACTCAATTTCTAAAAAACAAATTACTTTTAGATCAAAAGTCCAGTATTCAATATTTTTCTACTTAACCCATTAACCGCCAAATCTATAAGGTTGAATTTTTCAACTTTTTAGCTGAACGCCGTTTGCCACCACAAATTCTGAAATATAAATTCCGCTTTGTTTGATCTTCAAATTTTGTGTCTTTAACCCCAGAATTCTCGCTTCCGTGATATTCACGGGATTCTCTTATGTTCAGATTGTTTGATTCACACCAGTTTTACAAAATAGTGTAATTGGCTTTATTATGGTATCATTTTACCTGTCATTAAATAGGGCGAATATTTCGTTTTCAAAAAAGTGGTGCCACTAAGCAGTTTGAATTTTTAAACTGCAATTTAATGCGACCGTTAAGGGGTTACGTAAGATAAATTTTTTAAATGAAAAATAGTGGAAGATAGGTAAATATTTTAAACATGCGCATTTATTTTGACCGTTGCATCAACGCAACACCAGCGGGTAATGGGTTAATAAAATATATTTTATTTGATAAAATTCTAAGCGCGACAAAACAATGGGAAATAGCGTCTCATGACCTTCCAAAGAAATGAGAGTACAATTACTTTTATTGGTAAGAGTTACATTTTGTAATTGGTCTCTTAAACATTCCTTGTTGTATTTCACACTTACTACTCTAATTCGTCAATCATTATCTGGAAAAAACTCTGCAATTTTACTTTAGAGGCCAGTTCCAAATACCAACATTGCCCTCCTTAATAAACACTCAATCATTTATTTGAACGTTGTCTTCCTCAAACAACTATTTTTTTCTTGTTGTAAGGAAGTCAGATAATATTGAATCATTTTTGTTGTTCTTTTCCATACTTTTAGTGTGGAATAATGAATATTATTTACTTCAGGTTCAACAATAATTTATTGGCCTTCCAAAAAGAATCTGGCCAGGAGTCAAACATCTGGATCGAATGAGAAAAGTACAAGAGAACGTGAATTCAGGATTGCTTCAGTCTGTGCTTTTACTGCAAGTAAAACCCCGTATGCATAGCTGCCAACTCTTACCCTTTTTTGTACCAAAAAATTTAATAGGAAACTTTGCCTTTTTTAATTGGCGTAATCTACCGATTAAATAAGGTAAAATTTTCTATTAAATTTTTGTTGTACAAAACTGCGTAAGTGTTGCCAGCAACGCCGCATGTTAATTTGGCATTCTTCATCAATCGCTTTAGATGATATTTCAGGAATTTTACTCACGCTTCACGGAGGCCCCTAAAATTTTGGACCTCTGGTCGGGAAAATTTCCATTTAACGTCTCCTCTGCTCAAATATCCAGACAAATTATTATCAGAAATTCTAAGTATATTATATAACCTTTTGAGGCCCTTATAACTGCGTGTGACATTTTTTGTTTTGGAGGAAAAAAGATTAGTAATTTCTTCTCTTCTAGCAAAACACCTTTATATTTTTTTTTTATATAAAAGCTTACGGAGTTAATTCGGTAACAATCTCTAAATGAATTGCACGTGTAGCAAAACAAATAAATAAGGCTACATATACTTGCAGGGTTCGTATGGGTGCCGTTATTTTCAAGGACATATATCAGAATTTTTTTATAGAAAAATAAATCTAGATTAACCCCTTAATTCTCGCGCCCGACATATTCACAGGCAGTGTCTTTTACTCAGATTGTTTGATTCCAACCAGTTTTATAAAATAGTGTAATTGGCTTTGTTTTAGTATCGTTTTACCTGTCATTAAATAAGGTGAATATTTTTTTTTCAAAAAAGTGATGCCAATAAGCAATTTGAATTTTTAAACCGTAATTTAATTCGAGCGTTAAGGGGTTAACCCTTTCAGGGGCAAGACTTTTCTGCTCCGATTATGTTCAAATAATTAATTCACACCGCAATATACGAACAAATTTATTTGCAAATAATCAAAAGCATTCTTTCACGCTTATTATGAGATCGAACTTGTACTGACAAATTACTGGTGCCATTTGAAATTTTGGGCATTAAAATTAACTGCTTGCAGACTGCAAACGGCGCCCTTCAAGGGGTTAAACGGACGAAATTTCGCCTTATTTAAGGAAATATTTTCCATGAAAAAATACTGGTACCGAAATTTTCTTAGTCTGGAAATTCAAGGACACGTACGAACCCTGATTTGATAAATTCCTGTACGTTGTATTTATATTTCCTCAGAAATGACCCAGTGAAATCGAGACCCGAACAATTAAATGGATATTTCTCTGTTACTCTTTCTTTTGGTAAATTCCCCATGAACTGTTGACAGGAGACGGGATTTGCTTTAAAACAAGTAATACAATTATGAACTATTTTTCTATAAATAGCTCATTCTTTTAACCCTTTGAATGCGGCAGGACCTGCTGTGAGGGGTCTACTAGTTCGCTCGAACATTTAAATTCTATCTCGCACCACTTTTCCAAAACATAAATATTTTACATATGCTTTGACGATATTTGTAAGAGAAATATGCTACAAAATGTAATTTTTTAAAATAGTGGTGGGAACAGAATATAAAAATAGTCGCCTGTGGCAGCGCTGTGTTTCCCGTATTCAAAGGGTTAAGAGTCAAAACTTCTGTCTTAATAGAATGAGTAAAACTTGTGAACATAAATATAAATATCGTTGCTGAATATAATCAAATGAGTAAGTTTACTCTTATTGTGTAGCAAAATTAGAAATTTTTGCGTTAGTATCATGGAAGACGATAGTATTCCAGAGTGACGCAGCCTTAAGCCTAAAATAGTAAGAATGGCGGAACTCATATATACAACTACCTAGAGATCAAAGGAAACGCGAAACGCCGCCACTTCCTAACTCAGCAAATAGTGCTCATATTGTTCTGATTTTCAAAAAACAGTCTTATATCTGCAGTGTAATCCTATTCTGAAATTTTCACATTTCTACGTGCAGTAAATTTTGAGATCTCGAGACCCATTTTTAAATTAAATTCCGTGGTACAAATTCCTAATTTCTATTTCTGGAAAACGGCCAGGGCTATTTTCTTTAAACTGATATAATATGAATATGTTTTATATGAAGGGAATTAGATAACACTTGTTTTCGGGTCTTGTATTGGCCGAGCGGTTAAGAGCACTGTTCTCCTAGACACGAGATCTCGGGTTCAATCCGCAGTGATGCTTTTTTCGTTTATTTTCACATGGTTCTTTTGATCTTTTTTTATGAGTTCCTTTGCAATTTTTTATTGTCAATAAGATCATTAAATAAAATTTTAATACCTTTTAAATTGTTTTTAAGTTAAACAAAATTAAAGTAGAATTATAACTATGCTAAATGGAATAAAACTTCATTGTAAATAAATTTCAATAATAAAATTTGCCATTTCCTGAGGCTGGTAAATGTGGCGCCATCTATATTTTGGATAGAAACCTAAACTCTAACATTTCATATCGAATACAGATATATGCACTTAACATTTTTTAAATAACGATAATTGGAAAATGTTATTCAATATTATTTGATTATCCTTTAGATATTTTGAAAGTATTACTATAGCACAGCAAATATATCTACTACATTGACTTTATTACCTCGTAAATGTAATTGAGTTAAAAATCTTTATATAAATTTAAGTAATGAATTTTGTTCTATGCATTTCAAATATTTTGTACCTATGTATCTTATCTCAACATAAAAATTAAAAAATTAAAAATCTCAGATTAACTGTTTCAGAAAGTATTTTCGCATTTAATTATGTATATATAAATAAATACAGTCTTTTCTTGTCTGGTGTATGTATTTTATATCTGCTAAAAGATTTAAAAAAAAAACTAAAATACTTCCCAAATAAGTATTAAATTCAGACATTTTTCTCCGAGAAGGTGTGTGTGTATTAAAAAAAAAAAGCTGCAGAAATTACTTTTCCTATATTAAGGAGTATAAAAAATTTAATTTAATTTAAAATAAGAATCTCTTGAAATTGTTCCAATTATTTATTATGGTTATTAACTAACTGTCATATTTATTTTTTATATATGTTGAAAATATCATACCTTTGACTAGATACTTCTTTTTCGTTTAGAGAAATGATGCAGATTAAAATCATTAAGCATTTGCTGTTTAATGTGTCACATAATAATTCAAAATTAATTTCTGACTAGCAAAATAATTTGTAAGTCTTCTTGTCAAATTGTCTTCTATTCAGTAATATGAGCATGTAAAAATATTTTTTAACAATTTTTATAGAATTAACCTATAATAGATATATTTATTGTTACAAATGCAATACAACTTTGGAATGCAATTCTAATATTTTTCAAAAAGGCATTTTACAATTCAAATTTCTGTATTTTAAATATTATTTTAAATTGTAGTTTACATAATCTTTTTGTTGTAGCCATAAAAAAATCAAATGATAATGCCTATTTTAACACTAGAACGGCGGGAAATTGTACTCAAGTTTTAAAAACTTTTCACATCAGAATTTTTACTTAAAACTATTTAACTTACTTATTTAAGTTATTTTTGTGTAGCGTATATTACTCTTATATTATAAAAAGTTATCTGGTTCGAATCGACATTTATTCATTTGGCAAGGGTCAAAATGACGCCTCGCCGTCGTTCTAGTGTTTTAATTAACAAAATTAAAAAAATCATAAAATGATGCTTTTTTTTTTTTTTTTTTTTTTTTTTTTTTTTACTTTTAGTGAGAATTTTTTTTTAATGCACAAATTTTATGATTAAATCTTACTCGAAAATGTGGCTATTTTGATAAAAATTTATGTTTTTTCCTATGAACTTAAATTTAAAAAGAAATAAACCAAACCTACATCTTTATCAACCGGATCTTCTTCTAATTTTCATTAATATTTATTGTAATTATGAAACATTTTTTGAGACTCAAAAAGAAAATAATAAAATGCTCAATGGCAGTTGATGCTGCCATCTATAATCGAAAATTGAAACTGCATCTAATAGATCACGTGATCCGCAGCCTGGGAGCACTAGCGACATGAACCAAGTACTACTTTCGGGGTCAAATTCTGTGATGAAAAGCCTATCTTCGTTGTTCTCCTGTGCTTACAATTTCATTGTATTTTAAATAAAAAGGTTTAAAGAGTAATATTTCTTGATATTTTTCTTAAGAAAGTAAACTTTTTACATAGTAAATTTTAACAAAGCTTTCTATATCTGTGAAGCAAACCATAACCCCCCTCCCCCCATTTTGTATATTACTTCCATATCTTACTAAAAAGTTCTTAAATAATCAAATAGCACAGCACTCTTTACAATTGAAGTATGAGGTATGCTTTTTTGAGGGGGGGGCGGATTAAAGATGAATGGAAGTCACGATTATGAGTTCTTATTATTAGTCTTTAATTTTTTTTTTTTTTATCTTTTTATTATTAACTTAAAAAAAGTAATGATATCAATTAAAAAAACCCTTAACGGGTTAAAAGTTTGTGACGCAGCACTTTATCTTATTGCTATAAGAATTTTAAATATGGAGCTTAAAAATAATGATATCAAATTTTAAGTGACGCTATAGTATTTATTTCATCATTTTATTTTTGTTTTATTTGTAATTGCATGTGTAAGAATTATGTTAAATTGAAAAGGATGTATAAAAATTTATTCATTGTTGCTGTATCATTCACATCTTTCATAAATTCAAACTATAAGTTTTAAAAGAAACGATATCAAAATTTAAGTGACGCCTTTATGTAGCCTTAAAAAATTTGTTTTAAAATTTAATTTTAATTGTTTTCGGTTTGGCTAAATATATTTACACATCTGACCAAAACTTTTAATTTTCCAATACACTGTTAAAAATATCACTTTCACTGAACCTATACAATACACTGTAATGTATTTATATGAATAAACAGATTTATCTTTTGAGCCACGCTATCCAAAATGACGCAAAGAAATCATTTACATAAATTTTACTTTTGATTTTGGATAGCGTGGCGCAAAAGATAAATCAATTTATTCATATAAATACATTACAGTGCATTGTATAGGTTCAGTGACAGTGATATTTTTAACATTGTATTGGAAAATTAAAAGTTTTGGTTAGATGTGTAAATACATTTAGTCAAACCGAAAACAATTAAAATTGAATTTTAAAACAAATTGTTTAAGGCTACATCAAGGCGTCACTTAAATTTTGATATCATATCTTTTAAAACTCATAGTTTGAATTTATGAAAGATGTGAATGATAAAGCATCAATTAACAAATTTTTATACATCCTTTTAAATTTAACATAATTCTTATACGTGCAATTATAAATAAAACAAAAATAAAATGATGAAATAAATAATATAGCGTCACTTAAAATTTGATATCATTATTTTTAAGTTCCATATTTAAAATTCTTATAGCAATAAGATAAAGTGCTGCGTCACAAACTTTTAACCCGTTAAGGGTTTTTTTAATTGATTTATATTACTGTTTTCTAGCAATTTCTCCTACTCTAAGAAATCCTTCTTCATCGAGAAATACATAAAGATTTTGTATCCGAATCTTATGATTAATCTTGAACTTTTTTGCAAGGATTTTATTTCCTTGTTAAATAATTCATGTTCTACGCTTTTTTAACAAAGCGCTTCCGCAACGTTGAGCTCTTTAACATCCAGAAAATATTCCTTTCTTTTTTTTCCCTTTTTCACAATTACTAAGAAATCTGAAAATAAATCCTAAAATACGAATTATCTTACAATAGTTATTACTTAAATCAATTATATCAGGCACAAAAAAAAATTAATCAAAATAGTGAAAATAGCTATGAATTTATTAAAGTTACTTATATTACGGTTTTTTTTTTTTGAGCCTTTGAAAATTCATAGGAATTAACTGCCGCAAGAATACCTCCTTTAGGATAGAACTTTTCCTTTATGAGCAACGACTCACTCCAACACAATTCATTCAATCAACTTATCGGGATTAACTCCTCTTGTTAGATGATCAGCAGAGTTTTCCCGAGCTGAAACATCTCGCCACTACATCCCTTCAGTTTGATCTGATATTGTGGAGATTCTATTCGCAACAAAGGATTTTAGTTGGTGTGGCTCTTTTTCAATACAAGGTTATACTATCATTGAATTGAGTCACAAGATGATTTTGTTTACATTCAAATCTTAAGCACAGAAATATCAAGTTTAATTAGTTTTGTCTGTAACTGCTGCAGCATAATTCAAGTTTTGGAATAATTATTGGCTTTAAAGGTTAAACTCAGGATTTACTAATCATTAATTTTATTGGGTTGTCTGGAAATTTCGTGCCGAAAATTTGAAACGCAGAAGATTTAAATTTTAGTATACATTTATTAACACTTTGCACCCGAGGGCTCCGCTGCAGAGACATAATCTTTCTTTGCAAAATTTGTTTTTGGCACCAGTAATAAAGGATAATAAAATGCACCTTATTTAATCAGAGCATTTTTGAAATTGTGTACTTGAACGAAACTTCTTTTTAAAAAGTGGTGCCGATCGAATAAAATTTGTGTAAGAGACGCCGAGCGCAAAGGGTTAAATTATATAGGTGCCATTTTGTTCCACAACCTTTTTCCAACTGTCCAGAAGTCTCAAAATGTCTTCTTTCCAAAATTATAAACGAACACTTTTATGTGATACTTGAGCGATCTTATTAATCGATCTTAAAAAAGCAACAAAACGTTTTTTGGTCCGTTTTTAAGCGACATTTTCGCAGATTAAAAACAATCTGTGTTTAATGCATAGTCTAGGAAAAACCCATACCATACTATTTTATCACCAAATTGTCGAGAAGTGATGCGAGATGTACTATTTGTCCGGAGTTGTGTCTACTTCCCGAATATGAATACAATGTTTGAGATAGGGGTCCATTACATATAATAGTACCAACTTTGAATTTTCAAATAGTAACATTCATTTTTGACACTGTATTTGAGTTCCATAAGATATACAGGGTTGCCACGCTACAGGAAATTTCCAGACTATGAAATTCTTCGATACCAGCATTTTCTTATAGAAAATCTCTCCTTAAATAAGGCGAAATTTCGTGCGTTTAACCTAGATTTAATTTTCTATAAACAAATACTGATATTTCCCCTGGAAAATTCCCTGAAACGTGACAACCCTAATATAAATCATATATTTTTTTCTTAAATCTTCATAGATTGAGAAGAGGGAAAGTTTGAGATTCCTAATGTTAAATCCATGTGACAAACTTCAATTTATATCTTCCTAAATATTCATACGATTTTTTATTTAAGGATATAGAATGAATAGATCCAAACATATTCCAGGCATTTTTTATTGAAAAACATATCTTCAATTATGAAAAGTATTAATGAATTCATATTTTAATAACATATAATTATGACTCACATTATATTTTTAGTAACATTGTCAGAAACATGGGTGTAAAGTTTATAGCTCATTTCAATTATCAGTTTTGGCGATGTGGATAAATTTGACTTTTCGATTGTTTAAAGCTGTAGTGACTGCACGAGCCACAGAGATACATGTTTTTCCGTATGGAAATCTTCACCTTACTTAATCGCACAATGTCTGTCACTAATTTTTTTGTTGTGGTTGTAACACGAAAATAATGATTTTAAAAATCGTCTCTGCTTCATAAAGGCAAATAAATGTTACTTAAGCATAAAAATATTTAATATAAAAATTTCAGCTTTATACCCGGTTAGTACAAAGCTATTTCAGATGTAAAAGTGCGAGACACACCCAAATCAGTACGCATGGATTTGAAGTACTTCAAAAATGAAAAACCCGCGTGCCAGCGTACGAATATTACTAGACAAAATACTAGGCAATGATTTCTTATATGAAATAATGGTTGAGTACAGCTTGTTAATTCTAAGAAAGGTGTACTAGGTACACCTCTTGTTTGCGAAGTAAATTGTGCAAGAAACCCGTTAAGTGCTATTGCTCAGATTTTGGGAACATTACTTTATGATTTTTTCCCAAAATGAGCCTTTTATATATTGTTTAAAGGTTCATGTTATTTGCATTTTGAATATGTAAGAAGACTTTATTTTTTTTAAAGTTTCACTTGATTTTTCTATTTTTTTAAACGTGTTAAAAAAGCGAAATTTACCTTTTTTCAGCATTCAAAAGAAATGTTTTTTTTTAGTCATTTTATAATAAAAAATATATATTGTAGTTTAAAAATGTTTATTCGTTTCTATTATGTAAACAACAACAATCCAGACTTAATAAGTATAAAAGATCAGTTACAGTTACCGAAAGAACAAATTTTTCCCAAAATAGGAGTAGTGACGCTTTCGTTAGTTTTCATAGCGATTCGGAATGTCCCAAGTTGGGACCTCCCACTACGGTGTTTTTGTTAAGTATGCTACAACATTCTTTAGAAAAGTTCTTGGAAATTTTTCTTTTTGTCAGCATTCAAATGAAATCTTTTTTTGTTAAATAATTTTACAATAAAACTTATATTTTGTAGTTTAAAAATGTTTATTCGTGTCTATTATATGAAACAACAACAATCCGGACTGAATAAGTATAACAGATCAGTCACAATTACCGAAAGAACAAATTTTTCCCAAAATAGGAGTAGTGACGCTTTCGTTAGTTTTTATAGCGATTCGAAATGACCCAATTTACGACCTCCCACTACGGTGTTTTCGTTACGTATGCTGCAACATTCTTTAGAAAAGTTCTTGGAAATTTTGCTTTTTCATTCCTACCAAATTTTTCTTGGAAGTATTTGTTACTCATAAAATCTTATTCCTAATTTGTCAGTGCAAAAAGATATACACAGATAGCATGAACATTAGCAGCAAGTTTGCTTTTTCTGATATTATCTTGCCGTGACAAATTTGAATTGAGAAATTCTCAGCAAATCTCCCACAAGGTATACCATCACCCACTTGCATGAGTAGTTTGTTGTGAAACTGATGGCAAGACTGTCTTTAATTCACAAAAGTGACGAAAGCAAAAAATCTCTCTGTTACGAGAATAGACAATCAGCACATACGCAGAAATTTTATTCGGTTTCACCGCTTTTTTAAAACGCTATACTTATCAAATACCAAAAAAGGCTAGAATTGAAAAGTACAAATATTACCCTAACTTGTTTATGGTGGTAAAAACGATGCATGCACCTTACCGGTGCGTATGCATCAATAGACCTGATCAGGTCTATGGACCCCTTCGAAGGGGTTAAACTTATAGTGTAACAGTTGAAAGCACTTAATATAGCATGGAAAGCCTACTACTTTGCAGTATTTTTTATTACTTGTTTGACTTTAATTTGCAATAAATTTGATACAGCATGAATTTAACTTGCACGACAAGTTCGCTGCAAGTTCAAAGTGAGGACTTCGGCGTTTGCATTATCTTGCTGCAGTCTTGTTATGAACTTTCAGTCTTGTTATTCTGAGCTTGCTGCAACTTTGAAGATTTTCAAAGCAAGACTTCTGCAAATTTTCTGCAAACTAAAAATGCTATGTGGGGTAGTAGTTTTTCAATTTCTTCATTTAGTTTCAATTTCTTCGTTGCATATATTTCGATTTTTAGGAAAAGATGCCGGTAAAATTTTCAAAGTAACTCAAACTTTAGATTATTTAGAACAATTAGATTCGGATTATTTTTCGATGTTCCGGAAATTGTTTATTTGCTAATAATAAAATAGCTGTTAACCCTTTCAGGGGCAAGGTACTTGTATTCGTAAAATGTTGAAATATTTGACCGACACCAGTATTTACAAGAAAATTTATTTGTAAACAAGTAAAACTATACCTTCGTGTACTTAATAAAAGTGAAATTTTTATTTAAAAATTCGGGTGCCAATGTGGCAAATACGGATTAAAATTATGTGATGCCGTGACGGCAACACCGCCCTTCAAGGGGTTAAATAATTTATGGTACGATTTACCCCATGATATATCTGGTGAAGTAGAGCTTTCTGTAAATCCTAATTAAACAGACAATCAAGAAATATGTAATTTTGTGTTTTAAAAAGACAAATTCAGACGAATCTTCATATCGGAATACAGAAAAACTAAACAAAGTACAAAAAGAAATAAAAATGCTAAAAAGCAAATTTCGGAAAAAAAAATGCAATGTAATGAATGCTGCATAAAAATTCTCCAGTCATTTTCTATGTAAAATAGTTAGAAAAAAAATTATGTAGTACAGAAAAATAAAGAGATGGATAATGAAAATGCTTATGGAACTGGTAATTTCATTTTTTATTTTTTTTATAAATGTAGATGTTGGATTAATTTATATGGATTCTTTGTAAAATATGAATTTCAGAACATTATCCCTTTTTTAGCTAAAGAACTGAAAAATAACTATTGTAAATGCACGAAGGCACATGTCAAATTTAAAAAAAAAAACAATAAATAAATAGCCCCCATTCGGCATCATTTCTCCCATTTTTGGAACATGTTGATTCTCCTAAATATTAGTTTTTTTTTTCTTTTCAGAAGTACTTTAAAGATTTCCTATTCATAAAGAAAAACAACTGTTCCATAAAAAAGAGATTACTATATAATAGCGCTTAATGGGTTAACTTTCGAATCTAACCATCTAACGATTTATCGGTTTATTGCCCAATTCATGGGGACAGCGTAACTGAAACTTTTATACATAAATTAGATTTGTACTTGAATTAGGGATCTTAAACTTTTGGCTCGCGGGCCACTAAACTACAGCTATTTTAGAATAGAAAAAAATGTCTTATTCAATAACAGAAACTTTGCGATTAAATGATGCGCAGACTGCAGTTCGGAATTTTTTATGGCAAACGACTTTCAGAGAAAAATGTTGAAGACCCCTAACATAATCATTTAACGCCCAAAGTGTTTACTTTTACCCAACTTTTATCCATCTTAATATAGCAACATGCATTTTCTGAAACATCATTTTCATATTTAAAAATGTAATTTAAATAGGCTGCTGCTGTGACATTTTAAAAAATATAAAAATGATATTTCAGAAAATCGACGCTGGTGTATTAAGACAAATTAACGTTGGTTAACCCTTTATCTACTGACGGTAATTATAAGTACCACTCACTTTAAACTTTTATACCATAGTGAATATTACTAATAGTCTAATGGTACTTTGCAAAATCACTCTTTTAACTCCAATATATCCGAATACATGGCAGCAGTAGTTCTAGGTTTGTTACTTTAGAGAGGAATGAGGCTATCTTTGAAGCAGTCGATGTGTTTTGTGCCGAGATTTTGTACAGATTGCCACTCTCGTCTTTTCATTGCTGCAAACACAGTAGAGTGTATAAGATAAGTGTTGGATTTTTTTATGTGTTCATTATGATCTTAGAATACAATTTGACTAGCTATTTTAGGTGAACGGTGTATGTATTTGATTTAACCGTTGAATTTGATTTAACCGTTACACTGTGGTACTTATAAGTACCGTCAGTACACTGTGTGTTGTAGAAAAAATTCTTGTTTACTTTTCGTCTGTGTAGTTATCCCTCGTTTTCATCTGCTTTAAAATGTAATTACTAAAATGTAGTGTAGTAATAATTTCCCTGGTATTTTTTCGTGTTTCATTGTTATATTTTATAGGAAATCGAAACAGTTGTGGCACCGGCTCGTTTTTCCTATGCTAGAAATGGCATATGTAAGTTCATATATTGCATGTGTGAAGATGCGAGAAAACATGTTGTTCCTGGAATATTGACGTCGCATAACTAAAGGACTGCTAACAAGATCGAAACTTTAAAAAAAAAAAAAGTTTTTTTAACCCTTTCAGGGGCGAAGCATTTTCAATTCTAAAGTGTTGAAATAAAGGATTGGCACCAGAATTCGCCAAACAATTTATTTGTAATTAAGAAAGAGCCTATATTTCACATACTTATTAAATCGGAAATATTTTCTGGTGCCAGTTGAAATACTTTGAGTTTTCTGTTACGATATTTTAGTCGCAGTGTGTTGACGGTACTTTAAATTACCACTTGAATTAATTATCTCTAAATAATTAAATTTCTCACGGGTGAGTATTTTTTTTTTATGTTCATCCTTTAGTTTTCATTGTAGTAACTGAAAAAAAATCTTACATGAAACAAATTGCAGTAGATCATAATGCCGTAGATAATGGGTTAAACACAAACATTTTTAATTTAAAATCTTGGGATATACACCATTTAACCTTTCAGTGGCGAATTACTTCTATTCAAAAGAAAGAATAATCATAAGAGATTTATCACTATGCATGTATTCCATTGACAGAGGTGTTTGTTTCATTTAAAAAATAGAGCTATTTATGACTTTTGAAATATTTTGGCCGATTTTGTAATTTTAAGCGAAATTTTTTAATAAACTTATCACCGTAACACTTGTTTTCATTGTCAAATGAAAGCTAATAAAGTTTGAAAAGCAAATTGACTTCTACATGGCATAGGTATTGACCCTTTGCACTCGAGATGTGATTCTCACTGACCACTAGTGTCCCGCGTAAATGGGTGCTCCAAATTCTCTGGACACCAGTATTTTAAACTAATTTTCTTCGACTTTCCTAATGGCCGAATAATCTGTGATGAGATGGCAAAATAAACTGTAAGAGATTAGTGGTGTCCAAAGCATTTGGCGTCCCGATTTACGAGGGGCACCTGACAACACTATTGGTGAGTGATTCATCTCTCGAGTGCAAAGGGTTAATGATTATGGATTTTGAATTCCCCGATTTCCGAACAGTAAACTTCGTATTATTTACTTTTATATTTCTGAAATCAACCCTTTCAAAGTCAAAGTACTTCTATTCGTAAAATGCTTAACCCTCCGTCTACCAGACGGGTCCAATGGGCCCGATGGGTACATTCGAAATATTTATTCTAACCAGAAATTTCTTTAAAATAAACTAAATGTGTAAACCAGACAATAATGAGTTAAGTAAATAAGTTCCATAGTTTTAAATAAGAATTCTGATGTGCAATATTTTTATAAAACTTGAGTAAAATTTTCGGTAGTTCTAGGGTTAAATAAGTGAATGCCACGAGAATTTACAAATTTATTTGAAAATATGTAAAATCTTTTCTTTACGTAATTAATAAAAGGAAAAATTTTATTCCAAAATTCTGGTGCCGCTGTGGCATTTACAGAGTTAAATTAACCCAGATAGCATGGGCATTACCAGCAAGTTTGATTTTTTCTGATATTATCTTGTCGTGACAAATATGAATTGAGAAATTCGCAGCAAATCTCCCGCAAGGTATACCATCACCCACTTGCATGAGTAGTTTTTTGTTAAACTAATGGCAAGATTGTCTTTAATTCACGAAAGTGAAGAAAGCAAAAAATCCCTCTGTTGAGAGAATAGACAATCAGCAGATACGCAGTAATTGCAGAAAATTTATTCGGTTGGCACCGCTTTTTTTAAACGCTATACTTATCAAATACCAAAAAAGGCTCGAATCTAAAGAGAACAAATATTACCGTAAGTTGTTTATGGCGGTAAAAAAAAAAAAAAAAAAAAAAAAAAAAAAAAAAAAAAAAAAGATGCGTGCAACTTAACGGTGCGTATGCATCAATAGACCTGATCAGGTCTGTGCACCCCTTCGAAGGGGTTGAATTTATAGTGTAACAGTTGGAAACAGTTAATATGGCATGGAAATATTTCTACTTTGAAGTAAGTTTGCAGTATTTTTTGTTACTATTTTGCCGTTAATTTGCAATAAATTTGATATAGCATGAATTTAACTTGCACGACAAGTTAGCTGCAAGTTCAAAGTGTGGTGACTTCGGCGTTTGCATTATCTTGCTGCAGTCTTGTTATGAACTTTCAGTCTTGTCATGTTGAACTTGCTGCAACTTTGCAGGCTTTCAAAGCAAGACTTCTTCAAATTTTATGTAAACAAAAAATGCTATGTGAGAAGTGGTCCAAAAATGAACCACCGTCCTTCAAGGTGTTTAAGTTACTATAAAACTAATTTAGGTGTAAAAAGGCAAGAAACGTCCCTGTGGATCGACCGACTAGCAAAAGTAACTGCATTTATTCACGCTGGGAGTTTAAAAAAATAAAGATCAAATGGATTTGATTTTATCCGATTCCTCATTTTTATTTATTCAATGCAAGTTGCATCAAAACCAAGATACATGTAACCCTTTCAGGGAAAAGTACTTTCATTAGTAAAATGCTGAAATGATTGAACGACACCAGAATTTACAAACAAATTTACTTGAAAATAAGTAAAAGCGTTTCTTCACGTAGTTAACAAAAGAAAATTTTCATTCCAAATTTCTTGTGCCATTGCGGCATTTATAGATTAAAATTAAGTGGTCCAAATATCAACCACCGTCCTTCAAGGGGTTAAAACAAAAGCATTATATAAGTCATTATATTATATATAAACACGATTCTTTTTCTTGCTAAAAGGCTTTTCTGGAACTAACATGAAAACATATAAGTTTATCGACAATAAAACTTTGAAAGTTTCTTCTAAAAAATTGTATCGAATAGCTACCAACTCATACGTTTTTTTTTTTTTTTTTTGCCTCAAAAATTTTATAGATTTTACCTTTTTAATTCGCCGTAATCTGCCGATTAAATAAGGCAAAAATTTCTATTTAATTTTTGTGGTACTAAAAAGCGGAAGAGTTGGCAGCTATGGTATTGTAATTTTTTCAATTGATCTTTATATTTATTCTATTTATGTAATATATAGGCTTACGGGAATTGTAAAACACATAAATTTTGGTGGCCAAATTGTTTTATTAAAATATATTTCTTTCTAAAACTATTTCTTTCATTTTTAATATTTTTTTAACATTTTATTTATTTCTTATATATAGATTGAGCGAATGTACGGTTTTCCTTTTCTTGGTATGTTTATGCCAGATGTATAAAGATTATGACAAAATGAAATAAAATCGGCAGTACAATTCACTCGTACTGAAAATAATTCTTTTTCAAGATAAATAAAGTTAATTTTCCATATTTATATATAAAATTATATCTCTGTAATATTAATAAATTATATTGCTGCATTGTCTATAATTGATATAACTACCTTGAAAACATATAAGACTAAGATCGATAAAACTATCAAAGTTTCTTCTAAAATATTTTATTGTAATTTTTTTAATTGATCTTTATATTTATTCAATATTATGTAATACATGAGTTCAACGGAATTGAGATCATTTTTGTTGGCCAAATTGATTAATTTGAAATTATTTCCTCCCAAAAGTCTTTCATTTTTAACAGTTCTTTGGCGTTTTATCTATTTCTTCCACATAGATTGAAGAAATGTACCTTTTTAATTTGGATGTATGTTTATGTTACAGATATAAAGAGGGTAAAGCAATAAAATAAAATTGGTACTTCAGTTTGCTCATTCTTAAATTAAAAAAATTTGCAAAATAAATAAAGCTAAGTTTCTGTATTTTCATGTAAAATTATATCTCTATAATATTAATAAATTATATTTCTTCAGTATCCGTAATTTATATACCTACCATGGAAACAGATGACTGCCATGAAGACTAAGTCTTTAAAACTCTGAAAGATTCTTCTAAAAATAATTTATTGCAGTATCCACAAACAGAGTTGTTTTACTAGTTTTATTTTTGGTTGCCAAACTGATTAGTTAGAAATTATTTCTTTCCAAAACTATTTCTTTCATTTTTAATATTTCCTTATTGTTTTATCTATTTCTCCAGATTGAACAGATGTTCCATTTTAATTTTGATGTATGCTTATGTTACAGGTATAAAGATAATAAAGCAATAAAATAAAGTTGGTACATCAATTCGCTCATACTTAAAAAAATTTCTTTTAAAATATAAATAAAGTTCATTTTCGATATGTTTCTATATTTGTATAAAATTATAGCTCTGTAATATTAATAAATTATATTTCTGCAGTATCCGCAAACAGAGTTGTTTTACTAGTTTCATTTTTGGTTGCCAAACTGATTAGTTAGAAATTATTTCTTTCCAAAACTATTTCTTTCATTTTTAATATTTCCTTATTGTTTTATCTATTTCTCCAGATTGAACAGATGTTCCATTTTAATTTTGATGTATGCTTATGTTACAGGTATAAAGATAATAAAGCAATAAAATAAAGTTGGTACATCAATTCGCTCATACTTAAAAAAATTTCTTTTAAAATATAAATAAAGTTCATTTTCGATATGTTTCTATATTTGTATAAAATTATAGCTCTGTAATATTAATAAATTATATTTCTGCAGTATCCGCAAACAGAGTTGTTTTACTAGTTTCATTTTTGGTTGCCAAACTGATTAGTTAGAAATTATTTCTTTCCAAAACTATTTCTTTCTTTTTAATATTTCCTTAACGTTTTATCTATTTCTCCCACATAGATTGAACAGATGTTCCGTTTTAATTTTGATGTATGTTTATATTACAGGTATAAAGATAATAAATCAATAAAATAAAGTTGGTACATCAATTCGCTCATACCGTAATTTCCGGTGTATAGCCCGCAGATCAAACAATTCGGTTTGGACACAGAAATTTTATTCAGTATTTGAAGACCAATATTTACCGTGATCTAAATAGTTACATTTGATTTTTAAAAAATTCTGGGTAGAAACACGATTGTTTGATCCGCGGGCTATACACCGGAAATTACGGTACTTAAAAAAGTTTCTTTTAAAATATAAATAAAGTTCATTTTCGATATGTTTCTATATTTGTATAAAATTATAGCTCTGTAATATTAATAAATTATATTTCTGCAGTATCCACAAACAGAGTTGTTTTACTATAGTATCAATTATATCAGTACAGTTTTACTATAGTATAGTTTTAGTATAGTATTTACTATAGTATCAATCATAGTCTTATAATGCTCATTATATTATTAAATACTTAAAGTTTCTTAACCCTTTCAGGGGCAGAATAATTATGTTGCTAAAATGTTGAAATTATTGAATGTCACCAGAAATTACGAACAAATTGACTTTTAAATAATTAAATACATTCCTCCACGTACATCTTAAAAGAAAATTCTATTCAAAAATTCTGTGTGACAATGGGCAGTTTGGAATTAAAATTAAGTGTTATAAATAATATGCCACCACCTTTCAAGGGGTTAAATAACTTTAACGCGTTAAGGATGTTCTCAAATCTAAAGGGGCTACTTTCTAACACATTTTTTAAATTCATATTTGTTAGGAAAATCATGAAATTGTCGGGTGTTGTTATTCAGAAACTATGCAATCGAAAACGTTTCCTGTTTTTGTGGTAATCGCAAAAGATCTTTCAGAAAATATTGTCAAAGTGGGCACTTTGAACCGAATTTTGGAACGTGACAGCGAGAGAAAGGAGAAAAACTGGCCGTCACGTGACCAAAATTGTTTATAACTCGATAAGTAATTTATCAAAAAATGAAAAACGCAATTCTATTCGAAATCGCTTCAGTAGTCAGGACGACCAATTTTGTGCCTTTGGGTTTAACAAGTTGGAAATTGAACGTCAAACGCGGCAAATGAAGTGCGTTCGTACTATAGCTAGTTTTATAAATATTTTTTGCACCGCATATTGTACTGAAAGTATGTTTTAGTGCACTTCAATAAGTACACATCAATTTCATTCTGTTCGAAGGGCTGTAACATCATTAAAATGCACTTGAAATAATTTTTTCCCATTGGCCGTAATGTAACGGAAAATTTTTGTCTGTCCCTGCAGTTAAACTATACATCCGATTTTCATAAAATTTGAAATGACTCGACAACATATTGCAACAATTATATATTTAAAATTTCAGACCATTCAGTTGGGTAATTTTTGCTCTGTTATATGCGGACGGACTGAACGGCGACTATAGGTGCTACGTATTTATATAATTACGAACGCACCTAAAAATGAGCCAAAAACTGTGCCAGAAAATATAACGTTTTTTGAGCAAGGAATTCGAAAATCACCGTAATGGTTCGTGTAATTACAGGGTGACAATTATTGAACTATATGAAATTAAACCGTCATAACTTCTGAACGGTTTGCACGATGAAGTTCAAACTTCGTGGTTGGCCGCTGGACATGATAGGAATTAGTATGCGCATGCGCACGCAACTTGTACGCAACTTCGTCAATAAGCAAAATTGGCGCATTTGGGGGACTGAGAATTTGCATTTCGCGATCGAGAAGTCTCTCCACCTTCAGCGTGTGACTGTGTGGTGTGCAATGTCCAGTCACGTAATAAGCGGTCCGATATTCATTGACAGTACGGTGACTATTGAACGATAGTGAAGATTTTGGAAAATGGTTTCATCCCCATTATCCAAAGTGACCCTGATTTTGACAAGATGTAGTTCATGCAAGACGGAGCTCGACCCCCATCGAACCAAGAAAATGTTATATGCCCTGGAGGAGCACTTCAGGGACCGCATTCTGCTTCTGGGGTACCCAGAGGCCACTGGAATGGGACTCGCTTGGCCGCCATATTCTTCGGATCCGAAAACATTTGACTCATTTTTGTGTGGCCACATTAAACACAATGTGTACAAAAATAACACCAGAACCATATCTGAGCTGAAAACTGCAATTCAGGAGATCATCGACAGCATCGATGTTTCGACACTTCAGCAGGTCGTGCAGAATTTTGCTATTCGTCTGCGCCACATCATAGCCAATGATTGCAACCATATCGAACATGTCATAACCTAAATCCGAATATCTGTAGTGACGTTTACATGTTGAATAAAGTTTGTGCATTCAGTAGTTTTTAAATAATTTACATTTTACTTCATATAATTCAATAATTGTCACCCTGTATGAATCGCCGTAAACAGGGGTGTAAAAATCTAGGCGCCAGCAGGCAGTCTCTCACCACTAAATTTTATTAGTTATTTTTCGTCTAAATTTTTTGTAAGAATGCTAATAAAATTTAAGTGAAAAAAACTAATAAAATTTAGTGGTGAGAGACTGCCCGCTGGCGCCTAGATTTTTATACCACTGGGCGTAATGTTAAACAGTATTTATTCATACGGTGGTCAATGTATTAATCCTTTCGCTGGCGGTGTCCTTAAAAAAGGACACCCAATTTTTATTTTACTGGCACCCAGAATATTTAATTAAAATTTTCATTTTATAACGTACTTGAAAATAAGAGAGTTCTTATTTTCTATTAAATTCACTTATAAATTCTGGTGTCAGTTCATCATTTCATCAGTTTAAAAACAGAATTACTCCGCACAGGAAAGGGTTAATGGAGTATTGTAAATCAATAATTATTATATGATATACCTTAAAATTATCATGGAAGTCCTAGAGGTTACTTTTATAGTCTTATAGGCCCTAATCTTTTGTGTAGAAAAATTCCTCCACGTTTTTCTTGTATGACGTAACCGCATTATTTTTATTTTCCCAAAATGCACTATATTCAAGAAAAAGCGCAAATATGTTACACTGTTCGTGCGAATACTTAAAACTGAGAAACCACTTTTTCCGAATAATAATCTTCTCTTTGTTTAGTCGATAAATTCTGTAATTAAATAAGACGAAGATTATTATTCGAAAATGTTTATATTCAAATTCAACACTCTAAATTAAAATGTCTGAAATTCAGACACTTAAGTGTCTGAAATGGAGTGTTCAATTTTCAGACATTTTAAAATGTCTGAATTTTTTCAGACACTTTTTGCGTCTGAATTTCAGACACTTCAAACGTCTGAATCGCATCCATTTTTTTTTCTAAGCATCATACGTAGCCATGTTTGACCACGTTGAATCCTGGAAAAATATTTGGCTGTGGTCCTGCCCCTCCCCCCCCCCCCAATACAGCCTGATTTTTTTGGTGCTCTCAGTTTTGGTATACAATTTTCGTTACGTTGATAATTTAAATCTTTTACGACATTGTACTGATTATAATCAATATCTTGAACTTCAGGAGTAGAACAAGATTAAAAAACAAAAAATATTTATCTAAATATTAGATTTTTTAAAATTTATTTTGTTTTTAACCTTATTTTACTTTAAAAGTTCAAAATATTGATTATAATCAGTACAATTTCGAAACAGATTTAAAATATAAGCTTTACAAATATTGCACATCAAATTTGGGGGCACTACAGTCGTAGGGGGACGGGGCACTTCCCAGTTTGCCCTTCCTTTAATCAAGAAGTACTTTTGCAAAAAACGCAACCCTGCATTATAGTTGTCTAAATTGAGATGTCCGATATTCGGGAGTATCCGTTGTGGAGGTTAATGAACATTCTCGAATAGCGAACACCTCTATTTAACGAATACTTTTTAAATCAGCAGACATACATATTTGTATATTTTTACCTCAAAAAAGTAGACATCTCCAATTATCGGACAAATTCCGCGTTCCCGAAGTGTTCGCTATTAAGGGCTTTTAAGGTACATAGATAAATATATATATATATATTTTATAATCTTGTCCTACTCTAAAAGTTCAAAATATTTATTATACTCGGTTGAATGTGGAAAAAGATTTAAAATATCAGATGTACGAAAATTGCAAAAATTCCCCCCCCCCCCCAAAAAAAAATGAAAATATAAAAAAATATATTGCCACATAGGCAATTTTACATATACATCACTTGATAATCACAACAGCCATTTAACTATGAATAATGAAGATAAATAAATAAATATTCTACTTTAATAACATTGGGGAAAAAATGACTTTGGTATTTTGTTAAATATATTTGCGTTTTTAAACTTGTCCTACTCTAAAAGTTCAAAACTTTCATTATAATCAGTGCAAGATTTAAGATATCAGCTTTACAAAAATTCATGCAAAATCCCCCCCCCCCCAAAAATGAAAATACTTATTTAAAAATTATGTTTTTAAAAAATTTATATTTCCACATGGGCAAGTTTTTATGTAGATCAGAGGGTACTCACAAAAGCTATTCAACTATCAATAAAAACAAATAAGTACATATTCTATATTAAAAACATGAGGAAAAAATAACTTATGATTTCCAAACTTCTTTCGTCTTAAATATATACAGTAACATCTGTCATTTTTGTATTTTTCGTATAAGTGCATATAAATAAAGTTACCACAATTTTAAATACGAAATCTAGTTAGAGGTTTTTACTTTTTCCCATTATAAATTTCAAATTACTTTTTTATTAAAAATAATAAAAAAATCAGTATTAGAGTTGATTGCAAATCAAATACATATGTATATTTTTACAGGCAGCTTCATATAATAGACGAGTCTCATTTACTTTATTTATCTTTTTTTAATCTGCGGTTTTATGCCAGGAAGTAAGAAAGCATTAGGTCATCTTTCAAAGTTTTTTTTTTATCTTTACTTCCTTGTGGCCGTCATTTACTGCGAGATAAAAATTATTCATTGAAACTAAGAACTGACATTGAATATATAATTCGTAATAAAAAAGAACGTCATAAGTTTAAAAATATATACTTCTAGAATTAGTGGGGTTTTTTGCGAACAGATTCAAAACTAATTAAATTTCATGCAGGATTTTGTTTAGTACAATAAATAAAATCATAAAATACACTAATTTTACTACTATAAAGAAACTTACTTGAGTTGCTGCAAGAGGTAAGAAATATTCCTCGATTTGAAATTTTAAAAACTACCACAACCACAGTGAGGGAGAAAGACTTTCATCAGTTTAAAAGGTAATCCATAATACATCCGACTAGCCATATTTAAAGGATGAGATGTTTCATCCTAAAAACAGGACCCGCCAGACAAAAGTTTCTTTTTTTTTTGCCAGCTTCGACAGGACGAAGATGAATAACACAATATTATTGATATAAATTGATACGAGTTAACACTAAGCCCATTGCACACGCTTTGTAGAATTTCCGGGTGTAATCTTCAACCGTCGTCTACTTCGGTTCTGTGTCTATCCCGCCCTTGTATCGACGACAGCTTCTAAGAGACATTTGATGCCGAGCACACACGTCAGATGTATGTATTCAATAAATACATAATCCAAGTTAATACGAATTAAAATCACAGTACTTCACATTTCGCAAAAAACGAATTAAAATACACGCGTACATAAAAACAAACTTTGTTTGAATTACAACGTATACCACTTCGAACGAAGACATCTAAAACGCATGCGCAACTGGGAGTGCTAGTGCCCCCTGGTGGTTATTGCGTCGGAAGAATAAAAAATTAAGACACGTTTAAAGCAATGAAGTGTCTTAAAATAAGACGTTTGCGGATATTTTAGACATTATTCTCAGTTCGTTTACACCATGGTCATAGTAAGACGCTTATGTATCTTAAATTAAGACATCTATAGTGTCTTAATTTTCAGATTAAGACACTTAAGTGTCTAAAATTCTTTTTCAGTCACATATGTGTCTAAATTTAAGACGCTTCTATTTGCAGTGAAGGACTCGGATGAACCCTGCATTACATTTAAAGAAATGAGGCACCAGTTATATTATCTTAGAAAATAAAACAAATATAATTATAATTCCTGAGAAAGTTCGCCATGTAATCTATCAAACTTTCCAATTATCTAACTCATGAATTTTATTTAATTTACTGAATATGCACCAGATTTTTTTTAAATGGCTTCCTGTAAGGATAAGGTTTTCCTTCACATCTGAGAACACGGACGGCATATTATGTGCGCCAGAATAGGCCAAAAGGCCAATTGTAACCACTATTTTCAAATAGTATTTGTCGCCTTATTTATTTGCACTTTCTCTCAATAATAAGAAAGCGATTACTATTCGTAAAAAATGGTGGCATTTGACTCTCTGGCACGTGTATCCGGGTTATTAAAGGTTAAAAACGAGTTCACATGTATATATTTCTTTAAAACAAAACCGAAATAGTAGATTTCTATTACCATAGCTGCCAAATTTTCCAATTTTTAAATGCCATTACTTCTGAATAGAAATATTCATTCACAGTGAGGAAATAAATCTGCGATTAAATAAGACGAAGATTAATATTCCGCAATACCGGTGGAGAAAAACCAGACGTTTTGGCACCTATGTATTATATGTCGACCATCAAAAACATGCAGCTTATTCGGCCTGATCTTTCTAAATTCATAATATGATAAAGTTAAGTATAAACGGCACAATATTATTTAAAAGTATAACAGCAAATATATTTTATTAAAATCGCTTCACATTATATGACAATAAACAATTAACGCAAAAGGAAAAAATATAATTTTCTACCGAATTTTTCATTCAATTAAACATTTATTTTAAAGGAAAAAAATATTGGATTGTCATTTCTATATAATAATATAGAGTCGTTTTTCTAAAATTCAATTTGATTCTGAAGTCTTGAAAAAATTTTATTTGAAATATTGTTAAATTCAATAAAAATATATATAAAACATGGTTTTACTATCAAGTTCTATTATTTCGATTTGGAAAGTAACTTTAGAATACCATATTTAAATTCTTTTCAATTTAGAAAGAAGTTCGTGTGAAACTTAGAATACCTAATAAAATATCTTTTCTTTTCTAACACTTAAATAAATTGGAAGAAAAGTATATTTCAATTTTCAAATAAATCTGAATGTGTCATGCTAGCTTTATACATATCTGTTCGAAATAGAAAATTTCAATTTTCTGATTAAAAAAGTTTCCGACAAAAGCGAGATTATTTTAGAGAGAAACTTACCTGCATCCTTAGCGAAAGAACAGCTGTGATAAGAATGATAACATCTCGGTTGTTTCACTCACTCAACTGATAGACAATCTGGGAAGGACTCTATGGATTAGTACGAGAGCGCCATCTATTCTTCAAAGTTTGGAATGAAATTCTTAAATCTGACAGATACTTTCTTTAAATATTTCAAAAGAAGCATTTCATAGTTTCATATAAAATTGCGTCAATAGCAGGGACGTCCCTGTGTTGAGGAGATCACTTTTTTCAATAGAAAAAATATTGAATAATTAATAATTTTTGATAGAAAGCTTTGCCATTTTTAATCGTTGTAAATCGCGATTAACCCTTTCAAAGGCGGTAGGAAATAAACTTCCCACTTAATTTTAATTCCTAACAGCTAAAATTGTACCAGAATTTTTGGATTTTTTTTTTTTTTTTTTTTACTTTTACAGTGCACGTGGAGAAAAACATTTATTTATTTTCAAATGAATTTGTTCGTAAATTCTGGACGAAGTCACTCGTTTCAATATTTTAGCAAGAGAATTATTTTGCATGTGAAAGGATTATGAACAGAATTTCTGTTAAATAACAGTGATATCATGGCACCCACTGGCTTCTTCCTTGGGACGCCTCTATTCAGCAGTACCAGAAACAGAACCCTTTGCGGTCATATTAAGTTTACACATAGGTTTCACGCTGGTCGGAATTAATTTTCGTTAAACCATGGAACTATAAAAAAAAAGGAATTGACATATCCTCAAAATAATGAAGCTTCAACTGCATCCGATTTCATAGTGGCTCACCACCGCTAGGGAAAATATTCGCCAGTAAATTTGAATGGAAATATTCTCCATATCTAAATTCTAAACGCCTTCTATCAGTCATAATTATAGCCAAAAACAGGTATTTAATTTTACTGGTGGAAATTTACTTCTGCGGTAGCCAGGCTCTGCGTTGCCGCCATTAAAAGAAATTAAAAGACCGCCAGTGAAAGAAATTACAACAACCGGGCCAATTTCCATCACTGAAAACGAGTAGAAATTTTTACATTATTTGTGAGAGAAATTTTGCATGAATAAGTCGCTAAAACAAGGCGAATTGTTCTATTCAAATTTTACTGGTGGAAGTTACCGGTGTAACTAGAAACTGTTGATTCGATGCAAAAAATCAGCCATCATCTTGTGAAAACCTCCTCAGTTACTTCACTCGCAACTGGTAGACTCTACACTCTATGTCTCCACCTCCTTATTCATAACTCCATTCGTTGAACGAACAGTAATACATAATATACAAGATTATGAAGGTAACACAAAATTGAATAATTCTTTTTTAAACTTTAGATATATGTAACAGCATGGGTGTAAAAATCTAGGCGCCAGCGAGCAGTCTCTCACCACTAAATTTTATTCGTTATTTTTCGTCTAATATTTCGTCTAAATTTTTTTTAAGAATGCTAATAAAATTTAGGCGAAAAAAACTAATAAAATTTAGTGGTGAGAGACTCTCCCCTGGCGCCTAGATTTTACCTTGATTACCCATGTGTAACATAATATTAATTTAAAATTATATTTTATAGTTCTCCATGAGATCTTTCAAAGCAGTCTCCAATAAGCAGCCCTTCATTTTTCTGTTTGAAGATACAGAACAATCTTTACTCTTAAGCGAAAGTACCTAATGACACTTAAGCGCAATCTATAAAATATTATTTTCAATTCTACGTATCTCCGAAGCTCGTCGACTTAATATAATATAAGATCAGTATGTCTTTTTGCTGTGGTGTCTGAGAGCAGATATACAACCGGAACAGTAAAAAGGCTTTGGTGGCTGAGAGTAAACGACCGCAAGGGGTTAAAACTAAGGGATCAATGGTGCAGCCAGGGTGAGGGGGAAAAGAGCCTTTGATACCACTATTGACGAATAATAATTTCCGCCTCAATTAATCGCTGAAAATTAAAATATTCTGCAAAGATTTATATTTATAAATAGTGGTATCTTTGGTTCTTGAACTTCACCGCTGTAAAGGATATTTTAACCCTTAAATGCCGGGTTTTGGTTTTCAACAACATACACAATTTATGGTCTAAAATACTATTAGAATAATATTGAAGATATAATGCCTAATGTTGCCAATAAAATACATTCTGATAATATTATTAAATCGATTTTCAACATGTAGATGGCAACACTTGTGCTGTTTAAGAATAAAGATAGATTTATTTTTTCAATTGTTGCTACTTGTTCTTTTTGTTTTGTTTGGAAGCTTGCGAAATACCCTATTTTGTTCTGCAGTGAGCAAGTGAAATTTATTTCTTATTATAGTTCCTAAAATTCTTGCGTATTTAATATTATAGAATTTTATCAAGGAAATTTTTTTTCAATTAACCCATTAATGCCGGTTGGTACGAAAATCTGCCATTAAGCAATACGAAATTTTTAAATGTGAAAACCAGTATTTTAGTAAGGAAATTTTTATATTATGTAATCTCAAACTTTGAGAGATCAAATAAGTTAAAAATTATAATATGGGAAAACTGGTGTCTACTGGTACCTAGGTATTAAAAATGTGTAAAAGAAACTCGGCATTAATGGGTTAAAGACTAGCAAACTGGTTTTTTTTTAACAGTAAACCATAGTTAAAACAAAATATGATTTTTTTTAAGTATTTTTCCCATGATTTATTTAAAAAATGAAAGCCGAAAAACATTATTACAAGGATTTTTGAAAAATCAGGCATTTAAGGGTTAAAATAATTACTTTTTAGTACAACAATACATTGTTTGGACTTTTTAATCTTAGTAAAATTTTCTAAATTTGCATTTAATTAAATAATTTTCGTAACATCTTTAACATTTCACCATTTTCTTATATGATTTATATCATTATAATTATATGTAATATATTATAATTATAATATATATTTTTTAATTTCTTCCTATATACACAAGGATAATGAATTTGTTCATTCCTTTTCCGGTGAATCAAAATTTCACTAAAAACTTGCTAACGCTATCATATTAAGACTTTAATAAATGCAGATACAGATAGTTAATATTTAATAGTTCAATCAATAAACTGCTTAATGACAGTTTTTTTTAAATAAAAAAATATATATCCTTAATTGAATTTAATTTTGAAATTTTAAAATTAAAACCCGTTCGGAAAAAATCTTGAAATTTTAAAATTAAAACCCGTTCGGAAAAAATCTTGTGCTAGTGTTACCAGTTCTTCCGCGTAAATCACGGCTCGAAATGCCCAGGGAACCACAAATTTCTTACAGATTACTTCGCCATGTTCAGTCGCAGCTCATTCTGCCATTGGATAAGGCGAAGAAAATTACATTAAGAGACGGGTGTCCAGAGCATTTGGAGCACGCCTGGCAACACTACTTCTAACAATCATTTCCTTGGCTAAAGAAACTATAGAAAGATCTGGAGGATTAATTATTCATACAAAACTCTGCAAATAGTTAAATACCCAACTGCTATATACAAAGTAACACAATCTTCACCGTGAGCAGCGTCGCTAATAAACATTTTTAATGGTACATAATTTCACTTCAACATTAACACTAGAACCGCCGTTAGGGGCCATTTTGACCGCTGCCAAATTGTCAACAGTCGATTAGAACCAGAATTTTTTCATAAAATACGTTAAATATATGCAGCACACAAATAGGCTAATTAAATAAATTAAATAGTTTTAAATAAAATTTCTGGAGCGCATTACTTTTTTACAAAACTTGAATAAAATTGCCTGATGTTCTAGTGGTAGAACAGTACACATAACTTTTTTACAACCGAAAAAACATAGCTCATGAAAGTAGAAAACTTTTGACCACACTTTTAAGGCTGTTTCCACTCAGTAGGCTTAAAATCTAAGAATGAAAATTAAAGTTTAACTCTTTGTATGACCGCATTCTATTTACTTTTTAACTGGCCGCGGCAGCTTCCCGTCTTTTCACTATACCATTGGTAAAAAAGATGTTGACCTTTGTAAATGTGGACATATTTGTAACCATGAAACTATTAATAAAGAGGAACTGGCATATCCTTAAAATAGTGAAGCTTCAACTCTAACCGTTTCCGCAGGGATTGATTACCGCCTTAGCAAATTCCTACCAGTAAATTTAAATAAAAATTTTCTCCTTACTTAAATGCATTATTAATGAGAATTTTAGTCATATATAATGACAAAAACAGATATTCATTTTTATTGGTGGAAGTTTATTTCGGCGGTAATCAGGCCCTAACGTTTTCGCCCTATTGTAACAACCTAGACAAACACTCCCCAGTGTCACTGAAAAAAGATTATATTACCTGGCTAATCTGCCACCTGTAAAAACAAATAAAAATTTTAACCCTATTTGTGAGAGCAATTTTTCCCGAAAAAGCCGATAAAATACGGAAAATTTTCTATTCAAAATTTACTGGTGGCAGTTTGCTCCGGCGTTAATCAGAAACAGTTGATCCGATGCGAAAAATCTGCCGCCATCTTGTTACAACTTCCTCAGTTACTTCACTTTCGACTTGTAGATAATACACTACATGTCGCTCAGTGTTGCCAGTGTTCTACTTTTTTAAAATTCAGATTTCTTGATTAACACCACTTTTTTGAAATAGTAAAATTTGCCTTATTTAATGACATATTAATAAAGGCGAAAAGAAGGGGATTTTACCATTTCAAAAAAGTGGTGCCAATCAAGAAATCTGAATTTTTAAAAAGTAGCCCACTGGCAACACTGATGTCTCCTCCTCTTTATTCATAACTCCATTTCTGCAACATACCCCAAAATCAACGTTATTTATACAGCGGGGTTTAAAAAACGATTCTATTTAATAATTAAAAACTCTTATGATACTGATCAGCGTACATATAAATAAAAACTATATTAAAAACACATTACAAATTAATCCCAACGTTTCATGCTCTTTCTAATGAGCCATCATCAGGGGAGAGAGTTCTTGACCTCCACGAAGCAAAGTTCCAAACACCACAGTCACTTTCACAACATCAAAACTCTCTCTCCCCTGATGATGGCTCATTAGAAAGATCATGAAACGTTGGGATTAATTTGTAATGTGTTTTTGTATAGTTTTTATTTATATGTACGCTGATGAGTATCATAAGAGTTTTTAATTATTAAATTTTGACAGCGTAAGTCCAAATTTTTCTTATCGATTCTATTTATTACTGCTATCTCCCAACAAATAAAATAAATATAATATAAATTGTTCATAGAATTCTTAACAGACGGCGATACTGAGTTAATTTTTACTTACCATTTGAGCAATTTTACATCGTTATTGCTAAAATTATCTTTATAAATTTTGCAAAATTAAAAAAAGGCGAAAGACTTCCAAAAATAGATATTTTTACAATGATAATTTCGTATACTTTGAGATTTTGTATTGAAAACTGACACTATTTATGAGAAGTGTGTAATTTTCAGTTTATTGCAGCTGTTAAAAAAGTACTTTTATGTCAATACTTTTTATTTTTATGTTCTATTTTATTTTTTCATTTATTTTTCGACCCTAAAATGAGGAATTCTAGCATCTGTGAATATATTTTTCAAACCGTAGTCGTGCAATCACAAAGGGTTTAACATTCGGTTTTAGGTGATATGTTACAATCTGTCTATACCGAAATCCTATCATTATTCGGTTTTTTTTTCAGCCGAAAGGAATGGCACGCAAATATGGCTTCGAAGACTGAAACCTGTCTAAAGCGGAATTAATTTCTAGTCCCTCGTGAGTCTGTTTTATCTGGGTTTTACTGTATTGACATCTAAACTTGATTTAAAAAAAATAAAATTTTAAACTTTTATTAACCCTTTGCACTCGAAAAGTGATTTTCACTGACCACTAGTGTCCCGCGTAAATGGGTGCTGTAAATGCTCTTGACACCAGTATTTTAAACTAATTTTCTTCGCCTTATCTAATGGCCGACAAATCTCTGATAAAAGATGGCGAAATAAACTGTAATATATTATAGTGGAGTCCAAAGCATTTGGCGTCCCAATTTACGAGGGGCACCTGACAACACTATTACTGAGTGAGAGTCACCTCTCGAGTGCAAAGGGTTAAAGCAAAATTTCTCCTTGTTCTTACGTAAGCCAAAGAATATCTTTCTCTTGCTAAGACTTGCGAGTTATTTTTTTTTTCCCGATTGCTCATTTTCTACATTACAAATAATCTCAACGCTGATATGGAGAAAAATATATATACATAATAATAAATTTGTAGCAGTCTACTGTATATTTTTTATTAGGATTTTTTTCCTTTTTATAATAAACTATACAGTTTAATGGAATAATAAAAATATTCCCCGCCTTAATAATAATATTGTATTTTATATTTTTATTCCTTGCCAAACGATAAATTTATAGTTTAACTACTGACAAAACTATTTAAAAAAATTATTGACATTCCTTCTGTAGTTCACGATAAAGAGTACAACAATGTTAGTTGTTTTAGGTGTGATTTCGGAACTATTGTAGCTCTCCTAAAAAATACTTCATGCGAGTTGCGTGTCGTTTGGCTGGGGGGGGGGGGGGGGGGAGGTCGATCATTTTACTGCCAGCACTATTATATTGAAAATTTGTATTTATTTAATCATTGAACGTTATACGATTTAACAAAGGAATATTTAGCATGCAATAATGCCGGTAGTAAAATGATTTGAGCCCCCCCCCCCCAACGCTACGTCACTGGTATATGGAGTGACCAGACCTCGGATGTATAATTTAAATTATATAATATATATATATATGAGTATGTGTGCCTTCTTAAAATTACCTTATTTTGATAAATCAAGATGGTGAATAAAATATTATTTCTTTATTAATCTAATTTAAAAGATACGTGGGAAAAAGTATAATTTAAATATATATAATATATATATATATATGAGTAAGGGAGACTAGGGAGGATTTACCCACTTTTTACAAAATGATTTTTTATTTTTTAAATATTGAACGTAGAATAAAGTTTTATATATCATTTTATTCGTTATACAATCAGTTATCAAAATAAAATTGCTACATATGTGTAATATATAGGAAATTTGAAAAATGATTGATTTTAATCATCAGAAAATAATGGGACAAGGCTCCCCACATATGGGAGGCTTGACCCACTTTGTTTTATATTGAAATATTTGTGAAGAGAAATAAAATCATTTTTAAAAAAACAAAATAACTTTATGCTGCATGATTTAGTTATTATAAAAAATATTTTTGAAAATATGATGCTTCAACAAACCTGTTTAACCAATCGCATGTCAGAGGAGAGAAACATTTGTTTTAAACATGATTTTGTCTGAGCAGGTATAATTGTACAGGAGGGAAAATGAAATTTTAACATTTAACACAGTATTCCGTTAGAGGCATGTTCCGTTTTCATATAGGGTTTCATATATTATTACGTCCGGATTTAGGAGCCACTGTCCCGCTATTTGTTTGTCTCCTTGTCCTACTTTTTGTGACATTCGACCTGATAACTCTAGTTGTCACATAGTTTGGCTTCATCTCACTTTATTCATTATGTTGAAATTTGTCTACATACCTTCCAAAAGATTTTCGATCCATTCTATGTTTTTTTGCAGCCGCATGAGTACTCATCATTAACATCTTTGAACCCTTTCAAAGTCAAAGTATACTTTCAGTACTAAAATGTTAAATAAATGACTGGCACCGGAATATACGAACAAATTTATTTGGAAATACGAAACAGTCTATATTTCACATACGTATTAAATTGAAAAGATTTTAGCAACATACTGGTGCCACTGTGGAGTTTGGGAATTAAAATAATGGGGTTTCATAAATATACCACTGCCCTTGAAATGGTTAAGACTGCTGCTTTCGTACTTTCTAGTCTCTTCAACTGTTTCTATTTACCTATTGTAAATAATATTTAAATGGAAAAAAGTTCCTATCAACTTTCCCATTTATATTTCATTAATTTTTTTCGTGCAGTGCAAATAGTAATTTCTTACATCTTTCTTTAATCAGTTTTAACCGTTTTCTTTTCTAACACCCCATTTTATTGTACCTTTGCAGAATAAATTTACATTCATTTTCATATATAACGATGGTTCGTACGGGTACCTACCCCACCAGTGGCCGAGAGGTTCTGCTCTCGAAGCTGGTAGACGGGAGGTGCTGGGTTCGAAAACAATCGCGCCTGTCGGCCTAATCGTTCGGAGTTTTCGTGGTTTTCTTCGAGCCATGGATTTCCATGCGTAAATACGGATTAGGTTTCCTTAGAAAGACCCCACGAAGGACACTCACACCACTGGGCCTATATCCCTCGAGCAGATAATTGGCCGTCAAAAATCAACCATACGGGAACCGTTATTTTCAACGCCAAATACCAGAATTTTTTTATTGAAAAATAAATCTAGTTTAAACGGATGAAATTTCGCCTTATTTCAGCTGAGATATTCCATAAGAAAATACTGGTACCAAAGAATTTCACAGTCTGCAAATTCGAGCACTCGTACGAACCCTGATAACCATTAATCTTTCATTATTCACAGAGTATAATAAAAAAATTTCCAAAACCCCTTCAGGGTTCGTACGGGTACCGTTATTTTCAAAGTCCAATATCAGAATTTTTTTTTAGAAAAATAAATCTAGTTTAAACGGACGAAATTTCGTCTTATTTCCGGAGAAATTTTCCATAAGAAAATACTGGTACCGTGGAATATCTTAGTCATGAAATTCAAGCACCCGTACGAACCCTGCCCTTAAATGACGTATAGCTGACGGGCAATTTTTATCAAATATGAATTTTAAAACAGTAGAAGCTCCAGCTTGTTCTGAAATTCTTTTGTAAATTGGTGTTCTAGGTAGGTTTCCTAAGTTTATGGATCGGTAAATATCTTTCAATGAACGAATTAAACATGAAATGTCTTACAATCTAAAAAAATATGGACAATATGATATAATGCATTTTATGATATAAATGCAAAATGGGTAGAAGCAAAGCCCTTAGTAAATGATGTTTTTTGAATGAAAACGAGAATTCTCGTTTCCCGCCGTGAATGTGTTAAGGTATCCTTGAACATGTGGTCAACCCTCCCTCACACTGACTGGGCCAAGCCTCCCCACATAGGTTTTTTCTAAAGAATAGCACATTGTTATGTTAAGCCTAACTTACTATATAATCTTTATGCCTGGAATGAAAGCTCGATATTTCTGCATTACTTAAAACCTACTTACATAAATCTCTGTGGTATATTTTATTTGAAAAAAACTTGCAAAATATTTCTAAAAAATACAACTTTTAGGTTGAAAACGCCTCGCAATGATTTTTTCCACACCTATTTCGATTATCTGTATAAAACAGAGACTGTTGTTTGAGCATTCCAGTAGCTTTGGTTGACACCTATTGATAAAACTCTGAAATCCTTTTAAATATGAAAACTGATGGGTGGGTCAAACCTCCCGTATGGTCAACCCTCCCTAGTATCTCCTATGTGTGTGTGTTAAGGCTATGTGGATATTATTTTCTGATCTAAAGAAAGTTAACTATCCATAAGCCTGCATTCTTAAAATTACCTTATTCTGATAAATCAAGATAGTAAATAAATTATTATTTCTTTATACTTAAAAGATATCTGGGAAAGGGTATGATTTAAATATACAGGGTGTATCTGAAATGCTTCAACAAACTTAGGGGATGATAGTACTCATCAAAACGAACAAAAAATGCAATGGAACACGGAGTCACAAATACAGGGCGTTTCCCCCTAACTGAAGTCCCCTTGTCGGTAATAATTTTGGGAAAAATGTAACGATATGTACCTTGTTTTATATGAAATGGGATAACATCACAAAAAGTTCTGGAGAAACAGGGTACTCACACAATCGATGATACAGTATGAACTGATCATCACAGTCCAATGCATGTGGCTGGCGTGTATAATGGAAACTTCTACCATTTTTAGCTCACAGGCTATCAAAGCCTGAGAGCTGATGCGCCCGCCGGTTCTGTATGTACGTACGTATGTATGTATGTATGTACGTACGTATGTACGTACGTAACGCGAAAACTTTTGATAGAAATATCCGATTTGCTTCAAATTTTTTTTCCAGGTTCATTTTGATAAGGCGCTTCCCTGATTAGTTTTTGGGGTTCATTGTTTAAGGTTAAAGGGGGGAAGGGGGATTAGCCCCCCCCCCCCCCTTAATTCAGATAAATGGATTTTTCATGCAGAATTATTCGATTTGTTCCGAATTTGGTATACCGGTTTATTATGCTAAGGAACTTCCCTGATTAGTTTTGGGGGTTCATTGGTTAAGGATAAAGGGGGGTTAGTCCACCCCACCCCCCCTTAATTCAGATAAATGGGTTTTCCATGCAGATTTATTCGATTTGCCCCGAATTTGGTATACCGGTTTATTAAGTTAAGGAACTTCCCTGATTAGTTTTGGGTGTTCATTGATTAAGGATAAAGGGGGAAAAGGGGGGTTAGTCCACCCCCCTTAATTCAGATAAATGGGTTTTTCATGCAGAATTATTCGATTTGTTCCGAATTCGGTATACCGGTTTATCATGTTAAGGAACTTCCCTGATTAGTTTTGGGTATTCATTGGTTAAGGATAAAGGGTTAAAAGGGGGGTTAGTCCACCCCCCTTAATTTAGATAAATGGGTTTTTCATGCAGAATTATTCGATTTGTTCCGAATTTGGTATACCGGTTTATTATGTTTAGGAACTTCCCTGATTAGTTTTGGGGGTTCATTGGTTAAGGATAAAGGGGAAAAGGGGGGGTTAGTCCACCATCACCCCTTAATTCAGATAAATGGGTTTTTCATTCAGAATTATTCGATTTGCCCCGAATTCGGTATACCGGTTTATTATGCTAAGGAACTTCCCTGATTAGTTTTGGGGGTGGTTCATTGGTTAAGGATAAAGAGTTAAAAGGGGGTTTAGTCCACCCCCTTAATTTAGATAAATGGGTTTTTCATGCAGAATTATTCGATTTGCTCATAATTTGGTATACCGGTTTATTATGTTAAGGAACTTCCCTGATTAGTTTTGGGGGTTTATTGGTTAAGGATAAAGGGGAAAAGGGGGGTTAGTCCACCCCCTCCCCCCCTTAATTCAGATAAATGGGTTTTTCATGCAGAATTATTCGATTTGCTCCGAATTTGATATACCGGTTTATTATGTTAAGGAACTTCCCTGATTAATTTTGGGGATTCATTGGTTAAGGATAAAGGGAGAAAAGGGGACTAGTCCACCTCCCTTAATTTAGATAAATGGGTTTTTCATGCAGAATTATTCGATTTGCTTAGAATTTGGTACACCGATTTATTATGTTAAGGAACTTCCCTGATTAGTTTTGGAGGTTCATTGGTTAAGTATAAAGGAGGGGAACGGGGGCTAATCCCCCTTCACTTTTTTTGAGGGCATTATTCTTTAAAATTAGAGTATAATATATAATTAGTGTGAATAGCCTGTGAGCTCAATGCCATCAGTTTAGCTGGGCACTTTTCTTTTTATTTTGTGATGTTATCACATTTCATACAAAATAAGGTACATTTTTATTACAATATTTTAATTTTTTGCAAAATTATTACCGCCAAGCCGACTTCTGTTTGGTTGAAACACCCTGTATTTGTGACCCAATAAGTTGTTTTAGACCCCATGTTTCATTGCATTTTCTGTTCGGCTTGATGAGTACTATAATCCCCCTAAGTTTGTTGGAGCGTTTCAGATATACCCTGTATATAATATATATATGAGTATGCGTGTGTGTGTTAATGCTATGTGGATATTATTTTCTGATGTAATGAAAGTTAACTATCCGTAAAACTGCATTCTTAAAATTACCTTATTTTGATAAATCAGGATTGTGAATAAAATATTATTTCCTTATTCATCTAGCTTAAAATATATATGGGAAAGAGAAATTTAACAAAATATTTTTTATTAGATTTACAGTGATGAAACAGTTTAGAGGCAGAGAATCAATTGACACCGCAAAATTTTATTAGTATTCTTCATCTAACTTCAGGACAGAATTTCTGACAATTTTGAAGGCGAAGAATACTATACAAATATAGGGGTGACAATCGCTAACTTACTATATAATCTTTATGCCTGGAATGAAAGCTCGATATTTCTGCATTACTTAAAACCTACTTACATAAATCTCTGTGGTATATTTTATTTGAAAAAACTTGCAAAATATTTCTAAAAAATACAACTTTTAGGTTGAAAACGCCTCGCAATGATTTTTTCCACACCTATTTCGATTATCTGTATAAAACAGAGACTGTTGTTTGAGCATTCCAGTAGCTTTGGTTGACACCTATTGATAAAACTCTGAAATCCTTTTAAATATGAAAACTGATGGGTGGGTCAAACCTCCCGTATGGTCAACCCTCCCTAGTATCTCCTATGTGTGTGTGTTAAGGCTATGTGGATATTATTTTCTGATCTAAAGAAAGTTAACTATCCATAAGCCTGCATTCTTAAAATTACCTTATTCTGATAAATCAAGATAGTAAATAAATTATTATTTCTTTATACTTAAAAGATATCTGGGAAAGGGTATGATTTAAATATACAGGGTGTATCTGAAATGCTTCAACAAACTTAGGGGATGATAGTACTCATCAAAACGAACAAAAAATGCAATGGAACACGGAGTCACAAATACAGGGCGTTTCCCCCTAACTGAAGTCCCCTTGTCGGTAATAATTTTGGGAAAAATGTAACGATATGTACCTTGTTTTATATGAAATGGGATAACATCACAAAAAGTTCTGGAGAAACAGGGTACTCACACAATCGATGATACAGTATGAACTGATCATCACAGTCCAATGCATGTGGCTGGCGTGTATAATGGAAACTTCTACCATTTTTAGCTCACAGGCTATCAAAGCCTGAGAGCTGATGCGCCCGCCGGTTCTGTATGTACGTACGTATGTATGTATGTATGTACGTACGTATGTACGTACGTAACGCGAAAACTTTTGATAGAAATATCCGATTTGCTTCAAATTTTTTTTCCAGGTTCATTTTGATAAGGCGCTTCCCTGATTAGTTTTTGGGGTTCATTGTTTAAGGTTAAAGGGGGGAAGGGGGATTAGCCCCCCCCCCCCCTTAATTCAGATAAATGGATTTTTCATGCAGAATTATTCGATTTGTTCCGAATTTGGTATACCGGTTTATTATGCTAAGGAACTTCCCTGATTAGTTTTGGGGGTTCATTGGTTAAGGATAAAGGGGGAAAAGGGGGGTTAGTCCACCCCACCCCCCCTTAATTCAGATAAATGGGTTTTCCATGCAGATTTATTCGATTTGCCCCGAATTTGGTATACCGGTTTATTAAGTTAAGGAACTTCCCTGATTAGTTTTGGGTGTTCATTGATTAAGGATAAAGGGGGAAAAGGGGGGTTAGTCCACCCCCCTTAATTCAGATAAATGGGTTTTTCATGCAGAATTATTCGATTTGTTCCGAATTCGGTATACCGGTTTATCATGTTAAGGAACTTCCCTGATTAGTTTTGGGTGTTCATTGGTTAAGGATAAAGGGTTAAAAGGGGGGTTAGTCCACCCCCCTTAATTTAGATAAATGGGTTTTTCATGCAGAATTATTCGATTTGTTCCGAATTTGGTATACCGGTTTATTATGTTTAGGAACTTCCCTGATTAGTTTTGGGGGTTCATTGGTTAAGGATAAAGGGGAAAAGGGGGGGTTAGTCCACCATCACCCCTTAATTCAGATAAATGGGTTTTTCATTCAGAATTATTCGATTTGCCCCGAATTCGGTATACCGGTTTATTATGCTAAGGAACTTCCCTGATTAGTTTTGGGGGTGGTTCATTGGTTAAGGATAAAGAGTTAAAAGGGGGTTTAGTCCACCCCCTTAATTTAGATAAATGGGTTTTTCATGCAGAATTATTCGATTTGCTCATAATTTGGTATACCGGTTTATTATGTTAAGGAACTTCCCTGATTAGTTTTGGGGGTTTATTGGTTAAGGATAAAGGGGAAAAGGGGGGTTAGTCCACCCCCTCCCCCCCTTAATTCAGATAAATGGGTTTTTCATGCAGAATTATTCGATTTGCTCCGAATTTGATATACCGGTTTATTATGTTAAGGAACTTCCCTGATTAATTTTGGGGATTCATTGGTTAAGGATAAAGGGAGAAAAGGGGACTAGTCCACCTCCCTTAATTTAGATAAATGGGTTTTTCATGCAGAATTATTCGATTTGCTTAGAATTTGGTACACCGATTTATTATGTTAAGGAACTTCCCTGATTAGTTTTGGAGGTTCATTGGTTAAGTATAAAGGAGGGGAACGGGGGCTAATCCCCCTTCACTTTTTTTGAGGGCATTATTCTTTAAAATTAGAGTATAATATATAATTAGTGTGAATAGCCTGTGAGCTCAATGCCATCAGTTTAGCTGGGCACTTTTCTTTTTATTTTGTGATGTTATCACATTTCATACAAAATAAGGTACATTTTTATTACAATATTTTAATTTTTTGCAAAATTATTACCGCCAAGCCGACTTCTGTTTGGTTGAAACACCCTGTATTTGTGACCCAATAAGTTGTTTTAGACCCCATGTTTCATTGCATTTTCTGTTCGGCTTGATGAGTACTATCATCCCCCTAAGTTTGTTGGAGCGTTTCAGATATACCCTGTATATAATATATATATGAGTATGTGTGTGTGTGTTAATGCTATGTGGATATTATTTTCTGATGTAATGAAAGTTAACTATCCGTAAAACTGCATTCTTAAAATTACCTTATTTTGATAAATCAGGATTGTGAATAAAATATTATTTCCTTATTCATCTAGCTTAAAATATATATGGGAAAGAGAAATTTAACAAAATATTTTTTATTAGATTTACAGTGATGAAACAGTTTAGAGGCAGAGAATCAATTGACACCGCAAAATTTTATTAGTATTCTTCATCTAACTTCAGGACAGAATTTCTGACAATTTTGAAGGCGAAGAATACTATACAAATATAGGGGTGACAATCGCTCAACTGCTGCGCCACTGTTCCATCATTGTATTTAAGAAATTATTTATATTTTATGTTTCAAAGAAAACATCAATTTCATTTTTTTTCTTGTGATCAAGAAAAATTCTATTATATTTAATGTTTCAATAGTGCAATTTCATTTTTTAGGGTTCCGTACTCAAAAAGTAAAAACGGAACCATTATAAGATCACTCCTGTGTCTGTCTGTCTGTCACAGCGATTTTACTCGTAAACTTTGGGACGTAAAAAGTTCAAATTGGGGGAAGTAATAAAGGCTATTCACCCACATATTTACAGAATATTAAACATTCACAAATATATTTAGAAAAAATGTAGATGATCTAATTCAGCTACTTGAAAAAAAAAAACATCTTTTCTTTGTATATCGTGTGGGGTATCGTGAGAAAGCTTTCATAACGCTGAACTCAAAAATACATTTCTTTTAATTTTAGGAATTATAGTTGCAGAAATATCGTCGACAATGTAGTGCAAAAACATGTTCCCACCCCTTCTATTTCCGAATCTACTCAAATTAAAATTATAAAAAATTTTGAGGTAGTATATGTTACCTTAAACCTTGCAGGAAAATTATAGCGATTACCCTAGGTCAAATAGTTTTTGAGAAAAGCGCATTTTTCCGTTAAACAAAAATTTTGATTTGTGGGCATTCAGCAAAAGTGTTGATGAGCGCTGATGGTACCTTTCGTAGCAGAAGTATAAAAGTATTGTTGATAATGATTTTTGGAAAAAATCGCCGGGAATTAGCCGAGTTATTAACCCTTAAAGACACAGACGGTTTGGACATACATAAGGACAGGGCGACGTACTCTATATACCATCGGCTTTTAAAGCGTAGATAACAACTTTTAATCATACATTTGTGTAATGTAATGCTCAGTAGCAGTATAAAAGCAATAAATGTCAAATTGTTAAAAACAGACTAATTTATTTAGAATTAGTCACATAAATACTATGGGATTCGCGACTAGTTTGCATTGGGTGGATATCTCAATGCGCCTCCCGTGTCTTTAAAAGTTAATTAAAAACCTAGCTGGAAAAACGCGGCGTTGCAACTTTGCGACTTCCTTTTGAAGCGCGCTTAGCACAATGCCAAGTTTAAACTTTGAACAAGGGTTTTATTTTAGATACACTGTAAAAAGAAAAGATTATTACAACGCTGAATTCAGTTTTATGAAATGCCAAAGAATATTTAAATATGCACTACTTTTATTATCAGTACCGAATTAAGCTCATCATAAACAGATTAGGATCAGATTAAAAAAAGAGTTATACAGAATAGCAATATTTGATATTATTTAAGTTCCATATTCCTTTGAACTTTTATGGTATACTCATTCATACTTTCCTAGTATATACAGCAATACCCAACCCTACGTTGTATAGCTTTTTACAAAATCTGATTATTCTTTTAGCAACGATTTTTCTAAAATAATACAGTTCATAATTCACGTATTTATTGTACGGAGCCCTCAGAGCGCGAGTAATGCTCGCACTTGACCGTTTATTTAGCTATAATATGGAACGATATTTTAATTAGAATTTACATGTTATTCTGTACATTCTGCATCAGGGTTCGTACGCATCAATTGATTGAGGGGATTTTGAGTGTTTTAGCACCAGAAATTTCGTAAAATATTGGTCGCTATACATGAAATTAGGAAAAAAACATCATTACATACGGCAAATATTACTTTACAAAAATTGTGGTAAAAGATCCTTGAAAGTCCTTGCAGCGTACGAACCCTGCACTTGCATTTTTTTTTTTTTTTTTTTTTTTTTTTTTTTTTTTTTTATCTCGCCGTTACAATAAAATGGACTTACAGTATGTGTGATTACTGTAAGCAAATCGGCCAGTTAATTACATATCTAAAAAACTTACAGTATGTGTGATTACTGTAAGGAAATCGGCCGCATTTTAAAGAATTTCCGAAGAGTATGGCACCACTATTTGAGATTAGAAATCTTTGTCTAATATATTTTTTTTCAGATTAAAACTCTTCCTGCAATTAATCGGAAAAGTTAAAAAAATTTCTGCGATTAAATTAGGTGGAAATTCTTTTTGAAAACTCTGGTAGAATTGTAAGCAACCTGTATATGATTGAAAATAATATGACCATCTGTTTAACGAAAATATTTTAGCTTCGTTTTTACACACCCATTACTTTGTGATATTAATCTTGATGTAAAGCGTTATGTAGCGACAGTATCTTTAGTGATCGAGCCTCATTGTAATCGTTCACTAGTTAATAATTCACTGCAAGTGTATTCAGGAATAGATCAGAATGGCGTGCTTGGAAAGGGTCCAGTTGTTTTGGTTTTTTTAATGGCATTTTATTCGCAGATAAAGGATATTCAGTAAATCATTTGATAACATTGTGATTCTAGAGCGGTAAATTATATTAAAAAATGTCAGGAATCCTTCATAAATTTCCTGATTTATGAATGGGAAAACTTATGTATAATGAAATATTTAAATTATTATATTAAATAATATATTAAATTAAATTTGCTCAATCATTTATTCATTTCAAAAATACTTATTCGTTTTAACCCTTTGCACTCGAGTGTTGACTCTCACTCACGGCTAGTGTTGCCACACTCTCAGAAATAAAACTCTCACTTTTGACGATTCAGAAATCCTTGAGCTGTATTGCGTCGTTTTTGACGATCATTTCCTATCGACATCACGTGACTTTTAACGAAAGGTAAACTCAAATATTTGACGAAAGTTTTGCCTCAATCACGGTCAGACTCAATGCATTTTAAGGAAACAGTTGCTGTACCTCCTCAAATCATACGATTTTAGGAAGCAGATATTTCCTTGTTTATATTTATTATATGTATTATATTTATTAGTCCTGTAATAATTTATTTTAAAACAGCACTTTTTAGTGCCTTTCAGACTGAAATGTAGGTAGTTATTGTTTCTTCATTAGTTATTTGTTTAGATGTTAAAATTTTTAGGAATGCTTATTATTATTATTTATTTATTTATATATTTTTCGTTATGTTTTAATTCTAAAAGAATAAATTTCCTGTGTTCTTCAAAACAATTCAAAAAGAAAATTTGGTCAATAAAATTTCAAACTTCCAGGATATCTTTTTTTAAATTTATTTAAGAAGTATATTCTGTTTTCAATCAAATTAAAAATAAACATAATTGATCCCTCTGCCCTTTATAAACAGTAAAGTATTAAAATCTCATCCCTCTACTCAAAGTGATAAAATCTCACGCAATATGCACTTCACAATTCGTTATTTGTAAGCAACAAATTAACCAGACTATATTCTAAAAACTATATTCTATTGAGCAGACTATATTCTATTGAGCAAAGAAAATTTTACTAATAAATTATTTAATCAGGCCATATTATAATTATTCACTGACCATGAGAAAACCATAATAATAAATTAAACTTACTTAAAACTTTCAGAAATTATAGCAGCACTGATAAAATTTCAATCTACCTTCTAAAAACATAAACACGCAGCAGAATTCATTACGTCAATCTAAAAGCAAATCTGTACAAGCCTCCAATAGCCAGACTGGAAAAGCAACGGTCTCCCACGCCAAAGGCCGCGGGTTCGAATCACCCTGAGGGAAACGAGAGGTGAATTTTTTCTTCCCTCTGTCGATAAGGAGCTTCCAAACTGTTCGATAGATGGCGCCACCAGCCAACTTTTGACGAAATTTATATCGTCAAGTAAGTGAAGAAAGTAATTTCATCAATTTGACGAAATATTCGCTCGGAGCATTTCCCAGGAAACTGTTTCGTCAAAAACAAAGAAAATTTCTTGAAATCTGAGTATTCATTTCTGAGTGCACAGGTGTCCCGCGTAAATGCTCTGAACACCACCGGGACCGTCGCAAAACAATTTTCTTCATTTAAAGAGAAGAAAATTCTTCTATTAGGTCTCCAAGAAAATTCTGTCGTTATGTTCTTTCACGCCTACTTTTCAAAATTTTGATTTCTTCATTGGTAACACTTTTTTGAAATGGTAAAATTCCGTTTGTTTTCACCTTAATGTCAAATGTGAAAACTCTGGGAATTTTACCATTTCAAAAAAGTGGTGCTAATGTAGAAATCAGAATTTTAAAAATGTAGGCGTGAAAGAGCTTTAAACGACAGAATTTTCTTGGAGACCTAATATTTTCTTTCTCTTAAGAAAAGAAAGTTGTTTCGCGACGGCTCCGACACGACTCATTTCTTACTGTTTATTTTGCCCACTTTAATCGCAGATAATTCTGTCATTTGATAAGGTGAAGAAAATTATTTAAAAATACTGGTGAGGAGACATGAGCATTTGCAGCCCTGATTTACACGAAACACCTGACAACACTAGTGGTGAGTGAGAGTCACCTCTCGAATTCAAAGGGTTAAAAAAAATATTTTTATAAGAAAATACTAGTATGCAAAAAGCCGGAGAGTTGGCACCTATGCTATATATATGCGACATTTTGCTATCGACTTCTGAGACATTCCGGCGACACTAGTATATCTCGAAGTAAAACGTAGTAGAGTAATCAAGGCCAACCAACCGTTATCATGAAAATATCATATTGCAGTCAGGGTGGCGAGTAAGACAGGCTTCATAGACATTGAGACATTTCCCATCACATAATGAATAGAGTCGTCGTAACTTTAAACTGGTTTATTTGACAAAAACATATCGAACATTTCCAGTAGCTTGTTCATCAACTCTCAATAATCGATCATCCACTTCATAAAACATAAGATGTTACAAGATTAGGATCTACACATTAGAATCGTTCATTATTTAAGATTCGTCGTTTAAGGTCGTAGATTATTTAAACAACCGGAAAAACGTAAGTTCTCTCGCTCCTCGCCGATGTAACGATATATATACTTCAAGAAACAGCGCGCAGACGGATACAGAAAAGTGGAGAACCAACGCCAGCAGAGAGATGGGGAGGAATGGGACAGAAAACAGTCTACGATTCGATGGGAAGGGGAGGAAGTCGATAATGAACTCTTTATACGGCGTCAGAATTAAAGCGCCATTAAATGCTGGCGGGCGCATGGAATTGTGGATAAAGAACATGATCGAACAAATGCTATTAAAAAAAACATTCGAAAGAAAAAGAATTTAGTTTTAGAAGAAACTGAAAAAATAATTTAATGGGTTTTATAAGATTAGACGAATGGATTAAGGTTTTTAGAATAATAAAAGAATACGCAAATTTAAATGCATGAAATAAAAGACAAAAGATATTAAGATATTATTAAAGATGGGTAAAAAAGGAAAAATATTAAGAATTTGGAATAGTTTTACTAAGAAAAAAGGGCGAAATTTTTATTATTACATATATATATATATATATATATATATATATATATATATATATATATATATACAGGGTGTTTCAGGTAAACGTTTCAGAACTTCTAAGAGGGGTAGGGTACATGCTGACGAACCAAAATGATATACCAATGGGCAGTCAGAAATGCTTTCCTGACGCGGTAGATGGCGTTGTGCGAAAGTTCCAAGCTTTCGTGCAGGGAATCTTCATTTCGCACAAGAACGCCAAGTTAGTAGGATGGATGATTACACGAACGCAGAATTAGCCGATATGCATTTGGTGTACGGGGCTGCAAATTGTAGTGGGCCAGCCGCACAGTGTTTGTACGCGGAACGATATCCGACGAGGCGTATTCCCAGTCATAATTTATTTGCAAGACTGCACCAGAGGTTAGCTGAGACAGGTTCATTTGAAACAGCTGACAGGGTCAGTGTAAGAACAGCACGGACTCCAGCCGTCGAACAAAATGTGCTGCAGCATGTACAGAGGAATCCAAGAACGAGTACACGAAGTCTAGCAAACGTAGTCGGGGTTTCCCCTTGCAGCGTCTGGAGGATTCTCCGAGAACAAGACATGCATCCGTTTCACGTGCAGCGTGTCCAGGCACAGCAACCGGAGGATTATGCAGCACGTATTGCTTTCGCACAGTGGTACCTTGGAAAATGTGCTACAAATCCCACTTTTCTGCTGAAGTGTTGTTTTCCGATGAAGCATCCTTCACAAGGGAAGGAATTTTCTACTCACATAACGACCATATCTGGGCGGTCGAGAACCCGCATACAATACGACGTCGTGCAGCACAGATTCAATTTTCGGTCAATGTATGGGCCGGTATTATGGGAGATCACCTCATCGGACCTTACCTGTTACCGTGTCGTCTAACCGGAGATAACTACTTGCTCTTTCTGCAGCAAGTATAGCCACAACTTTTGAGAGATGAACAGATTTCTGCATCGACACAACAGACAATGCGGTTCTAACACGATGGAGCCCCTGCCCATTATAGCGGAGCTGTTCGTAACTACCTGGATGTCACATTTGGTCAACAGTGGATCGGACGGGGTGGTCCCGTGCATTGGCCTGCTCGGTCGCCCGACCTATCATGTCTTGATTTTCATTTCTGGGGTCATATGAAATCGCTAGTTCATGACACCCCTGTTGACAATGCTGAGGAGCTGGTTGCAAGAATCGCAGTAGCTGCCGGAGAAATTCGAAATTCGCCTGGAGTATTCCAGAATGTTCGGATGTCCATGTGTCGGAGATGTGAGGCGTGCATTGTAGCCCGTGGAAGCAACTTCGAACACTTACTTTAATCCATGTACCTTTTGCTTCTTTTCATGTATTATTAAAACGATTTCTCACTTACGGTCTCTTTTCTTTATGGTGCTTCTGTGTACAGCACCGCTTCAGGAAAGAATTTCCGACCCCTCAATGCTATATAATTTCGAGTTGTCAGGATGTACCCTACCCCTCTTCGAAGTTCTGAAACGTTTAACTGAAACACCATGTATATATATATATAGTATACTAGTGTAAATGCCCGTCCTAGGACGGTGGGTAAAAATTGTGTTTTTCACTTAAAATTTGAAAAACTGATAAAAAAAAAATAATTGACAATATGGAAGCGTTTAGATGAGCAAAGTTTGGCTAGTTTATGTTCTAATAAACACAAAATCAGCATTTACAATATTTCTGGGTAAATCAGGTTTTCCGGCTAATATACTATAACAAAATTAAGATTTCTTAATAAAATAAAAATTTAATAAATATGCAATAAAAGTGGGTAATTAAAACAGTCTGCTGCAACTATTGAAATAATACTATTTGTTTTTAAATAACACTTTGAAATTGTTTTTTATCGTTTACACCCCTTCCTCCCCCCTCCAATTTTTTTTATATGTATATTGATAAATAAATAAGTATCTGGGTTTGAATACCACCCGTCTAATCCCCTAAGCTTCTGTACTCCTGATGCAAAGATATCAATCAAAAATTATTAATTTTACTTTTCGTATAAATATTAATTTTTTACTTTTAAAATATGGGATATGTTTTTTGTTTTGTTTTGTTTGTTTTTTTTTTAAGTTTAAATTTACATACACCTGTATATAGAAAAGGAAAATATAAGTAATGTGTAATTTAAAAATAAGTTACAAAATGCCAGGATATTATTTCGGGGGTGGGTGGCGTCTAATACCCTAAGCTTCTGTCCTCCTGATGCAAAGCTATAAATCAAAAATTATTAATTTTACTTTTCGTATAAATATTAATTTTTTACTTTTAAAATATGGAATATGTTCTTTTTTTTTTTTAGTTTAAATTTACATACACCTGTATATAGAAAAGGAAAATATAATTAATGTGTAATTTAAAAATAAGTTACAAAATAATAAGTCTAAAATATTTAAATTGATTACTTCTTTAAAAGAAAGTCAGTTTTATCAATTTTTTGCAGGGTAAAAAAGGATATTTTTAAAAATACCATATCATTGTTTTCCGTGAATCACTTTATGTGAGAAATAAATTAAAATTCCTTACATGTCGCAAAGAAAATTTAATATGATTGCAACTCAATACTTGAAATAATCTCAAGTGACACTTGGCGATTTATTTTGGTGGTGAAATGCTATGTGCCTTCTGATGTGTTAGGGAGAAGTGTCTATCACTGCTCAATTATCAGGACTTGTAAACTTGAGAAGTAATCGCGGGATTCTTTTTTCTTGTCAACCAATGGGAGAATGGAACCTTTCACCCTTGAGTTTCTTCCTCGGAGACTGGTAAGATTGATATATATATATATATATATATCCTGATGTAACGATTTTGTAAAAAGAATTTGTGTATAATTTTGTGAAACGATTTTATGAAACAAATTTTGAAACTCGAATTTTTGAAACGTGTTTATTTAAATATTTTATGATTTTTTTAAATGTTTAAATGTGGGGTTTGTGGAATGCTGGCGTTAATGTAATTTTAGTATGTTGTTACATCACCTACAGCATATTATTTCTTGAACATGGTGTATAGAGCAATATAGATAAATAATATAAAAATGAGTTAAATAAAAAAAGTATAATAGCTTTAAGTAAAAATTCTGGTACAAAATGTATTTATTGAGTAAAATTCCCGGCATGTTTAGAGTTAAAAAGCAATTTAATTACCTTTATGTTATTTGAAGCTGTTTTTTTACATTTGGTATATAGTATTTATACTTATTAAGGGCCGCACAAAAAATTCAAATACACTATCGTCTATTGGCGATAAATGTACTTTCGTGCCATTACGTTATTTGAAACGCTACGAAATTTGTACAGGTTACTAAGGCTTACTTCAGCCTCCGTTGAAGGTATGGGGCGTAACATTTATAGTTATTTTACAATGGAACACCAAATAATTCAGATTCATTACATTTTGTAGCCATTTACTGTTGAAAAAGCTTTTTCCTATGACATTTATTTAACTTATGATGCTTCAAGTATCTCTTTGGTTATAAATGTGTCTTTAACTAACTTTTCGAACTCCACACTTGCAAAATCTTCCGACTTTTGCGGGGAACCCCTCTTCAAATAAATATATTTAAACTAGAAAATTTATTTATTTCATAAAATCAACTGAATTTCAAATGATTACCATACAGAAGCAAGCCACATTTGAATAATTAAATTTTCTGGTTCAAAGTATGTTTGTTTAATTAAAAAAAATTCCGGAAAGTTGGCAAGTATGGAACTCATTTTCGCTCACATTTTCTCAGGAACGAATCTCACTTAACCCTTTCAGGGGCAAGGTACTTCTGATGAAAAAATGCTAAAATGATTGACTGACACCAGGATTTACGTGAAAGAATATATGAAAATAAGTAAAAGCTTAACTTCCCGTATATTAAATAATGCAAAATTTAGTTTTAAAATACTGGTGCCAATGTGGCATTCAGGAATTAAAATTAAGTAGTATATATAATATACCAGAGTTAAATCTTCAGAAAAAGCTTCCGCCATAGTGAAATTTTTGTATTAATAAAATGTTTTTCATTAGGGGGTTTTTTTACGCTAGAAGTGCTCTTGGTAGGAAATGGCATAACTAAAAATATAAAATGAATTTTTTTTCACATAAAGTAACCATAGAAGTTAAAGTTAGATGGGGTAATTTAAACTCAACTTTCTTTTACTCCGACAACGCCCCCAGAGAGAAATATAACCAAATTTAAATTAATAAATTAAAAAAATAACCAAATTTAAATGAAAGGGTTCATTTTATGTGTCACTCTATGACGATTATATTCAATATCAAAATAGGTAGTACTGACTCAACACAATATTATTTGCACTTATGGCGCACTCTGAGAGGGGGGGAAGGAATAGGGTAACTAAATTTATGTAAAATATTTCTTTTATGTTTCACTGCTTTACAGCCAAACTGAAGTTAAAAACAGGTAACACACATTCAACACACTTTGCTTTAGTATTTATATGGATCCTCATGGAATGATATCTGATGTGGATGTCTAGAAAATGGAAATTAAGCATAGCCAGGTTATGAACAAATTTACAATTGGAGTTATGAATGAAGAGAAGGAGACATATAGCGTATTCTCTACCAGTTGCGGGTGAAGTAACTGAATGGGTTGTAAATAGATGTCGGCTGTTTTTAAAATTGGATCAACAGCTTCTTATTACAGCCGGACAAACTCCCACCAGTAAATTTGAATAAAAAAATTTCGTTTTATTTAAGCGGCTTATTCATGCAAAATTTCTTTCACAAATGTGGTAAAAATATCTATTTGTTTTTACTGGTGGAAATTTGCCAAAGTATTATAATTTTTATCCCTGACGCTAACAGGAATTTGTTTAGGTTATCACAATATGGCGGAAACGCAGAGCTTGACTCAGTGTTGCCAGTGGGCTACTTTTTTTAATCATATTTCTTGATTGGCACCACATTTTTGAAATAGTAAAATTCACCTCATTTAATGACATAATAATTAAAACGAAGACAACGGAAATTGTGCAATTTCAAAAGAGTGGTGCACTGGCCTGACTTCCGCCGAAGTGAATTTCTACCAGCAAAAATGGATGTTTGCTTTTGCGATAATTTATGACTTAAATTCGTCATTAATAAGGCATTTAAATAAGGAGAAAATGTATATTTAAATTCTCTCGTAGAAGTTTGCACCGGCGGTAATCAACCCCTGCCGAAGCGGTCACAGTTGAAGCTTGGCTATTTTAAGGATATGCCAGTTCCACTTTATTTATAGTTCCATGGTTTTACCAGGGTGCATACCACTTGAAAAGCTTAACTCATTAAAGACGGGTGGCAAGAAAACTTGCCATGTACGGCGAACAAAACTTTTAAATTTGTATACCAGTATTTTATTTTGAAATTTATCACATTATCTAATCTCAAATTTTGAGCGATTAAATTATTCAAAATTACAACGTGGAAAAAACTGGTGTCGCCGAATTAAAAGAAGTGTAAAAGAGGCTCGTCGTTAATGAATTAATATAACCCTTTCTAAGGCAGATTAACCCTCCGTCTACCAGACGGGTCCATTGGACCCGACAGGTACATACAAAATATTCATTCAAACCAGAAATTTCTTTAAAATAAACTAAGTATATAAACCAGACAAAAATAAGGTAAATAAATAAGTTAAATAGTTTTAAATAAAAATTCTGGTGTAGAACGTTTTATTAAAACTTGAATAAAATTCCCGGTAGATCTAGGGTTAATTTTGTTTAAAGAATGGTGAAATTTTTTAATATCACCCTAATTTATTAATAAATTACTTTGAAAGTTATTAACACTAGAACGCCCTGAAATTTTACTCAAGTTTCATAAAAATATTTGACAACATAATTTTTATTTAAATTTATTTGACTGATTCATTTAACGCAAATCTGCGTGGTTTAAATTTAACTTATTTTATGAAAGAATTTCTGGTTCCAGTTGACATTTAATCATGTGCTCGGAGTCGGATCGACTCCTTCCGGGCGTTCTAATGTTAAGCAGTAAGAAGTAGAGTCTAGTTCTGACCCGAAAAGACTATTTTAACCCTTTGAAGGGTAACGTTTCTGTAATCTCGAATTCACACCGGAATCCGCAAAAAAATTTATGGCAAAATAAGGAAAAGCAATTTTACGACTTTTTTCCACCAAAGTTAGAAAAGTAAAATTTAATAAAATTTTTCTGGTGCAAATCTTCATTAATCGTATGTGGGATAAAATATATCCCACCACCACTCAAGGGGTTAATATTTAATTCCTATGCTTTAAATAAGAAAAAAATAAGACATACCGGAAACAGTATATACACAATTACTAAACATTCGTACACTCATTTTTTCGTGCTAATTCGTAATGTTCTGGGCATTCTAGATCATGAAAACAAATGGTCGAAACATGCTGTTTGTACTTTATTGAATTCCTATCGATATTGCCTTTGTACTTTTAGATTTAAGTCTGTATCGCCAGTTTGGTCTCCATTTTTATTCAGAAAATCCGCATTCTAGATTTTCCAGTCTTCTTTTCTTTTTTTAACACTAAAACGGCCGGGAATTGTATTCAAGTGTTATATATGTATTTTACACCATAATTTCCCTTTAAAACTATTTAACTTATTTCTGCGGGGGACATTTTTAACGTATTTTATAATTAACTTTCTATTTCAAACGGAAATATTTTTATTTAGTACTGGTCAAAATGACCACTGTGGCCGCTCTAGGGTTAAACGATTTTAGTAATGTTTATTATGAAAGTAAAATTTTGTCTAAATTTATTGGTGCGAATTTGGTATATTGGGATTAAAATTAAGAGGGAAGTATGATTCCCGCTGCCTTAGAAATGGTTAAATAGAATTTCTTGCATTATTTAACCCCTTAATTCTCGCTCCCGTCATATTCACGGGCTGTGTCTTTTATTCAGATTGCTTGATTCCCACCAGTTTTATAAAATAATGTCATTGGCTTTAGTATGGAATCATTTTATTTGTCATTAAATAAGGTGAATATTTCTTTTTCAAAAGAGGGGTTCCAATAAGCAATTTGAATTTTTAAACCGTAATTTAACTGATTAACGCCGGTTGGTACGAAAATCTGCCGTTTAAGAAATACGAAAATGTTAAATATGAAAACCAGTATTTTAGTAAAGAAATTTCATATTACTTAATCTCAAACTTTGAGAGATTAAATAAGTTAAAACTTACAATATGGGAAAGATGGTGTCCACTTGTACAGAGGCATTAAAAATGTGCAAAATTAACTCGGCATTAATGGGTTAATGCGACCGTTAAGGGCTAAACCAGGGATGGCCAACTGTGGCACGCCGGATACCACTAAAATTTTACAGAAAACGTCGACTTTTTGAATCACAGAGATTCGATGATTAGGTAAGGCAATGATTTCTATAAAATTTTAGTGGTGTCGAGCGTGCCACAGTTGGCCACCCCTGACTTAAACGCAAAAATATAACAAATTATGTGATTAAACGAAGGGATACGAATTTCGTGATTTAAATACTAAATAGAATTTTTCTGATCTGAAATAGTGGTAACAGGTTCCTTGTAAAATGTAAGAAGCGTTGAGTCAGGGAACCTTTTTTTTGTTGTTGTTGTTTACGGCTGTCGGGTTGGGTTGGGTTGATTTTTGACGACCGATTATCTACTCGAGGGATATAGGCCGTTTACGGCTGTCAACGTGTTAAAATGTAGTAACAGCATAATTTCCTGTGTATAATCCACTAATCCACTGAACAAATAAACATTTTAAAAACCAAAACATTTATTTAATAAAATTTAAATTATTACTGCGCAGTACTTATTGTTGCATTAATGAATTAAGATTTATTAAGTAAAGTTTTTTATTCATTCGATTTTTATTATTAAAATTTCTTTATTCGATCAGCGGATTTTACCCCATGGATCATGGTATATATATAATTCTTATTTCAAGTGCGCTTAGCTTATCCGATGTAAACAAACAACATCCGCCATCTTGTGACCGCATCCTCTGTCACTTGACTGGCAACTAATAGACAATACACTAGATGTCTCCTCCTCTTTATTCATAGCTCCATTATAATGGTACTGAAAAGTAAGGACAGTAAGTATCCTTACTATAGTGCAGTATTGCCAATTTAGCGGATTGTTTTAATTGGAAATCTACCAGAATTTCTGAATAGTAATATTCGCCTTATTTATGGAGGCATTAAGTAATACTCAATAATACTCTTCGGACATTATGGTGGATTTTTCAATACAAATTTCCGCTAAATTGGCAACACTGGTCTGGTGTAATTTCCTTGTTATTTTATTAAATTCAGAACTGCACAAAATAATTCGATATTGCGAGAGTAAAGGAAGTAAAAAATAATTATTTGTGATTTAATTGTCTCTCTTTGCGTTAGGTGGCAGTATGTAAATCAAAATACAGGTGGAATAATCGATCGAAAAGCCACGGACACCGTTTCATTTTATACAGAAAAAATATTTCAAGTGCGATTCCTGCGAAACAAAATGAGATAGATAAATCTAGAGCAGAACAAGAGATAAATAAAAATGAAACCGCAAACGCTCATAAATTTATTCCAATAAAAAATATCAAACAATCTCTTCAGAAGTTGTTCCGTTGGTGACTTCTAAATTGCCTAATTTAGTACAATAACTTATTTACTACGAGAAACTATGGTATTGAGTCAAAAACGGTTTTGTTGAGCACAGCCGTTGCCATCGAAATACTTAAGGCTTGAGGACAAGAGTTGTGACGTCATCACTAATCGACCGACCTCTCACTAGTGTTGGAATTCACACCGGAAAATTATGAATAGCAATTTTATTTTATATTATTTGTGGAATATCTATCATCATATAAAACAATACTAACTGTTTAAACTTGCTGGTGACAATTCGGAATCCAAAAATAAAAATTCAGCCAGATGCGGAGTGTCACAATGTTGCTGCATCTGGCTGATTTTTTATTAGGGGATTCCAAATTCTCACTAGTAAGTTTAAATGGATATTAGTGTTTTATAAGATAATAGATATTCCACAAATGAAATAAAAGAAAATTGCTATTCAAAATTTTCCGGTGTGAAATCCAACACTAGTGAGAAGTTGGTCGATTAGTGATGACGTCACAACTTCTGTCCTCAGGCCTTGAGTATTTCGATGGTAACGGCACAGCCATTTGTGACATAAAAGTTGAGGGAGAAAACGCACACCTACTATGGTGTCTTACTCATTTCGGGCTGCATGTGTCATTTCTTGACACAATTATGCACGGAAAAGTTTCAAAAGATAAAAAAAGTAGCGTTTTATCGCAATCAAAATATGTTTCAGTGAATGTAAATTCCAAGGTTAATGCAACATTAAGAAATGTAAAAATGTGCTTCCAAAAAATTGGATTTTAATTGTACCTAGAATTACTGAGTTCGTTCTCTCTGAACGTCTAATTAAACAGGAATTCGGTAAAATATGACTAGCGAATAAGAAAATACATTTTGGGCTTACAGAAGATACCGTTGACCCAGATAAATTATTGAGAGTTTTTTTTTTTTTTTTTTTTTTGGAAAATTGAGAATTTTGAATCTTAACGGATTAAGAACTAAGGAACTAAAAGAAAAAAGAAAAGTGCCCTGTTAAACTGATGGCATTGAGTTCACAGGCTATCCATATTGCATATTATACTCTTATTTCAAAGAATAGTGCCCCTCGAAAAATAAATTAAGGGATTAGCCCCTTTTCCCCTCCTTTATACTTAACCAATGAACCTTCAAATCTAATCAGGGAAGCGCTTTATCAGAATAAAGCTGTGTACCAAATTTGAAGCAAATCGGATAATTCTGCATGAAAAACCTTAAAACCCATTTATCTAAATTAAGGGGGGATTATCCCCACGCCCCCCCCCCATTTATACTTATTCAATGAACCCCCAAAACTGATCAGGGAAGCGCCGTGCCACAATGAACCTAGTGAAAAAATTTGAAGCAAATCGGATATTTCTATCAAGAGTTATCGCGTTACTTACATATTAGGCATACCTGCCAACTCTTACGCTTTTCTGTACCACAAAAATTGAACATTAAATTTTACCTTGTTAAATCGTCGCAATCTGCCGGTTAAATAAAACAAAAATTTCTGTTCAATTTTTGTGTTATGTAAAAGCGTAAGATGTTGGCACAGTGTTGCCAGATGGGCTATTTTTAAAAAAAATCAGATTCTTGATTGGCACCATTTTCTTGAAATGGTAAAATGTGTAAGCAGTTGGCGAATTTTCATTTAAAATAAACAGTAATAGGTTATAGATTATATATTATACTTGTTTAAACAAATAAAGTTCGTGCTTACTGTTCTCAGTAGCGCAGGTTTGGCTTGTAGTAAATAAAGACGAATGACCATCAAATAAATAATGCAGCAACACCTTTCACATAATATATACATTTATATGGACAAAACGGCAGACATTACTGTTACAAAGCACAATCAACACTCAACTACGAAGAACATCATAGAACATCTTAGAATGTCTATATATTATCAAAACCTATTTCCATGGAAACACGATAGGCCTTCTAGCAGCAGAAAAGAAAAGAGATATACGAATCGTTAGATTACATAAATAAAATAAAAGTAGTATTTTACAACATCCCTCCTTAATCTAGCGATTCGAAAAAGAAATTAAATTTAGTTTTTTCCTTAATTTTAAAAATTGGGGTCTGGGAAGAGGCCTTGTTAATATATCTGCAATCATTTCTTTGAACTACAGTAATCAACAAGTACTATATTTTGTTCTTGTAAATGTCTAATATAATGATATTTGACATCAATGTGCTTGGTACTAGCACTATGTTTCCCAGTTTGTGTCAGTACTATACAAGATTTATTATCTTCATATAGCATAATTGGTAAGGATTGTTTGAGACCTAAGTCTTCTAGCAGAATCAGCAACCACTGTATTTCTTGCGCAGCATTTGCAGCGGCTATATATTCTGATTCTGCAGTGGACAGAGCAATACAATTTTGGCGTTTTGAGAACCATGGTATTGGATTGTCTCCTAAAAGAAAGATGTTACCGCTTGTAGACTTTCTGGTTGCTTTATCTCCAGCCCAGCCTGCATAAGAGTGAATTGGATCAATTTGGCTGCTTATAACAAGATTCAGGTTCTTTGTTGTGTTTATATACATGATGATAATCTTTTGAACTGATTTCTAGTCTTTTTCTGACGGTTTTTCAATTTTTTGACTAAGTATATTAACTGCTAGGGCAATGTCCGGTCGTGACACTGTTGCTATGTAAAGAGGAGCTCCAATGGCTTGTCTATATTCATTATTATCGTCAAGAAAATTACTGTCTTCTTCATTTTTTGGGTATGAAGTTTCCATTGGTATGTATGTGAGCTTCTTCTCTTCTATGGTAAACTTCTTAAGTAATTCTTCAATTTCATTTTTCTGATTCAATTCAAAGCTTCCATCAATATTTCTTTGGATGTTTATTCCAAGATAATGTTTCACTTCACCTAAATTTTTGACTTCGAAGTTTTCTTTCAGAATATTAATAACTTTGTTGATTTTTGTTTCATCTTTACAAGAAATAAGAAGATCATCTACGTACAGAATAATTAGTAAATTTTCATTTTCATCTGTTTCTCTAAATAAACATGCATCTGCCATACTTTGCTTGAAATTGTTTTTCAGCAAAACTTCTGCTAGCTTTAGATTCCACGCATATGCAGCTTGTTTAAGTCCATATATAGATTTTCTTAATTTGCAAACTTTCTTCTCATGATTAACTTCAGGTTCAACATATCCCTCTGGCTATACCATATAGATATCTTCCTTGAGGTCTCCATGCAAGAATGCTGTTGTGATATCAACATGTTTGGCATGCATATTCTTCTGAGCTGCAACTGTTAAAAATGCTCTTATGGTTGTGTGCTTGACTACTGGGGCAAAAGTTTGATCGTAATCTGTTCCGAACTTTTGGTTGAAACCTTTTGCTACGAGTCTTGCTTTATATCTTTCAACTGTGCCATTTTCGTTCAACTTGGCTTTAAACGTCCATTTACAGCCTATTGCCTTTTTATCTCTGGGTAGCTTTACAAGATAGCACGTACGATTCTTTTTGAGAGATTGCATCTCTTCTTCGATTGCTTCGAACCATTTCTTCTTTTCATCAGGATTAAGAGAATTCAGTTCTTTGAAACTAGCAGGTTCTTTCATTGCTTCTCGTGTAAAATAAGTTAATTTTTCTGTCGGTTTTCCTTTATTAATTCTGTGGGATCTTCTTGGTTCCATTGGTGTCGGAGATTGTTTCTTCGTAATATTCTAATCTTCTTGAGATGTTTCTTCATTCACTTCTTCTTCTTCATTTTCTTCATTTTCTATTTGTTTTGGTGGAACTACTGTAATTTCCTTGTCGGAGGTTGCGTCTTCAAGGAATTTGACTGTTCTACTTATAATTGCATTATGGTCAGATATTAAAATCCGATATCCTTTACTTCTGTAATCATAGCCAATCATAATTCCTTCTACAGCCTTCTCGTCTAATTTCCTCTTTTACTTTTGTGAATGCGTGCGAATGCTTTAGATCCAAAAACTCTGATGTTTGATAAATCTGGTTTCCAACCATTCCATAACTCATACGGTGTTTTAATTTTGGCTTTAGCGGGCAATCGATTCTGCAAATAATTTGCTGTCATTATGGGTTCTCCCCAATATTTGTGTGGCATGTTGGCTTCAGACAGGAGGCACCTTGTCATCTCCATTAAGCTTCTATTATTCCTTTCCGCAATTCCATTCTGTTGTGGTGAATGTGGCACTGTGAACTGGTGTTCAATTCCATGATTTCTCATGAATTCTTCCATTTCATTGCTTATATATTCCCTTCCATTGTCGCTTCTAAGCGTTTAAAGCTTCTTATTGAATTTATTCGTAGTCACAGCGACGTATTCTTTTAGTTTAGAGTAAACTTCATTTTTGTTTGCTATTAAATAAATCATAGTGAAACGGGAAAAATCGTCAACGAAAGTAAGGAAGTAACGCTTTCCACCGACGCTGGTTGTTTTCATGGCGCCACATAGGTCACTATGCAAAAGCTTAAGCGGACTCTTTGCCTTGAATTTTGATTCGTTCGGATAGGGAAATTCTGAAAGTTTATTTTTAATACAATTTTCGCAATTATTCACTATTTCGCAGTTATCAACTTCGATGCCATCAGCGAGATTTTCTCTCACAAGTTGCTTAATAGCATCTGAATTTCGGTGTCCAAGGCGTTTGTACCATAAATTAATGCAGTTTACATTTCTGCATTTCAAAGCGAACGTTTGGTTTTTGCTTTTCCCTGTATATTCATTTTGTATTACCTTATAAAGACTATTATTACTTGAAAATGCCTCTAAGTACGTAATTTCATTCTTTGTAACGAAGCATTTGCTTTCGTTAAATGTAACTGCAAATCCTTTTCCAGTAACTCTTTTTATCGATATTAAATTACACTCTAATTCAGACAAGAAATATACATTCATTAGAATAACATCATGACTAGTTCCGTCAGACAATTTTGTTGAAATGTGAACGTTACCGATTCCTTGCGAAAATAAACTTTTTCCATCTGCAATAATAATTTTCACAGGTTCCGAGTTCGAATTAAAATCTGTAAACATACCGGGTGTCCCAAAAAGGACTGACTGATTTTAAAATTCAATAACTTGCAAACAGTGACAGATATTTAAAAAATTCTTGCAGGAGGGTTATGCATAAGGTCAAAAGTTTTATTACAGTGATTTTCGATTTTAGTTCGAATTACAAACAATAGATGGCGCTGTAAGCAATAGTCGCTAAATACAGGCTCGATTTCTGGTCCATTCTCTTGTTCCATGCTGAAAAAGGAGATGGAAATGTATTATCCGGGCCACGAAGTACCAAAAATCGAGCCTGAATTCAACGTCTATTGATCGCAGCGCCATCTATTGTTTGTAATTCGAACTAAAATTGAAAATCACTGTAAAAAAACTTTTGACCTTATGCATAACCCTCCTGCAAGAATTTTTTAAATATCTGTCACCGTTTGCAAGTTATTGAATTTTAAAATCAGTCAGTCCTTTTTGGGACACCCGGTATTTATGTCATTAGCCAAGTGTTGTGTTGCACCGCTATCTATATAGAAATCTCCTTTAAAATTTTGCGTTAAATTACAGTTAAGTTTTAAAGTGTATTCTTCAGTATTTTTATTTTCATTATTCAAGACAGAATTAGCTTCAGATTCATTTGATTATTTTTATTTAATGGATTTTTATCGTGATCTGTTGTATCCTGAGTTTTTATTTCTTTAATTTTTCTCTCACTAGATCGTCTGCAATCTTGGTTAGAATTGGAATTTTGTGCGATGCTATGCATACATACTTTATTCTGATTCATATTTTTATTGTTCGTTGTCATGGAGATAAAATTGGATCTTCTGAGATCAACGTTTTATTTCTTGTTATTTTTACTTTGTAATGGATAATAAGATTTATTCCAATTGTGATTTTGAAAAGGTTTGTTGTTCAAATGATAACATTCGTTTCGGCAATGGCCTGTTTTCTTGCAATGCGAACGAAATTTGTCATTTTTAGGCCGATTTTGTTTAAAAACATTCGTTTTAAAGACTTGTGAAACTCCACGATCATTATTCATTTCCATTCTACGATTGTACTCGTCTGTCAGTTTATTTCTTATTAATTGGGAATTTATTTCGATTTCAGGTCACGCCTCCGTGGCAGCAATTAAGTTATCGTAAGATTTAGGAACTGAGACTAAAAGCAATGCCCCTATATGATTATCTTTTATTTCCTCACCAACGGCTTTTAACCTATCCACTAATTCGAACATTTGAGCGATATGCTCATTCATATTACCATCTTCTGGCATTTTTGCAGCGTATAATTTTCGTAATAAGAAAAGCTTACTAGATAAGTTCGATCGTTCGTGAATAGCTTTAAGCTTATTCCATGTGGCTTTTGCCGTGGTTTCATATTTGACATGAATAATTTGAGAATCTTCTATGCATAAATTAATTAACGCTCTTGATTGTCTATCGCGTTTTAAATATTTTTCATCCAGATTTGCTGGAGATTCATCCTCAATTACATCAAATAAATCCTCTTTTATAAGAATCATTTGCATTTTGAATTTCCAAATGGAAAAATTATCATTACTTAGTTTCGTAACATTATTCTCTTTCAAGGAAGCCATTTTGCTTATGTTTAATAATTTGCCATGCGTTTTTGTTTTACTACAGCTAATTAATGTTGTTTAATGTTTTATTTTATTTTAAACAATTCAAATCAGTATTAATAATATATTAGAGATTCAGTCTCGTGATCTGTAAGCAGTTGGCGAGCTTTGATTTAAATTAAACAGTAATAGATTATAGATTATATATTATATATTATACTTGTTTAACCCTCTGTCTACCAGAAGGGTCCAATGGACCCGACATGTATATTCAAAATATCTATTCAAACCAGAAATTTCTTCAAAACAAACTAAATGTATAAATCAGACAATAATAAGTTAAATAAACAAATTAAATAGTTTTAAGTAAAAATTCTGGTGTAGAATGTTTTTATAAAACTTGAGTAAAATTTCCGGTAGTTCTAGGGTTAAACAAATAAAGTTCGTGCTTACTTTTCTCACAAGTAAAGGTACTACAGTCTGTGGCGGCGATTTTCAATTTTTATAGCTCATTCGATTCGTCTCATCGAGCTAAATAATTTGCCGCCTCGCATATCGGCTATTGAGTTTTAATAATGACAGGGGGACAGGTCAAAGTTTAAAAATTTGCATAATGCAGGGCTGCCAAAGGCAACTATTTTTATATTTTATTGGCACCGCTATTTTAAGAGAAAAATATTGTTGTACATTTCTCTTGCAGATATTGTCACAGTATATGTGAAAAAATTCTGTTTTATTAAAGTGGTGCGAGATAGAATTAAAAAATTGTGCCTGTGGCAGTCCTGTAATGCGAGCTGCCGAAAATAAAACAGTAGCAGAAAATTCCTTCTCATGCAACCGTACGCAGACGTCCCGCAAGATACGAAGTGACTGAAAAACTGACAAAAGAACCGACAATTAGTGGTTACAAAGATTTTTGCTCGTAATTCGGGAAAAAGTATTGACAGGATGAACAAAACTAGACGAGAACATCATAACTTGCGAAGACCTGCCTGCCAAGTAGCATGCAAATATTTTATCTGCAATTACAAATTCTTATAATAACAGCAAAAATATAACATTATAGTTGTTATTAGCACTGTAAAAACAATCAGTAAACTTAAATCTCACTTATTTCTTTGGGCGCATCTGTTTTTCAATAAACGAAATTTTGAAATTCGACCCGCCCCCTGTCATTATTAAAACTCAATAGTCGATATGTGAGGTATAAAATTATTAAGCTTGATGAGACGAATCGAATGACCTATAAAATCGAAATTCGCCACCACACAGTATAGTACCTTTGCTTGTTAGTAATTTTATACCTCGCATATCGGCTATTGAGTTTTAATAATGACAAGGGGATAGGTCAAATTTCAAAATTTCGTTCATTGAAAAACAGGTACATAAGTGAGATTTAAGTTTACTAATTGTTTTTACAATGCCAATAACAACTATAATGTTATATTTTTGCTGTTGTTATAAGAATTTGTAATTGCAGATAAAATATTCGTATGCTACTTGACAGGCAGGTTTTCGCAAGTTATGATGTCCTCGTCTAGTTTTGTTCAGTCGTTCAATACTTTTTCCCGAACTACGAACAAAAATCTTTGTAACCACAAATTGTCGGTTCTTTTGTCAGTTTTTCAGTCACTTCGTAACTTGCGGAACGTCTACGCAGGGTTGCATGAGAAGGAATTTTCTGCTACTGTTTTATTTTCGACAGCTCGTATTACAGAGCTGCTGCAGGCACTATTTTTTAATTCTATCTCGCACCACATTCATAAAACAGAATTTTCTCAAAAACACTGTGACAATATCTGCAAGAGAAATGTACAACAAAGTTTTTCCCTTAAAATATCGGTGCCAATAAAATATAAAAAATATAAAAATAGTCGCCTTTGGCAGCCCTGCATTATACAAATTTTTAAACTTTGACCCGGCACCCTGTCATTATTAAAACTCAATAGCCGATATGCGTGGCAGAAATTTATTTAGCTCGATGAGACGAATCGAATTAGCTATAAAAATCGAAAATCGCCGCCACGGACTATAGTACCTTTACTTGTCAGTAGCGCAGGTTTGGCTTGTAGTAAATAAAGACGAATGACCATCAAATAAACAATGCAGCAACACCTTTCACATAATATATATACATTTATATGGACAAAACGGCAGACATCACTGTTACAAAGCACAATCAACACTCAACTACGAAGAACATCATAGAATGTCTATATATTATCAAAACCTATTTCCATGGAAGCACGATAGGCCTTCTAGCGGCTGAAAAGAGAAGAGACATACGAATCGTTAGATTACATAAATAAAATAAAAGGAGTATTTTACAACATGCTTACTTGCCTTATTTAATAACATATTTATTAAGGCAAAAACAAAGTGAATTTTACCGTTTCAAAAAAGTGGTGTCAATCAAGAAATCTGAATTTTAAAAAAAGTAGCCCACTGACAGCATTGTGTTGGCAGCTACCGGAAATTTCTGTCCTAGAATGTTATTTCACGCCTACTTTTTTTAAATTCTGATTTCTTCACTGGCACCACTTTTTTGAAATGATAACATTTTCATTGTTTTCACCTTAATGTGAAATGTAAAACCAATGGGGATTTAGCCATTTGAAAAAAGTGTTGCCAATGAAGAAATCTGATTTTTTTTTAAAGTAGGCTTGAAATAACATTATAGGACATAACTTTCCGGTAGACCTAATATATACGTACGTACAGTCGTGGAAAAAAAAGTAAACACCCCCTACTATCTCCTCAACAAATTATCGTAGAAGAAAGTTACTGGTACCGAACGATTGGAAATAAAGTCTCCTTTTAAATAATGTATATAAAATTTGCTTAGGGGCCATCTACTTATTAAAACGAACCATAACATTGTTTTTTTCAATAGCAGTACACAATTCCGACAGCATAAATGACTTCTACACCATTTAATTAGCCTAAATACAAATTTTTATGCAATTCGTACCGTAAGTTTCCGAGAAATTAATTATTTTAAAACGAGTGTATTTTAAGGGCTGTATCCAAACTGAAGTTCCGTACTCGATTGTTAACCGAGAGAGCCCCCTTCTTGATCAAGGCACCTTAAGCTTCACTCATGCAGTCAATGAAATCTGCTAGATTACAGGACAGCATAAGAAATTTCAAAATATCTTGTCAGTTCTATCAAAGACAGCCCCTTAAACCTTCATTTTGCCGTTTATATTATAAAAATTGCAAATTCAACGTATTTATGTTTGGGTATATTAGTATTATTGCTGCACAAAAAGTTAGCACATTAGGAGCATAATATCAGGACATATAAATAAAAATATGGAAATGTAATTTAACATTAGAAGCACTCAATTTTGAATGTTTATAATTCAAAACTTATTATTCAAATTACTTGAAATTTGGTGTCTAGGCATAGTTTGAACCGAAGATTTGAAATATCTCGTTAAAATTGGATACTGCTATTGGAAAAAATTAAGTTATATTCGTTTTAATATGTAGATGGCCCCCTGAGCAAATTTTCCATGCATCATTTAAAAATAGACTTTATTTCCAATCGTTCGGTACCAGTCACTTTTGTCTACGATAATTTGTTGAGGAGTTAGTAGGGGGTGTTTACTTTTTTTTTCCACGAATGTACATACAGAACCTGCGGTCACATTAGCTCCTCAGGCTTTGATAGCCTGTGAGCTGAAAAGAATATAATATCTGAGGAACACTTTTTGTTTCTCCTTAGGAGGAATGAAGCAGGAAAATATGCTGTTAAAATGCCCCTAGAGAAAGATCCGTTTGATTAGGCGCACCTAAAGACCTTACCATTAGATAGCTTTACTCACTATGGAATAAATTTTAAATAGATTCTGACTATTTAGTTCTATACAGGGGTTGGAGGATATACGACAAATATTATTGTTCTTGCCAGTATCTTTTATCAATAATCGTCAAGAGACATTTTTATAAGATATGCAGTACAACATATGACGAGGATTATTGATAAAAGATACTGGTAAGAACAATAAAATTTGTCCTATATGATCCGACCCCTGTCTGGATAAACAATTCTTAACTGAATATAAGGAAATGTGTCATTCACCGAAAATATGCACAATGAAGAGTATGTTACTTATTTTGCACCGCATTTAGACGTATATTGCCCACATAATAATACAATTCCACATTTAGTGGTTTTTTATAGCTCTTGTTCAATGATCTGTGGAATTTCATTCAAATATAATAATGGGAAGTCCCAAGATGACCTCTTTTTTAATAATGGATAAATTCAGAACGTACATATTTTCATTTACTGTTGATGTTAAGAGGCTCTACAGGTGGATGTACATTCATCCAGATCAAAGAAAATTATAACGAATCTTTTGGAAGGAGGCAATCGATGAGTGCATTTTGAATTTACAACAATCACATACGGTGCCACTATAGTGCTTCCTCTTTGGTTACACATACGCTAAAACAGTTTGCCATCGATGAGGCCAACCTGTTTCCATTAACTGCACAAATCATGTTGACAGATATATATATATTAGATTATGCACTTAGCGATGCGAAACTTTGAATAAAGCTAAGGAATTTCGGAGACAATTAATCCCTTTGGTACCGTCGGCTTTTACGCAAATTTTATTCGGTTAGCACCACTTTTTTTTTTTAATTAACGTTACTTAAATAATCACGAAAATGCTCTAATTAAAGAAAGCAAATATTACTTTTCTTTTTTACTGATGCCTAAAACAAATTATGTATGCTCTTTTTGAGGATGCATACATGCACCCATGGTCCCGAACGGGTTAATCCTTTAGTGCGCAGCTTTGCATATATGCAAACAACAGTGTTTTGAATTGAATAGATTTTTTTATTCGTATATACCTAATTCACACCAGAAAATTAAAATAGCAATATTTGGTTTAAATAATAACATACCTTTCCGTATTAAAATAAAGCGAAATTATCCATTGAAACTTTCTGGTGTAACGTCAGATTCTCTGGACTGCGTAATTTCTAGAACGTATTTTATCATGAGAATTAAAGGGTTAAATGTTAAGTTTTATAAGATAAATAATTACATAAAATAAGGTATTTGGAGACATACTTATTAAAATATTTAGTAAATTGCAATATTTTAGCGTAAAACAGCCACACGACAGTAGTTTTTATTTGTATCGCAGATGTGCAACCGAAGAAAAGATGAACGTATTATATGAAAGATGTATCTGTGATTGTTTTCATTATTTTTCCTGTGTAATAAACCTTTCAGAGGATCATATATAATTTTTTCGAAACAAAATTAAAAATCGCGCATTTAAGGGTTAATAGGAAAACTTTTATTAAGAATGAATGTCTCTACATAAGCGGTATAGAAATGACGCCTGTGCAAAGCAACGAAGAAAACTAAACTTTTTTTCAACCCTGAGGAAATCAAGCATTAGGATTTTTGAAGCCAAAGTATTGGTTTTTTTTTTTTTTTTTTTTTTTTTTTTTTTTTGCATTTCACATAAAAACTGATTTTAAATATTCCCATGCAAAAAGAGATGTTATTTCCATGATTGCAAGATTGTTTGAAACTCCGTATTTGTTGATCGACTATTACTAAAGCAAAAGTAATGCTTCAGACAGTGCCAGCTCGTAACAGGTTTTTCTTGGGGCACTAAATGCATGCCTGCCAAATTTATTATTTTCCTGCCATTATTTTTTAAAAGAAGTTTTTGCATTGTTTAATGTAAGAAAGTTCTGTCAATAAATAAGGCAAAGATTTCTTTGTTAAGAATAGAGATGAAAACGAAATTAATTTGTCAGCCATGCATTTAGTGCCCCAAAAAAGTCAGTCACGAGCCGCCACTAGCTTCAGCAGATTTGGTTATTAAAAATTTATTGGATTGACTTACTGTCATTAACCCTTTCAGGAGCAAATAATTGTGTTTTTGTAATGCTGGATTCAAACCGAAATTTTCAAAAAATTTCATTTGGAAATAAAAGAAAGCAATTTTTCAACTTTTCCACCAAAGTTATAACAGTAAAATTTAATTAAACGTTTCTGGTGCAAATCTTGATTAAAATTAGATTGAATATAATATATCCCACCGGCCCTCAAGGGGTTAAAAAATAGCAAGAGTGGAAAGGGGTTATTTAATATCCATTGGTTGGGTTTTTTTCACTGGAAAATCCTAAAGTGATAGAATTATATTTATTTTCCGATGCCTCGGGAGTAGCTATGGTGCTGCTGTCGCTTTTAAATCAGTTAGAGAAAATCCTAGTAAAATTTATTTTGCGCAAATCGCGTGTATCGTCCCATAAAGCGAATAACCATATCTAGGCTGGAGCTTAATGCAGCCATATTATTAGCTAAACAAGTTCGAAAACTTAAATCTTCGCTACAGTTACACCTTGTATTTTTATTTCTTCTTTCTTCTTTTTTAACCATTTGGAAAAATGGTTATTGTCTTCTGTCAGGGTAGGAAATCAAAAACATATCTGAAGCGTTTTATTAGTTGAATCCGCATTTTATTCGTTTTCTGATTGGTCTATACAATAATCTGTATTTTCCTTTTACTTTCAACAGAGATCTATACTTCTGTTGCCACTATGACAAAAAAGTAATAAAAACTACAAAAAAAGAATTAATAACTCGGAAACAAATTAAGATACAGCTTTCAAACAAATTGCATTTAAAAGTACATTTTTTTCTCTATACGACGCTGTGAAAAGTAATATTGTGGGATGTTTAGAAGTTTAAGAATGAAATTTCATTTAAAATTGGTCCAGGAATATTAATGTTTAATCCATGGCCTACGTAATGTATGACCAGCTCCGTAGAAGTTTAAAAATTTACAGTACCGAAAAATGTAATCCATGGCGTACGTAATGCATGAAATTTCATTTAAAATTGGTCCAGGAATATAAATATTTAATTCATGGCCTACGTAATGTATGACCAGCTCCGTAGAAGTTTAAAAATTTACAGTACCGAAAATTGTAAAACTGAAATTTCTTTTAAAATTTGCTCATGAGATGGGTCCAGGAATGTTAATTTTTAATTCATGGCGTACGTAATGTATGATCAACTCCGTGCGATTTTTTATGTCTTAAATTTTAGTCTTCGAAAAAATCATCTTCCAAATGGTCGTTGTAATTTGTTAAATTGCTTTTTTTTTTTTTTTTTTTTTTTTTTTTTTTTTTTTGGTTAATTCTATGATTGTGCTATAGGGTATTAAAAAGGAATCCTGTTACCTCAAAGCATTTGTATCGCACCTTGTGTCACGAATTCACGAACAGACTAATGTATCTCAGAGGCTTCATGTACCATCCAGCGATTACCCAGATACTTTAGTATCCAGTGGAATGAAACCCGAAGATTTGACTAATTGTTCAATTTGGTGGGAAGTTTTGACAAACAAGGAATGTTAAAAAGCAGAAAACCAACGTTTAAAAATGCACAAATAATATATGAAAAGCAGCAAACAGCTGTTTCGAATCTACTAGCAAGATTCTTCTTCAGTGCAAGATAGGGCAAGGCACAGCGTGCTAGAAAAAGCAAGGCTGAGTTTTTTAACATTGTTGCACAAAGGCTTTTTTTTTTGTTGTTTTTATAAACAAGGAATGTACTAATAGACCCGCTTCTTCTGCCGTCATCAAAGAAGACTACATTTCCGAACTTAAAATTGTTAATGAGTCTTACGAGACTACCTTAAATATAGTTACGCCTTTAATGTAGCCTTTGTGAATAATTCGCTACATAGAACAAATACTTTAAAATTATTCCTCTTTTGAGCTTTATTTTCAAGTGTATGAAAAATTCAAATTTAAGGAGAGGAAACCGATCCACTAGAGGCTACAGAGCTAAAAAGAACCCTAATCGCTTTAATACAAAAATGTGCAAGAACAAAGTTTCCAGGAAAAGCTAGGTAATGTTAAAGACTCTCCCCCTTATTAATCTAATTATATTTGTTGAAAAGGATCAGGATTGGCAGTTTGGCTTCCAAATTTCAAATTCATACCGGAAATTTCGAAAGGAGAACCTTTACTAGATGTGATCAGTAAATGTCTCTCATTAAATAAAGTATAAAGTACTATTCTTTATTTCTGGTATGATATCGAAATTACTGAATAAAAAGGGAGGCCAAATTGGCAGCCCTGATAAGGATGGTATTTTGAGGGTAAGAAGCAGATTTATTAACAAGTTCGGGACAGCATCTTTTACAAAACATTTATTCGGGTTCCAGCACTATGTTTACAACAGTTATCTTTACTTTATTAACACATTGTATGTGGGCAATTTTTCGAAAATGAGCACTAAATTTACGTTCACAAATGCCACTGTAAATTAAAACCTGCTCACAACAAATAAGAAGCAGGCATGTTTGGATTACACCTTCTCTTTCCGTCCGTACAAAATTTACAGTACAAGTAATAATTTCTGTCCCCAACCCACAAAAACGTATTTTTACGTGTCCGGCCGTTGCCACCAAACACTCAAGGCCTGAGGACACGAGTTGCGACGTCATCACTAATCGACCGACTTTTCACTCGTGTTGGGATTCACACCGGAAAAGTTTGAATAGCAATTTTATTTTATTTTATTTGTGGAATATCTATCATCTGATAAAACAATAATAACTATTTAAACTTACTGGTGAGAATTCGGAATCCCTAAATAGAAATTCAGCCAGATGCGGAATGCCTCAGTATTGCCTCATCTGGTGGATTTTTTATTGGGGGATTCCAAATTCTCACCAGTAAGTTTAAATAGTTATTATTGTTTTATCAGATGATAGTTCTGACACAAATAAAATAAACGAAAATTGCTATTCAAAATTTTCCGGTGTGAATTCCAACACTAGTGTGAAGTCGGTCGATTAGTGATGACGTCACAACTCGTGTCCTCAGGTCTTGAGTGTTTTGGTGGCAACGGTCCGACATACAATGTGTTAATAACGAAAACGCCTTAATTTAATTAGACAAATATTACTTTTATTTTTTATCGGTATCAAAAACAAGTACTTTATGCACCTTTTCAAGATGCATATATACAGGGTGTTCCGTTAAAGGGGTTCAATATTAATAGGGGTAATAGAGGAGATCACACGGAGCATAAATCAGTATATAATGCCTGGCCGGATCTCAATAATTTTCACGTTACAGCAAATAGAATGAAAAATCGGAAATTTGTAAAAAAACCCTCATTGCTAAACTATCGATAATGCTACATAAAAACGAAGCACATATTTAGAAAGAGCAGAAAAAATCCTGCGAAATGACATAAGTTGTTTTAGAATATTGAGAATTAATGGCGAGTTACAAGCTCTGAAACAGTGAAAAAATACAAAATCAAATATTTAGCAAAATAGTTAATCGTTAATTCCAAAAATGCAACTCTACCTACATCAAGGAAAATGTTATAAAATTTGGTCCATTCCGAAAGCTTTCGAAGAAGCTGACAATAAACCATATCAGTTTAATTGTATGGGAGAAATCAAGCAGTTCCCTAGTTACAACTCTGTACTGTTGCACGCTCGGAAAGGGCGAAACTCCGCCCATGACGATTGTAAACACCCCGTTTTAATATCTTTCAATTATACATTTCTGATCAACCTCTATCAATACCCTTTCATTATTCAGTCTGGTCAAGTGAATGACATATTGTGCAGCTCTCGCCTTGTCTTAAAGCAAACTCCGTGACTGCTGCGTTTCCTCCATGAACTTTCAGGATGATGAAGAAGAAGTACTTTTTATGCAAATTTTCTATGTGTATAGGAAGAAAAGTGTAATAAAACAGCAGTCACCAGTGGGCGTTATGTTAAAGGGAGGCTGTTGTAAGTGGGATTGTAGTAAGTTGATGTATAATAATTATGCCGGAATACTCTAACGAAGAATATGCGGACATGCATCTGATGTACGGGCAAGCTCATGGAAATGCATGTCTAGCACAGCACATGTACCGTGAGCAATTTCCAAGGAGACGTTGCCCAAGTTCGAAACTCTTAATAAAAATCGATAGACGATTACGGGAGACTGGATCGTTTAATACAGCAAGCATTGATGCAGGGAAACCTCGACATGTACGAACACCTGCAATGGAAGAAGATGTACTGAATATTTTTAAAGATAACCCCTCCACGAGTACACGAGCTGCTGCGTCTGAAGTCGGTGTTTCTCACCAAAGTGTGTGGCGTGTTCTGCGTGCAGAAAACATGCACCCCTTTCATGTGCAGCGGGTACAACTGTTATCAGTAACAGATTGTGCTCAGCGGACAGAATTCGTACGCTGGTTGCTTAATGTAACAGAAAATAATCCACAATTTCTGGAAAATATTTTATTTACTGATGAAGCAACATTTACGAGAGAGGGCGTGGTAAACACGCACAATATGCACACATGGTCATATACAAATCCGCACACTGTTTTCCCGTCGAACGCACAACAAAAGTTCAGTGTGAACATATGGGCAGGTGTCCTCGGCGATTATCTCATAGGACCATATTTACTCCCAGATGTACTCAATGGCAGTACGTACTTGGTTTTCCTACGGGATATCTTACCGCAGTTACTGCAAAATGTGCCAGCAACATTGCGCCACAATATGTGGTTTATGCACGATGGCGCACCGGCACATTTTTTCATAGGTGTTCGCAATCACCTCAATTCAACATATCCTGGGAAATGGATTGGACGCAGTGGACCTGTTGCTTGGCCTGCACGCTGTCCAGACCTCAATCCGTTAGACTTTTTTGTTTGGGGACACCTTAAATCGCTGGTGTATGAAACGCCTGTGGATACACCGGAGGATTTACTAGCGCGAATCGTTGTCGCTGCAGGAGACATTCCCAACTCCGTCGGAGTTTTTCGGCGTGTTCGCCAATCTTTACGACGTCGCTGTCGGCTGTGCGATTCTGTTAATGGGCGCAACTTCGAACACCTATTATAATAATGTCCGTTCGTCTGCCTTCCGACATTGAACTGTGCAGCGCAGGCCAGAAGACTATGCTTCACATATGTCATAAAGTACGTGGAATGTAATTCTTTATTTGTCATTTTTCTTTTATTTTCAACACTTTTTGGCACGCATTTTGGCACAGTATTTTGTAAGTCACAGACTGTGGTGTACTCAAATTGTAAATTACAAAGTTTGTATGAATTAATTTAAAATTTAGTGTCTTTTTTAAATTTATAATTAATAAAATTATTATGCTATTTGTTATTATTATTTCCTATCATAAATTATGATGCACATATACATACAATAATTGTCCATGTAAAACATGTACTGAAACTTCTTGCATAGTTACAAATCGCAATATTTTTAATTATTTCCGAATTTTCACCACCAGTTTAATTTTAAAGAATTTAACTTAAGCTTTATATCAATAAAAGACCACTTTAAAATGTAGACTATTATTGTAAAGTTATTTTGGTTCATTCAACTCTTGAATAATTAAAAATGTTGCATCTCAGAAGAAGCATGATCGAAAATGTATAGTTGAGAGTAATTAAAAAGGCGGTGTTTCCAATCGTGATGGGCGGAGTTTAACCTTTGCTAGTGTCAAAGAAAGCGGAGTTGTAACTAAGAAACTGATTAATTTCTCTCACACAATTAAACCGATATGGTTCATTGTAAGCTTTTTCGAAAGTTTTCGGAATGGACCAAATTTTACTACATTTTCCTTGTTGTAGCTAGAGTTGTCTTTTTGGAATTAACGATTAACTATTTTGATGTATATTGGATTTCGTACTTTTTTCACTGTTTCAGGGCTTGTAACTCGTCAATAAATATTGCTATTTTAATACAATTGATGTCATTTTGTAGGTTTTTTTCTGCTCTTTCTAAATATGTGCTTCGTTTTTATGTAGCATTATCGATAGTTTAGCAATGAGGGTTCTTTTACAATTTTCCGAATTTTCATTCTATTTGCTGTAACTTGAAAACTATTGAGATCCGACCAGGCTTTATGTACTGATTTATGCTCCATGTGATCTCCTCTATTACCCCTATTAATATTGGACCCCTTTAACGGAACACCCTGTATACACCGATGTTCTCCAAGAGGTTAATAGCTATCTAATTTGATTGTTTTGTGACATAGTTTAAAAGTTTTGTTGCCATTCAAGCATTATTTAAAGGATTTAATTGTTAATTACTTCCATAAAAAGTAGTTAAAGGATTTAATTGCTAATTACTTCCCTATAAAGTATTTGTATTGAAGGTCTCCAAGAGGTTAATAGCTATCTAATTTCATTGTTTTGAGTCATAGTTTAAAGTTTTGTTGCCATTCAAGCATTAGTTAAAGGATTTAATTGTTAATTACTTCCATATAAAATATTTGCATTGAAGGTCTCAAGTCTTGCTGCATCAAATTAGAGAACAGTTTGGAAGAATCAATAGACGAAGTATATGTAGTATAGGAAAATCACTTTTACGCTATACCTTTACGCCGTTTGAACAATAATTATTTAAACCCCTTCAAGAGCGGTGGTTCATTTTTGGACCATTTAATTTTAATCCCTAAATGCTACATTGGCACTAGAATATTGGAATGAAAAATTTCCTTTTATTAAGTACGTGAAGAAAAGTTTTTTCTTATTTTGAAATAAACTTGTTTGTTAATTCTGGTGTCATACACTCATTTCAGCATTTTGCGAATAGAAGTACCTTGCCCCTGAAAGGGTTAAAGGGGTTTGAGCGATTTCCCAAACAGCTTAAAATAAAAGTTTACGCTATAAAATAAATTTCAAGAAAAAAGCTTTAATTAAATATTTATTATGTACTTTCTTATTAACCCTCTGTCTACCAGAAGGGTCCAATGGACCCGACATGTATATTCAAAATATCTATTCAAACCAGAAAATTTCTTCAAAACAAACTAAATGTATAAATCAGACAATAATAAGTTAAATAAACAAATTAAATAGTTTTAAGTAAAAATTCTGGTGTAGAATGTTTTTATAAAACTTGAGTAAAATTTCCGGTAGTTCTAGGGTTAACATATTAACCCTTTCAGGGGCAAGGTACTGCTATGAGTAAAATGCTGAAATGAGTAAATGGCAACAGAAATTACAAACAAATTTATTTCAAAATAAGCAAATTTTTTTGTTCACGTGCTTCATAAAAGTAAAAATTTTCATTCCGATATTCTGGTGCCAATGTGACATTTAGGAATTAAAATTAAGTGGTCCAAAAACGAACCACCGCTCTTCAAGGGGTTAAGCTATGGTAATACAGGGCTCCTAGTCAGTCCGTTTTGTAAACACCACTTTTTTCAAAGAAAAATCTTGTTTATAATTTTCGTCGAAACATACCTTGAAAGGCGTTTTTGATACTATATTGATCCAAAAACCTGCCACTAATTTGTTTCTGAAATATAGTGGTTTTCAAAAAACGGACCAGGGGGAGCTTTATAATAGTATGCAAAATTCAAGGCAGAAGCCACGCCGTAGCGTTATTTTTCTTTCAAAGATCACCAAACATTTAGTGTAATTATTTTCCAAATCGACTTTATAATTCACTTTAAGACACTATATTTTAACCCTTTAGTGCGCAGCTTTGCACATATGCAAACAACAGTATTTTGAATTTAATAGATTTTTTTTATGCGTATATACCTAATTCAAACCAGAAAAGTAAAATAGCAATATTTGATTTAATTAATAGCAGACATTTCGTATTTAAATAAAGCGAAATTAACTATTTAAACTTTCTGGTATAAGGTCATATTTAAATACGTAAAATTTGGTTGTAATTCTGTTTTTGGTTACCAGTAATTTAGAACAGAAATTTTACCTTACTTAGATTAGGAAAATATTACCTTTTGCATTTATTTTTTCGGCTCGTAACTTTCTCTTAAACTAGAAAATTTATTTAATATAATGCATGTGTTTTCTATGTGGTACTTACTTCATTGCCCTTTCTAAGAAAATTTTCTGGTTCAAATTATATTTATTTTATTTTGAAAAAAGGAATGTATGGAAACTATGAAATGGCTTATTATATTTCAAAACTATAAAATACTTATTTAACACCGGCACGGTGGGTCCATGGAACTATTAATAAAAAGGAACGGACGCATCCTTCAATTTGTGAAGCTTCAACTGCAACCACTTTCGCGTGTGTTGATTACCGTCAGAAGAAACTTACACCAGTTAGTTTAAATAGTGAATTTCTTCTTACTTAAACGCCTTAGTAATGCAAAATTTCAGTCAAAAATAATGGCAGAAACAGCTATATATTTTTACTGGTGGAAGTTTACTTTCGCGGTAGTAAGGACCTGCGTTTCCGCCGTATTGTGATAATCTAGACAACCTCCTGCCAGTGCCAATGAGAAAGATTGTAATACTTGTGTAAGCTGGCGCCAGTAAAAAGAAATAGAATTTTTAGCATACTTGTAATATGTCCATAAATAAGGCTCTTAAACAAGACATAACTCTCTATTCAAATTTACTGGTGGGAAGTTGGCCCCGGTAAACTAGAAAGTGTTGATTAGATTTTTAAAAAAGCTGCCGCCATCTTGTGACAACTTCCTCAGTTACTTCACTTGCAACTGGTACACAGTACACTATATGTCTCCTCCTCTTTATTCTGAACTCCATTGGTGGGTCACACTCGACTGTCTCAGAGCCGCCAAGTCTCTGGCTTTTTGTATACCAGTATTTTAATACAGAAAATATTGTTTTATTTAATTAGAACAATTGGCGATTTAAATGAGCAACATTTTCTCTAAAATAACAGTGGTATGCAAAAAGCCGGAGACTTGACAACTATGAGACAGTCGAGTGTGACCCACCGCGCCGCCGTGAATGTGTTAATCACGGAATGTCTGTCATTATATAAAGCAAAGATTACTTTTCGAAAATTCTAGTAAGTGTTTGGAATAAAAAAATTCCCTTGGCAACATTCCTTTAATCTTTTTAAAATATATATACGATATTTAGTCAATTAAACGTTTAAATTATATTACTATTCAATTTTCTTCTGTTTCACAAATTTATTCCTTAAAATAAAAATCAATATTGATTGATATATCTTTTTATCTATTTGCACAAAATATTATTTCAATAAAGTCTAAATCTGCAAAAATATTTTCTGCAACTTACAAAATCAATATCGAATATAACATTCTTCTGTTTATAGTTCTAAGCAACCAACAGAAAATTTTATTTTACTTCGAGTTCTTTTGAGTCAAGATTTCCGAATTATTCAGTTAAGAGATTCCATGAACTTATGAATTTATTCATGATACATCTAAATTTTCTCATTTATGATTTATATATTACGTCAAAAGAGGTTTATTTTTGAAATGAAGAAGACATCTCCCTTCGAGTTTTAAGGTGAGTGCAAAATTTAAAGCAAAGAGGTATACTTTTAAATTCTCACATTCATTTTCTTTTCATCCGAGAAACTGGATTTGCTATTCTAATTTATACTTTTAGTCAGACAATTTTGACAGTTGTGTAAGATTTGCTTTCCGAAATCTTTGTTTAAAATTTTCTCTTTAAACATGTAAATTTAATACAGAAATGGGCCAAATCCTCACAGAACTCACCAAAGGATTACCATAGCTGCCGATATTCCGGGATTTTTTTAAAAGAGAAATAACTCTATTTTGAACCAGAAATTTTTTCGCAGAAAGCAAACAAATACTGTTTAGAAAACATTTCTGCTTGGTTATATAAATTTTCTGCTTTAAATATGTTTAATTGAAATGAAAAAACCTGCAAGTTGGGTGCTTAGCAGGGATGAGATTTCTGACATTTTGCATACCAGTATAGTCTTAGAGAAAATGTTCTCTTAAATCGCAAAAATGCTCCGATGAAAGAAAATAACATTTTCTCTAAGTTTATACTGATATTCAAAAAGTCTGAAATCTCATCCCTGGTGCTAAGGGATATAAGAATAGCTAATTTTTATAGTAGCAGTACTGCCGTTAGTGTAAATTTAGTATATTTGACACAAATTTATTATTTTTTTTTTCAAATAAAATGTCCTGGGGGTGCCCAAACTTTTATCCTGACAACAGATTGTCACCAGTATTTCTGAAAAACAACCTTGATCTTATTAAATTACAAAATTTGGCTTTAACAAAAGCGAATCCCTTCATGCGAAAATAGAAGTATCTCTGTTGCCCGTAAAACGTAGGTTCGACAACCTTGCTGTATACCACCTGTTAACCCTTAAATGCATAGTGATGCATATATCTGCATCACTTTTTATTTCACTTTTAACTAGCAGGAATGACCGAGCTAAGCTCGGTCAAAATTAGTTTTGTGTTTATCTCGATATATTATTCCCACTAAATTATTCTTGCTGTTTTAGATACAATTAGCTTGACCCTGAGACATTGTGACCCACAATGACCCACTAATCGAATTTTTTCGAACATGCGACCTAACACAATGCTCTTCTCGAGCCTGAAAACGATGGAATACAAAATTTAGTGAAAATCGTTAGTCGTTTTCTAGATAAAATAAGCTTGACCCACGTTGATTCAAAAAACCACTAACCGAAATTTATCGAACATGTGAGCTATTTCAATGGTCTTTTTGTTCTGTGAAACGGTATAACAAAAAAAAATTGTCAAAATTGTTTGAACATTTTTGAGATGCCGTTAGCTTCACCCCAACCCATTATCACCAAAATGACCCACTAATAGAATTTTCTTGAGCATGCGACCCAGCCCAATGGTTTTATATTGTCCAGAAACGGTGTAGTAAAAAGTTTTGTCAAAATCTTTTGAGCCGTTTTTTAGATAAAGTTAGCTTGATCCTGATCCATTAGGACCCAAAATGACACATTGACTGAATTTTCTTGAACATGCGACCCTGCCCAAAGGTCTTATCATGCCCGGAAACGGTATTATACAAAATTTTGTCAAAATGTTTTGAAGCGCTTTTTAAGTACAATTAGCTCGGCCCTGACCCATTGTGACCCAAAATGAACCACTAATCGAATTTTCTTGAACATGCGACCTATCCCAATGGTCTGCTCGAGCCCGAAAACGACAGAATACAAAATTTAGTCAAAATCGTTTAAGCCGTTTTTTAGATACAATTAGCTGGACCCTGACACATTGTGACCCAAAATGACCCACTAATCGAATTTTCTCGAACATGTGACTTAGCCCAATTCTCTTCTCATGCCCAGAAACGGTATAACATAAAATTTGGTCGAAATGTTTTGAGCATGATTTTAGATTCAATTAGCTTGACCCTGGCCCATTGTGACCCAAAATGACCCACTAATTGAATTTTCTCGAACATGTGACTTAGCCCAAAGGTCATCTCATGACAAGAAACGGCCGTATATTAAAAAAAATTGTGAAAATGTCTTGAGCCGTTTTTTAGACCTAATTAGCTTGACCCTGACTCATAATGTCCCACTAATCGAATTTTCTCAAACACGTGACCCATCCCAATGGTCTTTTTGTGCCCGAAAACGATAGCTTACAGAATTTCGTCAAAATCGTAGAGCCGTTATCTAGATAAACTTAGCTGGACCCACGGTGACCCAAAAATGACCCACTAATCGAATTTTCTTGGACACGTTACCCATCCCAATGGTCTTTTCGTGCCCGAAAATGGTTAGATACAATATTTAGTCAAAATCGATTGAGTCGTTCTTTAGATTTAATTAGCTTGATCCTGACCCATTATGACCCAAAATGACCCACAAATGGAATTTTCTCGAACACGAGACCCATCCCAATGGTCTTTTCGAACCCGAAAACAGTAGGGTGCGAAATTTCGTCAAAATCGTTAGAGCCGTTATCTAGATAAACTTAGATTGACCCACGGTGACCCAAAAATGACCCACTAATCGAATTTTCTTGAACATGTGACTTAGCCTAATGGTCTTCTCGTAATCCAAAACTCTAGAATATAGAGTTTAGTGAAAATCGTTAGAGCCGTTATCTAGATAAACTTAGCTTGACCCACTGTGACCCAAAAATGACCCACTAATCGAATTTTCTCGAACATGTGACTTAGCCCAATGGTCTTCTCGTAATCCAAAACTGTAGAATATAGAGTTTAGTGAAAATCGTTAGAGCCGTTTTTTAGATAAATATAGCTTGACCCACATTGACCCAAAAATGACACACTAATCGAATTTTCTCGAACACATGACCCATTCCAATGGTCTTTTCGCGCCCGAAAATGGTTGGATACAAAATTTGGTCAAAATCGATTGAGCCGTTCTTTAGATATAATTAGCTTGAGCCTGACCAATTATGACCCAAAATGCCCCACTAATCGAATTTTCTCGAACACGTGACCCATCCCAATGGTCTTTTTGTGCCCGAAAACTGTAGGATGCAAAATTTAATCAAAATCGTTTGAGCCATTTTCAAGATAAAATTTACATACACACACACACAATTTTTGCTCGCATTATAGTATAAGGTAAGATAAATAAAATTCTTATCAACCACTATATTTATATAGAAATATTAATCTTGAAAAGATTACAAAAATATGCTACTAAATTGAGTTAAAAATCTCTTAAAATTTCTGGTGTCTAATACTTAATATAAGAATAAAAAACGCAATTCGAAAAGAATAATTCATGCATTTATGGGTTAAACAGAGAAAAATAAAAACCTTACCTTTTTACACAGGGATGTGAAACTGTGGCCCCGCCGGATACCACTAAAATTTTATAGAAATAACTGCCTTATCTGATCATTGAATCTCTGCGATTCAAGAAGTCGACTATTTCTTTAAAAAATTAGTTGTATCCGGCGGGCCACAGATTGATACCCCGGCTTTAACACTATAGCCAGGGTTCGTACGCATGAAGGGATTCAGGGGATTTTAGATGCTTTAGTATCAGAAATTTCGTAATGTACTGGTCCCTATATTTTGAAGTTTGGATTTTTTCATTAGATAAGGCAAATGTTACTTTGCAAAAATTCTGGTGAAAGATGCTTGAACGTCCTAAAAGCGTACGAACCCTGTATAGCGCCATATCGGTAAATTTGACCGGTACCAAATAAAAATACTTCGATTCGAACTGTTATGTTGATAATTTGAGTTTTCCTTAAATAATTAAATAAAAAAAAAAAAAAAAAAAAAAAAAAAAGTAATGCTAATTTTTAAGATGTTTTATATAGATAATAGTTGGTTTTTTTTACTTTAGAATAACTTCCTTTTTTGTCAGTCAATAGTTCAAATTACTCCATATTATACTTAATGGTTTATTGTAATGTCAAATAATATTTTGAGGAAGTTTTTTTTATGTTGGCTTGGCGCCCGCCAATGTAAAGACTTTTTCCTCAGTAATTATGAATATTTTATGTGTAAAATATAAGCTTATAATGTTTAAAAATGTAGAAAAAAAAATATTTAAAGTTACAACTAAATCGCAATTTAATATTGAAAATATGTGTTCAAATGACAAAATAATATTATTTTAGAAGTTTTTAGAGTTATTCTATTTGTAAATAATTAAGCTTAATTTATTATTTCATTTTTAATCGCACGTGGTTCCGAATCGGCGATGTTTTGAGTATTCATCCGCGTACGATCGGACCACGTTTTACATGCAACTAAGACTCCTTTTAAAAATCGGAAAATACTGTGTAAAAATAGATATTATGTGTTATTTAAATGATGATTAATTCATTTCAAAAAGACCTAAAAATAAATAATAGCGCATATCTCTGTGTTTTTCGGCGCGGAACGGAACTTTGTACCGTTGCGCTGGACGAAAGAGGTAAAGAAGCAAGAGGATAAAAGGAGAGATCTTGGCTAAAAACGGGGCTTTTTTCTCTTCGGAAGATCGGAGTTCAGAGGTGGCAGGCTCGGCTGCAAGGTGGAAGGAGCGACCGTGAGTCGGCTGGAAGGTTTAGAAGAGCGAGAGAGATCGCGGAGTCCGGAGCTAGGAAAACCAATTGGCTGCAATGATGCTGAAATTGAGTATCAAGATTGTGGAGAGTCTTCAGAGAGAAGACTAAATGACACCGACGAATTGCCTGGAGATGTTGTTTAAATTATGAAAATACTGTAAACATTAATAGAGGTACCTCTTATTTATTTTATCCGAAGAAATTATAAATCATTTTCAATCATGAACAAATTTGCAATTTATCTTTGTTAGTTTTAAACAAAAAGATTAGATAAATAATGATACTTGTTAATATTGTATGTGTAATTTTTTTAAAGATGAACTAGATTTTAATATTAATTGCTTATATCCTATTCCTTAAATAAACATTAATTTAAATCAGTAAAAATATCTCTGTATTAATTTTTCCTTCCCACAGCAGCATTTTTCCTTTTAGGTGGGTTTTTTTTATGTAATGAATAATCTATACGATCAGTTTTTTTTATTTTCTCTTGGTAGAATTTATCTACCACGTGTTTGTGTCTACCTAGAAATGTTTTAGGTACGATACAACACATATTTGGTGCCTAGTGACCTTTGCCATTTTGGCGTCGCGGCACGGTTCAGGTCCGCGTTTTTTTTTTTTTTTTTTTTTTTTTTTTTCTCGGCCAAAATTCGGCGCCGTCACCTGTTGTTTTCTTTTACCTTTTGCTGCTGTGGATAATGGAAAATATTTGTAAATGGAGTAATTTCTTAAGAAATTCATTTTTTAACATGATTTAAGTGGCTGTAGAGAATATTAACTTTAACTTAGTTTTCATTTTTGATTTTCCACATGTTGCATGAAATTTTTATTTTCACAATTTTTATATATTTTTATAGTAATTTATAATTACAATTAGTATTATTTTGGGGGAAACTTGCAGTAATTGATAATAATGAGCACTGAGACAGATACGCCTGAGGAGGTGGCTGGACAGGCTGGGAAAGGGAATGAACAGAATACTACTTTAACTGATTTAAATAATAGTGTAGAAAATGAGAAATCCAAAAAAGAGAGTAAAGAAAATAACCCAGCAAATACTTCTTTTGGTAGTAGCAGTTCACCACCAACATTATCACCAGTCAGGAGTTCAGACAGCTATGGGAGGAACACACATGGACCAGTGTCTCTGGTACCAAACCTAACTTTTAACTTCAATCAGTTCATTTCAAATATCCCAAATTATTCAGGAGAAAATCCCGATATAACAGTAGCTGATTTTCTAGACAAAATAATAGAAGTTAGAGACTTTGCAGGTTGGCAGGAGGAACAATGCGTCTTTGCCATAAAGATGAAATGCATAGGAGAAGCCCAAAAATTTATTAAGTCCCAGCCTCACTTAAAAAATACACACAGCCTACAAACTCTAAAAGAAGCCTTAATTAGCCGATTCAGTAAAACTGTAGATGAGGCATACCATTTACAAGAGTTTACAACAGCCCGCCAAAATATTAGGGAGTCAAATAGAGCTTTCCTGTCCAGAGTTTTGGGTTTATCTTACAAATGCTTTGCAGATCAAGAGGCCATCCGAGAAAAATTACTCGTACAAAAATGTCTGCAAGGTATGTTACCTGAGGTGCGAAAATTTGTCATGCCACATTCTCCTAGCACTTATAAACATATTTGGGACTTGGCAATTTGTCAGGAGAAATGTGCAGACTATGACCAAACACAAGCACCAATTAACATTGCTCAAACTACTAATAATTACTCAAATGAAATGCAAGAAATTAAAAGTCTCATTCAAAATGTAGTCAGCGAGAGTGATCGAAAAATCGCAGAACTTAGTAACCAAGTACAAACATTATTACGTGTCACCCAAGGTCAGTCACAAGGGTATGGGGCAGGTCCATCACAATACGGGGGTAGGCAGTACCGTCCCAGACGAAATATTATTTGTTACCAATGCAACCAACCAGGCCACTTAAAAAGGAATTGTCCCTCATTACACACACAATCACAAAATTCTAATTCAGATTCTTTAAACCAGTAGTGGGGCAAAACGGGAACGTACCACTGTCTTTGGATTCTCCCCCTAATTTGGTACGCATAGATACGGTTAGTGCTGAAGTAGGACAATTACCTATAATTTCCCTTAAATTAAATAAACAAAAAATAGATTGTCTTATCGATTCAGGAGCAGCAATAAACTTAATTTCATCCGAAATTTTGAATAAACTCTTACCAAGTTGGGTTGATATTGCTGAGTCTTGCACAATGCAAGTCATTGGCGTCAACAATGACATCATGGGCTTAGATAAGAAAATTAAACTTTCCTTAACTGACCAAGACGTTAAATTTGATGTAACCTTCTTTATTGGTAATAGTCTAAAAACAAACTATAACGCAATTCTTGGATCGGAATTTTTAAAATCTCATAACATTATCATTGATTATAAAACTGAAACGTTAAAATATATAAACCATACGATTTTATGGAACAATATAAAAAATATAGAAGTTAACTCGATAAATTTACATAAATTTGAAGGTATAGGGAGTACGGTAAATAAAAATGTTATTGAACCTCGATCTGAACAATTCATCAAAATTAAAATTCATGGGTTACCACAAACTCAAAACCTAATTTTTGTTCAGCCATCAAATAAATCTCTAAATAATTCTTGGTTAGTAGCGAACGGAATTTATAATTATGAAGGCAACAAAGATTTATGGATTAAAGTAGCTAACGTAACAGAAAGGAAAATTCATATAAATAAAAATTGTCAGATAGCAAAAATTGAATTTGTTGAAGCAGTTAATGTCCAAAATACAACTGTAAATAATTTAGAAGTGGAAAATGAGATAACTGATTTTAATCCTTATGGGGAGAAGTTCGAATTAGATCATTTAACTGAATCACAAAAACAGGCAGTCATGGAAGTCATAAATAAAAATAAAGCTATTTTCGCACAGTCGGTTAAAGACTTAACAGGTTGTAACACAACCAGTCATCGGATTTATTTAACAGATGATATTCCAGTCCGTTCTAAACCCTATAGGACACCATATGCTTTAAGAACAGAGCTGAAACAACAAATTGATGACCTACTTGAAGCTGATATAATTACCCCTTTTGATTCTCCTTATGCATCCCCAGTAATATTGGTTAAAAAGAAAAATGGTTCTTACAGATTAGTTTGCGATTACCGAAAGCTTAATTTAAAAACTAAACCCTTGCCATTTCCCCTCCCCCATATTTCAGATTTATTAGATAAATTAAATGGTGCTCATTACTATACATCTTTAGATTTATGCTCAGGATATTGGCAAATGGAGTTGCATCCTGATGACAGATACAAAACTGCCTTTTGTACAGAATTTGGTTTGTTTGAGTGGACAAGATTGCCACAGGGCCTAATCAATGCTGCAGCTTCTTTTCAAAGGCTAGTTGCTACAATTTTATTAGGTTTAGATACTAATACTTACATTGATGACATAATTATTGGTTCTGCAACTTTTGAAGAACACATTCAAAAATTAGATCAGGTCTTTAAAAGACTCAATTCTCATAACCTGAAAATTAACCCTGAAAAATGTCAAATAGCAAAAAATTCAATAACTTACCTTGGATTCCAAATTAAAAATGGTGCAGTCTCTCCAGATGAAAGAAACGTAAAAGCTGTAGAAAACTTCCCCATACCAAAAAACAAAAAAGCTGTACGTAGTTTTATTGGAATATGTAATTTTTATAGAAAATTTATTGATCATTTTGCCGACATCGCAAAGCCCTTAACAGAATTAACTAAATTGAAAACCCCTTTCAAATGGAGTCAGGAAGCAGATTCAGCGTTTAACAAATTGAAACAGTGTTTGACTTCTTACCCTTGTTTAATGTTGCCTAATGTTGAGCAACCTTTCTTTTTACATACCGATGCGTCTGGTTTCGCATTAGGTGCTGTACTTAGCCAAAAAGATGAATCAGGTGATCTGCATCCAGTCGCTTATGCTAGCAGAACTTTAAAGGATGCCGAAACAAGATATAGTACGTTTGAGAGAGAACTTCTCGGTGTAGTTTGGGGAATTAGTAATTTTAGACATTATCTTTACGGGAGGGAATTTACTCTTTTTTGTGATCAGCAGGCAATTTCGCAGGTGTTGAGAATCCAAGACAGTAGTAGAGTTTCTCGTTGGGCTCTTGCACTGCAAAATTATAATATAAAATATTGTCATACCCCAGGTAAATGTAATGTACCAGCTGATGTACTATCGAGAAATGTCAATGTGATACAAGAAATAAATATCAACACAAATTTTTCAAAAGAATTTATTAAATCATCACAAAATCAAGATGCAAAATGTAAAAACATAATTGAACAATTAAATAATATAAATGAAATACAATTAAATGAATTAACCTTCTTTTTAAAAGATGATTTATTATATTGCATAAACAAAAAAGATGCACATAATGACAATCAAACTAAATTAGTTATTCCTAAAACTTTAATTTCACATATCTTAAATTTAGCTCATGACTCTGTAACCTCAGCACATCCAGGATTTAAAAGAACACTAATTAAAACTAAGAAAAATTACTTTTGGTGGGGACAATATAAACACACACTCAATCACGTTAAATCTTGTGTACAGTGTGCCATTCGTAAAGGATATAAATCCAAACAGAAAGCTCCATTGCAGAGAGTCGAAATTACTTCACGTCCTTTTGAAAAGATTGCAGTCGATGCAGTGGGTCCGTTAAGTACTACAGCAGTGGGAAACAGACACATTATTGTAATTACAGATTATTTTACAAGATGGGCTGAGGCATATCCTGTACCGAATTTACAATCTGAGGTTATAATATCAGTGTTAGAAAAATTTATTTCTACTCATGGGATTCCTGAACACCTCACTACAGACAAGGGCAAATCTTTCATATCAGAGGCAATCTTAAAAGTATATGAGAAACTTCACATTAAAAAACATACTACGACCAGTTATCACCCGAGTGCAAACGGGGTTGTGGAACGGGCCAATGGCACGATAGTTAATATGTTAAAACACTTAGTGGATTCTTCAAATGAAGATTGGGACAAAGTTTTACATTTTGCTCTATTGGCTTACAGAACAGCTTATCACGCTGCTATAGGGGATACCCCAGCACATTTAGTGTACGGTAGGGATCTACTTTTACCTGTTGACCTCATAACCAAACCTATTCAAAGATCTTACGCAGATACTCGAGAGTTAAGTGAAGATTTACATTTAAGGTTAAGCAAAATTTTTCGCTTGGTCAAACAAAATTTAACTACAGCTGCAGAAAAGCAGGAAGAGTATAGGTTAAAGTTTGCCACAGACAAAAATTTACAAGTGGGGGACTTGGTGCTATTGTACACACCAGTAGTTAAGCCAGGGGCTAGTAAAAAACTTACACAGTTCAATAAAGGACCTTACCGTATCACTCAACAAACTAATACAGTAAATTTTAAAATTGTTCACATACAAAACCCCAAGGACGAGCAATTAGTACATGTTGATAGATTGACTAAAATCACTGAAAGAATTATTTTTCCTGCACTTTTTGAGGAAGAGATTAATAATGGGGAACGGGATACAGATCAAAACAATCAATTTGACATGGATGTTAAGGATTCTCAGGTAGAAGAGATTGTTGATCAGTATCCAGTTTTTGATTTGATAGGTTATAGTGATAGTAGTAACAATCAAGCTCATGCACACAATAATAAAATTAACACTGATAATGTTGACATAAATACAGGCTTACCTGGTCAGTCACATTCAGGATCTAGGCAAAATTGTAGACAGCATACGAGACCTGCAGTCGTTAGTGATTACAATTTGCGCACCAGAGACACACATGGTTTTGTTGTGAAAAAATAAGATTTTGTGGTGAATACATTTTCACCATTGAATAGTGTTGTATATAATTTTTTTTCTATTGTATTGTATTGTATAATTTGTGTAATATAATTTATGTAACGTATTGTATAATTTGTGTAATATATTGTATAATCAGGATCAAATTTTAGTTTTAAATTTTTGAACAAACTTGCTATTTATTGTATGAATGTGATAAAGTATACGTATAAATCTTAACACACCAGTCAACTAATGGAAATCACCTTGAATTGTTTATTATGTATAATCTAAACATTATGGTTATGGATGCATGTCAAAATTTGATGAAGCAAGATTTCATTAATGTTTGGTAAAGTTGTCTGAATCCTGATTTGGTTGGTTTTGGTGACTGGGTGTTCGGAGTTTAGCCAATTACTTGAATTTCTATCTGGGTAGTTAGAGGGGTATTCACATGCAACATGTATTTTTTTTATTTTTTTTGGCGAGGACCTGATTCTTATGCTTTTGCTTACAAAAAAAAATTTTTTTCAGAAAAAATTTTTTTTGAGGGGACGGAGATGTAATGTGTTATGTTGATAATTTGAGTTTTCCTTAAATAATTAAATAAAAAAAAAAAAAAAAAAAAAAAAAGTAATGCTAATTTTTAAGATGTTTTATATAGATAATAGTTGGTTTTTTTTACTTTAGAATAACTTCCTTTTTTGTCAGTCAATAGTTCAAATTACTCCATATTATACTTAATGGTTTATTGTAATGTCAAATAATATTTTGAGGAAGTTTTTTTTATGTTGGCTTGGCGCCCGCCAATGTAAAGACTTTTTCCTCAGTAATTATGAATATTTTATGTGTAAAATATAAGCTTATAATGTTTAAAAATGTAGAAAAAAAAATATTTAAAGTTACAACTAAATCGCAATTTAATATTGAAAATATGTGTTCAAATGACAAAATAATATTATTTTAGAAGTTTTTAGAGTTATTCTATTTGTAAATAATTAAGCTTAATTTATTATTTCATTTTTAATCGCACGTGGTTCCGAATCGGCGATGTTTTGAGTATTCATCCGCGTACGATCGGACCACGTTTTACATGCAACTAAGACTCCTTTTAAAAATCGGAAAATACTGTGTAAAAATAGATATTATGTGTTATTTAAATGATGATTAATTCATTTCAAAAAGACCTAAAAATAAATAATAGCGCATATCTCTGTGTTTTTCGGCGCGGAACGGAACTTTGTACCGTTGCGCTGGACGAAAGAGGTAAAGAAGCAAGAGGATAAAAGGAGAGATCTTGGCTAAAAACGGGGCTTTTTTCTCTTCGGAAGATCGGAGTTCAGAGGTGGCAGGCTCGGCTGCAAGGTGGAAGGAGCGACCGTGAGTCGGCTGGAAGGTTTAGAAGAGCGAGAGAGATCGCGGAGTCCGGAGCTAGGAAAACCAATTGGCTGCAATGATGCTGAAATTGAGTATCAAGATTGTGGAGAGTCTTCAGAGAGAAGACTAAATGACACCGACGAATTGCCTGGAGATGTTGTTTAAATTATGAAAATACTGTAAACATTAATAGAGGTACCTCTTATTTATTTTATCCGAAGAAATTATAAATCATTTTCAATCATGAACAAATTTGCAATTTATCTTTGTTAGTTTTAAACAAAAAGATTAGATAAATAATGATACTTGTTAATATTGTATGTGTAATTTTTTTAAAGATGAACTAGATTTTAATATTAATTGCTTATATCCTATTCCTTAAATAAACATTAATTTAAATCAGTAAAAATATCTCTGTATTAATTTTTCCTTCCCACAGCAGCATTTTTCCTTTTAGGTGGGTTTTTTTTATGTAATGAATAATCTATACGATCAGTTTTTTTTATTTTCTCTTGGTAGAATTTATCTACCACGTGTTTGTGTCTACCTAGAAATGTTTTAGGTACGATACAACAACATTTTAGAAGAGCGAGAGAGATCGCGGAGTCCGGAGCTAGGAAAACCAATTGGCTGCAATGATGCTGAAATTGAGTATCAAGATTGTGGAGAGTCTTCAGAGAGAAGACTAAATGACACCGACGAATTGCCTGGAGATGTTGTTTAAATTATGAAAATTTAATTCATGAAAATTTAATTTATTGAATACATTTCTTTCTAAAATATGTTAAATATTCACCGAAAAATAAGTTAAATTAAAAATAAATAAGTTAAATAGTTTTAAATAAAAATTCTAGTGTAAAATATTTTTATAACACTTAAGTAAAATTTCCGGCGCTTCTAGTGTTAGTATGTTGTGGGTGAATTTATTCCCACTTAATTTGAATCCCTAAATGTCACAATGGCACCAGAATTGTGTATCAGAATTTTCGGTTTATTATGTAGAAGAATAAATACTTTTATTATTTTCAAATAAATTTTATCCTAAATTCCAGTACCATTGGTACATTTGGGGATTAAAATTAAGTGGGAAGAAATTCACCCACAACAGCTTAAAGAGCTAAAACAACCTAGTAACAAATTTTTAGACCGGGATTGGCTAATTATAAAATAGTGGTGATGAATGCAAAAATCCGTACGCGAATAGGTTATGCCATAACCTGCGCATCCGTTAAACGAAAGATTTAAACAAAATTATGTTTTTTGTCTAAACGGCAGATTTTCATATTAAAAACTGTTTTGGTGAAACAAATTTGATTAAAAAAAAATAAGGACATTCCGTTTTAAATGCAGATTTCTGCGATTAAATAGGGTGAATATTGCTGTTCGAAAAAAGTGGTATACATTACATACTCACCACACGCACCTCTCTGTATGACAATGAAATACTTCAGTAAAGTACACGAAATAGTGTGGTCCTAGTAACATTCGACTCAATCGCAGAATTTGTAGCTATATTATTATTCGTTCTTCGCTATTAAGCCTTTCAGGGGCAAGTAATTGTGTTTCTGTAATGTCGAATTCATATCGGAATCTTCAAAAAATTTTATTACGAAATAAGGAAAAGCAATTTTAGGACTTTTTCCCACCAAAGTTAGAAATGTAAAATTTAATAAAATTTCTCTGGTACAAAAATCTTCATTAATCGTGATTGGGATATAATACATCCCACCGTCCCTCAAGGGGTTAAAGGGAGATAATATTTATTTGGAATTATTGGCGGGAAAATAAAAACTAAGCACGGTAGAAAACTAAGCACATTGCTGCCGCTGTTTCGTTTTTTAAATACCAGCATTCTTGTGCTGCCAACGAAAATTACGTTCCGGGTCGGTGTGTACCAATTTGTAAAAAAAAAAAAAAATCTGAAAAGAAGATTTTTCTTAGAAAAAAGCAATTTTCTAAAAAAGGGAGCCAGTGCGAGATCGGCGCCAGATTCTGAACACTATCGGCACGCCTCTGTTATCAAAAAGCGGCAGTGATGTCGAAAAAAGCAATAGGCCATGGGCAAAAGTATCCTTGCTATTGACAGCAAAGTTTTTCTTATCTGTCAAATGTAATAACAAGATCTAGAATAAGACCGTAAATTAATTTTTTCACCTGATTACAACCCATCTTGTATCTATGAAATATTATATAGTGTGCTTTTTAATTAAATTTATAAAATTTAAATTAAAACATTCAGTATTAAATAGATATACTATGCCGTTAATTGAATACTACGAAAAAAAACGTAAAACTACTGAATAATAATTCTTTGTTAGTTGTCTTCATCAAGTAAGGGTATTGTTTAATCGCGTTGCCTTGGTATGACGAAAGGTAAGAATCATAGAGAATACAATTCAAGAACAGAGTTGACCTTTGTCTGGGATTTTCTTGACCCTCTAATGCCCATGGTAGCATATATGTTACCAACAGTGTTTCGAATTTAGTGAATTTTTTAAATAGGATATTCCAAATTCACACCAGAAATTTAAAATAGCAATATTTGCTTTATTTAATAGCAGCCATTCCGGATAAGGTGAAATTTATTATTGAAATTTTATGGTGTAAGTTCATATTCTCTGAACTATCGAATTCCTAGAATGTATCCTACTATGGGAATCAGAGGGTTCATCAGATATCTTGAATGCTCCCAGCTTTTTGAAATAGAAATATTCGTCTTGCTTAACCCTTGCCGGCACAGAAAAATTATGCTCGCGAAATTATTGACTAACACCAGAATTTACAGACGAACTTCTTAGAAAGCAAAAACTTGTATGTTTAGCCTTTCATTATAAAAGAAAAATTTTATTAAAATAGCCTTGGTGCCATTTGTAAGTTTAGAATTAAGATAAGGTGGTCCCGCAGTGGGATCACTGTGCCGGAAAGGGTTAGTGTCACATTAATAGAGTAAATAGTATGCAAATATTTCTATTTCAAAAATGCAGTAACAATCAAGCAATCTGTAATTAAAAAAAAAAACCCGTCCAACTAGTAACATTGTGTCAAGAGAGATTTGAGGCTCCTTGACAGGCTTGCCAGTTTGGCCTCCATTTTTATTCCGTAATTTTGAGTTCATACCAGAAATAAAGAATAGTATTTTATACTTTATTTAATGAGAGGCATTTACTGATCACACCAAGTAAAAGTTCTTTCGAAATTTCCGGTATGAATTTGAAATTCGGGATTAAAATTGGAAGCCAAACTGGCAACCCTGCTTTCAGCATGGAACTATTAATAAAGAGGAACTGACATATTCTTAAAATAGTGAAGCTTACACTGTAACCGCTTTCGCAAGGGCTGATTTCCTCCGGTGAAAACTTCCACCAGTAAATTTATATAGAAATTTTCTCCGTATTTAAAGGCCTTATTGATACAAAATTTCAGTCATAAATAATGGGAAAAACATATTTTCAATTTTACTGCTGTAAGTTTACTTTTGCGGTAGTCAGGCCCTTCGTTTCCGCCATATTGTGACAACCGGTGAAAAACCGGTGTTTTACCAATCAATTTGACACCGATAAAAACAAGTAGAAATTTTTACCATATTTGTGAGAAAATATTTCCTTTAATAAGACGCTTAGATAAAGCAAAATTTTCTATTCAATTTTACTGGTGGGAAGTTTGCCCTGGCGATATTCAGAAACTGTAGATTCGATTTAGAAAAAGCAGCCGCCATCTTGTGGGAACTCCTCAGTTACTTCACTCGCAACTGGTAGACAGTAAATTACATGTATCCTCCTCTTTATTCATAACTCCATTGTTTTCTGAATGCTAAGCCTACACCCTAGCACAAAAAATGGTGCTTTTTTTTTCATTTTTGCGTTTTTCGTTGTTGTGAACCTTTGAAAGTGAACACCAGAACGCCTTTATTTGATAGCAGAAAAAAATGGCAAAGAATGTTTTTAGAAATTACTCATATTCAAATTCAAGGGACCGTACAAACGCTGGAAACTTCAACCTACGACAGCAGCCTTTTTTGTGCAAAAATATAGGCATATTTAGAATGCTGTTCTGACTTCCATTGGATGTAATAGCACTTCTAACAGCTTTAGAATTTCGCATAAACACTAGCTCCAAGCGTTGATGCAGGGACAAATGGATTTCAATGCCAGAATTTGTAATGTTTCACTCTCTTGTAGACTTTAAAAAATGGCGCAACGACATAACTGTTATGTTAATATAAGAAATAACTTAAGATTTTTGAGGCGAGATAATTTGTTCTTCTTTCAGGCATTTTTCATTTACTTTTGTTAACCCTTTAAGGAGCAATACACTTCCATTGTTAAAAAGTTGAAATGAATTAATGACACCTGAATTTACGAACGAATTTATTTGAAAGTAAGAAAGAGTCTATATTTCACATACATAATAAAGGGAAAATTTTATACGGAAAATTCTGGTGCCACTATGACATTTGGGAATTAAAATTACGTGATTTCATAAACATACCACCGCTCTTGAAAGAATTAAACCCTTGAGGGGCGGTGGGATATATTATATCCCACTTAATTTTAATCAAGATAGTCACCAGAATCTTTTAATTAAATTTTATTTTTATATCTTTGGTGGAAAATAGGGTAAAACTGCAATTCCTTATTTCCGAATAAAATTTTTCGAAAATGCCTGCGTGAATTCAAAATTACAGAAACCCAATTGTTTGCCCCTGAAAGGGTTAAGAAAAAAATTCATGGATTCATTTAGAGTTGTGGTGTTCTAAATTACATCTAAATTTTAAAATTTTGGCTTTAACGTGAAAGGGCTCTTTTTGTCGATAGGGAGTATTGCATAGGTCAGGGATAAAAACCGTCTTTTTCGAATAATAAAATCTTTGGCCTATTTTATCCCATATATTTGAGATTAAATAAGAAAAAGTTATTATTCTAAAATATTGATATTCAAATTCTTTGTTCGCTATTAATTTTTCCTAAACTTTACAACAGAATAAAAAAATATATAGCAAATTAACACCTTGTAATACTAATAATATACTAATTTCAAATGCTAAAAGGTGTAAATTGAAACTTTAAAACAAGTAAAAATATGTTTATTTCGACTGTTTATATGTTTCGACTCTCCCCGAATCATTTTTAAAACAAATAAATAAAAATATTCTAAATTGTAACCCCCCCCCCCTCCCCCCGAATACTAAGCCTGAGCGCTGACACAAAAATGGCGGCTGCCGAAAGCCGACTTTTTTTAAAGTAGGTACCGTCCCTTAAATGTAGACACCAGTGTTTTACAAAAGATTTATCTGACTTGATTAATCTTAGAAAAATAAAGGGGAAAAAATTTTAAAAAATTGTTGGTACGAATATTTAAGGGACTGTACACACGCTGAAAAACATCCACCTTCGATAGCCGCAATTTTTGTGTCAGTGCTCAGACCTAGTATTCAAGGGGCGGTGATTGTAACACGCAAAAATATAATATATAACGATGCAGCATTATTTCACTTACCAAAAATGTGGTTCGAGCTATTCAATGTTTATAAAAATAAAATTAAACATCCAAGCAGGGTTGCTAGTTTGGCTCCCACTTTTATTAAAAAAAACTTGGATTCACGCCAGAAAATGCAATTCGTGTTTTCAGATTTATTTAAAGTCATACATTTCTTGATCACTTAACACCTTGAGGGGCGGTGGTATATTTATGAAACCACTTAATTGTAATTCCCAAATGCCACATTGGCACCAGAATTTTGGTAAAAAAAATTTCGGTTTATTATGTGCGTGATATATAGCTTTTTCTCATTTACAAATAAATTTGTTTTCAAATTCCGGTGTCACTCATTAATTTCAACACTTTGCCAATGGAATTGCTTTCCCCTGATAGGGTTAAATTAAAAATTCTTCTTCAAAAAGTTCCGGTCTGAAGTCGAAATTTCGGGATAAAAATGTAGGCCAAACTGTCAACTCTGCATCCAAGTAAAATAAAAAAATAACGTGCATAATATGAAACAAGAGGGAGAAATTTGAATAATGGAGTTTCATAGACCGTACAATTTTAGAATAGTATTATTTATTTGTTTTGAAAATAACACGGGAAGAGTCGAAACATGTAAACAGTCGAAATAAACGTATTTTTACTGGTTTTAAAGTTTTAATTTACACCTGATGGAATTCTTCTTAGGAAGTGCGTGTTTTATGCCAATCCTACCCCCCCCCCCCCCTCGTGCGTGACACAAACATTTTCTTGTGAGGTGTGCACCACGTAATTATCCATTGTGAAATAAACTCAATCAGTGCTTCAATTAAACTGTGTTAACACTCTAATTGCAAGACGGTAAAGAACTTTTTTCCAGCATCCACCAGATGAAGACACCAAACGAAGACCAAAAATTTATCTGAAAAGATTGACAGATGGCAGCATCACAGATAATGTTTCCCCGTTCCATTTCATTAGGCAAGTTCATGTACGCCTGAAAAAAGAAAGAAATTATGCGAACTCTGAATTTCTGCTTTGTTTCAGACTTTCTGAGAACTTTCACAGGCCCCGAAATTTTTAGTTCGTGTGCTGGTTACAACCAAGCAACACCGCACGAATTCGATGTCGCGAACCTTTGTTCTAAAAAGCTGTCCTCCCCTGGCAGTATACGGTTCTTTATAATTATGTAATTAATCTCTTCTTTTGCATTTTTTGCAGTGTGGCATCATCTAATCAAGAATACCTTTGACAATAAAGATTTAGCGTGCCAAAAAACCTGTCTTATCAGTGACGGAATGCCTATCTCACAAAATAACGAAACAACATAGATTTATCTTCAAATAAAAATGTTTTAAATATTTCAGCTGCTCAAATGATGACGAAAGAAAACTCTTCGTGTGATCACGAAAAGGTAAGAGAAATCTTTTTATATTCTATTATTTTTAACAACTTAAGTATAGTGCATCACTGGGTATTTGGCGTTAGCCGGTGAACTCCGAACTCATCCCCTTCAGTTTTTCTCAATAGATCTTGAGACTGAAGATAATGGGAAAATAAATAAAACCCAGTAATAAATTTAATTGTTTGATTGTGGTAAAAAATAAAAAAGAAATGATGCACATATGAAGATGATATGAATTGAAATAAATGAAGATAATATATGAATAAACGTATATTGACAATACTTACGTATATTAATAAATATTAAAACTGCAATGCGTGACATTATAGAAAATATTATATGAATATATAATTGATTATTTATATATGTATGCTAAGAAAGTTATTGAAACTTCTTATATATAAAACAGCAAACTATACCACATATATACATTATCAAAAAATATAATTCACCTGTATGACCGCTGCCATCGAAATACTCAAGGCCTGAGGACACAAGTTGTGACATCATGACTAATCGACCGACTTCTCACTAGTTTTGGAATTCACACCGGGAAATTTTGAATAGCAATTTACTTTTCATTTATTTGTGGAATATCTATCATCATATAAGACTATAGTAACTATTTAAACTTACTGGTGAGAATTTGAAATCCCGTAATAAAAAATCAGCAAGATGCGACAACACTGTGGCATTCCGCATCTGGCTGAATTTTTATTTAAGGTTTCCGAATTCTCACCAGTAAGTTTAAGTAGTTGCTATAGTTTTATAAGATGATTGATATTCCACTAATAAAATAAAAGGAAATTGCTATTCAAAATTTTCGGGTGTGAATTCCAACACTAGTGATAAGTCGGTCGATCAGTGATGACGTCACAACTTGTGTCCTCAGGCCTTGAGTATTTGATGGCAACGGTGTAACACGCTATGGCTGTCGCGAAAGATATCACAGCAGTTGAGAAATTAAATGATAGTAATAATGATAATTGGAGCTTCAAGTTAGAAAATTTATTAATTAAAGATGACTTGTTCAAATACGTAAAAGAAACGCCATCGAGCACCCCCGATGATAACTATACAAAAAATTCTGCTAAGGCTAAGGCAATAATCTGTCTATGTATAGATGACGCGCAAATTGTGCACATCAGAAACCTAACATCCCCAAAAGATACATGGAACAAATTGAAAAACGTCCATCAGAGGACGAACTTGTCATCAAAGCTATTCCTTCTGAGGAAACTATACTCCCAAAAACTAAATGAAGGGTGGACCCAAATTTGCATGTCAACAATATATTGACAATCGGACTCGCTGCAATCGGAGAGCTCGTAAATGATTCACATATTTTTGCACTTTTGTTATGTAATTTGCCTAAGTCTTACGCGCCTCTTATAACAAGCATGGAGGCAAGGGATGAAAAGGCCTTAGATCTCGAGCTCGTCAAAAATAAGTTGACTGATGAATAATCACATAGAATTGAAAACAAAAACACTAACACACGTCCAAAAGACACTGCGTATAAAATAATAAATAAAGGAATTAAAAAGTACTGCCATTTTTGTCAACCAGAAGGACATGTCCGAGCGGAATGCTACAAATTAAAAAACAAATAGAAAAATAGTCATCAAAAGTATGATAGTAATAACAGAAATAAATTTCACAATAATAACGCCAACTTCAAAACCAACTCAGGAAATCCTAGAAATCCAAATAGTAGCAAAAACGACTCATCGAATTCCTGCTTTAACAGCAAAACAAATATAGATGATGAAGTCAACGAATCAATCATTCCTCCCTTCTCAGTAGAAAATAATTTTGGAACTGAGTCAGTAAAAGTTAACCAAGCACAAACAACAGACTCAAACACATACATTATTGACTCCGGTTGCACCAGACACATTATATCCACAAAAACAAACTTTGCTATATTCACAGCTGGGAACTTCGGGAATATAACAATCCAAATGGGAAAAGGCTTAATTCACAAGGTATAGGCGACGTAAAAGTAAAAACAGACAAAAAACACTACATTACACTCAAAGATGTACTGTATTGCCCAAAACTAAAAAGCAATTTATTGTCACTTAAAAAAGCCACAGAAAATAACATAAAGGTAATTTTCGAGAAAAGTGCATGCTTATTTGTCAAAGACGATAATATATTCTTGACAGATAAACTAAATGGTAACCTTAACTTGTTAAAACCCGAAGATGAATATGGTTATACTTTGAGTACTCAAACATTCTGTGATAATATAAACTGTATATCAATGTGGCACCGCAGACTCGGACATAAAAATTTTGATAATATTAAATACCTAGCAAACCGCAAATTTGCCGAAGGGATAATAATCACTAATTGTAAACACGACACGCGATGCACAAAGTGCATTGAGGGGAAAATCTCAGTACAGCCTTACCCTAAAGTAGCCACAAACAGAAGTAAAGAAATCGGTACTCTTGTGCATTCCGACATCTGTGGACCCATGCAAATAGAAACTATAGGAGGAAAAAGATATTTTATAACATTTACGGATGATTATAGCAGGTATACAATGACGTACTTAATCGCGCATAAATCGGAAGCCGTTTTTAAATTAAAGGAATATATCGCGTAAAAAAAAATAAATTTGGCAAGTTGATAAAATCAATAAGATCTTATAATGCAAAAGAATATATCAGTGATGAATTCGAAAACTATCTCATCGAAAATGGGATAGAGAGTCAATTAAATATTCCCTATTGCAGTCCGCAGAACGGGGTCTCGGAAAGATAAAGAACGATAGTGGAAATGGCCAGAACCATGTTGTCAGACGCTAGGCTACCTAAACATTTCTGGGGGAAGCGGTCATGTCCGTCACATATCTCATTAACCGACTACCAACCAAAGCTAAGGAAAATAAGATGACACCCTATGAACTTTGGCATAAAAGAAAACCGGATCTCACAAACACTAAAACATTCGGATGTAAGGCATTCGCCTATATCGATTAACCTAAAAGGGGTAAGTTAGTTGAGAAAACCATCGAGGGAATAATGTTGGGATACGATTTCAGGAGCAAAGGCTACAGGATCTACACGTGTGAAAACAAAATTATGATATCTAGAACCGCAAAATTCTTTGAAGAAGGAATCAAAGATGAGGAAATTAAACCCGCCAAAAATATCAAAGCGACGAACCAACGCCCGCAAAAAATATCGAAATTGAACTAGAAGAACGTAATGACGATCAAATTGAAACCCCAGGCAAGAAATCCCCCGAACTTCGGAGGTCGGAAAGACAAAATCGCGGTGTACCACCTAACCGTTTTGGTATAAGCATCTGTGCCAAATTCATGAGCCGAAGTCATGGATAGACTTACAAAACATCAATGACGCGGAAACTAAAAATAAATGGCTGGAGGCTTCTAATGAGGAAATAGAATCCCTAAAACAAAATAACATACGGAGACTAATAAAACCAATTCCGGGAAAGCGCGTCATAGGCTGTAAATGCACGTTCAAAGCAAAAAGGAGAGACAACGTGTTAATAGAGCGGTATAAAGCAAGATTGGTCGCTAAGGGATATTCTCAAAAATATGAAAGTGATTTTGATGAGACCAACGCACCCGTTGTTGCTCATACCACCCTGCGAGCATTCTTAAACTCAGCTGTGTAAAAAGACCTTAAAATAACCCACCTAGACGTCAAAACCGCTTTCTTACATGGTGATTTAGAAGAAGAGGTTTATATGCATCAGCCAGAGGGATACATAAAAAAGGAGGGAAGAAGATAAAGTGTGTAGTCTAAAAAAAGCAATTTACGGCCTTAAGCAGGCAGCTAGGGCGTGGAACCTAAAAATCAGTAAATCGCTAAGAGAATTAAATTTCATAGAATGCGCAACAGACAAACGTCTGTATAAAAGGGTCCAAAATGAAAAAATCGCATACATAATCGTATACGTTGATGACATCTTAGTCGCGGGAGATAAAACAAACACACACGAAACATACACTGAACAATTAAAGCAGTATGAAATCAAAAATTTAGGGCACGTTACACAATATCTAGGAAGAAACATAAAGTAAACACAAAACGGAAATCTAGAATAAGACCAGGAACACAAGATAATACAGATCGCAGAAAAATTCAATCTGTTAAATGGTAAGCCTACGTATACACCCATGAACACTAACTACTTTAATCTAGATCCAAATGGAAAGTTAATGGAAGATAATGTAAAATTCAGACAAGCTATAGGAGGGCTTTTATACATTGCGACTGTAACTAGACCCGACAAAGCATCAGTCGCTAACATCCTGGGAAGGAGGAATGAATCACCAAGAGAAGTAGATTGGAAAGTCATCAAAATTGATGTTAGCGGACATCCTCACCAAGCGGTTGCCAAAGGATCATTTCGAGTGCTTGAGAAGTAAATTAAATATTATACGCTCGTCGGTTTGACACAAAAAGAGGGGCTGATGGAATTCTTCTTAGGAAGTGCGTGTTTTATGCCAACCACCCCCCCCCCCCCTCGCGCGTGACACAAACATTTTCATGTGAGGTGTGCACCACATAATTATCCAATGTGAAATAAACTCAATCAGTGCTTCAATTAAACTGTGTTAACAATCTAATTGCAGGACGGTAAAGAAATTTTTTCCAGCATCCACCAGGTGGAGACACCAAACGAAGACCAAAAAGTTATCTAAAAAGATCGACAGATGGCAGAATCACAGATAATGTTTCCCCGTTCCATTTCATAAGGCAAGTTCACGAACGCCTGAGAAAAGAAAGAAATTATGCGAACTCTGCATTTCTGCTTTTTTTCAGACTTTCTGAAAAATTTCACAGGCCCCGAACTTTTTAGTTCGTGTGCTGGTTACAACCAAGCAACACCACACGAATTCGATGTCGCGAACCTTTATTCTAAAAAGTTGTCCTCCCCTGGCAGTATACGGTTCTTTATAATTATGTAAATAATCTCTTCTTTTGCATTTTTTGCAGTGTGGCATCATCTAATCAAGAATACCTTTGACAATAAAGATTTAGCGTGCCAAAAAACCTGTCTTATCGGTGACGGGATACCTATCTCACAAAATAACGAAACAACATAGGTTTATCTTCAAATAAAAATGTTTTAAATATTTCAGCTGCTCAAATAATGACGAAAGAAAATTCTTCGTGTGCTTACGAAAAGGTAAGAGAAATCTTTTTATATTCTATTATTTTTAACAATTTAAGTATAGTGCATCACTGGGTATTTGGCATAAGCCGGTGAACTCCGAACTCATCCACTTCAGTTTTTCTCAATAGAAATTAATATACAGAATAAAAAAAAATTATATAAATCTTTTGGCTAAACGCGATTTTCACGCGGAAAATAAATACTATCTTTAATAACTAAATAGTATCAACGCAAAAGTATAATTTAGTGTTAGGTTAGATCAGAGTAAAAATTTCAATTTCCAACAAATAAATTGCAATATTTACATACTCTAAGGGAAAATCAGAATTTGATACGATCTGAATGTAAAACAGTTATACGAGCTGTAATTTTTTCAGAGATTCACAAGCTTATATTTTTTTCTGTTGAGCTGTTTAAGATAACAGACCACATGTCACTATGAAAACGGTTTTCTGAGTTGTGTCCTGGACAGTTTGTTACAGGATAGTTCAGTTGGAAGTTTAAGTCAATGGTCCCTGGTTCAAATCCTGTCCTGGATGCATTTTTAGTCAGCTGGAAAAATCACAACTCGTATCGTTTATCATAGCTGCCAACTCTTCCGCTTTTTCAGACCACAAAAATTTAATAGAAACTTTTGCCTTATGTAATCGGCACATTTCGGCGATTTAAAAAGGTAAAATTTTCCATAAAATTTTTGTGGTCTGAAAAAGCGTAAGATGTTGGCAGCTACGGTTGATTTACCCATTAGAATAATAGTATTTAATTAGTGAATTGTAAAATATTTAATCGTATCTTTTGTAAAAATATACTGACGGACAAAATTCTATGATAAAAAAATTGTCTGCTCGTATAATCTTTGTCACTGCATTTGTTGAAAGATGAACAAAAATACAAGTTTCTAAAACAGAGATGGTGAGAATGCATGCCAAGGAGCCAGTTTTCTCCATTATTTCTGGATAGAAAAATGGAGTTATGAATAAAGGGGAGGACACATATAATGTATTGTCTACCTGTTGCGAGATGGCGCCTGATTTTTTATATCGAATTAGCAGTTTCTGATTGCCACCGGAGCAAACATCCACTCGTAGAATTTGAATAGAAAATTTTGCCTTATTTTAGCGGCCTTTTCCATAACAAGTTTCTATCACTAATATTGTAAAAATTTCTATTTCTTTTTAAAGGTGCCAGTTTGACCAGGTATTATCATTTTTTTCACTAACACTAACAGGAGTTCTTCTAGGTTGTCACAATAAGTCTGAAAAGCAGGGCCTGACTATCGCCAAAGTAAACTTCCACCAGTAAAAATGTGTTTTTGCCAATATTTATGACTGAAATTTTGCATTAATAAGGCGTTTAAATAAGGCGGGAATTTCTGATTAAATATGCTGGTGGAAGTTTGCCCCGTGAGTAATCAACCCCTAAGAAAGTGGTTACAGTTGAAGCTTCACTATTTTAAGGATATGTCAGTTCCTCTTTATTAATAGTTCCATGATAGCAACCTTCGCTTTATTTAATGATAAAAATCCCGAACTTAAATAAGGCGAAGAATACTATTACGAAATAGAGGTGAGAATAATCTTGCTGGCTTGCGGGATAGATATTCATAATCTAACATGTACTTAATGTAACGCTTAATGTAATGAATAGTAAAAGGAAAATATTAAAAATTTATGGACTTCGAAGACAAAGCAATATTTTTTAAGGAAATAGCGAATGTTTTAGATTATTTCCTTCCCATATTATTTTAACAAGTGCTATTTGAACATTTGGGTGAAATATAATTCAACTTTAAACAAATAGAGATATTTTTTCTCACCCTGAGTTTTTCAATGGATACTGTAAAAACCTTTTATATATTCAATTTCCAATACTCTCTACATCTATTTTCATATAACGGTATAAATCACAGGAACGCGTTATTCTTTTTTCTCTGAATCTAACATTACATTGAGAATATTAACTGTCTTCCTGACTTTTTGGGCTGACTTTTCCTAAATTCAGTTTTCAACAGCTACTAGCTTAGTGATAAAAACATTCTCAGACAAAAGAATCGTGTACAACATTTTATTTAAAAAACAAATAGTAAAAGAGAGAAATCGTATCATAAAGCAAAAATATTTATATTTTGTTTGGCATAGTATACGAAAATGATCTAACGTTACTTTCAGCAACATTACTTTTTTTTTACATCGCTATGAAAGATTATTTAAGAAATATATAGAAAACATTTTATCGTGCATATTGTAATTATTTTGAAGTGTAAAGGCAAGAACGTAAAGATTTATTAACCCTTTGATTACGGAGTTGGGACATATGTCGTCCCAGAAACTATTTCTTCATTCTATTCGCAACATTTTTTAATATATAATTTCTGCTATACACTTATATTACAATATATGGAAGCGAAACCTACCAAAAGAACATTTTAGTATAAACTGTGGTACGAATGTATATAAAACTAGTCGCCAGATCTACCCCATAATCTAAAGGTTAACATACGTGTTTTACAAAAAAGGCCAAGTAAATCAGGGTTGCCTGTTTGGCCTCTATTTTTATTCACAAATTTTGAGTTTACACCAGAAATAAAGAATAGTATTTTATGCTTTATTTAATAAGAGACGTTTAACTATCACATAAAGTAAAAATTCTTCTTTCGAAATTTATGGTATGAATTTGAAATTTCGGATTAAAATTGGAGGCTAAACTGGCAACCCTGAAGTAAATATATGGACTTGGCTGTTTTTCATGTACAGATAGGAACAAGTAGTATTTAAAAGTTCCAATACGTACATACATAACTGCCAAATTATTTTTTTACCACTATTTCCAAATAATAATCTCCGTTTCTCATTCTGAAGCACTGTCGACATTGCTTTGATATCAATTTTTGCTGGCATTATCGCTGATAATATCTGAAATTAGTGTCAGAGACAATAAAAGTGAACAGTTTGGCTGAAATAGAAACGAACAAATTTCTTCTCTATTGAAATGTAACATCGGCGATCATAATCAGTCCCGTAGAAATAGTTTAATGATTACTTTTAATGAAAAGTAAATATAAACAGTAGTTTTAGCATTTTTAACCCTTTCAGGGGCAAAGCACTTCTATTCCTAAAATGTTGAAAAGAATGAATGACACTGGAATATACAAACAAATTTATTGTAAATAAAAAAAAGCTATATTTCACATACACAATAAACCGAAATTTTTTATCAAAATTCTGGTACTATTTTAGTATTTGGGAATTAAAATCAACTGGCTTCATAAACATACCACCGCCCCTGAAAGGGTTAAGCGCGAAAGTGGTAGTAAAAGGATACATATATTTACTAATTAACAAACTGAATTAAGTTCTTTAGAAACATAGTTACGCTATTAATACGTTATAATAATATATAATCTATATCCATATACACTTATAATAATCTATAATAACTAAATAGTACTGACGTAAATATTTAATCTTGTCTTAGTTTACATAAGATTAAAAGTATCAATTTAAAACAAATAAATTGCAATACTTTACATACTGTATTGAAGAATTATCGCTTGATACGATTTGTATGAATGAAATTTAGTCCCTTTTTGGAAAAATATATTGATAGACAAATTTTTATGATAAAAAATTGTCTTTTCGTATGCTAATAAAATCTTTGACACTTCAATTGTTAAAAGATGAAAAACTATACGAACTTCTAAAACACAGTTGACGAACACACGCGCCAGCAAGCTAGTTGTTACCACTATTTCCGGATAGAAATTTCCGCTGTATTTAACAATAAAAAATATCCGATTAAATAAGGCGAAGATAACTGTTCGAAAATAGTGCTAAGAATTTGGCTGCTGGTACGTGAGTTCGCCGCCTCTGTTCTAAAATATATTTCATGTAACGGATAATAGAGAATGTTATAAATCTATGAATTTAATATAAGGCAATTTTTTTAATAAAATACGGAACATTTTAGATTATTTCCTTCTCGTGTTATTCTATCCAGTGCTTTTTGTACAAGTGGCGAAAAATTATCCCTTTTTAAGGATATAGAAATATTTTTTCTCACCTTGAAATTTTCAAGGAATACTATAAAAAGCTTTTATATGCTCAATTTCAAATACTCTCTACATCAATTTTCATATAACGGTATAAATCACAGCAAATTACGTTGTTTTCTCTTTTCCCAATCTAACATTACTTTGAGAATATTTACTAACTTCCAGATTTTTTGGGACTTTTTCTCAAGTTTAGCTTTCAAAGGCTTAACGATAAAAGCATTTTTAGATAAATGAATAGTGTATGCCTCTTTATTTAACAAACTATAGGTAAAAGAGAAAAATCGTATCATAAAAGAGAAACATTTACAATTCTTTCGATATTGTGTAAAAGAATGATCTAACAGTATTTTCAGAAAAATTACTTCTTTTATATCACTTTAACCCTTTATCGGGCAAGTCTTTCTGTAGCTGAAATGTTGAAAAGATTCACTGCCACCAGAATCTGAAAACAAATTGATTTCAAAATATAACGTGTTGTAACAAAATGACTGCCTTCCCTTATTTTTATAGCATATAGATGGCGCTGTTGCCACTGTCGGCAAAATATCCTGAGATATTTTGCCAAACATGAAGTGAAGTGAATGTATGTAATTATGATTGTTCGGGTTAAGTAGAGTTTCGGCGAGTGTTCGAAATGTATCTCATCTAGAGATCTTTTTATGGAAATATGTATGTTTCAAAAATATTTTGCGCTTTTCGCGAATCTGTATATAGTTTGTGTGTTATCCTTATTAAAAATGTGTTTGTTTAAGCTGTCGAAGTGTTTATCATGAACCAACATCGGCACAAAATGGCGTCCAACGTAAAAAATGTTCTTTAAACGAAAACGAAATCGTCATCCTGACGATAAGTAAATGGAGCAAAAGAATCACCCCGATTCTTAAATTTGAAAAGTTTCTGTGAAAGATAATTTTAAGAACAGTGCATTTGTTAAAGTTTATTGTAGCCCTGACAATCAAGTGAATTAAAAAGAATCAGCTAGATTCGTAATTCTGTGAAATCATCTTTTCAAGAATAGGTTAAAGGAAAAAAGAACCACTTCGATTCTAATGTGTGCATTCTTTTGGATAATAAATCAAGTAATCAGTGCCATCCTTATGGAATAATTATTTGTGGGGTATGCTTCAAGCTTCAAAGTTCTCAATGCGAAAGTGTGCTGTTAAAAGTGAAAAAAAAATCTTTGAGTTTGTTTCATAATTGTTGTTCGTGATCATCGAAAAATCTTTAGATAGATCTAAAATGTTTTCGGAATAACTTTCCGTGTTCTACTATCGCCGATATTCTGTGTGTTTAAAAGAAATCTGAAACTGTCACGTGACCACCGAAAGTGATTAGCCAAAGATAAATCTTATTTTATTTGTTTTCTTACCGGTAAAAAGTGATTTTTTTTTGTTTTTTGCTAGCTAGCTCTACCAAAAGCTTTGATCATTATTTATTTATTTTTAAATTCTGTTTTACGTATGTGGGTCTTTTTTGTTTTGTTTTGTTCTTCTTTAAGAGTATTATGAAAGATTAATTTTCCGAAAGGGGAAGAGTTATATAATTTCTTTTGGTAATTTTTTTTTCTCAATGCAATATTATTTGAGAAGTGAATTTTATGATTATTTGTTTTAATTGTGCACAGCGTAGTATATTAGAAAAGAAAAGTGATTTCAGTAATCGTCAACAATTATTTAGAATGTTGTTTATTTTAAAGAATTCTCCTACCTCAAAATATACGAATTCACGCTTTGTAAACGATGATAAGCGTCCAGTTATAAGCTGCTATGGCTGTGGGAAACAAGGTTTTGTCAAAGTAAAATGTCCTAATTGTTCCCCATCTGCGCAAGTAAAATCAGCAAATTTTAGTTCCATCCATCTCCAATCTTGTTATATTAATACACAGGCAACACCTATGTTGTATATAAAGGTAAATGGTATTACAGGGGTAGCTTGCGCAGATACCGGAGATACTCATTCCATTGCTGGGGAAATGTTGTTCAAGCTCCTCCGTGACCAAGGAACTTCGTTCGAAGAGACCAGCGTAAACATAACGCTCGCTGATGGCATACGAAAAGAAACTAACGTTCTTCAAGCAACAATCACTGTTGAAATAGAAGGTCGTAGAACTAATACAACGATTTTTGCGTTACCCGGAGCCACCGGAAATAGAACATTGTTAGGCATAGATTTTTTGAATAAAATGGGGATTGTATTGGATATGCGAAGCCAAAGTTGGTATTTCCAGAACAATCCAAGATATAAAATTCCTTTTGTTGATGATCCTTTCAAAACGACGTCTGAAATCTCAACACCAAATGTCAAAGTTAACACAGTTATGTTAAGAGAAAATGAAGGTCAAAACCTATCTGCAATACAACGAAAGAGACTTAATGACTTGCTTGAAAAATTTTCCAATACCTTTCAACCAGGGGGAGAAGCAACACCCGTCGTCGAACATCACATAAACACTAGAGAACATCGTCCAATATCATTACCACCTTACAGGTTATCACCAGCTAAGAAAGAGTTGTTGAAAACAGAAATTGATCATCTTCTTGCCAAAGGAATTATTGAGCAATGCGAATCTCCATATTCTGCACCAGTCGTGCTCATTCCAAAGCCAAATGGTAGTGTACGTCTATGTGTAGACTACAGGAAGCTCAATGAGGTGACTATACCGGATACCTATCCACTTCCTCGTATGGACGATCTTCTACATCAGGCAAAGACTGCCCAGTTCATGACCACTCTGGATCTGAATGCTGGCTATCATCAGGTGAGTGTCTATGGGCCTGATCGTGATAAAACTGCTTTTGTATGTCTTCTCGGAACATACCGCTTTCGAAGAATGCCTTTTGGACTCCATAACGCTCCTGCAACGTTTCAGAGAACGATGGATAACTTTCGCAACGGACTCCCAGATGTAAATATTCTCTCTTACCTTGATGACCTCATTACTTTATCATCAAGTTTTGAACAACATCTATCTGACCTTGAAGCTGTTTTTCAAAGATTAGACAAATGGAAACTTTCTGCAAATCGAGAAAAATGCAACTTTGCATGTTCCAGAGTAAAGTACTTAGGACACTGGATCACTCCAAATGGCCTAGAAGTTGATTCTGGTAAAATTGATGCTATTGTGAGGATACCGCCTCCCAAGAATATAAAACAACTCCAATCGTTTCTGCAGACATGTTCATGGTATCGTCGTTTTATACAAGATTTTGCAGAAATATCCAGACCACTTAGTAACCTCACTAAGAAGAATGTTGAATGGCATTGGGGTGCCGATGAAGAAAATGCATTTCAAACCTTGAAGTAATGCCTGGTTTCAGCACCAATATTGAAACAGGCTGATGAAACAAAACCCTTCATCATTCGAACCAATGCAAGCAATTATGCTCTTGGAGCAGTACTTCTCCAGGGTAAAGGTGCAGATGAGCATCTGATTGAGTACGCCAGTAGATTGCGACTCCTGCAGAACGCAACTATCACACCACAGAACGGGAAGCTCTTGCTGTTGTCTGGGCTCTTAATAAATTCAGAGGATACATTGACGGAACAGAAGTTACTGTGGCATCCGACCACCAGCCTCTCCGATGGCTCATGAGCTTAAAGTCACCTTCTGGAAGACTTGCCAGATGGGCTTTACAGTTGCAAGAATTTAATGTGAAAATAGAATTTATTCCAGGTAAAGCGAACGTCATAGCTGACATGCTTTCTCGTCCTGCGTGTGATCATATCAGTAAAGAAGATTGTGATATTTGCACCATAATGATTGATATCCCTGCTAAAATGCCTAGTGATCTACGTGCTGAACAAATGAAAGATGAAGAATTAAAGAAAATTATTAAAAGTTTCGAAGATGAAGAAAAAACACTAGACTACACTAACTGGACTGAACGTGGTTATATTATGAACCAAGGAGTTTTATACAGGTATTCCCCAAGTTCGGAATCAGAAGAAGCACAACTAGTAGTCCCCTCACATGAAAGGGAGAAAATTTTAAAAGAACACCATGACTCACCTACGGCTGGTCACTACGGTGCTGAAGGTACATTAAATAGAATATCCAAAAGATATTATTGGACTGGAATGCGTTCATACACTGCAGATTACGTCAAACAGTGTGCTGAATGTAATAGGTATAAACCTTCTAATCAAAAACCATCCGGTTTGTTACAAACACCAGTGTATTCACAACGATTTGAAGTTCTATCAATTGATCTTTTTGGCCCTTTACCAAAAATAAAGAATGGTAAAAGAGGGATATTCATAGTAGAAGACTGTGCAACGAGATGGGTTGAACTATTTGCCCTTACAGAAGCTACTGCAGCACAGTGTGCAACTACGTTGCTCGAAGAAGTTATCCTTAGATATGGTCTACCCAGACTTATAATATGTGATAACGGATCCCAATTTGTTAGTAGTGTGATGCAACAACTTTGTTTTCTTTTAGGTATCAAACAAAACCCAACTCCCATATATCATCCTCAGGCAAACCCTGTGGAGAGAAAAAATAGAGATCTCAAGCCGAGATTGGCTATATTAGTAGAGAATGACCACTGTTCATGGGAAGAGAAACTTCCAACAATACGTTTTGCAATGAATACTGCTAAGTGTGACACCACTGGAGAAACAGCAGCATTTTTACAATTTGGAAGAGAATTAAGAACGACAGACGATGTTCAACACGACATTCGTGCTGTAATTCACAATGACAACTTTGTTCCTGAAATTACACCATACCTCAAGAAATTTGCAAACTTCACCAAAGAAATTAAGGATAAAGTTGAAGCTAAGCAAGATCAAAAAAAGAAATACGCTGACCGTAAAAGAAAACCAGGATATTGTTTTGCTCCAGGAGACAAGGTTTGGGTTGACTTACATCCAGTAAGTAAAGCCTGTAGCAATAAAATTGCAAAGTTCATGCCTAAACGTAATGGACCATACATTATTTTAACTCCTAAATCACCCACCACATTTGTTATAGCAAGTATGGACAATCCAAATGAACTTCTTGCTACATGTCATACTTCAGCTTTGAAACTGTGTAATGACTCTGACATTGTGCCTGTTGCACCTATTAGAAAACGCGGCAGACCACCTAAAAAAGTTACTGGTTCCTCACCGGGACGTCCGCGGAACCAGGGGGGGAGGTTATAACAAAATGACTGCCTTCCCTTATTTTTATAGCATATAGATGTCGCTGTTGCCACTGTCGGCAAAATATCCTGAGATATTTTGCCAAACATGAAGTGAAGTGAATGTATGTAATTATGATTGTTCGGGTTAAGTAGAGTTTCGGCGAGTGTTCGAAATGTATCTCATCTAGAGATGTTTTTATGGAAATATGTATGTTTCAAAGTTATTTTGCGCTTTTCGCGAATCTGTATATAGTTTCTGTGTTATCCTTATTAACCCTAGAACTACCGGAAATTTTACTCAAGTTTTATAAAAACATTCTACACCAGAATTTTTACTTAAAACTATTTAATTTGTTTATTTAACTTATTATTGTCTGATTTATACATTTAGTTTGTTTTGAAGAAATTTCTGGTTTGAATAAATATTTTGAATGTACATGTCGGGTCCATTGGACCCTTCTGGTAGACAGAGGGCTAAAAATGTGTTTGTTTAAGCTGTCGAAGTGTTTATCATGAACCAACATCGACACAGTGTTTAATTCTTCATGTGCATTATAAGAGCATAGTATTTTAATAAAAATTCCGGCACGTGTCAATCAATTTTCAATAAAAATTTAGTGGTAAGTATATTATCCATTTCCCGACAGAGAGTTAAAAGATATTTCTAAAAAAATAGAGAAAACATTTTATCGTGTATACAGGCCTCCCACTGGTCCGTTTTTTGAAAACCAATAATTTTTTTAAAAGAAGTTCGTTGTGGATTTCCGTATAAAAAAAAGGGAAAAAAACGCGTTTCCCGGTATGTTGTTATGAAATTTATAAAAAAGATTTTCCTTTAAATAAAAGTGGTTTTCAAAAAACGGACTGAGTGGAGCCCTATGTACATTGTAACAGAATTGCCAAGTCTCCGGCTTTTTGCATACTACTATTATCTTAAAGAAAATGTTGTTATTTTAAATCGCCCAAATGCTCCAATTAAATAAAAGAACAGTTTATATATTAAAATACTGGTATCCAAAAAGTCGGAAACTTGGCAGCTCTGGTGGTAATTTTTTTGAAGTGTAAATGCAACAACAACAAAAATTATTAACTTAATCCCTTCGCGACGAGCGCCTTTTACAAAATTTCTAATCTTTTATCGACGGTTTTTCAAAACAGAAATTTTTGTCTAATTTAATCGCAAAAAATGCACTGATTAAATAAGGTAAAAATTACAATAAAAAATAACTGGTGGATATAACTCAGGATTCTGAGCACCTTCTGCGGCACATATACGCGACTTTCATCCCCAAGTGGTTAAGTTTTGACAAAAAGGCCAAGAAAATATACAGGGTGAGTACAAATGATGGACCCGATTAAAAAAAACGTATTTTTTAAAACTACTGTGCATTTTACAATAAGTGATATATGAATTTAAAGAGAAATATACCAAGTTTCTTTCAGTTACAAATGTTCGATGTGTGACCTTCTTGTTACACGGCATACGCCCAATCTGTAATTCCGTTCGTTCCAAGCATTTTCTATCATCACTCTGCCAATGATATTTCTCTTTAAACTCATGCATTGTAATTTGTGCAGTAGTTTCGAAAATAGGATTTTTTTAAATCGGGTCCATCATTTGTACTCACTCTGTATTTTGGTCTCGACTGTTTTTTCATATACAGATAAAACCAAGAAGGCATTAAAAAGTTCCAATACATGTATGCATGACTGCCAAATTTAACTTTTTTGTTACAACTATTTCCAAATATTAATCTTCCCTTCTCATTCTCAAGCACTGTCGATATTGATTTAATATCGAAAATTGACATTAGCGTCAGAGACAATAAAAGTGAGCAGTTTGGTTGGAAAAGAAACTAACGACTTTGTTCGCTATCAATATGTAACACCTGCGATCATAAACAGTTTCATAGAAACAGTTTAATTATCACTTTTAATGAAAAGTAATTAGAAGCAGTAATTTCAACATTTTTAACCCCTTGAAGGTCGTTTATGCCGCTATGCCATCACGTAATTTTAATCCCTAATTGCCACACTGGTACCAGAATTTTTTATGAAAATTTCCATTTGATTAAGTACGCGAAAATATACTTTTACTTGTTTGCAAATAATTTTTCTTCTAAATACTAGTGTCACTCAATTATTTTGACATTTTACGCATACAAGTACCTTGCGGCTGAAAGGCTTAAGCGCGGAAGTTTAATAACAGGATACATATATTCACTTACTTAGAAACTGAATTAAGTTTTTACAAGCACTATCAGTACATGACTTTATTAAGCTCTAAGATTCTTTTTCTAATCAAGTGCAGTGTTGCCAGCCGGGCTACCTTTTTAAAATTCAGATTCTTCATTGGCACCACTTTTTTGAAATAGTAAAATGCGCCTTATTTAATGACTTATTAATTAAGGCGAAAACAAAGGGAATTTTACCGTTTCAAAAAAGCGGTGCCAATCAAGAAATCTGAATTTTAAAAAAGTAGCCCACTGGCAACACTGATTATGTCCGTTGATGCACATTTTACGCCGATGTCGATTTTAAATGCACCAAAAAAATGTAGCTATTTCAACAACAGAGTTGTGAATAAAGAGGAGAAGTCATGTAGTGTATGTCTACCAGCTGCGAGTGAAGTAACTGAAACCGTGGCCACAAGATGTCAACTGTTTTTTAAATCGGATCAACAGTTTCTGATATCCGCCGGGATATAGCGCCTAGAATATATAGTGTGGAAATCGGCTATCCCTGTAATACGTAAAAAAGCGCTAAAATATTGTATCCCTTAAATGTGCAATAATACTGCTGCCATATGCAGATCGCAGCGACATCTGCAGGATATTTTCTACAACTGCAAGAAATTGCTAGTCTATACAATGTAATACTAGTAATACGAAAATCCCGCAGATGTCGCTGCGATCGACACTTGAAATTTTAGCAGTATCGTCGCACATTTAAGAGATACAGATTTTTAGCACTGTTTGGATAGCATATTTCCACACTAGGTATTCTAGACGCTGTAGCCGGGGCGAACTTCCAAAAGTAAATTTGAATAGAAAATATCGTCTTATTCATGCAATGGAGCAGTTTTGCCAGTGGGCTACTTTTTTTTAATTCAAATATCTTGATTGGCACCACTTTTTTGAAACGGTAAAATTCCCTTTGTTTTTGCCTTAATTAATATGGCATTAAATAAGGCACATTTTACCATTTGAAAAAAGTGGTGCGAATCAAGAATCTGATTTTTTAAAAAGTAGCCCATCTGGCAACACTGAGGAGGAAATATATAGTGTAGAGGCTACCAGTTGCAAGTGAAGTAACTGAGGAGGTTCTCACAAGATGGCGGCTGATTTTTTTTTACACCGGACAAACTGTTTCTTATGACCCCCCCGAAGCCAACTTCCACCAATAAATTCTGAACAGAAAAATGAATATCTGTTTTCGCTATTATTTATGACTGAAGCTAGAGTTATAAAGCTTTTTAAAGTAGGAGAAAAATTCTATTTCAATTTACTGGTGGAAGTTTGACCCGTCAGTAATATACCTCTGTGTAAGCGGTTACAGTTGAAGCTCCTCTATTTTAACCCTTTAGTGCGCAGCTTTGCATAGATGCAAACAACAGTATTTTGAATTTAATAGATTTTTTTTATTCGTACATACCTAATTCACACCAAAAAATTAAATAACAATATGTGCTTTAATTAATAACAGACATTCCGTTTTTAAATAAAGGGAAATTAACCATTGAAACTTTCTGGTGTAAAGTCAGATTCTCTGAACTAAGTAATTTCTATAACGTATTCTATTATTGGAATTAAAGGGTTAAAGGTTAAGTTTTGAAAAATAAATTATAATATAAAATAAGGGACTTTGAGACATACTTATTAAAATATTTACTAATTTGCATTATTTTAGCGTAAAACAGTCACACGACGGTAGTTTTTACTTGTATTGCAGATGTGAAACAGAAGAAAAGATTGACGTATTATATGAAAAATGTATCTCTGATTTTTTTTATTATTTTTCCTGTGTAATAAACCTTTCAGAGAATCCTATATAATTTTTTCGAAACAAAATAAAGAATCGCGCATTTAATGGTTAAGGATATGCCAGTTTCTCTTTATTAATAGTTCCATGATTCATGCAGAATTTCTATCACAAATATGGTAAAATTTTCTATTCGTTTTTACTGTTGCAAGTTGGCCCCCGTATTACAATCTCTTTCACTGACATTTACAGAAGATTGTTTAGGTTGTCAGAATATATCGGAAACGCAGGGAGTGACTGCCGCAGTGATAAACTTCCACCAGTAAAAATGAATATCTATTTTTGTCATAATTATGACTGACGTTTTGCATGAATAAGGCTTTTAAAAAAGGGGACATTTTCTACTCATATTTAATGGTGGAAGTGGGTCCCAGCGGTAATCAGCTCATGCGAAACTGGTAACGGTTGAAACTTCACTGTTTTGAGGATATGTCACTTCCTTTTTATTCGTAGTTCCAGGCTTTCAACCAATAAATATGAATTGAGAAGAAATGTATAATAATATAAGAAATATTATGAATTGGTTAAGAGTGAACTTATAAATAAAACTTAGCTAGTTCAATACCATTTATTTTGTGGTAATGCATTTTCCAACAATTTACTCTTACAATATTTCAAATAATTATTTTCAACCATTCGACGTGGTAGTATTCTTGAGGTGTTTTCATTCCTGCTTTTATAATCGCGCGTTTTACACAAGAAATTGCCATAGTCTTCACATTGCCGATTGGAATTCTCAGATGATATCCAAATATAGAAATTAGTTTACCAAAATAAATCCACTTCACAGCGATGCGGTTAATCTTTTATAGACAGGAACACTAAATACGACTGACAACTAAACCAAATTGGCGAATTTTAAGAAGTTGAAACGACTGACTATAAGTACCCTTCATTAACACGTTCACGCCAGCGCGGTGGGTCCCGTTCGACTGTCTCAGAGTTGTCGAGTCTCCGGCTTTTTGCACACCACTGTTATTTTAGAGAAAATGCTGTTCCTTTAAATCGCCCCATTGTTCTAATTAAATAAAACAACATTTTCTGTATTAAAATACTGGTATCCAAAAGGCCGGAGACTTGTCAGCTCTGAGACAGTCGAGTGTGACCCACCGCGCCGGCGTGAACGTGTTAAAAGGGGAAAGTAAACTGTTTCTAAGGTCTTGATTCAGGCCGCTGCTTTAGATTTCAATATCCAACAAAGTTATTATTTTCCATTTCAACAAAACTTTTCATTATTCCTGTCTGCAATACTAACGACAATTTTCGATATCGAAGAAGGATTGGCAACACTGAGAATGAGGTGGTATATGTACATTCAAAATGTAAAATACAATGGTTAACATGTTGGCAGGTGACTTTATTGCGAAAGATCTTCGAACGGCGAATTTGAGTAGCTCCGTCCCAAACAGTCTTCTTTAATAAATAAAAAATATCGTATTGTTGGAGATGAGCGCACATTTTTACATTAATAACGAACATACGACACAACTATATAGGGGAAGGTGGGGCAAAATCAGGTACCATAAATGTTTGTTATTCTCAAATGCAATTAACCCTAGATCTACCGGGAATTTTATTCAAGTTTTAATAAAACGTTCTACACCTGAATTTTTATTTAAAACTATTTAACTTATTTATTTACCTTATTTTTGTCTGGTTTATATACTTAGTTTATTTTAAAGAAATTTCTGGTTTGAATGAATATTTTGTATGTACCTGTCGGGTCCAATGGACCCGTCTGGTAGACGGAGGGTTAAACAGGAAAGCAAACTCTAAACTACGTTTTTAATATCAAATAAATATTTGGCTATAATAAAACATATTCTTTTCGATGAAAAATATATTGATTACATAAAAATATAACATTTTTTCAGACATATGCAAAAATCCGGTTTTACCCCACCGGTTGGGTAAAACCTTGTATCCATTTAAAACTCCTTGAAAACTCATTTTTTCAAAAAAATTATTGATTAATACAATTGTTGATTAATAAAGAAATAATTTTTTGTTATTTTTAACAAAACGAAATTGCACATGTGTTCTTCCATGAGTCAAAAATAAATCTGCGGCAAATTTTCTACATTGGATATGCCTACCTATTTTACACTGGAAGTCTTAGAGTTATTTTAACTGCTAAAATCACAAGTGAATTTTATATCATATTCTTCTTCATACGACATGCTTTGTGTACCCATCTGTGGCATTTCAAACATTGTATCCAACCTTTTTTGGATTTTTAATCGGAGTAAAGTTCATTGCAAAACATTCAGGCTTCATTATCTTCTTAATCTTCTGAAGATTTCTTCTCAACCTTTTTTTGTTTTTGTTTTTCTGTTGATTCTTAATTTCTTTTTTTTTCTTTTAGTTTCTTTTTTATGAATCTCCCGTTTTCGTTTTGCATGCTGTTTGGCTTCTTTGTCCTTAATACCTGTTTCCAGGTTTAATTTATAGGCGAAGAAGTCAAAATAACAGTTTCCCCCTTCTTTTGTCAGCTCTTTTCCCAATCCATAAAGTCTGCTTGGGGAGGGGGTAATTTCATTTTAGGCGAAATTGGAAATGCAGATTGCTGTGTTGCACAATCTGAGATGTCGATGGAAAAGGATAGATGTTGTCAACTGCTGGATGTGTGATGTCAACAATTTCAGATGTGGAATGATAAGCTTCACTATCCTGTGATGTTTCAGAAATATTTATTGCTGCAGCTATTCCAGCCTATGGCTGCGTAGACAAAGGTGTGTTATCACTGACTTTTATGCGTTTCTCTGTCATTTCCGAAGGAGAAAAAAGAGGGCCTGGAAGAACATCGTTGTTCTTGGGGAAATGCCTGTTTTCTCAAACAATCTGTTTGGAAAAATTGCAACTGCTGCTCTGAAAAATGTAGCTTTGTAAAATTTTCTAATTTAGCAAATTCTTGCAGATCGCCCAGGATTTGAAAGTAACCATTTCCCCACCTCTTGTTTGTAGTATGAGTTTAGAGGGTACACGACATTTCGGTCCCGCCGTTTCGGTCCCAAGACATTTCGGTCCCTGGCCATTTTGGTCCCAAGACATTTCGGTCCTTAACCATTTCGGTCCCTTGCAATTTTGGTGCTCACCACCTTATAACTCGGATTCTAATTGTCGTGGGCCCGTCAAACGCTGCAGTTTGAACATTATTTGGACCCTTTTAAAAAATATACCCCTCCCCCCTTCTCAAATTTTATAAAAAACGGAATATAACAGTCCGATAAATTTAACCTTTTATAACTCGTGATTATGAAATCACAGCGAGCTGAAAATTTGTTTGATTGAACAATGTGATATAATTTTACAGGGGACATTGTCTTTTTTTTAACTATTATTATTTAACAGAATGGATTTTTTAAGTTTTATTATTTATTATTATTATTAGGTATTATTATTAGCAGTATATACTATAAACTGCCATAAATGTTTTTTTTTTGTTGTTGTTTTCATACATTTTTTAGAACGTTTAAATTATCATTAATTAAATATTTAAACTATGCTTATTTTTTCTTCTTCCAATTATATTAATCATAAATGACTTCAATAATTCAATTAGACACTTATAAGCTATTTTATGCAAATATTTCCCCAAATCACCCATCTACACACTCTCCTTTAATAATTCAGAAATGAGATATATTTATTGAAGCACAAATATAATTTTTCTTATTATTTTTATAATACAAAGTTGCACCTTCGTTTTCATAAGTTACTGTACCATTATAAACATTGGGAAAACAATAGTGATTTGTTAACTAGGCGTGCTATGAAAAATATTTTGTTTTCAGAAAACTCCACCCACCCCTTCATTCTTTTTTATTTCTTGCAATTTTTTAAGTCTTCTCACCCTTTGAAGACGATTTTTGGGAGCTAATTTTATTGAATCTGGGCCTATTTCGTTGTAATAAGATTATTATTTTTAATTTTATATAATAATGTAACTATTATTTTAATTAATTTTATTTGTAAATTTTAACTGACAAAACTAAGCTTTTTTACATTTGTCGTTTATTTATTTTTTATATTACCCTTTTCCTCCCACTTTCCCAGAGAAAAAATAATATATTTTTATTTTACTTTTATTAATAATTATATTAATAGCTTTAAATTTCGGTAACTTTAAATACAAAAATAAACAGGTAAAGGATAAATTTAAGTTTATAACTACTATAAAATATAATGATAAATTTAATATAAAATATATTACGTATCGATTTTATTTCAAAGTAGAAATTTGTAATGTATATTAGTAATATTATTAATTCAATAAATTAAGGATACATTAAATTAAAAAATATATATTTAATAAAATATTAATTTAATTTTTATACTAAAATTACTAACTGTTTTGAGAATTAATTAATAGCAGTTATTCATCACTTAAAGTTTTCATTCAAAATTTTTGATTTATTATTTTCAAAAAAATAAAATAGAAATTTTTTGAAAAATCAGTCAAAAACATAAAGTATAAGTAATAATTAATTAATTAAACATAATAATAATAACAATAATAATAATACAACATTGTATAAATACATAAAAATAATTTTTAACAGTGTTAGGTGACATTATTGTCTAGATGCAGATTTTAATTTTTTTAAGCACAGTTATAGTTTACAATTCGCAAAAAGCAAGATATTAATTAATTTTAATTAAAGAGCAAGAAAAATATTATAAGTTAACTAATAAATAAATAAACAGCATATTAATGTAATAAGCATAAAAAAGTCTTAAATGTATTAGAAAGGATTTGTAATTGTTACAATTTAAAAATTACGAATGAAAACCTTAAATCGAAATCTTTTTAAAGGTGTCATTCGATACCGGTAGAAATAGCGTTGATATTACATGTAAAAAGATTAATGCAAAATTTAAATAGTTTCTTTTTAATAGTAAATTAATATAATTATTAAAATGATATAAAAAGTTGTAGTCTGTTCCAATGCAAAATTTAAAAAATAATGTGTCTTTATCACAATTCCATGTTAAGAAGCCCCTTTTAAAAATATGTAAAATGCAATACATCTAAAATTCATGGGCCGTTAAATAATAGAATCAAATAAAGATTTGTAAAAATATTTGCAGATTTTTTTCTTTTTATTAATCACATAGTGTCCAAATTATATGCAACTGAATATGTGCAGTGCATGGGCATTTGCATATGAAAATTAAAGCTCGACTTATAAATATTTTTAAATTGTCTGGACTTTATTATAGGCTAAAATATGAGGAGCTTCTATAAGGAATCCACAGAACTCCCCCTTCCACCCATTTTTAAAAACGATTCCTTCTACCATATGAAATTTGCATGGAGTGCTACAATTTGTATCCGAGTTATAAGTGTTTGCGGTTTTCGGGCCCTTATATTCGGGTTATACTAAAATTTCGAGGGTTAAGTTAAAAGATCCGATAATGTCCCTCCTTTTATAACGATTACATTTACCGTACAAAATATGAATGTTTTGCGATAATTATAGATCGAGTTATAAATGTTTTAATTTATCAGGACCTTATACTTATGATACACTAAAATATAGAAAAAGTCAACAGAATCCCCCGCCCCCCGGTCTTTTAAAACGATTACGATTATCATACGAAATTTGTGTGGGCTGCGACAAGTTTGATCTGTGTTATAAGTGTTTGCGTTTTCGAGTCCTTATATTCGGGTTATACTAAAATTTAGGAAGTTCAGTTAAAAAATCTGATAATGTCACTCCTTTTATAAATATTACGTTTACCGTACAAAATATGAGTGTTTTGCGATAATTATAGATCGAGTTATAAATGTTTTAATTTATTAGGACCTTATACTTAAGATACACTAAAATAAAGAAAAAGTCAACAGAGCCCCCCCCCCCTGCTTTTTAAAACGATTATGATTTTCATAGGAAATTTGTGTGGGCTGCAACAATTTTGATCTGTGTTATAAGTGTTTGCGCTTTCGAGTCCTTATATTCGGGTTATACTAAAATTTAGGGAGTTCAGTTAAAAAATCCGATAATGTCCCTCCTTTTATAAAGATTACGTTTACCATACAAAATATGAGTGTTTTGCGATAATTATAGATTGAGTTATAAATGTTTTAATTTATCAGGACCTTATACTTTTAATACACTAAAATATAGAAAATGTCAATCCCCCCCCCCCAGCTTTTTAAAATGATTACTATACGAAATTTGTGTGAGCTGTTACTAAAATTTTAAGGCCTTTATTTAAAAAACTCTACAATGTCCCCTATAAAATTATGCCACCTATTTCAAGTGCACAAAATTTCAGCTTGCTGGAGAAGGGACCGAAAGGGCAAGGGACCGAAATGTCTTGGGACCGAAACGGCGGCACCGAAGTGTCGGGACCGAAACGTCCTGCTTCCGAGTTTAGAGATGTCTTGAACGACACATCAAGGGGTTAACTGCATCTAACAACATTAAATTGCAATTTACAGCTCCATGCTAACTTATTAACTAACCTAAAAAATGCATCCCATGACTGTAGGACAAAACCGGGTATACCCGGTTTTGACCCACTTTTAGGTGCCCGGTTTTACCCTAATATGACACAGATTTAAAATCATGGCAGCATTACACTCAGTGCTATAGTAAAATATGAATAAAACTGTCAAAATACTAGCAGGAAAGGAAAGAATTTGAAATAGTACTTACCAATATTTAATATGTTGATTAACCGTTAATAAATGCGTAAAACATAGAATCGAACGAAACAATTTTTAAGATTAATTCAAACAAGATCCTTCACACAAAAAATAACCACACACATTAGGGTTTAGTTCAGCTATAAAAGCCGTAATGACGTTCGACAGGCAATTTCTCGTGTTGTCCGACAGGCAAAAATCAAATCAAGGAGGAATCTGCGTTGCCCGGTTTTGCCCGCCTACCTGGTTTTGTACAACTCTCCCTGCAATCATAATACAAATGTAACAATCGGTCAAAATTCCAACGAGCTTAGCACCATCTACTGGCATTCTTCATTTCGCAGCAGTACTAACCGCTCAATTTCCCAGACTTATTTAACAAATAAACATTATCCAGGGCTCCCACTCAGTCCGTTTTTTTTAACACCACTTTTATTTAAAGAAAAATCTTCTTTATAAATTTCGTAGAAACATACCATGCAGAGCATTTTTCTTGCAATTGTTGCAGAAACCTACCACGAATTTCTTTCTAAAAAATTACTGGGTTTCAAAAACGGACCAGTGGGTGCCCTGAATTTTGTATTGTTGGAAATGAGCGCTCATTTTCACATTAATAACGAACATTAAAAATATAAAATATTATTATCCGTAAAAAATTTTATTATCGCTGTTTGAAACGGAAATTTGTTAACAGAAAATTATACAAAAATTAGAAGATATGACCCTTTATTCCTTAAATGCAGGGATGAAAGCGCTGCGCCACAAATGGACGATTGTTGCCATTAAATTTTTATACCATTTGTGTCTTAATTTAATTTTAGAATGTTTGAAATTTAATAAACCGGAGATCACTACTAAAATTTTAGTGGTGAAAATCGTCCATTTGTGGCGCAGCACTTTCATCCCTGCCTTAAATGCCCTTATGATACTATCAGTGCTTCCGATTCACTGGATTTTTTTATTCACATATTCCGTATTCACACCAGAAATTTAAAATGGAAATTTTTTATTTAATGAATAACAGATAATTCATTATTAAAAAACCAAAATTTACTATTTAGATTTTTCTGGTATGAATTTCGATTCTCTGAATTACGCAATTTCTGGAACGCCTTCTACCGTGGGCATTTAAGGTTTAACCCTTTATGTACTGAATTATGAATTCATGAAAATTTTATCTTCTAAAGCATTTTTCGTGAATTTTTCAAAAACTACATTAGAAAATTCACATAATGAATTAATAAATTTTAGGAGGATTTTAGAAATTTTGGAGGATTTAGAAGGATTCATTAAATTTGAATTTATAGGGATTTTGTGCAATATTTATAACCCCACACAAATCTTTTATTTAAAATATTTTTCTTAGTATTTTGTAGAATTAGGAAATGTACAAATATAATGTTCTTAAAATAGAAAAATAGAAATATTTCCTAATTGAAAAATCCCCCTCCCCCTAACGCCAAGAAAGCTGAAAAGATGCAAAGGCAAAAGAAATCATCCTTTTAAAAATATTTTTGTTTTGTGTAATCAATAATGCTTTTGAAACAAGATAAAGTAATGCATCTATAACACATTCTAAACTGTATTACTACTAATTGACGTATCAAATGAATTTTATAACAAGTTATTTTAATGGTACTTATAAGTACCATCTGTAAGATAAAGGGCTAATACCTAATTCATTAAAAATTGGACAATTGCACCATGAAATATATTAAAAATTATGCATTAAAAATAAATACGTAGTGCTAAAAAGTACACACATTAAAATACAATCAACATAAACGTTTCCTTTCGCATCTGCGAATGTCTTCAGGATGTTATGATACACATAAGTCTAAAATTTTAAAAATGAATGCAAACGTCTCAGAGTCCTGGAGGAAACTTGACTGGAGCAGTGTTGCCAGTGGGCTACTTATTTTACATTCAAATTTCTTGACTGGCACCACTTTTCTGAAATGATAAAATTCCCCTTTTTTTCGCCTTAATTAATATGTCATTAAATAAGGCGAATTTTATTATTTCAAAAAAGTGGCGCCAATCAAGAAATCTGAATTTTAAAAAAAGTAGCCCTATGGCAACATTGTCTGGAGCGCGCGCCAAACGTCATCAACTTGCCAAGACAACCAAAAGGAGTAAACCAACCCAGCAATGGAAAAGGTGGGGCAGCTAAATTGAACTAACTCCAAAAATGGTTTATAATATATTATGCCACATTTTATGAATACTGTAGGATAAACCTGTAGGGTTAATGCTGTAGGGTTAATACCTGTATAACATATTTTAATGTCATGAAATTCGACGCAGTTGCTTTTGAGAAAGCTGGTTTTTATAAAAACTGAAAATCATTTTTATCTCAACAAATACATAGCTGCCAACTTTAACACTTTTTCTTATCTCTAAAATTTAAAAATAAGTTTTGCATTATTTAACCGTTCAAATCTACGGCTATTATTAAACTTTTGAAAAATTGTCAATTTTAGCCTAATTTTGTTCTTCTTCGTATACCTATATTTTCAAAGATAAAATTTATAAACTTTAAGGTTATTTACCTCCTTTATAGAAGACTAGAAGCCACAAAAAGACCGTTCAAATATTACATTAATAAATGTAGAATTAATGTGTGCAATATTCACATTTATAATAGCGAATAAAATTAATTGTCGAAGCGTTCAAAAAAAGCTCCACTAGCCTCCAACGTATCTTTGCAATTTTTTTCATTTGCATGCATCCAAGAAACAGCTACATTTATTTCAGCTGCGTTTATCTTAGAGATAGAAAAACGGTTATTTTCTTTTAACAGGCTCAGTTGTGACACCACCAGTCTGGTAACAAATTACAATAACCTATTAATTAACCTCACTCTCAGAAATAAAACTCTCCCTTTTGACGATTCGGAAATCCTCGAGCTGTATTTCGTCGTTTTTGACGATCATTTCCTATTAACATCACGGGACTTTTAACGAAACGTAAACCCTCAAATATTTGACAAAAGTTTTGCCTCAATCACGGTCAGACTCAATGCATTTTAAGGAAACATTTCCTCAAATCCTCCTCAAATCCTACGATTTTAGCAAACAGATATTTGCTTGTTTATGTTAATCCTGTAATAATTTATTTTAAAACAGCACTTAGTGCTTTTCAGAAAATACTGAAATATAGGTAGTTATTGTTTCTTCATTAGTTATTTTTTTAGCTGTTAGAATTTTTAGAAATGCTTATTAATATTATTATTATTTTATTTATATGTTGTCGTCCGTTATGTTTTAATTCGAAAAGAATAAATTTCCTGTGTTTTTCAAGACCATTCAATAAGAAAATTAGGTCAATAAAATTTCAAACTTCCAGGATATCTTTTTTTTAAGAAGTATATTATGTTTTCAATCAAATTAAAAATAAACATAATTGATCCCCCTCCTCTTTATAAACAGTAAAGTGTTAAAATCTTATCCTCCTACTCAAAGTGATAAAATCTCACGCAATATGCACTTCACAATTCATTATGTGTGAGCAACAAATTAACCAGACCATATTCTAATCATCCATTGATCAAAGAAAATTTCAGTTGTAAATTATTTAATCAAGCCATATTATAATTATTCATTGATACGAGAAAACCATAAAAATAAATTAGCTTTCCTTAAAACTTTCAGAAAATATAGCAGCCCGATAAAATTGCAATCTACGTTATAAAAATAAAACACGAAGTAGAATTCATTATACCAGTCTAAAATCAGACACTTTCAAGTCCCCAGCAGCCAGGTGGAAGAACAGCGACCTCCCATACGAAAGGTCGTGAGTTCGAATCACGCCGGGGAAAGAGAGAGGTGATTTTTTTTCTTTCCCCGTGTCAAATACTGGAGCTTCCAAACTGATTGAGAGATGGCGCCACCAGCCCTCTTTTGACGAAACTATTGACGAAATTTATATCATCAAGCAAGTGAAGAAACTAATTTCATCAATTTGACGAAGTGTTCGCTCGGGGCATTTTCCAGGAAACTATTTCGTCAAAAACAAAGAAAATTTCGTGAAAGCTGAGTATTCATTTCTGAGAGTGCTAATCGTCGCTTTCATCTTTAGCATTCGTGTTTACAAAAAACTAGCATTTTATAATGTCTATATATATAGATAGTTAATTGATTACATCAGTTTTTAATTTTTACAACTGCCCCTTTAAAATACGAATCGTTTTTCATTACTAAATTTAATCCAGAGAAAAAGTTTTCTAGCTCTCATAGTAATCACAAAACGTAAAATACTGTATATACTCGCGTATAAGTCGACCCCTAAATTCGTGGAAAAAATATGTTGCATACCAGTATTTTCTCGTAGCCATCTTCGTCTTATTTAATATCAGCAAATTCTGCATTTAGATAACACGAAGATAACTTTTATTAAATACTGGTATTCAGTTTGTTATTCCCCTCGAATTTAGGGTCGACTTATACACGAGTATATACGGTAAAAAAAATAAATAGCTCTAGTCGCACCGGCACGTAGTATTAGCAATTATTTCCTCCTTAAATATTCAATGCGCAATCTAAAAAAGCACTTTCCCAACACCTTAAAACATCCCTAAACCTTCAAAACATTAAAATCCAAGCATTGTTACAACTCCATAAGCCGCGCGATTCTAACTTACAACATTCAAATTAAAATCTTTCCTTTCCTCTCGCACACTTAAAATTCTCCCCGATTCCAATATTACCATCCGAGAAAAACATACAATATATAACTGCTTCACAGCTATACATTGTAAGTAGTGTTGCCAGGTGTCCAGCGTAAATCGGTGCTCCAAATGCTCTGGACACCAGTATTATAAAGTACCGTAATTTCCGGCGTATAATCTGCGGATCGACAATCATTTTTCGACCCAGAATTTTTTTAAAATAAAATGTAACTACCGTAATTTCCGGCTCATAATCCGCGGATCAAACAATCATTTTTCAACCCAGAATTTTTTTTTAAAATAAAATTCAACTTTTTAGACAGCCGTAAATATTTGGCTTCAATCACCAGTGACCCGGAGCCCAACAATTTTTGAAGCTCCAGCTCCAGTTCCGCTCCTAGATAAAACACTGTAGCTCCGGCTCCGGCTCCAACTCGGCTCCGACTTCGCACTTTTGAGTTGCAGACTTTAATTTACACATTTAATTTTTTGCTCACAAATTCTTTCTTCCTTTATCTCTCCATTAAAGATCTGACAAAATGCATTTTTCTTCTCATCAAACTTGAAATGCTTGTTCAGAAAATATAACATTAGTTTTTGCTTTTAAAATAGAAAGTTTGGTGGAAATTTAAACACAAAAATCTCAAATTTCTTCTACACTTTTCAAACAACCAAAATTGTACAATTACTAGGGTGTAAACAAATCATGTTTTTTTTTTAAAAAAATAAAAAAAATCGGATTATTTTATTTAAATCAGATTTGTTTGATTTAAATCGGATTTTTTTCCCCTGTGTTAAAATATTAAAAATCTACCAAGAATTAAGCATTTAAAAAATGAATAACTCTCCAATTACTAACATAATCTATTTTTTTTTTGCTTTAATTAATAAAATTTTAATTATGTAATTATAAAAATTTTAAAAAACTGCAAATTAAAAATTTCTTTAGTAACACACAACATTATGTGCACTAATATTTTGTAATAATTATGTAAACCAATATTAAATACTGCTTATATTTTAAATTTATTAATCTATTAATCTAATTGTTTAATTTATTAATCTCGCTTCGAAACAGCTTTTTGCTGCTTTTCATGTATTATTTGTGCATTTTCAAACGTTGGTTTTTCTGCTTTTTAATATTGTTGCACAAAGGCTTTATTTGCTATTTTTATATATTTAACATTTAGTTAGATGTTTTTTAAATGTATAATACTTCTTTTTACACAGTTTAATATTGTTATAATTAACAATAACAAATATTACATTTTTTACAAGTGATTTAGTGATCACTTTCATTACTGATTATGCATTATAATTTTTCACACTATTTTAAAAAATCAGAAAATGTGATTTTATCATCTGATTTAAATCAGTTGATTAAAATCATTGACACTGTATTGCTATGTTTATTGTATATAAAAGAATGAATAACTTGATTATTAAAAAGAAATTATGACAGTGTAAGTTATATTAGATTTAAATATCATTTTTAAATTAAATGCTTTTTATGTTTGTTAGATAAAAACCATGCTTTTTGCAAACTTACTGTACTTAAATTTTTCACAGTACTCAGGAATTACGCTTAGAAACAATTATTTAAAGCTTTGTTTTGCGTATTCATAAGTCACAGTACCTGTAGAAACTTTCCAAATTATGTTCATCTTAGATTTGAATACTTTTTATGTCATTTTAAACATTTAGAAAATTATTGATTTTAATCAATGATTTTTTTTTAAATCACTTGATTAAAATCATTATTTAAATCGCTGATTTAAATCAACTGATTTAACACTAAAACGCCCGGAAATTTTACTCAATTTTCATAAAAATATTTCACTCCAGAATTTTTGTTTAAACTTATTTAACTGATTTATTTAACGTAATTCTGCGTCGCTTAAATTTAACTTATTTTATGAAAAAAATTCTGGCTCCAATGTGCATTTAATCATGTGGTTGGAGTCGAATCGACTCCTTCCGGGCGTTCTAGTGTTAAATCGTTGACACAATAACAATTACACATGTAAACAACAGGCGGCCATATTTGTTTTCAAATAGTATTGTCACTTAACTCAAGTAGAAAGTAGACGTAAAGTAGTGTTACCATGTTTTGAGAAGTTTATCTCCAATTAAAAAAAAAAAAACCCCTAAAATATGATATAATTAAAACACTGAATAATGATGTAATTAAAATATTTTAAGCCTGGAAATTTAAAAGACTGAAAAAGAAAGATTTAAATGAATATTAAAACTAAAGGAGCCCTGGAGCAGCGAAAAATTTAGAGCTCCAGCTCCGGCTCCAGGAAAAACACAGCTCCGGAGCGCTCCGGTTCCGGGCTCCAGCTCCAGGTCCCTGTCAATCACTAAATAAAATTTCTGGGTGCAAACAGAATTGTTTGATCCGCGGATTATGCTCCCATAAATTACGTTAATTTTCATCGCCTTATCTAATGGCCGAATTACTTGCGATTAAAGACGGCGAAATAAACTGTAAGAATATAGCGGTGTCCATAGCATTTGAAGCCCTGATTTACGCGGGACACCTGGCAACACAAATTGTAAGTAACTGCAATCTGTCGGGCAAGCGATATAAGCAGGGCTCCCACTTGGTCCGTTATACTGAACACCAATTTCTTTCAAAGAAATATCTTCTTTATAAATTTCGTAGAAACTTACCTCAAAGAGCGTTTCTCTGGAAATTGTTGCAAAGGCCTATCACTAATAAAAAAAAAAAAAAAAAAAAAAACACTGGTTTACAAAAACCCTGTATAACTCTTTTGATCTCATCGAAACTGAAGGAACCACAAATCTCATGTTGGAAAGAGCATAATATGTAAACATTTAACCCTCTCCGGCACGGAGTAAGTCTGTTTGTAAAATGCAGAAACGATGGACTGACACCAGAATTTACAAACGAATTTATTAGAAAATAAAAACTTGCTTATTTTCCCGTACTTTATAAAAGGAAAATTTTAATTAAATATTCTTGGTGCCGTTTGTCAGTTTTGGAATTAAAATTAAGTAACTTATTTTTGTGGACACCGCCCTCTAAAGGGTTAACAGTCGACATAGAATAAATATTTCAGAATCATATCACAACTTTTAGCTAATTTGTATTCTAAATAATAGTAACGGCAGACAGAAAATTTCTCCGGACAGATGAAATCTATATAGATGGACGCCTCGGTTTAGACTATTCATATTCGCGGCTAGTGCAGGTAGGTATGTAGAGTATTTGGGTTATGAAATGACAGTGAATGAGACAGCTGGCTATTCTTTTTTATTCGCAGTTGAATGAATTTCAGTTTCGATATTTTGCACAAAAGTAAGATTTTCCTGTCTGTTTTGTGATAGCGGAAATTTTTTTTTTCACTTTTCCTTAGGCATTTATTATAAGCTAGAAAAAAGAGTTTGTAATTTTATTTTTATCACAATAAAAGGTTTGTGTTTCTAAAATATTTTTTCTGTTTTCTTTTCTTTTCAGTCTTTGCAAGGGAAATGAATAAATCATTCTAAAATTAATGGGGAGTTTTTGATAATCTGTTACTGAATAACGAACTTCAAAGTAATAATTAAGTTATTTTTATTGTTATGTTAAATAATGCCCGCTTCTAGTTTATCTGTTACTTTGGCCTCCGTACTCCCTTTTGTCATTCCTTCATTTTATTAAATGTCCATAATTACTTAAAGAATGATTAGACGTATCGATTTGGGACTGGTCGTATTCGATTCTTCAGACGAAAATAGATAAAAATCATTTCAAACAACCCAGTGTTGCCAGTGGACTAATTTTTTTTAAGTCGGATTTCTTGATAGGCACCACTATTTTGAAATGTTCAAATTCCCCCTTTTCGCCTTAATTAATATTTCATTAAGTAAAGCGAAATTTATCATTTCAAATAAGTGGTACCAATCAAGTAAGCTTAATTTTTAAAAAGTAGCCCACTGGACACACACTAGTGCAAACAACACTAAAAAATGTAACATTTCGTCTTTTTTAATGATTTAACACGTTCATGCCGGCGCGGTGGGTCACACTCGACTGTCTCAGAGTTGGCAAGTCTCCGGCTTTTTGCACACCACTGTTATTTTAGAGAAAATGTTGTTCCTTTAAATCGCCCAATTGCTCTAATTAAATAAAACAGCATTTTCTGTATTAAAATACTGGTATCCAAAAGGTCGGAGACTTTCCAGCTCTGCGACAGTCGATTGTGACCCACCCCGCCGGCGTGAACGTGTTAATAAATTTACCGATTATTTATTTGATTTATTCAATACATTCTTTCCTTTTTAACCCTAAACATTCCGAGAACTATGCTCAAGTTGTATAAAAATATTTCCCACCAGAATTTTTTTTAATATTCAAGTTTTTTTAAATAACTTATCTCTGTGCGATTTATATTTTATTAATTTTATGATTATATGAAAAGATTTCTGTTTCGAATGGAAATATTTTAGTTTGTTTCCGTTCTAATGACCGGATGTTGGTATATTTAGAGTTAATTATGTACTTTTTTAATTAGTTTTAGCCAATTTTTCTTATTTAATGGGGCTAATATTATGGGTTATTACAGTTTTGAGGCGAAATTCAGATTTTTGGAACACATACAGGGTGTATCTGAAATGCTTCAACAAACTTAGGGGGATGATAGTCCTCATCAAGACGAACAAAAAATGCAGTGGAACATGGGGTCGCAAACGACGTTTAGAGGGTGAAAATCACAAAACTAATAAAAATATCGAAATTTGGCATGCTGCTTTTCTGCAGAACTGGTTAGTAGCACGAAGCTGGTTTTCCTTTCACTTTGTGCATATCCGGTCAGAAAGAGATACAAAAACTTGGAAGAAAGCCAAACAAGCCTGTGAGCAGGAATCCACGTATGCAAATTTGTGCGTGTCCGCCAGTCCTTCCTTCGTAGGTATACTCCGTGTAATAATGTCCGTGGCCGACACTTTGAACAATTGTTGTAAAATATTTGTTTTCTCTGAACATCACGAGCTGTGTTGTGCCTATTCTTTACAATAAATAATTTTCTGGGGTGTTTCTTTCTTGTCTCAGTTTGTCCATTTCCAGGCGCATTTTCTCGATTTTCATCCTTTAAACGTCATTTGCGACCCCATGTTCCATTGCATTTTTTGTTCGCCTTCATGAGTACTATCATCCCTCTAAGTTTTTTGAAGCATTTCAGATACATCCTGTATATGGTTAAAGCCTGAATTCCAGCTTTTCAACCTAGTCATAGTTCTCCAAATGTGCCAATTCTCATTACTTCTCAGAGAAAAAGTGCTCAGAAAAAATGTTATAACTCTGTAGCTATAACTTTATACGTCTATGTTCTTTATCTAAATAATAATAATAAACATATTTCAGCAATTGCAATCGTGATTTTTATAAACTTTTTTTAAATATAAAGTAAAATACAACATTTAGATTCAAACAGAATAAAAAAATATGTACCAATATGATTTGGTGGTCAAACTTTCCTCATGCGAAAAGGATTCACCGAAGGTTGCTCGGTAATTCTTTTGTAAAAAAGGGAAAAATCGTATAGTTTTCGAGCAAATTTAACTGATTTTTTTTTTTTTTTTTAATATAGATTTTTTTTGCAAATAGATTTCAACTTATTTTCTATATACGTTCCATACACAAAATATAGGAAAAATCAAAAATGGTTTGTGAACGGCAGTCCAGCGCGGATCGTGTTGTATTCATGGAACTAATTATAAAAAGGAACTGAAATATCCTTAGAATAGTAAAGTTTCAACTGCAACCGCTATCGCAAGAGCTGATTAGCTCCGGTCGAAGCTTCCGCCAGTAAATTTATATACAAATTGTCTCCGTATTTAAAGGCATTGTTAATGCAAAATATCAGTCATAAATAATGGCAGAAAAAGATTTTAATTTTAACCGGTGTAAGTTTGCTTTTGCGGTAGTCAGGTCCTTCGTTTCTGCCATAGTATGACAACCGATGATGCAATCTGACTGTTTTAGCTCTCAAACTGACACTAGAAAATATTTGTGAGAAAATATTTCCATGAATAAGACGCTTAAATAAGACAAAATTGTCTATTCAATTATAGTGGTGGGAAGTTTGCCCCGGTGGTATTTTGAAACTATAGATCCGATTTTAGAAAATCAGCCGCCACCTTGTGACAACCTCCTCAGTTACTTCACTCGCTACTGGTAGACAGTACACTATATGTCTCCTCCTCTTTATTCATAACTCCATTGTTGTATTATCCTACCATAACCCCTCAAGTTCTATTCAAAGTTTACGCACAACCCAACACGAACGCGAGAAAAAAAAAATCATTGCCCCGCATCCCACCCGAAACCAGAAATCTAAGAAAATCCATATATCTATAATTTTAATTAATTTTTAACTCATAGGCTATCAAAGCCTGAGAGCTAATGTGCGCGCAGGTTCTGTATGTACGTAACGCTATAACTCTTGATAGAAATATCCGATTTGCTTCAAAATTTGTATACCGGTTTATTCTGATAAGGCGCTTCACTGATTAGATTTAGAGGTACATTGGTTAAGTATAAAAGTGGGAAATGGGGAGCTAACCTCCCCCCCCCCTTAACTTAGCTAAATGTGTTTTTCATGCAGAATTATCCGATTTGCTTGAAATTTGATATACAAGTTTATTCTTATAAAGCGCTTCCCTTATTAGTTTTGGAGGTTCTTTTTTCTCATTTGAACTACATTCGTTTGTATTATAACAAAAAAAAAACGCTGCCTTTTACTTATTATTATTTATAACCGTTTTGCTCAAAAAGAGTGAGTTCTATTTTATGAATAATAGAGATAAATAAGGATATAATATACAATTAGTGTGAATAGCCTGTGAACTCAATGCTATCAGTTTAACTGGGCAATTTTCTTTTTTCAATTAATTTTCAGCAGTGAAATTACGCCCGAGCTTATTGAATATTAAATACGTAAACTGAATATTAAATACTTGAATATCACATTGCTAACTAAGTGAGTGGTAGCAAAGCACAGTGAGTGGTAACAGCAAACAGAGTGAAAAATGTCCAAGCCGGGAATCAAACCCGGTTCCTTGAAATAACACTCCAATGCTCTACCATTTGAGCTACGAGGACAATACCCAACCTGGCATATTTCACTTACATATGTCGGTAAGGCGATCAATTTTCATCTTGCGCTGCGGCTGTAAATGCCAGGCTAGGTATCGTCCTCATAGCTCAAATTGCAGAATATTGGAGCGTTATTCCAAGGATCGCGGTTCGATTATCACCTTGGACATTTTTAACTCTGGTGGTTTTACGTTTAGTAAGCAATGTGATAATTCACGTATTTAATATTCTAAGAAAATCCTATTGCAATTTTAGAAAAATTTCTATAATTGTATCGCTAGTATCAATTTTATTTTTTGTAGAAAAATGAACATGTAACCACTCATTCATATTCAAATATATTGTTTTTTATACGAAACAAAACTGTGGACTTTCTTTTGAAAAATCCGGTTAAGCCGAAACCTACCCACAAGAGTCATAATCCAACCAGAAACTATCCCAAATCCGAAATGGTTACAATAAACTTCACCCGCCACGAAAAAGATTAGCCCCATACCCGCCCAACCTGAGCACAGTCGGATCGGGTGCAGGTAAAATCAGGTTACGCGACCCGATGCATGACTCTGCCGGTAGCCTATGTTTCTCAAAATACTGTATATTTTCGCTTAGACGATAAAGTTGAGCACAGTTGCCAGTTGAGCGTGTTTATTTAATCTGTAATTAAATAAAGCGAATATTACTATTTCAAAAAAAAGTGACAGCAATCAAATAATTTGAACACCCTCCCCCACCCAACCAACAACCCTAAATACCGTTATTTCCGGAGTATTATCCGCAAAACAAATAAATTTAGAAACAGACAGTGTATTCCATAAAATGTATTTATTTCTACGTGTTCCATGTACTGACTTGGAACGGTAAGCGTCTAGACCCGATCACGGAAGATGTCAGCGGAAAATTTTAAAATCTAAATTCAATAGATCAGTTTCAACCGATGTCACACCCAAGGCATCAGTTTGGCAACCTCGTGATTGTTTTTTGTTTGCCTCCCAAATTTCCTGGGTTTCTCCACTGTCATTGGTTGAGTGCAAAAACATCGGTGATTTTGATTGGTTGGGGGGAAAATTGGTGGGCATGTGGTCACGTGGTTGAAACTGATCTATACCAGAAAAATTTAAAAGCTAAATTCCACAAGTTTAATGCATCGATCCGCAAGTGGGGTCGGGCAGGGGTGTTGAATACTTTAGAAGACCGCTGCGGATTCGCGATCATTATAGCTCTCGGCAGAGGTCGGGAGTGGGTGGGCTGGAAGACCGCCTCTACTTCGCCGAACAGACTGTCCTTTGGCTTCGTTCCAGGGTTGACAGTTTAACACGTTCACGCCGGCGCGGTGGGTCACACTCGACTGTCTCAGAGTTGTCAAGTCTCCGGCTTTTTGCACACCACTGTTATTTTAGAGAAAATGCTGTTCCTTTAAATCGCTCAATTGTTCTAATTAACCCTCCGTCTACCAGACGGGTCCAATGGGCCCGATGGGTACATTCGAAATATTTATTCTAACCAGAAATTTCTTTAAAATAAACTAAATGTGTAAACCAGACAATAATGAGTTAAGTAAATAAGTTCCATAGTTTTAAATAAGAATTCTGATGTGCAATATTTTTATAAAACTTGAGTAAAATTTTCGGTAGTTCTAGGGTGAAATAAAACAACATTTTATGTATTAAAATACTAGTATCCAAAAAGCCGGAGACTTAGCAGCTCTGAGGCAGTCGAGTGTGACCCACCGCGCCGGCGTGAACGTGTTAATCCCCATTTTTATTCCGAAATTACGAACTTATACCGTAGATTTTTAAAGAATAATTTTTACTTTAAGTAATCACGAAGTATTTGCCATTCATTAAATTAAAAAAAAAACTGTTCGTATCTTCTGGTATGAACTGAAAATTTTGGAATAAAAATAGAGGCCAAACTGGCAATTTCAGAGTTGCCAAGTCTACGGCTTTTTGCACACCACTATAATCTTAGAGAAAACGTTGTTCTTTTAAATCGCCCAAATATTTCAATTAAATAAATAAATATTTTCTGTATTAAAATACTGGTATACAAAAAGCCAGACACTTGGTAGCTCGGCTACCCTGCTTCGTTCATTAACTCGTTCGCTTTCTGGTTCAAACTTTTTTACAAAACCTAACATTCGAGTCTACTTACTAGGGAAGGGCAAGAAGTGTTACGCGCCTATTTTGACGAGACTGGTATCGTTGGAAAGATCTGGTCGTGGGAAGTAAAAACTCAATGAAACTAGCCGTCGCAAATCAGCCGTTTTCCAGATATCTGACAATTTATGTCACGCAGTTTGTTTATGTATTATAATGTATTTTTGTTGTAACATTTGTTATGCCGTTAAATTTATAATTTTTACTGTTAAATGGCTTCCTGCACACCTGTATATAGAAGTCCACCAGTGTGCACTACAAATGTCCAGCATCAACAAACATGCAGACATCACACGAAACAATACCTTTACAAGGCTACCATTGGGGACTATTTTTTAATTCATTTCGCACCACTTTCTCAAATAAAAATTTATCACACGTATTTTGACAACGTGTGCAAGAGAAATGCGCTACAAAATTTATTTTTTCAAAAATAGTGGTGCGAGTAGAATATAACAGTACTCGCCCCTGGCAGCCCTGCATTTACAGCCGTTAACTTATCTTATTTTTTTTTTCAAATTTTTTTTTTATTCATATTTAATTTCTGAACATAAGTAACATAAATAAGTTAACAGGATGCCATTTAACAGCAAAAAATATAAATTTAACGATATTACAAATGTAACAGCATAAATACATAGTAATAAATAAATTGTGTGACATAAATTGTCAGCTATCTCGAAAACGGCTGATTTGCGACGGGTAATTCCATTGAGTTTTTTACTCCCCACGACGAGATCTTTCCAACGATACCACTCTCGTCAAAATCCGCGTGTAACACCGCCTTTGCTTGCGCTGAAATTTTCTTGGGAACAAAAAAAGTACAATTTTGAAACTCTTTTAACACTATTTCTACCACGATTTTGTGTATACCTATTTCTACGAAAAGGTGTCTTTTGACGCCTTTGCGTTTGAATGCAGATAATTGCCAAAATTGTTGGGATTTCAAATTATCAATTAAATGTAGATAGTTTGAGCAATATATTTATTAATACATTGGAGCGTATTTATTAGAGATTATTTAATCAAGTTAAAAATTCTAGCTTAATTTAACAATTCTCAATATATATATATATACATAAATGTAATCAAACATGTTTTACGTTAACAGAAACAACAATTAAAAAATATTATCTTATTCATTTTTTTTATTTTAATTAGAAAAGAAAACGTTTTAATATTATTAACTCAACAAACATGCAGTCACATGTGTAAAAAATCAATCTTTGTAACAACAACAACAACAGTAATCATAAAAACAGCAGTATAATAAAATTCTTTCTTTGTTCAAAACCATAATTTTTACACGATGTTTTCTAAATGAAAACAAAATTCATGTGTATTGAACTCAGTACCAGGTTTGAGAACAAAGTGGGTTTTCAAATTTTTAGAACTAGTTGCTGCAATGATCTACGCTAAAATGCAACATGGCGGAAAACAAGTGAATATCAGAGTTATACAGCAACTCCTGTATTTCCCGTTACAACTGAAATCAGGATTCTCTAATCTGATTATAATTGATATGATGCTGTAAAATGGTGTTGATATTTATATGTAAAATTGTTTAAAATTAGAAATTATGAAATCCTTAGAAATTAGAAATTATGAAATCCTTAAGGTGTCAAAAGACACTTCATGATAGAAATAGGTATGCCATATGCGTATTTTTAGAACCAGGATGAGCTGGAGGAAAATGATATCGCTGAATTAATTTAACAAATATTGTACGAAAAGTCAAAAAATTAATTGTGGAGAAATGATTAAATTTAGAGAATAATTTTAAGTTAAAATCCGAAAGGTGTCTTTTGACACCTCTTGGTAGAAATAGTGTTAAATTAATTATGATTAAATTGGACTTCGTTTGCTGTTTACAATTTGTCGTTTTGTGTAGTTGGACATTCTCTTTTTATTATTCCAAAAATCTACAATTGTTTTCATGTAGCAATATATACCTTCTTTAATCGGTTATTAAATATCGCAAATGTTATTAATTACCATATCGTCTAATTATCAACACTGGTATTGACCTATAACGAAAGAAATGATCGAATCCAAAGGGCTTTTTTAAATAAAAAAAAAGAGTTCTGCGTATAAATAAATACTATCTTGAAAACAAATGCGGTCTGGAGATGTTAAAGTATCGGGAGAAAATCGAAAGTAATTTCCTTTAAATCAGTGGGAGTAATTCGTCATTTTGTTTCCCTCTGTCTCTCCAACAACTTGAGTAGAAACCACATTTTCGTCTCCTCCTCTTTCATTTTACGATTCCATTCCCTTTTAACTTCCATCTCTTAACGTCTCTCTATCCTCAAAAGACAGCTAGCTGCAGTCGAATAACAGAAGATCTAATCAAATAAAATCTCAATTGTTGTTTATCATTACCCTTTAGAATATCAAATAATCAAACTTTTAAAATCGTAAAAATTATTTCCGTAATAATATTCCATTTCTATATTACCTTCGTATATATGTATAATATTTTTTATCTTCAGTTATTTCTGTATTTATTTTTTCTGAATTTATTGTGTACGGTAGACCTTTTTTTTTTTTTTTTTTTTTTGCATTTTTTAGCTTGTTATGACTAATGCAAAGATAAAACCGTACTTGTTATTTGTGGAAATCAAGGTAATTGGGCCTGATGATTCATTCTGCTTTGGTTCCACCAATAAATCCATTTTTCCAAGCTTTTTCTGTATTTTTAATTCTTTGTTTGCACTTGTTATATATACTTGTCGCACACACATACACAGACACACACACACACACACATATATATATATATATATATACTTATTACATATGCATATATAAGTAAATATATATATATAGAGAGAGAGAGCGCGAGAGAGAGAGGGGGTTGGGGGGATTGATGGAAATGTTTTATACCGTACAGCAGGTTTGACCCACTGCAGGTTCCTTCTAGTCCATTTTTTAAATACCAGCATTTGTGAAGAAAATTTTTCGTGCCAGGATTTTATACAACATTTGCAACGAAAATTACGTTCAGGGTGTGTGTATACACAATTTGTAAGAAAAATCAAAAAGAAGATTTTTCTTAGAATAAAGCTGTATTCAAAAAACGGACAGAGTTGGAAGTCCTGCCAAAGACTTTATTTCATTTATTTATTTATTTATTTTGCTGATAAGCATAAGATGAAAGCATATTATTAAGCTTTTCTACTAGCCAAGCCATTTATGGCAATAATAATAATAAGTGGGTTTATTTTTTTTTCTCTCGAAAAAGTAAGTTTTCCATTTGCAGTCGTAAGCTGCTATGCTTACTGTAAATAAAGTTAACCCCTTAACACTTCTAAGAGAGGTATTATATTATGTAAAATATATGATTTTAAACCCTAAAAGCCACAACGGAAGAGTTTTAGAATGAAATTTTGCTTTTATAATGTGCGTGAAAAATGCTTTTACATACTATTTGCAAGTAAATTTGTTCATAAATCCTCGTGTCATTGAACCATTTCAACAATTTAGCAAAGAAATACTTTGTCACTGTTAGGGTTAACAGTCTCGCCTGTACACCATACGTGTAAGAAGAGTTTGCTTGCTCCGTTACTCAAAGCTATACAATATCACTAATTTTTAATTATGATATTCGGATTATTTAATGTCGGAAAATCTTCTATTAAATAAAAGGAATATTTTAGTTCACAAAAAGTGGTGTTCCGCCCATATTTTTAGTTTATTGTGTCCAAAAAAGATAAATGTTAAGGGATTAAAAAAAGTATTTTTGTTTTATTGTGTAGTTACTTTATTTAATAACCTAAAAGATAAGATAGTTAACCCATTTATGCCTGAATTTTTGTTTTCTCAAATTTGTCGGTAAAATCACTTTAAAATGTTGCAAAATTTATGGAAAAATACTAAAAAAATTATGTTAAAAAATTTTTTCTACTTATTTTATAAAATGTAAACGTACTAAATGTGGGAATATCCATATGTGGAAAAATGCATAATCATATGTTTTGTCTAAATTTATATAAAGTAAGCTTTTAAATTGTATATTATATACTATAATTAGTGTTTTTTTTAACACAATTTAAAAACTGAGTTTTTCTTTACAGGGGCCCCACTGGTCTGTTTTTGAATACCGGGAATTCCTAAGAATATTTTTCGTTGTAGATCATTTCAACGTTTGCAATAGAAATAATCTTTGTAGTGCGGTTCTACAAAATTTGCAAGAAAAACCTAAAAAGTTTTTTTTTCATGAAAAAAGTGGTTTTAAAAATAAACCACTTTTTGAAAATAAAATCTCAGCCTTACACTCATAGTAGGATATTTTGAAAAGAAAACGATCGCAAAGAAAATTTTTTGTAAATTTTGGTACGATTCAATATAAAGACAGTCATTAGGCCTGAGTCAAAGGATTAATAGGACTCATTTAAAAAATAAAATATTACAGTAATTTCCGGTATGTATCCCGCGTATCAAATAAAAAAGTTTTGGACAAGAAATTTGACATAAAATAATAAGGTCAAATAAGTACTAGATACATAGGGATGCTTTAGATTTATTTAAAAATGCTGCTACAGGTATCTGAGATTAGAGATAGAAGAGGATCTTAGAATGGATATCTAAGTTTCTGGCTCTAAGCGTGTTTATTTGATCTGCCGCAGATTATACTCCAAAACTTAAGATATCTAAAAGCATAGTTGTCAACTTTTACGAGTTATTGTTACACTATTTTAGAATACATGCTTCACTTTATTTAATCACAGAAATTATGCGATTAAATAAAGAAGTGACTACTAGTCGAAAAAATTGCATAAAAAAGGCGTAAAAATTGGAAGCTATGTAAAAGCAATGCTTCATAAGAGCATATTAAAAAGGTCTCTAACAGAAAGCACATAAATTGATAGATTATAATTCGGTGAGTTAAAGTTTAATCAAAAGTAACGGAATAAAAATTGAAACAAAATAAATAACTATAATTTAATCCTCCGAGTAACAGGTTTTAATCTTTGATGACCGTTTTTGGATTGTGTCTGATTTGAATCAGAAATTTAATTCTATTAACCCTTTCAGGGGCAAGGTACTTCTATTCTTAAAATGCCGAAATGAGTGGATGATACCAGAATTTACAAACAAATTTATTTAAAAATAAGCAAAAGTTTTGTTCACATACTTAGTACAAGGAAAATTTTCATTCCATTTTTCTTTAGCCAATGTGGCGTTTTAGGAATTAAAATTAGGTGGTCCAAAAATGAACCACCACCCTTGAAGGTGTTAAATGTAGCTGCTGGCTGGGTGGTGTCTATTTGATTCCATTTACTGAGTTTGTATTACGCGTTGCTGCCAAACTTTACACTTTTTTTCTACCACTAAAATTTAAGAGAGATTTTTGTCTTCTTTAATCGTGAGATTTTGACGATTAAATAAGACAACATTAACTATAAAATTTTAGTGATTAGAAGAAAGGATAAAAGTTGGCAGCTATGTATCATGTTTTTCGGTTTATTTTAAACATGAAAAATTTCAAAAACAAAAAAATATGGTCAAAAAAGAACTCAATGGTACTAGAAGGGTTAAAACTATCTTTGAAATTGTGGAATAATATTTTACCTCATGATACATACGCAGGGCTGCCATAGACGACTATTTTTTAATTATATGTCGCATCATTTTTTAAAAACAAATTTTTTTAACATACACTTTGACAGCATCTGCAAGAGAAATATATTATAAAATTATTTTTTTTAAATAGTGGTGCTAAAAGAATATAAAAATAGTCTCCTGTGGTAGCCCTGATACCGAGTATACTCGCGTATATGGTGATCCCTACATTCGAGAAAAAATATGTTAAATGCCAGTATTTCTGACTAGATACCTTCACCTTATTTAATAAAGGAAGATTTTGGCAAATTCAACGAAAATAACTTTTTTTAAATAATGGTATTCAGTATGTTATTGCTCTCAAATTTGAGGTCAGCTTATAAGCGAGAATATACGGTAATTTGCTTTTGGAAATGTCAATTTTCATCTCATAATAAAGAAACAATTCTAAATTAGAAGGAATTATCTTAAATTAGGGCAAAAGAAACATATTTATTTATTTGTTCTTTAATTTTACATTGATTTAAATATTTTTTCTAGCAAAAAAATCTGACAATTTTATTCTAAAAATTAAGGAGGGTGTACTTTCAGTGGCACATACAAAGAGAGGGGAGGGTGGTTCCAGGGTATTCCTATTTTCGAATAGAAATTGTACCTTATTTAATGGTACATTTAAAAAGGCGAACATTTTTATTTGAAAATACTGGTAGCCTGGAACGCCCCCTCCCCTCTTGTGTGCGCTACTGCATACTTTGAAATGAACAATTATTTTTAAAAATATTAATGGGTATAATGTTTCTTTATTTTATATCTAACTAGTTAAAATACACTGCTCAAAACAATTTGAGCTCAGTTGTGTCATTCCTTCATGGTGTTGCAATTTTCACAAACATGAGTCCAATATCTTTCTGCTATTAAATAAAGCGAAAGATTTTACTCCAAAATTGTGGTTAACCTGGACGCGCCCTAATGAAACATTAACCCTCCGTCTACCAGACGGGTCCAATGGACCCGATGGGTACATTCGAAATATTTATTCTAACCAGAAATTTCTTTAAAATAAACTAAATATGTAAACCAGACAATAATGAGTTAAGTAAATAAGTTCAATAGTTTTAAATAAGAATTCTGATGTGTAATATTTTTATAAAACTTGAGTAAAATTTTCGGTAGTTCTAGGGTTAAGTTTGTATCAAAGGTACTGCTATACAATCTGTAATACACTGTTCAAAACAATTAAAGGATATTGGGGTTGTGGATGGACCTTGTGACTGGGGCATTGTTTAGATGATTGATACATGATCGAAAGACATGGTAGGCTATGCGAGAAGAAAATTACACATGTTTGACAGAAAAAATGCATTGTATTGAGCATTTCGGTACAAAAGGAAAAAAAAGCGCAATTTGTGCATAGGGAAAAAAACTAATAAAAACGGTGTTTCTTTCAATGAAAATCGTTTTTAGTAGGGGGTATGGTTTCCCCGGACGGCCAGTAAGGTTGAAAATCTTTGAGGCATGGAGTCAATGAGGCTATTATCCCGTTCGGGACCATGGGTGCATATATGCACCCTCAAACAGTGCCTACAGCTCTTGAGTTTGATACCAGTAAAAAAGAAAAGTAAATTGATTTTATTTTATTACTACATTTTCGTCATTTATAAAATTAAGTCAAATAATTAGCAAAAAGTAGCAAACGAATAAAATTCGTGTAAAAGATGCTGGTCCTGAACGGGTTAATGAGGAGCTGGGGTACTCTGCCCCCTCCTCCGGAAGAGCTCTTTCCAGTTCTTGGAGAGTTTGTGTGTGTGTGGGGGGGGGGGGGGGGTAGGCGGCTTACAACTCGTCTGCCTAGAATGTCCGAAACATGCTTTATTGGGTTCATTTCCGGAGAACACTCTGGCCTTTTCATTCGTATGGTTCCTTCCTCGAAAAGGAAATCATCCACCAAATGAGCACGATGTGGCCTGCAATTGTCGCCTATTAACATAAAGTCATCTCCAATTGATACAGCGTAAGGGACTCCAATAGGTCTGAGGATCTTATCTCTATATCTCTGACCGGTCAGAGCTATGTGTCGAATGATGGGAGGTCGGTTCACCCATCAGTGGAGATACCAGCATAGATCATTACTCCTCCACCGTCAAATCTGACCCTTTCTTGTACGAATGCAGGATTGTTTCTAGTGTCACGTTCTCTCCAGATAAAAATACGCCCATTATCAGGATGAACAGTAAAACGGGACTCGTCAGAGAAAAGAATATTGCGCCATTCATTTCTCCTCCAGTTCACATGCTCTGTTGCCCACTCCCTGCGAGCGCCAGGGGGACATACTGTTAACGTAAAACATACCATTGGTCAGCGAGCATACAGACCTACAGCGTGGAGCCGGTTTCGGACAGTTTGAGTAGAAACTGTGGTGCCAGCAGCCGAAAAAAGTGTTGTTGAAGAACAGCGGCATATATTTTGGTGTCTTCGAGCCGTCAGCGTTAAGTATCGATTGGGCGTTGTTGCAAGTCTACTACCTTGACCTGATCTTCGGTCTGCACTTTCAGTCTCCAAAAAACGGTTCCAGATCCTTGAAATCTTACATTGTGAAGTTCCAGTGCCTTCTGCTACTTCGGTTTGTGTTTAGCCCCCTTTAACCGGCCAACAACTCTTCAAGCTTCTGATTCGGTTAAATGACTTCGTTGAGGCATCGCACACATCGAAAAAAAGCATTTACTGAATATCGATCATTGTTTTCCGCTTTGTCTTTCAGTAAGTTTAAAGCCAAATTTCATTCGCTGCCCCTAAAGCATCGTTTTTGACGTCAAACTCAAAATCTGCATGCTCACGAAGTTTAAAAATGAGAAAAATTTGCATTTGTCATTCTCTTCTTCCATTTTCTACAAAAAAATTTCGCCTAATGTAAAAATCTAGGCACCAGCGGGCAGTCTCTCACCACTAATTTTTATTAGATTTCTTCGCTTGTCGGAATTTTAATTTGAATGATCTTTTTCTTTTGAAAAGGTGCGTACAGTCCTACGAATTTCCAAAGAATCTTGAACCACTATTTAGGATAAGTTAATTTCTTATTCCAACATCAATGGCAGAATTTGTAATCACAGAGTTCAATCATTGAACTATTAATGCTTCGCAGCTATTAAATAAAGTAAAAGTTCTATTAAAGAGTGCGGCAAAAGTGCATCCACTCTGTTTTACCTAACTGTTTGTTATTTATAAATAATGCTAGTATTACGCTATTTAAAATACTTTATATTTTGTGCTTTAAGCATTGTCAAAAAATATTAATAATGTGATACTGGTTAATGTAATATTGCGCTTAATATAATAATTTGCTTTGTAAATTGATTCTTCCAAAACAGCATGCTTGACCAGTGTTGTCAGTGGACTATATTTTTTAATTCAGTTTTCTAGATTGGTTCCACTTTTTTGTAATGGTAAAATTCGCTTTATTTAAGGACATACTAATTAAGCCGAAAACAAGGAGAAATTTACCATTTCAAAAAAGTTGTACCAATTAAGAAAGCTTAATTTAAGAAAAAGTAGACTACTGGCAACACTGTGCTTGACTGGCATTTTTCGGTCTAAATTAGTAATGATAAAATTTGAAATAATTTTTTCCAAAGAAACTTCACAAGATCATTTCCATTCGTCTAATATTTTTCTATTATTTCCTTTTCATAAATATTATTTTACAGCGTTCTTTTATTTTTGTTATTATTATTATTACAATCGGCAAAAAACACAGTTAATATTTTTTTCCTAGATAAATAAATGTTAGGAAATCTAGAAAAGGTTATTTTTTATTTACGCATCCGAGAAAAATAATTCTTTTCCCATTTTAAAAGAATCAAACTTCTTTCATTTCACAAAATCAACGTCTTTTGAAATGGATTGAAGTGATTTCTCATCTTTTCCATTAATGTACATTGAAGTTGACTTTTAAAAAAGGAGATCAGGTTCTTTTTTACCTCAAGGGACTTATTGCTACTTTCATCTTATTGCCTTTTATTGGATTTTTCACCGGAATCCCCATGGAATAGCCGATCAATGCATGCAGCTATATTTACAATTTCTATGACTAATCTCCTACAAAATAGTAGGGAAGGAAAAAAGTTCTCCTAAATCCCTCTTTTTCTAAAAGGAATTGAAACAAAAAATATAGTCTGAAATTTTATGATGGGGCTTCCAAATCTTTTTGGCTTTAAATCGTTTGTCACCATAGTTTCTGAATAGTAGACTTTGACTTATTTAATCGCAAAGTTTCTATCATTTAATAAAGCAAACTATTCTATTTTAAAATAGCGATAGCTTTGTGGACCGAGAGGCAGATTTTAGGAGCTCCTTGTTTATGAAATAAATTGTTTTAAATGAGTTGAGTATAGTATCCAAGATTTCAATAATACTCTCAATGTTAGTATGACAAGAAGTAATTTTTTTAAAAAATCTCTATATCAGGGTTATACGATTCTTACTTTTTAGCTCCACTATTTCCGAATAGAAATTCCCATCTTATTTTATTAAAAAAAAGCAGAAATCGTTCAAATTCTGCTATTAACTCATTAAGGACCAGCATGTTGTACAGGAATTTTATTCAGTTCACACCACTTTTTGTTAAACACTTACTTTTACTTTAAGAATCATTGAAATGTGTTAATTAAATAAAGCAAATTTTACTTTTCTCTTTTACTGGTATCAAAAAATTTTTAAAAACCACAAATATAATGTTGCGAAAACGCAATTAATCGTCTTTAATGGGTTAACTCATTAAAGCCGGTTGGCAAGAAAACTTGCCATGTAAGGCAAACTAAACTTTTAAATTTCAATACCAGCATTTTAGTTTGGAAATTTTCACATTTTATCTAATCTCAAATTTTGAGCGATTAAATAATTCAAAATTACAATGTTGAAAAATCTGGTGTCGAAGAATTAAAAGAAGTATAAAAGAGACGACTCGTCTTTAATGGGTTAACCCTTTGCACTCGAGAGCTCCGGTGCGGAGACATAATCTTCCTTTGCAAAATTTCTTTTTGGCGTGAGTAATAAAGGAGAGTAAAATGTAACTTATTTAATCAGAATATTTTTGAAATTGTGTACTTGAACGAAACTTCTTTTAAAAAAGTGGTGCCGATCGAATAAAATTTGTGTAAGAGACGCCGAGCGCAAAGGGTTAAATAACGTGAAGATAACTATTCGGAAACACGCCAATCTTTATGGCTTACAAGGAGAGGACACGAGATTGGGGACACATAATCTGGCAACCCTTGTGCAATGATAGAGTATAGTTAGTAGATAAACATATCACAAAAATAAAGCGCAATATGCAAGGGGGTAATAAAATACAAACCCCAAAGTCACCCAATTTTAATGCTTTAGTACATAATCGGATAAATTACACGCTTTTGAGCGGCCGAATGGTATAGTTGGCAGAGCACCAGACTTTTAAACTTTCACTTTCGGAACTTTGTGGGTTCGATACCCCACGATTTTTCTTTCTCACAGGCAAAATAATGATTAATTATTTTCGAACTACAATAAAATATATATTATGTGTATTATTATTTAAATTTAAGCTAAATATAAATAAAAACATGCTTCTGCGCGCACATATGTATAATTTATTTACAGCGAAATTGCAATTTTATTGCAGTTTTATGGATATAATGGAAAGTAACAAAAAAAGTACATAATTTGAATTCCTCAAACGGCAAAATATTTATATTTTTCACATTTATTTATAGTTTTTCATACAAATAAACCTATATTCTTCCCAGTGAAATCAATTAAAATGTGCTGTATAAAATTAACATATGGTATTTTAACTTAATCTTTTCCAACGCTTAACAAGCTAAAATTTTTATCAATTTTCCATTTTTTTTAAATATATATATATATATATATATCGTGATCTTATGCTTAGAATTAGAACAAGTGTTTTCCACAATAAAAAATCTTTTCATGGGCATTAATATTTATTAATAACGTTAATTTGCAGCTTTTTTTTTTTTTTTTTTTTTTTTCAAAACATGTATTCTATTGAAAATAAACAGGGTGGGTTTAGATGGTTACTCTTGTTTGTGTTAAAGTTTTAACAACCATCTACTGCAGACCGAATAAGTACGGCATTTTGTTTTTAAAGTTTTGCGGAGATTAGACGTAGTTCTTTAGTGTAGTGTCGTAATTAAAATGAAAAACATGTCTAGTAAAAAAATTTCTAAATTTACAAATATTGAAGAATGTGTTTCAGAAAACTCAATTCGTATCGAATAAAAAGTATGGTTGGGGTCAATCCTGGAGATCTGCCATCTGTCATAGCTCTGCCATTCAGCCGCTCAGAAATGCGTGTAATTTATCCAATTATGTACTAAAGCGTCAAAATTAGCCCATTTTAGGCCAAGCATAGAAATTTTATAAAATGCGGTATTATTTTCAGTGAAATATGCTTAAATTATCTTCATTAAGGCAAAAAAAAAAGTTTCGCGCGTGAAAAGGGATATTTTATTTGAGAAATAAAATGCATTCGGCATTTTCATGCATTCGGTCAATGGTGCGCTAACGCACCATTAAATTTAAAATTAATATATTTTTTTAATTTTTTATGACATTTGTTTTATTATTATTTTATTTACAGAACTAGAAACTTTAATCCATTATAAAAACATATGATTAATCTCAAGTGGAATTATTATACATTTTCAAAAGTCGAATTTGTCAATAGCCGTTTCAATATTTAAAAAACTAGCGTATTTTGATAATTTCTCAACAAGAAGGGTTTACTCCAAATGAATTACTGATATTTTATAGATGTCTCGAGAACCTTAAAAAAAAAAAACAGAAAAATAAAATTAGTAAAAAATAGTTGTCACAGTGTTAATAAAAAAAACATTAATTGAAATGGTGCGTTTACGCACCTTTGGCCGAAAATGGCTTAAGTGACTTTGGGGCTTGTTTTTTAAGACCCCGTTTCATATTGCACTTTATTCTTGAGATAGGTTTATCTACTAACTATAACATACCCCATCATTGCACGAAGGGTCGCCAGGTTCTGTGTCCCCAACCTCGTGTTCTCTCCTTGTTAGACTCCCAATAATTCCCCTGTTACAGGACGTAGGCTGTGTCAAAAAAATAATTTTATTTAATTGAATTGATTTAACCTGTAAAAATGCAATCAGGGACATTATTTCAAATGAAAATCAAATTTCAAATTAATTGCTTAATAGGAGCAAAGGCCAACATAGTGAAAAAGATTCCATGCCGCGAGTCGAACCCGGGCCATCAGTATAGCGCACTGACATTCTACCTTGTGCTGTGTTTTTAGCCTTGCCAACATGTAATAGTGAGAAGTTCAAGGCTTTTGAAATATTGTATGCAAGGCGAAATTTTCTCTCTGGAAAAATTTCCAAGTAGAAGAGAAGGTCCAAATACCGGCTACTAGGTGTTCTGAGAACTATCGCCGCAGCGCAGCCTAGCGGCGATAGGGAGAGTTTGTAACATTAATTGAGAGAAGAAAGTTACGAAAAGTACGTCGTTGAAGTCTGTCTCATTTACAAACAGTAAAAGCAAAAGGCTCGAAGCGACGTAATCTGGTACATCAAAAGTTTTTCAGATATGTGTTTCTCATTTTTTAATAATATATTGATGGTATATTGGCTTGCATTGTTGATTAAGTTATTTTCTAGACATATTTAGCTCTCAATTGCCACGCGCACATTATTGGTATTTTATTATATGAATAAGTAATACCTGTTTTAACTTAAACATAGCAGTGGTCCGAATACCGGCTACCTAGAGTGGTCTAAATACCGACTAGCCGATATTTGGACCTCTCTCGGTTGCTCTGCTTGAAGGGGAGGAAAATAAATTAATTTAAATCGTTCCATAATTAATAAATTAATTTAAATCGTTCCATAATTAATAAATTAATTTAAATGGTTCAGAAATAGTTCCAGTCCATTTTGCAATATGTAAAATAGCAACTGCGGCCGTGATTCTTCAGGAGCGACACTAGTTACAGGACTACGTCACAAAAAAGCGTTGAAAGACACTCCAAAATTGTGTGCAATAAACGTGAAGAGAAATAAAATATAATGACGTAGGAAAACAGGAGAAAAGGGCAGAAATTGGATTTTAATCCCTTGAAGGGCACCGATAAAATACCACTTAATTTTAATTCCCAAATGCCACATTCACACCAGAATTTAGGAACTAAATTTCATTTCATATAATGTGCGCGAACAAAAGCTTTTACTTAGTTTCATATAAAGTTGTTCATAAATACCGGTGTACATCCAATATTTTAACATTTTAGCAACAGAAGTGCTTTGCCTCTGAAAAGGTTAAAAAAGTAAAAAATTAAGCTATCCAACAGAGGAAGATATGACGCAATTTGTGTCTTCTGCATGGGTGCATTCTCTACGGACAATAATGAGGGATGGTATTCTGGGTTCAGTGTTAAGAATGCGATATGTGGACCTATAGCGACTGCACAGACGCAGAGAGTGATATTGTTTGTGATTTTTTCAGATAAAATAATTCCCATTTCAAATAGCAAGCTTTATTTTGTTTTACACGTTAAAAAACAAAACTAGAAACATAATGGAAAGAAAACTGTGAGAGATGTTCCTTAAGAATTTTACAAATTTGACAAAAATGCTTCTTTACTAAAACTTTCGTATTTTTTCTGTGCATAAGAAATGTTATTAATGAGTAAAATTCATTAAAATAATATTCTTATTGCTTAATAATTGTCATTAGTTCTATTTGTATGATCTTTTGGAAAAAAAAAACTTAGGTAGCCGGTATTTAGACCCCATTTTCAAAACTCAAAATTTGAAGACTTTCGGAATTTTGCTTTTTATAAACAGAAAACGCTTTTTAAACTGATTTTTTTCCTTTGAACAGTTGTAAAACATGTCAAGGTACCCAGTTGTCACCTTTTTCTTTTACTAATTTTGAAAATTGTATGATCTATATTGAAAACAAAAGTGGCAGCCGATATTTGGACCTTTTCCTCTATTAATATAGGGACATTATTATCAGCATAATTTGAACTTTAACCTCTTCAAGACGGACGTCATTTGACAACAGTTAAATTTTTAATACCAGTATTTCCATGTAGTGATTTTTGCCTTATTTTCCAAGAATTATGTGACTAGACAAGGCAATGATTACGACTTAAATATTTTGGTATTAAAAATATAAGCAGTATACGTACACTATATGGGACTTATACGTGCCACCTGTCCTGGAGGGGTTAAATTGAATACATTGGCGCCACACTTATGTGCATTGTACGGTAATTATTTTTAGTACCACCATTACTGAATAGAATTTTTCGCCATATCCCTGAATCTATAGAGCGAATATTACTCTTCAGAAAAAGTGGTAACGAAAAATAATTACCGTACATCGTGTATAAGTGAGAAGTCACTATAAAGTAAGCAGACTAAATAGCTACTAAGCGTTAATGAATAATTGCCAAGTCTGCCAATTTTTGGTTACCTCTTTTTATATACAGATATAGTTGCTTTACACAATCGCAGATTTCTATGATTAAATAAAGCGAATATTTATGAATCAGTGGCAAGCAAATATCTGTAGACCGGGACAACTATGTACGTTAAATACACTTTTAAAGTATTTAAAAGAATAATAATAAGAAATTTAAAAGAGAGAGTATATTTTTATTGTATTTCTCAGTAATAATATTAATCACTTGCATTACATTTGACGACTGAGACTCGTCATGCACTTACTTTTCCCAAATGCAAGATGAGGAATCTCAGTAGTCATTCGAGTCAACACTCCCTAGTAGCATTTTAAAATCGTTGAAAATCCAGATATTTCGCTTTAAAAACGTGTTATGTACAATATGTGCTACTATGGAGAACATCCATAGTAGATAATGAAGTTATGAAAGAAGAGGAGGAGACATATAGTGTGGAGTCTACCAGTTGCGAGTGAAGTAACTGAGGAGGTTGTCACAAGATGGCGATCGATTTTTACATCGAATCAACAGTTTCTGATTACAGCCGAAGCAAACTTCCACCAGTAAATTTTGAATAGAAAATTTTGCCTTACTTTAGCGTGCAAAATTTTTTTCACAAATATGCTAAAAATTTCTGTTCGTTTTTACTGGTGGAAATTGGCCCGGGTATTGTCATCTCTTTCACTGACAAGAGGTTGTCACAATATGGTGGAAAAGCAGGTCCTCACTTCCGCTGAAGTAAACTTCCACCAGTGAAAATAAATACATGTTTTTGGCCATAATCATGACTGAAATTCTGTATTAACAAAGCGTTTAAATAAGGAGAAATTTTCTATACAGTTTCCCCGGCGATAATGAGCCCCTGCGAAACCGGTTACAGTTGAAGCTTCACTATTTTAAAGATACGTCAATTCCTCTTTATTCATAGTCCCATGGTTAAAATAGATTAACACGTTCACGCCGGCGCGGTGGGTCACACTCAACCCTCTCGGAGCTACCAATTCTCCTACTTTGTGGCTACCAGTATTTTAATACAGGATCAGGATCACTCTGCCAGGGAGCCAACCAAAAATGGCATAGGCATGAACCCCTGACAGAAAAGTACCCTCTGCGACCTGCAAAACCACAGCTGGGGAATAGCCCAAGAAATACAATGACAAAAAAAAAAAAAAAAAAAAAAAAGTAAAACTCACAAAGAGCGCCTTGGCGCTTGAAAAGTGGTTAAAATAAAACAAAGATTAAAAATCAAAATTTATATTTTATAAACGAAAAATGTTTATTTAGTTCGTTGTAAATAAGACGGAGTCTGTGATAATTTGATTTCGAGAACAGTATCTTACGCATGTTCCAGCTAAGTGTCCGGTTACGAATAAAGTTAAATGAAGTAGGCATCAATGGACATTTACCAAACAGATAATGTTTGACATCACCGATGTTTCCACATAGGCATTTATCACTCTGGCGTTTTCCCCTTTTATAAAGATAACTAGGAAATGCCCCATGTGCAGATATAAAATAGGCATGGACTTGCGAGAAACACAAAAATGAGGTATCCACTTCTTTAATAATACTATGCGTGTCTCTTCCCTTATCGCTATAAGACCATTCGTTCTGCCAAATTTTAATAATATTGCTTTTGTAGAACTGCTTCACAAACGAAACAGGGATTGGAATGTTTATTTCAACATCAAATATACCAGTCTCAGTGACTGATTTGGCAAGGTAGTCTGCGCGCTCATTTCCGACGAAACCAACGTGGGATTTAATCCAGCCTATATTAATAGTTTTATTATGCAATAGTCGTAAATTCGTATAAATATTAAAAAGAATTTCGTCCGTTGGAAAAAGATTTTGAAGTGCTTGAACTGAGGACAAGCTGTCTGTATAAATGTGGAATACACTGCATGAGGAGTCTCTACACCACTCAATTGCGGAATCTAAGGCAGTAAGTTCAGCCTGGTATACCGTATTAAATAATTTAAGTCTAATTCTCTTCTCAAAGATAATATCTTCTTTCAAAAATACCACAAAAGCCGCTCCGACGCCCGTAGGCATCTTAGAACCATCTGTATATAAAACTGGGTGGTTGTACAAAGGGACCTTCTCAGTAATAGCACGTACGAAATTGACATGATGATCATAATAAAAGTAGGGATAGTGAAAAGTATAAACTTTTTTCATCAAACGATCTGTTGAAACATAAACATCTTCTATCCAATCTGAACCATCATTATTCTGAACTTCAAAACACAAAGCCAGTTGTTTTAATTCTACTTCGATTGGAGGAACTCCTGAAAGTACACAAAGTGCCTGTGTTGATATTGTCCGATATGCGTGAATGATAAATAAGAAAAATAGCCTTTGGCATGAGGATAAACGCTTAATTCCGTGGCTCCGTAAATCATTAAACCAAATTTCGTAACCGTAATTAATCTGTTTCTTTAGCACTGAATTGTACCAAATTTTTAGAAACTCAAGTGGTAATCCTTTATCACGAATTCTTGTCTTTTGGGTATTACAAGTAAAATCTTTTATTTTATCGCGGACCATATCGAGATGCTCCAACCAATGGAATCTACTGTCAAGATAAAATCCCAAGTACAGCAAATTATCCTTAACAGATATGCTCCTACCCTGGAGTTTAAAGATGGGTCGACGCTTTCTTGATATATATTTTCCAAAAAGCATTGAAGCAGATTTTTCAACACTAATTGACAGATGTAAACCACTACAGGCTGCAGCAAAGTGGGAAATGCTAGCATTGATGGTATTCTCAAGTGCAGGTCTTGTATCACTGCCTTCAACAATAACAGAGTCATCAGCATAAGAAATAATGTTTTGACTGTGTCGCTTATAAGTTTTGATAATCTTATCAGCAACAATGGTCCAAAGCAGGGGTCCTAAACAGGAACCCTGTGGGCAGCCCCGGAAGATTCTAAACCATCTTATGCCTCTAACAAACTTGAATCCTATGAGACGATGACTGATATAATTCTTTAAAGTTGTTTTTAAATACTCATAAATCGGAAGTTCATCTATTAATTCAGCCAAGATAAACCAATCCATCTCATCAAAGGCTCCAACCACGTCAAAAGAGATGAGCGAACAATATTTGAATTCTGAAAGTGTTTCTTTAATTATTTTCTTTACAGCTGCAAGAGCTGAAATTGTGCTGCGTGATTCTCTAAAACCATGCTGTCCATCATCCAAATATGACATAGATTCCAACATTGTAATGGTTCGGATCTTAACTATTCTTTCAAAAACCTTTGCAATGATAGGAAGAAGTGTTATTGGTCTATAAGATTTTGGTAACTTGGGATCACGGTTACGTTTGCGAAAAAATATTATAATGCCTTTCTTCCAGCGTTTCGGGAAGTGACCAAACTTCAAACAGGTATTGAATAAAGAAATCATAAAAGCTGTAAAATTTTTACAAAGGTTCTTGATAATCAGCGCATCTATCTCATCGTAACCGGGAGCCTTATTATTTCCTTGTCGACTAATAGCAAAAAATAATTCTCTTTTAGTAATTGGAACAAAATCATCAGAATCTTCAAAATTAACATCACCGATATATTCAAATGTATTCAGAGGAGGATTATTTACCTCAAAATGCTCTGACATAAGATTTTCCGCAATATCATCATATGAATCAAAGACTTGAGAGTTTTCAAGAGTGGTAAAAATTAAATCATTCTTAGATAAAGATTTTTTTGAAATAAATTTGTACAGACTTCCGTAAACATTGTCTGTCTTCTCACAAAAACCTACCCAGGCAGAACGCTTAGCTTTTCTCAGATTTTGTTTATACATTCTTCTGGCAGCTATATACTTTTGTTTATACTGTAAATTATCAATGTTTTTCATATACCGTTTGTACAAGGCATTAACCCTATTACGTTCTTTTCTAAGAGAACTGTCATGCCAGTTTACAGTAGGAGTATGTTGTATAACACCACGCTTAAAACACTTCATCATAAGTACTTGTAATAAATCAATAAAATCCTCCATCCAAACATCTAATGAAGAAGAATTTAAAATTCTTGCTAATGAATGTGAAAGAACTGACAATTTGTCTGCAAAAAGGCTATTAAATTTCTTCATATTCTTATTTTTTGTTTTAAATCTGCCATGACTAATCTGTAACGGAGTAGAAGAGAGGGTAAATCGGATATAACGATGATCACTGTATGAAAAGTTTTTATCATCAACTGTCCAATTATCAAGTAACGAGAGAACGTCCAAACCCGCCAGGGTCAAATCCGGACGACCCTTCCTGTTATCTTGTACATAAGTATGTTCTGAATCAGGAGAGTTCATAATTGACAGATTAGTAATCATCAAGTACTCCAGAAGGACCTCCGCGCGGTCGGACTCTCTTGAATAGCCCATTGAAAGCATGGAACTATTAATAAAGAGGAACTGACATATCCTTAAAATAGTGAAGCATCAACTGTAACCGCTAACGCAAGTGTTGTTTATTGTCGGTGGAAACTTACACCAGTAGATTTATATAGAAATTTTCAACTTATTTAAACGCCTTAATATTACAAAATTTCAGTTATAAATAATGGTAGAAACAGATTTTCATTTTTACTGGTAGGAGTTTACTTTGGCAATAGTTAGGTACTGCATTTCCGCCATATTGTGACAACCAGGGAAACAAACTGACAGTTTTACAAGGCATACTGACACCAGTAAAAACAAATAAAACTTTTTACGACATTTTTGAGAAAAATTTTCACGAATAAGACGTAGAAATATGACGAAATTTTCTATTCAATTTTACTGGTGGGATGTTCGCACTAGTGGTAATCAGAAACTGAAGATCCTATTTTAAAAAAGCCGCCGCCATCTTGTGACAACCTCCTCAGTTACTTCACTCGCAACTGGTAGACAGCACACTACATGTCTCCTCCTCTTTATTCATAACTCCATTATTGAAAGCAATGGCACATTAAAATCACCACCGATAAGCACTCTGTTACACTAAGAATAATGATGACACCAAGTTCTTAAATCAGCTTCAAGATTGCCTGAAGGTGCAGAATATAGCGAACCAATAATAAAAAAGTCCTTCCGGCCAGTGCCGGGAGGAAGAGGTAGCTTTCATATTCCTTATTTAAAAAAAAAGCCAACTTATATTATTCAAACACAGGAAGCTCAATTAAGTGGAAACCGAATGTAGGAGATTCAATACTAATTTTTATCAATACTAAATCATTATGAATGAGAATTTCGCGAAATTAGTCAGCTTTATCCAAGCTGCTTTTATTTAAAGTAACTTATATTTGGCTGCCAAATTCGGCGATTTCTTAAAGTGCCTGCCATTTTAAGACAACATGGTGGTTGAGGCTAACCAGTAAACTTGGTCGAGACCTTAGTAATTGCTGTGCACATGCTCACTCACATCGGAATCGGTTAATATATAGGAGTGCTGTCGCATGCAAAATATCAGATTTTTCAAAATGCCATCCACGTTAGAAATTGAAACTGCTATATCTGAGCCATTTTTTAAGATAAAGACAAACAAAAAATGCTCCAGAATCCTTATATCAAGGTCAAATACTTAAGAAAGAAACCTTTTTCAATTTCTAATTTTTTTTGCACCTCACTTTAAATATATTTTTTTTTAATTTAATGGCCGCCATTTTGAAACAAGATGGCTGATGAAGCTGGCCAGCGAACTTGGTCGAGATATTGATGTATACTATCCCCATGCCTTCTTCCATCGAAATAGGCGAATACGTGTGGTATCGCGTGACAAATACAAGATCGTTTCAAAGTGTTAGCCATGATAGAAATTCAAAGTGCTATAATTCAACCACTTTTTAAGATATAAACAAAAGAACAAATTTTCAGAAACAAAAACTGCTCCAGAATCTTTGTATCAAGGCCAAACACATAAAAAAAATCTTTTTCATTTTCCAATTTTTTAATACCTCATTTCAAATTTTAAGTTACATTTTTTTTTAAATGGCAACCCTTTTGAAACAAGATGGCGAATGAAGCTGGCCAACGAACTCGGTCGAGATATTTGTATGTACTATGTATACACCAAGGTACATCCAAATCGGTTCATAAATACGTCTGTTATTACGTGACAAAAATCAGGTTGTTTTAAAATGTCAGCCATAATAGAAATTCAATATGCTATAACTCAGCCATTTTTTAAGATATAGACGAAACAAAAACTGCTCCCGAATCTTTTTATAGAGGTCAAACACATACGAAAAAAATCTTTTTCATTTTCCAATTTTTTGGTATCTCATTTTAAATTTAAATTTTTTTAAATGGCCGCCATTTTGAAACTAGATGGCGGATGAAGCTGGCCAACGAACTCGGTTGAGTTATTTGTATGTACTATGTACACACCAAGGTACATCCAAATCGGTTCATAAATACGCCTGTTATCGCGTGACAAAAATCAGGGCGTTTCAAAATGTCAGCCACGCTAGAAATTCAATATGCTATAACTCAGCCATTTTTTAAGATATAGACGAAACAAAAACTGCTCCCGAATCTTTTTATAGAGGTCAAACACATAAGAAAAAAATATTTTTTCATTTTTCAATTTTTTGATACCACATTTCAAATTTAAATTTTTCTTAAAATTTTAAATGACCGCCATTTTTAAACAAAATGGCGGATGAAGCTGGTCAACGAACTCGGTCGAGACATTGGTCTGTACTATGTATAAATGAAGCTACATCCAAATCGGTTCATAAATACGCCTTTTATCGCGTTACAAAATTCAGGACGTTTCAAAATGTCAGCTTCGCTAGAAATTCAAAATGCTATAACTCAGCCATTTTTTAAGATATAAACGAAACAAAAACTGCTACGGAGTCTTTGTATAAAGGTCAAATACATAAGAAAAAAATATTTTTCCATTTTCAATTTTTTGGTACCACATTTTAAATTTTAATTTTTTTTAAAAATTTTAAATGGCTGCCATTTTGAAACAAATTGGCGGATGAAGCTGGCCAACGAACTCGGTCGAGACATTGGTATGTACTATGTACACACCGAATTATATCCAAATCGGTTCATAAATACGAGAGTTACAGTGTGACATAGGTCAGATATATATATATATATATATATATATATATATATATTGATATATATATATATATATATATATCAATTTTGAACGGAGGGTGGTTTCGGGGTCTGGGGGTCATGATCGATGAAAATATACCAAAATTTTTTGAAATCGCTTTCCTCCGAACGGCTGCAATAGGTAGCTTTTTGTAAAGAAAGCTACCTAATAGCCGTTCTCAACTGTAATATTTATAAACACACTATTTTCCAAACTAAGACTCTTCACACATGCATAGGTCTTAAAAGGACATACAATAGCAGCAGAACAAGAAGAAGACAAAAAACAAAGCCATTCAGGAGGCAAGCCAACGAAAGAACTATTAAAAATATAAGGGTCTTGACAGAGAGCAAAGTGGATGTTAAAGTTAACCATATAGTGAATAAGAGCATTGGTTGCATCAGAACAATGGTGAAGATTGATCTGAACAAAGTTAAGTTCAGACAAAGATTGAGGAGAACCCAAGACAACTATCACAACCGTTTAGCAAGTTGATCAGAACGGTACGCCTTAAACTGTGGACAGTCCGGACTGTCCGCTCTATGATCAGCGTCCAAATCAATGTCAGTAACACCCATACAATTGATACACATCTCAGTAAGAACATTACAATCCTTAATTGTATGGTCTCCAGCACACTTAACACACTTGACCGGGTTCTCACACTTAGAAGCAACATGACCAAAAGTCTGACAATTGTAACACCGTATGATCGGAACAAACTCAACCACACGGTACCTTTCTAAGTCGATACATATACGGCGTCTTTTAATAACAAATTGGGAGACCTCTTTACTAACCCCAATCAGCCAGTTAGTTTTCCCAGCCTTTGTTGTAATACGTCTGATTATATCCATATCCAAATCTTTCTGTAGATCACCAGGCTCACCCCTACTAGCCTCATTCACCAATTTACTCAGCGATTTCCGAACCAAATCCTCATTAACTTCCGGATCGACACTCATAATCAAAATTCTCTCGAGTCTTCTTCTTGGAACAGTAACCTTAATTCTGCCCTTTAAATTATCAGATTCCACCAATACCTCCTTCAACCTCTCCGAATCTGCCCTTGTCTGCACCTTTAGAATAAGCTGACCAGCCTTGGTTACCACGGCATCATCAGGAACCGCCACATCAGATTTAGAGCGACAAATACCTTTAATATCCTTTTTAATAGTATCCAAAGAATCCTCCCCAGAAGAAGTGACTATCACTGAAAAATCAGACTCTCTTGACACCTTTGGAGTCGAAACAGCAGCATGTTGCGAAACATCCAGCTGACCAGTTGGTCTTGATCTTGAAAATTTATCAGCAAGAGTCTCATATGCCTTATTATGCGTTATCAAAGTCTTTAATTTAGTCTCACTTGACACACAATCGCGATGTGCTTTAACAAGGCAAATGGTGATAAAATCCATACACTTCTTCATCATGCCCATTATATCAGCAGTAACTTTACCACTCTTATTATTCCTCTGAGACTCAAGCGTTTCGTATATATAAGAATTTATCCTACTAACGGCAGCAAGAAATTCCAAAACACCAGCCTCATCCAACACCTCCTTCGTCGCTTTCTCCATCTTAGCCATACCTAACGCAAAAAAGGCAAACGAGATAACAACCAATCACCACCAACAGCAATGTATACACAAAAATCTCAAAAATACGAAATAACAATCACAAAAGAAAATCAAAGGCAAAGACTTACAATTTACGTCGATATCTAAGCGGTTGGTTACAGTCAGAACATACTTTCATCATACATAAGAACACTATCTACTGGATAGGAAAAGAAACAAATGATCCAACAAACGAACAGAAGAACTGGGTGACTAATAAAGTCTCTTAAACAAATAAATGAATAAGCGCCGCTTAAACTGATCAAAACACAAATGCCGCTTAACAGGATCAAAACAAAAACAAAATAGCTTGAAGCCTCTTAGCTCCCGAGACATGTTCTGTATTTTAATACAGAAAATGTTGTTTTATTTAATTAGAACAATTGGGCAATTTGAAGGAACAATATTTTCTCTAAAATAATAGTGGTGTATAAAAAGCCGCAGGCTTGACAACACTGAGACAGTCGAGTGTGACCCACCGCGCCGGCGTGAACGTGTTAAGGTCTTCAACCTGTAGCTGTTGGACAATCTAGCTACCACTGCAGTGTTGCCAGATGGGCTACTTTTTAAAAAAGCAGATTCTTGATTGGCACCACTTTTTTGAAATGGTAAAATGTGCCTTATTTAATGCCATATTAATTAAGGCAAAAACAAAGGGAATTTTACCGTTTCAAAAAAGTGGTGCCAATCAAGAAATTTGAATTAAAAAAAAGTAGCCCACTGGCAACACTGTACCACTGTTTTATCCCCTCTGCCATAGAGCAAATATCTCAAGAGGACTCACTTCTATTAGATGTAATAGCACTCTTATTAACATTAGCTTTTTACACAGAAACAAGCGCCCATCGTTGGTCAACTGCAAAACGAGCTCAAGTGCCACAATTTACTATATTTTCCACCTTTGGCGACTTTTTTTTTGTTCAAACAAAATTTTTTTAATGCCACAACGGCCAGGCCGCATACTTTAAAAATTAAATATTAACATATTTTTCCCATCCCTCATATTAATTAAACGAATACTTTTTTGATTTATATTTTATCATTTGATCCGCGACGGATCTATATTCCCGTAAAATAATGTAACTTAAACAAATGCAGTATTGCTCAATTCATTGGGGTGTTTCTCACACTTTTTCACCTAAATTAGCTTTCTATAAAAGGGTTCAAAGCTGAAACTTCAAATTATTATTTTTTTTATATTCAACCAACATTTATCTATCTTAATACAGTAGCATCGGTTTCTAAAACCATTGTCAAATCAGATGCCACACGCGCAAGCGCAACAGAAAATAAATATTTTTTTAAGTATGAAAATAATGTTTCTTAAAATCGTCGCTGCTTTACTAAGGCAAATAATTATTTTAAGCATAAAAGCATTTAATATAAATGTTTTGTCTTTATAATAAATGTTTGGTATTTATACCTTTCATAGCTGCCAACATCTTACGCTTTTTTGTACGACAAAAATTTTATAGTAAATTTTACCTTTGTAATCGCCGTAACCTGCCAATTAAATAAGGTAAAAATTTCTATTAAATTTTTGTGGTATAAAAAAGCTAAAAATTGTGCAGTTATGCCCTTTAACCCCTTACCGCTCGAATCAAATTACGGTTTAAGAATTCAAATTGCTTATTGGCACCACTTTTATGAAAAAGAAATATTCACCTTATTTAATGACAGGTAAAACGATACAAAAATATAGCCAATTTCACTATTTTATAAAACTGGTGGGAATCAAACAATCTCAGTAAAAGACACAGCCCGTGAACATGACGGGAGCGAAAATTTAAGGGGTTAAACACCTTGAAGGGCAATGGTTAATTTTTGAACCGCATTTTTTAAAATCCTATGTGCCACATTAACACCAGAATTTTGGAAGGAAAATTTTCCTTTAATTAAGAACACATTTAAAAAAAAAAAAAAGCTTTTACTTATTTTCAAACAAACTTTACTGTTTAATGCGGTGTTACATATGATTTTTGAGTAGAAGTACTTTGCTCCTGAAAAGTTTAATACGCTCCTTATAATGAATACCACAATTTCGGAATAGTAATTTTCGTAATATTAAAGTTCAGAAGTTCTACGATTCAATAAGACGAATATTATTATTTGGAAAAAGCGATAACAAAAAAGCGTAAAATTTGGCTGCCATGCATATGGTATTAGAACATTTTAATAACTTCTTGTTTTTTAACACTTTCCAACAAAGTTCAAAAGTGTTTATGACTTCGGTTTGTCTGGTCGTCTGTCCGCGCTCTAACTCTCGTAAGTATACTCGGATCGTTCTGAAATTTTTGGATGTTAGTGACCTCTACCATAGCACGAACCCTATTTCAAATAAAGTTTCTAGCATGTTTAGTTCATTTACAGGGACAGTCAAAAGTTTTCCGTTACATTACGGCCTATGGGAAAAAATCGTTTAAAATGGTTTTTAATGATGTTACATGCTTTCAAACATAATAAAATTGATATGCATTTATCAAGTGCACTGAAATATGTATTCTGTAGAATATATGGTGCAAAGAATAGTTATTACACATTTACAGGGCCACACAAAATAATTCCGTTACAGAACGGTATAGGGGTGGAGGGAATTGCTTGCGGCGTATTTTAATTATGTTAAATTATTTCATGTATAATGAAATTGGTATACGTCGCTGAGGTTTACATAATTTATTTCATGTATAATACGAAGTGCATAGCATTTATAGGGACACACAAAAGATTTCAGATACTATATTGTATCCGAAGTACTATACAGTAGCGATGATTGCTGGAAATGCATTTTTAATTATGTTATGTGCTTTTATGTTTCATTATATTTATGCATAGTATATGGTGTGTATAAATGTTGTAATTCATATACAGGGCTACACAAAATAATTCGAAATGGTTACTGGGTATGATTGCAAATTGCTTAAAGGTGGTTTTCAAATGAGTTATGCATTCTTACGCGAAATTGCATTTGGTTTACTAAGAAATGTTTGTAGAACATAGATAAAATGATATACAGGGTCCCGCAAAGAAATGGATACACGGCCGTCTATAAATGATAATTTCTGGAAGTGTGGTTTCAATAGGTTTAAGGGTGTTTTACTTTGAATTAAACTTTAGCTAAATAGTGGCGTGTAATAAAGGTACTAGGTTAACTACAGGGCTGTACAAATGTATACACGTATGTTTTGATCTATTAGTATAAATTGCTGAAAGAGAAATTTCAACCTGTTATGCGTTTTCTTGCTAAACTAAATTTTTCCATTATATAGTATATATATCAACCTACAGATCAAATATAGAGCTGTTCAAAAGAATTGGAATATATATTTGGCTATAGACGGTAACTGCAGAAATCAGTTTTTCAAATGTTTCATGCGTTTTCTAAAATGTTTACTTCATTCTCTTATATACCTTACTTCTCTAAATAACGAAGTTTTGTTAAAGCATTCAGGAAGTGTTGGAAAGTGTTTCCTAATCTATGCTTAACCCATGATTTTTCTTACTTGTTTTATATGTATATGAAAAAACATTCGAGACCAAAATATATTAGGCCTACCGGAAAGTTCTGTCCGATAATGTTATTTCACGCCTACATTTTTTAAATTCAGATTTCTTCATTGGCACCACTTTTTTTAATGGTAAAATCCGTATTGTTTTCACGTTTCACATTAAAGTGAAAACAGTGGGAATTTTACCATTTCAAAAGAGTGGTGCTAATGAAGAAATCTGAATTATAAAAAAATAGGCGTGAAATAACATTACCGAACAGAACTTTCCGGTAGACCTAATATTTTGTTGGCCATTTTTGTCAAAACTTTTTTTTTTTTTTTTTTTTTTTTTTTTTTTTTGCTGTATTTACACTTCAAGAAAATTACAACATAAAGGATAAAATGGTTTCTCCATTTTTTAGAAACATCTTTTAAACTGGTGTAAAAGAAGTAATGTTGCTGAAAGTAATGTTAGATCATTGTTTTATACAACATCGTAATAATTATAAATGTTTCAGCTTTTATGATACGATTTTTCTCTTTTACGAATAGTTTGTTAAATAAAGAGACATACACGATTATTTTGTCTGAAAATGTTTTTGCATTAAGCTAACAACTTTTGAAAGCTAAACTTGGGAAAAAGTCCAAAAAAATAGAGGAAGATAGTTAATGTTCCCAAAGTAATGTTCGATTTAGGAAAGAGAAAACACCATGCGTTGTTCAGATTTATACCATTATATTAAAATTGATGTTGAGAGTATTTGAAATTGAGCATATAAAAGCTTTTATACTATCCCTTGAAAAATCCAAGGTGAGAAAAAATATTCCTATTCATTAAATTAAGTAGAAGAAAATATATCCCACCGCCCTTCAAGGGGTTAATCCTGTTTCAGAATTTTCAAAATATTTCAATGTATTTTTTACATTAAACTTTATCTAGAATATGAGTGTGAAACTCGAGGGCCTCTTCTTACTACTATTTACATATACAAATCTTTTACTTTTTTAGCCTTTTAGCGGGCGGTTTCCACAAAAAAGGACACCTCATTTTAGTTCCAAAACTGACAAACGGCACCAAGAATATTTAATTAAAATTTTTCATTCATAAAGTACGGGAAAATAAGCAAGTTCTTATTTCCAAATAAATTCATTTGTAAATTCTGGTGTCAGTCCGTTATTTCATCATTTTACAAACAGACTTACTCCGCGCCGGAAAGGGTTAACTCAAAATTTTGTACATGTATGGAGATTACAGCCTGATTCAGAGCTGTAAAACTTCCGAGTTTTCTTCTAAACCAAATAAATATATTTGGAACTAGAAAACTTGTTTAATAAAAGGCTTCTTTTTATTTGGTTTCTTTTTCTAAGTAAAATTTCTGATTCAAACTGTTTATTTAACTTGAAAAATCCCAGAAGCGTTGGCAACTATTTTGTTTAATTACAGAGTTTTTGCGGTTAAATTGGGCAAAAAATATTATACAGAAATGGTGGTAAGAAGTAGAACGTGTGTTTGACACATATGATCTAAAATGCATGTTTTCAACCCTTTGAGGTGCAACGTACTTCTGTTGCTAAAATGTTGAAATGTGTGATTGACACCAGGATTTGTAAAAAAAAATTAATTGATAAGTTAAAATTTTTCTTCACGTACATTACAAAATGAAACTTCATTTCGAAATTCCGGTATCAATTTGGCATTTGGGAATTAAAATTAAGTGGGATATATTGGGTTGTTCGGAAAGTATTTCCGTTTGGGAAAATTAATTCGTACCGGAAAATTCTATCATTTAATTATTAGACATCAATTCCGATATTTAATGTCTAATAATTAACGGGCAGAATTTTCCGGTACGAATTGATTTTCCCAAACGGAAACGACTTTCCGAACGACCCAATATTATGTCCCGCCGTCCTTCAAAGGGTTTAATACATTTAACCCCTTAATTCTCGCTCCCGTGATATTCACGGGCTGTGTCTTTTATTCAGATTGTTTGATTCCTACCAGTTTTATAAAATAGTCTAATTGACTTTATTATGGTGTCATTTTACCTGTCATTAAATTAGGTGAATATTTCTTTTTCAAAAAAGTGGTGCCGATAAGCAATTTGAAATTTTAAACCGTAATTTAATGTGATCGTTAAGGGGTTAATTCTGTATGGATTATACAGTTTTCTCTTGTATTATTTAATAATAAGCATTGAATTCTTAAAATTCAATGTTTTGAGCGATGCTTCATTGTTCATACATTGTTCGACATTGTTCATACATTGGAAGGAATGCCACAGTGTTGTCGCATCTGGCTGATTTTTTATTAGGGGATTCCAAATTCTCACCAGTAAGTTTAAATAGTTATTATTGTTTCATAAGATGATACATATTCCACAAATAAAATAAAAGAAAATTGCTATTCAAAATTTTCCGATGTGAATTCCAATACTTGTGATAAGTCGGTCGATTAGTGAAGACATCACACTCGTGTCCTCTGGCCTTGAGCATTTCGATGGCCAGCAGTTTGTGGCGTACCTTATATTTCAATTAATCTAAATTTTAAGAAATAATAGCTAATTACAGGGTTTTCATGAGAGCTTAATTTTAAATAATATTATTTTCGATTAGTAATATTGACCTTATTTAATCGTAAAATTTCTGACATTAAGTAAAGCGAATAATATTATTCGGAAATAATATCATTCAAATCCAAGCATCCGTCAGAATCCTGTACTTAATTATTTCAATAGATACCCTATTTTTTTAACGAAAAATAAAAAGGTCAAACTTTTTAAGGAACGTTGTTGTAAGGGAAAATCGAAATTCAAGTCAAATGTATTAGGTTTCAAATTCACTAAATAAACTTCATTTTTTATTTTTATATAGAAGAGAATTTTTTTATCATCTCTATAAGATCAACGTAACAAAACATAGATATTTGCCAGACCAGAAATTTGCATTACAAAAACATTTTCCGCATGAATTTCAGTCTTTAAAGTTAAAATACCTTCCTCCACTTTTTTAGGTCCTATCTTTTCAATAAACGAAAGGAAATATCGCGGACTCGTATTTTGTTTTGTGAAAAAGATTTAACACAACTGCTGAAAGTTCTTTCAATTTACGCATTTTTGTCTGCACCTTTATTGGGGAATTTCTCTGCATAAAAAAACACATTTATGTAAATAAAGTTATATTAAACAACAAAAACTATGTTAACTATTATATTAGTTAGAATTTTACATAATATCAAAATACTTCGAATTTATGGGGAAAATAGTTCTTGTTAATGGAATGCTCTCACGGTAGTACCGCTATTTCAGAATAGTAATCTTCGCCTCATTGAACCCATCGCATATCGCTCCCGCGATTCCCCTGGGCTATCAAGTTCGTCCACTACTAATAGTCGGGGGGAAACCGCAGGGTAAGTTTTGCCCCAGTTGAATTTATATATATTCAGGATTCGTACGGGTACCGTTATTTTCAAGGCAAAATATCAGTACTTGGTTTATAGAAAAATAATTCAAGTTTAAATGCGCGAAATTTCGGAGAGATTTTTTAAAAGAAAATACTGGTACCGAAGAATTTCCTGGTCTGGAAATTCCAGGACCCGAACGAACACTGATAATATTATTTTACATACCTGTATTTCTAAACAATAATCTTCATGTTAGATTACTGCTAAAAATTTACGACGAAGATTTAAAAAACTACAAGAAAAATATTTTTAAATAGTGGTGCACAAAATAAAAAAAATTATTTTTAAAAAATCGTCCTTATTTTACGACCGAGCAGTGTCAAAATCGAGCAGTACGCGAAGAGTTAATCTCACAATTTCTGTCGCTAAAAAAGCTAATATTACTATTCAGAAACCGTGACATCCACAATAAAAATCATGCAAGCCCTGTTTATGTTACGTCTTCCACAAATTATGGTTTTTTTGTGCAGGCTAGAAATTAAAAGAAAAATTAAAACAACGCATTTGAAGAAAAACATTTTTAGCAGTCGTTAATATTTAAAATAACTTATTACATTTTTGGCATAGTTTAAATTAATGAAAGGGAAAACTGTGAATTCTTATTTTCTTTTGTGAAAAACAGGAACATATTGACTTCTCGCTATGTAATTTAATTATACTATTTATACGCTATGTAACTTAATTATACCAGTACCACTATTTTTTATTAGACATTTGCGATTTATTTAATCACAGAATTTATAAGTCGAATACCATTTTTCAGAAAAAAAGTGGTACTGAAAAGCATTTACCGGACAACGCGTATAATTGAGAGCTCTCTGTGTTATATTTTTCCCAACTATTCAAAATTCTTCTTATTTATAGATTTGTTTTTAAATATATTGAAAGAGCTATCTGCATACAAAACAAACTTTTCCAGGTTTGTCACAAATTTTTATTATTATTAAAGTTTGAGTACCAGTATTTCCGAAAGGTAATTGCCACCTTATTTAACCCTAGATCTACCGGGAATTTTATTCAAGTTTTAATAAAACGTTCTACACCAGAATTTTTATTTAAAACTATTTAACTTATTTATTTACCTTATTTTTTGTCTGGTTTATATACCTAGTTTATTTTAAAGAAATTTCTGGTTTGAATGAATATTTTGTATGTACCTGCCGGGTCCAATGGACCCGTCTGGTAGACGGAGGGTTAAACGCCAAAATTTTGGATTAAATAAGGTTAATATTACTCAGAAATGAGATTATTAACTGGAGATGAAAATATATAGAACAAGATCTCTTTTTCCATATAATGAGTAAAAAACACAACTATGGTTTCGAGAGCAATTAATTATAGCTTGCTTCATCAGATGATGAGTATCAGAGAGTTAGTTATTACTAGGATTTTTCTGCGATTTCAAATTTAGATGGTAGTTTCATATACTTAAATGCGTTTGTACTTTATTCATGCAGAGATTTCGGACACCATCGTATCAAATCCACGTGTGTATTTTAAATATATGCATTATTAGATCTAATTATTTGTTATTCCTAAAAGAATTGTCCTCGAAACTTTTCTATACTGTTATCTATAAAAAAAAAAAAAAAAAAAAAATTATGTTTGTTTGTTTACTTATTTGTTTGTTGACGACGGCTAGGAAAATATGTCGCACATAGAAGCCTGTAAATTTGGTTCCAGATAGGTTAAAGAAGGCTGGCAAGCACCTGAATTTTTTATTAGATTTTTTATTTCTTGAAAGGAACGTTTTGCGTACTAACCCGATTTTTTTTACTTTGTAAAATTATTTAAGGTATCTGAATGCCTTCGGAATAAATTCTTCGAATATTTGTAAATTTTAATTTTAAAATTATTAATTATTATTAAAAATCTGACATAAACTTACAAATAACTAATTTTTTATCTTTTAATAATAAAAATTTAACCGTAAAATTAGTGTTTTCTTATAACTATTTAAATTTAAAATTATTAAGTATAAATACATTTTATGAATTCCATAATAAATATTATACAATACAAGAACTAGCCTATTTTTAGGACAATAACGTGAATATTTTTAAAGTTATGGGTATAAAATGCCAAAAACTATGAAAATTCCTAAAAATGTTAATAATTTATAAATTAAAACGGTGTAACTCATAATTTTTTAAACAAACCAGTATAAGAATAGTCTACTTGAATATATATTTATAACGTAATTTAAAAATTTTGTGGTAGTTGAACTATAGGCACGCCACACACCAAGGAGACATGCAACGAAAAAGCATGCCGCAGGAGACAATTTCACCCTGTTAACAAAGAAAAAACCGGTTTGAACAGCAGAATTTGTCTCCTGTCTCACGATTTTTGTTACATGTCTCCCTGGTGTGTGGCGCGCCTTATTTATTGAGTTATGAAAATTTTCTCCAACACAATTTTACATAAAAAAATCACTTTTGAGAAAAATTATAAAACAGCTTTCAACTTAGATTTTTAAAGTTTGTAGGAGATATAAATGTTTAAAAAGTTCTAAAATCGGAAGAAAAATTTAAAATTTTATATTAATTTAAAAAACGAGAAGTTGAAATTTTGATCGAAATTGACGTTTTAAAGGCATCAGATACCTTAAGGCCGAAATTTTTAAATTAAGTATCTTTATGTTTACCCAACATTTATTTGTTTATAGTAACATAATAGCATCGAATTTCTGAAACATCAGCTTCATGTCCAAAAACTAGAATTTTCATCTGTCGCAAAAGAAAAGTAATATTTTTCTTTTACTGTGAAAATGATGAATTAGGGAATCAATGCTGCTATATTACGATAGATAAAGGTTGGGTAAACATGAAAATATTTCATTTGAAGTTTTGGGCTTTAATGATTTATGCTCAAAGCTAATTTATGTGTAAAAATGATTTGCACGCCCCCCTTCCCCGTGGATTTCGCATGTATGAACTTTATTGAGCTAAAAATAATTGGTCAAGTACAAGTTTTACTCGCGCACAAAGGGTTCCGTACAACAAAGATTTCTAAAAAAGTTTAAACTTGGCATTGTGCCAAGAGTGCTTCGAGAGGAGGTCGCTAAGTTGCAATGTCACTTTGATCCATGCCTCTTATTTCTAGACGGCTTTTTAATTAATATCTCGGCTAATTACCGAAAACCTTATTCGAAAATCATTGTCAACGATCCTTGGATGATTCTGCGCTGATAGATACCTCGAGTGCTCCTCAAATCCCCGATCAGTGCCCACTAAGTAAAGTTTATGTGTAACGGAAAATTGCGATTTGTCAAAAACTATGTGGCCTAGGACAATTACTATAGTTTTCCTGAAAGGCTGGAATAAATACCTCTATTTTTTCATAATTTTAGTTTCAGTAGATTCGGAAATAGGGGTAGAGGTGAGGAGTGGGACATATTTTTTCAGTACATTTTCGACGACATCGCTGAAAATATAATACCTAAAATTTTAAAAATATTTTTTTTTCAGTTCGGTGTTACGAGATTTTTCGACCGATACCCCACACTATATGCACTTAATTAGCCCTCTTAAATTTTTCATAAACATATTTGTGAATGGCTATTCCTATTAATATATAAATATGAGAATCAATAGCCTATATAACTGTCAAATTTGAATTTTCCACGTTCCATAGTTTTCGAAAAAAAACGGCTGTGACAGACCGCCAGTGTTGCCAGTGGGCTACTTTTTTAAAATTCAGTTTTCTTGATTGGCACCACTTTTTTGAAATTGTGAAATTGGACTTATTAATGCCATATTAGTTAAGGCAAAAACAAGCGGAATTTTACCATTTTAAAAAAGTGATACCAATCAAGAAATCTGAATTTTAAAAATGGCAACACTGCACACCGCCCCCCTGAATAATAGGCCCGAGCGCTGACACAAAAATGGTGGCTGTCGTAGGCGGGTTTTTTTAACCGTTTGTACTGTCCCCTAAATTTGGTCACCAATATTTTCAAAAAATTTTCTTTGACATATTTAACCCTCTCGCTGCGTAATTGTTTTATCAAAATAGCTTCAAAAATTGCGCATTTAATTCCTTCGCGACGAGCGCCTTTTAAGAATTTTTTATTCTTTTGTCACCAGTTTTTCAAAACAAAAATTTTCTTCTGATTTAATCGAGAAAATGCTCCGATTAGACAAGGCAAAATTTACAATAAAAAGTAACTGGTGGGAATGATCAAGGAGGGTTAATTAGACGGAAAAAATGCATCCCCGATGAATTCTCGGGTTGCGCAAATTTTGCTACTTTTACGTTGCCCGAGAAACTCTTGGGTTGCGCAGCGAGAGGGTTAAGTTTAAAAAAAATAAATCTGAAAAAACTTAAAAAAAATTATTGGTATTCAAATTAAACGGGTCGTACGAACGCTGAAAAAAAGTCCACCTACGACAGCCGCAGTTTTTGTGTCAGCGCTCAGGCCTAGTATTCAGGTGTCGGTGGGCAGACACATGAGTGATCTTATACAGGTTCCATATTTATTTTTTAAGTACGAAATCCTAAAAATATTATTTTTTTGTTTAAGCCATTTATTTTTTAATTTTTATAGATTTTGTGCTATTTTTATTATGATACAATAATCTTTTTTGGAGGGATGGTATGGGTGAATTTTCCACTTTTCAAATGATGCAAATGGATTAAGATCGACAATACTATCAAAAGGAACATCGACTAAATGGCAGCACCTACGTGCTCAAGCAAAAATGAAAAATTTATTGTCCCTACCATTGTTTTGAAACAATTATCTTCATCCTAAATATCTGAAAAAATCTATATTTTGGAGTTATTTTCGAAAAACATATAAAGCGTAAACCCATAAACCTTTCCGCAGAAATCGTTTCTAAATGATTCAAATATTCTCATCCAAAATTACAGTTCACTCCGCCAAACAGATTTTGAGTTATGTTGAATAAACAAACCGCATTGCAATCTGTTTTGCGACGATTACAAGCGAATTTAACACTAGAAAGACGGTAAATTTTACTGAAGTTTTATAGAAATATTTAACACAAGAATTTTTATTTAAAAGTATTTAACTTATTTAATTAACCCAATTTTTTTTTTCTTTAAATCTTTTAAGCTCATTTTATAAAGAAATGTCTGGTTCGAACCGAAATATATTCAGTTTATACGAGCCAAATTGTCCCCTCGCCGTCACTCTAGTGTTAACATTAGGAATTCAAAATTTTAAACATGCATAATTCCAAAACTACTTAACCTAATAACTCCTCATTTGGTATCCTACGGTAGAATGTACCAAAAAGGTCCAAATATGATGTCAAATTAAGTGTTATTACTGAAACTTTACAGTTTAGTTTAATTTCTATAAATATTCTATTTGTACACGACGCCTAAGCAAAATTTAAAAATAGCATTAAGAAATAAGCGCAGGTATCTCACTCGGTCCGTTTAGAGAATACCATTTTTTTCATAGAAATGATTTCTAGATTTTTCTTACATACTTCTTTGAAACCTACCCGAAAAAGAAGTTTTTGTTTAGTTCTTTGCAAAGGTTGTGAAAACCGAGCGCAAAAATTTCCGTATGCAATATTTGAATTTTAAAAAATGGACCAGTGGAGGTTGTTGCTAATCGATTGGTACCAGTCAAATTATTATTCTGCGATTTTCAGAAACGTTAATAGGGAGTGGTCTCTAATTTCGGCAGGACTGTGCAATCTTGGGTATAAGTGTTCATTTTCAATGCAGTTGAAAAGTGTTTATAAATTCGGTTTGTCTACCTGTTTGAAGTTTGCCATTTATCCATGCTCTAACTCCCGTAAATATTCTTGGATTGCCATGTAATTGATATCGTCGGTACCATGTCAAACTATCCAATGTGAAAACAGTGGACTACTTCTTTTTAATTCAGATTTCTTGATTGGCAGCACTTTTCTGAAATGGTAAAATTCCACTTCTTTTCGCCTTAATTAATATGTCATAAAATAAGGTTAAATAAGGCGAAATTTACTATTTCAAAAAATTGGTGCCAATCAAGAAATCTGAATTTTAAAAAAGTAGCCCACTGTTTTCATATTGGATAGTTTGACATGGTACCGACGATATATGTTATTGAGGTTCACTATGCATGTTCGCTGTTAAAAATTAAGGTTTTTTTGTTGGGGGGGGGGGGGGGGGGGGTAGAAGTATTTTTAGTTCGTTCACTGGGAATACTCAAAAGAATCCCGTTACATCATGCTCTATGAAGAAAAATTGTTTGCAGTGTATTTCAATGATGTTATACTCTTTCAATGATAATAAACTTGATATGCATGTCTTAGGAAAAATGATGAGAATTGACATGCACTAAAACATGCTTTCTGTAGAATATGGAGTGGAGAGCATTTATTATTCATTTACAGAGTCACACAAAATAATTTGGTTACAGTAGTGTCTTTTAGCGATAAATGCTGGAAGTATATTTTCAGTTTTGGTGTGCGTTTTTAAGTTTTTGCGGACTACGTAATGTGTAAAAATTCTGGAGATCATACACATGGCTACACAAAAGAATTCGTAAGCTTTACTGATGTATGAGGGTGAATTGCTTAACCCTTTCAGGGGCAAAGTAATTCTGTTGCTAAAATGATAAAAAGATTGAATGACACCCGTATTTACAAACAAATTTATATAAAAGTAAGTAAAAGCTTTACTTCGTGCGCATTATAAAAAGCAAAATTTAATTCCAAAATTCTGGTGCCAATATGGCATTTGGGAATTAAAATTAAGTGGTATGTATAATATACCGCCTACCTTCAAGGAGTTAAGTTTTTTTTTTTTTTTTTTTTTTTTTTTTTTTAATTGAGTTATGAATTTTCCGGCTGAACTATAGGAGGTATACTAAGAGAAGTTTGTAGAATATAAATAAATTCATATGGTAGGGATACGCAAAGAGCTGGATCCATTTCCATCTATGGGTGGTTGTCTCTGAAAGTACGGTTTTAATTGTTAAACGTTTTCTAAATTATCTACTTAAGAAATCTTCTGTCACCCTATTAACCCTTTCAGGGGCCTGGCACTTCTATTAATAACATACAAAAATTAAAGTCATGTGCAACTTTTAAACATATGACTGTAGCCCTAGTTACTATAAATAAAAATAAAAATAAAAATAAAACTGAATGAAACTACAAAACAAAATTTTAAATCATTTTCAGTTACAGATGACTGTATAAAGATATATTAAGTACTTAAGTACTAAAGATATATTAAGTACTATTTACACTAATAATTAAGACAGGATAAAACATTAAACTAATAAAACAGACATTTTAGGTCAGTTCAAGTTACAAAAGACCATAAGACCCTGAAAGTCTAGAAACAACTCAAAAATGCGTGAAGGCAGAAAGATTAACAAAGCACTATGTGGATAACAGTCCGGCAAAAGTACACCAAAAATACTTTAATTATACCAAGATGTTCAAAATCTGTATTTTATGAATGAATAAAATTTATTCAGTTCATTATAAATAAGTGTCAGTTTATAATGATCCGATCTCGGCAAGAGAACATTTTGCAAATTCCAAGACAGAGTTCTATTTCGCACAAAGTTAAAGAACAGAGGCATCAGAAGACACTTGCCGAAAATAAAATGCTTAACGTCGTCGACGTTACCGCAATCACACTTATCTGTTGGACGCTTGCCAGTCTTAAATAATGCACTGGAAAAGCACCATGCGAGGAAATGAAATAGGCTACTCCCCTTGAATAACACAAATAAGAAACATCCGTATCTCTACCCTTTTCACTAATTTTCTAATCATTAGACCACATCTTGATAATGCTACTCTTATAAAAACGCGTGACGAAGGAAACAGGGATTGGAATATCCAACCTGTCATCAAATTCATCATCCAGAATAATAGTCTTCACCAGATAGTCAGACCTTTCGTTACCAGCAAGGCCAATATGAGATTTAATCCAACCCATAAAAATAACTTTATCACTCATCAGTCTTAAGTTAGAATATATTTTATACAGAATCTTATCAGTTGGAAATAAGTTCTGCAAGGCCTTCACTTCATTGAAGATGCAAAATTCTCTGAAATCAGCCCTACAACACCAGTCGATTGCCTTGTCAATGGCTGATAATTCAGCCTGATAAACGGTATTATACGCGTAAAGTTTAAAAAGTTTTTATAAAAGGATCTCCCCATCATTATAAACAACAAAAGCGAAGCCAACTGCGTTGTTCATCTTGGAACCGTCTGTGCAAATTACAGGGTGGTTAAAAATAAGTACTACAGAAGTGATTGATTTTACAAACTGTATATTGTGAGTTGACACAAAATAAGGATAATCAAATGTATGTAAATGTGGCATATTTTCCTTAGTTACAGAAGTACCATTTATCCATACTAGATCTTCATGACGCACTGTGTTATAGTGACCAGACATCTGTTCCAGTTCCAGCTCCAGGGGAGGAATGCCCGAAATTACGCAAAGATTCCATGCCGTACTTAATAAAACGAAATTTTTCAAATTAAAATTCTGGTGTCAATGTCACATTTAGGGATTAAAATAAGGTGGTCTGAAAATGAACCACCGCCCTTGAAGGGGTTAAACGGCGTTGTTCCGTTACAGTATCCTGGAAGTTGTTGGAAAGTGTTCGTAATCTATGCATGAAGCATGACTTTTCTATCTTCTTTGAAAAATGATGCAAAATGTGCACCTACACGGTACTTCTTTTCGAATGAAATTGTTCGTAAATACTGGTGAGTTTTTAAAACCACAGGAGCAGAATTTCTCACCCTCCCCTGAAAGTCTTAAAAAATATAATGTATATACATAGGGAGCGTATAGTTCTATCACAACTTTGTTATAGAATTTTTAGCCTTATTCCATATTACAAAAACATTATGAATTATGCTATTAAACACAGAAAGTTTTTTTTTTTTTTTTTTTTACCTGAAGGAAAAATATTAGGAAAAAATTTCTTATCTAAATTTGTGTCACACACCTTGGAAATTCTAAGGACTGTAAGCATCATAAAAATAAACCTTAAATTCCTGTAATTAAGACAGAAATAATTGTCACATTAAACAAACAGTAGGGGAGATGGGGGCACATGTAAACACGGGGCAGATGTGAACATCGCAATTTTTCGATAGTTATTATAAGTTTTTTCATTTGAAAAAAATTACTAAAGATGATAGCACCTGTAGACATATGGTAAAAATTTTTGGAAGCTCTATGATATTTTGTTTGTCCTCTGTAGCCAAAAGACTGTTTTTAGATCTCAAAAGTAAAATCTTTGTTCCAAGTTGATAAGCGAATAACTTTATTTATTTATTCATTTATTTGAATTTGAGTGTTTTAAATTATACTATGAATACTAATAAACGTTTTTGATAAAGTTCTATTTCTTCTAAAATTGGGAAATGTTAATTATTTATCAATTTAACAGAAGCAGCAATGTGGGGCAGTTGTGAACAGACTAGTTGGGGCAGATATGAACAGTTGATAAGTGCCCAAATAATCATTCTGTGATTCTGTTTCTTTCAGTTAACTTAATGAGAAATAATGTCAGTTCTATTATCTACAATTTTCCTGAAATAGAAGATATTTTCCTCGCACAAAGTTGATTTTTTATTGAAACTTCATCAAACACATCTTTTAGCAAATACATAAAGAGCAATAAGCTCGTTTACGTTCAATTGTACTTTAAATAAATTTAATGCTTCCTAAAATGCAATAAGTGTTATGTATTACTTTACTAAACGGTTTACAACAATATGTTTTATGCATTGTAAATACAAAAGTATTACCTTGAACAACTTTGCAAATTTTTCTATTACGTTTGTTCTAAACTTGCAATGATGGCTTACTTCCATCTCTGAAACAGTTATGTATATGATGCTTTGAATGGAGATAGATACCAGTAATATTTTAAGAAAGTAAAATTTTTAAATGGACAATCGTAAAATCCCGATTGTACTCCCCCACCCCCCTCTTTCAAAAGCAAAAGAAGTTAGGGGGGGGGGGGTTATAGTCGAGAATTTTTTTAATCATCAAAAAACCCTTCTTTATCTATAATTTACAAGTAAATAAGGCAAATACAGGAGTGAGAATCTTTCGTATTTCAGCAGATTTCGATAAATAGTATGTAAATGTCCCCTCCCTAAATTCCCCCCCCCCAAAAAAAAAAGAACTCTTAAGCAAAATTTAAAAGTTTTAATTTCTTTTTTAAAATTGTTTCTTTATTTATTTTTTATTTTATTGCAACAATATTTAATGAATCATCTAAGCCTCCCCCCCCCTTTCAAATCTACTTATTTTCATTTTATAATATTTTGCTTAAACATATTACACAGAAACTAGAGAAATATATATATTTTTTTCTATTTATGGTAAATTTAAAAGGTAATATAACTAATGATTACGATGACAAATGAATAACAGAATAAAAAGCATGTTAAAGGATTTTTTTCCCTTGTGTTCACATGTACCCCACGTGTGTTCACAACTACCCCGCTGATGGGGCACATGTGAACAATTTTTTGAATTTATAAAACTATTAAAAAATGTAAGAAGAACTATACAGGTGCTTTTAAAAAAATTACCATGTGTAAAAGAAAGTTCTGTTTACTATATGGAGTAGTTTTTGTTTATAGAAATTAATCCAGTTATGAGAAAAAGTTATATTTATGCGAACTGTTCACATGTGCCCCCATCTCCCTTACATGTTTTTAAATTTAATCTTAACATAAGCTGGTGTGATGCAATAAGATCCAAAAAAACTTCTTAAAAACACCATAAAAGTACAGAAATGCATATGGCCTTTAAAAAGAACTTGGTCCTTTTAAAAATTTCCAACAAAGTTGAAAAGTGTTTATGCATTCGTTTTGTCTGTCTACGCTCTAACTCACATAAATATACTCGGATTTTAACACGTTCACGCCGACGCTGATATTCATGTTTTTCGCTGTGAGACGGCGCTCGAATTCATATTTCGCGTCATGTGGCGGCGCGGTATTTTCGCTTTTTCAGACACTGTGTGTAATGGCCCGCCTCTCTCATATTTATTGAATTGAACTCGAAAATAATAAGCAGAGTTGACTGTAAATATCTGAAAGTTCGTAAGGAGTAAGCAAATTACCTAGAGACATGATTTTATTGACTACATATGTATAAATTTAATATAAAATGTCTTACAATCTAAAGAAATATGGACAACATGATATAAATGCATTTCTGTAAGTAAAAGCCACGCTCTTAGTCAATGATATTTTTCGAATGAAAACGAGAATTCTCGTTTCCCGTCTTGAACGTATTAACTTTATAATAATGAATTGTTTTTACTATGGTTCGAATATTCAAATGTGACCCATTTGTAGTGCACGCCGTCTATAGCATAGTCGAGTGAGACCCACCTGTAGTACACGCCTTCTATGGAACAGTCGAGTGTGACCCACCGGTGATGCACGCCGCCAAATGGGACAGTCGAGCATGACCCACTGGTGATGTACTCCGGCGTGAACGTGTTAATGCAATTGAAAAATGCTAATGATGCTTACCATGGCATATTCGGCATTCTATATGAAGTATGTAGCAATAATAGTTCATTTACATGAACACTCAAAAGAATTCCATTACATTATGGTATATGGAAAAAAATCGTTTTCTGAATATCTTACTGACATTACGCTATTCCAAATGTTTTTAAAGTGATATAAATCACTAAATTTCGCTACAATATAAGATGATTACGATAGAATAGGGCATTCATAGCATTTGTCGTTTCAGGGACACACAAAAGAAATCGGTTACAGTACTGTCTTTGAGCAATCATTGCTGGAAGTGCGTTTTCAAATTCGGTATGCGCTTGTAAATGTAACTAATTTTTTGCATATTACTCGTTGTATATAAATTCTATGCCTCGTATACAGGGCTGCACAAAAGAATTCACGCACTCCTTATTAGCCAAAATTGCTAAAGTTGAAATTTCAACTGAGGTATATGTATTTCTTAACTGAACTAAATTTTGGCATGCATGTAGTTAATAGATACAAATCTATATATCATATACAGGGCTGCTCAAAAAATTCGGATGATTTTCCGATTGTAGACGGGAACTGCTGAAATTGGGTTTTCAAATATGTTATGCGCTTCCAAATATGTTATGCGTTTCCAAATAATTCAATTACCCATCATATTTCAACTTACGAAACGGTGAAGTTTTGTTATATTATTCTAAATGTCTTGGAAAGTGTTTCATAATCTATGCTGTACGCATGATTTTTTCTTTCTTTTTTCATCAGGCGCAGAGAACACGTGCTTCTACTTTGAAAGCAGGAGCAAGACTGAAAGGAAAGTTAACTGCATTTATTTTATATTTTTAGTTTTATTATTACAAGGGGACACACCCGCTCTTCCCAGGTTACAGAATATATATGAAAACAATTTTTTCAAAAATTGATAGCTCTGATAGATTTTTTACATATAATATATTTTTTAGCATGCTCTGCTCACTAACAACACCAAAAATCCTATTTATTTGAAAAATGGCAATTATACTTTTAAATAAAATTTTGAAATTTATTAAAAGCGATACTTTCGTATTAGCTTCGCGCCAGGAGTTAACAGCCGAAGAAATCGCCAAATATTACTATTTACAGTCAGCCTTTTTTATTCTGATCATTTCAGTAGTTTAAGTGCATACTTTAATTACGTCTTAAATTCGTATTTTTACATATATTTTATTTATTTATTTATTTATTTATTGGTGAATGTTTTAATTTCGTTATGGAATATAAGCTTGAAACAAATGTTGAGCGATTTATAATAATTAACATATTAACGCATTTATTTTTCGTAATCGTCATCACGCGATAGAGATAGAATTAAAAAAATTCATGCCTAAAAATTATTTTAAAAACCAAAAAAAAATGAGTAAATGGCAAAACAGAAATTTCGTTTGAAAATGCATTTTTCCCCCTATTCGACAGTATAAAAATTTTCAATGCACGATGTTCAGAAGTTTAAAGAAATTGCAGTAAAAGTTAAATTTAATCGTCCGGTCCTGCCACTGTATAAATGATGCCAGCGTTACGCACGGACACGCTTGTCCTTTATAATATAGATTATTATTATCTGTTTTTTGGGGGTATTTTTTTTTACATATTTCCTGTGTTTTCCTTTAATTTTTTTACTCTGCTTTTATTCAAGTTGCTTCATAATTCTCCTTCTATTCTGATTAGGTAATGCTCTTGTGTGATCGGCTGATACATTCTGCTTTCCTATTGGCTGTTTCTTCAACTTGTCCCTTTCCCTTCCCTTCCCTTCCCTTTCATTCTTTCCCCTGCTTTCAAAGTAGAAGCACGTGTTCTTTGCGCCTGATGAAGAAAGACTAAGTTCTTTGGAAACGCCCTGCATATTTCTATATTTTTTATGGGGTTTTTAAGAAGCTCTTTCGGATCTTATTTTATATTAGACCGTGAACCGGCAGCACAGACAATAACCTCATCGAGTTCATGGATGAAATTCTAGGAGTAGTTAAATCTTGATTCGCATATTAAACCGCAATCGATCTGCCAAGTCATATCTTGGTGGAAAACAACTGAAAACGCGATTTTAGCGGCTGACTCGTAGGTTTAACATTGTGTATTCCTGCACCAAAAGGTATGAAAACATGGAGAACTGGGGCAGGAAAACACAATGGTAAACCTACGAGTCAGCCGCTAAAATCGGGTTTTCAGGTGTTTTCCACAAAGATATGACTTAGCAGCGTTTTAATATGCGAATCAAGATTTAACTACTCCTAGAATTTCATCCGTGAACTCTAGGAGGTGATTGTCTGTGCTGCCGGCTGCCGGTCTGTATGTTTCTGTATTTTTTTTTTTTTTTTTTTTAGCGTAAACAGCACTCTTGTATAAAATGTTTTATGTTTTAAAAGATTAGGCTTTAGAGGAGTTTGTTTATTCTTAAACACTTTCCAACATATTTAAAAAATGCTTACGGCTTCGGATTATCTGTCCCTTTCCTTTGGCCGTGCTCTAACTCTCGTACATATTTTCGGATTGCCCTGTAATTTTTATTTGTTATTCTCGTTTACTATAGCACGATTACTATGGAGCATGAACTTTGTAGCATTTATAGTTCAAAGAAAATAAGTTAAAACTGGTGTGAATGAATAAGAACAAAAAAATTTCTTAAAACACCATCAAAAATTTTGAAATGCGCTAGGCCTTTCGAAAGATCTGAGTCTTTCTTCGTCAGGCGCAAAGAAGATGTCCTTCTACTATGAAAGCAGCAGCAAGACTGAAATGAGAGATAAGGGAAAGGAAACAAGCTGAAGAAACAGCCAATATGAAATTAGAAATGAACAGCCAATAGGAAAGTAGAGGACAACAGTCAATCACAGAAGGGTATAATCAAAACAAAAGAACACAGAGTAGGAGGAGCAAAAAATACATATAATTAAATATGGGAATACATGAAATTAAAAAAAAATAATAGTAAATAAATAAATGAATAAAATATAAAAAGCAGACTAATAATAATTAATGCAAAAATAAATTAAGTGGTAGTACTGAAAAGGTTTTTCAAGCTGCAGCGAGCATTGTGGAATCAGCTTTATCATTAACAATAACATCACGATTAAGATAAATAGCAAGATTTTCAAGAAAGTCCAATTCAGAGATACTATTGGCATTAGAGATAATTTTAGCATTTTGAAAATTAAAACTATGGCCGGAATCTCAAGAGTGCTTGGCAATAGAAGAATTAGAAAATTCTTGATTGATTACATAACGAGAGTGTTCTTTTAAGCGGATTTCGAGATTTCTTTTAGTTTGACCAATATAAGATAAATCACAACCATTACAAGGAACTTTATAAAATCCCCATTTACGAAGATCAGGAACAGGAGATTTAGTGGAGGGGAATTTGAATTTATTGACAGGTTTAAAGATAATTTTAAAATTGAAACGTCGTAAAACTTTAGCTAACTTGAAACATAAAGGAGGATAAAAGGGGAGGACAACCAAATTATCAGGTTTGCTTTTGACAGATTTGGAAAGAGTAGATTTATTAGATGGTCTATTGAATTTCTTCACAGCATTATTGATAACAGAAGGATTAAAACCTCTTTTGACAGCAACGGTTTTTAAGTGATTAAGTTCTTCCTTAAGGGACGCAGAATCGGAACAAATTTTGAGAGCACGATTTACATACGTGTAAAAAACACCAATTTTTTGGTTGACAGGATGATTTGAGAGAGCATGAGGTGGGTTAGAAACAGAAAAAGGTTTTCTATAAACACAAGTTTTGAAAGAAGAATCACATTTGGTAACTAAAACATCAAGGAAAGGAAGTTTATTACAATTTTCTAATTCAAACGTAAACTGAATATGTGGGTCGATAGAATTGACAGTATGAAGAATGTTAGAAATATCAAAAGGATTATCAACTAAAACAAAAGTATCGTCGACATAACGCATCCAACAATTAAAATTAACCAGATTTAATAATTTTTCCTCAAAATAATGCATATAAATATCACAAAGAATTGGAGATAAAGGAGTACCCATACTTAAGCCATCTGATTGTTTGAAAAATTTATTATCAAATTCAAAAGTAGTTTGAGTGATGCAAATTTTAGTTAAATTAACAAAATCTTGGACTTCAATATCAGAGAAATGAAATTCATTTAATCTTTTTTCCAAGCAAGAAAGAGCACCTTCAATCGGAACATTTGTGAGTAAAGATTTGACATCAAGAGAAAGCATAGAACAATTGGATGGGTTAATATTTTTTAATTTACTAACAAAATCATAAGAAATTTTTATCGTATGAAAATTAGAAATGCATAAAGGAGAAAAAATGGATGTTAAAAATTTGGCAAGAGGATAAGTAACAGTACCAATATTAGAGACGATAGGTCTTAAGGGGACATTGGTTTTATGAACTTTAGGCAAAGCATAAAAACGAGCACAAATGGCTGAAGAAGGAATAACACTATGTTTAGTATTGCAGGGCTCCCAAATGGTCCGCCAACTAAATACCAATATTATTTTAGAAAAATTTTCTTTTTAGATTTTTCTTACAAACCGCCCCGGAACCATCTTTGAAAGTTAATTCTAGCGCAAACCTACCATAAAATTTTCTGTTAAAATTTATTGGTATTCAGTTGGCGGACCATTTGGGAACCCTGTATTGTCATTAAAACCTCATTGCAAACCTACTCTCACCAAATTGATTGATCCTATTGAGTCTTCCTTTAAGCATAGTAAAGTCACTCCTTTTCAAAAAGAAACTCTTCGTCACATCCTTGCTGATACTATTTCTTCTAATAATTCAAAATTTAAACCTAATCTTTCACGTTCTCAAAGTATCGCTCTGAATGAACTTTAGCCCAATGATAATATTATTATTACTAAAGCTGATAAAGGTGGTCAAATTGTTCTTATGGATAAAAAAGATTATTCTGATAAAGTTTATGCTCTCTTATCTGAAGGTCCTTATGTTGAAGTTAAAAAGATCCTACTAATTCGCATCTTTCCACTCTCAAAAAAGCTGTTAAGAATTCTGTTATTTTAAATGACAATACTAAACATAGTGTTATTCCTTTTTCAGCCATTTGTGCATTCAGTTTACGTTTGAATTAGAAAATTGTAATAAACTTCCTTTCCTTGATGTTTTAGTTACCAAATGTGATTCTTCTTTCAAAACTTGTGTTTATAGAAAATCTTTCTCTGTTTCTAACCCACCTCATGCTCTCTCAAATCATCCTGTCAACCAAAAAATCTGTGTTTTTTACACGTATGTAAATCGTGCTCTCAAAATTTGTTCCGATTCTGCATCCCTTAAGGAAGAACTTAATCACTTAAAAACCGTTGCTGTCAAAAGAGGTTTTAATTCTTCTGTTATCAATAATGCTGTGAAGAAATTCAATAGACCATCTAATAAATCTACTCTTTCCATATCTGTCAAAAGCAAACCTGATAATTTGGTTGCCCTCCCCTTTTATCCTCCTTTATGTTTCAAGTTAGCTAAAGTTTTACGACGTTTCAATTTTAACATTGTCTTTAAACCTGTCAATAAATTCAAATTCCCCTCCACTAAATCTCCTGTCCCTGATCTTTGTAAATGGGGAATTTATAAAGTTCCTTGTAATGGTTGTGATTTATCTTATATTGGTCAAACTAAAAGAAATCTCGAAATCCGCTTAAAAGAACACTCTCGTTATGTAATCAATCAAGAATTTTCTAAATCCTCTATTGTCAAGCACTCTTGGGATTCAGGCCATAGTTTTAATTTTCAAAATGCTAAAATTATCTCTAATGCCAATAGTATCTCTGAATTGGACTTTCTTGAAAATCTTGCTATTTATCTTAATCGTGATGTTATTGTTAATGATAAATCTGATTCCACAATGCTCGCTGCAGCTTGAAAAACCTTTTCAGTACTACTATTTAATTTATTTTTGCATTAATTATTATTAGTCTGTTTTTTATATTTTATTTATTTATTTATTTATTATTATTATTTTTTTAATTTCATGTATTCCCATATTTAATTATATGTATTTTTTGCCCCTCCTACTTTGTGTTCTTTTGTTTTGATTATACCCTTCTGTGAATGGCTGTTGTCTTCTACTTTCCTATTGGCTGTTCATTTCTAATTTCCTATTGGCTGTTTCTTCAGCTTGTTTCCTTTCCCTTATCTCTCATTTCAGTCTTGCTGCTGCTTTCATAGTAGAAGGACGTCTTCTTTGCGCCTGACGAAGAAAGACTCAGATCTTTCGAAAGGCCTAGAGCATTTAAAAATTTTTGATGGTGTTTTAAGAAGATTTTTTGTTCTTATTTATAGTTCATTTACAGAGACACTCAAAATTCCGTTACGTTACTGTGAGAGGAAAAAAATCGTTTCAAGCGCGTTCTAATGATGTTACACCAATTCAAACATAATGAAATTGTTGTACTAAAACATACTTTCTGTTGAATATGGCGTACGAAGCTTTTATTATTTTTTTTCAGGGTCGCACAAAAGAATTCCGTTATATAATGATCTACATGGGAAAATTGTCTGCAGCGTATTTTAATGATGTCACACTATTTCATACATAATGAAATTTGTATGAACTACTGAGGTGAACTATAATTTGCTTACTGAATATGTGCGCATTGTATGTATGGTGTGCATTGAATATATAGTTCATTTACAGGGATACACGAAAGAATTTCGTTAGTGTACTGTCTATAACCGATAATTGCTGGAAGCGCGTTTTCAACTTTGGTTCGAATTTTTAAGTTTATCTAATTTTTCGCATGGTACGTGGTGTGTATAAATTCTATAGATCATATACAGGACTGCACAAAAGAATTCGAGTACATTCTCGCTTATTGACGAAAATGGCTGAAGATGAATTTTTAACCGTGTGATACGTTTCATATCAGAGTTAAACTTTGCGTATTATGAAGTCTATATACAAATCTATAGATCATATACAGGTCTGAAAAAAATAATTTTAATATACAGTAAAACCTCTCTAAAGCGACCACGTTCCGTTCCAATAAAAATTGGTCGCTCCAAGAGGTGGTCTCTTAATAGAGGTCATGTTTAAATCTAGATTTTAATTATTGAGAAAAGGTAACAATGTTAATAAAATTTATTTTTCCCATTAGGAAAAAATATAAAATTTTAAGTATCAAAACAAAAGTTAATTACATAAGTTAATTACTGCAGAGTTTGAAAAATTAATACATTGATTTTTGCTTTGATTTTACCGTTTTATCTTTGTAATTTTTATTTCCCAGTCCTTTCGAAGTTCGGTAAATAAATGTAATTTTTTTGGACGGGAACAAATAATGACGATTTCATTACTTTATCTATTTCTTTGACAGTTTTTCGACAGAATATTGCAGATGAGAATATTGACCGTCATTCTTAATTTGTTATTGCCTCAAAACGCACAAAGGGGTTTAAACACCTAAAGTTACTGGGATTTAAAAAGAAAAATCTAAAGTTAGTTTAGAAGTTTGGTGAATAATGCACTCTCTAGAATTATTTTTCTAATAAAGCCTTCTTCAAGCGACCAGGAAAAAACGGAATTTTCTTCAAAGAAATTTGTCGCTCATGAAGGGAGTTCAACTGGGATGGTCTCTGAATGGAGGTAAAATTAGTATTGAGCCTCTGGGAATAAATTTCATTCCGTGAAAAAATGGTCGTTCAGGGAGGTGGTCGCTTAATGGAGGTGGTCGCACAGGGAGGTTTCACTGTATTTCCCTCTATAAATCATAATTGCCGAACATGGGATTTCAAATGAGTTATACGTTTTCCAAACATCATCTTTCATCTTATTAAATGATGAAGTTTTGTTACAATATTCTGAATGCGTTGGAACGTGATTCATAATATATGCTGAGCACATAATTTTTCTTTCTTATTTTCAAAAACTGTTTTACCTTAAATATTTGAAAAACTAGTTTCTCTTTAATTAAAAAAAAAATCATAATAATCACAGGTATTACGTAAACACTCATTCATAAAGCACTGTCTGTAGAGAACTGAGGAGATTAAAACTAAAATTTCGAAAAGATTTTAGCATCATCGTACAGGTCTCATTTTTTACGACGTAAGAAATCATCTCGATGTTAAATATCTTCAAAATATCTTTATTTATAATAATACTTCAACTTATATTCTTAAGCAAATAATCTTTGATGATCAGACGCAAAAGAAATTCCCCTTAAGCAGTCATAAGTCTTCAAAAAATGCTGAGGTTGGTAAAATATTTATTAAGTTGAACATTTTATGCCTTCTACTATGCAAACTATAATTTTATTCCTAAGCCAGAAATGTTACACATTCTATTTTTAAAACGGTTAACATGTAATTTTTAAGAAATCGGGGAATGATATTAATTATTTTAAATTTATAAAACTTAAGGTTTTTGTAATTTTTTAACACTTTCCAACATATTTGAAAAGTATTTATGAATTCGGTTTAACTGGCCGCCTATTTTCCCGTGCTCTAACTCGCGTAAATACACTCAGATTGCCATGTCATTGATATATGTTTTTGAGGCATAACATAGCATGATCAGTATTGAAAATTAAGTACGTAACATTTAATAGTTCGTTTACAGTGTCACTTCAAAGAATTGGAGTTCCATTCTGGTTTATCGGAAAAAGTCGTTTGTGCTGTATTTTAATGATGTTACACAATTTCAAATATAAACAAAACGAAAAATTACGCATACGGCATAGATTATGAAACTCTTTCCAACGCATTCAGAATACTATAACAAATGGTTACAGTTTACTAAGGTCAAAGATGATGTCTGAATGAACAATTTGAAAACGCAATTTTTGCTTTTACTTATTTTCACTAAATAATTCTGAAAAAACATTAAATTCTTCCTATTTCATTATTGCAGAAATTTCCATGTGAAGCTTTTATAATTACTAGCTGACCCGCCCGGCGTTGCCCGGGCAGAAACTGTGCAGGGACTGTCATTGAAAAATATAACACTTTAGTGGACTTCATAAAAAACACTGAATAATATTTATTTGGCACACATGTCATATACACATCACGCCAATGTAACTATATATCCACAGTTATGCTCCGGAACGTTTAAATCAGTAATTTGGATTTCAGAAGCAATGCGTTCGCCCATGCGACGGTTATTAAGCTTATTTTGGCGATCGCTTATGTTCTGTGTTGACGTCGTTCTCGATCCAATCTATTTCAATTTTTTCTACTTAACACTAGAACGCCCGGAAGAGTTGATTCGACTCCAACCATATTATTAAAGTTCAATTGGAGCCAAAAAAATTTCCATAAAATAAGTTAAATTTAAACAACGCATAATTACGTTAAATAAATCAGTTAAATAATTTTAAATCAAAATTCTGGTGTGAAATATTTTTATGAAACTTGAATAAAATTTCCGGGCGTTCTAGTGTTAATGCGGCTTCTTGTTCACTTTCAAGCATTCTCCGAGACCTTTTACGGGCATTTCTAACGATATTGTGAAGTTCCATAATTGCAGCGAAAGACAGAACATAAATAAACAAACTCGAAACGTAAATAAACCGGATTTACCTCCGCCTAAATCCTGCCAAATGACTTTTACACAATAACCAATGAGATGCGTTTCTCGGGCGTTGCCATTAAACAACAACAAATAATCGCAATTTCTGTGCCACGTACGTTAGCGTAATATATATATATATAGATTCTCAATAGAAAACCATCTTTTCTAAGTAATGATGGGGGAAAATTAAAAATCTGCCTCATCTGCAGATTTCATTGATAAAGCTTTTTTTCTTATACATGTTTTATAATTATTTTCATTCGGAAACCCTTCTTTTCTACGTAACGGTAGGAAAACATTAAAAATCTTCCTTGAGTGCAGATTTTATTGATACTTCTGCACGGGGTGTTTGCGAAAATTATACCTTTAAAATAAAAATGAAATTTTTACTAACCTTATGCACTCAGGCGTGTTAATCAAACCTGTCAATAAGACTATTTCTTTTACAATTTTATAAGTATTTTAAGTTCCTGCTGCTATCTTTATACTAAAAATATGTTTAAATAGTCATTACCTTAGACGTATTGCGACAAACCTGGATGAAACTAGATTCTTTGGACAAATAAATGGTCATTTTTAATTAGCATGAAACTGCATAAGCTCATTGCAATGAATCGGGAAAAAAAATCAGACTGAATGAGAAATAAATTGACAATTTCCAATTAGCCTACTGATTTACATGCTCTTTACAATAAGCCTGAAAAATATCAGACTGATTGCGAAGTAAACGACTGATCATTTTTCAATAAGCCTAAAACTACTTAGGCTCTTTGCAATAAGCTTGAAAAATATCGGGAGGATTGGGAAAAGGAAGATGTTACTCCAATTAGTCGTGCACTTCCCTAACTGCCTAGGCTCTGTGCAAAGAGCCAAATTTCTCAATTATCTGACAACATATACAAATTTCTTGGTAGTATACAGGACTGCACAAAAGAATTCCAGTACCTTTCCAACTATGGACACGTAATTGCTAAAATTTTGTTTTTAAATGTGTTATGCGTTTTCTAAATTGATATATGGACTTTTACCTTATAAAACAGTGAAGTTTCGTTACAATATTCTGGAAGTGTTGAAAGTGTTTCATAATCTATGCTTGACACATGATTTTTCTTTCTTTTTATATTTCTGCATCACTTTTATAATTTCATGATTAGAGAGATGAGTTTAGGACGTGGGATATTGAATGAACATAAATTAAACTTGAAAATATGAAATATATTTGATTTTTTCAGGCTAAAAATATAGTTAATTGCTCACTAGGCTGGCTGTATCCAAATTCAATATCATTGGAGCGAAAAAAAAAGAGCAGACGCTAAATACTTAATTAGGTTTAGAATGAGTAGACAATTTTGATGGTTCTCCATGCAACTTAACCCTTTAGTGCGCAGCTTTGCATATATGCAAACAACAGTGTTTTGAATTTAATAGATTTTTTTATTCGTATATACCAAATTCACACCATAAAATTAAAATAGCATTATTTGCTTTAATTAATAACAGACATTCCGTATTTAAATAAAGCGAAATTAACCATTGAAATTTTTTGGTGTAAAGTCAGATTCGCTGTACTACGTAATTTCTAGAACGTATTCTATTTTGGGAATTACAGGGTTAAAGGCTAAGTTTTATAAAATAAATAATTATATAAAGTAAGGCATTTGGAGACTACTTCTTAAAATATTGACTAATTTGCAATATTTTAGCCTAAAACAGCCAAACGACAGTAGTTTTTACTTATATTGAAAAGATGTGCAACAGAAGAAAAGTTTGAGGTATTATATGAAAAATGTATCTCTGATTTTTTTTCATTATTTTTCTTGTGTAATAAATCTTTCAGAAAATCATATATAATTTTTTCAGAAACAAAATAAAAAATCGCGCATTTAAGGGTTAAGAAAGAGGTAATTTGATCTTAACTTGATCTTATTATATGGTTAATGTGAGTGAAAACATTTTTTTATGCATAATAGCTTTAGCAATGAGCTCTGAGAACAAACACTTCAATGCTTGAACTGTTTTTCTTTAGCCAGACATATTAAAATTGAATTAAATAAGTGCACAGTCCGGTCGTGTAATATATAACACTTAAGAAAATTGAAATGTGATACCATTAACTTGATACAGATAGTTGACTGGTGTTAAATATTTCAATAAGTAGGCTATTTAACAGTAATATTTGGTAGGATAATATAAATTAAATTTTAACTATAAAATAAATTTATTTGTTTCGGGTTTAAGCGGGTGGGATTGACATTGATCTAACTCATGTAATTGTTGTTCTCTTAATTTAATTTATTCTTTATTCATATATGGATAAGGAAAATTTATGGGGAAAATTTAATGGATGATAATGTTATCCTTGGCTTTAACCCTTTAGTGCACAGCTTTGCATATATGCAAAGAACAGTGTTTTGAATTTAATAGATTGTTTTTATTCGTATATACTTAATTCCGACCAGAAATTAAAATAGTAATATTTACTTTAATTAATAACAGGCATTCCGTATTTAAATAAAGTGAAATTAACCATTGAAACTTTCTGGTGTAACATCAGATTCTCTGAACTACGTAATTTCCAGAAAGTATTCTATCATGGGAATTAAAGGGTTAAAATGTAAGTTTTATAAAATAAATAATTATATAAATTCATGTATTTGGAGACTACTTCTTAAAATATTTACTAATTTGCAATATTTTAGCGTAAAACAGCCACACGACAGTAGTGTTTACTTATAATGCAGATGTGCAACAGAAGAAAGGATTGGCGTATTACATGAAAAATGTATCTCTGATTTTTTTCATTATTTTTCCTGTGTAATAAACCTTTCAGAGAATCATATTTGCTTTTTAAACAAAATGAAAAACATCGCGCATTTAAGTTTTAAACTTTTTTAAACTGTTCTTTTTCTTGCTCTTGGCTGAAAGGCTGTTTTCTGTCAAGATCGTTGAAATTATATTAAAGTGCTCTCATTTTTTATTTACATGGAATATAAATTTCTTGTTTATTTGACAGTTACTTTCTGTATTAAAATTCTCTCATTTTCTTTTTTATTTTCACTGTTAGCAAATAAAATAGCACTGGTTGCTTGTCGGCAGAGCCTGAATACACTGGTCAACAAATTTGAACTTTTGCTCTTTCACAAAACCGAAATTAGTTGCTTCTTATGCGGTTTTCTGTGCTGATTCCGAATCTAGTTTTCGATTTATTCCAGCAGGTCTTGTTTCTGAGGTACAGTAATCCCTTGACATTCGTGAGTTTTGATTATTCACAAATAAAAAAATGAAGAACGTTTCAACATTCGCGAATACTTAACTTGGTTATTCGCGAATTTAGTTTTGCAAAACATATTTTTTACAAAGTAAACTCTCTTTGTTTTACCAATTCTGCAAATTATTTGACACTGGGCGCATTGTAGGGGAGGTAGGGGAGGGTTGATACATTGACAATTTTTCTGAACAAATGGCATTAACAGCCTTTGTAACAGATGTAAAGTCTTCTTTTATTACCAGCGGTCATCATTAGCTGGACATAGCAGTAAAGATCTGACAACACTTTTTATCTTTTAATTTTGAAGACTTTTGGAATGTCAATGTAAATTTTTTTTTATATTGATTTTCTTTCATAACTCTTATTATTGTGAAGATAATATCTTGTATTTTTTTTTTTTTAACACACATTGCTAGGGGGAGTTTTACCAGAAAGCAGATTGGCATTTTGCAACTGCATTTATACAAATTGATTGAAAATCCAATAAGGCATAATAGGGAGAAATGATACATTAGTGCTGGAGAGAAATGATACACTTGCATATTTGAAATTTAATAGTTTTTTTAAGTTGTAAACTAATATAGGACTGTAATATTCATTATTGTTTTACAGCAAGAGCTACTGAAATTGTTAAGAAAGAACAAAGAGACTATTCATAGACATTATGTAGGTTACATAGAAAAGCAGTGCGATGATAGATGGTTAGTTCGTTTTGCTCGTCATGTAGAAGGGAAAAAGTTTAAATGGCCTGAAAAGGAAGATGTTTCTATAATTGACGAAGGAAAATTAAAAAAAAACATTAAATCCACCCGATTTTACTCACCAAAATGATGGAGTTATTAGTTTTTCTTTTAACCATTTCAGGGGTGGTGGTATGTTTATGAAATCACTTAATTTTAATTCCCAAACGTCACATTGGCACCAGCATTTTGTAAAATATTTTCCATTTAATATGAAAGTGAAATATAGCCCTTTTCTTATTTCCAATTAAATTTGTTCGTAAATTCCGGTGCCAATCATTTATTCAACACTTTAGCATTGAAAATGCTTTGACCCGAAAGGGTTAAAGAAATCTTAAATGTGCTAAATTTATGTTAAATTGTTTGCAAATCAGCAATGTTCACTTCATTTTTTCTTGCAGCAAGAACTCTAGGGGGTTTCTTTCATTATTTATTTTCTAAAAAGTGCGTTAATAGAATTGTTTAAATAATAGCAATTGTTTAAATATTTTTGTAAAAAAACATTTCTGAAACAAAAATATGTCAATGTCATTTCTTTTTAAATTTTACTTAAATATTTCAAGATTTATCATGAAAAATTGTAAGACACATAAGTTGAATTGTCTGCATTTTTTTTTTCATTTTACATAACAATGTATCAAACCTCCCTTGCTAGTGTATCAAACCTGCCCAGCAATGGGGAGATTTGATACAGTAGTAGCCATTCACAATAATTGTAATATATTTTTGAATGATTATTTTTTAAAATTCACAATATTTTTAATAAATGAATAGAAGATCACTTTATAAGAAAACACGAAAAATTTGTTTAAAAATAGGTTTCTAAGGGTTGTAAAAAATTAGTAAAAAAAAGCGTATCATACCTCCCCTACTGTATAGCCTAAGTTTCCAGAATTTTACCCCTTGTATTGAGGTAAAATATAGATCGGTAATTCCGAGAAACCCCAAACATGACTTGGGGCTGAAAGAAAATAAACCTAAATTTTCTAAATTTCAAAATATTTATTGCAAGTGAAAAATTTTCTGGTATATTTTAAAGCTTCAATAACAACAACTTTTTGAGAAAGCAATAAATAGTATGCGATTCTTAACCGATGAGGAGTTATAAATTTAAAAGAGAAATCGACGTCGCATCTTTCCCTTATATGGAAATTCATAAACAAAAGATTTGTTCTTCCAAACAATCCTATATCAATAATTTTTTTCAGCCATCCGCTAGTCACTAAACTTTGTATAACATGTTTATAATTATTCAAATTTATTTACAGCATGTACTTTTTATTGCTTAATAAATATTTTTTGCGTTTCAATTACTTTTTTCAATTAAATATATATATATATATATATATAGCGTAACCTCCTTTTATGCACGGGAATATGATAGTCTCAAGTTTCACGATTTTGACATTCGCGGATGTCTCCGCGAACCAAACACTCGCGAATGTTAAGGGCTTACTGTATTTGCATATTTCGATTTATGCAATTTTTGTATATTTTGTACAATTATATGTAAATTTAAGGCATAAAGCATTATCAGGATGACTTTTTTATTTTAGGTTATGACTGTCTAGTTTACTTTCAAAAACGTTGTTTCTGAGACTATACTGACATGTGACCGTGGAATATTGTGCCTAATTTGCATATGTTTCAGGATTTTCTAATAACGTTTCTTAACGTCTAAATATTTCTGTCACACGAGTACGCCAATATGTTTCTAAACCAATTTTTTGCGCTTATTTCAAATCTGTTATTTGTTTTCTTCATCATGTATAGTTTTTGAAAAAAGTGTATTTTTATTTTTTTTATTCTTTTTTTTTGTCTTTATGATATTTTGTGATGTACTTCAACTAGTTAGGATATATTCTACTACTTTTTTCATTTTTTTTTTCAAATTATATAAGTTGTTGTTTATGTCTCTGATAGGAATCTGACACTATTCACCCTTCTGACAGTGAGGTACACACCCTAAAAAGCATCTTATATAAAACTTGTGTCACTACCGTACAAAAGCAGAAAATCATTTTACTCAAAAACTAGACGGGATATAAGGAAACAGATTGCAGATTTGAAATCAAAACAAAAATTTATTCTAGAAAAACATTACTTCAATTTTGTGGCAAATACTTTAAAGTTGATGGTAATGTAAGCATTACACCGTTAGTTGAATAATGTGCAAATTGGGCTTAATAACTGACAGATAAATGTTAAGAATATGCAGATCGTGACATTTATATGAAGAAAATAGTTCAGTAGTCATTATCTATAAAAGGTAATTCTATCTGACAGTTATTGTATCTAAAATTTGCATAAAATAGCGCAAAAAAGCTTACATTTTCATAAATTTAAATATGCAAATTTCTGAAAAACTGGACCACCTTGAGAAAAATGTAAAGTATATTCGGAATCAGCGCCAAAAACTGATCTAGAATCAATTAATTTCAGTTCTGTGACAGATTCATTGTTGTCCAGTTTTACCAACGAGTCAAACTTCCACCAGTAAAAGGAATAGAGGTTTTTGCCATGAGAAAAATTCCGCTATAAAAATGCGTTTTAATCACAATAAATTTTTCTTACTTTCAATATAAAAACTTCAAATTCACATCTGAAATTCTGAAAGAAGAATTTTTTCTTTAGGTAATCGCGAAATGTCTGTCATTACATAAAGAAACAATACTATACAGAACTTCTAGTGTGAATGTAAAATTTCAGAATAAAAATAAGACCAAATCTGGCAACCCTGCTGATTATCAGGCCCTGCTTGTCCAGGATTCCCACTGGTCCGTTTTATGAAAGCCAGTAATGTTTTAGAAAGAAATTCGTAGTAGGTTTCTGCGACAATTGCAAGAAAAAAGTTCTTCCTGGTACGTTTCTACGAAATTTATAAAGGGGATTTTTCTCTAAATAAAAGTGATGTTCAAAAAACGGACCGAGTGGGAGACCTCCTTATCGGAAGTAGCTACAGCGGGGAACATTTTTTGAAATATTTATTTCTTTCAACTTTCCCTGCTTATAAAGTTTAAACTACCGGGTGAGCCAAAAATTCGTTAAAACTTTAAAAACTCATAAAAAAGGAATAAAATATGATAAAGGAGTCGGTTTGCAAGAAAAGGCTCACGAAGCAGTCGGATTTTTTCTAGCAGCAAAAACATTTATTTAAAAAATCACTTGTAGAGGGCATTGACAACCCGAAACACGATGAACAGGTACTACGACACTACCTGGTTGTGTCGTAGAATGTTCTGGAGGTCATGTTGAACATTTATTATTGGAATAACAAATGAATGGAACATATTATTGTCTTGTTCATTGTGTTTCGGGTCGTCAGCGCCCTCTACATGTGATTTTTTAACTAAATGTTTCTTTGCTTCTAAAAAAAAATATCCGACAACCTTGTGAACCCTTTATTGCAAACCGCACTCCTTTATAATTTTTTCTTCCTTTTGTATGACTTTTTAAAGTTTTAACAAACTTTTGGCTCACACGGTATTTCATATAAAACAAATAGTTATGCTATGGAAACAAAAAAAAATCTGAATTTAAAGAAAAAATCAATTCAATACTTAAATACGAAAAATTTTATCTTAAATTTAATCTCAAAAAGAAATTTCCAGAAATGCCCACAATTTCGACGAGCACTATAGACTAGGTTCATACAGTTCTTATTTTTCAGTACCAATATGTTCGAATAGGAATCGGCCCACCAGTGGCGAAAGGTTATAATCTGAAAGGTGGTAAACTGCAGGTGTTGTGTTCGAACTTAGGGCGCTCTCGTCAGCTTAACCTTTCGAAGTTTTCCGGGGTTTTCTTAGAACTTTGCAAAACTGAAGGTTAGGTTTCCTTAGAAAGACCCAACGGATTGCTCTTCCCCTCCCCAATCGGCCTATAAGCCTCACGCAGATAATCGGACATAACAAACGCCAAACAAAAATGCTTTTTTATCTTCTTTAATCATAGACAAATATTACAAGATCTACAATTAACCCCTTGAGGGGCGCCGTTTGCAGTCTGCAAACAGTTAATTTTAATGCCGAAATTAACAAATGAGACCAGAAATATTTTAGTACACTTTCTATCTTATAATATATCCGAAAAAAAGCTTTTGATTATTTTCAAATAAATTTCTTCTTAAATTGCGGTGTGAATTAAATATTTGAACATTTTTAGAGCAGAAATGCCTTGCCCCTGAAAGGGTTAAGTAAGGCGAATAATACTAATAGGAAATCGCGAGACTCAAAAGTAATAACCATACAACAAATGGATGAGCACAACCAACGTTTTTCATTGCATTTAGAAGGCAATAAAGTATAATTTTATCATTCACTAGGCAACATTAAAGAAACTTAGAATATATTATTGTTTATGAGTGCTTAGTGTATATTTATAACGAATAGCATTTGAAGTTGATCCTCCTTAATTTATTGTTTTTTATTAAAAATTTCAAGAAATGACTTTTAACCCTTTCAGGGGAAAAGTACTTCTATTCGTAAAATGCTGAAATTACAAACAATTTTTATTGAAAATTAGTAAAAACTTTTCTTCACGTACTTAGTGAAGGAAATTTTTTATTCCAAAATTCTGGTGGAAATGTGACATTTAGGATTAAAATTAAGTAGTCCAAAAATGAAACAGCACCCTCCAAGGGGTTAATGGGTGATATTTAATCACCAAATTTATTTTCTTGCTCTGAAATGACCTCTATTTCATGATTTATTTAGTTATCGTAGTCATTTTTAATGACTTCTCTCACTTGAAACTACAACATATAAGGAGCTATTCAAGGTATCTACAGCTACACTCATGCTCATAAATTAAGGATAACGGCCGGACACTTTCGATTTTAATTGTTTTGTCAAACATCTACATTTAAGGGGCAGCTTCACTGAAACTACCCGATCGCGAAATACAATGTTAACCTATGGGAACTTTAAAAGTGCGATGACTCATTACCTAATACAACTATTAAAATATGGTTTTCACCTTTCAGAAAGTAGACGTCAGATGTCGGCGTTGTGCGGTTTTGAAAATTGCCTCCTTAAATTTTAAGTACTTAAAAAATACTATAAACTTTGAAGTTTCCACTTGATGAAATTTTATCATATTCTTAAAAATACTTAAACTTTAAGGAGACAATTTTGAAAAACGCATAATATCGGCATTTGGCGCCTACTTTCTGATGGCGAAAACGTATTTTAATAAGTATATTAGGTAAAGAATAATCGCACTTTTAAGATTTGCCTCTGGAATGCCAAATTATGAAAAAAAGCCTTTATATCGTTCACGCATGCTCTGTTAAAAATTATTTAAAAGGCTCATATCTCTTAAATATTCAATATATTCATTTTTTAATTGCTGTATAATGTTATAAACACATGTATAATAATCACTTATAAACAGATAAAGTTAAAAAATGCTATAAAAAGTGATAGAAAATCTTTATTAAGATTGACGATCGTTTCGTTGCACAATCGGCAACATTTTCAAAATCATTCAACGATAGAAAATATTTTCACATAATTTAAAAAACAATAAACATAGTAAACAATGTCACGCGACATGATGCATAATGAAAAACATTGTAAACATAAAATTAATTTAAAAGATTAGATTAGCTATTGGTGAGCGTGGATTAATTTTCAAAACAATAACATTTTAAAAAATAACACAATTTTCTATCGTTGAATGATTTTGAAAATGTTGCCGTTTGTGCAACGAAACGATCGTCAATCTTAATAAAGATTTTCTTATCACTTTTTATAGCATTTTTTAACTTTATGCTGTATAATGTTTCTACTGCAGTTTGTCAAGCTTTTGGAAAGTTGCGTTAACCTGGGGGAAGTCGTGCAAAAATAGGGTATGATCGGTTTTCAGTTATTCACCAATAAATGCAAATAATAATAGTCACCTTATTTAGTGGGAGACGATTGTTACAAATTATGCCTTAAAGTAAGTTAAAGATTACTTTTCGAAAAATAGTGGTGGCAATTGTAAAAACCGTATGTACCCGGGGTATGTCACACCCCGCGCGACTCCTACCGGGTTAAATTTGTTTCAAAACTCTGCATGTTTTAAACCAGGGGTAGCCAACTGTGGCACGCCGGATACCGCTAAAATTTTACAGAAAAAGTCGATTTTTTGAATCGCAGAGATTCGATGATTAGATAAAGCAATGATTACTAAAAAATTTTAGTGCTGCGAGCGTGCCTTAGTTGGCCACCCCTATTTTAAACAAAAAAAAGTTAGGTGAGTCAATCCCAAAACTTTCTTCTATCTTATACATCTTAATGTTTCAAAAACTAGTTACACATATTTATGCCTCAATATTATTAGTTCAATGCTATACCAACTTTGATTTTCATCTTAAATTTCTGCTTCAGTCAATTAAACGAACTAAAAACGAGTTAATCTATATCATGATATTTGTTAAAATTAAAAGTTTTCCCTTATTTTGTTGTTATCAGATGTTTGCGAATACCCGGCTTAGCAGGAAGCGAGTTCTCGCCTTTGCACGAGCCGCCGATGAAAAATAGAACTACGAAAAATCAAGAAAAGTATACAAAAATCGCTATCACAGAGCCCCTTTACCGCGCGATATTTCCAAATTCAAGGAAGACCTGTTGGCCAAAGCCAAAAACATGCACAAAAAATTTGGTTCAATTGTATGCATAATTTTATACACTTTTCGATTGTACAATAAAGAAAATGGCACAAACATCGCTATTACAGCGCTCCCTCTCCGTCATATTTTTTTCAAATTCAGGGAGGACTTGTTTGCTATAGCCAGAAACGTACACAAAAAATTTGGTTCAATTCTATGCATAAATTCATACACTTTTCGATGGTACAATAATGAAAATGGTACAGACATCGCAATTATAGCGCCCTCTTCCGGTGGAATTTTTCCAAATTCAGGGAGGACCTTCGTGCCATGACCAAAAACATACACAAAAAATTTGGTTCAATTCTATGCATAACTTCATACAATTTTCGATGGTACAATTTTCAAAATCGCACAAAAATCGCTATTACAGCGCCCCCTACCGGCGAATTTATTCCAAATTCAAGGAGGACCTACTTGCCATATCCAAAAACTTAAAAAAAAATTTGGTTCAATTCTATGCATAACTTCATACACTTTTGGATGGTACAATATTCAAAATTGCACAAAAATCGCTATTACAGCGCCCCCTACCGGCGATTTTTTTCCAAATTCAGGTAGGATCTGCTTGCCCTAGCCAAAAACTTAAAAAAAAATTTGGTTCAATTCTATGCATAACTTCATACACTTTTGGATGGTACAATATTCAAAATCGCACAAAAATCGCTGTTACAGCGCCCCCTACCGGTGAATTTTTTCCAAATTCAGGTAGGATCTGCTTGCCATAGCCAAAAACTTAAAATAATAATTTGGTTCAATTCTATGCATAACTTCATACACTTTTTGATGGTACAATGGTGACAGACACACGGACAGACGGACACACGGACACACGGACAGACAGACATTTTTTATAAACATGTTTTTTGGGATATAGCACCCGCTTCTGGCGGAATTTTTTCAAGTTCAGGGAAGACTTGCTTGCCACAGCTAGAAACATACATAAAAAATTTCGTTCAATTATATACAGAACTTCATACACTTTTCGATGGTACGATAATGGAAATGGTACAGACATCGCAATTATAGCGCCCTCTTCCGGTGGAATTTTTCCAAATTCAGGGAGGACCTTCGTGCCATGACCAAAAACATACACAAAAAATTTGGTTCAATTCTATGCATAACTTCATACAATTTTCGATGGTACAATTTTCAAAATCGCACAAAAATCGCTATTACAGCGCCCCCTACCGGCGAATTTATTCCAAATTCAAGGAGGACCTACTTGCCATATCCAAAAACTTAAAAAAAAAATTTGGTTCAATTCTATGCATAACTTCATACACTTTTGGATGGTACAATATTCAAAATTGCACAAAAATCGCTATTACAGCGCCCCCTACCGGCGATTTTTTTCCAAATTCAGGTAGGATCTGCTTGCCATAGCCAAAAACTTAAAAAAAAAAATTTGGTTCAATTCTATGCATAACTTCATACACTTTTGGATGGTACAATATTCAAAATCGCACAAAAATCGCTGTTACAGCGCCCCCTACCGGTGAATTTTTTCCAAATTCAGGTAGGATCTGCTTGCCATAGCCAAAAACTTAAAATAATAATTTGGTTCAATTCTATGTATAACTTCATACACTTTTTGATGGTACAATGGTGACAGACACACGGACAGACGGACACACGGACACACGGACAGACAGACATTTTTTATAAACATGTTTTTTGGGATCTCTGATCCCTAAAACGTGTAAATCCTTCGAAAACCGGAAGTCGAAAAAAATTTTGATTACAATACTTTCTTCTATTGAAGATAGAAGAAAGTAAAAAGTTTGTATTTTTACAGAAACGTTTTTATCTTTGAATATGATTGTAATATGATTGTTAGTATTACAAATTACACAAATGCATACAAATATTGTACAGGGCACACATAGTCTTTTTGTATAGTGACAGACTCTTTTGAATATTTTCTGTTGCAGGCTGATTGCAAATATTACTTTGTTTTAATCAATTTATTATTGGCACCTAAATTCCTGGCACCTGTGGCTAAATGTTCATTAAAAAAATATGAGGTCAGTCAGTTTCATTCAGAGGTCGTTCGCTTCAAGGAATTTTTCAGGACAAATATCAGTATTTTTTTTATATAAGAATAAACCTGGGTTAAACGCGCGATGTTTTGCTTTTTTAAGAAGAGATTTTCGATAAGAAAATACTAGTACCGAAGAATTTCCTAGTCTTGAAATTTCAGGACGAGTACGACCCCTGCTCCTTTCATCCTCGAACTTCAAGAACGATTGAGCAAGCTTTTCTGCAGTTATTCGACAAAACGTCTAAAATTGAAGATGTCAGTCATTATCCTTAATTTATGAGCATGTGTGTAATATTTTTTTTCATTTGTTTAAATTATTTGGTTTTAATTATCCATTTTAAGCATATTAACACGCTTGCACTGCCATTATTGAATTTTAAAAAATCGGCTGATAAAAGAAGACAAATATATCAAACATATGTGAAAGTAAGTACTTTTCGAAACAAAGCGTTATCAGACACTTATAATCTCAAAAACTTTGTGAAACAGATTATTTTTCAGATCTTTTATATGGAGCACTTTGAAGTACTTTTCTCAAGTTATTTTTAAGAGTTCTGTTATTTGTTCTGTTAGCAAAATTGAAATGAAGATGTTACAAAGGGAATTGTTTGTGAATGATATAGATTCGAGAAATTGTCGGTGATTGTCATCAAAAGTTCAGCACAACTTTACGTAATTGGAAATAATTCTGAAAGTGTCTTTTTAGTTTTCTATTTGAATTACTTAGTGAAAATACTTTCATTAATATCCCATTTAGAAAATCATGCAATCTTCTAAAATAGTATTTTAATTAAAACGCTAAATATTGATATGATGACGAAGAAGAATTTTAGAACAGTTCTACTAAGTCATTAGAATATTACTTCCTCTATAGTGCTTTATTTTCAAGCTATCGATTTACGTAAAGCACATGAAGATAAGTTGGATAGTGTATATTTTTTTAATAAAATGTTTCAGTCTTTGACAAGCAAAGATTTATAACACAAATTTAAACAATAACTCAATAATGAAGGATTTACCTATTACTTTTTCTAGCATAGCCTTTCAAAGTAAACACACGTGCTTAAAAACCTTGTAAATTTACTATCAAAGAAATGTCTTCGGTGAAGTTAGGTACGTGCACTTATAAAGCTAGAAATGGAAAATCTTGACCATTGATATGAAAGTTGAAAATATCCCTAATGATTTCAATCATTCATTCTGTTCAGTGGTTTATAACAATTCCGCAGAGTTACTATTGTTTGTAGTAGTATTAGCTTTCTTTAATGACAAAAACTCTGCGATTAGATAAGTTCAGGATTACTATTCGAAAATAGGAGTTAGGAGTAGCTCTTCGGCCCTCGGTTTAATTGTTGGAGACCCCAGGTTTTGCCTTATTTATAATATTTTGTTATTGATAATAAAGTATCCCAACAAAAAAAATCTCTGTAAAAAAAAGCGAAACGTTCTCTTTTTCCCCTTAAACGTCGCGCCAGATAACTGTAGGATACATTTTTTTTTAATCAGATTGTTTGATTGCCATCACTTTTTTGAAGTAGAAATATTCACCTTATTTAATGGCAGATAAAAGGATGTGGGAATAAAGCCAATGACCCAATTTTAAAAAACTGGTGCGAATCAAACAATCTGAATTTTTTAAAAAGTAGCCTACACTGCGCGTGAAAGTCACGGGCGCGAGAATTAAGAGGTTAATACATCTGCCACAAATATCTAAATTTCGGCCAAATTAAAAGTCAAACATCCTAAATCTTTCCTTGAAAATGTCTTCCTGCGACTTGGCCGTTCATGCATTCTGGAGAGTTTTCTTTTTTCATTTATTTGATATTTTAACGCACGGGAAAAATTAAAACAAACTTTAAAGAATATTAGCAGCACGTAAGACTGAGAAAAATTTTTAGAATACATAATACATCCTGACTGATGTTAAAAATATGAAATATTTCATTTAAAATGATCGATTACGCCCATAAGTCACATCCAAATTAATGATTGGAAGTTATACGTTTATAAATCATTTGAATAATAAAAGCAAGATTAGAATGCAGAAAGACAAATGCATAGTTGTCTAATTGTAAAAATACGAAAACTGAGTATGAAAATGTATTCGTATGTAAAAGTACGAATATTGTGTATGTGTTTTGAGAAGTAATGTAATACATAAAATGCAAAATTTTCGCCCGAGGGCAGAATTCCATATATCATAGCTGCCAATTTTTACGCTTTTTTGCTACCACTAAAATTTAATAGAGATTTTCGCCTTATTTAGTCGTGAGATTTTGACGATTAAATAAGACAATTTTCTCTATAAAATTTTAGTGGTAGGAAGAAAGCGTAAAAGTTGGCAGCTATGATATATCCAAAACACATACTTTTACGTTTCCACGTAAGATGTGTTAAGTTGTGTAAAGAGCTTGTTTTAAAAGACCAAATGCACAGTAATCCATAGGTGACACGTCGAAGGACAAGGATGTAATGAATTTAGTGGAATATCCTTAATTCCGGTTTTTTTTTCTCATTCTTTGTAACAATATAGCAGTAGATTTAGAGATATGGTTGTTAGCCTTATCCTCATGGAACTTAACACAATGAAGATTGCGTGGGTAAAAAAATGAAATTTCTTCTCTAAATATCGGTCGTAACACATTTTCCTGATATAGTATGATGAATTAATTTTAGAATTTTTTCCAATCTTCTTATTTTTATTTTCCCATTGTTAGAGAAATCTGCGACAATCGCAAATTTTTTATTTAAACTTTCTTTTAAGCCTCGGAATGGAGACTTTTTTTCATTTGGAGTCCTTTTCTCCACGTGGATGTGCTGATCGACGGGATTTCAAATTCCGATTAACAATGTTGTTTATTTGCACTTAGATACTTTTTTGCCATGAATTTTACATTTTTTCTTAAATTACAAAATATTTCTCCTCGGAAAGCGAAAAAACGTATCCTCCTTTCCCAGCTTGTTTGCATGGGCCGATTTTCTAGAACAATAAATTTGAAAGTATCAGAGGATAATTTTCATTACAAATAATAAGCTGTTGCCAGAAATTTCCCTTAAAACTATTTGCATTTCTTAAATCTTATATCGAAATCGTTACAAAAATGTGCGAACATCCTCTGTATATAGATAAAGGGTGTTTCAGCAGAGCGGTTACAAAGTTTCAGGAGAGATAAAATACATCTAGACGATGGGAAATCACATAGTGGCAATTCATGGCCGGAAACGCTTTCTTGGCGCGGTAGTGGCGACACAAAACGCCAGAAAGGAAGGACCCGAACAGGGGGAGAAAAAATGTTTATTATTCTTAGTACGGCAAAAATGCGGGTACAGCTTTGGCTAGTATACTCGGTAGATGGTGCTACGTAAACTGAGGATTCAAATGACATTACATGTGCTCGGGTGTTGTAACATCGCTCGCTGTGAAGCTTCATTTTGCCTGCCGACAGAGTGGAAGTAGGACGGCATGTTACAGACCTCACTTGCCTTGACTACTACCTCTGGAGGTACGTCAAGATACTGGTGTACGAAATCCCTGCTAACAGTGCTGGAGAACTTGTTACATGCATTGTGGCTGGGGAAGTTCGGGACACGCCCGGTATTTTTGAGAACATTAGATTTTCCGTCCACCGGAGATGTGAGACCCACATCATGATACGTCGTCGTAATTTCCGACACCTTCTTTGATGATGATCGTTGTCTCTTTTTGTTCTTATTTCTTATTTTTTTGCTGTTTTCTCTCCCTCTTCGTGTTCTACTTTTCTTGTGTTTTACGTCGTCACTACCGCGCAAGAAAAGCGTTTCCGACCAATCATTGCTTGTGATTTTCCATCGTCTAGGATCTATCTATCCTGAAACTTTGTACCACTGTGCTGAAACACCCTGTATATTGGTGGCGAATCGTGCTATCCAATCCGGGCATGCCCTTTCCCTCCATATTTTCCTTATAGTTGTCATTGCCTTATCTTATCTTAAAAACTTATTTTAAAAACTTATTACAAAAAATTACTAGAAATCACTTGTGGGAAAGAGTATGCTTAGTCTGAATAAAAGTATTCGCCCCTGATATATATATGCAACGACTTGGTGAGGGTGAATTAGAAGATTAAAAATAGGACTAGGAACCTCTCTGTTTGATCACTAATCACTAATCACCCACTCGTGGACAGCCAACCTTTCGGTATAGGAGCTGATTAGTCCACGAGGGGAAAACACATATCTCCCTTCCCGCTGAAACCCCAGTACCCCCGAATGAGCCCAGAAGTCCCAGCAGGTTGGAAGACCCTGTTTAATGAAAATTATTAAAATGGCAAAACAAACAGGATGACTAATAAACAGTATAACAAAATGTCAGGGCGAGCCCAAGAGAACAGTATATTAAAAGTAAATATTTAAGATAAAAGTTAAATTGCAGCATACCACTATTTTTATATAATTATAGGTTAATTAATAATGAATAATTTTTATAATAAGGAATGGAGATTGTTTGATCCATGGAACTATGAATATAGAGGAACTGACATATCCTTAAAATAGCGAAGCTTCATCTATAACCGCTTTCGCAAGAGTTGAATACCGCCACGGCAAACTTCCACCAGTAAATTTGAATCGAAATTTTCTCCTTATTTATACGCCTTATTAATGCAGAATTTCAGTCATACGTTATGGCAAAAACAGATATTCAGTTTTAGGTGGAAGTTTACTTCGGCGGTAGTCAGGCCCTGCATTCCCGCCGTATTCTGACAACCGCCATGTGTGACCTCCTGTCAGTGTCAGTGAAAAAGAATACAATACCTGGGCAAATTGCCGCCAGTAAAAATAATTAGAAATTTTTACCACATTTTTGAGAGAAATTTTTCATGATCAAAGTGCTCAAATAAGAAGAAATTTTCTGTTCAAATTTCTGGTGGAAGTAGTGGTGGGCAGAATGAATGATTTTACTATCGAATGAATCATTCGGGTATGCGCAAAAATAGTTTCCAACCTTTGTATGTATTTTTAATCCATTACCACCAGAAATTTTGTAAAAAGAAAAGAAGCAAAAGCATAGTTGCTTGCCATCGTAATAATTTTAATCAGTTATCCTCAGAAATTTCGAAGATGAAAAGAATTTTTATACTTTTGGGGTATTCCTAAATTGGTTCTAATTGAAATAAGAAACTTCTTTTTTGATACAAAATTTCTGGTAGAAATTGAATTTTAAAAAACAAAGGTTGGCAGCTATGCTTTTGCGCATGCCCGAATGATTCATTCGAATAGTAAAATCATTTATTCTGCTCATCGCTAGGTGGAAGTTTGCTCCGGCGGTAATCAGAAACTGTTGGTCCTAATTAAAAAAAATAGCCACCATCTTGTGACAACTTCCTTAGTTACTTTACTCGCAACTGGTAGACAATACACGATGGCAGATAGCATGAACATTAGAAGCAAATTTGATTTTTTCTAACTTTATCTTGCCGTGACAGATTTGAATTGAGAAATTCGCAGCAAATTTCCAGCAAGGTATACCATCCCTCACTTGCATGAGTTTCTTGTGAAACTGGTGGAAAGACTGTCTTTGATTCACGAAAGTGACGAAAGCAAAAAATCCCTCTGTTGTGAGAATAGACAAACAGCACATACGCAGAAATTGCAGGAATTTTATTCGGTTGGCACCGCTTTTTCTAAACGCTATACTTTTCAAATACCAAAAAAAAAGGCTCGCATTGGAAAGCGCAAATGTTACCTTAACTTGTTTATGAGGATGAAAACGCTGCATGCATTCTTCTGACGATGTGTTCGCATCAATAGACCTTATCAGGTCTATGGTCCCCTCCGAAGTCGTTAAACTTATGGTAAAACAGTTGTACAGTGTTGCCAGTGGGCTACTTTTTTTTAATTCAGATTTCTTGATTGCCTCTACTTTTTTGAAATGGTAAAATCACCTTTATTTTCGCCTTAATTAATGTGTCATTAAATAAGGCGCATTTTACCACTTGAAAAAAGTGGTGCCAATCAAGAATCTGAATTTTAAAAAAGTAGCCCATCTGGCAACACTGCAGTTGTAGACAGATAGTAGGGCTTGGAAATATTACTACTTTGCAGTAAGTTTGCGGTATTTTTGAATACTTGTTTGCCGTTAATTTGCAATAAATTTGATGCAGCATGAATTTAACTTGCACGGCAAGTTAGCTGCAAGTTCAAAGTGTGGTGACTTCGGCGTTTGCGTTATCTTGCTGTAGTCTTATTATGAAGTTTCAATCTTGTCATGCTGAGCTTGCTGCAACTTTGCAGGTTTTCAAAGCAAGACTGCTGCCAAATATCTGCAAATTAAAATTCTATCTGGGATATGTCTCCTACACTTATTCATAACTCCTTGTTTGATCAAAAATCTCGCTTGGTCGTTCCATCATGTAACCAACATATTAGGAATTCAAAGTTGGACCAGAGCGAGTCGTAACTACTAATTTCGAGACCTGCATGCAGGGATGAAAATTAATAGTCCAAAATGACTACTCGCTACCACTACATTTTAATGGTATTTCTCGCCTTATTTAATAACAGAATTTCTGAGATTTAATAAAGCAAGGAATACTATTACAATTTAGTGGTGAAAATCAACCCTTTAGGACGGAGAATTCTCATCCCTGTGCATGACACTGATCTTTTAGGCAACTCAAATCTACAAATTATGATCATTTACGAGCAAGTTCTTGTTTATAAAATCGGGTTTACAATATTTTCCAGCCAGTGTTGCCAGTGGGCTACTTTTTTTTAATTCATATTTCTTGATTGGAACCACTTTTTTCAAACGGTAAAACTCACTTTGTTTTTGCCTTAATTAGTATGTCATTAAATAACGCACATTTTATCATTTCAAAAAAGTGGTGCCAATCAAGAATCTGATTTTAAAAAAAAGTAGCCCATCTGGCAACACTGTTTCCAGCAGGGGGCGAAGGTGTCAAACTAGGCTGGATAATTTAATTTAATTGGATAATTAGCTTTTGATTGATATGTAGTCAAGACCCGTACGATTCCCTGAGATCCGTGACGTGCAAAGCCTTAACCACAAATGAAAGAGAATTGCCCTAATGTCAGCACTTTCCATCTTAAAGTTGCTCTCTGATTTTAATTATGAACATAATAAATGCTGTGCTGGGAAACAAACTTAGAAGGTGTAAAAGGGGTGTTTGATTATAAGATTTTAATTTCGATTTTAATTTTAATTTTTAATTTTAAAAAGGTTTTGTTTTCATCCTTATATATGTATATAATATATAATACTAAATTCCTTTAAAATATACTAATATTACGAAAACTTATTTATTATGAACTATTTCAAGTGACGTCACATTAGAGAAAAGCGAAGATATTGAGTTCAAATTGTATAAAGTTGCGAGACTCAGTTTTCTAAAAGGCAATTTCGTATTTTATACATGAAATTGTTTTTGAATTATAAAACAGCTCACATAAATATTTTCAAAAGCGTAAACAAAATCTATTTTAACGGTTTGAATAATATCAAGCTCTATACATAAAAAATAAATCTCAACTTGCTTCAAACGATTCAGATATTCATAGAATGTAATTTCTGAATGGAATAATTCAAAATAAAATTCATTTCAACAGGGAAATTAACATTTTTTAATGGTTCTGCATTGAAATGGAAAAATACATTTTTACAGTCTGTCGCGTCACCCTTATGTTTTTATTCATAAATTTTTATTATGCATTCTGAAATGTGTTTTTTTTTTTTTTTTTTTTTTAGAAAAATAGAAATTACTTTCTTAAGAAAAAAATATGCATATCATAAATAAATTTTAGATTAGTTTTTTTAAATTCTCCCAGGAAGTTACAGTTTCTAAAAAGAAATATCGTGGCAATTTTCCAAGAGCATATTAATTGTTAATCTCTAAACTAGGAAGAGAACTTCCCTGTGATTTTCAAGGCATTGTAAGGATAGGGTTATTTTTTTTTCATCGATTTTTTACAGGGATCTCAAGAGTTGCTATGAAAATACCTAATCATTTCGTTTATGTCAGGTTTGTCCAACCTTTTTGTAAACCAGACTAACTCTCACCAATATTTCCGGATAGTCAGTTTCGCCTTATTTCATCGAGAGTTCTATTGATTAGATAAAGCTAATTATACTGTTCGAAGTCAATGGTAGCTGCTCGACCCGCGGGCTAGAAGTTAAACACCCCTAGTTTATGTGGTGTCTAAAATGTTTTTTTTAATTCTTCTGATAAAGTTATTAGTTATATCCTTGAGTTTTAGGGATAATTATGCCAATAGTAAAAGCAAAGAAAAGTACACACGGCTTTTAGGTACAAAATGTTATCCAAGTCTTCAGATGGATAATGATTCACTAAGCAGTCTAAGTGTTTCAAACATTCTTTGTTATTTAAATTTTAAAAATATTTTTATTAGATCTGAATAACATAGAAGTTCATACAAAATTTTTTATTTGTGCTTTAGAGTGCAAAAGTGAAGTTTTATTTGATCTTGAGTCATTTTTTAACCCTTTCGGGACGGGTTATGCATATATGCATCGTCAAAAGGTGCGTGTGGAATTTATTTTTGGAACCATTAGTAAATAAATATAATATTTGTCTTTTTTAATTAGAGTATTGTTTGGCATTTTACAACTAAAGGGAACTGTTTAAAAAAAGCAGTGCCATTCAAATAAAATTTGTGTAAGGGATGCCGTCTTGAAAGGGTTAATAGTCAGTGAATTAAAATTCCATAAAAAATACATATATTTCATCGTATAGCCATCGTATAATGTATCTCGTGGGAAAAAATAATATTTTTTATTGAAAGAGGAAAAGCCTACTTTTTGTTAGATTGCCTTACATTCTCCCATAAAGATATAAATAAATTTACAAATCTCAGATGCTCATTATCGTCTTATTTAACCATGTGAATGGGAAAGTACTCCTGTTGTTAAAATGTTGAAATGACTGATTCCATAGCTGCCAAGTTTTACGCTTTTTTCCTACCACTATTTTTTAACAGAGAAATTTGTCTTAGTTAATCATCGAAAACCTAGAATTAAATAAGGAAAATTTTCTACTAACTTTGCGTACTTTTTACAAAAATTATTCTTACCCCACTTATTGCATAAAGTAATATTCACCTTACTTACTGGCAGAAGTTCTACAACTAACCCCTTCAGTGGCAAAGTACTTCTACCCGTAAAATTCTAAAAGGATTGACTGGCACCAGAATTTACAAGCAAATTTATTTGAATATCAAGTTAAAGCTTTTCTTCGCGTACTTAATAAAACGAAAATTTTCATTCCAAAAAATCTGGTGCCAATGGGGCTTTTAAGCATTAAAATTAAGTGGTCTAAAAATGAATCACCGCCTTTGAAAGAGTTGAGGAAGACACGACTGGGACTCCACGAGCACTCACATTAATGTTACCCTAACATGTTATATTTGATTCTATTTTTTTATTCTGTTCGCACCAATGTATTTTTTTAATAAATTTTGTAACATGCGCATGTTGTCAAAGTACAAGTAAAAGTGCTTCAACCGAATAAAATTCGTCTAGGAGATGCTGGTCCCGAAGTTACGTGGGAAGTGACATAGAACCAGTGTTGCTAGATTGGAGACTTTTTTAATTCAGATTATTTGACTGTCACCACTTTTTTAAAATAGTATAATTCGCCTTATTTTTCAGAAATTACAATCTATTTTTAAATAGGCCGAATATTTCTATTTCAAAAAAAGCGGTGACAATCAACAATCTGGGGACAAAAAAGTTCCCAATCTGGCAGCACTGCATAGAACCGATAAGGGTTAAAACATTACCTCATGTATTATATTTAACTAAATTTTATCCATGTGTTTAATGGTCATTCTCTGAAAAGCGGCTGTTTTTTTTTTGTTTTTTTTTTAATTGCGGCCCAATAAAATTGCTCAAAAATCTTAAAATTTAACCTACAAGTGCCTTATTGCTATATTTATCAAAAAATAATATGAACAAAACTGCACCTGATAAATCTTCTGCGATTTTAATTTCAAAGCACTTTCATTTTTAAAAGGTTCAAATACATGATTGGCACCGGCATTTAAGAGCAAATTTATTGTAAATAAGGAAAATACTATATTTCACATACATGTTAAATAGAGAAATATTTATAAATAGTCTGATGCCATTTTGGCGCTTGGGAATTAAAATTAAGTGGTAAAAGAAAAGAAATTATAATTAGAAGTCATACTGTCAATAAATATATATATACCGGGTGTCCCAAAAAGGACTGACTGATTTTAAAATTCAATAACATGCAAACGGTGACAGATATTAAAAAAATTCTTGCAGGAGGGTTATGCATAAGGTCAAAAGTTTTATTACAGTGATTTTCAATTTTAGTTCGAATTGCAAACAATAGATGGCGCTGTAAGCAATAGTCGCTAAATACAGGCTCGATTTTTGGTCCTTTATCTTTTTTCCATGCAGAAAAAGGAGATGGAAATGTATTATCCGGGCCACGAAGTACCAAAAATCGAGCTTGAATTTAGCGACTATTGCTTACAGCGCCATCTATTGTTTGTAAATCGAACTAAAATTGAAAATCACTGTAATAAAACTTTTGACCTTATGCATAACCCTCCTGCAAGAATTTTTTTAATATCTGTCACCGTTTGCAAGTTATTGAATTTTAAAATCAGTCAGTCCTTTTTGGGACACCCGGTATATATATATATATTTTTTTTTTTTTTTACTCTATGTCAATTGAAAAAATAAAGATAAGCATTAACATTTAGCAGAGTTAATGTTTATTAAAATTAGTACAATTTTTTTTAAACTTCTCCCAGTAAAATAATAAAAGTAAAAAATGTATTATCTTTACTTACGCTAATTAAAAGTCGTATGAGTTTTTTAATGTCTATTTTAGTGCATTAGATTTTCTTATTTTACTGTTTAGTATGTATATAAATGGATTTAGAACATTCCCTTATACAGGGTGTTCCGTTAAAGGTGTCCAATATTAATAGGGGTAATAGAGGAGATCACATGGAGCATAAATCAGTATATAAAGCCTGGTCGGATCTCAATAGTTTTCAAGTTACAGCAAATAGAATGAAAATTCGGAAAATTGTAAAAGAACCCTCATTGCTAAACTATCGATAATGCTACATAAAACCGAAGCACATATTTAGAAAGAGCAGAAAAAAACCTACAAAATGACATCAATTGTATTAAAATAGCAATATTTATTGACGAGTTACAAGCCCTGAAACAGTGAAAAAAGTACGAAATCCAATATACATCAAAATAGTTAATCGTCAATTCCAAAAAGACAACTCTAGCTACAACAAGGAAAATGTAGTAAAATTTGGTCCATTCCAAAAACTTTCGAAAAAGCTTACAATGAACCATATCGGTTTAATTGTGTGAGAGAAATTAATCAGTTTCTTAGTTACAACTCCGCTTTCTTTGACACTAGCAAAGGTTAAACTCCGCCCATCACGATTGGAAACACCGCCTTTTTAATTACTCTCAACTATACATTTTCGATCATGCTTCTTCTGAGATGCAACATTTTTAATTATTCAAGAGTTGAATGAACCAAAATAACTTTACAATAATAGTCTACATTTTAAAGTGGTCTTTTATTGATATAAAGCTTAAGTTAAATTCTTTAAAATTAAACTGGTGGTGAAAATTCGGAAATAATTAAAAATATTGCGATTTGTAATTATGCAAAAAGTTTCAGTACATGTTTTACATGGACAATTATTGTATGGATATGTGCATCATAATTTATGATAGGAAATAATAATAACAAATAGCATAATAATTTTATTAATTATAAATTTAAAAAAGACACTAAATTTTAAATTAATTCATACAAACTTTGTAATTTACAATTTGAGTACACCACAGTCTGTGACTTACAAAATACTGTGCCAAAAAGTGTTGAAAATAAAAGAAAAATGACAAATAAAAGAATTACATTCCACGTACTTTATGACATATGTGAAGCATAGTCTTCTGGCCTGCGCTGCACAGTTCAATGTCGGAAGGCAGACGAACGGACATTATTATAATAGGTGTTCGAAGTTGCGCCCATTAACAGAATCGCACAGCCGACAGCGACGTCGTAAAGATTGGCGAACACGCCGAAAAACTCCGACGGAGTTGGGAATGTCTCCTGCAGCGACAACGATTCGCGCTAGTAAATCCTCCGGTGTATCCACAGGCGTTTCATACACTAGCGATTTAAGGTGTCCCCAAACAAAAAAGTCTAACGGATTGAGGTCTGGAGAGCGTGCAGGCCAAGCAACAGGTCCACTGCGTCCAATCCATTTCCCAGGATATGTTGAATTGAGGTGATTGCGAACATCTATGAAAAAATGTGCCGGTGCGCCATCGTGCATAAACCACATATTGTGGCGCAATGTTGCTGGCACATTTTGCAGTAACTGCGGTAAGATATCCCGTAGGAAAACCAAGTACGTACTGCCATTGAGTACATCTGGGAGTAAATATGGTCCTATGAGATAATCGCCGAGGACACCTGCCCATATGTTCACACTGAACTTTTGTTGTGCGTTCGACGGGAAAACAGTGTGCGGATTTGTATATGACCATGTGTGCATATTGTGCGTGTTTACCACGCCCTCTCTCGTAAATGTTGCTTCATCAGTAAATAAAATATTTTCCAGAAATTGTGGATTATTTTCTGTTACATTAAGCAACCAGCGTACGAATTCTGTCCGCTGAGCACAATCTGTTACTGATAACAGTTGTACCCGCTGCACATGAAAGGGGTGCATGTTTTCTGCACGCAGAACACGCCACACACTTTGGTGAGAAACACCGACTTCAGACGCAGCAGCTCGTGTACTCGTGGAGGGGTTATCTTTAAAATTATTCAGTACATCTTCTTCCATTGCAGGTGTTCGTACATGTCGAGGTTTCCCTGCATCAATGCTTGCTGTATTAAACGATCCAGTCTCCCGTAATCGTCTATCGATTTTTATGAAGAGTTTCGAACTTGGGCAACGTCTCCTTGGAAATTGCTCACGGTACATGCGCTGTGCTAGACATGCATTTCCATGGGCTTGCCCGTACATCAGATGCATGTCCGCATATTCTTCGTTAGAGTATTCCGGCATAATTATTATACATCAACTTACTACAATCCCACTTACAACAGCCTCCCTTTAACATAACGCCCACTGATGACTGCTGTTTTATTACACTTTTCTTCCTATACACATAGAAAATTTGCATAAAAAGTACTTCTTCATCATCCTGAAAGTTCATGGAGGAAACGCAGCAGTCACGGAGTTTGCTTTAAGACAAGGCGAGAGCTGCACAATATGTCATTCACTTGACCAGACTGAATAATGAAAGGGTATTGATAGAGGTTGATCAGAAATGTATAATTGAAAGATATTAAAACGGGGTGTTTACAATCGTCATGGGCGGAGTTTCGCCCTTTCTGAGCGTGCAACAGTACAGAGTTGTAACTAGGGAACTGCTTGATTTCTCCCATACAATTAAACTGATATGGTTTATTGTCAGCTTCTTCGAAAGCTTTCGGAATGGACCAAATTTTATAACATTTTCCTTGATGTAGATAGAGTTGCATTTTTGGAATTAACGATTAACTATTTTGCTAAATATTTGATTTTGTATTTTTTCACTGTTTCAGAGCTTGTAACTCGCCATTAATTCTCAATATTCTAAAACAACTTATGTCATTTCGTAGGATTTTTTCTGCTCTTTCTAAATATGTGCTTCGTTTTTATGTAGCATTATCGATAGTTTAGCAATGAGGGTTTTTTACAAATTTCCGATTTTTCATTCTATTTGCTGTAACTTGAAAATTATTGAGATCCGGCCAGGCATTATTTACTGATTTATGCTCCGTGTGATCTCCTCTATTACCCCTATTAATATTGGACCCCTTTAACGGAACACCCTGTATATTAAAATTATGAGGGAATGATTGTGAGGGAATGACGAAATGCTTCTGAAAACCATATTATACTATAATGATTAGTCTAAGGTATATTTTCAGTTACTAAACACCTTTTGAAACACATTTCTAATAATATAGCATCATTAAAAAAAATCTTCATTAGTTTTTATTAAATTTATAGCAGATGAGGGAATGACGGGTAATAAAAATACTTGCTTTGATCTAGTACTTGAAAGGCATGTGCTAGCTATTCAGGAACGTTTTTGGGCAAACAAAAAGATAGCTGCTTGACTTTACTCATGGACAAACTGTCCTAGACCTTTAAAATGCATGTGCTGCTTGCTACTAAGTAAATAGGGGCAAAATTTATAGTTATGTGAGGGAATGATGACAAATACTAGGGACATCATTAAAAAGTGCCCTAATTCTTTTATTATATAAAATATAAATATAATTAAATGGCTAAGTATTTATTTAAGTATATTTAATGAATTGAGAAAAAAATAATTATAAACATACGTGCTGCAGTGGCAGAGAAAGCATTTTCTTTCCTACATGTGTGACTGGGGGCATAGTGAGGGAATGATATTTGCATTAAAAAATACATTTAATTTATCATATTTCAGTTTCAATAAGCAAATAATTACAGTTTACCGGGTGTCCCAAAAATGACTGATGGATTTTAAAATTCAAGAACTTCCAAACGGTGGCAGATATTAAAAAAATTCTTGCAGGAGGAATATATATGATGTCAGGAGTTTTTGTACTGTGATTCTTCATTTTAGTTTGAATTTCAAACAATAGATGACGCTGAGAGCAATAGGCGCTCAGTCCAGATCCGATTTTTGGTACTTCGGGATCCATTCAATAATTTTAATCTTCATTTTCGCATGGAAGAAGAGAGAGGCCAAAAAATCGAGCCTGGATTTAGCAGTTATAGAGATACTACATTAGAGAGAGATTGGACATTGAAGAAATGCCCGCCATTTCCGTTACAAAGTAGATGGAACGCCGTATTACGCAATGCATTTTTATCAGCGCCTAACACTTTTTATTCTATTAAAATTATGAAAATTTCATTTTATATGCCTTCAAAAAGTCTTTCGGAGCATAACTATAAGCACATTTCTATTTTAATGAGTAAGAATTCTCAGAAAATGCATCTTTTTTACTCAGCTGTTTTATACTACGCACCAGTGCGATTTTACTTATCGGATTTTGATTTATTTATAGAATTTGATTTTCATATTTTTGGGGGTGTTTTAACAGCAGTGCCCCTATTTAATTTTTTTTCTAAACTTTCATTTAATGTTTTGATAACAATACTCATTCTAATACTATATATTTATCAGACTTCTGTATTTAAAAAGAATATCAAAGAGAAGTAGCAGTACGTAGAAGCTTATCATAAAATAATTTCAGTGCACATATTAACCCTAGAACTACCGGAAATTTTACTCAAGTTTTATAAAAACATTCTACACCAGAATTTTTACTTAAAACTATTTAATTTGTTTATTTAACTTATTATTGTCTGATTTATACATTGAGTTTGTTTTGAAGAAATTTCTGGTTTGAATAAATATTTTGAATGTACATGTCGGGTCCATTGGACCCTTAGACAGAGGGTTAAATGAACTTTGAATCACATAATAGTTAAATAGAGGTGGTATATGATATGTTCAAATTTTATTGTTCCTGAAATTATCAATACAAAGATTATGAAAATTATAATAATTATTGTTGTTTTAAAATACGTAATAAATTATAGATAGTTTTAAAAAATTGAATTCTATAGTTCATTTCCTATCTGATAATCGCTAAAAATTATTTTCTCAAATATTGCGAAATTAAAATAAAGTTCTTACATGCCTAATCTTCCTCTGCCCACTATTTTAATTAGTAAAAAAAATAATAGAGTAAAAAATGCATTTTCTGAGAATTCCTATTCATTAAAATGGAAATGTGCTCCTATTTATGTTCTGAAAGATTCTTTGAAGGCATATAAAATTACATTTTCATAACTTTAATAGACTAAAAAGTGTTAGACGCTGATGAAAATGCATTGCGTTGTACGGCGTTCCATGTACTTTGTAACGAAAATGGCGGACATTTCGTCAATGTCCAATCTCTCTCTAATGTAGGATCTCTAAGCGGTTATGGCTTGCAGCGCCATCTATCGATGCTATTTGTAACTAAAACTAAGAATCGCAGCATAAAAACTCCTGACATCTTAGATAACACTCCTGCAAGAATTTTTTTTAATATCTTTCACTATTTGCAAGTTATGGAATTTTAAAATCCATCAGTCATTTTTGGGACACCCAGTATATGTATAACTGATTAATAATGATAGTTTAAATCAGTTTTTCTTTTTGTAATTTTAAAAATATGTCTTCAAGACCCCTGGGACATAAAATTACCACTTTTCAGAGAATGACTCTTATATATATTTCAATTCATATGTTTTTTAAAATTGTGCAAAAACTTCACACAAGTTAGAAATGTCTAAGTTTCTTGGCTCTCCTGAAAAATCGTACTTTTCAGGTAAAAATCTCAATATCTTCTAAAATACTCGAGCGATTTCGATAAAACTTTTTTGCTGGTAGTGTATAAATATAAGATCATATGTGGCAGACACTTGAAAAAAATGTAATTAGTTTAAGAAAAAAACAATTTCTGAAAATGGAAAATTTCTGAAAAATTACTATTGCTCTAAAATAAAAAGTTTTAGACCCAGAAAAAAAGTGTCTGCCATAAGTCTTGAGCATAATCCAGTAAATAGGCATCCAAAATTTCATCAAAATCGGCCTAGTAGTTTCCGTGGAAACAAGTCTTAAATTTACGCATATTTCCCCTATGATTGCTCCCAGTCGTGTCTTCCATTAACCCAGGAGGACGCGCGCCTGACCTGATAGATACAGAGAGCGTATGGGTTTTTACAATTGTCACCACTTTTTTTTAAAGTAATCTTCAACTTATTTTATCGCAATTCGTAACAATTGCCTACGAATAAATAAGCTGGCGATTATTATTTGTATTTATTGGTGACAAAGTAAAAACAATTCATACCCTGGGTATGCGCGCCTTCTCCCGGGTTAAATAAGGTGGAGATTTCTATTAATGAAACGCAGTAAGTCTGTAAAAAGTTACTTTTTCGTTGCCTGTTCGTTAGTTTTTGACAGATTATATTTTTTAATGTTTTAGAGGTTTTACACACAGTGTTTCCAGTGGGCTACTTTTTTGTGATTCAGATTTCTTGATTGGCACCACTTTTTTGGTATGGTAAAATCCCTCTTATTTTCGCCTTAATTAATATGTCATTAAATAAGGCGAATTTTATCATTTCAAACAAGTGGCGCCAGTCAAGAAATCTGAATTTAAAAAACTAACCAACTGGCAACACTGTCTACACATTAAAAAATATTTTTGATGAAGATTGAGGAGTTTTTAATTTATTTATTATTTATTATGGATGGAGGTAATACTTGTAAGCCTCCATTACATGGTACACATAAATTCCTCTGTTGCAGGGTTCGTACGCCTCAGGTAATTTGAATACCAGATTTTCCGTAATGTAAAATATGCCTTATTTACTGAAAATAATTCTGCGTAATAATACTGTGATGAACATTATTTTACGAAAATCCTAGTATTTAAATCTCCTGAATCCCCTGAAGCGTAAGAACGCTGTATTAGCATCTTCACTTATTTTGTGAATATGATAAATATATTGTTCAATCAATAACATTTTTTTTTTTCTGAAAATTCCTTTATATGTAAATTAAATTTAATATGAAATAATAATACTTTTTTTTTTCTTCAAAAAATACAGGGTGGTCATAAAAAAACTTCCCCGATATATGAATCCCTAGGGGTCTAACCGCTCAACCAATCGAAAAGAAATTTTAGATATACTTCTTTGAAGGTTTTGCGCTCGAGATCATGATGTTTTAAAACAATAGAGCTCTCACGGTTACGTTTACAGTGAACAAATTTCGAAAAGCAACACCCTTTTTTTCTTGCGCAAATTCATCAGCGTATTGAAAAACCATAAATGGCGTTGGAATGATACACGTACGATGAAAATTGCCGGCGTAAAACACTTGCAAAAAAGACCATTGCGAGGAACGAAGCAGTGGCTACAAGACATGTTTTTCAGTAGCCGATTTTTTTTTCACTTGTGAACCGAGTAATGTTGTAAGATTTGTTTTAAAATGGCTAATTCCATCAAAAATTGTCATGTCTGTCACACAGCTGAAAATCGCTATGCTTGTTGGCCACCGTTATTTTCGAAAAGTTTGCTTCGTCTTATTCAATTGATGTGATATCTTCGATAAAATAAGTCACATTTTTCCGTTCTAAAATACTGATATAATACAAGAATAGCGATTTTCTGTAGTGTGACAGACATGACACGTTTTCATGGAATTAACCAAATGTGTTTTTGAGTTGTGTTTGTGTACGCATAGTGAAAATAAAAATGTAATCATTTGTTTTAGAGTGCTGAATATTACGTTATATAGGAACTTAGTCTAAGAGCCCGTGAATGCCAGACCTTCCTTATTTTATAAAAGCTGAAAGTTTCTCAGCGCAAGCTTCCAACACAGGTAGGGACGATGGGCTACTATGAAATTTGGGTCATCGTGGTTTTGGCAGGTAACAGGTAGCAAAGTTATATAAAATACCAACTTAATTTCGTCAAATAATAAAGCGTAATTTTTTTATATTTTCTTCGAAATAATATTATAAATTACGTCCTCCATTGCCAGACACTTAATATCGTGGCAACCCATTGCCAAACACCCTTAAACTTTAATAAATTGAAACTGTACTTACGTAATAGTATAAAAGCTGAATTTCATACATGTTACTTGGTTAACTATTACAAGATGTTACCTCAGTAGCCAGACAGTTTCGATAGTTCTAACCACTGGCCAGACAAACATATACGGTGGAACTAGCTTCTCAATGCACTAGAGTCTCAATATAGCTAGGCGCCCAACGGAGATTTTCCCCCTTTCCTCTTGGCTCTGAAATTGGCGCCAGTTATTTGAGGTTGCTGCATTTAAGAGGAAGTGCAAGTGCTGGCAGGTGGCCAACTTCACTTCGAATCTGTCGTTTACTCATTACATGTATTATACTGACAGTACACGTTTTACTATTTGTTTGTGAAGTTTATAAAATAAATGTGATTCAGTTTTGATAAAGTATCACCATGGGAGACATATTAATTTGTGTTATTTGTAAAAAAAAGTAATGACAAAATAACATTGTTTTCTGAAGAGACATTGAGAAAATGTCAATCAATTTTGAGACTGCGAAAAATACATAACCTCAAATACACGGACATTATTTTACCTAGTGAATATATGGACAATTTTTATCACAGGGGATGTTATAAAGCATTTACAGGACTGATGAAAAAATATTTCACCTCTGAATATAAAAGTTCTAAAGAAACCGTTGAAACAGAGAAAAGAAAAAAACAGAAGAAGAAGCAAGTATAGCTACAGACTATTCATCCTCACCTACATCGTTTTTACCTAAGTTGACCGTAGAACCATCTCATTCACAGCCGTCACTTACAGAATATTTAGCAGCATCAAAACCACCTTTTGCTCCTCAATCAGTAGAACCTCAACCTTCAACTTCTCAGGAACATGTAGACATTTCAGAACTTGAAGAAGGCTGTGAAAATAATGATTTAATTTCAGAAGTAAATATTTCGATCCAAAGTGACACTAGAGTTGATACATTTAAAAATGTTTGTGTATTTTGTAATAGAAAAAAGAAACAAATACGATCAAAAATGCTTCCATTTCATGAAAATGATAAAGACCAATTTAAATCACGCATAATATCTGACAGAAGGTAAAGAAGAGTATAACGAGTTGTTAATTATATTTGAAAATTTTGTCGGCCCAAAAATATATTATCATACCGAATGTAGAGTTCATTTCAATAATAAAATATCTTCTTCTCATAGCTGCCAACTTTTACGCTTTTCTGCTACAATTAAAATTTAATAGAGATTTTCGCCTTGTTTAATCGTGAGATTTCGACGATTAAATAGGGCAATACTTACTATAAAATTTTAGTGGTAGGAAGAAAGCGTAAATGTTCGCAGCTATGCTTCTTCTACAAAAATATCTGTTAAAAGTGATTGGCATCATCATCGAGAGTACCATCAAAAAACTTTTAATGAAATTAGTAACATCATAGAGGAAAATGTAATCAAGAATAGGCGTTGTTATTTATTGATACATTTACATGAATTATATACTGATTCATTGGAGAAAATCATTGAAGAAAATTCCATTGAAGTGAATGCTACTTTTGCCACACACCATCTGAAAGAAAAAATAATGAAAATATTCTTTAAAGACATTAAATTTTTTTCAATCCGTAATAAAAAGATATTAGCACCCAATTATTTCACGACAGTAGATGATAAAATATTTGAAAATTTACAATCTGAAAATATTTTACAAAAATCTGCATCAATTTTACTAAAAACTATACTGAAAATTGACAAGAAAAAAATAACGTCCAAAAATATTTCAGCACAGCAATTAATAACAGGTGAAGTTTCATTACCACAACAATTATTATACTTCCTCTTCACTCTTCTTGGTGGATGTAATCAAAGACGGAAAACTAGTCTAAAATGTGTTCGTCAAGTTCGCTCCTACTGTCAAGATGTTTTTTATGGAGTTCATAATGTTCAAGTAATGACATCAAAGCACATTATGCTGGGTATGACTCTGAAGAGCTCAACGAGCACCAGAAAAATTATTGGCATTATCAATAGATATGGTCATTGCATTAGCTATCAACGTGTCGAAGAACTTGAAACAGAAACCACATATACTTCCATTGAAAAGTCTAATTTATGCCCAGAGAAAAATTAAAAAAGCACCTGAACTTTTTACTGGAGTAGCTTCTGATAATTTTGACCGTTTTGTTGAAACTACGAGTGAACAGGACACTTTACATGACACCTTAGGAATTATTTATCAAAACATTGAGTAAAATACATCCGAAGAATCAGGAATATCCGAAGCACCGGTTCCTATTAATGAAGGTAATTCACCACACAAAAAGAAAAGAAAATGAAGAACTTTCGACGCCTTATCTTCAAAGAAAATTCTATTAAAAAAAAAAAAAAAAAAAAAAAAAAAAAAAAAAAAAACTTGAATGATTAGTGATCTGCAATCAACGGCTGATGAAATTGAAAATATAGTCCCAAGAAATTTACAATTGTATACAGAAATAGATATCATCTGGAGGATTAGTCATGCGGTAGAATTACCTGATGTTCCTATGTGGGTTGGTTTTAATAGCCGTATTTATAGTGATACTCCGCAACAACATATTTCTTATTTAAATTCCATCAATGCCTCACCAATTAGTAACTCTGTAGTTTTGGAAACCGTGCATCAAAGTAAAAAAAAATAACTCATGAATTAAATCAATCATCCATACAATTAATAGCGAAAGTAGCCCTACAAATTCAAGCAACAGAAAAAACAACTTTTGATAATTTATTTATACATTTAGGACCGTTTCACATTATGATGGCTTAATTTAAGGCAATTGGTAAGGTGGAAAGTGACTGTGGCTTAACAAACGTAATGGTGGAAAGCAGTTTGCCAGCAAATGGTTCTGTGGGTGGATTTCTTGATGGAAAACATTTCAACCTCTGCAAAATGTTGCAACCTTTGGTGGCATTAGGATTGGAAATACTACATTTCAAATCTTTTTTGCAAATTAATAGCACGTGATTAACAGATGATATGATAAAGGAGCTTCAAAGATTGCAAAAGTATAAAATATCATTCCACATAGAAAATGAAGAGCTGAAGGGATTTATGATTGATTACTGTATTTACAAACTGTTATGTTGTAAAAGCTTTACATAACATTCCCCCTTCTTAAATTTACATAAATTTAATTTTGTATATTTTGTTAATTTTAATAATCTACTTCCATTTACAATCTTTCAACTTTGACAGCAAATGTTACTAAGTTTTAAATATTAAATCCTAAATCTTTATTCTTAATTATTTCATTTAAAATTACATTTATTGTATTCTATTTTCTTTTTCCATTTCTCTGATAAACTTTCATAAAATTACTGAAATCGTTTGCCAGAGAAACGAAATTCTAACTCCTAGACTTTTCTTTATTTTTAATTGCTTTCTATTCACTTTGCACCCCAAAAGATGCAGGTTTTAAGAAAGATTTCTCTCTTATCTCATAACAGACAGGAAATTCCTTTTGACGTCATAGGAACTCCCACATAGCAAACATTCCTTATTTTACCGCTCGTTAGAGTGTTGCCATTCCACAGTGATTATTCCGCCGCTAAAACATTTTCCCCCTGTTCACGTTCGATAGATCGTTCTCTTGGATTCAATGCATCGTCTTTTGGAATATTCTGATTGGCTGACGTTGCCGAGATCGTTTCCAGATTTCGGCAGGCTTTTCAAAAAAAGGTTGAGTTCGTTATTTTTGTCGGAAGAGAAAACACCGATTTGATATGTGGCCTTTTTTTAAGCCGTTGCCGTTGGGCCTTGGGCCCAACAGGCGTTTACTTTTCCATTGATGGCGATTCTTCAATTCATCATTTAGTCAGTATTAATTGCCTGTTATACTTCATCAACCTCAACCAAGATATATCTGATATGATAGCGTCCTGCTCATGCCTTCTCGTCAATTTCCGCTAAATTACTTTATCCCATTTTGCTCAGTTTGAAAAAGATGTTTTCTGTTCTTCTTGAATCCGAAGATGTGATGAAGGCCTTTCAGATTTTGTCCTTTGCCTAGCATATTTTAATTCATTTCAAATGTTACTTCCATTCGTCCAGTCGAATTTTAGCTGTGCCTCCTATAGTGTCAGTGTTCCAAGGGAAGATATTAAATTTCGTGTTCTCCTCGATGCTTCCTCAACTATATCCTCTTATCAGTTGACGGAATCAATGTTGAAATAATACAACTGTTCATCAATTTAAAACTCGTAAGAAACTGGTTGCCTAGTCTCACTCTACTGTCGTAGAATCCTGAATTTACATATTCTCGAAAAGTGTATTGATGGATTAAAACATAATTAGAACTATTCTTATATATCCCAACTTTCCAACATAGTGGTATGATGTGAAGACTGTGCATCCATATAAATAAGTATTGGAATTAACACCTGTTACAATAAGATAATATTTATTTAAATAATTTGAAATAATATTCTCTAATCCATAGTATTGTACCCGGATCCGGTTTAACAATATCTGTTATCATATAATAAATGATTTTTGTGCAATATCTGTCCGAATCATTTCAAGAGTGGTTTTATTATTTATATGAATTTTTACCAAAGAGGGGTGAGTATTTATTTTGTTTCTTCTTTTCAGATTTAATTTAATCTAGTTACGACGCGTACTAATTCACCACTATACGATCAAGGCCATAATGTGATTTCGGGGAATGTGAATTGAATTTATTTCGATCAGATTTAAATATTTCTTTTCGAATTTTCGTTTCAATTTACATATCCCGGAATCTCACTTAACACAAACAACAAAGTATCAATGGCGAGTTTGGCAAAACTCAACAATTTTATTTGATTTACATTAATCTTATTGATCACAACTTACATCTATCACGAAGCATTCGTACTGGAGATTTCGAACTTTTCAAGTCACTATTGTCTAAAGCTACAAATTTATTCTTTAACTGTAATCAACAGAGCTATGCTCGATGGACTGTGAAATATTATGATAACTTGTGAAAGTAGCAGAAAGCCATCCAGATTTATATGAAGGATTTAAACAAGGTTGCTTTGGTATTAAAAGGACAACCAAGCTGTTTTCAAGACAACCTATTTATATGGAGAACAGACTATAAATGCAGATGCTGCAAGAAGGTTTACGGGTGTTATACACTTCACCAATTCAATTTCGGCACGCCAACGCAACGGTGGGCTCGAAACCACGATATAAGATCAAACAATTACGGAAATTTATTGCGACCTTCGATCAGTTTATTAACACTAGAACGGCGGCGAGGGGTCATTTTGACCCTTTCTGAATGAGTACATGTCGATTCGAACCAGAAATTTCTTTGTAATATAAGATTAATATAAGTTGCACAAAAATAACTTAAATAAATAAGTTAAATAGTTTTAAGTAAAAATTCTGATGTGAAATATTTTTTTAAAACTTGAATAAAAATTCCCGCCGTTCTAGTGTTAATCTCTTTTTAGAAGCAAATAAAGATCAATTGATTAACATTTCATCTGGTAAATCTGGATCAGAACTGGTAGAAGCATTTCTTCTTAATATTGAGAAGAATGGTGAATGTGTACGGAAAACGTTCATTTCTGAATGTCTTATAGATATTAGTAGAGTTCAAAAATCTATTGAAAACACACCTGTTAATAATTTTTCAAAAGATAAAAAATTATTAACAGGTGAGAAAAAGAGGAAAATTCGAGTAGGTGGTACAATTCAAGAGGTTAGAATTCAACGAGATCTGTTTGGACATATGCTGGGAATATCCATGGACTATAACTTGGATATTTCGAAAATTTTATCGTACCCAATTATCACAGTCTTTTGTCCATGTGCCATTTGGATTTTAGTATTTGTAAGACGGATAAATCTGCCTTAATGACGTGTTTGGAAAAATAGCTCCAGCATGAGCCACTACCTTACGTAGATGTCCTAATAATTGATGGCCCCTTTCTGTTGCACACTATGAAAAAAGTTCCAAAAAAATGTGGAAGCATTTCTAAAAAAATGTTGCAAATGGCAACTCAATTGCAAGCGTCAAGAGTTGACGTTATATTTGATCAGAACTTCCATCGATCAAAGATTACGAATATTCCCAGCGACTCAAGTTTGCACAATTGGAGTACACCATGACTGGGCCTGGTCAAATTCGGCCGAGTGATTTTGCGAAAGAATTAAAAATTTCAAATTTTAAACAAGCTCTTGTTGATTTCTTCATCTTGCATTGGACCACTGATGAAATGGTGCCGTTTATTGGTAACAAAACCATTCACAAAAATTTTAAACAGTGTCATTCTTTCGTAGTTAATAACTCCAACAACATAGTATCAAAAGTTGTGGAAGAATTATCATGTCCAGAATATGAAGAGGCAGATACAAAAATAATATATCATGCGTGTAGCATTGACAATCAAACGAATATAGTAATCAGAAGTATCGAAACTGACATTGCTGCTATCATGCTTGGCCTTATGTACTATCTACAAAATGATTCACTTATTTGGATGCTGACAGGTACTGGAAACAACATGAGGTATGTAGGCCTCACAAAGATACAGGCAAAGTTCGGAGAATCTATTTGTAAGAGTTTGCCTGGATTTCATGCAATAACAGGTTGTGATTATAATCCTGCGTTTTTCAGAAAAGGCAAATTACAAAATATTTACAAAAACAGAAGAATACCAACAAGCTTTCATCGAATTCGGTAACAAAGAATTATTTGAAAATAATGATGAACAACAAAACACTTTTGATATTATACAGCAGTTTATATGTGATGTATACAATGTTGGTGAGATAATTGACGTTGATGCTGCTCGGCTTCAACTGTTCATCAATATCTACATTGTCTCAGATGTTAATGAAGCGTTTGACCGTAAAATAATCCGAAATTTTGATGGCAGCAGTCTGCCACCCTGTAAAACCGAGTGTTACAGCAATTTTTGCGAGCAAACTTCATATCTAGCATTTGGAACAATGCTCACCAGAAAATTCCAATGATATATCAACCAGAGAATAATGGTTGGTTACAAGAAAGTATTTATTTATTTATTTGTTTACACATACATCTGACTTGTGTGCTTGACATCTAGGTCCGCTTATAAGTCATCGTCAATATACAGGGGCGAGATAGCACAATGAAATTTACAACACAGAGAAATTAGATCCGTGAGCTCCACAAAGAGTGTGCAATGGAGCCAGCGAGAGTCGAACTCGCAGACCTCTGCCGCTCTCAATGCTTGGCGGCTGGCAGCGCGGTGTCCTAACCGCTCGGCCACCGAGGCTCCACAAGAAAGTAACCAGTACCATTTTAAATGGCTTGAAGGAGATCAGTTGCCAAATTACGTCAGAGATTCACTAAGTATTCTCTGAAGTATATACATACTACTTCAAATTATTATAAGTAGATTTTTAGCTATACACAATTGCACTAACTTTTTTTATATTTTTGCAGAAACTAACGAAAAAATCAATATTGAAAAAAATCAAGCAACGGACTGGAGTAGCAGTGACGAAGATAATGAAGATATCGGCTATAAGGATTAAAATGAATAAAATCATTAAACATGTCTTAAAATCTAATAATAAACTTATAAATCCATGTTTCCTTTTATTTTTATATAATGGCTATGAATACAATTAATCTATTTTTTTTCACTGAGATTTTTTAACGCTATATATGAATAAACAGTCAAATTTTAATGAAATATCGAATTATGTATGAAACTGAATATTAAACATAAAGTTCGTAAAATTCCAAAACATTTACTAATTTATTTGGTTTATTTTTTTAACAATTATCAAAATGAAAATTATAATCAATAACATTATAAACATAGATTTTTAATTCATAAATAAGTACATAATAAAATTATTCGATCGATCCAATTAACAACCTCACTGGCACCTACTCGTACGTATATGGCCTCGCGCTCGTACTTACAGTCACCGTATATGTTTGTCTGGCCAGTGGTTAGAACTATCGAAACTGCCTGGCTACTGAGGTAACATCTTGTAATAGTTAACCAAGTAACATGCATGAAATTCAGCTTTTATACTAGTACGTAAGTACAGTTTCAATTTATTAGAGTTTAAGGGTGTCTGGCAATGGGTTGCCACGATATTAAGTGTCTGGCAATGGAGGACGTGATTTATAATATTATTTCGAAGAATATATAAAAAAAATTACGCTTTATTATTTGACGAAATTAAGTTGGTATTTTATATAACTTTGCTACCTGTTACCTGCCAAAACCACGATGACCCAAATTTCATAATAGCCCATCGTCCCTACCTGTGTTGGAAGCTTGCGCTGAGAAACTTTCAGCTTTTATAAAATAAGGAAGGTCTGGCATTCACGGGCTCTTGCTCTAACTGATTAGGATTGAGTGCCACAATATTACACCGGCAATTTTAGTCACATGTGTATCGTACCAACGCCATTTATTGTTTTTAATGCGCTGATGAATTTGCAAATAAAAAAAAGGGTGTTACCATTCGAAATTTTCAAAAAAATTTCACTGTAACCGTAACCGTGGGAGCTCTATTGTTTTAATTCATCATGATCTCGAGCACATACCTTCCAATAACTAAATCTGAAACTTCCTTTCGATTGGTTGAGCGGTTAGGTCGCTAGGGGTACATATATCGGGGAAGTTTTTTATGACCACCCTGTATTTTTGAACTGTTGTTAGAAGCTTTTCTTGCAGCCTCCGTTACAATAAAATTCTGTGCTATAATGTGTTCAATATAGTAACATACGTCGCCTATTCAGAGTATTCAGAAACAGGAGGCATCCTTTTTTAATTTAAGTGGTTAGACCTCAATGGGCACATTGTCGTGTTTCATTAATTTTGAAATATTCTAACTGGAATTAAAATGGCTATGAGCCTTTTTACCCGACTGAAAAGAAGAGTTGTGTGTTTCACGCGTATCTGTGTAAGTGGATTTCTTTATACCCTCGAAACATCCCAATGGCTAGATGGATTTTTATGAATGAGGTGTCTATCGATTCGTCTTAACGGTCCGATGGTTATAGGCTAGGTTTTGTTTTTATAAATTCAAAATGGCGGCCGTAAAATATAAAATGGCAGTAGAGACGAAAAAAATTACGCATCCTATTAGGTAGCATATCATTGGATAGGTCTTTCAAAATGAAGACGATGTTTCATTGACAACTTTACAGTCAGAAGCTCCGTTAAAATATTATACAACCTGGAAGTTGTGTAGGTAGGATCTCTAGCTTTACTGCAACTCTAACCATCATAAACATCTATAGACCTCATCAAAACAGTGTTTATAGATAGAAACTAACAATTAAACACAACTTAAAAGTCATCAATACAAGCTAATAAAAAAAATAGGTAAGTAATATAAACAAGTAATGTATAAAAAAAAATATTTTAAGTCAATTCCTACTTAGGCCAATAAGAGAATTTTTTTTTCTCCCATTCATCTTTCTTCTTGAGTGGCTTGAGGCCTTGATCAAGAAGGGGGCTCTCTTGGTCTTAAAATACCTTGATCAAGAAGAAAGCTCTCTCGATTATTGAAAATTAATTAATTAAATTTAATTAATGAATTATATTTGAAAAAACTGGATTAACATCAAGTGTCATGCACTATAAGTTTAAAAAAAAATATTTGAGCTTCATTGGATGAATGATAAGTATTTTATTAACGATTGAAAATTTGAACAAGATGTATATAGCGAGAGTGTGAGCTAATAGTAAGAATTGAAAAAAAAAATAGTTTCACATTGATGAGAATTAATTAATTAGTTCGCTTTTTACGCAGTCGGGTTTTTTGATTTTTAAAATTTAATTGTTTATTGTATCCTCCGCTCTTGATATAAAATGTAATCATCATTTATTTAATCAAAATAATTTTTTAATTCATAGCCTTAAAACTTAAAAAAAAAAAAACATTGCGTTACAATATTATTAAAAAAATTACCACATACATTTTTAGAAAATAAATTAAGCAGCTAGTAATGATAACACTATACGACCACCCATATAAATCTCAAAAGAAGTGAAAAGGGAACGATGAATAATAATATAAAACTTTTAGACTGAAATTTTTAAGCTTAGAAAGAAAGGTTTACTTTAGAACTACCCATATGTAACATTTGAATTTATTTGACATTGTTAAACGATTGAAAAACTGTTCACTAGAAGAGGAAACTGTATTTTCTAAAAAACGCTTTTGTTAATAACATCGCTTCTTTTTGCTCCGCGCAGTGTTGCCAGTGGGCTACTTCTTTTTAATTCAGATTTCTTGATTGGCACCACTTTTCTGAAATGGTAAAATCCTCTTTGTTTTCGCCTTAATTAATAAGTCATTAAATAAGGCGGATTTTACTATTTCAAAAAAGTGGTGCCAATCAAGAAATCTTAATTAAAAAAAAGGTAGCCCACTGGCAACACTGGCTCTGCGTGTATCTTGAAAACAGAAAAAGTTTCATCTTAAATGTTCTTAACCCATAGCTGACAACTCTTATGCTTTTTCGTACCACACAAAAATTTAATAAAAATTTTCGCCTTATTTAATCGACAAATTGCGGCTATTAAAAAAGGTAAAATTTTCTATTAAATTTTTGTCGTACAAAAAAAAGCGTAAGAGTTGGTAGCTATGTTAACCCCTTGATGGTAGGTGGTTCATTTATGGACTACTTTATTTTTATCCCTAAATGCCACACCAGAGTTTTTGAATGAAAATTTTTCTTTTATTAAGTACTTGAAGTACTTGAAGGATGGATGTTCAAGTACGTTTATTAAGTACGTAGTATTATTTTGATTTGTTTGTTCGCCAAGCTGCTGGGAAAAGTTATTATAGTTATATATATATATATATATATATATATATTGTTGTGGTTTTGAGAGTGGATTACATTCTATTATTGTTTATGTTCAATATACGCCAGTGTTCTGGGCCAGGGTTGCCAGTTTGGCCACCATATTTATTTCGAAATTTCAAATTCATACCGGAAATGTTGAAAGAAGAAGCTTTAGTTTATGTAATCACAAAATTTCTGTCATTAAATAAAGCAAAAAATACTATTTTTAGGTTCCCAGCAAAGAGGGAATTGCTGGCCAGCAGTAAGATAGGTGCTGGCAATGATGGAGAAGTGCTGGATAATGGTCTACCACTGCATGACCACTACTGGACAGCTTCAGTCAACTTTGCTGTTGGAAATCATCAGATAAAATTCTGGTAGGCTTCCGTTTTATCTCATGCGCTGGCCCACCACTACATGGAAGTGCACGAATTTTTGCAGTATTATTGCTGGAAACCCTTACGCTAGGTCGCGTTGCGAATATCGAAGACATTGAGTATTTAAACACAAATCTGAAATGAATATCTTAACACAATTTAAGCTGTGAAGCTATTTTTTTTTTAAAACTGTAGATAATATAGCACCACTGCCACCAACAAAATAAATAAGTAAATGAATAAGTAAATAAATTCTTTATTTTAACGTGTTTTTTTTTGTCTCCTTAAATCTGGTTTTACTAAGTTACAAAGGATTTCGGTTTTCATAATTTACACAGTTCAGAATCAATAATAAAAAAAATCGTGTAAAATATATAGGATTTCTATACAATACAATAATTTCTATACCAGGTTAATGATTGGGAACGTAAATCACAAAAGAAACAGTGTAATGAGAGCTTTAAAACTACGAGTGGTCGTAACATACGCTGAAAGTACTTATTCATGTCCGATCACGAAAACCAAACAGCATCGAGCACGGTTAGTACTTGGGAGGGTGGCCACATGGAAACCACTGCAAGTTCAAATATTACTATAGCATAGCTGCCAACTTGTACGGATTTCTCTTACCACTAAAATTTAAAAGAAATTTTTGACTTATTTAAAGGTTAAAATTGCTTGAAGTTCGGTGATTCAATTAGCTAAAATTTTCTATTAAATTTTAGTGGTATGAAAAATCCGTACAAGTTGGCAGCTATGCTATAGACATTTCTATTATAGACACTTCTACAGGTATTTCTATAGCTCTTGATGAAACTAGCTTATAGAAAAAAGAGCCATAATGCTTTGCGTTTTTCATAGAATTCTATAAGAAATTTTTGTAAGGGAAAGTGCTGGGCCAGCAAAGGAATAGCAGTAGGATAGGTGCTAGCACTGCAGGAAAAATGCCGGATTGAAGTAATGTGATGGCATACCAATGCTGGCCTTCTGTTGGCCATCACTGATGGGCCAGCTGCATTCCGCACGGACACTTTTTGACTGGTTTAAGTAATGGCACCATTGCACTTTACCGCTGATGGCAGTGCTGACTGCCATCTTTTTTCCAGCTGATGGCCCACTGTTTCTTTCTTTGCTGCGTTCTGACGCGAATGTGGATTTTCTGAATAAAGATGAATGCCAAACTATTAACCCTGTTCTGTGCCGTTCTTACGGCTGCAGTCTCACTGAGTGGAGCTTTTCGCTGGAGGATAAACCGTAAACCTGGGGGAATGGAGTTATGAATGAGGAGGAGGAGACATATGACTGACTGCCAGTTACTAGTGAAGTAACTGAGGAGGTTGTCACAATATGGCGGCTGATCTTTTTACATCGGATCAACAGTTTCTGATAACCGCAGAAGCAGACTCCCACCAGTAAATTTTGAATAGAAAATTTTGAATTATTTTAGCAGGTTTTTTTTCCCCCCACGAAAAAATTTTCTCACAAATATTGTTAAAATTTCTCTTTGTTTTTACTGGTGGCAGTTTTGCCAGGTATTATAATAATTTTCACTGACACTGTGAGGAGGTTGTCTGGGTTGTCACAATATGGCGGAAACGCAGGACCTGACTACCACCGAAGTAAACTTCCACCAGTAAAGATAAATGTGTGTTTTAGTCGTCATTTACAACTAAAATTTTGCAATTAAAAGGTGTTTAAATAACGAGAAAATTTCTATTTAAATCTACTGGTGGCAGTGTCACTCGGAGATAATCAACCCATGCGAAAGCGGTTACAGTTAAATCTTCCCTATTTTAAGGCTATGTTAGTTCCTCTTTATTAATTGTTCCATGCCTGTGGGTTGGCTCTCCGATTAGGTGCTCGAGTACTTGAAGAAAAGCTTTTACTTATTTTCTAATAAATTTGTAAATTCTGGTGTCATTCAATCATTTTAATATTTTAAGAATAGACGTATTTTGGCCCCTGAAAAAATTAAACAATGAAATCTATATACAGAGTGTCCAAAATGTATCTTTACAGTTTAAAAAAATAATTAAAAATAATCAAACAATGATATGCACTCTCGGTTTTGTATGTTCCGTAAAGAAAATATCAAAGTTCTTTTTCATGACGTTTTATTTAACGATTTCAATATACCATTAATCGCACGTAACATATCGAGTCTATACGAGATTTCTAGCCACCTTCTACGAAGCATCGCAGAATCAACAGTCTGGATGGCCGCTGTCATTCGACTTTTCAGTTCATGCCATAAATTTGAGATTGGTAAACAATGTTTTTCAGGTATACCCATAAAAAGAAGTTTGAAGGTGTTATGTCTGGAGATATAGGTGGCCAAGGTATTATATTGACGTAGCACCATCTAGTTTACACTTCATATTTTAAACTAGAGAACAAGAATTCTGCTTTTTCAGAATTTAGTGTCGCCCCCGGCATTTCCGTTACTTGAAACCTTCCGTTACTTCCGTTACTTTTTGAAAAAAAAAAATATGGCCATTTTTTTCCCATTCTGACCAGAAAATCAGAGCTCTAACCTTTTTACGACTGCTCTTTCATCTTCACCTAACACTTCATCTATAATGGCTGTTTCATAATAATAGAAGCCACCAGTCCATCAGAAGAAAATAACTCGGTTAAGCGGGACTCTACTGCTGTACAAAACATATTTCAATTTTAAGACTTAAAGCACACATTTTATTTTATGTAAAATGACGTCATTCGCATCCGCTTAAGAATTCCACATTTACGATCTACTCTTAATCATCTACAGTAAAGCATGCATAGCACATCACTATCGCGAAATAATGCACAAATGCAGCAAAAAGATGCCGTCATTAAAAAAAAAAAAAAAAAAAAAAAAAAGCGGCTATCTAATGATTCATAGATACTTAAAATTAAATATAGTTCATAATAGCTCCATTGTTTTAACAGAAATCATTCGTTTATACTTTTTCAAAATAGCACGTATTTTAATTACATTTTCTTTCGGTTGTTATGCGAAAATGGCAACAAAAATATATGATTACCATTTTAGAACTATTTTTCCTTTACTTTCTACAGAAATTGAGTACTTCCGTTGCCCATATTAAGCAAATGGCTCTAAAAACTATAAAAAAATTAATATTCCAAAAATAAATGGAGATATAATTTTCAAACAAAATGCATTTAAAAGAACATTTTTTTCCCAAATACGACGGTATAAAGATTGAAAATGTGCGATGCTTTGAAGTTTAAGAAATTACTATAGAGCATTTAATCGTACTGCTTTGTTTTACGGCTGGCTTCTGTAAGGTAACGTTATTTTTTTGAATACACAAAATAAGCTGGGAGAAAGAAATAGCCTACCGTACTGGGGGCTAAAAAAACTTTGGTATTTTCTTTATGGAACATAAAAAACCGTATGTGCCTATCATTCTTTGCTTATTTTTAATTATTTTTTAAATGAGTCAAGATACATTTCGGATACCCTGTGTTCTTGTTCTTCCTTTATAGAAATCTTAAATGTTATTTAAGTAAAATACATTCGGCTTATTCTGAGAGAGTGTCTAAAAAAACAAATGAGTTTTAGGCACGTTAAAGTATTGGGAGACAATCGAAGTCATTTCTCTTCAATCCGTTGGAGTGATCCGTCATTCTGTTCTCCAACAACTTGAGTAGAAACCACATTTCCGTCTCCTCCTCTTTCATTTTCGATTCCATTCCCTTTTAATTTTCGTCTCTTGACTTCTATCAATTCCCAAAGGATAGTTGCTGTCCTAAAACAGAAGATCCTCTCAAATAAAATCTGAAATACTTTTATCACAGCCTAGGAGTTTCAAAACTGAAAAAAAACAAGAAGGAAAAGCCAATGCGTTCAGCATAGATTATGAAACACTTTCCAACACATTCGGAATACTATAACAAAACTTCACAGCTTATTAAGGTGAAAGAGGATGTCTAAATAAAGAAATTGGAAAATGCATAACGCATTCGAAAACACGTTTTCTGCTATGACCATGAATAGTCTTCAAAATATACGATTTTTTTCTGCAGCCCTATATAGGATCTACAGATAGGTATGCATAGTACATAGTGTTGGTGAGGTACCCAGATTTAGCTGAATAGTTTTTCGTTACATTTGGTTGATTCGTTCGGAAAAAATAGATAATTTTATTTTAAGAATTTTTTTCTTTTCTATGCGAGATTTTAAACAATTTGCATATTTTACCATTCATAGAAAAGAAAAAGGTTCATTTGAATAACTGATTTAAATATTAAATTATGGATGCTAAAATTTTCTAATAGGAGTCTTAAATTATTCCAATTAATTTGAAATTTTGTTAATACAGTTTATCAGATTTTTTTATTGTTATTATTCAGTATATAACTTTTGACGGAGTTTTATTGATCTGTTCGAAAAAAAATAAAACGTTTCGTTTTATCCCTTTATTTATTTGACACAATTCATATTTCATTTTTCCTCTTAATCTTTCAGCCGTATGCTAGTAACTGCATTTCATCGCCTATAAAAATCATTAAAATTATTCTGATTACGAAAGATTAAGCAGAAAGTCTGGATGAGGAAAAAAAAGGTTAGGTAGTCTTTCGTAATCGGTCTTACATCTTAAGTTTTAGGTTTGCGTAGAATATGGACGATGTTAGTATCATCACGAATGTACATAGTATTTTATAATAGTATTTTTTATAGTAAATTGAATGCGGATAGTATCAAAAGGCTATTATAAAAACAACTTTTATAACACCAAGTCACGTTTGTTAAAAGAATTCATTGGCAGGGGACACGATGATGCATGAAAAGTCTAAGGTATAAAAGTCTCCAGACATGCCTATTTTTGGATGATTTTCCTATGCTATAGCTATCGAGTAGATTAGGATGTATTTACCAGAGTTGGGCAAATTTATAATTTCAATTATCTGAATTGTAATTACAGTTTAATTTTATGTAATTAATTATAGTTAAAATTACATTCAATAAAAAAATCTTGCAGCACTGTAACCGGAAACCGCTCCCATTCCATAACTTGACAAAAATTTCTGTGTTTGCATGTGTGTAACTGTAATCAACTAAATTCAATTAACCTGTAATTCCACTGCGGATAATTGGGATTAAAAATTTGCCCAGCTCTGGTATTTACATACGACCTTAAATCTAAATAGAATGACAAGCAAAACTATTTTTCTGAGAAAACAAAATCTAAAAATATTAGGTTTCTTACATTAGATATAAGTAGTATAGAAATTTCAGTTTACATTTCCAGGGCTCCCACTGGTCCGTTTTTTGAACACCAGTATTATTAAAGAAAAAAATTCGTGGTAGGTTTCGGCAAAAATTGGAAGAAAAACGTTTTCCCTGGTAAGTTTCCACGAAATTTATAAAGGAGATTTTTCTTACAAAAATAGTGGTGTTCAAAAAACGGACCGAGCGGGAGCCCTGCCTTTCCATACGTACCTTTCGTGCATGAGATTTTTATTCAACTTCTCCATCAGATGTAAATGTTTCGTGGTTGGCAGGTAAGTAAGTATTGTTATTTAGATATTAGCATAACATAAATGCATTGTCCAAACTGTTGCTTATATCCTAATAAAATCACAATGTAAAATGAGATCCAGGAATTGTGTTTTTCCCTGATCCGTATACACCCTGATATATGTACAGTCGTGGAACAAAAAGTAAACACCACCTGCTAACTCTGCAACAAATTATCGTAAAAGAAAGTTACAGGTACCAAACGATTGGAAATAAAGTCTACTTTGAAATGATGTATATAAAATTTGCTTAAGAGGTCATCTACATGTAAAAACGAGTCCAAACTTTGTTTTTTTTTTTTTTTCATTAGCGATACCCAAGTTTGACACCATAAATAAATCCTGCACCTTTCAATTATCCTAAATCCAAATTTTCATGAAATTCGTACGATTAGTTTCGGAGAAATTAATTATTTTAAAATGAGCGTATTTTAGAGGCTGTATCCAAATTGAAGTTCCGTACTCGATTGTTTAAATGCTACAGAATGACTATGCCACTTCTATTAATGTATTACTTCTTACCAATGTGGCCATTTCACTTGTTTAAGATGTTTCGACAATTGCCAGCCCAAATGTTTAAAAAAATGATTGAAATATATTTTTTCTCTAATTATGCTTTTCTGGACAGCATAAACGGTCATAGCTGCCAACATTAAACGCTTTTCTGTACCACAAAAATTTAATAGAAATTTTTGCCTTATTTAATCGGCGGATTACGACGATTTAAGAAGGTAAAATTTATTGTTAAATTTTTGTGGCACAAAAAAGCGTAAGTGTTGGCAAATGGACGGTCAATTAAACAGTCATTTTGACGTTTTTAACTCATAATTCAAAAACTACTTAGAATAAAACGTGAGAAACATAAAGAAAAAAATTCGTGGTAGGTTTCGGCAAAAATTGGAAGAAAAACGTTTTTAATGGTAAGTTTCCACGAAATTTATAAAGGAGATTTTTCTTGCAAAAATAGTGGTGTTCAAAAAACGGACCGAGCGGGAGCCCTGCCTTTCCATACGTACCTTTCGTGCATGAGATTTTTATTCAACTTCACCATCAGATGTAAATGTTTCGTGGTTGGCAGGTAAGTAAGTATTGTTATTTGGATATTAGCATAACATAAATGCATTGTCCAAACTGTTGCTTATATCCTAATAAAATCACAATGCAAAATGAGATCCAGGAATTGTGTTTTTCCCTGATCCGCATACACCCTGATATATGTACAGTCGTGGAACAAAAAGTAAACACCACCTGCTAACTCTGCAACAAATTATCGTAAAAGAAAGTTACAGGTACCAAACGATTGGAAATAAAGTCTACTTTGAAATGATGTATATAAAATTTGCTTAAGAGGTCATCTACATGTAAAAACGAGTCCAAACTTTGTTTTTTTTTTTTTTCATTAGCGATACCCAAGTTTGACACCATAAATAAATCCTACACCTTTCAATTATCCTAAATCCAAATTTTCATGAAATTCGTACGATTAGTTTCGGAGAAATTAATTATTTTAAAATGAGCGTATTTTAGAGGCTGTATCCAAATTGAAGTTCCGTACTCGATTGTTTAAATGCTACAGAATGACTATGCCACTTCTATTAATGTATTACTTCTTACCAATGTGGCCATTTCACTTGCTTAAGATGTTTCGACAATTGCCAGCCCAAATGTTTAAAAAAATGATTGAAATATATTTTTCTCTAATTATGCTTTTCTGGACAACATAGACGGTCATAGCTGCCAACATTAAACGCTTTTCTGTACCACAAAAATTTAATAGAAATTTTTGCCTTATTTAATCGGCGGATTACGACGATTTAAGAAGGTAAAATTTATTGTTAAATTTTTGTGTCACAAAAAAGCGTAAGTGTTGGCAAATGGACGGTCAATTAAACAGTCATTTTGACGTTTTTAACTCATAATTCAAAAACTACTTAGAATAAAACTTAAAAACTGAGAATTTGTATAAAGCAGGACATAAATATAAATCTATCAAAAAATTGTAGTTTGTAATTTATATTTTTTTTTTCGAAAATTAATTTCATAACTCATATGATAAAATTTTTTAAATTACAAATTCAATGTATTTACACACATAATTCACATCTTTAATATTCAATGTATTTATGTTTGTGTTTTTTAATATTATAACCAGCCACAAAATTATCACATTAGGATTATTATTTCAGGAGATATTAATAAAAATATGAAAATGTAATTTAACATTAGAAGCTCTAAATTTTGAATGTTTATAATGCAAAGACTTATTATTCAAATGACTAGAAATTTCGTTTCTGGGCATTGATTGAGCCTAAGATTTACAATATATTGTCAAAATTTGGTGTTGCCATTGAAAAAACAAAGTTAGGTCTGGTTTTGATTTGTAGATGGCCTCTAAGAAATTTTATAGACATCATTTAAAAGTAGACTTTATTTCCAATCGATTGGTACCAGTGTTGCCAGATGGGCTACTTTTTCTAAATTCAGATTCTTGATTGGCACCACTTTTTTGAAATGGTAAAATGCGCCTTGTTTAATGACATATTAATTAGGGCGAAAACAAAGATAATTTTACCGTTTCATAAAAGTGGTGGCAATCAAGAAATCCGAATTTAAAAAAGTAGCTCACTGGCAACACTGATTGGTACCAGTAGCTTTCTTCTATTATAATTAGTTACAGGGTTAGTAGGGGGTGTTTACTTTTTTTTCCACGACTGTACCTATAATTTAAAAAAATTTAATTACGGATTGTAGGATATTAAGTACTATGCAAAGTGAGATTAAAAAACAATCACTAGAAAAGCTGACTTTGGGGCTCCTGATCTGCAGATTTACTAGTTACTTTAAGAGTTCTAACAATTATCTAGAGCCGTTAAACGAATGGGAAGAGTTAAAATTTGCACATATGCATACTTGCCAACTTTTACGCTTTTTTCCTACCACTAAAATTTAACAGAAAAATTTCCCTTATTTAATCATCAAAAACTGCAGTTTAAATAAGGAAAAATTTTCTATTAAATTTTATTGGTAGCAGAAAAGTGTAAAAGTTGGCAGCTACGCATACGCATGTTATAACGATCATGACAATAACGTATGTATGTTTTTGATATTATCTAATAGCGAAATAAATGAATTAACGATTATTATTATTTCTTTTTTAACATGGAAGAGTAGTTCCATGAGTTTTTGTAATGTAAGTCACATTGCTGATAACTGCTATGCTTGTTGGCCACCGTTATTTTCGAAAAGTTTGCTTCGACTTTTCAATTAATGAGATATCTCCCATAAAATAAGTCACATTTTTTCATTCTAAAATACTGGTAGTCAAAAATCGTAGCGTGTGACTTACACGGCAAGTGCTCGTGGAAATACCCGGAAGCAAAAAGTGGAGTGGCAATTTATTTCTACCACGTAATTAACAAATTTTATGTCATTCAGATTACTATATAGCGAAATAAATGATCCAAGATGTTTTATTTATTGTTAATTTTCTATGGAATTGAAGTGCGAGCTTAAACGTTATCCCTTTAAGACCCGATGGATTTGTAAACAAAACTAGTCATGCCTGCAGAAAGTAAAATAGGGACTGGAACCGCTACCTGTTGATAAAAAATGATACTTTACTCTATCTGCTAACCAGAACGATCGTTCGATTCGAGTTTTTATTACATACGACTCAGAAGCAAGCATTTAAATGAATGTCTAACCCGCACAATCGTGCGGGTTGGGTCTTAAAGGGTTAAAGCGATTACGGTTCTAACGTATTTTAAGTTTTTGAGAATCGTATGTGGCAAAATAGGTTATTCCACCGATGGTTTTTTTTAGCCCCCGCTACGGTATGCTATTTTTTTCTCCCAGCTTATTTTGTGTAGTCTCCAAAAAATAACGTCACCTTACAGAAACCAGCCGTAAAACAAAGCAGTACGATTAAATACTCTATAGCAATTTTTTTAACTTCTAAGCATCGCACATTTTCAATTTTTATACCGTCGTATTGGAAAAAAAAGTACTTTTAAATGCAATTTGTTTGAAAACTGCATCTCCATTTATTTTTGAGATATTAATTTTTTGTGTGTGTGTGTGGTTTTTTTTTTTTTTTTTGGTTTTTTTTTTTTTGTTGTTTTTGTTTTGTTTTTTTTTGTTTGTTTGTTTGTTTAGTAGAGCCATTTGCTTAATATTGGTAACGGAAGAACTCCATTTCTGTAAAAATAGAAAGAAAAATAGCAATTATATCTTTTTGTTGCCATTTTCTAATAAAAACTGGAAAAAAAAATTAAAATATGTGCTATTTTGAAAAAATATAAATGAAGATTTCTGATAAAACATGGAGCTATTAGAAACTAAATTTAATTTTAAATATCAATATTAATAATACAAACAAATGAAGGCCTGTGAATCTTTAGTCAGCCGATTTTTTTGTCGAGTTTTTTGAATGACGAAATCTCTTTTTTTTTTTGGATTTGTGTGTTATTCAGCAATAGTGACGTCCTAAGCGTAACTTTATTGTAGATGTTGTTTAACACTGGATCGCAAATGATGAATTCTTCAGTGGATGTGGATGACGTCACTTTATGTAACATAAGATCGCTTGTTATCAGTCTTAAAACTGAACTACAGTAGAGTCCTGATTATCGGAGTTTCCGCTTTCACCGAGTTATTTTCTTCTGATCGACTGATGGCTTCCATTATTATGAAACAGTCATTATAAATGAAGTGTTAGGTGAAAATGAAAGAGCAGCCGTAAAAAGTTAGAACTCTGATTTTCTAGTCAGAATGGGGGAGGGGGGAGGGAGGGAATGGCCATAATTTTTTTTGAAAAAAGAATTATGGCCTTTTCTTTTCCCCATTCTAACCAGAAAATCAGAGTTCTAACTTTTTACGACCGCTCTTTCATTTTCACCTAACACTTCATTTATAATGACTGTTTCATAATAATGGAAGCCATCAGTCCATCAGAGGAAAATGATCCATTCCAAAGGTATAAGTTCGATTAACTCGGACAGGACAGTGGGGACTCTACTGTATCTATATTTATATACATATATTTTTTTGTCATCGGGGGCGACACTAAATTCTGAAAAAGCAGAATTCCTGTTTTCTAGTTATTTATTTAATTTGATGGAAGTAAACACATGCTTAATTATCACTGCTTTAAAACATCTTCTATACTTTGTATTTTTGAAGCAGAGTCTACAGAGAAATAACTGGACCGAGTGATGATGCTTTTTTCCTTTGTTTGTTTATCTAAACGTAAACCGATCATACACGCGTTACATTGGTCGTGGCCTTAACGAATTTTATATTTTTAACGATGACCATGATTTTTCTGAATCCAGTAATTTTCTTTTGTTATGCTTCGTTTTCCTGAGCGGTGAGATGTGCTTTTACATGCGTTAGAAATCCCGGCTTTTAGGAATCTCCAGCAGTTTTGGGAATCCTATGCAGCAAGGTTGCTGTATCCAGTGATTTTTAGCTCACAGGCTATCAAAGCCTGAGAGCTAATGTGCCCGCCCGTTCTGTATGTATGTACGTATGTATGTATGTATGTATGTATGTACGTAACGCGATAACTCTTGATAGAAACATCCGATTTGCTTCAAAAAAAATTTCTAGGTTCATTGTGATAAGGCGCTTCCCTGATTAGTTTTCGGAGTTCATTGGTTAAGGATAAAGGGGGGAAATGGGGTTAGTCCAACCCCTTAATTCAGATAAATGGGTTTTTGATGCAGAATCATTCGATTTGCTCCGAATTTGATATACCGGTTTATTATGTTAAGGAACTTCCCTGATTAGTTTTGGGGGTTCATTGGTTAAGGATAAAGGGGAAAAGGGAGCTTAGTCCACCCCCTTAATTCAGATAAATGGGTTTTCATGCAGAATCATTCGATTTGCTCCGAATTTGGTATACCGGTTCATTATGTTAAGGAACTTCCCTGATTAGTTTTGGGGGTTCATTGGTTAAGGATAAAGGGGGGTTAGTCCACCCCCTTAATTCAGATAAATGGGTTTTTCATGCAGAATTATTCGATTTGCCCCGAATTTGGTATACCGGTTTATTATGTTAAAGAACTTCCTTGATTAGTTTTGGGGGTTCATTGGTTAAGGATAAAGGGGGAAAAGGGAGGTTAGCCCGCCCCTCTTAAATTAGATAAATGAGTTTTTCATGCAGAATGATTCGATTTGCTCCGATGTTGGTATACCAGTTTATTATGTTAAGGAACTTCCCTGATTAGTTTTGGAGGTTCATTGGTTAAGGATAAAGGGGAAAAGGGAGCTTAGTCCACCCTCTTAATTCAGATAAATGGGTTTTCATGCAGAATCATTCGATTTGCTCCGAATTTGGTATACCGGTTTATTATGTTAAGGAGCTTCCCTGATTCGTTTTGGGGATTCATTGGTTAAGGATAAAGGGGGGGGCTAGTCCACCCCCTTAATTTAGATAAAAGGGTTTTTTTGCAGGATTATTCGATTTGCTCCAAATTGGTATACCGGTTTATTATGATAAGGAGCTTCCCTGATTAGATTTGGAGGTTCACTGGTTAAGTATAAAGGGGGAAACTGGGCTAATTCCCCTTCACTTATTTTTTTGAGGGGCATTATTCTTTAAAATAAGAGTATGATATACAATTAGTGTGAATAGCCTGTGAGCTCAATGCCATCAGTTTAGCTGGGCACTTTTCTTTTTTATTTCTTTCATGGGCGTAAAGTGCGCAAACATGCGTCAGTGATCGCGACTTTATCGAATTTCATGTATTTTTTAGATTGCTATACATCGAAGTTGCTGCATACAGTGATGTTTTTTGTTTTGTTTTCTTGTGCGCAAAGTGTACAAACGTTCATTAGTGATCTGGTGCACCCTCGTCCAGGGAAAGCTTTGCGCCCCCAGTTCGATATAATAACTTTCTCCGGCTATACAAATTACCTTCCTATTAGTGTACAAAATTTCGAAGATATGTTTACGGATTGTAATCAATTATAATAGCATATACAAATAGCATAAGAGAGGGATTTTTATTATTGCATAAAAATTGAATATGCGTTAAAGGAATTTGCAGGATCGGAAAGGGTTGCAAGTTTGGCCTCTTTTTTTATTTCGAAATTTTAAATTCATACCGGAATTTTGAAAGAAGAATTTTTACTTAATGTAATTACAAAATTTCTGACATTAAATAAAGCAAAAAACACTATTCTTAATTTCTGGCACGAATTCAAATTTTTTTATTAAAAATGGAGGCCAAACGGGGAACCCTGGATCGGAAATCGAAGCGAACATTTTTGCAAACGATTGAGTGATATAATATACAAGATAGGTGACGATGACATCAGTAGACCAGGGCGAAATATTTTCACTCTCAACCAAAGATATCTATAAAGTAGTAAAAAAAAAAATTTTTGCATATTTTCCACCCCTTGACTTTTAAAAAGCAGGCCCGTCGTCTGACCTAACCCCCATCCCCTTCTAAAGCCGCCTCTAAAAGCAACTATAATTGAAACAACTATAAGTTAAAGTAAACTTAAGAGAAGAAAAAAAATAATAAATGGCAAAAATGTATTTTGTAGATTCCTTTATTGATTGGAAAACGTGATCCTTTTTTTCGAGGATTTCCACAAAGATAAATAAAAGTATCCTTTGCCACAACGGCGATGACATTTCTGGATTGTAATCTCGCAGAAAAAAGTACTTGAAGATTCTGAAAAAAAATTCATTCAAAAAGTTCAGAAGTTTCTGAATAGTAATCTTCGATTTATTTAATGACAGATTTTTCGTGATTAAATAAAGCAAAATTTACTATTCAGAAATTCATATACAGGGTGTTCCGTTAAAGGGGTCCAATATTAATAGGGGTAATAGAGGAGATCACACGGAGCATAAATCAGTATATAATGCCTGGCCGGATCTCAATAATTTTCAAGTTACAGCAAATAGAATGAAAAATCGGAAATTTGTAAAAAAAACCCTCATTGCTAAACTATCGATAATGCTACATAGAAACGAAGCACATATTTAGAAAGAGCAGAAAAAATCCTACGAAATGACATAAGTTGTTTTAGAATATTGAGAATTAATGGCGAGTTACAAGCTCTAAAACAGTGAAAAAATACAAAATCAAATATTTAGCAAAATAGTTAATCGTTAATTCCAAAAATGCAACTCTACCTACATCAAGGAAAATGTTATAAAATTTGGTCCATTCCGAAAGCTTTCGAAGAAGCTGACAATAAACCATATCAGTTTAATTGTATGGGAGAAATCAAGCAGTTCCCTAGTTACAACTCTGTACTGTTGCACGCTCGGAAAGGGCGAAACTCCGCCCATGACGATTGTAAACATTTTATTATCTTTCAATTATACATTTCTGATCAACCTCTATCAATACCCTTTCATTATTCAGTCTGGTCAAGTGAATGACATATTGTGCAGCTCTCGCCTTGTCTTAAAGCAAACTCCGTGACTGCTGCGTTTCCTCCATGAACTTTCAGGATGATGAAGAAGAAGTACTTTTTATGCAAATTTTCTATGTGTATAGGAAGAAAAGTGTAATAAAACAGCAGTCATCAGTGGGTGTTATGTTAAAGGGAGGCTGTTGTAAGTGGGATTGTAGTAAGTTGATGTATAATAATTATGCCGGAATACTCTAACGAAGAATATGCGGACATGCATCTGATGCACGGGCAAGCTCATGGAAATGCATGTCTAGCACAGCGCATGTACCGTGAGCAATTTCCAAGGAGACGTTGCCCAAGTTCGAAACTCTTCATAAAAATCGATTGACGATTACGGGAGACTGGATCGTTTAATACAGAAAGCATTGATGCAGGGAAACCTCGACATGTACGAACACCTGCAATGGAAGAAGATGTACTGAATATTTTTAAAGATAACCCCTCCACGAGTACACGAGCTGCTGCGTCTGAAGTCGGTGTTTCTCACCAAAGTGTGTGGCGTGTTCTGCGTGCAGAAAACATGCACCCCTTTCATGTGCAGCGGGTACAACTGTTATCAGTAACAGATTGTGCTCAGCGGACAGAATTCGTACGCTGGTTGCTTAATGTAACAGAAAATAATCCACAATTTCTGGAAAATATTTTATTTACTGATGAAGCAACATTTACGAGAGAGGGCGTGGTAAACACGCACAATATGCACACATGGTCATATACAAATCCGCACACTGTTTTCTCGTCGAACGCACAGCAAAAGTTCAGTGTGAACATATGGGCAGGTGTCCTCGGCGATTATCTCATAGGACCATATTTACTCCCAGATGTACTCAATGGCAGTACGTACTTGGTTTTCCTACGGGATATCTTACCGCAGTTACTGCAAAATGTGCCAGCAACATTGCGCCACAATATGTGGTTTATGCACGATGGCGCACCGGCACATTTTTTCATAGGTGTTCGCAATCACCTCAATTCAACATATCCTGGGAAATGGATTGGACGCAGTGGACCTGTTGCTTGGCCTGCACGCTCTCCAGACCTCAATCCGTTAGACTTTTTTGTTTGGGGACACCTTAAATAGCTGGTGTATGAAACGCCTGTGGATACACCGGAGGATTTACTAGCGCGAATCGTTGTCGCTGCAGGAGACATTCCCAACTCCGTCGGAGTTTTTCGGCGTGTTCGCCAATCTTTACGACGTTGCTGTCGGCTGAGCGATTCTGTTAATGGGCGCAACTTCGAACACCTATTATAATAATGTCCGTTCGTCTGCCTTCCGACATTGAACTGTGCAGCGCAGGCCAGAAGACTATGCTTCACATATGTCGTAAAGTACGTGGAATGTAATTCTTTATTTGTCATTTTTCTTTTATTTTCAACACTTTTTGGCACAGTATTTTGTAAGTCACAGACTGTGGTGTACTCAAATTGTAAATTACAAAGTTTGTATGAAGTAATTTAAAATTTAGTGTCTTTTTTAAATTTATAATTAATAAAATTATTATGCTATTTGTTATTATTATTTCCTATCATAAATTATGATGCACATATACATACAATAATTATCCATGTAAAACATGTACTGAAACTTCTTGCATAGTTACAAATCGCAATATTTTTAATTATTTCCGAATTTTCACCACCAGTTTAATTTTAAAGAATTTAACTTAAGCTTTATATCAATAAAAGACCACTTTAAAATGTAGACTATTATTGTAAAGTTATTTTGGTTCATTCAACTCTTGAATAATTAAAAATGTTGCATCTCAGAAGAAGCATGATCGAAAATGTATAGTTGAGAGTAATTAAAAAGGCGGTGTTTCCAATCGTGATGGGCGGAGTTTAACCTTTGCTAGTGTCAAAGAAAGCGGGGTTGTAACTAAGAAACTGATTAATTTCTCTCACACAATTAAACCGATATGGTTCATTGTAAGCTTTTTCGAAAGTTTTCGGAATGGACCAAATTTTACTACATTTTCCTTGTTGTAGCTAGAGTTGTCTTTTTGGAATTAACGATTAACTATTTTGATGTATATTGGATTTCGTACTTTTTTCACTGTTTCAGGGCTTGTAACTCGTCAATAAATATTGCTATTTTAATACAATTGGTGTCATTTTGTAGGTTTTTTTCTGCTCTTTCTAAATATGTGCTTCGTTTTTATGTAGCGTTATCGATAGTTTAGCAATGAGGGTTCTTTTACAATTTTCCGAATTTTCATTCTATTTGCTGTAACTTGAAAACTATTGAGATCCGACCAGGCTTTATATACTGATTTATGCTCCATGTGATCTCCTCTATTACCCCTATTAATATTGAACCCCTTTAACGGAACACCCTGTATATTATTTTGAATAAAAAGTTAAATCTGTCGTTAAGAAAGTGAAAGTTTCTGTCACCGGAAATTATAGTGTTAACATCAACGCTGGCCTCCGCATGTGATCGCGGAAATTTTTTAATTATCGAAACTTAATTCTGATAAGAATTTTGCAAATCATGGGTAGAGTGTTCTGAGAAGAGTAAATTTACTTAAATATTTTAGTAGTTTTTGGCTAATAAAGCGCAGAGTAACCAAGTCTCCGGCTTTTTGGGTACCATTATTTTAATACAGAAAATGTTCTACTGTTTAATTGGAACGTTTGGGAGATTTAAAAGAACCAGATTTTCTCCAAGATAATAGTTGTGCGCAAAAAAGCCGGAAACTTGGCAATCCTGAAAGCGGCTAATTTTGCTGCACTTTTTTTTTAGAGAGGTTTTTATACTGCAATATCAATTCGGCATTTTAAGAATGCATAAAATTTTTTTTAAGGATTCAAGCTATATCTTAACCTCACGTCTCCCCTTATCAAAAATGTTGCAAATGTAAAAAGTATTATTTTCACAAGCAACTGTTATTTTCACATTCAAATATATCTATCTATATTTCAACATACAAGTGATATTTTTGAAAAAGAAAAAGAAGTATGAGCTTTAGTTTTCAAATTCCTATTTCCATACGGAAAATGCATTTTTGTTATAGATATAGTGTTTTTTAAATAAAGTTTACATACTAAATTTTTGTGAGAGATGCATCTGCACAGATCACATTTAAAGATTATATTTTGCTTTTTAACCCTTCCAGTACCAGCAGTAACCCTTAAATACATGATTTTTTATTTTGTTTCGAAAAAATTATATGTGATTCTCCGAAAAGTTTATTACACAGGAAAAATAATGAAAAAAATCAGAGATACATTTTTCGTATAATACGTCAATCTGTTCTTATGTTGCACATCTCCAATACAAGTAAAAACTAAAATATTAACTTATTATTAACTTAGCAGGCGTCACCCGCTACGCTGGTGGGGCGACGAATATTTTGTTCTATTAACCCGGGAGGACGCACGCCGGGCCTGATACACCCAGAGTGCGCATGGTTTTTTACAGTTGTCACCACTATCTTTTTAAAAGTAATCTTCAATTTATTTTATCGCAAAATTTTTAACAATTATCTCCGATTAAATAAGGTGACAATTACTATTTGTATTTATTGGTGACTAAGTAGAAACCATTCATACCCTGGGTATGCGCGCGTTCTCCCGGGTTAAACGTACCTCGAATCAAATGAAAATTCCTGAAAAATTGTCTAACTGACAATGTAAATCCCATAAAAATCCGTTTAGCAGAATATGAGTTACAAGCGTTTGGAATAAAAAAAGGAATTTGCATTTTATATATACAAAGGGATAAACCTGGGCTTCCCGGGTTGCAGAGTATAGGTTAAAAAAGCATCATATAAACTATTTTGATGTTAAAATTCTCTTTTCTCTGCACATACTAAAGAAACAGCCATAAATGAGATATTTTTCGAAAGGTCTGCGAGCGGTTTTTGACGTAGTACATTTAAATTTCGTTAAAACACGTTGTTTGATTTTATTTAAATTGCATTTAAAGAAAAAACGCATCAGTAAATATTCTCAAAGATTGAGGCGAGAAACCCTCGCACGGGTCTTTTTTTTTTTTTTTTTTTTTGATAACTCTAATAGATACTTTACATTTAATATATTTTTTTACAATTCCCACTAACGATACTAAAAACCATATTCATATGAAAAATAGCAATAGTGAATTCAAATAAAGATCTGAAACGTATTAAGAGCGATATTTTCATATTAACCGAGCCTCAGGATTTAACAACCGAAGAAATCGAGAAAAAATCGCTATTTACAATCAACCTTTTTGATTCTGTTCATTTCAGTGGTTTAACACTGGAGCTATCGGAAATTTGAGTCAAGTTTTATAAAAATATTTCACACCAGAATTTTGATTTAAAGCAGTTTAACTTTATTATTTAATGTTTTTCTTCTTTGTATCTTTTAAACTGATTTCATAATCGAATTTCTGGTTTGAACCGAAACATATTCATAGGGTAGCGGTCAAAATGACGACTCATGGTAGTTCTAGTGCTAACACCTTAACGGTCGCATTAAATTACGGTTTAAAAATTCAAATTGCTTATTGGCGCTACTTTTTTGAAAAAGAAATATTCACCTTATTAAATGGCAGGTAAAATGATACCATAATAAAGCCAATGACACTATTTTATAAAACTGATGGGAATCAAACAATCTGAATAAAAGAAACAGCCCGTGAATAGCACGGGAGCGGGAATTAAGGGCTAAAGCCCTAAATTCAATTACATGTCTTAAATTTGTGCTTTATTTATATTTTATTGCTTTATTTATTGATTGAGGAATGTTTCAATTTCGTTATGGAATATAATCTGGAAACAATTACCGAGCTATTTATATTAATTTAAGTGCAAATGGATTTTTCTTTCGTAATCGTATGCACGCGTTGGAGATAGATTTGAAAAAAAAAATCATGCTTGAAAATTATTTTAACCCTAGAACTACCGGAAATTTTACTCAAGTTTTATAAAAACATTCTACACCAGAATTTTTACTTAAAACTATTTAATTTGTTTATTTAACTTATTATTGTCTGATTTATACATTTAGTTTGTTTTGAAGAAATTTCTGGTTTGAATAAATATTTTGAATGTACATGTCGGGTCCATTGGACCCTTCTGGTAGACAGAGGGTTAAAAACAGTAAAAATTGATTAAATTACAATATAGTTTTCAAACAAATTGCATTCGAAAGTACATTTTTTTCCCTAATCGACGGTGTAAAAATTGAAAATGTGCGGTATTTAGAAATTTAAAAAATTGCAATAAAAGTTTAATTTAACGCTAAAGTTACCGTGAGGGATCATTTTGACTCCTACCAATGGAAATATTCCGGTTCGTACCAGAATTTTCTTTATACAATAAGTTTAAAAAATACAAGGAAGAAAAAGGTTAAATAAATAAAATAAACAGTTTTAAATAAAAATTCTGGTATATAAAATTTTTATAAAACTTGAGTAAAATTTCCAGTAGTCCTAGTATTAATCGTCTGCTGTTCCTACCGTCGACGTTTCGCACGGACACGTTTGTCCCTTATAGCATAGGAAGTAGATTATAGCACTCCCCTCCCCCCATTGATCTATAATGAAGCAATGTCGAACGATGCGTTAAATACTGAAAACATCACTGAAAAATCCACAATGCGGACAATGTAACACAAAAACCATTTAGCAGAACGTGAGATATAAGCGTTCTGAATGAAATATTAATTTGCATTTTATATATATAGTAGATAGTAGATTTTTAAAATGCTAATCTTTCATAATTGGGTTGACCTGATTATAGAACATTATTCCATAGTTCTGGAACTAAGCTTCTTAGAAGGATGTTTTCTAAGTGTTATACGTTAGCTTTACACTAAAACTTTACCCCAAAAATTACCTAACTGACAGTGTAAGTCTCATAAAAATACCTCTCACTGGACGTAAGTTATAAGCATTCTAAATTAATTTTCTTTTTGAATTATTTATGCATATATATATATATATATATATAATGTGTGTGTGCATGTATATATATATATATATATATATATATACACAGGGCTTAATTTGAGCCGGAGCCCAGCTCAGGTACTTCTCTGTTTATAGTAAATATTTAAATATTTCATAATGAAGGGAACGAACATTTTTTCCAACTGGACTATCTTCAACTGTGCTACTCCAGCCTTGAATATAGTATTTAAATATTGTTCGGAATTCACCGGGTAATAAATACAGGGCTCCGGAGCCCAGTGCAATAGCGCTTCCGAAAAAACGAAGCCTAATACCCTATTCGCACTAAATACATTAAGATATCTCAAGCCGCCAAACTCTCGGAGGGAGTTCCATAAACTCTCTCGGTGAGTTTCAACTTGCTTCGGCTAGATACAGGAACTACCACTCACTCTGTCTGGCTATAAGGCTTAATGTCAGACGGACGTCTTTTTGCACGCTTTTTTTCTTACGTATTATCACTACACAATGCCGCTAGCATTGTGTAGGGATAATACGTAAGGAAAAAAGCGTGCAGAAAGACGTTCGTCTGACATTAGTCTGTTGCGACCATTTTTATTTAAAGCGCATGCGCATACTTTACATTTGTACAGATCACAGACACAGCGACGTTCACTGAGATATCTTAGGTAGGTTATTCGATGTGAACAAACATTCAATTCCGGAAAGGTACCACTTCAAAAACGGCGGTTTAAGATATCTTATGTATCCAGTGCGAACAGGGTGTTAATTACCCTTTCCTTTCCTTCCCATCTCCAAGTTTTTGCATTCTTTTTTATCAAAACACTTATGTGTGACGTAATGTTTCACATACACAGGAGATGGAGATAAAGCGGACTCAATTTTTATATCAGTTTTTAGGTTTGGACTGACTCAAGCTCAGTCTGTCTTATATTCAAAATTTTATTTATTCATATATAGAAAAAAAAATTCCTCCTTCAAAATTATGTACTATATTCTATTTCAAGTAATTTATATGCTATTTTGGTCAGAATGAAGGGAAAACAGAAATCATGTTTTTCTATTCTAGTGATATTTGCTAATTTATATGGGCGACGCATTGATACGGCGCCACTCAAAAGACTGAACAATGAATTTGCTTTCAGTTCGATTTTCTTTTTTGACAGTAGAATAATTTTTAATTTGTTGTTTTTTTATCTTATTTATTTAGACATCTAACCTGAAAAGAGTATTTACTGTTTTTAGCCAACGAGCATCAGCTTGAGGTTTTGTTTGTTTGAGGTTTTTTTTTTTTTTGTCTTCTATTGCGTACGATACGAGTATAAAAATCTATTTATTTTGTATCATGAACGCTGTACATTCTAAGGCTCTGCTCTGTACATTTACGAAGTCACTTTTATTTGTAAGTAGATATAATTGCCATGTATTCTTATTCTGATAGAAAGCAGTCGAACCGTATTTCCCCTTTTTTTATAAAAACATCGAATCTTTCCCATAATGGAGTCAAATTTTTAATTTTATCTGATTTTCAGGCACTGGCCACAAAAGATTGTTATGCGGGAGTAATCGATTATAGTTTAAGATATCCACCTCTTATAGGAAATTGAAAAACGTTGTTCCATTGTTCAGCATATAAATATTAATTTCTGTAAATTCCATTCATTTTTTCATAAAAAAAATGTATAACTGCGAACTATCCTTTTTTTTTTGTGTGTGTTAACACTATTCCCTAATCATAATCCTTGCCATATTTAATCGTTGAATTAACAAAAAATCGCAATTAACATTATAATTAGGCAAAGATTACTATTCGGAAGGAGTGATAACTAAAAAGTGGAATAGTTGACAGCTAAGTATATGCTGATAGATATATTTAAAATTTTTATTTTGCTAAAGAAAAAAATGCTTTAAATTTTGCAAATAATGTACAAAATATAAATATGCAGATTGGAGTGACGGGGGGGGTGGGGGGTCGGTACAGTTGATGGTGCCGGTACCGCAGAATATAAGGGCTCCGGTACATTTTTTTGTTAGAAATTAAACCCTGTATATATATATATATATATATATATATAGAGAGAGAGAGAGAGAGAGAGAGAGAGAGAGTAGATAGTGCAATTTTGTCGATAAACCTAACTGTTGGTCAATTAGTAATTCAGATCTTTATCCAACGATTAGCCAACCGTTGGAACAGACGCAATTCTAGCTGTTCGCCCAACCAACAACCAACTGTTTATCTCAACCATTGGCCAAGGAAAATAGAAAACAATAGATTGATGATATCCCAATAATTCTATGTTGATTTATCATCTTCTGTTAAATGAAAAAATAATTGCATGAAAAAGGGAAGAGTCAACTAGTCATATATCAGAATACGTTGACGGCTTAAAAAAATCATAAATATCGTCATGGCTTGAAATCCAGGTTGAAATTTCTTACAGATAAAACCAGCGGGATTTTTGAAAAGGAGTGGGTTATTGGGACACTGCCAAGAATATATCAAGTTATAACCTACTTAAGTATCCATTGAAAAGAGAAATATAATAGGAAAGTCCTAGCGTTTAAATCAATAAATCTGCAATGTATAAGGTAATCTGTGTCCAACTTTCTGGAGTTTCTTAATACACATGATATGTTAGATAAAATTGCGTAGTTTTGATGGAAATTCAATCATGCAAAAGGAATATAGCGAAGTATTTTATCCAGACTCTAATAAAACGATAACATTAAGCCATTTTCATATGCGCTAAATCTTGCAATGTCAGATATCACAAAAGCAGGTAAAATGATTAGAGTTTGTTAAATATTTTGCGGTTAAATATTAAAATCCAAGGTCTGTGCCCTTTTCTTTGGCCCAGTCCGACCCTGGAACCACCCAGTTTTACATACCAGCTTCAACAAACTCCATCCTAAGCATTGCCTTTACATTGCTTATCGTCTGCGACCGCTAAATTTTTGAAGATTTTTTTTTTTTCATATTATATGCTTTCAAATCATCGATATTTACAGCATGCTACTCGGGTATGTAAACTTTTACCGCCATATAATTTTCAGAAAAGCATACTTATAGATCATACTTTACTCCAGACTATCAACGAAACAATAACCAGAAATAAAGGGTAGCATATTTGGCTAGTTTCCTGCAAGCATTCTCCGATGACATTATGTGTAAATCATAAATCTGTTCGTTTAATTAATATGACATCGAGAATATATTATTTAGTTTATCAAATAGGCAGCTCAGAAGTCGTGCTTTTATTATTAGCCCCCGGTACGGTATGCTATTTCTTTCTCCCAGCTTGTTGTGTCTCCAAAAAATAATGTTACCTTACAGAAGCTAGCAATAAACAAAGCAGATGTATCATTGTATAATTAAATGCACTATAGCAATTTTTTTAATTTTTAAGCATCGCACATTTTCAATGTTTATATCGCCGTATTGCGGGAAAAAAAAGTACTTTTAAATGCAATTTGTTTGAAAACTGTACCTCCATTTATTTTTGAAATATTAAATTTTTTTTTGTAGTTTTTAGCGCCATTTGTTTAATTTTGGCAACTCAAGTACTCCCTTGTCTAGAAAGTAAAGGGAAAATAGTTGAAAAATAGCAATTATATCTTTTTGTTGCCATTTTCTCTTAACAACCGAAAGAAAATGTAATTAAAATACGTGCTATTTTGAAAAAATATATATAAATGAATAATTTCTACGAATAATAAACCATGGAGCTATATTTAATTATAAAGCTATAAACTATATTTAATTTTAAGTATCTGTAGACGCTTTCAGCATGACGTCAGTCATGACGTTTTGGTTGGAAACTGACACCAAACAAACGGTTGCTATGCGTCATTTCTTTTTAAATATAAATCGTAGAAAATGTTACCAGTACATATCAAGTATTAAAACACTTAGATGTGAGATATAGATATAAGATACAGCTGCAATACGCAAACAAAATAGAAAATACAACATAGCAACCGTTTGTTTGGAGTCAGTTTCCAATCAAAACGCCATGACTGACGTCACCACTGAAATCGTCTATATTAATTTTACAAACAAATGAATGCCTATGAATCATTAGATAGCCGTTTTTTTTTTTTTTTTTTTTTTTTTTTTTTCCAGTTTCTTTAATGACGGCATCTTTTTGCTGCATTTGTGTATTATTTTGCGACAGGGACATCCTATGCATGCTTTACAGTAGATGTTTAACCCCTTAATCGTCGTGCCCGAGACATTCACCGGGCAAGCCTGTATGAACAAATTTCGTCGCGCGCGTAACACTCACGGGCTGGACGTCTCATGACTTTAGCTAATTTTTTCTGGTATCTACTTTGCATTTTTCTTTCCCGAAAATATTTTTAAGCCTTAAATACGTGATTCTATTTTTTTATTCTGTTCGCACCACTATATTTTTAAAGTATAGTTTTTAGTAATTTCTCTTGCACTTCTTGTCGGAAATCAAGTACAATTGTTCCTTAAACAAATAGTGGTGCCAAGGAAATAAATTGTCTTATGCCGATATTGCAGCATCGGTCTGTTAAGGAAGTCTTAAACGCTTAACCCTTCAGTGCTCAGCTTTGCATATATGCAAAGAATAGTGTTTTGAATTTAATAGATTTTTTTTATTCGTATATACCTAGCTGACACCAGAAAATTAAAATAGCAATATTTGCTTTAAATAATAACAGACTTTCCGTATTTAAACAAAGTTAAATTAACCATAGAAACTTTCTGGTGTAATGGCAGATTCTCTGGACTACGTAATTTCAAGAACGTATTCTGTCATGGGAATTAAAGCGTTAAAGGTTAAGCTTTATAAAATAAATAATTATATAAAAGAAGGTATTTGGAGACATACTTATTAAAATATTTACTAATTTTAATATTTTAGCGTAAAATAGCCACACGACAGTAGTTTTTACTTGTATTGCAGATGTGCAATGGAATAAAAGATTGCCGTGTTGTATGAAAAATGTATCTCTGATTTTTTTTCATTATTGTTCCTGTGTCCTTTAAGAGAATCATATATAATTTTTTCGAAACAAAATAAAAAATCGTGCATTTAAGGGTTAAAAGATGGGAAACACTGAAATGAGAAGTTTGTTTTTAAGATTGTAATGTTTAATTTTAGGAATTGTACGAGTTGAAACAAATGTTTTGCTTGTTTTAAATCTGAATTCATCTGGGTTACCGTTTTATAAATTTCTATGTTGTGTAGCTCAAGTGAAGACAAAGATTTTATTGTTTAGATATCTGGAAAGAAATCAGAAGATTCCATTTTTTCTGATGTTTTTGAGTCCGAAAAATTGGAAACTGAAGATAGTGATGATGACCCAATATTACGCGCCTCCATGCTTTCAAGTCAAATCGGAGCCTAAGATTAACGTTTCGTTTGAAGCTATTTCGGGTATTCTGCAGTACTATAAACATTTTATAAATGATGAATTAGCGGATAATATTATAATCGAAACTAATCGCTATGATGAGAAATGGAGAAATGTTGTTTGAGAAAAAAGAGAGAAAGGCAGATTGAAATGACAACCTATTTCTTAAAATCTAATGCTGTTGTTTTTTGCTCTTACTACTGTTGAAAAAATTGTTAAAAAAAAATAGTGAAAGTAAAATTAAAGAAAATGTATTTTGGACAACACTTTATTTGTTAAAACCCCATTTTTTCGCGATATTATGACGTACAATAGGTACAGCGAATTCAAAAAAAAATTTACATTTTTGGAATAATGAAGATCAAAATCCTCAAAATCCACCTAATCAAAAACTGTACAAAACTTCGACTGTTTGTGCGCATCTGAATGACTTGTATAAAAGAATAATTATCAAAATCAAGCCGTTTATGTGAACACCATTTTCTGGATATTATGACCCCTAGGGACAAAACCTTACACAGAATGAAAAATTTGTTCTTCCCATGAGAATAAATATGGAAACAAAATTATAAAATAAACCAAATACGAATGAAAGACTGTAATGTAGGACAATGTCATGTTTCAAAGTTTTCCGTACATTGAAAATTTACTAAATTTTGAAAAATATATTGAATGGCGATTTTCAAATTAAATTCGAATGAAATTATCGTCCTTGTAGTAATATAAAAAATTATTTCATTTATATATGTCTTTACCTTTGCTTAAAATGAAACCACAGGTTGCAGCATTGCATCGAAGCTTCTCTGTACGTCATGTGTGTACAATACAATCAAATAAAAGATAAATAAAATTGTAAGTTTTAAAAATTTTATCCATCCTAAACACTTTTAGGAACAAAGACCCTTCATTGCTTAAATATCGAAATAAAGGATTGACATCGGAATTTATGTACAGATTTATTTCGATATAAGAAAGAGCCAAATTTCGCAAATTTACTAAAGAAAAATTTTTGTATTAAATTCCTGGGATTGCTGGACTTTTGGGTATTAAAATTAAGGGCTTTCATACGCTTCAAACCAACCTTAAAAGGGTTAAATATTAAGAAAATACCCTGTTTCTTGTACTAATGAACTCAGAATTTTATGAATAATAAAATCGGACAATAAAAAAAATCGACGATTTTTGAAGGGATTTTCCCAAAATTACGCGACGATTAAGGGGTTAAGAGTGGATCGTAAATGTGATATTCTTAAGCGGATGCGAATGACGTCATTTTACATAAAATAAAAGTGTGTGCTTTAAGTCTTAAAATTGAAATATGTTTTGTACTATTTATATATACATATATTTTTTTTCATCGGGGGCGACACTAAATTCTGAAAAAGCAGAATTCCTGTTTTCTAGTTATTATCATTTGTTTGAAAACAAAGTCGCCAAAAGATCGAAAGATGGTAAATTCTAGCATTCGAACTCTAATTGCAGTCGACAAACGATGGGTCGCTAGTGTCTATGCGAAAATCTAATGCTAAGACGAGTTCTGTTTAGAGAGTGGTAGAACATGGAACTATTAATAAAGAGGAACTGACATTTTCTTAACACATTGTATGCAGGTAAATTTTCGAAAATGAGCGCTAAATTTACGGTCACAAATGCCACTGTAAATTAAAACCTGCTCACAACCAAAAAGAAGCAAGCATGCTTGGATTACACGTTCTTTTTTCGTCCGTACAAAATTTCCTGTACCAGTAATAATTTCTCTCCCCAACCCACAAAAACGTACTAGTACGTGCCCCGCATACAATGTGTTAAAATAGTGAAGCTTCAACTGTAACCGCTTTCGCTGGGGTAGATGACCGCCAGGGCAAACTTCCACCAGTAAATTTAACACTAGAACGCCCGGAAATGTTACTGAAGTTTCATAAAAATATTTGACACCAGAATTTTTATTTAAAATTATTTGACTGATTTATTTAACTTAAATCTGAGTGCCATAACCCATTGAGGGGCGCCGTTTGCAGTCTGCAAACGGTTAATTTTAATGCCTAAATATTCAAATGGCATCAGTAATTTTTTAGTACAATTTCGACCTCATAATAAACGTGAAAAAAGGCTTTTGATTATTTTCAAATAAATTTGTTTGTTAATTGCGGTGTGAATTAATTATTTGAACATTTTTTGAGCAGAAATGCCTTGCCCCTGAAAGGGTTAAATACAACTTATTTTACGTAAGAACTTATGGTTCCAGTTGACATTTAATCATATGGTCGGAGTCGTATCGACTCCTTCCGGGCGCTCTAGTATTAAAAAGAAAATTTCTCCTTATCTAAAAGCCTTATTAAAGCAAAATTTTATTCATAAGGAATAGCAAAAACAGATATACATTTTTACTGGTGGAAGTTTATTTTAGCGGTAGTCAGACCCTGCGTTTCCGCCCTATTGTGACAACCTACACAACCTCCTCTCAGTGTCAGTGTAAAAGATTATAAAACCTGAAAAAACTGCCGCCAGTAAAACTATATAGAAAAATTAACCATATTTATGAGAGAAATTTTTTATCAAAATGCCGCTAAAATAAAGAAAAATTTTCTATTTACTAGTGGAAGTTTGTTCAGGCGGTAATCAGAAACTGTTTACCCGATGTAAAAAATCAACCGCCAGCTTGTGACAACCTTCTCAGTTACTTCATTCGCAACTGGTAGACATAGACAATACACTATATGTCTCTTCCTCTTTATTCATAACTCCATTGGGCGGAATGAATTATTTTACTATTGAATGAATCATTTGAGCATGCGCAAAAGCATAGTTTCCAACCTTTGCATGTATTTTTAATAAAATGCCTCCAGAAATTTACTAAAAAAAGGAAACAGAGTCATATTTGCTAACCTTCGTAATTTTTTTTAATCAATTATCTTCAGAAAATTTGAAGGTAAAAAGAGTTTTTATATTTTTATGGTTTTTTAAATGAAGTCTAATTAAAATAAGAAACTTCTTTTTCGATACAAAATTTCAGGTCGAAATTGAATTTAAACCAAACAAAGGTTGGCCTCTATGCTTTTACGCATGCCCGAATGATTTAGTCGAATAGTAAAATCATTCATTCTGCCCATCACTAGTACTGTTACATTCAATGGAAGTGAGATCTTTTGAGATTTTTATTCTACGGGTAGGTCTGACTGAAAGACCGCATTCCTAAGCCACCGCATTTCTAAATTTCCACCACAATTACAGAAATCTTGCGAATAATACAATACGAAGTGACATTCAAAATAAAATGTTAGTATTCTACTGGCATTCTATTTTACTTTAACGAAACGGTAGACTTAATAGTTTCACGCATTGAAGTATCTGCAAATCTTTAAAAATTCAAATTCTGCGTTTTGAGGGAAGGGGCTATTCATGATATTTATTTCATGAGTATCATGATATTCATTACAAATCATTGTGTACTATATTTGGTTAATATTGAATATTTTGATTTAAATTTAATAGAGTGTAACACTGCCTACAACGCCTAAAAAAATCACTGATTTTATTTATTTATTTATTAAGAAAACTCTACATCAGACGGAAAATAAAATTTGTTTGAAATTATTTATCATACAGTTTTTAAAAATAAATTCCTAAGAGTAATATTTGCCTTATTTAGTTAAAGAATTCTGTCATTAAAAAAAGATTACTGTTCGGAAATAGTTTGACCACTTGGCTCGTTGGCATCCGGGTTCGTCATCCCTATGTACTAGCGTATAAACCTCTAAAAATTATCTGCCCCACATAAGTCTAATTTTTTCATCCTAACGATTGAACTCGACGTTAAATATATTTAAAAAATCTTTATTTAAAATAATTCTTCAACACATATACTTAAGCGAACAATCTTTAATGATTAGGCGTAAAAGAAGTTACCCTTAAGCGGTCATAACTCTTGAAAACTGCTTACGTTAGCAAAGTATTTATCGAGTTGAACGTTTTATGCCTTTCAATATGCAAGCTTTAAAGCGATTTAACTTTATCCCCAAGCCATAAATGTTTCACTTTCTATTTCTAAAATGATTGACATTTAAATATCTGCAAATAATATTGAAATATATTTTAAATGCATAAAAACCAAACCATATTGTTTTACTGTTTTTGTCTCAAGGTAAAATGGTATTTAAAATTATTTTAAAGTATAATGATTTTAATTTGGTGTAGTCACAATACTGTGAAAACAGGGAACAACAACTATTTAATAGTAATATTTACCCTATTTAATCGAAAATTTCAGCGTTTGAATAAAGTGATGATAATCTTTAAGAAATACTAGCACTCAAATTAAAAAAAATAAAACTGAGTTGTGACCACTCTGTAAATTATTCTTAGTAGTCTGTATGAATGTATGTGAATATATCTGTTTTAATGGACTGATTTATCTTCGTAAATTTTCTATTCCAAAAACTGGTGTTGACATTTTTTAAAGGTCGGCAAAACCTGTCCTACCAACATCGTCCTTATCCTTGTTCAAAAACTGAAAGTGTCAAAGATTACGGATTTTGAATGCCATTATTTTCGAAAAGTAATCATTGTCTTATTTAAAATTACGGGCGAATATTACTGCTCGGATAAAGGGGCGTAAAGTCATTAAACCGTGGTACCTGTCACTTGTTGCCTTAAAACAATTTTGGAAGATATGTAATTCATTTGTATCAAGGGTTTTCTACAACTCAACTGCGGGCCGCAGCGACACCAGTCAATTCTGTTAAAAAAATGAGCGATTAAATAAAGCGAATATTTCAATACGGAAAAAGTATAGTCATGCCTCGGAGCAGTCTCTTTTAACTCTTCTAGTACCACTGTGGTCTCTTGTGACACCATTGTTTTTATATATATACTAGAAAGGTAGCCCGTCAAAAATGACGGAAATTTAGATATAAAGATATATACAACTCATGTGCAAGAATATGAGTTTTCTCGCTTGTTCCGCAGTGATAGATGAAAATAACACATTTTAAGAACGAAACACATTTATGAAAAACTGTGTGCAGTAGAAGACCACTAATCTGCACAGTTTGTTTCCAAGTGTTATGCAGATTTGAGGCTTTTTTGCGGTCATGTCTATTCAATCTTTGTTTACATTTTTTAAATTCATATATTGGACAATTTAGATTGTTGAGCCTTAAAAATAAATAAATAACACACTTGAAGTAAGGTTAAAAACTATTAAATTATCGTATACGATTTCATGAAATGGTATTATATGGTATTATATGTGTGTGCTTCACGATCTTGGTTACGACGTTGGCGAAATTGGCTGCAACTTGTCATAATCCTAATAGTGTGGGCCGCTATAACAAAAAAGTAACCAGTTTTTAGTAAAATTTCTGATATAAAGTAGCTTTCAAAAACTTGTGTAAAATTGCAGGCCGTTCTCGTGTTATGTCAGTCCTAGGAATAATATTTCTAACACTGAAGATTTTCCATGTATATATGGAATTTAGTAAAGCTTCTCCAAAAGAAAGGTCCTGAAATGACATTGTAATTCCTCTGACTTCAAAGTTTAATCGGGCCCTGATGTTGAGTACTGAAATCTGATAAATACAGTTATTTTGATTATTACGACAGAATTAAACAGTTAAACTTATTTAACTTAAACCCGCTGTTACTCCCCGATGTTATTTTTTAGTATTAAGAAAGAAAATTATTTAAAATTTTCAAATCATGCATTTATGATTTCTTTTCCGTCTTTAATAACTAAATAATGAAAAATTAGGCTTTTGTTCTGAGCTCATAAATATGACAATAAAATAATGTAACTAAGAGACATTGCAAAATTAAATCTTTGTGATTACAAACCATAAACAAACGATAACGCCACCATTTTACCTACTATGACGTCATTAGAATATTGCCCATTGATTGTTGGAGAACTTACTTTGTGAATGATTACCTCAATGATTTAATATTTTTGACGTTTCACGATGAATGAATCACTTGTGTTTGTTTAGGTTCATGGGATGAGATATTAAGCTGTGAACCTAATTTTAATTGAAGTTATTCAAGGATATATGTATTTTTAATCGAAATTAAAAACAATGCTTTGATCTCGAAATAAAAAGTTTTAGTTTGTATAATTTGTTATTTCTGTTAATTATTTATTTAAGTACTTTTCCATTATAGCGCATTTTTAAAAAAAGCTTGGCGCGATTCGGGCATCAGAAAGTGAGATATGTTGCAAAAATATATAGACAGCTATGAAAACAAATCTAATGAACTTTTATCTTTGTTTATATATGCACTTATATACATAAAAAAATCGTTTCTAAATATATATAATTTTTTTATATACAAATTACGGCACAGATTTCAGATATGAACTGGGATACCTAACTGGCGCCAAAATGGTGTTATTTTGCCTGCCATGGTAACCCGGCTATTGTTTTTTATTTATTAATAAATTGTTTAATTACTTTTATTTTCTGTTTTTTAATTATATAAACTGCTTTGTTCTATAGTTATTATTCAAACTTTTATTTATTTATAGTTATTTCCTTTTCAAAATGATAGCAAATAATTGAAAAATATATAAATAACTGGTATTCGAAAGCGAGATTTCTGCCAAATTGGCGTCATAGAAAAATCACGCCAACCCCCATGCGTATATGACATCTGTGCAAAAATTACTTCTGTTTCTTCATAAAAATGGGTAAATAGCTTTTTTTATATTAAATTGTCGGCACAGATGTCATATACGCCCATATTGGAGCGATTTTTTTTTTACGCCGATGTCATATACGCACCGGTTACTTAACTGGCGCCAAAGTGGCGTTATTTTGCTTGTAATGGTAACCCGAATGTTGTTTATGCTGTTGATGTTTTCGCCAAATTGGCGTCGGAAAAAAATCGCGCCAATATATGATATCTGTGCCAAATTGTATACATATGGAAAAAGTTGCTTGTGAGTATGAAGCAGTAAATAGGTTGCCAGAAAATACGTTGGCAAACTTCTTTCTCGCCAAGAAACTTTTCTCCGAAGTATTGTACATAAGCAATGATTGCTGGAAATGAAATTTTAATTATGATATGCGCTTTTAAGTTTCACTATATTTATGCATACAATATAGTGTGTATAAAAACCATATTTCACATATAGGGCTACAGAAAAGAATTCTTAAGAATTACTGAGAAAGAGCGCAAATTGCTTAAAGGTGGATTTTAAATGAGTTATGAATTTTTATGCTGAACTGCATTTAGTTTCCTAAGATATGTTTGTAGAATATAGATAAAATGATATAAATGGTCACGCAAAGAATTGGATACATAACCGTCTATGGATGGTAATATCTGGAAATGTGATTTCAGTAGTTTTAAGAGTAGTTTAAATTAAATTTTAGCTAAATAGTGGCATATAATAACGGTACTATTGGCTATGGACGGTAACTGCTGAAATCAATTTTTAAATTTTTTTATGCGTTTCCTAAAATGTTTACTTAGTTATCTTGGTATTTCTTAGTTATCCCGTCGACCAAATTACTGTCGCCAAGTTGTAAGATTAATTGCCAATAATGGTTGCCATTAATTAATTAATTAAATGCCAATAATGGCCAATAAAACCATTAATTCGACGTTTTATTTGTATTTTTATTAATGTTTTACTACTGATTTGGCGATTTATATAATTTGGCGAAATTGGTCGACGGGATATCTAAGAAGTAACGTTATCTTATTTACCTTATTTTCCTAAATAACGAAGTTTTGTTAAAGCATTCAGTATGTGTTGGAAAGTGTTTCATATTCTATGCTTAACGCATGATTTTTCTTTCTTCTTTAGTCATATTTTGCATTTATTTTATTCTTAATTTTTTAGTCTTATACTGCTTTATAGAAACTTTGGCACAGTTGTCATATACGTTATCATATATTGGCACGATTTTTTTCCGACGCCAATTTGGCAAAAACATCAACAGCATAAACAACAACATCCGGATTACCATATCAAGCAAAATTACGACACTTTGACGCCAGTTAAGTACCCGTTGTGTATATGACATTGGCGTCAGAAAAAAATCGCGCCAATATGACGTATATGACATCTGTGCCGAAACTTTAATATTTAATGTTTAAACTCTTCGCTCCACTCCCTTTGCATATAGTACAAACTATAACACGGATAGCGCAAAATAATAGACAGTTTGGTACTTTTCTACTGCAGGGGCTTTGGCATTTTTTAAAAAAAGCTTGGTGTAATTTGGGCATCAGAAAGTGAGATTTGGGTGCTTTTCCGTTATACGGACCTCATTGTCGCAAACGTAATAGTTGGCGCAAAATCGTGAATTCAAGCATTTGAAAAACAAAAGAAAAACCATTGTCGATCCTAAAGTGAGCATTTAAAAAATATAACATTTAAAAATTCCAGACTTTTACGAACTATTTCATCAAATCACAAATATATACTTAAAATAAGTGAACAAATAACTGCTATAAAATAAAGCAATAAAATAAAACTCATATTAAACTGCTGGCATAAAATTACAAATATCTTTTAGCATTTTGAAATAATTGGCGCATTAGCATACATTTTGACATGGTGTCCGTACAACGGAAAAATATCGAGATTTGTTGTCAAATCATATAAACAGCTATGAAAAAAAATTTAATGAGCGTTTTACATGTATATTATTGATGTTTTTATGTACAAATTGCATCTGTTTCTGTATAAAATTAGAGAAACGGCTTTTTTGTGTTAAATAAATCGTATAAATATCGAAAAAAATGCGTGTGTATATAAAATGAAACAGTGAATAGGTTCCCGGAAAATATGTTACCAAATTTCCTTTTTCGCCAAGGCACCTATACTGGAAAAGTACCTACAGAACATTAAAATCGTGCAGTTAGGAGCTCACACAGTACACCGTTGTCTATTGGCGGTTATTTTATTAGTAGCATCGGGAGGAAGATGTAAAGATGTACTTTAAATTCTCACCTATAGATTTCGAAAAAATATCTTAAAGGAGTGGAGTTTAAATTAAATTTCGGTGACCTCCATTATGAAAGATTAATGGTTTTAAATGGGAATTTCGCCAAATTAGCCAGCTATCGCCAAGTTGGCTAACATTTGGCGCTACTGTGGTAACCCTGCATTAATATTTTTCAACAATTACTCATTTCAATGAGGCGGTCCTACCGGAATAGTGAGGGACACACAGAGACTTGGATTTTATATAAATAGATATATTTCATGTTTCGGAACATGAAAATTAATTATTTAAACTTAACACGTTCACGCCGGCGCGGTGGGTCACACTCGACTGTCTCGGACCTGCCAAGTCTCCGGCTTTTTGAATACCAGCATTTTAATACAGAAAATGTTGTTTTATTTAAATAGAACAATTGGGCGATTTAAAGGAACAACATTTTCTCTAAAATAATAGTGGTGTGCAAAAAGCCGGGGACTTGACAACTCTGAGACAATTGAGTGTGACACACCGCGCCGGCGTGAACGTGTTAATAAATAAAACCAAGCACACGCCTCGCACGAAAAGCTTAGATTTAATAGAAATAACAGGGTTCGTACGGGTACCGTTACTTTCAAGGACCAATATTAGAATCTTTTTATAGAAAAATAAATCTAGTTTAAACGGACGAAATTTCGCCTTATTTCAGGAGAGATTTTCTATAAGAAAATACTGGTATCGAAGAATTTCCTAGTCATGAAATTCAAGCACCCGTACGAACCCTTAATAAATTTCTGGTTCTTATCATGCAAAACTACGAACGCTCATCAGTCATTAAAACCTGGTGCTAGGGGGGTTAAAAGAGACCAAATCAAAATGTTGTTAACTACTATTTTCTTACGAATATTTACGTTTTAGATTGATCTTGCAAATGTCGTCGTAATCCACTTTGCGAAGAGCTTTTTTTTGCAACAATAATAATAAACTACCATGAAAATAATTTAAAAAAATTAGTGGTGGCAAAGATACTACTCCGTTGCCTGCGTTTAACTCTGCTCTCCACCGTTCAGTTGTTGAATACAACTGATCTGGATAATCTTCATAATTTATGAAGCCATTTCTCCCGAAAAACTGCATTGAATCATAACATTCATCTGTTATTTCTTTTACATATATAATATTTGTCGCCTCAGAGCAACAGTAGCATAGCTGCCAACTTTTACGCTTTCTCCTTACCACTAAAATTTTATAGTAAATGTTGTTTTATTTAATCGTCGAAATCTCAAGACTAAAGAAGACGAAACTCTCTATTAAATTTTAGTGGTAGCAAGATATGCGTAAAAGTTGGCAGCTAAACATTAGGACTTCTAGTAATAATCAAAAATGAGATGTCTGACTTGCTGCTATGAAAAGCTGTGTCTGCATCTAGTGAAACAGTAGGGAATTTTTATAAAACACATCTCAGATATAGTATCAGGTTTCGTACGGGTCCTTAAATTTTCACACTAAGAAATTTTTCGGTACCAGTATTTTATTACGGAAAATTTCTCCTTAACCCTAGAACTACCGGAAATTTTACTCAAGTTTTATAAAAACATTCTACACCAGAATTTTTACTTAAAACTATTTCATTTGTTTATTTAACTTATTATTGTCTGATTTATACATTTAGTTTGTTTTGAAGAAATTTCTGGTTTGAATAAATATTTTGAATGTACATGTCGGGTCCAATGGACCCGTCTGGTAGACGGAAGGTTAAATAAGGCGCAATGTCCTCCGTTTAAGCTAGATTTATTTTTCTATAAAAAAAATTCTGATATTTGGCCTTGAAAATAACGGTACCCGTAATGGTACCCTGTAGTATTAAACATAACTTTGCGTTTCAGAAGTTGTTCTACTTGGTGCGAACACAGTTATTCATTGCAGTAAGTAAGCCGTCTCATTTTTTTTTTATTATTATTAGATGTCCTACTGTTGCTCTGAGGCGACGATATGTTCTATATATAGTGTGTATTTTATTATTTCTTATTATTGTTATTATTTTACATTTAAAAAAAATAGATTTAGTGTTTTTGACTAAGCAAGTAAATGTTAAATGAAGAATCGTGAAAAGATATTTTTAGCTATACATTCAAGGAAAATATTTCTTTTTCTCATTTCAAGTGAATCAGATTTTTTCTTCCCGAATCAACGTCTTTTGAAATGGATTGAAGTGATTTGTCATTTTTTCCATTAATGCATATTGAAGTAGACTTTAAAAAAAAAAAAAAAAAAAAAGAGTTCAGTTTCTCTTTTACCTCAAGGGACAGATCGCTACTTTCATTTATTGCATTTTGTAGGATTTTTCACCGGATTCCCCATGGAATAACTGATCAATATGTGCAGCTAAGTTTATTGCTATTGCTGATGAGCAGTTCGTTTTTTGAATGCCACTCTTTTCAAACTAAAATCTTTTTCAGATTTTTCTTGCAAATTTTGTAGAATCTTACCGTGAAGGTTATTTCTACTAAAAATGTTGTAGAAATCTAAAACGGAAATTTTTCGTGGGAAATATTGGTATTTAAAACGGGAACCATTTGGGAATTTTGAACGCCTTTATTCGCAGACCGTTTACGGTAACTACTCCAAATGTGTCATTACACTCAGAATAATGTCTTCTTTCAGAATGCTAATGCAATTTTTAACCCATTACCCGCTGACGTTGCGTTGATGCAACAGTCAAACTAATTGCTCATGCCTAAATTAATTACTTTAGCACCACTATTTTAGAATTAAAACAATTGTCATATTTATTGACAGAAGTTTTGCTATTTTAATAAAGCGAAAATTACCTTACTGAATTTGTGGTGAGAAACGACTTTCAATAAGAAATTTGAAAATTTCTACTTTATAGTTTTGGTGGTTAATGGGTTAAAATAGGAACCATATACAAATTAAAAATTGCCACAACTTTGATTTTTCAAATGGTAAACCCACTTTTGACACTTTGCTTGAATTCCTTGGATCAAACCAACAGAGAAAAGTATATAGCTTATATATATATATCTGTTAAATCTTTATGAAATTAGAAGAGGTGAAAATTTTAGGATGCAAATGTTAAATTATCGTGAAAATCTTTAATTTATATCTTCCTAAAAATTCATCCGATTAATTTTTTTTTATCTCAGTCAAATACATTGAATGGGAGCAATAGCGTAGCAATTTCAAAATTATAGGGGGTCTCAAATAGTTATTAACTTAGCACACTCAAAATAACTACGAAACTAAGAAAACCAATTAATGACAAAGCATCCCATTAATAAGTCATTATGTAGATTAATTAATAATTAATTTTATTCATAATTAAAAATATGTATGCGCAATATTTCAAAGTAAACACTAAGGAATAAATTAAATTTTACAATTTTGTGAAATATGACAGCAGAGTTCGAAAGAAATATTTCATTAATAGTACTTAAAAAAGAAAGAAAAATGCACTTACAAAGTTTGGGATCATAACACAAGCTAAGTGCGCTTTGGTGACATCACGTTGAAAATGGATTCGGCATCTACTTGTATTTTTCGATGGATGTTCATGAATGCAAGTCCAGAAAGCTGAGAATTACACATAGGGTTTCTAAGATACGTTTTTGATCGTTTCGGTGTAGAGTATGTTCTTTCCGGAATAGCTGTTGAAACTGGCAATGTTGATAGCACTTTCAACAATTTCTTGATGTTGGACTAAACCGCCATATTACAACTTGATAAGGACTGTATTGCAGTGCTTGATCTTTCTTCTTTCTCTGATGACAACCACTTTTCAACCCGCATTTCGATTTCGGTTAGTAAGATTTTCGGAATATTTTTATATAAAAGAAAAGACTTGATTTCCAGTGGGGGGGGGGGGGGGGGTGAGCCTTTGAGCTTGCCCCTTTCCTACGCCACTGAATGGGAGCACACATATTTTTGGCAACTTTTTTTTTTACTCAAAAGCATAATTTACATTATGAAAATTATTAATAAATTCATATTACAAAATATTATGAATTATGACCTACATCGATTTTACATACACAGAATGGGCATCGTCAAAAAATAGGTGTGTAGTATTAAATACGTCAATTTTCACATTGCTAACTAATGGTGAAAACAAGAGTGAAAGATATCCAAACCGAGAATCCAACCCTGATCCTTAGAATAACTCTCCAATGCTCTACCTTGAGCTACGAGAACGATACCCAGCCTGGCATCTCTCACTCACGTACGCCCGTAAGACTAACCACAGCATAAGAGGGAAACGTTTTAATGAGCACACAACCCTGCGGCGGAACATGTGACGAAATAAAGCCCAGTATAGGTGAACATATTACAAATATTATACACATATAAGCGTATATTATAAATATATAGGTGTTTAAGTCTACAGTTCATTACACTCTTTATTTTTCGAGATTTAATGAAATTTTATTTTCCGAAGGTATAAGGGTCATTCTCTGAAAAGTGGCTGTTTTATAAAAAAAAAAAAAAAAAAAAAAAAAAAAAAAAAAAAAAAAAAAAAATCCGTCCCAATAAAATTGCCTCAAAAATCTCAAAATTTAGCCTACAAGTACCTTATTGCTATATTTATCAAAAACATAATATTAACCAAACAGTATCTCATAGTTCTTCTGATATTTTATTTTCAAAGCACTTCCATTGCTAAAATGTTCAAATAAATGATTGGCACCGGAATTTAAGCCCAAATTTATTTATAAATGAGAAAAATGCTATATTTCACATACATGTTAAATAGATAAAAGTTTATAAAAAGTCTGGTGCCATTGTGGCGCTTGGGAATTGAAATTAAGTGGTTTCATAAGCATACCACCGCCCTTGAAAGGGTTAAAAAAGAAAAGGAATTATAATTAGAAGCCATACTGTCAAAAAATAATACTTTTTTTACTCTATGTCAATTGAAAAAATAAAGATAAAGCATTAACATTTAGAAGATTTAATGTTTATTTGAATTAGTACAATTTTTTTTTAACTTCTCCCTATAAAATAATAAAAATTAAAAATGTATTATCTTTACTTGCGGTAATTAAAAGGCTTATGAATTTTTTAATGTAAATTTTATTGCATTAGATTTTCTTATTTTACTGTTTAGTACATATATAAATGGAATCAGATCATTCCCTCACAATTTAAATCATTCCCTCATATTAAAATTATGAGGGAATGATTGTGAGGGAATGACGAAATACTTCTGAAAACCATGTTATACAAAAGTGATTAGTCTTAGGTATAGTTTCAGTTACTAAATATCTTTTGAAACACATTTCTAATAATATAACAACATAAATACGACATTTCATTAGTTTTTATTAAATTTACAATAGATGAGGGAATGACGCGTAATAAAAATACTTACATTGATCTAGTACTTCAAAGCCATATACTAACTATTCACGAACGTTTTAGAGCAAACAACCAGATGGATACTTCACTTTACTCTTGCACAAACTGTCCTGGACATATATAAAGCATGTGCTGCTTTCTACTAAGTAAATAATGGCAAATTTATAGTTATGTGAGGGAATGGCGATAAATGCTAGGGACACCATTAAAAAGTGCCCTAATTCATTCATTATATAAAATATAAATATAATTAAATGGCTAAATATGTATTTAAGTGTGTTTAATGAACTGAGAAAAAATAATTATAAATATACGTGCTGCAATGGCAGAGAAAGCATTTTCTTTCCTACATATGTGAATGGGGACATAGTGAAAGAATGATATTTGCATTAAAAAATACATTAAACTTATCAAATTTCAATTTCAATAAGCAAATAATTACAGTTTATATGTATAACTGATTAATATTGATAGTTTAAATCACTTTTTCTTTTTGTAATTTTAAACATATGTCTTCAAGACCCCTGGGATATAAAATTGCCACTTCCCAGAGAATGACTCATAAATGGATAGTATTCGGCTACCATTAAAACAAGTACAAATAAAGTCGAAAACTGCAACCAGAAAATTTCTGTGAAAGATACTTTTAAATAAAATTTTGTAGATGGGAGGTTTTTTTTTTTTTTCAGTTTTTTAATACATAGCTCGCATCTGCAATTTTTCTGGTGTGATTCTGGAAGCTTTACCTGTGAAATTTCAATTCAATTTTTCTTAAATTTGTGGATATACTCCTAATATATTTTCTTTTGTATCTATATGAAGATTTAATAAAAAGTGCATAAAATATACCTTTTCCCGCGCTGACTTAATCCAAAGAACTCAAAAAGGGAGTAAAAAAAAGATGTTACTTAAAAAAAAACAAAGCTGGTTAAATTTTTAATATGTAAACAACGCCTATCAGTGTTGCCAGTGGGCTACTTTTTTAAAATTCAGATTACTTCATCGGCACCACTCTTCTAAAATTATTAAATTCCTCTTATTTTCGCCTTAATTAATATGCTATTAAATATGGCGAATTTTACTACATCAAGAAAGTGGTGCCAATCAAGGAATCTAAATTTTTAAAAGTAGCCTACTGGCAACACTGACGCCTATACCAAAAATTGCATTCATAGTATAAAACATGGGTGCCCAACTGTGGCCCGCCGGATACCACTATTTTTTTAAAGAAATAATCGGCGTCTTGAATCGCAGAGATTCGATGATCACATAAGGCAACGGAAATATTAAAATTTTAGTGGTATCCGGCGGGCCACATTGTGACACTCCTGGTGTAAAATAAAAACATTATTCACAGAATCTAAAGGCTCATTTGCTGTAGTTTTATCATAAACGGTCTGCGAATAAAAGCATGTGTACTTTTTTTTTACATACGAAATTTCACTTACATCAATTTTATTGAATTAAAAAAACATTTATGTTTGAAAGCTAATAAAATAAATCATTTTAAAGGAATTGGGTTGAGTTACCAATATTTGACTAATATTTTTTCTTTTACTATACATAAAACTTAGATGCCCGATTATCCGGCAATCACAGGACGTGGATTATATCAAAAATACAACGCGTCGTATAATCCAGGAGTCGTGCTTTTAGGGACTTTTTATACACATGGCTGCCAAATTTTACGCTTTTTTCCTACCACTATTTTTGATCAGAAAAATTTCTCTTATTTAATCCTGTGTTTTCGCTGATTGAACAATACATATTTTTCTGTAAAAAAATAGTGGTAGGAAAAAAGCGTAAAACTTGGCAGCTATGTATACGTATAATTGAAATACAAGTCAAAATACACTGGAAAGCATATGCTGTAGATCAAGGTTGTCAAATTGTGGTCCGCCGATACTTCTAATTTTAGGTAGATTTCGTATGAAATATTACCTATTGGGATCGTTCCTATGTTGGAATTTCTGAAAAATTTTTGCAGATCTACACCGATCATGACACCTAGAACTCAAAACCGCCCTCAGTAATATTTATATATCTAGCTATCTATATATATATATATATATCGCTTTCTTCTGGACACAATAACTTCCACAATTCTGCACAAATCTCTTCCAAACTGATACATAAAATCAAGGGGCATAAAATCTCGGTCAAGTTCGTTAATGGGCAAAATCGGACCAAGGGGATGGAAATAGGGAGGGGGTTTGTGAAAACCGAAAAAACCCCATAACTTCTTTTTTTGTACATATCAAATCAATTTAAAGTTTTTATTACTTCTAAAAATAGGGCCAAAAATTTATGTATCACAGATTTTTGATAAAATTAAAAATGGGCTCAAGGGGTGCAAAAAATAGGGTTTTTGGGAGAAAAAAATTCCTAACTTCGTCAATTCTCAAGATATCAAATCCAATTAAATTTATTATACATCTCCTTAATATTATCTACAACTTTTATATTCACAACTTTTTGATAGGACCAATTCGTACCGCAAAAAAAAATTAAAACCGAAAACAAAAAGGGGGGGGGGGGTGAAGAAGAAAAATTTCCGTAACTCCGTCAATTCACAAGATATAAAATCCCCATGAATTTATCATAAAACTTTTTAATATTGTCTTCAATATTTATATAGACAAGTTTTTGATAGGACCAATTCTTACAGCAAAAAAAAAAAAAAAAAAAATTAAAAATAGATAGCGGTTGAAGAAAAAATCATCTTATTAAGGGTATATTCAAATCCAAACTGCTTATTTTCTTACTCATTTTTAAATTCATTTTTTCTCTCAAACGCATCCAATTGGTAGATTCTCTTATTCAGAAACTATATAACGTACCGTAATGATCGATTTTTTGATAGAGGCAGAATATATTTCAAAAAATGATGTCAAAGTGGGCATTTTGAACAGAATTTCCCGAAGCGATTGTGTTAGAAACAAAAAATATTGTCCTACTGAGAAAATAATTGTTTATTAATCAAGTTTAATTAATTGAAAGAAAAATAAAAACACATGTCGCTTATAAATCTTTTCAAAAATCACGTCAGCAAGTTTCATATTTTTTCTATTAAAAATGAATCTGAAAATGTGCCAGAAAATTTCGAGTTGTGGAGCATAGAAAAGTATTTTTTGAATACCGCCTTAACAGGATTCTGATAAAACCAGCTATTATATTAAAATGAAATAAAAACTCGTCAAAAGTAGCCAGATAAAACTGTTAAAGTGGATTTATATCTAATCATGACTTAGTTTTTCTTGGTGAAATTAATATACTTAACTTCGAAATCTACCTCCGCTTGTAGGCCGGGCCGGCAGGGATTTTTTTTTAAAGAAATAGTCGACTTCTTGAATCTCAGAGATTCGATGATAAGATAAGGCAATGATAACTATAAAATATTAGTGGTATGTGGCGGGCCACAGTTTGACACGCCTGCTGTAGATTTTACAGTAAAATCCTGACAGGAAAGCTGCCAGCTTTCTCCTGTAATTTGTACCATGGAACTATGAAATGTAACCGGTTTCGCAGTGGTTCATTACCACCGGGGAAGACTTCCACCAGTAAATTTTAATAGAAATTTTCTTTTAATTTAAACTCCTTACTAATTCAGAATTTAAGTCATAATTATAGCCAAAAATCAGATATTTGTTTTTACTGGTGGAAGTTTCAGCATCGGCGGTAGTCAGGCCCTGTGTTTCCGCCATATTGTGACAACCTAAACAACCTCCTGTCAGTGTCAGTGAAAGAGATTATATTACCCACGCCAACTTTTACCAGTAAAAACTAAAACATTTTTACCGTATTTGGGTGAGAAATTTTGTACGAATAAGCCGCTAAAAATAAGGCGAAATTTTGCATTCAAAATTTACTGGTGGAAGTTTGTTTCGGTGGTAATTAAAAACTGTTGATCAGATGTAAAAAATCAGCAGCCATCTTATAATAACCTCCTCAGTTACTTCATTTGTCTCTGGTAGACTCTGCACTATATGTCTCCTTCTCTTTATTCATAACTCCATTATTCGTACAGAGAAATCCTGTTAACACTAGAAAGGCCGTAAATTTTATTCAAGTTTTATAAAAATATTTTACACCAGAATTTTTATTTAAAACTATTTAACTTATTTATTCAACTACTTTTCTTCTTTGCATCTTTTAACCCTTTCAGGGGCAGAATAATTCTGTTCGTAAAATGGTGAAATAATTGACTGACACCAGAATTTTCAAACGAATTTGTTAGAAAATAAAAACCCGCTATTTTGCACTTTCATCACAAAAGCAAAATTTTATTTAAATATTCTTGGTGCCATTTGTCAGTTTTGGAATCAAAATTAGGTGACTAGTCCTGGTAGCCGTCGCCCTTGAAAGGGTTAAACCGATTTTATAAAGAATTTTTTGGTTCGAACCGAAATATAATCATTTGGTAGGGTCAAAATGAATCCTCACGGTCTTTCTACTGTTAAAGTGATATGTGTTTTTTCTGTATGAAACAAAATTCATTTATGGGTAATCCTGTTAAGGGGGTTCCCCCGTGTGATGGGTTCGCTCCGAACACGCACGAGTGGAGTGGCGAAAAATGCCGGAATGGAAGCAAGAGCAGAGCAATCCGCATTGAAAGACCTCCAAGAGAAAGAGGAAGGAATGTTCTATGGACCAAGCATCGCAGATTGATGGTAAGTTGAGGTTTTAACCGTACTTGAAACTTTAAACGTTTTTTTATCAAAACGTTGTTTTTCAAACTTTCCTCCATCATATCTCGGGAACGGTTTGACCGATTCACTTGAAATTTATAGAGTAGACTCAGCATATGTAGTCGCATGGAGTGAACTAAAATCCTCTGAAAATTCCGAATATTTCTATTTTTTTCGTAACGAAAAAATAAAAAATCATGAAATTTGATTTTTCTTCAGAAGTCTGTCAAAAACCTAGTTTTCAATATTTTCAAATGATTCTAGTTCATTAGATGCATTTAGGCTTACAGATTAAAACGCCGTTTATTTATTTTTTCTTTCAGATAAGCCAATCAGCCGAAATCATGGAGGAAGTGAGCGTTCGTTTTTTGGAGGCAAGTGTCTTCAGAGTGGTGTAACTTACGTCCTAATAACGATTTTTGCTTGAAATTTGTTTTACATATTCTTGAAATAGCAATAAATGTATAACAAAAAACTCAAAGTTCTATTTTTTTTTATTTGTCGTCAAAAATATTCCCAAAACGCTTAAAATACAGGCCGTCACACGGGAGAACCCCCTTAAACTGAATGGTAATTCTTTACTTTATTGGAGAGAAAAATCGTGCTAAATACGAAAGGGATTTTCTGAATCTTGAAGACAGTAAATCCCTACTAAATAGGAACAAATATATTTTGTATTACATAAAAAGAATCTTGTTGAATTAAAGCCGGGTTCTTCAGTGGAATATCTCTTTTGGGTTTTTTTTCTTTTCTTTTACAAAATATCTCGTGTATTTGGAAGAATTAAGGATAAGTTCTTTGTACGTGATCACTTTCATTTTTCCTTTATGAGATATCTGGTAATTTCGGATTGTTTACCGATGAGGACAAAAAGGATACTTTTCCTTTGAAACAGAGAACATCTTTACTTTTTATGAAATGGAGATTTTCTGTTCAAAATACAGTTTAATAACTGTTAAAACAGGGTTGCCAAACTGTGACCCGCCAGATACCACTATTTTAAGAAATAGTCGACTTCTTGAATAGCAGAGATTCGATGATTAGATAAGGCAGTTATTTCTATATAATTTTAGTGGTATCCGGCGGGACTCAGTTTGACAACCCTGTGTTAACCCCTTCAAGGGCGGAGGTTCATTTTTGGACCACCTAATTTTAATTCCTAAATGCCACATTGGCACCATAATATTAAAATGATTTTTTTTTTTTTTTTTTTGTATTAAGTACGTGAACAAAAGCTTTTGCTTATTTTGAAATAAATTAGTTTGTAGATTATGGTGTCATTCACTCATTTTAGCATTTTAAGAATAGAAGTACCTTGCCCCTGAAAGGGTTAAAACAACGGTGTTTTTTATTTTATTTTTTACAATGTACTATAAACAAAATTAATAACTACTAGCATAAGTAAAATATTAGTAGTAAAAATAAAATGAATAAAAGTAAGATAAATTTAATGAAACTAAGCTCCAATCATTTTTGAATACTTTCCAATGAATTCAGTTTGCCTGTCTCTCGTGCTCTAATTTACGTAAATATACTCGGATTGACACGAAATGTTTATATGATATTGAGGTTTACTGTAGAATGTTTGATATTGGAAATAAAGTGTGTAGCATTTATAGTTCGTTTACAGGAACACTCAAAAGAATTGCCTTGCATTATGCTGTACGGAGAAAAATCGTTTTAATGATTTTATGATACTTCAAACATAATGAAATCACTGAAGTGCACTCCAAGATGTTTTCTATATAGTATGGAGTTTAAAGCATTTATCAGAGACTTGCAGGACTGATTGGCTGGAAGGGCTGTGGTACGCATTTTTAGACTTATCTGGTTTCCAATGTATTAGGTGGGTTATATAAATTTTACAGATCCTATACAGGACTGCACGAAAGAATTCGTACACATTACCGGATAGGGACAGCCATGACTGAAAATTGATTTTTACTGAGTTATGTGTTTTTTAAGTTGCTATTGACGTTATCATTTCATTGAAGGAGAAATAAGTTTTTTTTATAATATTTTGTGAGTGTTCGAAAGTGTTTCGATATCTATGCCTGTTGCATGATTTTTCCGTTCCTGTTTATATTCCCGTCATTCTAAGTAAGAGCAAAGTAAATTTAATTTTTAAAACACTGTAAAAAAAAATTCTGTAATTCTACAGATGTAAAGTAACAGAAATCTGTATGCTTACTAAAATTTTATCTGTGCACTGTACAAAAAAATAGTAAATCTACAAAACTAGTTTTTGTAAAGCTACAGAAATCTGTAGCTGCAGAAAAGAATCTACTAAAATTACAGTAATCTTACTAAAAATTTATATGCAACCCGGGTTGCAGTTACACAAAAAGTTCAGGGCATCTCAGTTTCCTAAAAAATTCTTAGTAACCTTACATATTTTTTGATTTACGGTGCAGAAGTGTATCTGTTACATGAATTTTTGTTATTGCCCTTACTTAAAAAGTTCTAGGAATCTCAGTATCCTAGAAAAATGTTAGTACCTTACAGATTTTTTTTACAGTGAAACTGTCTTTTTGAAAATGTATTTTATTTACAACACTATTTTGGACTCTGCGAAATAAATTCAATTAGATAGCATGGTAGAGTGTGGTCATACTATGGTCCTCGAGGTCACGGTGGCACCCTATTATCGAATATTATGTATTTAATGAATAGTACTGTTAGCCTCATTTAAGCTAATAATTTCATTATTAAATAAGGTAAAGATTAATATTCTGAAATAGTGGTGCCACCGAGACCCTGGTTACCCCAGTTGCACCATGCTGTCTTAATACACTGCAGGCATATGAATTGCATTTTATTTATTCCATATCAATCATTTCAGAATCGTCCCAGACAAGTTACTATAGAAAACTATATATGAATTACTATATATGAATTATTATATGAATTATTATATGAATTATTATTATTATATATCACTATATATGAATTATTACTATATACAATATATATGAATACTATATATGAATTAACTATAGAAAGTAATGGTTGAAAATAAAATTTTATACTTTTAAGAATAGGGAAGACTAGGGAGGGTTGACCCACTTTTTACAAAATGATTTTTATTTTTTAAATACTGAACGTAGAATAAAGATTTATATATCATTTTATTCGTTATACAATCAGTTATTAAAATAAAATTGCTACATAAGGGTAATATATAAGAAATTTGAAAAATGATTGATTTTAATCATGAGAAAATAATGGGTCAAGGCTCCTCACATATGGGAGGCTTGACCCACTATATGGGAGGCTTGACCCACTTTGAATTATATTGAAATAGTTGTGAAGAGAAATAAAATCCGTTTAAAAAAAGCAAAGTAACTTTATGCTACGTGCTTTAATTAGTATAAAAACATGTTTTTGAAAAAATGATGCTCAAACAAACTTGTTTAGACGCAATCGCAAGTCCGAGGAGAAAATTTTTGCATTAAACAGGATTTTGTCTAAGTAGGTATAATAGCACAGCAGGGAAAATGAAATTTTAACATTTAAGATAGTATTCCGTTAGAGACAGGTTCCGTTTCCATAGGGTTTCGTGTATTACTATGTCCGGATTTAGGAGACACTGTCTCGCTTTTTTTGTCTCCTTGTCTTACTTTTTGTGACACTCAACCTGACAACTCTATTTGTCACATAGCTTGGCTTCATCTCACTGTATTCATCCTGGTTTCTTAAAAATCTGTCATGGGAAATTTTTTATGAGTACACAAATATGATAATGGCGGAAACTTTTCTTTTTTTGGAAAATTCGAGAAAAATTCGCATGTGAGAAGTGAGATTAAAATGCGTTCGAAAAGTTAGCAGGGTTTGTACGCCTCAGGGGGCGAATACCAGTTTTTTCATATAGTAATATTTGTCTTATTAATTAAAATAACCTATGTTTATGTGACCATTACTTTACAAAAATTCTGGTCAAAAATTCTTAATCTCACTTCTCACAAGCGAATTTTTCGAGAATTCAAAAAAATACTTCCGCCATTATCATATTTATGTACTGATAAAAAATTTCCCATTACAGATTTTTTTTTACGCTGGTATCGCCCCCTAGTGGGAAATTCCATAACTAAAATTTTAAAATGGGCATTTTTTTTAATGTTTTCTCGCATAGCAATCATTTTATAATTTAAAATTCGATAAGACAGGTTTAACTCGATGTGATTTTACGCCAGTAACGAACCCCAAGTGAAAAATACAGTAACCAAATAAGTAATTGTAAAGTTGTTTTTTTATGTATTATTTATGACAACTGTATTGAAATTAAAAATATTTAGGGCAGATTCAACACATTTTGGAGGGGTTTATAGCGAACCCTTAAAAGAAATAGGGGAAATAAATTTAAATAAGATTGATTGTTTCAGTTCTACTGTGACCGCCTGATCGCCGCGTAGCGGCAATAACCCTAACGATCACCTAGAACGTATCGGCAGTGCTTTTTACTTAGTTGTGAAAGGTGTTATGTCGGCTGCTTAACATTTACATCCTGTTGTTTGGAATCTGCACATTGCTACTCATGTTGATCTCGTAATTTGGAACCTTGGTCAGGTAACGAGACCTTCACCTGACAAGGTACCTCCAGAGCCAGTGTTGCCAGATTGGGGACTTTTTTGTCCCCAGATTGTTGATTGTCATCGCTTTTATGAAATAGAAATATTCAACCTATTCAAAAATAGATTAAAAATTCTGAAAAATAAGCGAATTATACTATTTTAAAATGTGATGACAGTCAAATAATCTGAATTTAAAAAGTCCCCAATCTGGCAACACTGTCCAGAGCTATAAATCGAAGATTGTGTCCCTAGTGAAGAACGGAGAAATCAAACTTAAATAAAATTGACTGCTTATGTTATACTGCATGACTTCATACTCATGTTAAAAAATGCCGGGATAAATTAAACCCAATTTTATTTTTTAACGCTCTCTGGTGGGTAACAAAAATGAAATAAAGTTGATTTTTAAAATTAATTCTTTAGCCGTGGTCAAATTTATGTTCGATAAAAGATTTTGCATTATATTTTTTACATGTCAAGAGCCCTTGTAGAAAATAGCTTAACTAAAATTTTTAAATGGACTTTCTTTTTTCATAAGACAAGAAATTAAAATTAGCTTGGATAGATTCACTCAACTTTCTTTTATTTAGATCCCATGTATAAAAAGCAGCGGGAAAAATCTCTTAAAAGCAACTACTCAGGTTTAAACTTGGCATGACATTTTTTGTAGGGTAATGCCGGGATTTATGCTGCACATTTTTTTGAACTTGTGCATAAAGTCCCATGGTGGACATAAAATAAAAAAAAATCATGCTGTGCTATTTAATGTTAAATATACAACGCGTGTAGTGCGACAAAAAAATTCAAAACAAATTATTAATATTTTTTAACAATTTTTTTCTAAAACATTACACTGCGGCGCGTCACCCGTACATTCAGGCTGAGACGCCGCACTTGTGCGGTACTTATGCGGCGCTTGTAATAAGACCAGAATGAAATTATAAATAAAAATATTTTTAAAAAATATTCATATCTGGACTAAAATTACCGATGTAATAACGAAATGAAACTAAATGAGTACGATGAAACGTATTAGTAGATTCAAATTAATAATTGTTGCCTACTTTCACTATTAAAATTATCGACTTATTTTTTTTTTACATTAAATTTTAATTGTTATTTCAGCAACAACGTAACATCAATGCATTAGAAAGGGAAAAGAAAAAAAGTAAAATTGTGTTTACATAATTTATTTGTTAACCCTTTCGGGACCGGTGGCTTTTACACAAATTTTATTCGGTTGGTACCGCTTTTTTAAAAGAAGTTACCTTTACTTAAATAATCATGAAAATGATCTAATTAAACAAAGCTAATATTACTTTTCTTTTTTACTGGTGTCAGAAAAAAAATTTGTAAGCTCTTTATGAAGGTGCTTATATGCACGTATGGCCCCGAATGGGTTAAGAGACCTAATTTTTCGACTACAATCTACAGAAAAATTGTCGAAAAAGTACAGTCTTTATGTAACTACATTTAAACACATGATGCAACGAAGCCAATTACACCTCCTCTTTTCTGGAGTAGTTTGCAAAGAACGTCTGCGTTACGCGTAATCCAATTTTTCATATTATCATCTTGACTTGCATCTTTCTTGCCCTTCTTACTTTTTATTTTCCCCTTTTTCGCCTTTGGTTTTAGTAAACTTGATAACATGCCTAACATGGTTAGTCTTTGCAAAAAGAAAAGGAAAAGTTAATAACACTCAATCATCCCGTACAAAAGAAACTGCGGCATGTATACCGGAATAGCAGTGCGGAATGTAACCCATTTTGCATGGTGCAGACGTCGGCCATCACAGTTGCCTACCATCGTTAAGGGGAATGGCGTAGCCATACACACAGTACTCTATACATACGCTACACTTAGTTTTGACTTCAAAATCATGCATGCATTTAGTAATTAGTGTATAAAAAGTATTTAAACATAACGTGTTTAAAAGTTCGGACAATGAAATCATGCACTTATGTCAAATTAAAGATTGTACTTCTACAAGTAAACATCGAAATGGGATTCACGCTATACACTGGTTAAAATAATCTCATTGCGCACCTATACTGTGCGTTTGATGACAATCTATCGATAATTACAAGAAATACAAGGGGTGCGGCATCTATTCCGTATGCGGCGACTCTCCCGGAGTTACCCTATAAGATATGAAAGATTTAGCTTCCATAATCGAATCTACTGCCAAGAGTTGCTTAGACGAGTTAGACAAGTAAACAAACATTAGCTTGGAAGTACTGGCAAACTCTCTAAATTTTTTATCCAAAATCACCTCAACCAATGGAATTTTATTGCCTGCATCTCGCCATTTTCTTATAAGGGTGTTCTTCTATAATAACATGAAAATCACGTAACTTGCAAAACGTAATTTTCATAATTTTTAGTTCATTTACATTGCATACTTGATTTCTACCTTTTAGCCGCTGGTGGGCCATAGATGGTAATTAAAATGCAATAGTTTTCATCATCACCTTCTAAAGTATTAACCCATTGAAAGTCGGTAGTGTACTATTTTTATCACTCCATTTTAATCACAAACTATCAATATTGCACCAGGAACTTTGAATAAAATTTTGCTTTTACAGTAATAGCCAAAATGGTGGAAATTTTTTGGAAAAGATGTATTTTTGATGTCTGATTGCTCATAACACCACTTTCTGCTTAAGCAACACTATAAAAATGTATATAAGTGGAAAAAAAATTTAATCAAGAATGTAATGAAATAAATTGTCTTCAATATTTAGTATTTAATGAAAAGTTATAGGCAAATAGACAAAAAAAAAACAACTTGCTTAGGTTAATATAAAGTAGCTTTCTATTATTTGAAAGAAACCAGTGAGCATTAGTTTTTAGAGAGCCAATCAGGTGTCATCCTGTTTTGGCGGTGAGTCATTCAGGAAACAGTAGGATTCAACCTCTTGCTGTCAACTATTGCTGTCAAGTTTTGGAGCTGTGATGAGAACATTTGCCAGTGCTTTATGTGATTGATATTATAGTTGGTTTGGATGTAAAACATAATAAAATTAACCCCTTAACGCTCGCATTAAATTACGGTTTAAAAATTCAAATTTCTTATTGGCACCACTTTTACGATAAAGAAATATTCACCTTACTTAATGACCGGTAAAATGATTTCATAATAAAGCTAATTACACTATTTTATAAAACTGGTGGGAATCAAACAAATCTGAATAAGTCTAAAATAAGACACAGCCCGTGAATATGACGGGAGCGAGAATTAAGGGGTTAAAGGAATGGCACATAGAGTTTACTGGTCACCTAAAATCAATGTAAAATAGTACTATTAAGTGAACAAGGTTACAGTTATGAAGAAATTAAAAGTCAAATTGGTGGAAATGTAACCAAAGTTAGCATTTCTTAATTTTTGAAGCGGTATAAGGAGGCCATGTCACTACATAACAAAACTGATAAAGGCAGGAAAAGTCTGTACAATAGCAAGTGATGATAGAAGAATCGAGAGACTGTGCTTAGGTGATATAATAAAATAATCTGGATGTATGCAAGCTGAAACAGAGTAAGCTAATGTGATGTTGTTGAATGCAAGGACTGTTCGGCGCAAACTACAAGGATTTGGTTTAAATGCTAGAATTTCATGAAAAAAAAACATTTTATCTCTCCAACTAACAAGGGGAAGTTCCGAGGTCGGTGACACAGAATGCGGTGAACGTTTGTGTATCGATAGAGTATAGTTAGTATATAAACATATGAAAACCATAAAGCGCAATACTCAGGGGGTCTTGAGAAAATAAGTCTCAAAGTTTACGTTACATTTTGTAATCAGACAAACTTCTTACTTTGTAAGCGGCGAGGCAGCATGGTTGGCAACATGCTGGATTTGAGGGGTTTTTTTTTTTTTTTTTTGTGAGTTTGAACCCCCGTGAGACTTATTTTTCGCACCAAAAATGTTCATCAATTGTTTTCGAGCCGTAATTGAAAAAATATGTATAACAATTGAAATTTACGAAAAATACAAATACATATTTTGTAGCATATAAGTGTATTTTTAACTATGAAATGATGCATGTTTTACTATTTAGTAGTACTACTACTAAGTAACTTACTACTAAGTAAAAGAAAAAAGTAGTCAATTTATATTTCTATAGACCAGAACTTTTTACTGATATTTAATTTTTTTTTACAGATATTTAAATAAATAATCTACAATTTGTAACGAAAAATAAATTAAAATACGAGATATAAATACGTGAATAAATATATTATTTTAGTTTTCTTATTATGCAAATATTTCGTATACGATGATTTTTTTTTAAATATTCTTTTAAATTTTTAACATGATTTTCTTTAGTTTTAGATTTGTGATTTTGTAATTATTGCCTGCTTAATAACTACATTTAGCAATTTAATAGGAAATTGGCACTTTTACAGACCACAAAATTTTGCTACTTTTAAAATTTATTTATTATTATTTACATAAATAATCTACTATTTTGCACAATGAAATAAATTAAAATACGTGCTATAAAATTGTAACACGCTTCTTTAATTATTTTTTTAATTAAAATTTTTCTATATCGTGATAATATTTCGAAATGTAATTTTTTTTTAAAGCAGCTAGCTTTTTAACTTTTGAATTTTTTAAATCTTGGATTTTTATGTTTATATTTATAATAACTGTCAAAGATATTGAACTGTAAGCGTAGTTATAAAGCAATAACTACAAAACAAAAAATCCGAAATTAAAAAAAATTCATTACGAATTTAAAAGAATATTTCTTTTAAGCCATCAAATATTAGAAATATTTTCAGAATGAAACAAAATTAAAGTACTAATATATTTATTCACGCATTTTAATTTATTTCTCGTTAAAAATAGTAGATTTTTCATTGAAATAATTGTAAATAATTTTAATAACAGCAAAAGTTCTGGTCCATAGAAATGTAAATTTACTACTTTTTCAATTCCTACTATTAGCTCACACTCTCCTTATATTTATTTATATATTTATATATTTATCTTGTACAAATTTTCAATCGTTAATAAAATACTCATTATTCATCCTATCAGGTTGAAATAAATTTTTTTTAACTTGTACTGGATGACAATTGATGTTAATAAAGTTTTTTCAAATATTAATTAATTAATTAAATTTTAATTAATTAATTTTAGTTTTGCATGGGAAACAAAATGGCGGCCATTGGTTATTGTAGATCAATGAAATTATTTTCAATAAGGGGTTACCATAGGGGGGGGGACCCTGTTCTGTCGCCAAATACCGCCAAGTTTGTCGCCAACGTGGCGATATATCGCCAAATTTGGCGGCCAAAATGAGTCGCCAAAAGTGACGCCAACATGGCGATATCTGTAATATTTCGTCAAATTCCCATAGAGTTCCATTGTAAATCTACTTGCTTATAGAAAATCAACAACTTGAGATATTTTAATGCAACAAAAACTCATATTAGCTTGATTATATGAAATTTTTCTTTGATGGCCTAAGTAGGAATTGACTTTAAAAACAAAATTTTTATATTACTTGTTTCTTTTACTTTCCGTTAAATATTAAAAAATACAGAATTTCGTGATTAAAAAAGTACTTATATGCAAAAATATGTTTAATTTATATTTTTTGCAAATTTCAGTTTATACAGTTTTTTTTTTTTTTCTATTAGGGTTCGAAAAAATTCGATAAAAAATTTTGTTGCGAAAAATAAGTCTCACTGAGGTTCAAACTCACATAGAAAACTCTCAAATCCAGCATGCTGCTGCGGCGCTTTCTAAGGAAGAAATTTATCCTATTTTAAACTGTAACGAAAACTTTGAGACTTTTTTCTCAAGATCCCCTATGTATTACATAGCTGCTAACATTATTACGTTTTTTCTACCACAAAAACTTTATAGTAAATTTTACCTTTTTAAATCGCCGTAATCTGACGATTAAATAAGGCAAAAATTTCTATTAAATTTTTGTAGTACAAAAAAAAAAAAGAATAACAGTTGCAGCTAAGTTCGTATATTTGTATACTAACTATACTCAATCGATACAAAAATGTTCACCTCGTTCTGTGTCACCGACCTCGGAACCTCCCCTTGTAAGTCTGAAAAGAATAAAATGGGCTAAAACTGATATTAACTGGGCAGTGGAATAATGGGACAGTGTTATTTGGTCTGGCGAGACCGAAAGCTTTTTGTTAGGTGATGGTGGCATAAAATACTTAAGGAGAAGAATCGGAATCGTAAATCATCCAATCTGTGTGGGCAGAGTTTTTTTTTTATTATTAATGGGAATATGCATGGCCAAATATGCATAAATGAAATACATCAATCCCAAATGGAGATTTCCGCACCTGGTCTTTTTCAAGATAAAGAACAATTATATTTCAACAGGTTGGTTGGTTGGTTGTATTTATGACGGCCAATTATCTGCACTAGGGATATAGGCCCAGGGGGAGTGCCCTTCGTGGGGGTCTTTCTAAGGGAACCTAACCCGTATTAACGCTTGGAAATCCAAGGTTCGAAGAAAACCACGAAAACTCCGAACGATTAGGCCGACGGGCGCGATTGGGATCGAACCCAGCACCTCCCGTCTACCAGCTACGAGAGCAGAACCTCTCAGCCACTGGTGGGGCTATATTTCAACAGGATTCAGCTGCATATCATGTTGCTAAAGAATACAAAAAGTGGTTTGAGAGTAATCATATTCCAGTGTTCGAATGACCCTGGAAAAATCCAGCGCTTTACCCAATTGAAAATCTATGGGGGGGTTCACTCCATGAGAAGGCGGTGTAAGGCTCTAATTAAGAGGTAAGGTTACTCAACTAAGTATTAACTGACATATATCTCATTTTTTCGATAAGTTTTAGTTATTTCCTTTATAAATGATTTTCTAAAAAATATTCCTTGTGAAGTGCCTTGAATTATATTTTAGATTAACCCATTAAAGCCTAGCGGTACCATGTGGTACCAGAAAAGTTTCAACCATTTTTTTATTTGAATACCAGTATTCTTGAATGCAAACATTATCTTTATTTGATAACTTAAACTTCCTTATAAAATCAAACAGAAATTGCTACTCTAAAAAAAAAATGGTGTGAAACGCAAGTTTTGCATTTCAAAGAGGATGATAATTCCGGCTTTAACCCTTTATCTACTGACGGTACTTATAAGTACCATTAAAATAACTTGTTATAAAATTCATTTAATACATTGCTTAGTTGTAATACAGTTTAGAATGAGTTATAGATACATTATTTTATCTTGTTCCAAAAGCATTATCTCGAAGCTGGTAGACGGGAGGTGCTGAGTTCGATCCCAATCGCGCCCGTCGGCCTAATCGTTCGGAGTTTTCGTGGTTTTCTTCGAACCTTGGATTTCCAAGCGTTAATACGGGTTAGGTTCCCTTAGAAAGACCCCCACGAAGGGCACTCTCCCCCCTGGGCCTATATCCCTCGTGCAGATAATTGGCCGTCATAACTACAACCAACCAACCAAAAGCATTATTGGTTACACAAAACAAAAACATTTTTAAAAGGAGGCTTTTCCTTTTGCTTTTGCAACTTTTCAGCTTTCTTGGCGTTGGGGGGGGGGGGGAGGGAAGGATTTTTTCAATTCGGAAATATTTCTATATTTCTATTGTAAGAACATTATATTTGTACATTTCTTAATCCTATAAAATAGTAAGAAAAATATTTAAAATAAAACATTTGAGTGGGGTTATAAATATTGCACAAAATCCCTATAAATTCAAATTTAATTTGTCCTTCTAAATCCTTCAATCCTTCGAAAATCCTTCGAAAATTTATTAAATGATTATGTAAATCTTCTAATGTAGTTTAAACAATTCACGAAAAATGCTTTAGAAGATAAAATTTTCCTGAAATTATAATTCGGTACATAAAGGGTTAATGGGTAAAATTATCTCTCCCATTGGTTTATAATATTGGGTCGTTCGGAAAGTCATGTCCTTTTGGGAAAATCAATTCCTACCGGAAAATTCTACCATTTAATTACTCGACATTGATTCCTCCATCTAATGTCTTATAATTATCGGGCAAATTTTTCCGGTGCGAATTGATTTTCCCAAACGGACACGACTTTCCGAACGACCCAATATTACGGTATTACTTAAAGAGAAAGTAGTGTTATGAACTATCAAACTTCAAAAATAAATATTTTCAAAAAAGTTTCCACAATTTTGGCCTCTACTGCATAACGTATACTTCAAGAAAAGCTTATATATATATATATATATATAGGTTATTTTTAAATCTATTTGGTCATAAATTCTGGTAACAATCAATCATTTTAGCATTTTAGCAACAAAATTACTTTAGCCATACCACTGGCACATAAGAAAAAAAAACTGAAACTTCGTTCAAGTTATTTATACAATAATCTAAGGTAAATCTGTTTCAGAGACAGTTTTAGTTATTCTGTCTCTGAACCAGTGTTTCTAGTTTGACTTCCTTTTTTGTTCAAAAATTCGGAACTCATACCAGTAGAAGATTTTTTACTCAATGTAATCAGGAAATCTTTGCTATTAAATAAAGCAAAAATTAGCATTCTTAATTTCTAAAAGAATTCGGAATTTATGAATAAAAAAGAGGCCAAACTGGCAACCCTGCCCTGATATTTTTGTTTTAAAAAAATCTACTTCTAACTTAACCTTATCAAGATATAGAGAGATGACTCTGTAGAGGTAAAGGAATTACTCTCTCGATTAGAGAGATGGTAACTCTGGGAATAATGAAAAATGTGAAAAACATGTAGGTAAAAGAAAATTCTTTTAGAGAAAACTAGTCATTTAAATGTAGTCCTTAGGAAACGTATAATCCTAATTACAAAAAAGCTAGAAAAATGAAATTTTTAAACATCGTTCCTACAAATTTATAATTAAGACTCATTGTTGCAAATTTGTTTGCTCTTTGATATCTGCCACTGTAAGGAGTTTTCCTTACCTAGGTTTTTTTCATATTTTCTGTCGCTCAATTTCCAACTCTTCCAGAGTTTTCCCCTCTAACGCTTTTAGAGAAAACTAGTCATTTAAATGTAGTCCTTAGGAAACGTATAATCCTAATTACAAAAAAGCTAGAAAAATGAAATTTTTAAACATCGTTCCTACAAATTTATAATTAAGACTCATTGTTGCAAATTTGTTTGCTCTTTGATATCTGCCACTGTAAGGAGTTTTCCTTACCTAGGTTTTTTTCATATTTTCTGTCGCTCAATTTCCAACTCTTCCAGAGTTTTCCCCTCTATCTCTTAAATCGAAAGGATAAAGCCTCAAGCAATCCCCTAATCCTTTCCTCCTCTAAAATCGCCTGTCTCAATCTCTATCCCCACGCAATTGCAGTTATAAGTAGATTCTTTTTAATGCACTCTTTAACAAAAATACAACCCTAATTTAATAAAAGCTAAGAAAATGTAATTTTTAAGCTTCTTTTATTCAGAAATGATAATTAAGACTCATTCAGATTTTTTCAAATAAAATTTGTTTCATTCTATAATATCTGTATGTAAGAGTACAAGAAATAGTATAAATATTAACTTTTTTATGGCGGACTAAAGATGAAATAAAAATAGGTCTAAATATATATTATATAAGCAGTATCAAGTTTCATTTTAGATTTCTTCACAAAGGAAATTTAATCTTAAAAAAAGTATTTTATTTTATTATCAGAAAATATTTTATTATTAAAAGGATTATTTTGAAACAGTTATGAAGAGAATACATCTAAATCTGTGTTTACATAATCATAGGTTTAAAGATTTACGGATATCCAATACCAGCAGTTTTAATAGCAAATATGTAAATATTTTAATAATAAATATTAAATGCCTTATTTAATAGAAGAAATCTGTAATTTAAAATGGCTAAGATTACTGCAGTGGGCATACAGCTCTATTACAATAATTGTAACAGAACTTTCCTACCTAGTTTAAGAGCATAAATATAGTATAAATTCTACGATTAAATAAGGCAACTACAAAGTCTGCGATTAAAATATTAAATAGAAATTCTCTCATATGAAATAGTGGTGTCCAACTCCATGGGTATTCCAAGGAATGTACCCGCCTTGTTACAGTTAAAAAATAGTGGTATTCAATGTCCGTAAACCTTTAAAATTGTGGTTGTGTAAAAATAAAATTAAATATATTTCAACTCAGAGGTATTTGTTATAATTACTTTTAATTTAAAAAATCAAAAAAGATTTTAAAAGCGTATTTTACCTGGTGATATTTAATCATCTAATTTATTATTTTCTTATTCTAATATTATTTCATTTTTAGGAATATCATGTAATTCTAAACCGCTTTATTCGGTCGAAACTACTACATATAAGAAGCTATTCGTAGTATCTAATTTTGTTTCTTTTTCTCGTTTAAATTATTTGGTTTTCATTATTTCTGCGCAGTGTAAAAAATTAAATTACCTAGAAATTCTTGAATTCACAAGATTTCAACTGTTAGAAAAGATTTCAGAAAAATGCGAAAGTAAAAGGAATAAACATTATTTTAAAGTACTTTTCGAAACAAAGAGTAATCAGACACTTATAATCTCTCAAACTTTGCGAAAGAGAATAACTTTATAAATCATTATGAAGCACTTTTCTCAAGTTATTTTTAAGGGATTTTTGATCTGCTTTCTAGTAAAATTTAAATATAGCTGCTTTAAAGAGAGTAGTTCATGTGTAAGATATTTTCGAGGGAGTTCTAATAATTGACATCAAAAGTCGAACTCCACTTTACATAATTGGTAATAAATTTTGAAAGCGTCCTCTTAAATATGATACTTTCTGTATTTTTAATTTATTGAAAGGATCTTGATTAAATGCATCCCATTTAGGAAATTGCGACATCTACTAGAATAATTTTTTAATTAAAACGCTAATAATTATTGTGATAGCTCAGAAATAACTTTTAACGGCTCTTTTAACCCTTAATTGCGCGATTTTTTATTTTGTTTCGAAAAAATTATATATGATCCTCTGAAAGGTTTATATACACAGGAAAAATAATGGAAAAAAATCAGGGATACATTTTTCATATAATATGTCAATCTTTTCTTCTGTTGCTTATCTGCAGTATAAGTAAAAACTACTGTCGTGTAGCTGTTTTACTCTAAAATGATGCAAATAGTAAATATTTTAATAAGTCTGTCTCCAAATACCTTATTTTAATATAATATAATTATTTATTTATAAAACTTAACCTTTAACCCTTTAATTCCCAGGATAGAATACGTTCTAAAAATTAAGTAGTTCAGAGAATCTCACTTAACACCCGAAAGTTTCAATGATTCATTTCGCTTTATTTAAATACGGAATGTCTGTTACTAATATAAGGAGATATTGCTATTTTCATTTTCTGGTGTGAATTGGGTATATACGAATAAAATAATCTATTAAATTCAGAACACTGTTGTTTGGATATATGCAAAGCTCCGCGCTAAAAGGTTAAATTGTTGTCAGAAAATGACTTTTTCTTCCTTACTTCCTTCAGTTCGTACGATCCTTACTTTTGAATACCACTCTTTCCGAACAGTAGATTTGATATTCGAGTAGCGATAATAGAGTAGCTATTGCTTACAATCACCGTAAAAATGACGTTAAATTGAAAATTAAAGCACCCGGATGATGAAAAATGAAACCTCTTTTTCACGACAGATTAGCAACAGGGTCCCTATGCCTCAGGGGATTTAGATCGGGAGGCGGCAGCACAGACAATCACTTCATCGAGTTCATGACTGAAATTCCCAAATTAGTTAAAAATTCGATTCACATATTAAATCGCAATCGGTCTGCCAAATCATATCTTAGTGGAAAACACCTGAAAACCGATCATAGCGGTTGACTCGTAGGTTTACCACTGTGTTTTTTCCTGCATCTAACGGTATAAAATCATGGAGGTCAGGGAGCAGGAAAACACAATGGTAAACCTACGCGTCAACCGCTAAAATCGGGTTTTTATGTGTTTCCACCAAGATAGAGCTTGGCAGACCGATTGCGTTTTAATATGCAAATCGAGTTTTAACTCATTCTGGAATTTCAGCCGTGAACTCAACGAGGTGATTGTCTGTGCTGACGCTTCCCGGTCTAATTTGAATACAAGCTTTTTTCGAAAAGAAGCATTTGCTTTATTTAATTAAGAAATTCTGAGTTTAAATATGGCTGCCAATACTTTTGGAAAAAAATGTTATACAAATCACTTTCAGGCGTAGGAACCCTGAGCTATCATTTTCGATTGCATACAAGCATTCTTGCAAAAATTATAGGATACTTTGATTACGGAAAGTCCTGAATTTAATTGTATATTAAGCTTTTGTTGAATATGATTTTTTTTTTTTAACGTAAACTAATCCTCCTGGGAAAAATTTTAGTTTGAAATGGATTGTGTGGTTTTATTTTAAATCATTTCGCCTTATTTATTCGTTGAAAATTATTACGTTACCTACGATTAAATAAGACGATTACTATTAAAAAACTGTTGTACGCAACAGTAAGCACCTTACGAAGACTGATAGAGATGTTTTGTTAAAGCGTAGAATTTTAAACACAGACAAGAACACCGTGAAGAAGGTTACTTCTACTTATAAAATAATATTTATTTTTTCTTCATAAAATCACCGTTAAGGGGGTCCGAGACACAAAAATATCCTAATTTTCTAAAAAACTTTTATTACATTAAAAATTTCTTTGTGTTTTTCTGCTTTAAATGACGTTTAAATCATGTTTCTATCTTAATTAGAAAAGGTAATATTAAATTTTTCGTTTTGGTTTGTTTTCGAAATCTAGCTTTCAAGCAATGGTTGTCATGAAAACGATTTCTTGTGAAAATGCGTTTCTCTTCATGATGAGTTTTTTCACCATTTCTCGTATTTAAATCGTTATAAGTCAAGAACCGTTAAAGATAAATGGTTCAAACTTGGAACATGTCTTTTTTCAATTGTTTTACTTTAATTTTAATTCAGCAAATTGGAAAAAAAGTATTTACTTTTGAAAATATGATTTTTTTTTTAAGTTACACCATTTTTTTTTCAATTTTTACTTTAAGTATTTTTAATTTTTTTTTAATTAATATTTTTTTAAATGTTGAATCTAAATTAAAACTTACATATTTCTGTTTATTTAAATGAAAAAAATTTAAATTCTACAAATAATATTTCGAGTTATAACGGTTTTAAATGACACCACTTTTTTAATGAATTTTAAATTTAAATTTTTTTTTAAATATATGAGAAAATTTATCCAGTGATTTTGTTTACAAATAACATCGTTAACCATCACAAAAAAATTCAACATTTTAACTCAATAAATAAAAATTATTTTAAATTGTGTCCCGGACCCCCTTAACGTATATTAGAAGTCACGGACAGCGAACTTTCACGATATTGTCACTATTTTCATGAATAGTTTTCTTCACCTTATCGCCTTTTCTCAGAATTCCTTTCATTAAATAAGTCGAAATATATTTTTCCTTAAGGGGGCTCAGGGCTTGATCGATAACGAAAAGCATGTAAACAGAGCTCTCGCTTCGAGTCCATATAAAAACAGAAATATTCAATGTAACTAATTTAAACTTTCTGATATTTTTAAGGTATGTCTTAGAAAATTATAAAATGAAGTACTTCAATGTAATAAAACAAAAAATGTAGCAAAATTTATATAACACAATTTTCGGGAAAAAATTTAGGTGTCATATCACCATCCGTAAGATATCTTAACGTTAAATTGACATAAGAACCTAATTTTTGCTTTAAAATGATCAGGAAACTTTACTCTATAGAATGAATTAAGGGTATAACTATCACTCAAAAGAAACCTTATTAAAAAAAAAAAACCTCTCAATTTTAAAAATGTGAAAAACCCTAAAAAAATACAACTTTTTTTCATTAAAAATACTCAAAATATTAAACTATCTAAAATATATAAATTCATTTTATAGATAATGATGTTAAGCCATTCCATCAAATAGTTTTTTTAATCTTACGGGTAGTCGTCAAAAATCAAGTTTTGAGAAAACGCGACTTGCAATTAAATGGGTGCGGCTTTATAACGATTGTTACATAAATGCTCATAACTCCATTAAAAATGCAAATATTTTTATGCGGTTTTTTGCAATGTGTTCAGAATTAATTAAATAATCAAAATAGATACTAAAAGATAAATCGATTTTTCAAAAATTTTCAAGCCCTGAGCCCCCTTAAAATTGGCGGCAATCGGCCTTCTTGCACGTGGGTTTGCCGTCTATATCATACGTAATAACACCAAAATAATGAGAAAATGTTAATTTGGTCATATTTTCCTGTTTTTTGGAGATGAAGCAGACGCGATACAGTTGATCTTGTTTAGATTTTGAGATTTAAATTTTCAATTAAATGAACTTTCAGTTAAAATAAATTTAGCATAAAATACCCCACATTAAATATTTTAATTCAACTGTAATTTTTTTAATATTATCATAAACACATACGAATAATCACGTACCAATAATAACGTTTTAAATAAAATTACAATCGGGAAAATAGCAATTCAGCCATTTCCTGTTCTTTGTTTTCTAGCTAATCTACTTGAAGCAGTTCTAGATTCAAAGTAAAAAGCCGTCATTTAAAGAATGTAAATATTTAACAAACAATAAATTCCAATTTTAATGAAGAATCAATAATGCAATGCTGATGATCGCACAACTAACTTTACTACAGTCTTAAATGCCACGCATACTTACTCAGCTCGTCAAAATTTTATGCATTTCGTCGAAAAATCCATTAATCTTAAAATAAAGAAAAGTTTTCAAAAAACTTCGTTAAAGTGTTATATTTCAGCTGAAAACTTCTGATACGTTGTTAGTGAGCCAGGAAAAGTTTCCATAATCCATAATGAAATCCACATCTGAGAACTGTTAGATTTTTTTTTTTTTTTTTTTTTTTGGGGGGGGGGGGGGGGGGGCACTACTATAATTTAAGAATAATCTTCGCCTTATTTAACCGCAGAATTCTTAAATTACATGAGGAAAAGATTTCAATTAAGAATTACTCGTGCGAAAAAATCGTAGCAATTGGAATATATGGAAATTAGTTAAACATACAGATAAGAAACGGCGTAAAAAGCGAGATAAAGGAAGCGACTGCAATTTCGTCGTGCGCATGTAATGTTGCAGCCAAAGTCTGATTACCGCAGGGGAAAACTTTCACCAGTATTCTCAAATAGTAACTTTCGCATTATTTATGACAGAAAATTCTGCGTTTAAAAAGGCAACAATTACTATTAAAAGATAGTGTTGGAAATTTGTCCTGGAAATCAGGCTCTGGATGCAGCTTTACAAGTTATTGATCATTCAAAGAAAACGATTAGAGTGAACAATCTTAAAATAAAGTTATGTTTATTAATAATATTCATTCATAAGCTGTAGCTTCTCGACCCGAAAAGCAAAGATTTTTTTTCGCGGGAAACCCCGTTTGATTTAAGAGATCTTCAGCCCCAGAAGGGGAGAATTTAATGCATGAGTAAAAATGGTTGCCTATGTATAAGGCTCCGTTCAAAGGCTTGTTTTGCCATCATCGAACACTTTTCCAGGAAACCCATTCTTTTCTACCCTTCTGCAGTTTATTTACAATACGACGGGGGGATACAACAATGCTAGGAGGTAAGAAGATTAATCTTGAGGCAAACCTTAGTTGTCAATGGAGATTATACTAGAGAGGAGTGCAAGTCCGCGACAATAAATAGTTCTGTACAGAATCTGAAAGAAATGGCATATTAAATCTCCTTTTTTCCACATTTTTATGTGAAAAATGATTGACTCATTAATCAAAATCGATTGAGCGTAACATATATTCATTTTTATGTTAAATATCTAATAATAATCAAGGAAATGTATGTATTCGCAAGGAAGGATTCTGGCGAGAATTTGGCGCGGTGCAAGCAAATGGCTAGTAACCTTAGACCCCCAACAGAGATCTGCAGGGTGATGGTCAATAGATAAAGCCTCCTCTTATTATTAGAGATAGTAGATTTTTGATGTCCAATCAAAAGTTTCTTTTTTTAAACTATTAAATATAGAGAAAAATTTTCGGTGGATTAGAATTTTTCGGAAAATTTCACCCCAAGTACATGCCCAATATATGGCTGAGACATTTAAAATAACAAAGAAAATTTTTTTTTTGCAAATTAAAATGAATAAAAGAAGCTCTTTATTTTAAGACTTATCATAAAACTATTTTCCCCCGCCCAAGAACCGGAAACTTTCTGTTTTAGGGCTTGTTTTTAAACGTAAAAATGGGATACTTGCAGGTATGATATTTGAAGGGATTTGAAATCGAACAGTTTTTATTAGTTTCCGGTAAATTAATTACAAGCAATTGTTATCCAAGAATGTATTTTTATTTCTTTAATTTACTGGACAATCGCGTTGGATAGAAAATTTTAGTGGATTAGACAATTTCATCTCAAGTAAATATGAAACACCTGGAAAGAATATGTAAAATAACAAGAATTTTCTTTTTTGTGTAAATTAAATCTTTTTTTTTTTTTTTTTTTTTTTTTTTTTTTTTTTTTAATGCGGCTTTTCTTAAGTACATTCACGATATAATTTCTATCTTTCCGCAAACAGAAGTTTAAACTATTCTTATTTTACTTAGAAAGAATTGATCAGCAGTTAAATTAATTTGTCTTTTAAACAATAGTATAAATTTAATATTTTAACAGTATTTTAGACACAAAAAACAAGAAAAAATTCACCAGTTATTCATAATGCATGCTACAGTTTTATGCATAAATGTAAGTTAATTTGATTTGATAAGTAAAATTGTAATTTAACTTGACATAAATCAATCAGGCCGTACGAAATGGGGGGAGCGAAGGGGGGCAGTCGTCCCAGGCGCGGAGATTGAGGGGCGCGACTACCAACACAAACATCTTATTTTGATTGTTACAAGAAATTATAGATATACATATCGAGAATGTTTTTTCAAAATAGAAATACATACATTTTTCGTTTCAAAGTTTCACCGTTCCTCAACCCATACCCGAATACAAATTTCTGATTAAGGACTTCTTCCTTTTAAAAACTTGTTTTGCCATTTTTAATTAATTAATTTTTTTTTTTTACTTTGGATAGCTGAGGTTTATCGCTACATCTCTCTTTTTTTTTACTTTTTCGATTTCGTTTGCAGATATTTTTTTAGAATGACACTTTCATTTTCGGAACCGGTTTCGAAAGGGAAAGTAACTTAATAAAAATTATCTGCAACCGAAATTGAAAAAGTAAAAAAAAAAAAAAAAAAAAAAAAAAAAAAAAGAGCGATGTAGATATCGACCTCAGCTATCCAATGCAAAAAAATATTTAAAAATTCCGAGGTGCAAACGAGATATTAGAAAATAAACTCCTCATAGGGTTAGCATTAGTTCGCGAGTGTCTTCGTCTGTAAGGACAGGAGCCTTACACGTGAGTTAATGTTAAACCAATGGGAAGGTTCTTTCCTAATATCTCGTTTGCATTTACACATTTTTAAATGTTTTTTTGGATGACTGAGGTCCATGGTCTAATTCGCCCGCTGCAGAATGTAAGTATGAAATAAGCTAAATTAAAAAAAAAAAATTGACAAAATTCTCCATTTAAGACAATTTTTAAACATACTCAGAAGCAATAAAATAATACAACAATTAAGAAATATTAAATATTCAAAAATAGATTTCTACCAACATTTAACAAAACTGACAATTCAAAAAAAAAAAAAAAAAAAAAATCCTGCCACAGGGTCTCTGATTCCTTTTGGATAAATTAAAAACACGTGAATGTAAAAAGAAAATTATAGAAAAAGAATTAAAAATTCTTTGCCACGGTAGGGGTTGAGGAAGGCAAGGCAGTTTTTTATCTTTCATTTTTAACAATCCGAAATGAAGAAAGTTTCGTTTAAAATTAATTTTCAAAATCCAGAGAGAGACGGTGGCCCTTCCTGGCCCCTCCCTAGCCGGCGTCCCTAAAGGGGATTTTTCGTTGTTTTTTTAAATAATTTTATTCTAAATGTATTTTGGCTGTCTATCATCAACCGGAATTCTTTCAAGAATATAAAAAAAATCTGCGTGGAACGGGAAAAAACAAATTAATTGGTAAATTCAACTCGCACAAGTTTATTCCTCCAAACAACGATAAACAGACTGGCGATCCAAGAATATACTTCAGCAGTAAAAAAATAATATAAATTAAATCCGAAAAAGGATTTTCTGCGCGCCAAACTCATCGCTATATCTCCCAGTATGGAAATCCTACAACGCCAGAGTCAGTAAAAAGGCTCGCTCAGTATAATCACCATTGACAACTAAGGTTTGCCCGAAGATTAGATCTCGACTTGAAGGAAATGTCCGGCAGTTTCCTTTTAAAGCTATTAAAGATGTAAAACGCCGCCTGACCACAAAAAAGCACCGCCTGACCACAAAAAAGCGCCGCCTGGCCGGAGAAAAGAGAGCGCGAGTAGAATGAACGTCTATCTGGAGCTTTATAGCTTAGGATAGATGGATTTCAAAAAGGCATGTCTGCATCAGCGGTTGGAAGTTTTCCTGTGCCCTCCTGATTCTACGCCTGTGATGAAGAATATTCTGAAGTATTTCATTGATTAGCTGATTAAACAATAAAAGTGTACTGGTACACGAACACAAAGAAAAAGATCGTTTTAATGGTCATGCATCTTTCCCTCTAAGAAATTTCTAGCGAGCTCTGTAGATATTAGAAGAAAAGCTCCACAGATATTAGAAGAAAAGGAAGTTCGTTTCAACCCTTAAATGCGCGATTTTTTATTTTGGTTCGAAAAAATTATATATGATACTCTGAAAGGTTTATTACACAGGAAAAATAATGAAAAAAATCAGAGATATATTTTTCATATAATACGTCAAACGTTTCTTCTGTTGCACATCTGCAATACAAGTAAAAACTACTGTCGTGTGGCTGTTTTACGCTAAAATAATGCAAATTAGTAAATACTTTAATAAGTATGTCTCCAAATACCTTATTTTATATAATTATTTATTTTATAAAACTTAACCTTTAACCCTTTAATTCCCATAATAGAATACTCTCTAGAAATTGCGTAGTTCAGAGAATCTGACTTTACACCAGAAAGTTTCAATGGTTGATTTCGTTTTATTTAAATACGGAATGTCTGTTTTTTAATTAGAGCAAATATTGCTATTTTAATTTTCTGGTGTGAATTAGGTATATGCGAATAAAAAAAAAAAATCTATTAAATTCAAAATAGTGTTGTTTGCATATATGCAAAGCTGCGCACTAAAGGGTTAAAATGAAAGTTTCAAGTTCAGAACCGCAAAATCTGCGATTAAAGAAGACGAAAAGTTTTATTAGAAGTTAGTGATGACCCAAAATCACAGCAGTTGGCAGCTATGAAACAGGCTGTATCTGAACTGCATAGCTGGCAACCGTCCGGGATTTTTCCAAATCAAATAACATTAGTAATGTACGGAAAACTGTGTGTGTTTATCGAACTAGTAAATTAACACGAGATGTAAATAAAATCATATATTGAAAAAACATATATTGACATCTTCCTGCATGTACAGAAATGCGTTTTGTTAAGTTTAACAAGAGCCAGGCTTTGTGGATGCCCGGTTGCGTAGATTAAAATGTCACAGCTAAAGTGGGTTGCTGCGTGCGCTTTGGTTGAAAATTCAGCTCCATCTCCTTCTTCCAATGTAGCTGCACTGGGACGCAGTCAGAAACAGGAAGTGTCCTTGAAAGTGCTCTTGATATTAATAAACAAATTTATTTCAATAAGAAAATGATAGATAATGTCTTAAGTAAATATTTAAACATGAGATATGGCTTTCCTAAATAACAGCAATTATTTAGATGAAAGGTATATTTGACACAAATAGTTCATAGCAATAAATAACTCTAAAGTTATTTAAGTTGAAGTGATTATTCAGTAAATGGTTTCTCACTAGATTACAATGATTGATGATCACAATCATGAGCTGTCCAGACTAATAATGTTTATCTAAACATAACTCGTTGAAATTATGCCATTTGATGATGAGTTATTCACTTAAATGTTTGTTACAGAAACAAGTAAATTTATTGAATAAAAGAAGTTAATGAATTACTACATAGAAAAAGGGAGCAATTCATTATTTTTTTTTCTTTTTCGATTTTTGTTTTTAATTTGGAAAACTTCGGAAGGTTGGAAAATATAGAACTGATGGTCAGAAACAGGGTTGTCAGTTTAGCATCCTTTTTTATTCAGAAATTAGACTTCATACTGAAAATTCTGAAAGGAGAAATTTTACATTATGCAACCATAAAATGTCTGTAGTTAAACAAAGTAAAAATTACTATTCGGAATTTCTGATATGAATTCGGAATTTCTTAATAAAAAATGGAGGCCAAGCTTACAAATGTAAACGATGCTAATATATGCTAAGACGGACAAATTTTGTATAGGAAAATAAGGTCGTAATCTTCTTTTTAAAGAAAAGTACAGGGTATATAATTGTCAACCTTCGGTATTTTTTTCAAGTCTGTCAAATAAAAATATTTTGGAAAAAGAATTTTAGTTAATAAATAAACACTCCATAGACATAAGAACTATTAGATGATAAGAAATATTAGATGAATTTTTTAGTTAAGAACATGTTTAATTGACTTTTAAAAAATCAGCAGATTGTCAGCTTGTGTATTCATTAAATAAGTAAATTGTGACCGTGGCTTCCTATGCAAAAACTGTTTGTCTTGACATGTTTTATCACCTCTTACAGTAGGTTTATTCAACCTATTAAATTGAATGCCCACCACAATTTCCAAAATGTAACATTCGCCTTATTTAATCGTAATTTTTCTTGGATTAAAAAGGCCTGCGAGCCACAGTTTGAAAATTACCTATAAAATTTCGGATTTTAATTTCAAATAAACCCTGCATATATCTATATAATTTTATATACATATACAGGGTGTTTCTAAACTCATGGTACAAACTTTAAGGGTAGGTAGAGCACACAGTAACAATCATTTATTGTATAGGAATGTATGGGACTAAGTGACGCATTAAGGTAAAAACACCAGGGGGGCAATTAGGCCCCTTTTTTAATTTTCAAAGTTTCTCACTCATACCAGAAAATTTTTATGCTATCCTTTTCTTGACATTTCATAATTACTTAACAATAAAATTCTTCTTTGAAAATTTTTGATGTGAAATCGAAATTTTTGAATTAAAAAAAAAACACAAAATTGGCAAACTTATCAAACGAAATACATGAATAAAAAAGATAAAATGTTTATTTACAATATAGTTTACAAGTAAATAAAAATGCATACAATAATATTACAATACGTGTTACAAATTGCGCCCACCAACTGTGATACATGCTTCGCAGCGTCGGTGAACGATTGGCGTACACTTCTAAAGATGCCAGGCATTTCCCGCACACGTGCAGCAGCTTCGGATGTGCAAGATACTAGATTTTCGTCTGAGTTAACTGGAGTCTCATAAACAAGACTCTTCAGAAGTTCCCATAAAAAGAAATCAAGGCTCGATAAATTAGGAGATCGCGGTGGCCAAGGAACTGGTCCACCACGCCCAATCCATCGCGTCCCAAATGTGGCATTCAGGTAACTGCGCACATCAGTGGTGAAGTTCGCGGGCGCTCCATCATTTTGAAATCACATCCGGTTACGAATGGCGGTCGGAACATCTTGCAGCAGTTCTGGTAAAACCTGTTGCAAAAAAATAAGTTAAGAGGCTACTTCAGTCAAGTGAAAAGACCCGTTCGCTAATGCTAATCCTATGGAAGAATTTTATAGCGATATCTCGGTTGCATTTCAATATTTTTAAATGATTTTTTTTTTGCATTGGATAGTTGAGATCGATCTGTACAAAGGCCGTTTTTTAATTTTTTTATTTTGTTTACAGATATTTTTAATGAGGACGCTTTCATTTTCGGAACCGGTTTCGAAACTGAAAGCATGCTCATAAAAAAAATCTGTAATCAAAATCGAAAAACTAAAAAACGGCCTGCATACAGATCGATCTCAGCTATCCAATGCAAAAAAAATCATTTAAAAATATTGAAATGCAACCGAGATATCGTTATAAATTTCTTCCATAGGATTAGCATTAGCGAACGGGTCTTTTCATTTGACTGAAGTAGCCTCTTAACAGCAACCATCCATCCTCTTTGGTAGTAGGTATGGGCCAATCAAATAATTACTAACAATACCCGCCCACAAATTCACAGAATATCGTTGTTTATAAGCAGGTGGCCGCGTTGCATGTGGATTATTTGTTGCCCAAAGATGGAAATTGTGCGCATTAAATACACCCTCGCGTGTAAATACTGCCTCATCTGTAAATAGAATATGAACAGTAAAGTCTGGCTTCAATACATGTTGCTGCAAAACCCACTGGCAGAAGTTCAACCGCAGAAGATAGTCTTCCGGATTCAAAGTTTGTACACGTTGAAAACGGAAGGGATGAAATCGATTTTCATTTGACACTCTCCAAACGGTCGGATGATTCACACCTAAATTCTGTGGAACAGCTCTTGTACTTGATTCTGGCCTTTCACTCACAAAATTCAAAATAATTTCTTCCAGGCTAGCACTGCGTACAGCTCTTTCTCGCCCAGTTTCCTGTCTGGTGACATGGAAGGAACCTGATTCAGAAAGCTGACGGTGAAAGCGCTGTAACATTCTATGATAAGGCAGTCTTCTGCGAGGAAACTGCTCCTGATATATTCGTAGGGCAACTCTGGCGTTGCCATTTGCACGACCATACAGGAAATGCATGTCGGCTTTTTCGGCATATGTAAAGTCTTACATGACGAACAATAGCACAATTAAAAATGGCGATTTCTTCTACTTGAATTCATGGTATTGAACGGCGACCAGTCACTTACTGCCCTTTACCGCCAGTGGAATCAACCTAAAACTCCATATCTATTTCAAAAAATTTCTATTTCTATTTTCAATTCAAAAAATTTCGATTTCATACCAAAAAATTTCAAAGAAGAATTTTAGTATTAAGTAATTATGAAATGTCAAGAAAAGGATAGCATAAAAATGTCCTGGTATGAATGAGAAATTTTTAAAATAAAAAAGGGGCCTAATTGCCCCCTGGTGTTTTTACCTTAATGCGTCACTTGGTCCCATACATTCCTATACAATAAATGATTGTTACTGTGTGCTCTACCTACCCTTAAAGTTTGTACCATGAGTTTAGAAACACCCTGTATATACCGGGTGAGCCAAAAGTTCGTTAAAACTTTTAAAACTCATAAAAAAAGGAAGAAATTGTGATAAAGGTGAGCGGTTTGCAAGAAAGAGCTCACAAGGTAGTCGGATTTTTTTAGCAACGAAAAAAATTTAGTTAAAAAATCACATGTAAAGGGCACTGACGACCCAAAACACAATGAACAGGTACTATGACACAACCTGGTTGTGTCGTAGAATGTACTGGAGGTCATGTTGAACATTTGTTATTGGAAGAACAAATGAATGCAGCGTGTTGCTGTCCTGTTCATTGTGTTTCGGGTCGTCAGCGCTTTTACATGTGATTTTTTAGCTCTTTTTTTTTTTTTTTTTTTTTCTTTTTCTGCTAAAAATAACCGACTTCCTTGTGAGCCTTTTCTTGCAAACCGCACTCCTTTATCATAATTTCTTCCTTTTTTATGTGTTTTTAAAGTTTTAACGAACTTTTGGCTCATCCGGTATATATTGTGCGATTGAATAACACAAATCTTTTTATTCAGAAATCATACGAAACCTGCTACGCAAGCCACATATTTAATCAAGAGGTTAAAACAGTACAGCATGGAATTTTATTATTGAATATTATAAACGAATTAATAAATGAGTTTAGGATACTGATAAACGTAGCTAATTCAGTACAATCTAACTCACAAGTACTTAAATATACTGAATCATGGAGACTTTTAATTTACAGCAAATTATATACTTATTTTTTTTCATTCATCAAATTATCTCTAATGATTTTTTACAGCTTATGAAATATTGTGATTAAATGCCAATATAAGCGATGACAACTATGTTTTTCCCCATTGAAATGCCTAAAAAACATATCTGAGAAAAAAGAAAATTGAATAGTAATGGTTGAACAGATACATTTCCCTCTTAAAATTTGAAATGGGAACAAACAGCTGGAGTAAATCGGATGTAAGAGAAAAGAAACTTATTTAAAATACTTTTAAAGAATCAAGAGCAATAAAATCCTCAGAATTAGGCAACTTTTTTATTACTTTGTTTTATAGCTTTGTAAAGCATTGTACAGTTTCAATGCTTAAGTTATTTTCATCGCTTTTACATGAGACAAAGTTTTAAAAGACGATAATTTAAGGAAAGCACTTAATGAAACAATTTCCAGAGACTATTAACAATTACCTGCAGAAGGTGAATTCTGTGTAGTTTTAAATTGCTCTGAGTGCTTACATATTGAACTGGAAGTTTATTATTTTTTTTTTAATGCCTAATGTTCATCTTACTAACTATATCCATTATACGAACTCAAGATTTCACAAGTAATTATTATATAAATAATGTTTAACATAACTTTAAGCTTAACATTTATTGCAGTTTTATGTAATTTGGCTTTTCTAATTTTCTTTATAGTAATAGCATAGCTGGCAACTTTCTTGGTCTTTTTTCCAAGTCAAATAAACCTAATTTGAAGTAGGAAATTTATTTAATATAGTGTATCTTGTTTCTATATAATACTGATTTTATTTTTTTTAAGTAAAATTTTTGGCTCAAAATATTTTTATTTTTATCATTTGAAAAAAAGCGGAATCTTGACATATGCAGTAAAAACACGCTTTTACACTTTTCAAGAGGTGTGACAGAAAAAGTATAAATTTCGGGAAATTACAGAAAAACTGCTTTTACACTGCTGAGGCAAACTTTCACCAGTTTTTTATAACAGAAATTTTCGCCTCATTAAAGGGGGCTGGTCACTCAGCTTCGGTATTCTTCTCCGTAATGTTAAGTGTATGGACTTTTGATGCATTCGTATATTTAAAATATCTTCTCGAGAAATTCATATTTTTAACATCTTTTTTCTGTGTACTCTTCGTAAAGGATGCCTCTTTATTCTTAGTTTTCAAAATATTTCTAAAATCTATGCTGACTTTAATATTTTATGCGTTAAAAGCGGGCGAACTGTGAGTAACATTTTAACACTTCCTATAAAATTAAGTCTATACTTTAGAAATATTTTGATAACTAAGAAAAAAAGAGATATCTTTTGGGAAGTGTACACAAAAATAGAAATAAAAAATATTAATTTCCCGAGGAGATATTTTATATATACGAATGCATCCAATGCCCATAGACTTTACATTAGTGAGGGGAAATCGGAAGCTGGACGACCAGCCCCCTTAAGATAAAAATTTCTGCGTTTAAATGAGGTGAAAATTTCTATCCTAAAATATTGGTGGAAATTTGCTCCTGTGGTAAATCTAGCCTAATTTACACATTTTAAAAGAAATATAACGTCGCTATATTCCTATGGTTTTGGTTAAAATACCTTTCACTTAAAATAAACTTTTAACACACACCCCCACCTCTCTCATCAGGAAATGACGAAAAGCATTAAACAAGTGTTTCTATTTGGCTGTTTGGCAAGTGCTTTTGTATCAGATATGGGGCATTCTCACAATCTTTTGACTTTTAAGTCCCTGAATAATAATTTTTATTTTAGTACATATTCTTGTGGGGTTTTTTTATTTCGTATATTGGGGAACATCCCATTTCATGACTGCATAACAATACTAACGAGATAAATAAGTTTTGGACGATGTTGGGGGTCCAAATATCCGGGAAACTCCTATACCGTCCCGTATCCCTGATGCTGATTTTTAAGTTTGGAACTGTCTGTATAAAATTGTTTCAATAAAAGTAATTCGATGTATTTTTTTTTTTTAGAAACTCGGACTATTGTTTTATACAAATATGTAGCAAAAAATTAACATGCACACATTTTTACGGTTGTTATTATTTTTTTTTTTAACTCTGTCCCTGAGTTTTAGATTCCTTACCGCCCCTCTTCTAAAATTATACAGAAATTCACTTCAGATGCAGCCACAGAATTTTTTTCTCATGCAGAAGTATGCTAGAGAAAGAATGTCTAAAATTCTTTGACAGGAAATTTACTGCAGAATTTAAATCAGTATTTAAATATCAATTTCAAGCATCGTGGCTTTATTGATAGTCTTACCGTCCCCAAGTTTTATTCCTGCACTTTTCGAGGTAAATTATTATTTTTTTTAATCCAATGTAAATAACTGTTTCTAAAAATCAATGAACATTGTGGCTATCATTTAGTCTTAACATGATTTGCCTAATAATAGGTGGTAATTTTCATTACCGTCCCATTCTTGCCATCCCTTTTTTTTTCCCTATACCTTCCCCTTTTTTTACCTTACCATCCCTTCTTTAACACCCCTTTATGACAATGTTATACCAAAATTTTGTACTAAAAATACTACATTGTTATTATTTCTTATTTGAATGTCCTCTGGGTACTATGCAAATTTATTATAAGTAAAAATTTAGAAGAAAATAAAAAGCTTTAGTGGTAAAATGGTAAGGAAAATTAAACTCGCAAGTTTAACTTAAACCTCAGTTAAATAAAAAAATTTCTCAGCTGACCATTTTCCCTTTATTTTGAATCATTAAGGCATTCGTCTATGAGATTAAAATGTTATTTTAGCAAGTTTATTTTCACCAGATTTTTATTCCTGAAAGTCGAAAGATTGTGAGAATGACCCATAATATACGTATATGGTTGTAAACAGAGCAGGGGGGAAAGCGAGCTTCTCCCCACGCTGTTTGTTTACCCTTCAGGCACTGCTGTCAGTCCACTACTTTTTTATTATTCAGATTGCTTGATTTCCACCACACTTTTGAAATTTTAATATTCGTCTTCTTTCCAACCTATTTAATCTGTCATTAAATAAGGGAAATATTTCTATTTCAAAACATTTTTGGCAATCAAGTAAGCTGAATTAAAAAAGTAGCGTGCTGGCAACACTGCCTATAAACGCTGTTCCAAAACACCTCCGTGCCCCACCAGTGGCCGAGAGGTTCTGCTCTCGAAGCTGGTAGACGGGAGGGGCTGGGTTCGATCCCAATCGCGCCTGCCAGCCTAATCGTTCGGAGTTTTCGTGGTTTTCTTCGAACCTTGGTATTCCAAGCGTAAATACGGGTTAGGTTCTCTTAGAAATACCCCCACGTAGGGCACTCCTACCTTAGGGCCTATATCCCTCGTGCAGATAATTGGCCGTTATAAACACAACCAACCAACCAAAACACCTCCAGCTTATCTGCTCGCATATTTCTACATTTTATTATTATTTTATTTTATTTCTTTTTTTTTTCATTTTATCCATTTTTATTTAACGATGCCGTCGTCAATTTTAGATTTAAATCGACAGAACACATACCGTCAACTGGTGTAACTTTGGCCCATTAAGGGTAACTTTGGGCCAAGAGGGAAAAAAATTAAATCTGCTATATTTTCTACATCGCTTGAGTTATCGACAACGTTTTGGTCTCAAAATATAGGTGGTTTAATATTAGCTTGAGGATGGCAGCTCATTGTAAGTAATTCGCCAAGTTTCCACCGTGGCGGCACCGGTCCGACAAAAACGCGTGAAGACGAAGAGAATTTAGCTATTACAACTTTTGTCTGGCAAGCTGTAAATTAATTCATTTGAACCTTGGTAAGTATCTGTTATTACAACCTCATTAGTGTAAGTCAAGGCCTAATTTAGGATTATGCGTTGTCTTTCCTGAGATAAAAAAGAAAAGCGTTTTTCTAAGTTAGAGTAACATTGGACCAACATTTGGGGTAACACTGGCCCATAGCTGCCAAAATCTTACGCATTTTCATACCACAAAAGTTGAACAGAAATTTTTGCCTTATTTAATCAGTAGATTGCGACGATTTAAGAAGGCAAAATTTACTATTGAATCTCTGTGGTACAATAAAGAGTAAGAGTTGGCAGCATATGTATACTCCCTGTCAATACATAATAAAATGTTACATTTGAAGAGGAGCTTTTCTTATTTTATTTAGTTTAAACGTTGATGTTTTTGAGGTAATTTTTTGTTTATTTTTGGTATGCTTATGAAAATAGACATTTGTGCTTATACAAACAATAATTTTGCTGAAAATTCATCCAGTGTATTAGATTCAACGGAACCAAAGAAGAAAGCTATTGACAAAGATGACTGTAACGTTGGAAATTTTGTACTTGTGCTGTTTAATGGCAATATTTATCCCGGAAGGTTTACTTTGAAATTAAAGGAGGGTTGTGTTGTTGACTGCATGGAAAAGAAGATTAAAGTGTTGGCGTTGGCCACAGCGACCGGACTCGGTGGTGTATGAATGGAACGATATTGTTTCAAAACTTAGTCCACCTAAACTTCTGTCTAAGAGAAACAAATATTCAGTCCCAGACCTGGACAATCCACGTTAAGCGATATTTATGAGTTTTTAATACTTTTTTTATTAAAATATATACTAATTTACTGTCTTTTTACATGTTTACACTTCTTATTATCTCTCCCACGTCTTTTTAAATAAGATAACAGTGGTCCACATCATATAGTAGGCCCTATAACATTCGTTTTAACACATGAGCCAATGTTACCCCAATTCAACGTAACATCTTTAGATTTCGGCGAATAAATTGAGCAAAGTTTACTATTAAGTTTTAATGGTAAGACAAAATCGTACAAATTGGCAGCTATGCAATCTATCCAGAAAGGTCTTTAAATACTGTGCTAAAATAGGAATTGAGAACAATTTATTGGAATTCAAATATTCAGGGTTTCCAGTGGTTTCCTTTTGGAATACCACTATTTTTAAACAATAATTTTCGTGATATATTTTCCAACAAATGCTGTAGATACCTACCACAAAAATTATTGTTTACAAACAGGGTTATCCAAAAAACGTACCAATGAGACCCCAGAATGTTGTGCGAGAAAGATTTTCAACATTATTCACAGTTAATTCATTCGATATTTGTTATCAAATTTGAAATATGCTTTTCTTAAGAAATTAATAACAAATACAGGTAAAACAATGAATAAATAAAATTGTTTTCACAAACAATGCCATTGCTTACAACGGTCCTAATTAACTTCCATTTTAGCGCTTTTGTTAGACGTTCAGTATTAGGTTCAATTAAAGGAAATAACTTTATCATTGATTACCAATAAGACAATTATTTATGGAATAAAATCATTTTATGCTGTTAAAAAATCACAGACACGTTTTTGAAACTAAGCTTTTAAACTGAACATTTTTGAAAAAGTATTCGGTATTTTATTTATTTGCCATATCTTATTATTATAACGATATAATACAATTAAAAATAAACTTATTATCCAAGTTGCTATAATTTTTCAATAAAAAAAGCTCCAACTGTTTGCTTATATTGTTATAAGATAATCATTTCTTTTTAGCTCACAGGCTATCAAAGCCTGAGAGCTAATGTGCCCGCCCGTTCTGTATGTATGTATGTATGTATGTACGTACGTACAGTCGTGGAAAAAAAGTAAATACCCTCTGCTAACTCCTCAACAAATTATCGTAGAAGAAAGTTACTGATACTGAAAGATTGGAAATAAAGTCTACTTTTAAATGATGTATATAAAATTTGCTTAGGGGGACATCTATAAATTAAAACGAACCCAAACGTCATTTTTTTCAACCGCAATACCCAATTTTAACGAGATATTTCAAAACTTCAGTTCAAACTATGCCTAAACACCAATTTTCAAGTCATTTGAATGATAAGTTTTTGAATTATAAACATTCAAAATTGAGTGCTTCTAATGTTAAATTACATTTTCCTATTTTTATTTATATCTCCTGAAATTATACTCCTAATGTGCTAATATTCTGTGTAGCAATAATACTGATATACCCAAACATAAATACGCTGAATTTGCAATTTTTATAATTTTATGATATGAATTATGAAATTATAACTCGAAAAAATTATGAATTGCAATGTACAATTTTTTTGATGGAATTAGATTTATTAAGTCCTGCTTTATGGAAATCCAAAATTTCACATTTTTCTTCCAAGTAGTTTTCAAATTATGCTTAAAAAAAGGCAAAATGATGGTTTAAGGGGCCGTCTATTAGAGAAGTGACTAAGATATTTTGAAATTTCTTCTACTCTCCTGTAATCTAGCAGGCTTCATTGACTCCTTGAGTGGTGCTTAAGGTGCCTTGATCAAGAAGGGGGCTCTCTGGGTTAATAATCGAGCACCGAATTTCAATTTGGATACAGCCCTTAAAATACGCTCGTTTTAAAATAATTAATTTATCGGAAACTTATGGTACGAATTGCATAAAAATTAGTTTTTGGGCTAATTGAAAGGTGTAGAGTTCATTTATGCTGTCGGTTGGTTGTGTTTATGACGGCCAATTATCAACACGAGGGATATAGGCCCTAAGTGGGGATAGTGCCCTTCGTGGGGATCTTTCTAACGGAACCTAACCCGTATTTACGCGTGGAAATCCACGGTTCGAAGAAAACCACGAAAACTCCAAACGATTAGGCCGACGGGAGCGATTGGGTTCGAACCCAGCACCTCCCGTCTACCAGCTTCGAGAGCAGAACCTCTCGGCCACTGGTGGGACCATTTATGCTGTCAATATCGGGTATTTCCATTGAAAAAAAAGGAATTTTGGGTTCGTTTTAATATGTGGATGGCCTTTAAGCAAATTTTATATACGTCATTTAAAAGTAGACTTTATTTCCAACCGTTCGGTATCAGTAAGTTTCTTCTACGATAATTTGTTGAGGAGTTAGTAGGGGGGGGTTACTTTTTTTCACGACTGTACGTATGTATCTACAGTCGCGAAAATCGTGAAAAATGCAGCATAGTAGTGCCACCTGTTATATGATTTACACAAAACTCTAATCAGCAACAAGTTATGTCAAGGCCTAACGGAATGTGAAGTTTGATGAAATTCCGTACATTAGTTCTTGAGTTATGACTATCGTCAAAATCGCGTAAATCCTGAAGATTGCAGCATTGCAGCGCCACCTGTTGCGCAATTTACATCAAAACCTAATAAGCAACAACATATGTCAACGTCTAACTAAATCTGAAGTTAGTTCTTGAGATAAAGTTATTGCAGAAATCTTGAAAAATGCAGCATAGCAGCGCCACCTGTTGCGCGATTTACACTAAAACCTAATAAGCAATAACTTATGTCAACGTCCAACTGCATCTGAAGTTTGATGAAAATCCGTGCGTTAGTTCTTGAGATAGAGCTATTGTGGAAATCGCGAAAAATGCAGCATAGCAACGTCACCTGTTGGGCGATTTACACCTCTAACAAATCAGCATCAATTTATATGAAGGTCAAACTGAATCTAAAGTTTTGTTAAATTCAGTGCATTAGTTCTTGAGATAGAGCACCCACAAAATTTTTATCATATTCAGACAGACAAACAGACTCACAGACAGATATTTTCTAAAAACAGTCAAATCGTGTTCAGGACCTTCTAAAACGCATAAATCCATCGGAAACCGGAAGTCGTTTTTTTGTACGAATCCAATACGTTCTTCTTGTAAAGATAGAAGAAAGTAATAAGTTAAAAATTTAATGAACAGTTAGGGAAATTTCAATTTGGTCTTAAAATGCGACAACAGGAAAGAAAAGGAAGCGAATTCCTATCGAATATGTTAAATAATAATGTTAAAAAAATAAATATTTTAAATAATATTAAAAATTTAAATGAATTATCAAAATATGATTCAAATTAACATTATCTGCTTATCATAATGGCATTTTTGACAGTAAAATTGTTTCTATGGTTATTCATATTTATGTTCTTTGTATTATTTAAAAATGTTTCAAAATTCCCGTTTTATTCCAAATGTGATGTAACTTTTTTGACGGCGAAATCTATTTTTAATAATATAATTCTTATTCACTTTGTTTCCTGATAATCATAGCATAATTTTTGGCAGAAAACTGATAATCATGCTTAACAACCAGTATTGATTAAAATGTTTCAGTTTTTTTTTTGCATTAAATATGACGTCATATTCACCTATTTTCTGTAGGGGAGGTTTGATACACAGGGAGGGTTGATACATTGACAATTTTTCTCAACAAATGGCATTAACAGCTATTGTAACAAATGTAAAGTCTTCTTTTATTAGCAGAGACCATCATTAGCTGGACTTATCAGTGAAGAACTGACACCGTTTTTTTCTTTTAATTTTGAAGACTTTTGGAATGTCAATGTAAGTTTCTTTAAATACTGATTTTCTTTCATTACTCTTATTATTGTGAAGATAATATCTTGTAATTTTTTTTTTTTTTTTTTTGGAAAGCACATTGTTAGGATGAGTTTTACCAGAAAGCAGATTGGCATTTTGCAACTGCATTTATACAAAGTGATTGAAAATCCAATAAGGCATGATAGGGAAAAATGGTACATTAGTGCTGGGGAGAAATGATACACTTGTATATTTGAAATTTAAGTTTTTTTAAGTTGTAAACTAATATAGGACTGTAATATTCATTATTTTTTTATAGCAAGAGCTACTGAAATTGGTAAGGAAGAACAAAGAGACTATTCATAGACATTATGTAGATTACATAGAAAAGCAGTGCGATGATAGATGGTTAGTTCGCTTTGCTCGTCATGTAGAAGGAAAAAAGTTTAAATGGCCTGAAAGGGAAGATGTTTCTATAATTGACGAAGGGCAAAATAAAAAAAAAGACATTAAATCCACCCGATTTCACTTACCAAAATGATAGAGCTATTAGTTTTTCTTTTAACCATTTCAAGGGTGGTGGTATGTTTACGAAACCACTTAATTTTAATTCCCAAACGTCACATTGGCACCAGCATTTTGGTAAAATATTTTCCATTTAATATGAAAATGAAATATAGCTCTTTCCTTATTTCCAATTAAATTTGTTGCCAAATTCAGGTGCCATTCATTTATTCAACACTTTAGCATTGAAAATGCTTTGCCCTGAAAGGGTTAAAGAAATCTTAAATGTGCTAAATTTATATTAAATTATTTTCAAATCAGCAATGTTCACTTCATTTTTCCTTGCAGCAAGATCTCTGGGGTCTTTTTTCATTATTTATTTTCTAAAAAGTGTGTTAATAGAATTGTTTAAATAATAGCAATTGTTTAAATATTTTTGTAAAAAAACATTTCTGAAACAAAAATATGTCAATATCATTTCTTTTTAAATTTTACTTAAATATTTCAAGATTTATCATAAAAAATTGTATGACACATAAATTGAATTGTCTGCATTTTTTTTTTTTAATTTACATACCGATGTATCAAATCTCCCTTGCTAGTGTATCAATCCTCCCCAGCAATGGGGAGATTTGATACAGTAGTAACCATTCACAATAATTGAGATATATTTTTTGAATGATTATTTTTTAAATTCACAATATTTTTAATAAATGAATAAAATGTCACTTTATACGAACACACGAAAAATTTGTTTAAAAATGTTTTTAAGAGTTGCAAAAAATTAGTAAAAAAAGGTGTATCATACCTCCCCTATCTCCCCTACTTGCTGATATTCATACTTCTTGCATTGTTAAAAAATATCTGAAAATGCCTATTTTATTCCAAATATGACATCACATTTTTTTCCTAGAGGAATTTCTTTTTAATAATATAATTCTTGTTCATTTTACTTTCCTGATAAGCATGGCGTCATATTCACGAACTTTTTACACATGGTGATATTCATGCTCCGTGAATTATTAAAAAATATTTGAAAACCCCCATTTATTTTAAATATGACGTCACTTTTCCCAGCGAAATCTCTTTTTAATCATTTAATTCTTGTTCAATTTCTTTTCCGGATAATCATGACGTCATATTCACATACTTTCTATTCTTGGTTATATTCATGATACTTTATTTATCAACAAATGTACTAAACAAATGTCCACTTTAATTCAAATATGACATCATATTTTTCCAAGTGCAGGGGTCGTACTCTTCAGGGAATTTTTCAGGACAAATATACCAGTATATTTTTTTTTATATAAAGAAATAAATCTACGTTAAGCGCGCAAAATTTCGCCTTATTTAAGAAGAGATTTTCTATAAGAAAATGCTGATACCAAATAATTTCCTGGTCTTGAAATTTCAGGACAAGTACGACCCCTGCAAGTGAAAACTTTTCTTAATAATATAATTCTTGTTCATTTTTTTCTGCTAATTATGGCGTCATTTTTCACAGAAAACCTCTCCCCACTGCAACTGATAGACATGCTTTATACACAATAAAAAAAAATTATTTTCTCTTTTCAAATAGGACCTCATAACCATCTTCATTTTAATTCTCAGTGGTGGAAAATTGGCGCAGAGGTGGAGCCTAGAGATGTGTCATTTGTTGAGGAACGACTCCACAGGAACGATTCCAGCAGTGAAACTGAAGGAACGATTCCATTCTGTAAAAAGGAATCGGTCCTTTTCCGAAAAGGAACGACTCCTCGGATTCGGTCCTTTTCGGAACGGTTCCTCGGATTCGGTCCTCTTTGGAACGGTTCGTCGGAATCGGTCCTTTTCGGAACGGTTCCTCGGATTCGATCCTTTTTGGAACGGTTCCTCGGAATCGGTCCTTTTCGGAACGATTCCTCGGAATCGGTCCAAAATGTACCGACTCCGAAAAGGACCGAATCCTCGGAGTCGTTCCGAAATGTACCGACTCCGAAAAGGACCGATTCCTCGGAGTCGTTCCGAAAAGGACCGATTCCTCGGAGTCGGTCCGAAATGTACTGACTCCGAAAAGGAACGATTCCTTGGGAATCGGTTCTTTTCTTGTAGACTGGTCAGTTTTAATAAATTAAAATACGCTATTTTATTTCAAAATAACAGATTTTGATTCAATTAAAGCTGACTTTATTTCCAAAATATTATTCTAATGTGTGTGCCCCCCCCCCTCCTCCAAAAAAAAAAAAGAAAAGAAAGAAAAGAAAAGAAAGAAAGAGAAAAGAAATTGAAGTGCGGGGCGGAGTAGGGCGTTTAATAAACATTACTATTTGATCTTCTTGTGCTAAATTAATCTGAAAGAAATAATTTAAAAAAATATTTTATACGAATTGGATTTTTTCCACCTGAGTGAAAAAGTGCCCGAGATGGGATTCGAACCCAGAAACTTTACGTGCTTTACCGATTGAGTACCTGGACCCCGAAGGTAATGGAACACCATGTGTACTTTAATACACTAATACTTTTTCTAACTGGTAAATGTATCATACGAAATGAATTTTTTCTAAATGAATTCTTAAAGCTGTTCTCAAATCCAAAAGGATAACTTTGTGACAAAAGTTTTAATTTATTTTTATTCGAAAATGCATGAAACGAGCAGGTGTTGTTCAGAAACTATGTAATCGAGCTGTTTTTTCCGTTTTTTTTTTTTTTTTTTTTTTTGCAAACGCAATAGATTTTTCAGAAAATAGTGTTAAAGTGGACGTTTTGAACAAATTTCCGCGCGAAAGAGACATAATCGCTCAAAAATGTGTGAAAAACATGTTTGTCACGTGATCAAAATCGATTATAACTCAATAGGTAATTTACTGATCAAAAGATGGAAAACACAGTTCGATTCCAAATCGCTTCCATGGTCAAACTTTCCCGTTTTATATCTTTCCGTTAAAAAATGAATTTGTAAATGTGTCAAAACGTTTTACTCTTGTTGAGCAGATCACTTAAGAACAGCCTTAAGAAAAACAAAGAAAATGCTTGTTTAATTAATAGTGAAAAATATTTTTTTTAATCTGATTAGAAACAGTTTTGAATAATATAAGAAATATATGTCACTAGGCCATAAAAATTGCATTTTAATAGGATAATAATAACTGATTTTCAATTATTTTAATAATTGTAGAGTTACGCACTTTCATGCATATTTCACTATTTCATGTTTTCTCCTCAAACATAATTTCAATTTGAGAATCCTCTTTGTCAAAAGAAATATATGACCAGCTACGAGCGCTCGAGTACCACTTTATTTTTACAGTTTGGCGTCTTGTTTTTCTCTCCTGAAGAAGATGATTAAAAAAATATCGAAACTCTCGAAGATTGTTGTTTTAATCAACTTACATTGAGGTTTATTACATAGAGTAAAATCTGTTAGAACAAGGAATTTTTGTAAAACGTTTCTTTCTTTCTTAAGATAATGAATATTTCAAAAAGCATAATGTCTAATAATAATAATAAGATAACAGTAACAGTGGTGGCTGGGATTGAAATAATTTAACCGCGGTTCGCTCTCTTAATGGCCGTTTTGAGTATAAAAACGGGAAAGAAAAATCACGTGCTACATATAGATTATCAGACTTTCTCCAACACTGCGACATATATGTAAAGCTGCATATTTTATGCTTGTTTCGGTTTAATAGATTTATGTTAACCCTCCGCCTACCAGAGGGGTTCAATGGCCCCGACAGGTACATTTATAATGATATTTCTAATTTATTTTAAAAACTGAAATTTCTGTATATGGGTTTTTTTCTGGGATGTTCTATCCTTTTGAGCAGAACATTCCAGAAAAAGTCACATATTTACAAAATTTTCATTTTTTTAAATGTGAAAAATCAATTTGAATGTACCTTCGGGTCTCTTGCACCGGTCTGGTATGCGGAAGGTTAATATTGCATTTAAAAAGTTTTGCAATATACGAATTTAATTATTGGTTTCCAAAGAATGCACGTTGTGATTTTGTACAGTTTTTACATTTGTTATTTTATTTCTATTTCTTGCTAAATAATTAGAATTTAAATAACTGGGACTTTGTTTTAATTCAACGTAAAATAAAAGCAAAAAAAATCGTTTATCGTAATAATTTCTTATAATAATTCAGATTTCTTGATCGTTATTGATACTCACAAACCCCGAAATCAATGCCACGACTAATGCCTGTTACTGTGGTGATGGATAATACATATCTGAGTTTAATTTCGATCAAAGCAAGGCTCCCGCCTTCATGCCAAACTAAATTTAATGTTTCAAGCCTAATACCAAACTTCCGTTTTTATTGAGGTAAAACTTACAGCAAATACGATACTAAATTTTATGTATTTTCCTTTCTTATTGTTATTCTTTTCACTTAGAAGATTTATTTATTTATTTTCATTTTTTTTTTTTTAAATTACATAAAGTTTTCTGAAAAGTTCGAATTTAACAAAATGTTTTATCTATTTTAAATAGTTTTGACAGTAAAAAGTTTAATTCCGAATAAAAAATAGTCAAATTCTCAAAAAAGTAAGGTTGGTATTATCTATAACACGTTTACAACAGATGTCTTTCATTCAACGGCCGAAACATCGTCAAAAGGATAGTTCTTTATATAGTACTACACTCTGTAATAATAATGGACATACTTTTAATTTGTTTAATTTAATTAAACCAATAAACCGTTTTTCAGTTAAAATGTTAGCAAATTTCAAATTTAAAGAAATAGAACTTTGAAGTTTAGTGAATCACTATATCTTTTGGCGGAGGTAATAGGTACTATATATGTATAAAATCATATATATTAGTATATATATACATATTATAGTATTAATATATATATAATATTATCTTATAAATACCACTAGCCATAGCCATGCTGCTAATGAATCTGTTTACAAATCATCTGAAGGAACTTTTACCCTTTCGTGTAACACAAGTGTTCCATGACTTCATGAGTTATGAAGATCCAAAGATCCATATCCAAACAAACATATTAGCATCGCAATTCACTTACACCGAACTGAAGTTCAGTATAAGTAGAGAGGGTGACGGCGGATGAGGGTGTGAAATTAGAGAAATTCCTGTAGGTTCTCGTGAAATTGGAGATTCAAAGAGAGTTGTAAGTTTATTGAAATTCTACTTAGTTAACAGCAGATCACAAATAGCGATGTTAAGGTATAAGACGAGACATACATCAGTCACTCAGGAAAGACAGTGTACAAAAACGTGCTTTACTTTTTAACCCTTTCCAATAAAGTTAGTGTTTATGAATGCGGTTTGTCTGTCCCTCAGACCGTCTGTTCACGCTCTAAGGCAAGTCACACACTAAGGCGACACATAAGACATGTCACTTGAATTCGCTAGAAAAACTGGTTTAAAACAAGTTTGTAACAACTTCGTTCTTTGTTTCGACCGGTTTTTGCACTTCATGTTGCGCTTTATGTCGTTCTGTCGTCTCAGTGTGTGATATGCCTAACTCCCGTAAATATACTCGGATTCCCATGCAATTGATATATGTTAATGATGTTTACTATGGGATGTTTGGTATCCAGTATTAAGAGTGTAGCATTAATAGTTCATTTACAGGGGCACTCAAAAGTGTTTCGTTACATTATGGTCAACGGGAAAAAATCGTTTGCAGTGCATTTTAATGGCATTAAGCTATTTCAAATGTATTAAAATTGATATATATCACTGAATTGCACTACAAGATGATTGCTATATTGCTGGGTGTTCCACTTCTGAACCAGATCCTGAGGACAGTGATAATAATGTTGATGAATTATGTGAAATATCCTGTGTGCGTAAAGTTAGGGAACTGAGGAGCAAGACGATAAAGGGGATAAAGTTATTGAAAGTACGGACACTGGAATAAAATGAACTCTACTTTAACAAGTTACATATCCAAACCAGTAGGGCAATCCAAATTAAAAATGAGATTCAGAATGAAAAATGAAATTAAGATTACCTAGAGGTAGATTTTGAAGAGGAATCTATGAGACTAAAAATTCCTAGACCATGGTGACAAATATCAGAGCAATAATAAAATTTCCTATACAGGATGTCCACTCTCAACGATGTCCAATGGCTAATTCCTAAACCGTCAGTCATAGCCATATAGTTCCAATTACAAAAATGTTTTAAATGGGGGTAAAGAAGTATTTAAAAAGTGATTTGGGTCAATAGAATCATTTCCTGAAAAATTACGAAATTTAATTTTTTATACGGTCCCCCGGTCTTTCAAGTTATAGTTAGTAAAACTTTGCTATTACACTTACAAGTAAGACAAATAAAAGTCCTATTATTCTACGGTTAAAACTGACCGAAGTAATGGCTGTTTAAAGTTGGAGCATATTTTTTGCTGCGAAATAGGGGTCATTTACAAATTTACTAGAAATATAAATAATCTTCAGATATATAAAAAATATAGTTGATAGTAAAATTAACATTGCATTATAAATTTGAAATCTATAATCATTCTGAAATATTAATGCAAAATATACAGCTTGTACTAAACATATAACAGGGAAAAAAATCATAGAATTTTCGTTAAATAAAATGTTGAAAAGCAACAGCCTCGATTATTTACAAAATGACACATATTTTGAAATGTTATTAGATTATACTAGGATGCAAATTTGTGTTGTGTCATGTGTTTTAGCTTTTGATAATTAGTTCTTACGTATTTTGTAGCACTGAATCCAAAAATGGCCTTCATTTTTTATCACAAAGTACAGATTTTTTGCAAATCGTAAATTTGAAAGCTAAAAAGTGAAAAATTTACGGAAATCTGATAGTATAAAATAGACGTGATTGTTATTTCTTTAACTTTTGATAATTGATTTTTATGTATTTTTTACTATTGAATACGAAAATGACCTTCATTTTTAACCATCACGTCAGGATTTTTTGCAAATTGTAAATTTCAAAGTTTAAAAGTTCAAAGTTTTAATTGAACCTCCCACATCATCGGATCCCCGAGCTGTTTAGCTGTAAGAATCCCAGTATAAGCCAAAAATTGAATAAATTCTTGAATTAAATAAAATTAAATTGAATAAAAAAAGTTTTACATCCATTTTATAGTATCAGATTTTCGCTATTTTTTAACTTTGAAATTTACCATTTGCAATTAAGTCTAACATGATGGTTAAATATGAAGGTAGTTTTTACATTCATTGCTAAAAAGCACATACAAATCAATCGTAAAAGTTAAAAAATACAACCATCGACTCTATTTTATAGTATTAGCTATTTTTTCAATTTTTAAATTTACTATTTGCGAAAAATTATGACATGATGATTAAAAATGAAGATAATTTTCTGATTCAGCGCTAAAAAATACATAAAAACCATAATTTTAAAAATAAAAAAACACAACCATCGCAGTCTTGTGTAATCTAACCTAAAACTTTTTAGTAAACTTGTTGGCAGCAATCTATCCGAAATTTTTTGTGCTATCCTGTAAAATAAGTACATATGGTAAGCACTGAAAATCATAATAATATTAGATTGTCATGTGATTTACGTCAATATGTAAAATTTAACCTCCATCGCATATTTTGAAGTGAGTTGAATTTCGAGTACAAATTTTGAACTGGAAAGACATACATACGATTGTTTCAAGTTAGCCCATTACCCGCTGGTGTTGCGTTCACGCAACGGTCAAAATAATTGCTCATGCTTAAATTAATTACTTTGTCACCACTATTTTACAATAAAAAAAATTGCCTTATTTATTGGCAGAAATTTTGATATTTTAATAAAGCGAAAATTACCTTTCTGAATTTGTGGTGACAAGCGACTTTCAACAAGAAATTCGAAAATTCCTACTTTATAGTTTTGGCGGTTAATAGGTTAAATAAAAGCTTATAAAAGTAGCATAATTTTTGTTAAAAAAAATCATGAAAAGAAACAGCTTCAAATCCTTACAAAAATCTGTCGTAATGCGATTTCTTTCAAAGCGCAGCTACACATGAAATAAATCCTTCAAATACTTTAAGCACTTTCTTTACGACCCCTAGAAGCATGGCTAAAATCATGTGTATTCGGATGCAGAAAAGTGGCATAAGTCTTGCATTTCAAAGTTTCGTATAACTTCATGAATTTCAGTGTTAGATGAATGGGACTTTTTTGTCTTTCTTTTAAGATAACAGGAAATTTTTACTAAATATCACTTATAGGTCCGGGGGACCGTATAAAAATTAAATTTCGTAACTTTTTTAGAAATATTTTTATTAATCCAAACGACTTTCACTATAATTTTTTACCTTATTTAACACATTTTTGTAACTGGAACTATAGGTCTATGACTAACGGTTTAGGAATTAGCCATTGAACATCGTTGAGAGTAAAGACACACTGTATAAAATAATAATATAAATGGACGGTCATTTGACGACATATTTTCAAGAGAAACCAATGATTACACTGGAAATCGAATAGACCTTGCGCCGCCCTTAAATTTCCAAGAGGAATTATGCTTTATACCATAAATCATAAAGTTAGAAATAACTGCAAATTACTTGCACACACTGATCAATGAAATGAACCTTTAAAAACAAAATCATCTGTCCAAAACATTACAAGATTAAGGCGACTGGATGCGTAAGAAAATGGATGGGTACACAAGAAAATAAATTAATAAAAAATATTATGGATTGCATGTGGTTCTCTTTATCTCGGAAGTGTTTTTCCCCTTGGAATCCTTTATTTTTCAAAATCGTTCTTTTTTGCTCGGAATCGTTCCTTTTTCCTCGGAATCGTTCCTTTTTTCTCGGAATCGTTCCTTTTTCTCGGAATCGTTCCTTTTTTCGGAACGATTCCGAAAGGAACGACTCCAAAGAACTCGTTCCTTAAGGGGTTTTCCCATTAAGGGGTTAATTGCAGTGGAAAAATTATTATTCTTGGTTCAATTTTTGGCAACTATAAAGAAAAATGGATACATTTTATAGTTAGTAAATTTTATATAGTTGTTATAGTTAGTTAAATTTTATAGTTGTTAAATTTTATAATATAATATATAATTATTATAATTATATATTATTTTATGTATTTTTTAATTTAATAGGGAAAATGTCCATTGATTCTGTATGAAAATAATCGGTGAACGATTCCGGCTGGAACGATTCCTTAAAAGGAACGATGTTGCCCATCTCTAGTGGAGCCTATTGACAATCAATTCACAATGACAATTAAGCTCAATTTTAGTAGTATTTTTCGCCTTATCTAATGACAGAATTTCTGAGTTTTTATTAAGGCAATTAATACTATAAAAAATTAGTGGTCTCAGTAGGCTCCTCCTCTGCATCATTTTTCCCCCACTGAATTCTTTCAATTTTTTATTTTATTATTTTTCACATGAAAATCAATTGAATGGTAAATTAACCTCTTAACGGTCGCATTAAATTACGGTTTAAAAATTCAAATTGATGATTGGCATAGAGGTCTGCACGGGCCGGAATTTCCAGGCCCGGCCCGGCCCGTTGTAAAAATTGGAAGTTCGGCCCGAGCCCGGCCCGGCCCGTATAAAAATCAGTGAAAACGGGCCCGCCCCGATACAATTTCTACAAAAAAAAAAAATCCGTTTTTTCTCAACATACAATTAAGATTCTTTTAATGAATACTACATACATATTTATGGGAACATTTTACAGTATATTTTACATTACTATGATGTTCGCAAAACAGAAAACACACAATAGTAAACATTAACGATTACTTACAGTCATCGTGTCTACAGACATTTCAAAATGGAAATAAGGATTCATTAAAAGATTAATGTAGTTCAGAATAAAGGATTAAAAACAAGATAACATTTGAAGCTGTATAATAAGAAGTAGATTTGTGAAAATATTTTTCTTATTTTTAAGACTTTTCTCAAATCCAAAGGAGCTACATTTCGACACATTTATGAAGTCTTTTCTTTTCGGAAACGTGTAAGATTGGCAGGTATTCTTATTCAAAAGCTATGTAAATGTCGTTTTTTTTTCATAGATAAAGCAATATATCTTTCTCAAAATACTGTCAAAGTTAGCGTTTTGAATCGAATTTCCGGAAGCGATAGCACAGGAAAGGAGAAAAACGTACAGTCACGTGACAAGAATCGCTGTTATCTCTGTAAGTAATTTATTAAATATGGAAAAAGCTATTCGTTTCCAAATGCCTTCAATAGGCAGGCCTGTCAATTTTATGCCTTATAGTTAAAGTTTTTGTCAGAAACATGTGTCTGAAAGCTTTGCATTGTTGAGCAGTGAATATGAGAACCACCTTAAGGTATATTTCCAAAGATACTGTTAAGAGAAGTGCATTATCACTATTAATATTACAAAACAAAATGACTGTTCTACACATCCTGAGATCGATTAAGACCACTTCCTTCCCGGCATGACTCTGCTGAAAAAAAATTAAACTCGGAATCAGACATCTTGTAACTGTACGATGCCGATCTCTACGATGGACACGTTACATTTCTGTATTGATGTTGTTAAACTCGCATCGGCTCGTGACGCACATTTATACTTCTCGAGAAAATCATATTCATTGAAAATGGATGGTATTTTATCTGCTTCGCTTAAATTCTTATATCGGGCCGATAGGCCCGATTAATTTTTTTGCCGGCCCGGCCCGGCCCGTTTATTTTGTCTGTCGGCCCGGCCCGGCCCGTTGAAAAAGTTGTCCTAATTCTGCCGGCCCGGCCCGGCCCGTTTGAAAATTCGCCTTCATTCCGCCGGCCCGGGCCCGTGCAGACCTCTAGATTGGCACCACTTTAAAAAAAATAAATAGTCACCTTATTGAATGACAGGTAAAATGATACCATTGTGCAAACTTCTGAACACTCACCCTATGTCCATAAATCGTCGGAAAAACATCTGATGCTTAGATGGATTATAATCTATCTTCTAGACAGCTGTGACAGTAGCACTTAGTCAAGATGATCAGATGAGCGATCACTGGTCAGAGATTAACTTCAGGGACGAGACAGCCTGCAAAGACACTGATTTCGCAAAGCCCATAAGGTATCCCTGTGATCATTCCCGACTTTCACTCTGAGGCAGATGGTCCCCAGAGCATGGGAAATTAAGGTGTATCCTAGCTAAAAGCTCATGAGCAAATCAGAAACAGGAAGAACAAGGATTGGCTGAACCCTAACGCCAAAAAAAAGACAATTTTGAGGACTGAGAAGAGAGTCCTGGAGGAGTAGTTAGTAAATGACGGGGACGCGAAGTGGCAAGTTGGACTTGCGGTAACTTGCGCCGAGGTTTCGTTACGGAGAATTAGATTCTCCAGTTCTTATCTTACGCTCTCACCTTGTGGGCAGCAAAGCAGACCGGGTCTGCAATCATCGTACTTACGTTAGTGAGCGACGGGAGATTGGATCTCCCAGCCAGAACTATTATTAACGTAGATCGTCATAGACCACACGGACTAAGCGGTATTTGATCAATCTCTTACTGGACTATCCGGAGTTATATCTTAAGGCTGTCACCTTTCAATAAGACTTTTTTCCTCGCCACGTACGTTAACAAATATGTTGTGACGCAGGAGCGATCTGAAATAACTCTCATTCTGAAAAAAATCCACTTTGTCATTCTAATTAATAAAATGTCATTTATTTATTTCCTTATAATTTGAGTTGTAATTTGATTTCACTCCCCTTCGAAAACAAGCCTTGACCGGCTCGCTACCACGTTACCGAAGGTCTCACAATTGGTGGCAGCGGTGGGATAAATTAAAGCAATCACGGAATTGGCGCCCCCCCAAGTCGAAATCCGAAATCCGCAGATGTTTAGGTATGGCCGGGTATTACACTAGGTATATCCAAAATTACGCGACTATCGTAGAACCGCTCACAAGAGCATTAAAAGGAAAAAATAAAAGGGAAAAAATAACATGGGACGAAGAAATGGAAAGGGCCTTTCAAACGCTGAAAGAGAAACTCACGGCGGAGCCCATTCTGTACGCACCAAATTATGAGGCAGAATTTATAATACAAACGGATGCTTCAAATTTCGGTGTAGGGGCCGTCCTCGTGCAGGGAATAAATTCAGAAGAGCATCCCATTATATACCTAAGCAGGAAATTCAGTGAAACCGAAAAAAAATTCAGTGCAACAGAGAGAGAGTGCGCGGCGATAATCTTTGCTATAAAAAAATTACGTCATTATATCGACGGACAAAAATTCCTCATAGAAACAGATCATTGCCCACTAACATTCCTAAAGAATAATGCTGAAAATAATCCAAGACTTCTACGATGGGCACTGACTTTGCAACAATACCAGTATGCAATTAAACATAGGCCAGAAAAAGACATCAAACATGTTGATTTTCTTAGTAGGGCGGAGTAACAAAACAAAAAAAAGAGAGAGAGAGAGAGAGAGAGAGTGGAAAAAACAGAGATTATATTTAATCGACTCTGATATAATTTTCTAAGTATTTTATTGGAAAAGGTCTCTTTTTCATATTTATGTTGTAAGGGTATATTTGTTTGATTTTTTTTTTCTTCTTCTCTTTTTCCTCTCAAGTGTATTTTGTAAAGTGTAAAAATAAGGAAAAGGAGTTATGGAAAGATTTTTTTTTCGGGAGTACTTGTGTAAATAAACGTAAAAGTTAAGTACTTATTTATAAATGCTTTTTGTGTTTCTGAGCCACTCATATATTTTTTTGTGAGCCTACTTCTCACTTTCCGAATATTCTGTCCTGCGGCCAAAATATTCTTTAGAAGGAGGGGGGGGAGGGATTGTGCAAACTTCTGAACACTCACCCTATGTCCATAAATCGTCGGAAAAACATCTGAAGCTTAGATGGATTATAATCTATCTTCTAGACAGCTGTGACAGTAGCACTTAGTCAAGATGACCAGATAAGCGATCGCTGGTCAGAGATTAACTTCAGGGACGAGACAGCCTGCAAAGGCACTGATTTCGCAAAGCCCATAAGGTATTCCTGTGATCATTCCCGACTTTCACTCTGAGGCAGATGGTCCCCAGAGCGTGGGAAATTAAGGTGTATCCTAGCTAAAACCTCATGAGCAAATCAGAAACAGGAAGAACAAGGATTGGCTGAACCCTAACGCCAAAAAAAAACAATTTTGAGGACTCAGAAGAGAGTCCTGGAAGAGTAGTTAGTTAATGACGAGGACGCGAAATGGCAAGTTGGACTTGCGGTAACTTGCGCCGAGGTTTCGTTACGGAGAATTAGATTCTCCAGTTCTTAACTTACGCTCTCACCTTGTGGGCAGCAAAGCAGACCGGGTCTGCAATCATCGTACTTACGTTAGTGAGCGACGGGAGATTGGATCTCCCAGCCAGAACTATTATTAACGTAGATCGTCATAGACCGCACGGACTAAGCGGTATTTGATCAATCTCTTACTGGACTATCCGGAGTTATATCTTAAGGCTGCCACCTTTCAATAAGACTTTTTTCCTCGCCACGTACGTTAACAAATATGTTGTGACGCAGGAGCCATCTGAAATAACTCTCATTCTGAAAAAAATCCACTTTGTCATTTTAATTAATAAAATGTCATTTATTTATTTCCTCATAATTTGAGTTGTAATTTGATTTCACTCTCCTTCGAAAACAAGCCTTGACCGGCTCGCTACCACGTTACCGAAGGTCGCACACCATAATAAAGCCAATGACACTATTTTATAAAACTGTTGGAATCAAACGATCTGAATAAAAGACGCAGCCCGTGAATATCACGGGAGCGAGAATTAAGGGGTTAATTGCTGTGGAAAAATTATTATTCTTGGTTTTCAATTTTTGGCAACTATAAAGAAAAATGGATACATTTTATAGTTAGTAAATTTTATATAGTTGTTATAGTTAGTTAAATTTTATAGTTGTTAAATTTTATAATATAATATATAATTATTATAATTATATATTATTTTATGTATTTTTTAATTTAATAGGGAAAATGTCCATTGATTCCGTATGAAAATAATGAAATTTTGAAATATTAAAAAAAGTATTTGAATAAAATAAATAAAAAATAGTTTTCGTTCATTTCTGGGCAGGGTTCTCTCTGCCGCTCGCCATTGCGCCAAATCGCGATAAAATTCTTCATTTTGCGAGTAAACCAACAGTCAAATTCGCCAAATTGCGAGTGCTCAGTTTGTGTGTTTGAGTGCGTGGTGTGCCAATACAGTCGAGATTCTTAGACGCGTTACTGAACGATTGATGTCGCTTTACATGTTCAATCGCACCGTGCCATTTACATTGCTTTATTTATAGAGATACTGACTCAACCATGGCGCTAGTAATAAAAAGGAACTGACATCAGTGCTGCCAGATTGGGGACTTTTTTGTCCCCAGACTGTTGATTGTCACCGCTTTTTAGCTCACAGGCTATCAAAGCCTGAGAGCTAATGTGCCCGCCGGTTCTGTATATTGTACATACGTATGTATGTACGTAACGAGATAACTCTTGATAGAAACATCCGATTTGCTTCAATTTTTTTTTTAGGTTCATTCTAATAAGGCGCTTCCCTGATTAGTTTTGGGAGTTCATTGGTTAAGTATAAAGAAGGGAAACGGTGCTAATCCCCCCTCCCTTAATTTAGATAAATGGGTTTTTCATGCAGAATTATTCAATTTGCTCCAAATTTGGTATATCGGTTTATTATGTTAAGTAACTTCCCTTATTAGATTTGGAGGTTCATTAGTTAAGTATAAAGGGGGGGAAAGGGGGACTACCCCCTTAATTTAGATAAATGGGTTTCCCATGCAGAATTTTTCGATTTGCTCCAAATTTGGTATACCGGTTTATTATGTTAAGAAGCTGCCTTGATTAGATTTGAAGGTTCATTAGTTAAGTATAAACGGGGGAAAGGGGGCTAGATCCCCTTAACCCCTTGGGGACGAGCGACACGTATACGTGCCGCATGAAGCGCTCAGAATCCTTGTTTTTCCTCACCAGTAAAACTTTACTGTAAAATTTGCCTTATTTAATAAGCGCATTTTCTCGATTCAAGAAGACACAAATTTCTGTTTTTAAAAAGCGGTGACAAAAGATTAAAAATTTCGTAAAAGGCTCCCGTCCCGAAGGGGTTAATTTAGATAAATGGGTTTTTCATGCAGAATTATTCGATTTGCTCCAAATTTTGTATACCGGTTTATTATGTTAAGAAACTGCCTTGATTAGATTTGGAGGTTCATTAGTTAAGTATAAAGGGGGGAAAGGGGGCTAGACCCCTCCCATTAATTTAGATAAATGGGTTTTTCATGCAGAATTAATCGATTTGCTTCAAATTTGATATGCCGGCTTATTCCGATATGGTACTTCCTTTATTAGATTTGGAGGTTCATTGGTTAAGTATAATAAGGGGAAAAGGGGGGCAAGACCCCTCCCCTTAATTTAGATAAATGGATTTTCATGCAGAATTATCTAATTTTTTTTTTTTTTTTCTATGTTTATTCTGATAAGGAGCTTTCCTAATCAGATTTGGAGGTTCATTAGTTAAGTATAAAGGAGGGGGGGTTAGACCACACCCTCCTCAATTTAGCGAAATGGTTTTTTCATACAGAATAATCTGATTTGTTTCAAATTTGGTATACCGGTTTATTATTATTAAGGTGCTTCGCTGATTAGATATGGAGGTTCATTGGTTAAGTTTAATGTGGGGGGACGGGGGCTAATCTCCCTTCATTTATTTTTTAGGGGATTATTCTTTGAAATAAGGGTATTATATACAATATTAGTGTGAATAGCCTGTGAGCTCAATGCCATCAGTTTAACTGGGCACTTTTTTTTTTAATAGAAATATTCGGCCTATATTAAAACAGATTAAAAAAACTGAAAAATAAGACTAATTATACTGTTTAAAAAAGTGGTGACACTCAAATAATCTGAATTTTAAAAAGTCCCCAATCTGGCAACACTGACTGACATATCCTTAAAATAGTGAAGTTTCAACTGTAACCGCTTTCGGAAAGGGCTGTTTAACTCCGATCGAAGCTTCCCCCAGTAAATTTATATAGAAATTGTCTCCGTATTTAAAGGCGTTATTAATGCAAAATTTCAGTCATAAATAATGACAGAAAAAGATTTTAATTTTAACCGATGTACGTTTACTTTTGCGGTAGTCAGGTCCTTCGATTCTGCCATATTCTGACAACCGATGATGCAATCTGACTGTTTTAACTGCCAAACTAACACCAGAAAATATTTGTGAGAAAATATGTCCATGAATAAGATGCTTAAATAAGACAAAATTTTCTATTCAATTATACTGGTGGGAAGTTTACCCCGGCGGTATTTTGAAACTGTAGATCCAATTTTTAAAAAATCAGCCGCCATCTTGTGACAACCTCCTCAGTTACTTCACTCGCTACTGGTAGACAGTACACTATATGTCTCCTCCTCTATATTTATAACTCCACTGACTCAACACCAATTTAGTTTAACAACAGGCAAAGACACAGAAAGGATTATGCGATAGGTTTCTCTCTATTGTCAGTTAATCACTATCTATGCTCAGCGTCGCGGCAGTAAAAACGCAAATAAAATTACTCGCATTAAGCCCCAAATAGAGAAAAACTTTTGCTGGAATGCGGTGTTGAAATTAGCCATTTACCAAACTATTTATTAAATGTATGCAAAGTATCATTGGCTGGTCAAATTTTTTCAATCGATTAAGAGTCGAAATCTCATAGACATTTTTAGTGTATATTTTCACAACGGTAAATCAAAGGTTGCTGTATTTAATTTTTATTTAGACAGCTAAAAGAATGTCTGAAACATTTACACAATTAGGAGACATTTAGAATATACTTATTTTTAATAGTTTCTGTAGCAGATACTCGAATTTCTATTGTATAAGCAATTATAAAAACTTAGATTATTTTAGAACATATTGAAAAAAGGGATACAATAAAGAGTTAAAGATAGATTTTTAAGTGTTTCCAGCCTAATCTATTCTGCTAACATTTCTGTTCATTTGGCTACTGTTTTTTCATTTCTTTTTCGTCAGAACACTGTTTCTGGGTTATAAACTATTGATATATGCAAGAATACAAAGACAATAAATCATCCATTTTGACGCTGACTTCAGCAAACATTCCACGCACTTTCACATTTGTAATTATTAGGATTGATGAAGTTTTAGTTTAGCTGTTTAATGCCAGCCGGAAACAAATGCGGGACTATTTATATTGTTTTAAGTGCAAGTGGATTAATCTTTCGTAATCGGGCAGCACGCGAGAGACATAGGTTTTTAAAAATTCATGCTTGAATATTATTTTAGAAACCATTGTGTAAATTGGGATACAATTTTCAAACAAATTGCATTAGAAATAAAATTTTAAAAAATCCTATTCGATGGTGTAAAAATTAAAATTGTGCAATGGTTAGAAATTTAAAAAATTACATTTAAAGCGAAATTTATTGATCAGGTACTGTCACCATCACTATGACGTCAGTTTTACTCACCTCCGTGGTTTTGCTTTATAATGTAGACACATTCGTACTAAAAATAGAAATAATTATAATTAAATAACTTTTACAGGAAAACGCAACATGCAAAAGTAACACCAATCAGTAGATTTCTGTCGTCTTAAATTCCATCCACAAAAATGGGAATTTTTAAACTAAACACTCCTTCTGAAATTCTAGAAAAATCATTGATTATGATCAAGAATCTTTATAAAATCCTAGATTTAGAAGGAAAATCATCGGTGGTGTAAGAAGGGAAAATACCATTGTTATAAAGTTCCCCGATATTTGACTACCTCTAATTTATAAAATAAATGTTCGTTTTATTTGATCGTAGAAATCTACGATTATTTAAAGCGAATTTTTCTATACGGAAAAGGTGGTAGTCAAAACTCGAGAGACTATGAATTTACTACACGTATAACAAGAATAAATGGTTTACAGTACATAAAAGATATTGAAAGTTACATCAAACACAAAATAATCTAGTTTTTCATGGTTTTTCACAAATTAAAAATTCTGCTGTTTTGTTTATTTAAAAACTCAGTGGTGGAAAATTGGCGCAGAGGAGGAGCCTATTGACACCACTAATATTTTATGGTATTCTTCATCTTAATAAAAACTGTCATTAGATAAGACGAAAAATTCTACTAAAATTTAGTGATGTCAATAGGCTCCTCCTCTGCGCCAATTTTCCACCACTGAAAACTGATAAAATTAAATTATTTATCAGTAAGTTTTTTAATGATTGTAAGTAAAATCATTTTCAAAAAAATATAATCAGAGCGAGGGGAATGGGAAATTCAAGGGATTTTTTCCTCATGGATAGATATATTTTTTTGAAATAGCAACAAAAATACATCGTCAAAGAAGCACAGCTAATGATCGCAAATGTTCTGCTTCCGAAATTCGAGCATTCATTTAAAAACTACCTTTAACCTTTTTTTCCCCCTTCAAAGCACACTTAAAGAGAAATGTTCAATTACGTTCAATTGAATTCATAACGTTGAATTGAATGAATGAATGATTGAATTAATGAATGTTGGTTTTGAAACTGAAATGTTCTCACAAATACTTTTCCGTAAGTTGTATAGTTCTAAATGGTTTTTTTTTTTTTTTTTTACTTTGCTGGCATTAATATTTACATGCTAAACCCAAGCAATTAAATAGGTAGTGAACATAAATAGTTAGCTTTGAAAATTACCTACAAATTATTGATTTTATCGGCAGAAACTCACAGAACAAATTTTGTATCATAGATTCCAAGAACTATGGATTTTGAATACCATTATTTCTTATTAGTAATATCTGCTTTATTTAAGCGGAAATTTTGATCATTAACTAAGGCAAATATAAGTATTCGAAAATAATGGTATAAAAAATCCGTAATCTCTGGCACCTACGATGTATAAATAATCCTAATATATTTTTGCTGATGTAAAATTTATATCTGAGCATTATATGAGTATACCTTCGATGTATTTCTCAAATCATATAAAATCTCGATGAGTAAGTAATGTAATAGAAAAATACTAAAATAAATGAAAATTTATAGCATCACTTTGTTGAAACAAGTTTGGAAAACTGCAAGATATTTTTTTGGACTATCTAAGCCTTTAAGATTATTGTCCGTCGATATTGCTTTCTTTCTTTCGAATCTTGTTGAGAAAGCCTTTGGAATAATAATGGTTTTCTGTTCTGGCAGATCTGCACTAGCAGATTCAGCAAAAGCACTTTCAAATAAATTGTTCATGCTGTTAAATAAACTTTCAGACAAGGTACGTGCTTTTGCAAACAATATTAAACCATTCATTTTATTTTCTTAACGGACTTAAGACATATTTCTTTTTTTAGTGTTAAATAACAAATTTCAAAGCAAAGGTTTTAGCTCTCCATTTCACCCTAATTGGCTCAACACAGCATTCTATTAATTCATTTAAAATTAATTCTAAATACTAAAATTATTACCATAAAAACATGTTTAGTAACAAGTAAAAGAACATTTTAACGTGATTTAATTTGTGTGTATGTTCTTAAGCAAGTAAGTAAGTAAAATTGTTCAACAGAACCAGCTCGTGTGAATAACGAACAAGTGGGTAAGTGTGATCTCAAATCGCACGGAGAGTTTCGTTTAATATGTCTTTTAAAACACTTTATCCTTAAATTAATAAATCAAAATTGTTCATTTATAATTATTAAAATCTTACATAAATGGCAGCACCATTACATTTAATTTTAAAATAATTTAAAAAACATATTTTAATCAAATTAAAAATATTCAAGTACCGTATTTTCGGGTGTATAGCCCGCGGGTTATACAAGAAAAAAACATTTGGAACAGCTGCTGCGGCTTATACACGGTGCGGACTATACAAAGATTTTTTTAAAAAAAGAAACGGAAAATCGAGATTTTTCTATAATTTTTAAACCCGAAAAAATTTCAAAAATCGTCGAAATTTGTAATTTTTTTTCGCGATGCGGCGAAATTTAAAGAATTTTCCTGTGTTTGTAATTCTTTTTTACTGTTTAAATGCTATTATTATTTATTTCTGTCTTTAAAAATTGAGATATTGGTTTGTTTATGACGGACTCGGAAACTTCCGATTTTGAAGGATTCCAGTGATTAAAATAAATATTTTTGAGCAAATTACTGTGTGCCTTTTTATACAGTAGTTTTATATTACTTATAGTAATTATTGTTTAAAATAATAATAACATATTTTCTAGGAGGTAAAATGCCATTAATGGCTCCAGTTGTATATTACATGCAGTTCTCTTAAAGTTACTGTTGTGATAATTTACCTATTATCTGCTGCTGCAATTCAAAAAATTAAACTGAGATAAATGGTATTTAATGTTTGCCAGAAATGTATGCAATTAGCACAATAATTACATTTAATTTTTGACATGAAAAAAAAATATTGTGGAAAAATTTGTGCATTGTGTTGCTTATGATAGCTAATTATCTACGAAATGGGCCCAGAGAGGCGGGGATGCCCTCCGTGGGGGTCTTTCTAACGGAACCTAACCCGTATTTACGCACAAAAATCCAAGTTTAGAAGAAAACTCCGAACGATTAGGTCGACGGGCGCGATTGGGTTCGAACCCAGGACCTCCCGTCTACCAGTTTTTGAGAGCAGAACCTCTCGGCCACTGGTGGGGCGTAGAAAAACAAAAATATTTCTTGAATTACCTCTGACAATAATTTTGTTATTTTTAAAGGGAAAAAAAAGTGACTTTTTTTAAGGATTAAAAATAATGATAATAATAAATAAGTTAAAATCTGGTTTTATTATTATGGAATTATTAAAAAAAAAAGATTTTAGTACCGTAATTTACGGAAGAAACGCCGCGGCGTTTACGTGTTTTAAATTGAAATTTCAAGCGACGCGGCGTTTACGCGCAATTAAAATTTTTTTTTCACTCCCAAAAATTCAGATACCAAAGATGAGAAATTTCATATTAATGAGATTTTAAAATAATGTGGGCGAGCCGAAATTTTCAGACCCAGGCGATCGAAATATATTGACCCTGCCTGGGCTAAACTTGAACCATTTATGCTAAAAATTTGGCCCACCCAGCCAAGAAAAGTCAATTAAATCAAGTCCGGGATCCTATCAATAAAATTATTTAAGATATATTTTTTACATACTCATGCAAATATTTTGCAGCTTAAACTAGTATGTCCACAATCTATGAAATATGGAATGGCAACATTATTGATTACTTAGAGAAATTCATTTAAATGATAACTCATTAGAAAAAATAATGTAGTTTAAAATGGAAGAAAAATATTTTAGAAAAAATAATTTTGAAGCTCTATAAAGATTTTTTTAAATATATTTCTCTATAATTTAATAAAATGAAATAAATTTCTAAAGATTTCGTCGAACAAAGGAAAAATTTCACTGTTATTTTCGCAAAAACCTGCCGGTTTAACATGGCCCCGAAAAAAAAAAGTAGTTCTCCAGTCCCGGCCCGGAGCGACCGCAGATAAAAATTAAGCTCGATCGCGGTCCGGCCCGAGTCTAATAAAAAGAGATTAACCAGGTCCATGCAGATCTCTAATGTGTACGTTTTAAGTGAAAATCCTATAAAAATGATTTAAAACAATATTCATAGGATACATAAAACAAATTAGTGGATATAATTTTTTTAAATGCTTAATATTCCATATTTTCTAAGAAAATATAACTACAAGAAAATAATCTATTTGTAAAAAATGTATTTTTCTAGAAAAAATACATTTCCCCCCTCTATCCATAACAAAACAATAGCAGGAAAAATCTGACTACAAGATCAAATGTTGGACTCTACTCTGAACCTGAACTGCAAGGTCCGGATTGTATCCTATCCGAATCCGAAAATTCTACTAAAGTCAACTCGAGACCCGACAAGAACAAATTTTGTCAACCGAAATATTAAAACCAGAAACTAAAATGAAGGAAAATTAATCCATATTTTAATGCATTTACGGAAAAGTAGTCTATAATTATGTTTTTCTTGTATAAAATTATTTCGGCTTTTACCATTTTAACAAATATTCAGCATCATCTTTTGGAGGGGGAAAAAAAAAAAAGTTAACTCGAACGAATCAAATTCCAACCCGACCGACGTCAAAAGAAAGAAAAAAAAATCCCGCCAACCCGACCCGAACTTTAGTCGGGTTCGGGTAGTATCCGATTACCCGACCCAATGCAGAATTCAATTCTGTACCAAGTGATTGAAATAAATATAAAATATAACTTTTAAATGTTCATGCAAGAAGTATTTTTAAAACATCTACAATAACGCCAAATATTCTCAAAAACGATCATAAAATAAATCAGATTAAATTGCATTGTTAAATCATCTTGTATTTAAGAAACAGCACAGTGATGGTAAGTATTGTTTTTTTTTTTTCTTGGTAATCATTTCGTGTATAAATGCTTTTAAAGCAAAATCTTCTAATTGAAATCTATATTTATTTCTTTGAGATTCTGACAGCTAAAAAGTTCCAAACAGAGCGATAGAAGAAGAAAGAAAAAAAAGAAAAAAGCTTTAGGTTCGCACGTGATATATTTTCGTAGTGGTTAGCATGAATCATATAATGTTTATAATCCTTATCGCTCCACGTGCAAAGAAATAATAAAAGTAGGTCATGAAATTTCTTGCAGATTGATTGGAATTAAATAAAACCGATTCGAATTAAATAAAAAGTTTTGTTTTGTTTCTGATAACTTTATTATAAAACACGCATACACACATAAATAACGGCTGCATTCACTATAAGTCATTTTTAATTTTAAATGTATAAAACTATTGCCGCATTTATTAATACATAACGAAATCGAACAGCGTTTTTCAGTTTTTGATAAGGGAAAAAACATTTAGAAAATGCTTTCTTTGCGTTCTTTTCGCAATCTTTTGACGAAATTCACGTTTTTTCGCGATCCTTTGCCGGAATTCGCATGTTTTTTCGATTTTTTGGCGAAATTTGCGTTTTATTGAGAGACCTTTTGCCGAAATTCGCGTGTTTTTTTTTTTTTTTTTTTTTGCCACCTTTTAACGAAAATCGCGTTTTCCGCGATTCTTTGACAAAACTTGCGTTTTATGGAGAGATCTTTTGATGAAATTCGTGTTTTTTCGCGATCTTTTTACAAAATTCTCGTTTTTTTTCGCGATCCTTTTGCCGAAATTTGCGTGTTTTTCGCGATCATTTGCTGTAATTTGCGACCTTTTGATGAAAAACGCGTTTTTGGCTATTTTTTGACAAAACTTGCGGGTTTTTTTTCGCAATCTTTTGAGGAAATTAGTCTTTTTTGCGATCTTTTGACCGCGTTTTTTTTCGATCTTTTGAAGAAATTTGCGTATTTTCACAATCCTTTGACAAAGTTGGCGATTCTTTTCGTGATCGATTAACGAAATTTAATGGTATTTTTTGGAACATATTTGCGAAAAGCGCGATTTTTCCGCGATGCTCGGCTAAATGCCAAACATCGGTAAAATTTTAAATAAAAGTCGGTTAAAAGTGTCAAAAAACGGACTTTGCGGACCTAACAATGAAAAAACGGACCAATACGGACTTGAAGCAAAAAAAAAAACGGATCTAGTGGGAGCCCTGTAATTTCGATGCTTGTGGTTTTTAAAATTTCAGTTTAATTTTTTTGTTGCAAAATCACTCGCGATATACCAAGGTAATAATGCAATTTATCATCCGCGCCATATGCCGGAATTTAAGCTGCAAATTTCACGCAATTTTAGTGTAGTTTTTCGTATATATATTATTTAAATTATATTAATAATTTCGAACTGTGCATTTAAATTATTTATTTCTAATTAATAATTTCATTTTTATGATTTCTTAATTCTTCTTATTAATGTGTTTCTGTTTAGCACGCCATTCGCGATTACCTCGGAAATTTCACATGCGGCGTAAACCGTGGTCGAAATAGTATACATTCGTAGATGGTGTATAGCCCGCGGGCTATACAACGATGCAGCTCCGCGACTTATACACGAACTTTTTTATGGTACTGCTCGATTTAGGGCTGCGGGCTATACACTGGATGCGGGCTATACACCCGAAAATACGGTAAATTTATTTAAGGGGAGAAGTCCCTTTAGAAATTTCAAAAAAATCAATTTTTTTTCTTTTCATATTTCGAAAATATAATATCTCGAGAATATATTGGCAAGAGGAAAAATTCAAAATATTCAATATTAACAGAGTTATCCCACTTTTAGTCGAGTGCGCCAGAGCCCGCATGTTGTGCTAGCGAAGATTAAACGAAAGATCTTCCTCCCTTACATCCTCAAGAACTTCAACAGCATCTCCTACCAATCTGCCAAGATTTATCTAGAGATGACTTACTCCAAAGATGCTTGGGTGGCCATAACCAGAACGCTAACGAGAGTTTTAAATCAACAGTTTGGCGGTTATCTCCAAAACACCTGCATTCTGGAGAACAAATTGTTGAAATATCAGCATACATCGCTGGTAGAATATTTAATGAAAGTTACACTTCCGTTCTTAGAGTTATGGATGATTTAAATATTGTTGTTGGCACCTACGCCAAAGTTTTTGCCGAAAACGCCGATGAGGCGCGAGTAACGAGACAGAACCGGAGGAGTCTTTTTCATTCAAAAGCAGCTCGTACAGTCCGAAAACAGCAGCAACTCGAAGAAAACCAGCTTTTCTAGAAATCCGAAGGTCTCTTATATGCAGCTGGGATCGCTGATTGAGCGGTAAGTAGCTAAAACTAGTAATTTTATCGTACTGAAACATTAGACGCAATTATTTCGAAACTATATTTTCAAAAACTATTCGTGCTGTAACTCAAAAAGTTATCGGTCGCTTTGGCTAATGTTTGGTGAGGCTTTTCTTTATATCATTACCGGAAGGATGTACCTAAAGTTTAAAAGATTTCGTGTAAATAAACAATTTTTTAGGGATGAAAAATGTCAAAAAAATAGTACAAAATCCGAAATTTTTATTAAAAACCTTACTTAATTTTTTACTTTATAATTTTTTTATTGTTTTATAGGTTTATCCTTCCCATGCATATGTTAGAAAAAGAAAATATATCTTTTTTTCCAGATCAATAGAAAAAGAGTGACGAGTGCAGCACTTTTGGGCCTCGCGCCTGAGACGCCCGAAGAAAAATTTTGCTGAGCCGCCATTTTGTAAAAAAAAAAGACAAAAAAATTTTTTGTACTCTATAAAAATGTAATAAAGTTATGTTACAGTTTCAAAATTATCAGATTATTTTATTACCTTTAAAATAATTACTGAAAAATGACCGATTTTGAGGCTTATAAAGGGACTTCTCCCCTTAAATAAAATTTAAAAATCCGAATATTTTTAAATTCATCAATTTCAAAAATTTAGCGGAGGTATAAATATAAATAATATTTTTTAAATCAAAAAGTTGTTTAAAACATACTTAAAATGCTGAAATAATTCAGTAAAAATCCATATTAATTCTTTCACTTTTCAAAAACTCGCTAGATGGCGCCAAAAAAGAACGTTAAAATATATTAAAATTCGAAATAAAAAAGAAAAAAATACCTTTTAATTCCTCAATAATGCATATAAATAACTTGAAAAAATTATCCATAAGGAGTATTATTTTAAAAAATTGCCTGTCGATGGCAGCAGCAAACAAAAAAAACTCCAGAAGAATCCAACATTTATATCTCTGTATCGAATTATTAAAAATGAGGAATTTTTTAATATTAAATATGGATTTGATTATATCATCTGACATGTTAAACATTAATTGTTACTAAATGTGCAATTAAAAAATATGTATATATAAGTGAATAATTCTCCGGATTTTTTTTTTATTTAAATTTCAGATTTTCTCAGTCTGAAATAAAAGATATTTTTAAAATTACCGCTGCGCAAAAAAAAAAAAAAAAAAAAAAAAAAAAAGAGCCTTTAAAATTTCCAAAAAAAGGGAATTTTTCTTTTAATTAAATCCATCTGAAAATGAAGTGTAATAATAAAAAATCAAAATTTTGAAGTTCCGCCTGAGATATCCGAAAACACAATATACTGCGTGGGAAACATTTGCATTACCACGACGCCATCGGTACTCGGCGGCATTTGCTGCATTTAATATTATGTTTTGAAATCGAAAAAGAACGAATTCGCTTAATTAAAATAATATAAGGATTCTTTCCAAATTTTATTATTTTGGGCCCGTCAGAGGTATTCAGCTCTATTTAAAAAAAAAAAAAAAAAAAAAAAAAAAAAAAAATCAAGTCTATAACTTAAATAGTTTCTGAGTAGGAGCCTGAGACGGACGGCTAGACAGACAGAGAAGCGAGACTATAAGGGTTCCGTGAGATGAACGAAACCCTAAAAAATGAATTTCCCTGAGATCAGAGGTCTTGAGCGAATGAGTTAGCAAAAAACAAGAGGTCTACCGTGAAGAAGGTTAGTTTTTATCTTACATGAAATATTCTATATTTATGCAGAAAGAAGCGTTATAATTTAAAAATTCGGACGGCTTTTTTACTTATTGCTATAAATTTGAGTCCATAATTTGATGCAATAACAAAATTGTGAAATCCTTACAAACGCAATATCCCAAGCATACAGCTTAGTTTAGCTTATCGTAAATTCGTCAGTTTAATGAGGTCATTTGATGCTTATTTATACACAAACACATATGTGAATGATTTAACGATGTGAAATTCATAAATTTTTCCCCATCTACCTAGAAGTTTTGATGACAAACACATTGAATTTTGAAGAATGATTCTCCAAGGCATTTTTCTTTCTTTCTTTTTTTTTTTTAAGGTTTATTATTTTATATTTGATCTGAAGGTTAAAAGAAGTTAAGTAGACTAACAACCAGACCTTATTGATAACAACCATGGACGAGAATTTTGACAAGAAAGAAAGAAAAATAATTCTAAAAGTGTAATTATAGTTTATTTATGATACACTGTACAAACTTTATGGCATTTTTAATTTAATTTCTTTTAGGTAGCTTTCATTACAAAAAGCTACCTATTACAGCCGTTCAGAGGAAAGCGATTTCAAAAAATTTTGGTATATTTTCATCGATCATGACCCCCAGACCCCGAAACCACCCTCCGTTCAAAATTGATATATATATATATATATATATATCTGACATTTGTCATACTGTAAATCTCGTATTTATGAACCGATTTGGGTGTAATTCGGTGTGTACATAGTACATACCAATGTCTCAACCGAGTTCGTTGGTCAGCTTCATCCGCCATTTTGTTTCAAAATGGCGGCCATTTAAAATTTTTTTAAAAACTTTAAATTTGAAATGTGGTACCAAAATATTGAAAATGGAAAAATATTTTTTTCTTATGTATTTGACCTTTATACAAAGACTCCGGAGCAGTTTTTGTTTCGTCTATATCTTAAAAAATGGCTGAATTATAGCATTTTGAATTTCTAGCATGGCTGACATTTTGAAACGTCCTGAAATTTGTCACGCGATAAAAGGCGTATTTATGAACCGATTTGGATGTAACTTCGTTTATACATAGTATTTACCAATGTCTCGACCGAGTTTGTTGGCCAGCTTCATCCGCCATCTTGTTTAAAAATGGCGGCCATTTAAATTTTTAAGAAAAATTTAAATTTGAAATGTGGTACCAAAAAACTGAAAATTGAAAAAATATTTTTTTCTTATGTGTTTGACCTTGATAAAAAGATTCGGAAGCAGTTTTTGTTTCGTCTATATCTTAAAAAATGGCTGAGTTATAGCATTTTGAATTTCTAGCGTGGCTGACAGTTTGAAACGTCCTGATTTTTATCAGGTGGTAACAGGCGTATTTATGAACCGATTTGGATGTACCTTGGCGTATACATAGTACATACAAATATCTCGACCGAGTTCGTTGGCCAGCTTCATCCGCCATCTAGTTTCAAAATGGCGGTCATTTAAAAAAATTTTTAATTTAAAATAAGATACCAAAAAATTAGAAAATGAAAAAGATTTTTTTTTGTATGTGTTTTACCTTAATACAAAGATCTCGGAACAGGTTTTGTTTTGTCTATATCTAAAAAAATGGCTGAGTTATAGCATTTTGAATTTCTATTGTGGCTGACATTTTAAAACGACCTGATTTTTGTCACGCGATAACAGGCGTATTTATGAATCGATTTGGATGTAACTTGGTCTGTCTTTGTACATAGTACATACCAATGTCTCGACCGAGTTCGTTGGCCAGCTTCATTCGCCATCTTGTTTCAAAAGGGTTGCCATTTAAAAAAATTTAATTTGAGGTATTAAAAAATTGGAAAATGAAAAAGATTTTTTTTATGTGTTTGGCCTTGATACAAAGATTCTGGAGCAGTTTTTGTTTCTGAAAATTTGTTCTTTTGTTTATATCTTAAAAAATGGTTGAATTATAGCACTTTGAACTTTCTAGCATGGCTAACACTTTGAAACGATCTTGTATTTGTCACGCGATAACACACGTATTCGCCTATTTCGATGTAAGAAGGCATGTGGATAGTATACGTCAATACCTCGACCAAGTTCGCTGGCCAGCTTCATCAGCCATCTTGTTTCAAAATGGCGGCCATCAAATTAAAAAAAAAATTATTGAAAGTGAGGTGCAAAAAAAATTAGAAATTGAAAAAGGTTTCTTTCTTAAGTATTTGATCTTGATATAAGATTCAGGAGCATTTTTTGTTTGTCTTTATCTTAAAAAATGGCTCAGATGTAGCAGTTTCAATTTCTAATGTGGGTGACATTTTGAAAAATCTGATTTTTTGCCTGCGACAGCACTCTTATATATCAACCGATTCCGATGTGAGTGAGCATGTGCACAGCAATTACTAAGGTCTCGATCAAGTTCACTGGTTAGCCTCATCCACCATGTTGTCTTAAAATGGCAGGCAATTTAAGAAATCGCCGAATTTGGCAGCCAAATATAAGTTACTTTAAATAAAAGCAGCTTGGATAAAGCTGACTAATTTCGCGAAATTCTCATTCATAATGATTTAGTATTGATAAAAATTAGTATTGAATCTCCTATATTCGGTTTCCACTAAATTGAGCTTCGTGTGTTTGAATAATATAAGTTGGCTTTTTTAAAATAAGGAATATGAAAGCTACCTCTTCCTCCCGGCACTGGCCGGAAGGACTTTTTAGTTTTGTATTTGTAATTTATATCTTGATTTATAAAGTTAAATCTCTCGTGGAAAGGTGATGAGCTGCAGTTATTCTTTCATGGTATTAACATAAAACGCACCACTACGTCATGGAAACACAAACGAAAATTCATGCGTACAGCATAGATTATGAAATACTTTCCAACACATTCAGAATACTATAACGAAACTTCACAGTTTACTAAGAAGAAAGATGACGTCTAAATGAACAAGTTTGAAAACGCATAATGCATTTGAAAACCCCATTTCTGCTATTACCATAAATAGTCGTTAAAACATAGGATTTTTTATGCAACCATGTATAGGATCTACAGATATGTATGCATACTACATAGTATGCTAAAAGTTAGTTCACTTAAACGCATAGCACAGTTGAAAATTTCCACTCAGCAATTTCAACCTGTTCTATTTTTTTAAATTAATAGTTACTTTATTAAGTATAACATTATTTATTGAATAAGACAAACTTCAACATGCTGCTTAGCTTCAGCTAGCAAATCATAGGATCATACAAACTCAACAACACACAGTGTTGCCATTCCTTCGATCATAATAATATGTTGCCACACAATATTAATAATAACAATATATACCACCTCTACCACAAATTACAATATAAATAAAATAACATAATATATAACACCTCCCCTGTAACATTACACAACATAATCTCTGAAACGATAAGGTTGTCTTACAAGACGACCTCTTCTTGTTACATATCCACTGTTACTATTTTCTGTACTCTGATTCTGCAAATCATTTGGATGTACAATATTCCTCCTTTCCCTTTGAATGTCAGTTATCTCTGGAGTATCAATATTATCATAAAAATCTTGAAATGAATTTTTTCGCTTTCTTAAATGTAAAGAATTTCGTCTTAATATATTACCTCTTACTGTTTTTATTAAATATGATCTAGGATTCTTACATTTTTTTTACAATTTTAGCTGGTTCCCAAATATTATTGACCCTCAAAAGAACACTTTCTCCTTCACTAAAATCTGGCCGTTCTCTGGTCTGTCTGTCATAATAAAATTTACTCTTATCCCTTTTTATTTGTAATGTGTCCTGAAATTGTATTATTTTTGGTTGCAAAATAGAAACTGTTGCAGGTAATTTAGTTCGAAGACATCTACTCATAAGTATCTGAGCAGGAGAAACATTCATTCCACTGATAGGTGTATTTCTATGTTCAAGCAATGCTTCATTGATTTTATCCGTTTCAGTGCCAGATTTACGGAGAATACCCTTGGCAATACCCACCATTTTTTCAGCAAATCCATTTGATTTTGGATATCTGGGATTACTGTGGGTGAGTTCAATTCCCCATTTTCGTGAAAATTCATTGAATTTACTACTGGCAAATGGCATGTTATCACAAACAATTTCTTTAGGTATGCCATGATTGGAAAAAGCTGCCTTTAGTTTCGGTATTATTCCATCTGCTGTTTTGTTGGATAACTTTATTATGTCTAACCATTTGGATAAATAGCAACCGATAACGAGAAAACTGTAGCCCCCGAACTCACAAATATCTATCCCGATTTTTTCATAAGGTAAGTTTGGGATTTCATGATGTACCAAAGGCTCCTTTATGTTTCTGGGCCTGTATCTCTCACATATTTTACATCTGGATACCATATCCTCAATATCTTTTGTTATCCCCGGCCAAAATAAAATCTGTCTGGCCCTAGTTTTAGCCTTTTCCATTCCACAATGAGCCCCATGAAGTAATTTTAACATTTCAGCTCTTAAGCTTATTGGTACTATGACTCTGTCATTTAAAAAATACCAGCCCCTCTTCTATATAAATATTATCCCTATACTTAAAATATTCCTGAGCTTCAGTTGGGATATTTTTACTATTGGTGGGCCAACCCTCATCAAACAATTTCAAAACATGTGCAAGACCAACATCAGAAAGTGTTGCCTCCCTAAACTCATTTTTTCTGAACTCGCTAATTTGCAAATGTTTAGTTAAACTATGAACCATTTCCGTCATTTCCACATCATCTTTCATGGGTTTTACAATAAATGATCTGGGCAATAAGTCAGCTACATACATGTACTTACCAGGTAAATATTTAAGATTTAATTGATATTTCAAACAGGCATCCACTGCCAAGTTACATTTTTTTTAGAAGCTCTCTTAAAGGAGCGGATGTTGTGGATGCCTGGGGTTTAAACTGCCTGAGATAATTGATCATACCCAATATCCTTTGAAGCTCAGTTTTATTTGTAGGTTCAGGCATATCAATTATTGCTTGTACATAGTCAGGATCAGGTTTCATACCATTAGAATTAAACAGATACCCTAAATATTTAACTTCAGGTACCTTAAGTTGTATTTTACCTTTATTGAATTTTACATTCAATTCTTTAGCTCTTTTAATAACTTTAGCCAGAATTTCATCGTGTTGTTCTGGAGTATCTGCTGCAATAAGGAGATCATCAAAATAAATTAAAACCCTTTCAATATCCCCAAAATTTGCCTCATTTCTTTTCTGAAATATTTCAGGTGCGCACGATAATCCCATTGGAAGTCGCAAAAATTTATAACATCCAAATGGGGTACTAAAAGTACACAAATCGGTGCTTTCCTCATCTAATTCAATTTGAAAAAACCCATCTTTAAGATCAAGTACTGTAAATAATGTTTTGTTACATAATTTGAAACAAGCTCCTCAACCTTAGGTATTAGAACATGATCTCTAATTATTGCTTTATTTAGATCTTGGGGGTCTAAACAGAGTCTGATTGAGCCATCAGGTTTTTCTACCACAACTAAATTACTCACCCAACCCTGTGGACTATCAACTTTGACAATAATTCCCTGATTTTCTAGCTTTTTTAGTTTTTCTTGTAATTTAGGACGTAAGCTAACTGGGATTCGTCTAGGAGGACGAGCAATAGGTACTGAATTTTTTTCCATTTTAATAGCATACTTCCCTTCAAATTTCCCAACCCCTGTAAATACTTCCATGTTATTCTCAATAAACTTAGTTATATTCATATTTATAGATACATTATTAACACATTTTAAAAGATTTAGTTTAACACATGCTTCTAATCCAAGAATAGGCTTTGCCTTAATATTATCAATAATAACAAAATTCACATTAGCCTGCTTATTATCAACATTACACATTAAATTAATCATACATGTAGGTTTAATTTTAGAGCCACCATAAGCTTCCAATATTATATTAGTATCTTCAAATTTAAATCCATTATTTAAAACAGAAAAAACATGTAAAGGTAAAATACTAATTTGTGCACCAGTATCCAATTTGAAATTAATACTACGACCACATATGTATACATCCTTAGTCCATTCATTTGTTACAGTCACTTTATCTACCTCAAGAACACTTACAGAATCGATAAAAAAATCATTATGGGAATCAGAACTAGAAAAATACTGTTCTTCCGATTTATTTTCACTATAGGTTACATCTTGAATGTAACGCATTCTACACACAGAAGAAAAATGATTAAATTGGTGACATTTAAAACACTGTTTGCCAAAAGCTGGGCATTCTGATCTTTTGTGTTTCTTGTCGCACTTCTTACATAAATAAACAGTATTCTGAATATTTTGTGAAGCACTGTTCAAAGAAAATTGTGATGCATGGTTCTGACTATACTGTTAAGTACTCTCACCTCCAGAGTTCTTGTAGGAAGACAACCGATTTTTTACGTAAGAGGTCGCCTGCTTCTTGGTACAATTTTAGTTTGTACAGCCTGGGCTTGTTTTTTTCCAAGTTCTGCAGCCTTACAGATCTCTGAAGCTCTAGCTAGAGACAAATCTCCACCTTCACGTAATAATCTTTCGTGCAATCCGGTGTCGGCGATTCCGAGAACAATTCTATCTCGAACAACACTGTCAGTTTGCACACCAAACTCACATGACCTCACTAACTTTTTTAAGTCAGTAAAAAATGCGTCAAAACTTTCATGGCTGTCTTGAACGCGGTTATTGAACACAAATCTTTCGACAACAACGTTTGTTTTTGGACTGCACTGTAAAAAAAATTCCGCAACGTTCCTGGGAAAAAATGGGCAGCTGAGTTGCCCATTATTTCCAAGAAACATTTCTTGAAAATGACTAGAACTTTACTGTATATGTTAAAAACTTTCTACAGAAATGCCAGTAAGTTTCCTGCGAAATACCAGGAATATTTCTGTTGACAGCAAAACATTACTGACATTTCACAGCATGCGGGATCCGCAGACGATTTTTACATTTCCAGTTGACAATTTTCGCTTTATTATCATTATTTGTTAGAATGAAAAAATATTTTGAAATTGACATCAAAATTATTATTTATAATTTACACGAAAAAATAAATTTTCAGTTAAAATTCAATAAAGTAAATATATATATGATATATTGTTTCTGAACTTTGCTTAAAATATAAAAATATATAAATGTAAATAATAATTAGAAAAAAAATCTAGGCATAAAATATTTTGGATTTTCGTCAGTAATTATGTTAGTTTACAAGTTAGATGAAATACATATAAATTTTCATGAAAAAAAAAAAAACCTAAACGTAATTGTATATTTTTTCCGAAAATAAAAAAAAATTCAAATTTGCAGCAATTCAAAGTGTCAAATATATATCAAATTTAAATCAAATTGTAATAAAGTGTTAAAATATAAAGTTAATTAAAAAAGGAAAAAAAAAAGTCAAGAGGTAGCATCGAACTCGGGCCGTACGGGTGGCGTGCGAGCTTTCTGCGTCCACACCACGATAGACACGTTGAGAGCTAACTAATGGGTATTTGAAACGTATGCTAAACCTCGGAATCTAATTTCTGAAAATCTAAGGCCCATTTGAAGAAATCCTTTCACAAGAATAATTAGAGATAAGAACTCTAAAACATACTTTAAATTAATCAAAATCGGTGAGAATCATGTTTGATGGTCCCCTGGTTAATGGAGATCCAAATAATAGGTGTATTTTTTTTACACGGTCTGCTCGTTAAACATTCCACAGACAAGTACGAGAGATAATCTCTTAGCGATGTCGCAGAGGTATTGTATTTTCCTCTGAATTGTCTTGACAATAGAGACGTAAAGGATTATGTCGTCTATTGATTTATTTGCATTCCATATTGATTTTTTTACATTCATTTAAGGAATACGTTTTCGACACTCGCGCGCGAGCAACGGATTATAGCAAAAAAATAATAAATGGCGGCCGCAGCGTTTTGCTGTTTCCAACTTTTGTTCAGGAACGTTTCAGATAAGAAAACCAGAATTTCACAGGAAAGAGCTAAATTATTCTGAAAACCTGAGAAAAGGCGAAACGTTCCTGGATTTTACATGGAACGTTACCATTTTCTTTTACAGTGTGAGATGTTTTTCGAAGGCTTCTAAGACTTTGTCATAATTATTTCTGTCATCGTCTGACAGCTCGAAAGTGTTGAAAAGTTCTATAGCTTCTTCACCCACCGCATTCAGTAGTATGGCAACTTTCACGTCAGGATCCTTTTTATCATGACCCGAAGCTTTCATATAAATAATGAAACTTTGTTTAAAGTTTCTCTAGTTCTCAGCCACGTTGCCTTCTAGGCTTAAGCCTACCGGTGGTCAACAATATTCATTTGCCATGCTTTACTTAACTTTTTCAAATATCCACGGTCCGTTGAATTTCGACTACGCCATGTTCTATTTTTTAAATTAATAGTTACTTTATTAAGTATAACATTATTTATTGAATAAGATAAACTTTAACATGCTGCTTAGCTTCAGCTAGCAAATCATAGGATCATACAAACTCAACAACACACAGTGTTGCCATTCCTTCGATCATAATAATATGTTGCCACACAACATTAATAACAATATATAACACAACCAATAAACGGATGTTGTGGAGAACTTTTGTGCGACCTACATAGGAGGATCTATAGAAGTTATACACACCAAGTAATATTTAAAAAATAATTTCATTGAAAACGCACTTCAAGCAATTATTGTTCGTAGGTTTCAATAGTTCAATTATTGCTCATTTTCTTCTACAGCCGAATTCTTTTGTGTGTCCCTGTAAATAAACGATAAGTTCTATGCACACCCTATTCTATAGTAAGAACCTTGCAGTACACTTCAGTGATGCATATCCATTTCAATATGTTTAAAATACCGTAATATCACTGAAATACACGGCGAACGACTTTTCTTTATAGCGCCGTAATGTATCGGAATTCTTTTGTTTGGCCTTCTAAATCAGTGTTTCTCAACCTTTTTTGATTGACGGCACACTAAAAATATCAGGAATTATTTGCGGCCCATCTGAATATAAAAAATGTACATGTTGTATGATACAAAAAAAATTATATATTTATTTACAAAAATTATTTAATATGAGGGCTCAGCGTATTTTCTTGAACAAATTAAATCAAAACGAGGTTCAAAAGTCGCCTGACAAATTCGCATTTCATCGTCAACTTTTAAAAGACTTACTCGTTTTTCGGACTTGATTTCTGTCAATGTTGAAAATCCAAATTCACAGAACCATAAAGATACAAAAAGCAGAAGAATTTTAATACCTTTCAAGCTGATTGCGGAGTACCGTAACTTCCCGCGTATACCCCGCGGCTTACTTAAGTCTTTTTCATACCGGAAATTTTATTTAAAAAATGAAATCAAATAAATGCTAAACAAAAGCAAGTCACATTTTATTTAAATCGAATTATTTGAGCCGAGACGTATACGTTGGAAATTACGGTACACTTTTTTGACAGAAACCGAAACTCATCCAAATTTTTCTCTGAGAATGTTGAACGGTCAAACATATCGTTTCTTAAATCAGTGAGCTATTCCTTTTCTGTTGTCAAATTTGGTGTCTTGCAAATTACAAAAGGGTTCGTTAACCATTCGTGTTAAGCGCATGATAAATAGAAAATGTATCGTTCTTAATATATTTTAATAATAATCATATAATTTTAATTATTTATCAAAAAACCTCGCGGCACATTTGATAATCTCTCATGGCACACAGGTTGAGAAACACTGCTCTAAATGAACCGAAAATGCTACACACTGCATTTTCAATACCGAACATACCATACTAAACCCCAATAACATATATCCATTTCATGGTAATCGGGCTGTATTTATGCGAGTTAACACGGACAAACAGACGGGCAGACAAACCGAATTCATAAACACTTTTCAACTACGTTGGAAAGTGTTAAAAATGAAAAAAAAACATAATGGGAAATGTGTTATCAGTGATATTAAACTAGTCGTAGAAGGCATGATAGAGAAGTTTGCCGAGAAAGTGTCAGTCAAATAAAAACAAAAAGGATTTTTTTTTTACGTTGAAATCTGGATAAGAATAATTTTCACTCAATTTTTGGTAATTAAAACAAAACTGTTTTAGCTGCCAAATAGTTACATAAAGTTGAAGATAAAAAGACTCCTTCAGAAACGCTCAGAAACTCACTGCATCTGTTTTGCACTTTCTCAATCGCTACTGCTAAAATATAATTTAATATTATTAAACAAGATAAATAGTTAGATTAATTTTTAACACATTTATCCAATTGGTAAATAAATCTTATCAGTTATAAATTTCCAAATTGGTGAAAAAGTCCGGGCCGTGATTCGCACCAGGGACGGCTTTGCTGAAGCCGCCAATGCTCTAGTAACTGAGCCATCCCGGACGAATCTGGAGGACTCATGCACCCAGCTAACCTTTAACGATCACAGCATCTGGTCTGATATCTGAATCAGATCAACAAAATAAATCGTAGGTTTTTTATGGAACTGCAGTAAACGATGGATGCATAATTATATAATAATATTAATAAAATACTAATATATGCATGCAGCGTTTACTGCAGTACCAGATGTTGTGATCGTTAAAGTTTAGCTAGGTAAATTCGTCCGGGATGGCTCAATTGATAGAACATTGGCGAGTTCAGCCAAGACATCCTAGTTCGAATCCTGGCCCGGACTTTTTTCACCCATTTGGAAATTTACAACTGATAAGGTAAATAGTATTTAAAAGAAAAGAAAAAACTTTTTAATATCTACTAATAAGCATTCAGGATGAATTTAATTGGGTTTTTTTTTTCGAATCATTACTCATAAAATACCAACTAAATCCATCCTTAAATGCTTATTCGTGGATCTTAATTTTTTTTTCTTTTTTTTAGGAAGTAGGATGTTTAACGTGTAAGTTTCGAAAAAAATTAAAAGATTGTGTACAGTTATTTTATCAGGGAAAGGAAAATATTAAAAGATTGAATATTAAAATTATAACAGAGAAAATTTTACAGCAACTTAAATGAAATACCATTTGCTTATTGATAAATAAATAAAATATGCATGTATTTCAGACATACATTTTTTAAATACAGAATATGTATATTTCAGTACTATTAAAATATTCATCTGGAGGTTATCTTAAGTTTTAAAATGCAATTTAAAATACTGATAGAAAGGCACGGTAAAGTAACATTCTGAACTTTACAAAAACTTAAATCTAATCAAAATAAGAAATTAAATATATTTAGAAATAAATTTTACTTCGTTAGGTTGCTGCGTAGAAATGTTTTAGGGAGAAAATTAAAAGTAAACATAAGCTACGAGGTAAACAAATGTACAAAATATAACATTCAATAGAATGCACAATTTAAAGCTTTTGATTCTATGACGAAAGAAAAAATAAACTGTAAACTGCATATTCGGCCTATAAAATAAGTAGATTATAGCTTAAGATAAGCAATGAAATAAATTTACTTCTGAAAACATGAAACTGTATATCAATTTATAGTTAGGCTTAAACACCCATAGCAAGCTCTAGCACATCGATGACAGAACAAAAGATAGTAATAAATTTAACTAATAAAAAATTAGCCAAATCCTTAAAATAATATGTCTAAATGATCAGAAAACTTTACAGATTATAAATAAAAACAATACATACCCATTAGAAACCTGTAATGTACTTTAAAAAGTCATCTTTTAAAGACGTTATGCACTTTCGTAACACTTTACTACGGAGAAGTTAAGTTTAGATGATCCGGTCCGTTTGACGTCATTAAAGTTATGAACTGGCCTTGTCTATCGTTGGTCACGGATGATTAGAGAATCATTTATTAATTTGATACCGGGTGTCCCAAAAATGACTGATGGAATTTAAAATTCCACAACTTGCAAACAGTGAGATATATTAAAAAAATTCTTGCAGGAGTGTTATGTAAGGTGCCAGGAGTTTTTATGTTGAGATTCTCAGTTTTAGTTACAAATAGCATCGATAGATGGCGCTGCAAGCAATAACCGCTAAATCCAGGCACGATTTTTCGGCCTCTCCCTTCTTCCATGTGAAAAAAGGAGATTAAAATGTATTGAATGGATCCGGATGTACCAAAAATAGGGTCTGGACTAAGCGTTTTTTGCTCTCAGCGCCATCTATTGTTTGAAATTCGAATTAAAATCAAGAATAACAGTACAAAAACTCCTGACATCATACATAACCCTCCTGTAAGAATTTTTTTAATATCTGTCACCGTTTGGAGGTTATTGAATTTTAAAATCCACCAGTCATTCACCCTGAAAGTATAGCTTATCAAATAGTATATCTTAGAGAAGCATAAATTAGGATAATAATAAATTAGAACACTAATATCTAACATTGACAACGCGGACTATTTTTGTACCTTTGCCTAGCTTTCTCTTTGCTTCATTTGCCTTGCTAGCTTCTGACCGCCGACTCAGAACTCCTGTTATATATGGAGCTCAGTAAGCTAATGTTAAACACACTTTACGCAGGCATTCAGATCACTGGTGTAGTTATAAGAAAAACAGAGGGTATACGTTCTAAGCAGAGGGTATACGCTCAAGACAGAGGGTATACCCTAGTGTATATACACTATATTGCCATTAATGACCGGCAACTTTCTATTTTACACATTTTGTCGAATATATAGAAATATACTTGACAGATTCTTCTGGAATTTCAGGATTGAAAAGAACAGGTATGACCTCATATTTAGCAATATCGATTTGATAAGGAGGGCAATTAGGGGGCCAACAAAAATCAAAGAAAAAAAATAATAAATTGTAAAATAAAATGCACGAAATGATCTATTGCTACTGAATATAAATAAACAGACATTCTGCAATATGTGTATTATTTTGTGTAAGAATAGCATGTATATTAATAGAGATATAGCGATTTATTAAAAAAAATAAGAAATTCTCGCATGTTTTTTGCTTATAACATGCAGGGTTTTCAATCAAATTTAACTCCGGTTTCAGAAAAATTGACAAAACATAGTAGAAACAATATAGTGCAATTGGAATATAAATATATTAAATATTTTAGGAAATATGAGCAGTTGTATGAAATAATTTTTATCTGCGCATGCGCGAACGATAACAAGGATCATTTTACATAATTTAATAGTCAACTCTATGGAGCAACTTATTAAAAAAATCTTGTCAAATATCGTAAAAATTCAGAAAGTTATCGGCGTTAGAGTGAGCAAATTTTTAGTTGTTCTCTAAAAGCAGCTGAATGATAAGGGATTTTCTACAAATTGTCATTTTTAATTTTAATTTTTTTTTTCATTTTTTATTGATGCTTTAGTTCTTCTTGGATATCCACCAGAACGACCCTACACCATGATCAAAAGAAGTATCAAAATCGAAGCATTTTTTCCAAATCTACTCATTGATACTCGCTAAATGCTAACTTTTTTCTGAAAGTCAGTTAATAAAAAATGACAATTTGTGTAAAACCCCTTATAGTCCAAGAGCCGACAGCCCAAAAACCTATGTTATCAAGCACAAGAAAAAAACCTTTATTTTATGGAAGAGTAGAAGTAGGGGAATCTAATGATCCATATCTGCCGGAAGTGAAGTGGTGCTTAAGCCAAAAATTAATACCACCAGTGGTTGACTCGTAGGTTTATCATTGTGTTTGTCCTACAAACAAAGGTATGAAAACATGGAAGACTGGGAGCAGGAAAACACAATGATAAACCTACGAGTCAACCACTGGTGGTATTAATTTTTGGCTTAAGCACCACTTCACTTCCGGCAGATATGGATCATCAGATTCCCCTAATTCTACTCTCCCATAAAATAAAGGTTTTTTTCTTGTGCTTGATAACATAGGTTTTTATGCTGTCGGCTCTTGGACTATTATCATTCAGCTGCTTTTAGAGAACAACTAAAAATTTGCTCACTTTAATGCCGATATCTTTCTGAATTTTTACGATATTTGACTAGATTTTTTAATAAGTTTCTTCATAGAGTTGACTATTAAATTATGTAAAATGATCCTCGTTATCGTTCGCGCATGCGCAGATAAAAATTATCTCATACAACTGCTCATATTTCCTAAAATATTTAATCTATTTATATTCCAATTGCACTATATTGTTTCTACTACATTTGTCAATTTTTCTGAAACCGGCGTTAAATTTGGTTGAAAACCCTGTATCTTATAAGCAAAAAACCTGCAAGAATTTTTTAATTTTTTAAAATAAATCGCTATATCTCTATTAATATACGTGCTATTTTTACAAAAAAGAATACACATATTGCACAATGTCTGTTTATTTATATTCGGTAGCGGTAGAACATTTCGTGCATTTTATTTTACAGGATAATCCCAAGTATTATTTTTTTTCTTTGATTTTTTGTTGCCCCCATAATTGCCCCCCTTAACAAATCGGCATTGCTAAATATGAGGTCATACCTGTTCTTTTTAATCCTGAACTTCTAGAAGATCTGTCAAGTATATTTCTAAATATTCGACAAAATGTCTAAAATTGAAAGTAACTGGTCATTAATGGCCATATAGTGTATACTATAGCTTTCTTGAGAAACAGAGGGTATACGGTGTTCCTTAAAAAAATCCAGAGAGTATACGGCGTATACCCCCGTATACCCTCCACTACATCCCTAATTCAGATGTCCATTTACGATCCTATAGCCAGATCCTGATTACCAACGGGAAATTTCAACCAGTAAAAAGGAATATTTTTTACCTTATTCATGATAGTAAATTTGCATGAATAGGACGATTAAATAAGGCGAAGATTTCTATTAAAATAGAGAATATTCCATCTACGTTTTGATCACGTGGCCAAGTTAAAAACTTCTAGCGTAAAGAAGGGAAGACTCAGTAGACGTAATGAAAAACCCTCGCCAGCCAGTGAAACAGTTCATGCGGAAGACAGCAGTAGCCTCCCTTCTTATCAGTTAGAAGTTCTTTGGGTAAATTACCGGTATCATGTGACTTTTTTCAGTCTCGAACCCAAATTTGGAATAAAGTCCATTTACCGCTGTAAATCTGCCCCGTTGGTAATCAGGCTCTACCTATAGCTTGTCAGAAGTCCTTATTTCCGCCTAAAATCTCAAAATGGAGGATATTCCAAATATGGGTTCGAGGCTGAAAAAAGTCACTTGATACCGGTAATTTACCAAAGGAACTTCTAACTGATAAGAAGGGAAGATACTACTGCTTTGCCTCATGAACCGTTTCATTGGCTAGTGGGGATTTATATTACACGTCTACGGAGCCTTCTCTTCTTTACGTTAGAAGTTTTTACCTTGACAACGTGATCAAAATGGAGATGGAATATCCTCCATTGCTAATAAGATGTCCGAAAAGAAATCCTTAAATAAAGATTTTAGTGTCAAAAGCTTCCCGATTCAGGACAGCAAAAAGGCTGTCCTAAACTAAGAATCTGTAGTATTTGACGCCAATGTTTTCATCGCGCATTTTTAAATGATTGATATTTTGACTTGGAGATTTCATAGAAGTATAATAATGATATTATTAGTAATAAACTAAACTATAAATTATTTTGAGTAAGTTATTTTTCTCTTGCAATCGTTTAAGAATATCGAAAGTTGTTTGGCATCACCGCGAATTATTCAAGATGGGTATTATCGTCATTTATATTATTATTTAATTACTTTATGCATAGCTGCCAACTCTTACGCTTTTTTGTGCAACAAAAATTTAATAGTAAATTTTACCTTCGTAAATCGTCGTAATCTGTCGATTAAAAAAGTGGCACAAAAAAAAACGCAAGATGTCGGCAGCTGCGAATTATGAGGTATTTTTAACTTACATGTAGGCAAAAATTAATATTTTATTGTCTGCTTATTCTCAACTTAAATAAAGTATCTTAGAGCTTGTTCAGCAACCACGACCAGGTCGACCGGAAGCGAAGGAGACCGGGTCATATGGAGTGTAATGACCTCAAATGATCACAAAATGGCGTTATTTCCTTGGGACCACCTTCACTCACGAGGAAAAAAGGCAGAACCTACGTTTTCATTCCTACGTATTTGTTGGAAACAAACGGTTGCCATATTTCATTTTAAATGTAAATCTTTGAAAAGGTTGTCATTGCATGTAAAGTATTAAAACACTTTTAGCTCTGAGAATAAGTATAATATAAAGCTATGAAAAAAAATAGAAAATACAATTTAGAGACCGTTTATTTGGAGTCCCTAAGACATCGCACTGAAACAGAGAGGTGAAACACTAGAGAACTAGAGAGGTAGTTCTAGTTGCCCTGATCGGACCCACCGCGGTAGCCTGTCTTTTTCGTTAGTCTCGCTAGAAATCAACTTGACAACCTCGCGAGCATTTTGTTTGCCCATCGGTTTTCTCTAATTTGATTAATTGGCGATAATAACCGCTAAAAAAACAGTGATTTTAATTTAAGTAATTGGACGATTGCACCATGAACTATATAAAATCACTGTATTTAAAATAAAATACACTTTAATAATGGTACACACATTAAAATTTTTACAATAAAAACAACGTTTCGTTCTGCTTCTGCAGACGTCTTCAGGTTGACACACAAGTCTAAAATCTTTCAAGAATGGATAGTCACAGTCGACCTTGTCTAGAGGGCGCACCAAACGTCTCAAAGTTGCCAAGGCAACAAAAAGGAGAAAAAACCAAATCAGCTATGGAAGAGGGGGGCGGATGGAACTGACTCTAAACCAGGTTATAATATATTGTGCCAAATTTTATGAATGTTATAGGATAAATTATCATTACATGCGTGCTGTCCAAGCTTAATAATCCTAATGGATTCTAAAATTTTGTTTAAGTATGGATTCTTGCATGGAATAATGATTTTTGCTTCTTCAAAGATAACTTTGCTTCCCGCATTATCAAAACAAAATCTTGAGAGAGCTGTATTAAGTTTCGATTGTGAAATATCCCGCTTGTGCTCTTTTAACCTTTCTGAGAGTTTTCTCTTAGTTTCGCCTATATACACTAATCTTTCATTATTTGGGAGGGTAATCGGGTTGGGTTGGGTTGATTTTTGACGGCCAATTATCTACACGAGGGATATAGGCCCGGGGGGAGTGCCCTCCGTGGGGGTCTTTCTAAGGGAACCTAATCCGTATTAACGCATGGAAGATCCACGGCTCGAAGAAAACCACGAAAACTCCGAACGATTAGGCCGACGAGCGCGAATGGGATCGAACCCAGCACCTCCCGTCTACAAGCTTCGAGAGCAGAACCTCTCGGCCACTGGGAGGGTAATCGGAATTTCACGCTTATGTTTAGCACGGTATTGTTAAATTCGTCCTGTCTGGGGTATGCCAAAGCATAGAAGAATCTAAGGATGATATGGCATAAGGATCCTGATAAAGCGGATTTTTTTTTCCGATTCCGTTTTCAAGATTTTAATGAATCAATGTTTGACAAAGCAATTTGTGTAGTTCAGTATTACATATTTTAAATTTAAAAATAAGTCGACTAATTGAAAATTAGTAAAATTCTCTTTGTAAATATATTTTGCGAAGGAGGGGGGGGGGCGCTAAAATCATGTTTGCCCCGGGTGCAAAAAGGGCTAGTTTCAACAATTTTGCCACTTTAGCATTAGTTAAAGGGACAATTTTCCTGTACCGAAGGCTGCGATCAGCGCCTCTATAGGCCGTTACGTCCCAATAGCCTCGAACAGAAATGAAGAATAGGGTCCATGCTTGAAACTCTTAAAAATTTCACTCCAAAATATGCAAAACTTATTTATTTACGTTGAATTGAAAAAGTGCTATTATGAGCAAAATTGAGTCCTGAAAAGTACTAAACCCCTTTAAAACAGCGATTAATTGATTCGGGATTATACATTTTACTATAATTCAATGTGTTTAATCAAGCTTTTCAGACAGCGAGTAGTTTAAATTATTTTGTCATCAGACGGACTAGTCAAATACTCGAATTAGACCTTTTCACATGTGACGTCAGTCCTATTTTTTCTTTGAAAACTGACTCCAAACAAACGGTTGCTACTTTGTGCTCTGATTTTGTTTGTATGTTGTAGTTATAATTTATAGCTGTATCTCACAGCTAAGTGCTTTAATACTCTATAGGCATTAGTAACATTTTCTACGATTAATATTAAACAAAAAACATAACAACCGTTTGTTTGGAGTCAGTTTACAAGCAAAACGTCATGACTAACGTCACGACTGGAAGCATTTATTTAAATCATAGAAAATGTCACCCGTATTTATAATATTTCTCTGTGAAATATAGTTGTAATACACAGGCGAAATATAGAAATTGTTATAAAAAAATAAAATACTCCTATTGATTTGAACGGAAATATTGTTCCAATTCGAGACATTACTAGTTAAGGTTTAAAGACTCCCATTTCTAATTAAAAATTAAACTTTATTCGATGTCAAAAGTCCCACCCTGCCTTTAATACTTTGGATTTGTTGATAAAACAAAATTAATAATCACACATAAAAAATATTATTTCACTAGCTAACTTGCCCGGCGTTGCCCGGGTACGTCAAAAAAAAGCACGAATTGCGAAAAAGCTCTGAAAATCACAATAAGATATCGCGAAAAAATTTTAAATCGCTGCACAAATTTCGAAAAAAAAATGATACATTTTGTTCGGAAATTGAAAGTTGATTCCTTTCACAGAAAATGGTAGGAGTTCGCTAAAATACACTAAAAATCACATGCAAAATTCCCGAATAATTCGAAAATTGCTATACGAAATTCGAATAAACTTTATTGAAATGAGGGCAGAAATTACTTTAGTATTATAGTTCAAAAATGGAATGTCAAAAAATTGCAGCAGATCGCGAACAAACGTAAAAATCGAATTAAAAATCACAAAAAGTTCAAAAATCACGAAAGTCAAAATTTACTGTAATTGGATAAAAGTTTCAAATCTAATTCCTTTGACCTGCGGGCTCTCTTAAAATTTTTGTTTGGGAAAGCATGCTAAGCATTGTTTGGTGTTACTTTTATTCATAATTTAATTTACTTGGATTCCCTTAAATATAATTAATATAATACCGTAAGTTAATATTAGTTTTTTTTTTTGTATTAAAATATCTCAATTTGTTGATTATCTGTACGCAAGTAATCCTTATTGGTTTACAATTGAAGTCTATGGGAATTTGGCGAAATATTAGAGATATCGCCAAGTTGGCGACAAACTTGGCGGCATTTGGCGACAGAACTCTGTCACATCTACGGTAACCCCCTTGTAGGTATGAAGATGCATTAACTGCTGTTCAATAATCACATAAAAAATTCGCTAAAAATTCAAAAATCGCTGTAAGAACTCCGAATAAACTTTTTTGAAAAGAAAACAAAATTTACTATATTGGATTAAAAGAAAGAAACAGTATTCTTTTCTCTAATGTGGAAAAATCGCCTCAAAACTTAAAAAAGCGCTAAAAATCGCATAAAAAATTAAATTTAAAAAATCTAATCAAAAAATCGAAAATCGGACTTCGAGGTGCAAAACTTCATATACAGACGTACCTTTTCCCCCAAATTTTGTAGCTCTACGTGCAGCGGTCTTTTCAAAACACCGTCGACATACTCACACACAAACTGCTTTCCTTATTATAGATTTTTTTTCTAGATCCTGAGAAAACAAAATAATTTCCTAAAACACATACCCGACATTTGAACATTAATAGCAGGATAGTTTTTCAATGGAATGAAATATAGCCAGGCATCCATGAACAATTTCTAAAGATATTTGATTTTTCATTATTAAATTACCAGTTTAATTCAAAATATTAACTATCTAAATTTCAAACTTTTTTAAATTATTTATATCTGTTTCTTCTCTGTTTACATATTGTTAGTTAAAAGATATCACTAAATTTAAGCAATATATTAATAATTTGCACTGCAGCAAAGAGGGAGGAGGGGGTATTTTAGAGTTAAAACCACTCCCAGAGCATTTAAAAACTAATAAGATATATACAGAACTCCTTCTGTTAAGATAAATATATGATGTGTAAAAAATACTTAATGTATTTTCAAAACATTACCTTATATTTAAATATAAAATAAATGAACCTGTTTATTTCATAAGGAACAATGATTCGAAATCCCTCCCAGATGTGGATTGTGGCTGCTCACCGTGCATGTAAATTAATTATAAGATTAATCTCAATAAAAGCACGCATGTGCATGCATATTACCTAAATTTAAAAACTTTCAGGAAAAATACAGAATATTATATACTATTGATCATTTTATTAACCTTTAACTGATGTTATCGGTCTCTCAGACCGCGGCTTTTTGCAATTTTTATAGTTTAACTTGCATTTTTCAGTTTAACTACAAACACTATCGAAATTTTGTTCCGTTTGGAACTTAAGTACTATCACCAGAGACTTTTGAATGGGTGAATTTTAATTATAACAGTCCTGTGCAAAAAGTTTAGTACAAAAACACCATCCTATGAGTTAATTGTGCCTTTTATTCATCTTTCGTTGCAGCGATCTCACAGACCGCTTCACACTAGTTACGTGACAATTTCTGTGACATCAGTTAAAGTTTAAGTAAAAATTTCAATAACTACTCACTTGTCTTGTTTTGTATGTAATTTGATAAAAAAAAAATTGTGTTCTTGATATAAGCTAAGGAAACATTTCACCATACTAGGGGTCCAGCGGACATTTTGCTTGTTTTTCAGCTTTGATCAGGCGAAATGAGATCACGTGATAAATGTTTTGGGATTTTGTGTGATTGAAAAAAAACATACATTCCTATTCCAAAAACCAATTTTTTTGGAGAATAAAGACGTATAGTCGCTAGCTTCATTTATTCTGAGCTATAGAAACAGGTAATTAATTCAAATAATTATTTAATTTCAAATTTCCGTGCTTTGTAGGAGACCCACTCCATACAGAATATCTTCTTTCGCCCGGGCGCGCCGGTTCGCGTCTGTGAACAAGCTCTGCGAACAACTATTTGTTTAAATTAATGCTGAGTGGTCAAGGCATCACACCGCTAATCGCTTGCGAATGTAGGTGGGTGCGGGTTCGTATCCTGCTGGCTCCGTTGCACACTCTTTTTGGAGCTCCCGCCTGTATTTCTCTGTGTTGTAAATTTCCTTGTGTGTGCTATCTCGTCCCTATATCTATTGATGATATTTATAAGCGGGCGCTTGACGCCAAGCACACAGGTCAGATGTATGTTAATAAAATGTCAAAAATGTTAAATTACTATGCTTATTATGTCAATGTTTTTGAATTATTCTGGCCAGCGATTACAATAGCCGATGGATATAAATATCTATAATGAAAAGTTCACTGATCCGTCTAAAATTACATGGAAGACTTCAGTTATATTTTTAAAGGTAAGATCGATTATTTTAGCTTTTATAAGGATATCAGAGTAAACTATATTAAATTTTTAGCATATTGATTTTGTCCTGTGTTTATTTTCTTTGAATTTCTGTAGCGAAGGTACAGCGTCCAGAATATATAGTGTGGAAACCGGCTATTCCAGTAATACTTAAAAAACTGCTAAAATATTGGATCCCTTAAATGTTACACTATATACCCAAAGAGTCGATCGCAGCGACATCTTCAGGATATTTTCGAAAACTGCAAGACGATTTGGTTTAGACCATAGACTTCTAATAAAACTGGACGCAGAAATGGCAACCTTTTCTTGAGGCACATATCATGCTCCCCACCATCACGTGATGGTGGGGAGAATTCGCGCCAAACCGGTTTTTCCCGCATCCCACCAAGACCTATTTCGTCTGCGTTCGTTTTGGAGCGTTTCTTTTATCACGAGAATGAAAATGGAAAATTGCCAAGAAAGGGATCCCCGCCAAAAAATGACCCCTTTTGGCGATGAAATCTCCGACAAGAGTGCACCAGGGTTCGACGGATGAGAACAATGGGATTCGCTCTCTATTCAAGTCTTCCTCTAAGGTTTAGACGCAATAATAATACGATTTTTACGTTGAAATTTGAAAATATACCGTAGATGTCGCTGCGATCGGCTCTTTGGATTTGAGCATCATTGCACAATTAAGGGATACAAACTTTTAGCGCTCTTTGGATAGCAGATTTCCACACTATTTATTCTAGGCGCTATAGCCGCGTCTCGTACTGAAAACTGCTGATTGAACTGCTATCGATCAGAGTCAAATAAGGCGAATACAGGAGAGAAGGAAAGAACTCGTTTTTCCGATTCGAGGCTTTCCACAGTGGAAGATTGATATAGCTACTCCTCTCTTTTCATAGCACCATGACATAATCTCACTCAGTATAGAGTGGCAACATAAAGGAAATTAAGTGGTCGAGACTATATAGAATAAAATCAAATAGCCAAGCATCTTGGCGAGGGAGCGCCACCAACGACATACAGTCCAAGAGCCGACAACACAAAAACCTATGTTATCAAGCACAAGAAAAAAACTTTTATTTTATGGGAGAGTAGGAGTAGGGGAATCTAATGATCCATGTCTGCCGGAAGTGAAGTGGTGCATAAGCCGAAAATTAATACCATCACTGGTTGACTCGTAGGTTTATCATTATGTTTTCCTGCTCCCAGTCCTCCATGTTTTCCTACCTTTGTTTGTAGGAGAAACACAATGACCAACCTATGCGTCAACCACTGGTGTTATTAATTATTGGCTTATGCATCACTTCACTTCCGGCAGACATGGATCATAAGATTCCCCTACTTCTACTCTCCCATAAAATAAAAGTTTTTTTCTTGTGCTTGATAACATAGGTTTTTATGCTGTTGACTCTTGGACTAATACAAGGCGAGTTCATCACTTTTAAAACGTCCCATGGAGTGGATCATCATTACACTGCGATTGTCAACACTGACATCAAACGATATGCGCGCTGTTTTGTACCAATCACCGTGTAAAGATGATCCAATCCGAGTGACGTTTAAACGTCATGAACTGGCCTTGTATTGCGACAAACGACATAGAAGTCCAGTTTATGGCGCGGTAGAAGTGATGCGACATACGGAGTATATCATTTGATTTGTTGAGATGATTCTCGACAAAAGCGAATTGCCAAGCATCTTGTCGACCCTACATTATCGCAAAGTCAGTGCTTGTTAACTTTTCTCACTCGCATAATCTAAATCGTCAATGGAGGATATTCCAAATATGGGTTCGAGGCTGAAAAAAGTCACGGGATACCGGTATTATATATCCTCCATTTCTATTAAAATGGAGGATATTCTATCTACGTTTTGATCACGTGGTCAAGTTAAAAACTTCTAGCGTAAAGAAGGGAAGGCTCCGTAGATGTAATGAAAAACACTCGCCAGCCAATGAAACAGTTCATGCGGAAAGCAGCAGTAGCCTCCCTTCTTATCAGTTAGAAGTTCTTTGGGTAAATTACCGGTATCACGTGACTTTTTTCAGTCTCGAACCCAGATTTGGAATAAATTCCATTTACCGCTGTAAATCTGCCTCGTTGGTAATCAGGCTCTACCTATAGCTTGTCAGAAGTCCTTATTTCCGCCTAAAATTTCAAAATGGAGGCTATTCCAAATATGGGTTCGAGGCTGAAAAAAGTCATTTGATACCGGTAATTTACCCAAGGAACTTCTAACTGATAAGAAGGGAAGATACTACTGCTTTGCCTCATGAACCGTTTCATTGGCTAGCGGGGATTTACATTACACGTCTACGAAGCCTTCTCTTCTTTACGCTAGAAGTTTTTACCTTGACAACGTGATCAAAACGGAGATGGAATATCCTCCATTTCTGGAATGGACTATATTCTAAATCTGGGTTCGAGGCTGATAAAAGTCACGTGATACCGGTAATTTACCCCAAAAATTTCTAACTGATAAGAAGGGAGGCTACTACTGCTTTCCTCATGAACTGTTTTACTGGCTGGCGGGGATTTACATTACGTCTACGGAGCCTTCCCTTCTTTACGCTAGAAGTTTTTACCTTGACCACATGATCATAACGTAGATGAAATATCCTCCATAGAACTTGCCTAGGTTTGCCATAGTTTGGACAAACACGTCTGTCTAAGCAGAGTCTGCGCCTGAGCTTCGCATGTCGCGCTATACCGAGGCCATTGAACTATTAATAAAGAGGAACTGGCATATTCTCAAAATAGTGAAGCTTTAACTGTAACCGCTTTCTTAAGGGGTTATTACCTCCGATGAAAACTTCCACCAGTAAATTTACATAGACCTTTTCTTGGTATTTAAAGGCCTTATTAACGCAAAATTTCAGTCATAAATAATTGAAGAAACAGCTTTCAATTTTTACTGGTGTGAGTTTACTTTTCCGGTGTCAGACCCTTTCCAGATAGCATTTTTAATTTGCAGAAAATTTGCAGCAATCTTGCACTGAAAACCTGCAAAGTTGCAGCAAGCTCAGCATGACAAGACTGAAAGTTCATAACACGACTGCAGCAAGATAACGCAAACGCCGAAGTCACCACACTTTGAACTTGCAGCTAACTTGTCGTGCAAGTTAAATTCAAGCTGTATCAAATTTAGGGGAGACTAGGGAGGGTTGACTCACTTTTTACAAAATAATTTTTTATTTTTTAAATGTTGAACGTATGATAAAATTTTATATATCATTTTATTTGTTATACAATCAGTTATCAAAATAAAATTGCTACATAAGTGTAACATAAAAGAAATTTGAAAAATGATTGATTTTAATCATGAAAAAATAATGGGTCAATGCTCCCCATATATGGGAGGTTTGACCCACTATATGGGAGGCTTGACCCACTTTGTTTTATATTACACTATTTGCGAAGAGAAATAAAATCAGTTTTAGAAAAGGAAAATAACTTTATTCTACATGTTTTAATTATTATAAAAAAATATTTTTTTTAAAATATGAGGCTTAAACAAACCTGATTAGACGCAATCGCAAGTCAGAGGAGAAAAATTTTGTTTTAAACAGGGTTTTGTCAGAGCAGGTATAATTGTTCAGCAAGGAATATGAAATTTAAACAAGGCAGTATTCTGTTAGAGACAGGTTCAGTCTTCATAGTGTTTCATGTTATTATGTCCGGATTTAGGAGCCACTGTCCCGCCTTTTTTTATCTCCTTGTTCCATTTTTGTGACACTCGATCTGACAACTCTAGTTGTCACATAGTTTGGCTTAATATCACTGTATTCACCCTGGTGAAATTTTTCTACATACCTTCCTAAAGTTTTTCGATCGATGCTGTGTTCTTTTGCAACCGCATAAGCACTTAACTTATCATTAACATGATTTAAACCTTTAAGAGGCAAAGTACTTTCAGTTCTAAAATGTTGAGATAAATGACTGGCACCGGAATTTATGAACAAATTTATTTGGAAATAAGAAAAAGGCTATATTTCACATACATAATAAATGGAAAAGACTTTAGCAAAATTCTGGTGCCATTGTGATGTTTCGGAATTAAAATTAAGTTGTTTTATAAATATACAACCGCCCCTCAAAGGGTTAAGACTGTTGCTTCCATCCTTTCTAGTCCTTATTTTAGTCTTTCCCACTGTTTCTATTTATCTATTGTAAGCAATATCTAAATGGAAATAAGTTCCTATCAACTTTCCCATTTTCTAGCAATTTTTCACATTTTTCTATAGTCAGTTTTAAACATTTTCTTTTCCATCATACCATTTTACTGAAGCTTTACAGAATAAATTTACATTCATTTATACATATACCATTCACTTTTCATTATGCACAGTGTATAATAAAATATTTCCAAAACCACTTAATTAAGGAAGCCTTGAGCATCTGGTCAACCCTCCCTCGCACTGACTGAGTCAAGCCTCCCTACATAGACCTTTTCTAAGCAATACCACATTGTTATATTAAGTCTAACTTACTGTGCAATCTTTATGCCTGGAATGAAAGCTCGATATTTCTGCATTACTTAAAACCCACTTACTTAAATTTCTATGATATATTTTATCTGAAAAAAGCTTACAAAATATTTCTAAAAAACACAACTTTTAGGTTGAAAATGCTTCACAATTGATTTTTCCACACCTGTTTCGATTAGCTGTGTGAAACAAGGATTGTTGTTTGAGCATTCCAGTAGCTTTGGTTGGCACCTATTGATAAAACTCTGAAATTCTTTTAAATATGAAAATTAATGGGTGGGTCAAGCCTCCCGTATGGCCAACCGTCCCTAGTCTCCCCTATTGCAAATTAACGGCAAACAAGTAATCAAAAATACTGCAAACTTTACAACTGTTATGGCGTTATTACACGAGGACTCAAAGACGCTTGGAATCCCAGGCGTCTAGCGACAACAGCCGCCTCACGGTCCGTCTTTTCCTAGCATTTCATTGGCTGTTTCGGAAAAGGCTTTTCTATTATCAGATTTCCAAGCATATGATTGGCTGTTACTGGCGACTCGCCTCGTTTCGGGCGTCAAAGATGCTCCGACAGAAAAAAGACGCTCGCGCTCCAAGCGACTCCCCTGGAGCCATAGGAATACATGGAGACGCCTGGAATCTGAAGCGTCTTTGACCCCTCGTGTAATAACACCATTACACTATAAGTTTAACCCCTTCGGAGGGGTCCATATACCTGATCAGGTCTATTGATGCGAACACATGGTCAGAAGGTGCATGCATCCTTTTCATCGCCATAAACTAGTTAAGGTAATATTGTGCTTTCCAATACGAGCCTTTTTTTGGTATTTGATAACTATAGAGTTTAGAAAAAGCGGTGCCAACCGAATAAAATTTCGGCAATTTCTGCGTATGTGCCGATTGTCTATTCTCTCAACAGAGGGATTTTTTACTTTCGTCACTTTCGTGAATTAAAGACAGTCTTGCCATCAGTTTCACAACAAACTACTCATGCAAATGGGGGATAGTATATTAATCCAAGAGCCGGCAGCACAAAAACCTATGTTATCAAGTACAAGAAAAAACTTTATTTTATGGGAGAGTAGAAGTAGGGGAATCTAATGATCCATGTCTGCTGGAATTGAAGTGGTGCATAAGCCAAAAGTTAATACCACCAGTGGTTGACTCGTAGGTTTATCATTGTGTTTTCCTGCTCTGCTCCCAGTCCTCCATGTTTACATATCTTTGTTTGTAGGACAACCACAATGATAAACCTACGAGTCAACCACTAGTGGTATAAATTTTTGGCTTATGCGCCAATTCACTTCCGGCAGACATGGATCATTAGATTCCCCTACTTCTACTCTTCCGTAAAATAAAGGTTTTTTTCTTGTGCTTGATAATATAGGTTTTTGTGCTGTCGGCTCTTGGACTTACCTTGCGGGAAAATTGCTGCGAATTTCTCAATTCAAATTTGTCACGGCAAGATAATGTAAAAAAAAATCAAATTTGCTGCTAATGTTCATGCTATCTGGGTTCGTTTCCGCCATATTGTGACAACCGGTGAAACAATCTTAATGTTTTACCAGTCAAAATGACACCAGTAAAAACAAATAGACGGGTTGCACATGACGTCACATGTCTGAAATCGCTTCCTATGGCGCCCAAATATAAGGCGAATTTGATGCTCTCCATTTGATTTTTTAGACTTATTTGCACTATAATATTTAAAATAAAGAAGCTCTAAATCAAAGACAAAGATAACACGTGCTTTTAACGGCAAACGGGGAGTTCTGTGCTCCACGTGTGTGCTCCAGAAACTATAGTATCAGTCGTTGCTAATAGCAACGTGACGTCAATGCAAGGGGTCTATAGAAGTTTTTACCATATTTGTGAGAAAATATTTCCATTAATTAAAACGCTTAAATAATGCAAAATTTTCTATTCAAATTTACTGGTGAAAAGTTTGCCCCAGCGGTATTCAGAAACTGTAGATCCGATTTGGAAAAAGCAGCCGCCAAAGACTTTTAAGATACATGGACCTGCAATTCCCATTCAAAAGTATGCGAAATCATGGCAGCCATCTCAAGTAAATTGAAACACCTGAACCGCGAGGTTTGTATGTCAGCTGTGGTTATTTACCATTAAGTGCTATTGTTAGAATGAGCTTAAAAATTAATTTTTATCAATATATATGAAGTTTATGGCATATGTTTTTACATGAACCTATTTTTTATATCTAAATATGCGTTATAAATATTGAATTTTCAGTAATAAAGTTAAATAACACGATTTATTAATAATTTTATGGATGGCATGTTTGAAAAAGAGTATCTAATTTTAACATGCCTTATAAACCTAAATAAAGGCAAAATTTATACGGAAACATATTGTTAAAGATTATAATTCCACTTTTTTTTAAGTTTGACTTACAACAGTAACTGGTAAGGAAGTTTAAAGGTAGCAACTGTAACATAATATAGTAATTTACAAAATTTTAAATTACTTGTAAAGAAATATACGTTTTTTAAACTAATTTTTATGCAAAAAGGTAATTAATAAAATGCATATTAACGAAAGTAGCACTATATTTTTATCCTTGGAGGATGTTTATTGAAATACTTACTGGCTATACGAAAAAAAAAAACAAAAAAATTGATGAATAATAAGGTATTTTTTTTTAAAAAAAAGGTCTAAATGAAATAGGGTAGACCAATACTCAATGATCCGCAATGAAAAAAATACGCTGATAAAAGCATTTTCTTAGGTAAATTAAAATATAAAGCATATATATACTGCCGTACAACAGCTGTGATCAAAAATCCTCAGTTAAACTGGCAGTTTGCAGGTCTATGTATCTTAAAAGTCTTTGCCGCCATCTTGTGACAACCTCCTTAGTTACTTCACTTGCAACTGGTAGACAGTACGCTATATGTCTTCTCCTCTTTATTCATAACTGCATTATCGAGGCTAACGAGAAAGATAGGCTACCGCGGCGCATTCCACGTATCTTTTTTTACAGACCGCTGGAGTCACGTGATGCTCGAATGCACCAATGAAGGTGTGCGAAAAGAGCACTCTAGTGGTCTGTAAAAAAAGACACGTGTGATGCACCGCGATATCCTGTCTTTTTCGTTGCTTCGGCTATAGACGGGTTCCACATGACGTCACATGTCTGAAATCGCTTCCTATGGCGCCCAAATATAAGGCGAATTTGGTGCTCTCCATTTGATTTTTTAGACTTATTTGCACTATAATAATTAAAATAAGGAAGCTCTAAATTAAAGAGAAAGATAACACGTGCTTTTAACGGCAAACGGGGAGTTCTGTGCTCCACGTGTGTGCTCCAGAAGCTATAGTATCAGTCGTTGCTAATAGCAACGTGACGTCAATGCAAGGGGTCTATATTCAAGTGACGTCACAGTTGCAAGAGCAATATATAAACAAGAAAATAACTGAATTAAGTTATCTAAACATCTTTAAAATGGAACAAATTTGATTGGCATTCAAATATGTTGAAAAAAAATGTACTTGCAGCAGTAGTTGTACAACTAAACTTTTAGTTCGGATGTTTCTTTACTTTTGACGCAGTGTGCTTTGCACAACTGTTGTATTAGATTTTGTCATGAAAGATTAATCCAGTGTTTATTATAATTATATTTAATCAAGTTTTATTTAGTGCCTATCATTTAACCTAGTTACAATAGGTTGTGGGCTCTCGCGCTGTCAACTGCGATATTAAATCTACATCTTGCTAGGACTGATCGCGGCTGCTAGGCCTAAGTACAACGTGACGAACGGTTCACGTGATTGAATATTTTTGATAAGGACTCATTTTGCGAACGCTTTTGATACGTACTGCCTTTGCAATGGATTTCAAAGCGCAAATTGAGAAGCTGGAAGGTACAAAAAATTAGACACAATGGAAGCGTCAAATCGAACTGTTGTTGCGCCATCACGATGTTTTAGATCTTGTGACTGCAGATCGTGAAGTGCCGGCTGATCCCGGAGATTCCGCTGCTGAGAATGCAAGAAAATCCTATGAAACAGAACGCAAGGCTTTTCTTAGGAGCGATGCATTGGCTCAGTTAATTCTTGTTAATAGCATGGACGATGCAAATATTGAATTAACGGCAACTTGCGGCACAGCAAAATGCGTTTGGGAAAAGTTGCTTTCTGTGTACGAGCAAAGTTCGGGCTAGCGGGTGGATCGCTTAATGGAGCAGTTTTTTAGCTCAGAAAAAGATGCTGCAGAAGATGTCGTAACACACATACCACGTTTGCAACGGAACTTCCGTGATCTGAATGATGAACTCAAAAGGCTGGTGAAAACAGAGTTACCTGATTTACTGCTTATGAGTCGAATTATGTCAACACTACCTGCAGAATATTTTGAATTTAAAAATGTGTGGGAATCTGTTCCAGTGCAGGAAAGGACAATTAAAAATTAACGGAGCGCTTCGACTTATTGAAATGAGACTGCCGTCGAAGCAGAGTGACAGTGCAGCTCTTCTTGCTAAATCTTCAATAAAGAAAAAACTAAAATTCAAAACTGAGAAGAAGTGTTTTTCTTATCACAAGACTGGTCAGGTGGCGAAACATTGCTACAAGAATAATAGTGGAAAAAAGCAACCTGATGGTGATGCCTTTGTGTGTAGTGCTGGTGTTCCAGAAACAGACCTATGGCTAGCTCACTCGGGTGCTTCAGCACACATGACAAGCAATGAGAAATATTTCTTATCATACAAGCCTTTTTCACACCCCAAAGAAGTAAGAATAGGGAATAATGAAGTCATTTTAGCATATGGTGAAGGTATAATCAACGTAGAAATGCTGGTCAACAAAAAGTGGGAAAGAAATCACCTGAAGGATGTGTGGTATGTCCCAGAAGTAAGCAGAAATTTATTTTCTATTAGTAAAACTGTTGACAAGGGTTTCAAATTTAAAGTTGATACAAATGGTTGTGCTTTTTCGAAAAATGGTGATGTGCAAATGACAGGCAAAAGAACATCTCGAGACCTGTATGCACTCGAAATGAGAGTGAGAATGCCTGATAAATCTGCTGATGTTTACATTGCCTCACAAGAAGATACATTACAGCTGTGGCATGAAAGATTATGTCACCAAAATAAACGCCATGTGAAACACATTTTGGAGAGAAAAGGTATCCGGGTTGAAGGTAGTGAAGAGTTTTGTGAAGGTTGTGTGCTTGGCAAACAGCAACGAAAAAGTTTTGGCACTAGAAAGAATAGGCCAATGTGTGCTGGCGAGACTATTCATGCAGATGTTTGTGGTCCCATGCAACAGAGATCCATTGGAGGGTCGAGATATTTTGTTTCCTTTAAAGATGACTTTTCAAGTTATCGCAGAGTTTTCTTTATTGAACATAAATCTAAAGTTGCAAACTGTTTAAAAACCTTCATAAACGAAGCAGAAACTACTGGTAACAGGATCAAGGCGTTCAGGTGTGATGGTGGTAAGGAATTTGATAATTCTGAAGTTCACGCAATCCTTGCATCGAAGGGAATAACACCAAACATTGCCATGCCATATACTCCAGAACAGAATGGTTCTACAGAAAGAGAAAATCGCATACTGGTTGAAAGTGCAAGATCCTTGATACATGCAAAGAATCTCCCTGTCAGACTGTGGGCTGAAGCAGTCAACACTGTTGTCTATACATTAAATAGAACTGGACCCACAACATTAGAAGGAAAAACACCGTATGAAATATGGTTCAAGAATGAAGCTCCTAAGATAGAACATTTCCATGTTTTTGGCACAGAATGTTTCGCGCATATAACTAAACAAAAAAGAAAAAAAGTGGGACAAGAAGAGTGAGAAGGGCAACTTTGGTGGATACTGTGGTGAGAAAGATGGTTACCGAATTTGGCTTCCAGCTGAAGGTAAAGTTATTCTGAGCCGTGATGTCATATTCAAAGAAGAGAAAGTCTTCATTTCTAAGAATACTCCTGAAATTCCATCAGATCTGAGTACCATTGATCAAAACAAAACTTTGGATTGTACACTCAGTCCAAATGAAAAAGTTGACCCTGAAAATGAAGAAAATTTAATGGATCCTGCTGAAAGTTTGGAGTCTGTTACAGAAGACTCTGTAAATAACATAACAGTGCAAAGTCGTAGTGGAAGAATGATCAAAACACCTTCCCATTTACAGGACTATGTTTTATTGGCAGAGCATGATGTTCCTAACTCCTATGCCTCAACAATGCAATCCAGCGATGCCGAAAGATGGAAGCAAGCTATGGATGAAGAAATGGCTTCTTTGGCAGAAAATAAAGTTTGGAGTCTTGTGGACTTACCCTCAGGAAAAAAACTGATATCAAATCGCTGGGTGCTAAGAGTGAAGACTAAAGCTGACGGCAACATTGACAGATATAAAGCAAGGTTGGTGCAAAAGGTTATAGTCAGAAACATGGTATAGACTATGATGAAACTTTCAGTCCTGTGGCTAGGTTTGATACTGTTAGAACAGTACTGAGTGTCGCAGCATCAGAAAATCTTCATCTTTTGCAATTTGATGAAAAACAGCTTTTTTGTATGGAGCGCTTCATGAGAAAATTTTTATGAAACAGCCAGAAGGCTATAATGATGGATCAGGTCGTGTATGCAAACTTGATAGAAGCTTATATGGTTTGAAACAAGCTCCTAGGTACTGGAACAAACGCTTTGTAAGCTTTATTCAAAATCAAGGATTAAATTGTAGTCAAGCTGATCCATGTTTATTCTTCTATAAAAATAAAGAAAAGAAGCTCATTATAGCCATTTACGTAGATGATGGCTTGATAGCGGGTTCTGACAAAAGTGAAATTTTCAAATTTGTGGAAAAGTTAAAAGCTGAATTTAAAATTACAGTTGGCTCCTTAGATTGTTTTCTGGGAATGCAAATTACCAAGCTGAATGATGGCTCAGTCTTTATAAGTCAAGGTAATTATATCAAGAAAATTCTTGAAAAATTTGGAATGAGTGATGCTAATGCTGTTGTAACTCCATCTGAAAAGTATGAAACAAGTGATCAAACTCTTGATTTGAAAGTTCCTTATCGGGAAGCTGTGGGAAGTTTGATGTATCTGTGTACAGCCACGCGTCCTGATAGTGCCTATGCAGTTTCTGTTGTGTCTGAAAATTTGGACTCACCTTTGTTGTGTCATTGGCAAGCAGTCAAAAGAATTTTTAAATATTTAAAAGGAACTTCTGAGCATGGATTGCTTTATAAAGCAAATTATCTAGTTGGTGATCTTAAAATTTTCAGTGATGCTGATTTTGCTGGTGATGAAATTACTAGAAAGTCAAGAACAGGAATATTGTGTTTATATTCTGGTAGTGCTATTACATGGACTAGCCATTTGGTTGGTACGTCTGTTTTGTGAAATTTCAGTGCTTAAAAATATTCCAACCCTGTTTGTGGATAATGCTAGTGCTATCAAACTAGTAAAGAATCCTGAATTTCATAAGCGTTCAAAGCATATAGAAGTGAGACATCATTTCGTTCGTGAAAAATTTCATGAAAAGATAATGAACATTGAACATATTGACAGCCAAAATCAGGCTGCTGACATTATGACAAAACCTCTTGCTAGAGTTCTTTTTGAAAAGCTTAGACATTATTTAGGACTGAAGACTGTTGATTGAAATTATTTTTCAGTGTTTTTTTTCTGTGTTTAATGTCAATGTATGCATAATGTGTTCATTTAAGCAAGTATATTTTTAGAGGAAGTGTTGAAAAAAAATGTACTTGCAGCAGTAATTGTACAACTAAACTTTTAGTTCGTATGTTTCTTTACTTTTGACGCGGTGTGCTTTGCACAATGGTTGTATTAGATTTTGTCAGGATAGATTAATCCAGTGTTTATTATAATTATATTTAATCAAGTTTTATTTAGTGCCTATCATTTAACCTAGTTGCAATAAAATAATCTGCAAATAATAAATTAAATGCGTAATCCAGATAGATTTTTCGCTGTTAGCGAAACGGGAATGACCAATCAGAAGCTTGCATTTTTGCGAACTTTTCCCTGTTTTAAGTAAGCAGATTTTCTGATTGGTCAATCTCGTTTAGCTAACAGCGCAAAACAAAGCGATATAAGTAAGCGTCCTATCTTAAATGGGAGAGGTAACCGCAAGATTAAAGTAAAAGTCACGTCAATCAAAGTCATACGCCACCCAGCGGACGGAGTGAACTACAAGAGGATTATTAACTTCTTTCCCCTTTGTGGATGATCTATAAGTTCGATATCTATGAAATAACTATGCGCACGCGCAGCCGTGATTTTATTCGTTTGTCGTCTGCAGTACTTAATTGTTGGAAGTATAGATATAATTGGATTTATTTATTCGCCATTATTTAATTTATTAATTGAAGTTAGTTATTTAAACAAAATCAGTTCTTTTAAGAACTTATATTATTTGGGAAAATGCCACGTTGGCGTTCTAATTATTGCAGTTTTCAAAACTGCAAAAATAACTCTCTATCTGAGAGAACTCATTTTTTTTTCGCTTCCCAGAAGAGAAAAACAGGTTAGTTTTGTGTTTTATTATAACTTATAAAAAAGTTAAAATATTATTTAATATATATTATTAAATGTCAGTGATTTTAATACGTTCTATTTGAATTATGTTTTTGTAATGCAATGAACAAGGACATATAAAAATTAGTTAGTGTATGTTAAGATAGAATTTTACAGCAGCGTTTTTAATTCAATTCCTGATAAGATAAAGTTATAAAAATTACATAAACATGTGTATTTCCAATGAGAATTAAACGTTTTATTACGCTTAGAGTTTAAGTATAAATTATTTAATTAATTTTAAGGCATTTTTTTTATTTACCGGGCGCAGGCGATAAATTGGCAAATATTATCTTGATCGAATTGTATTTATAATATTTAAAATAGAAGCATTTCATTCATTCCATTTAAAATTCATTTAATTTTACATTAGGATCCACTTTAATTTAAAATGCAAGCAGTAATTCTTGTACTATTAAACCAGCAATAATGGACCACAAGCATTACTGACGTCATACAACGTCACGTTGGATTATAGCTAATCAGCTTCTCGATTTTTCCCACAACCGCTCGCCAAAAGCCAATCAAATATCGCAATGCTTGTGGGAAACATTGCGAGCTCCACCCATTGCGTGTGGTCAATTGATTATTTATAGTTTTAAATATTTTGAGAATTTTAGACAACAGCTTTAAAAAAATTCCTAAAATCGACAAATTACTTTTTTTTTTAAATCTAGAAATATGTCGGCCCATGTCATATCCGGGAAAAATAGTTTTCATGGGATACATGCAGTTCGCACTGGTGAATAACATTGCAGAAAGCATACAAAGTATAGAAGAAACTTCAAAAATTGGAATAAAATATAAAATATTTACAAATAGTACGCGGTATGCTCAATTAAACATTTATTATCTTGCACCGGTTCTTCGCAGGGGTAAAATGGATAACTTTCCGTAATCGGGGCCGATAGCCATGATTGGCGTCAAATGAGAAAACAGTATACAATTGTAATTGTATAAAAGTTACGTAATGGTTAGAAAATGAAAGTAACTTTTATTGAAATAACCCAATTGCGGAACATTCTTAATTTGAAAAAGGCTTATGAAACACACAACAATTGCCAATAACTGAAAACTATAGACTAATAATAAGCTCGACGTAGCAGTTGTTGGTCGGTAGCCAATAATTTCAAATTTCACTTTTAATTTTGTCCGGTTTCAATTTTTGAATTTTTTTTTTTCAATCTGTCTTCCGCAAAAGAGTCGGAATAAGTAGTAGAAAAAAGGGCTGCGGACGGAGATAGGCTAATTGGACGTATTAAAATCACTGACATTTAATAATATATATTAAATAATATTTTAACTTTTTTATAAAAAAATATAGGGCTGAAAATCACGTTTAAGATGCTTAAAGGTTTTTAATATTTCTCTTTTGTAATTTCCGTACCAGCTGGTATATTTTAGAAATCGTAGTTTGTTACATAACTTACTCAATTGTTGTACTTGTATATACAGTTGTAACAACCATAAAGAATGTTTAAGGATTTATCAGCTACGTTTAGATAACGTAAAATTAATTTGCTAATTTATAATCAAGTTGTAAAAATACTAAAATGTTGTATTGTTACTTGAAACACATCCATGTACATAATTTTTATTTTTCTAGCATATCTGGGAAGGAAAAATCGATTAAAATTTTTTATCTTTTCATATATATGAACAGGGTTAGATTAAATAAACAGTGTAAAAAAGTACTTTTATGTTAGCCGTAATAAATAATAACATAAACCCAAGGTGGGCAAGTTTCTTCCAATGTGGAAAAAAACCTGGAAAAAACCATGGAATTAAAAGTTACGCCTATAACTTTTATTAACAAAAATGGTTTTCTTTTAGCCTGAATAGCTTGCATAAAATTCAGGTCTATTTGAAGATATTTACAACTTAAGGGTTATAGGCGGAAAAGCAGACAAAGCCATTTTAGAGAATACCTGTTAAAATTTTAATCGTGAATTTCAAATATTTACTCACTCATGGAAGATTAACCTTGTTTACCAGATTTATTGCAAAATACTTTTGTTACAGCTTGTTTTCCATTTGTGATCCATTTTTTTCTATAATAAATCAGTACTTTGAAATGCTCTAGATTAAATATACACAAGAAGTTTTTTGTTAAATCAATACTTTAAAATGCTCTAGATTAAAAATACACAATTTTTTTTTTTTGTAATAATGAAATGCAGTTGAAGAGGAAGTTAAATGATTTCATGACTAGTTTGTAATGAAATTAAACGTATACAAACTATTTTATTTAATTAATTTTCTATTTTTAGGTAAAATTAGATAAAATAAGAATAAATAATTCGTAACTTTATTTATATATTTTAAAGTACTTCTGACTAAATGCATAATTTCGTTCATTCAAGTAGAGGTCCGTCTAACGTTACTTTAATAATAGAACAAGGTTTTTCTTTGTACAATATTTCGTTATATCTAAAACAATGTTGAATATACATCATACTATGATAAATTGTTGTAAAAACATAGTTGTAATTTTTTTTTTGTGTGTAGCTAAAATGCACCCCCCCCCCCCAATTTTGACAACTTTTAATCAATATTCATAATTACATCTTTACAGCCAATTAATAAGCTAAGCTGAGTTTTTAAAAACTTCTGATATTTCAGAGCTTTATTTTTTGATAAAATAATTTGAGGTAAGCAAACAATCAAATCAGAAATTAATGATTTTTGAAATCAAGAATATATATACATATATGAGTGTACTTTCCTGAAAGTAGGATGCATTTCCTTTAAAATGTTCTTTGTTTTTAGTTAAAATTAGATAAAATCAGAATAAATAATTAATAACTTTATTCATATATGTGTTGAATTACGTCTGATTAAAAGTATTATTTTGTTTATTAAATTCCATTCATCCTAAGTAAACGTGTTTCTAAAATTAATTTAATAATAGAACAAAGTTTTTCTTTGTAGTGAAATATTTTTTTTATTTTACAAACACTATATTGAATGTACACCGTACTATGATAAATGCAGAAAAAAATTTTCTTTGTACAGATAAAATATTTACTCCCATTTTGACAATTTTTTAATCAATATTCATTATTACTTCTTTACGGCTAGTTAATAAACTAAGAGTAAATTGAGTTTTTAAAAAAATCTGATGTTTCAGAGCTTTAGTTCCTGGTAAAATAATTTAATGTATATTGGCAAAAAACCAAATGAGAAATTATTGATATTTTGAAAACTAGAAAATAAAAATTTCTTGAAAGTTGGATGCATTTCCTCAAAAATATTCTTTTTTTTTTTAGTTAAAATTAGATAAAATCAGAATAAATAATTATTAACTTTATTTATATATCTTAAAGTACTGCTGACTAAAGGCATAATTTTGTTGTTTCATTCATCCTAAGTAGAAGTCTTTCTAAACTTAATTTAGTAATAGAACAAGGTGTTTCTCTTAGTAATATATTTCGTTATTTCTAAAACAATATATGGAATATATATCATACTCTGATGTATTGTTGTAAAAACATAGGTTTCTTTTCCTCCCCCCCCCCCCCCCCCTCCTCTCTCTCTCTCTTTTTTTTTTTTTGTGTGTGTGTGTGTGTAGCTAAAATATTCCCCTCCTCCATTTTGACAACTTTTTAATCAAAATTAATTATTACTTCTTTACAGCCAGTTAATAATTTAAGAATAAATTGAGTTTTTAAATTTTTCTGACATTTCAGAGCTTTAGTTTTTGATAAAATAATTTAAAATTTATTAGCAAAACATCAAATGAGAAATTAATGATTTTTTCAAATCTAGTAGGATGCATTTTCTTTAAAATATTCAATTTTTTTGTTAAAGTTCGATAAAATAAGAAAAAATAATTATTACTTTATTTATGTATCTTAAAGTGCTGCTGACTACAGACATAATTTTGTTATAAAAAGTTTAATTCATCCTAAGTAGTGGTCTCTCTAAAGTTAATTTAATATACATTTATATTTGGAAGCAACCACTGGTGCAACATACATGGGTATTTATATTTAAGGGTATATACCTAGATAAATGCTCATTTTAAATATTTATTCTTCAATTAAATATAGAATCATTTTTAGTTTTGTTGCATTTATATCCACTAATGCATCCAGGAATAAAGCATATTCGACCAGCGTTTTTTTTCTTTTTGTACATATCAATAATGATTTATTATTAAACAAACGTATATGCCTTTATTTCAAAATGTAAAAAAAAAAAAAAAATAAATAAAAATAATACACTTGTATAATTTGTTTCAAGATGTAGCGTTAATTATATCTCCACTAACATTAAGATCAAGCTCTTTAAATGCGATTTGAAACGTAAATCAACGACGGAGGGAACTCGACGCCCTCTAGCGGAGAAGCCGGTTTTCCTCCTTTCAGGGATAATTTTTTTTATTATCGTTCTATGTAGGGCGCCTTAGTTCTATGGAGGATATTCCAAATATGGGTTCGAGGCTGAAAAAAGTCACGTGATACAGGTAATTTACCCAAGAAACTTCTAACTGATAAGAAGGGAAAATACTACTGCTTTGCCTCATGAACTGTTTCATTGGCTAGCGTGGATTTACATTACACGTCTACCTTCTTTTCGCTAGAAGTTTTTACCTTGATCACGTGATCAAAACGGAGATGGAATATCTTCCATTGGCGATAAACACACTATATACTTCTAGGCACTGTAGCAGTAGTATCTTCCCTTCTTATCAGTTAGAAATTCCTTGGGTAAATTACCGGTATCACGTGACTTTTTTCAGCCTCGAACCCATATTTGGAATACTCATAGATATAGTAGGGCATACTAGCCATTGATCATAGATATTTTCAACATTATATACAAAATATGAATGAAATTGGTTTAACTGGTTGAATTGGGTTAATTGGTTAAAGAAAAAAAAATCATGTATGACCTATTCCTGTTTTTGTAAATATCTTTAAAGGCCGGCATTCAGGTTCTCAAGCAGACGACTTTTTGTAGCCTCGAGCCCAATTGTAGCATATTGTCCAAGTCAACCAATCAAATGGTCTAACATGACTACACATTCTTTGATATGACGTCAAGTACGTCAGCTGATAGTTTTCCTTTCCCTAAATACTTTCAATTTTAACTGTTAGTTTCACTGTTTATATCCGGATTTTATTGAATTGACAGTATTTTATTATGCGTCCATGCGTAAGAAATGTGAAGTCAACAAATGTCCATTATTTATCTCTTTGAGGCATGGGCCATTTAAGAATTTATCAATGTTTATCACTAGAAAAATTTCGAATCCAAGCTGTTATTATGTAAAATCTTTTAATAAACAATTCTTATTATTTTAAACAAAAAATGTAAACCTTTATTTATTCCGTCTTAAATGTTTAGGTGTGGGTCAGTTTAAAAAGTGTTTCCATTAATAGATAAACGCGTTCAAAATGACGAGAAACTACTCTTCACAACTTGGCATAGATAGTGATGTTGAGAAAGGTTTGTTATTAGATGAAAGAAAATCTACGGACACTTCCTTATTTAAAAATTATGGTGTACCTCCCCCGCATTTACATTCTCGTAGTATACGTCGGGTAAGTTTTCTATATTTAAATTTATTTATTTCACATAAAAAAAAATCTTGGCTTAGAAATTAGATTAATAAAAAAAGTTCACTATGATATGTTTGTATTGGATCAGGATTGGAGTCAGTAGTACGGTGATATCTGACTATGACTAACGTGAACTACAAAGTTATTTTCATTCACAAAATAAAAATATCATTCAACATAACTATTGAGGGTTGATGGAATGGCTGTCCTTCTATTTTCTTGTGTACTGTGATGGATTAGCGAATAATAAAGAGATGCCTTTAAGTGTTTTTTTTATTATTGATGAGGTTTTAATATGTTTTTGGAGTTCGATTCTTTAATTGCTGGGTTAGTTTTTCTTATGAAAGAAAATTAAATGGTAATTTGTTGTAAATCCTTCCTAGTATCAGTAGTGGTACTTATAATAAAAGTTTGTTCCGAAAAAGAATGACTTATCAGTTATCACACATCCAATTCCATCAAATGCTAGTTTAACATGATACTAGAACTGAGCCAGTTCATTTCTTGAAAATTGGTTAATTTTTTAATGATCTTAAATAGGGACTGACCGAAGCAGGAATTTCGCTGAATACCAAATAGTACTGAAGCTTTGGTCAAAGTGTATACCGAACATACTAAAAAAATTTTAAGAAATTTTTTTTTAATATATTAGCCTTTTTGATAAACTTTAATTAAAATAAAATTCTTAATAATTTAATTCAGTTACATTTTTATTCTTAAATCTAATTACGCAAAGAAAATTAATGTCTTCTTTCCACTCACAGATTCATTAATCTATTACTTATATTATTTTATCACTAGTCAATACTACCCAAAATAACCTATGAAAGTATTAAACTATACAAGCTATTATTAAGGATAAGGATTGTCAGAAAAACAAAAGTTCATTCAAATAAAAAGAAACAATGTTATCATTAAACTGATTTACTGATTGTCTATATCTAATTAGTATAAACATATTGAATAGAAATGTTCTCAAATACAAAAGGTGTACATCAATTTGTAAAATTAACTATTTTCTGTCAAGTTATTGCTATTTATATTTTGATTAATGATTTAACTTTGTTGTGAAGATGATAAAAAATTTGAGCGATTTTAATTTAATGGATATAAAAGCTATAGTATAAACATAGGGGTATAGGTGACGCTTTTTACAAAAATAAGAAAATCAACTTTGTTTGACATGAAAGCAAAAATTTCAATTTCTAGAATACAAAACAAAACACTTTCTAACATGGCTAGAAAAGTTTGAAAAATTTTACAAGCTTAGTCAAGCATGTTGAAAAAAATAGATGCCGATTAAAAAATTTATATGCCCAACTTTTTGCATTTCTAAATTTCGTGGCTGTGATTTTACAGCTGGTAAATGTTCTCTTTAAAACAATAAAGGATACACTAAATGTTTTTTATTCAAGAGAAAATGACACTCTTATGATTCAATTTTTTTTTAAATAAATGATTCTCATTTAATAAATAAAAATTAGCCTACATCACAAACTAATTAAACATTGTTTTATTATACTCTAAGTTACATTCGATTGCTAGTGTAGAGAAAGTCCACTAATGTAGCCGTGTACTTTAGCAGTCAATTACCAGTTTTTGATAGCCAGTGAGGGGTCATAGGCTCATAGGTACACATGTCAAGTCAGAACCGTCAATGCTTATATGCCTTAAGTCATTCATAGTTTCCGTCAAGAAGCTAGAGCGAAGGGAGGTTTTAACTTGATTCCTACAGCTAAAACGCCCCCTTTCACATGCAGATGTATTAGGCAAAAAATAAAACATTTCAACCAATAAAAGTATAGTATCAAGGTGATATCCTGCTTGAGTTTTGGCTGTGGATAGCTATATTAGTTGTCTTTTCTAACTTTCACTGATCACAGATTGCTTCTCAAAAGCCATAAAAAATACTAGCCCTTTCGGGCATGTTGATAAGAATAATACATGCCAATTGGAAATTTTACATGTCCCGGGCATGTTGGCAATAGATTTTTTGAGTCCTGCTTTCTAATGTCCTTGAACAATATAGAAACATAATTTTCAGAAACAATTTTCTAATTAAAGAAATTGTAAGTTACAAAATGTGTCCCACACCTCCTTATTAACAGGGAAGTACGGGACAGCTATAAAACAAACTATAAGGCACAAATAGCCTAGTGTTGGCTCTTTATACAGTCTAAAAAAACTTGTAGGTTGATAATGTCTGTGGCCACAGTATCAACTTCCAGTATCATCATCACTGGAAGGAAAATTCAGGATTGTTAGTCACAGATGACATTAAAAAATCATCAGTTCAATTTATTTACATTTTGAAGTAAATGAATGTTACTATTATCATTGTTATAATTAATATAGGTACTTTTCGGTTAGCCGGGCGCCAGTGTTATTACATATCTATGTATATTTACATATATATGTGTGTATATGTATGTATATTTACATATATGTATGTATATAAATATGTATATATAACACTGGCGCCCGGCTAACCAAAAAGTACCTTAATATATTACCCTCTAAAAATATTTGCATAATAGCAATTTACATTTATCTTATGAAGAGGAACATAAAAGAATTTTAATCTTTTATTCATGTTCTCAGTTGACTTTATAAAATGTATTTAAATGAAGGTTTGGGATTTTATATTGAATGACCATAAAAAAAAAAAATCGGCTTAGATGTATTATAATTCCGCATCTGCCATCTTGGATTTTCTAGGATGATTTTCTTTTTCGCCTAGTAGTGAATGTCGCCGATGGTTAAATATTGTTGATAGATTAATATAATATTGAAATAACTGGAATATAACAATTATAACTATTAATTAAAAAATCAAATTTTAATTCATGCCAAGAAAAACATCCAAGATGGCAGATGCGGGATTATAATACATCTGTTCCAAAAAATCATTCTTTTAAAGAAACCAAAAGTGATACTTAATAATAGTAAAGTGATACTTAAACAAAATACAATTGTACTTTCATTTTAAACTTATTTGAAAGCTAAAAGTTTGCAATCAAAAGTAAAAGTAAAACTTTTCGTCAGTATGTGGTTTGATGACTCCTGTATATCCGTTTATTGTTGAAAAAAGAAGTAACACCTGATAAATGATTTGAAGATAAGTCAATAAAACTAGTGTTCACTCTAGCAGTTAAAAGAGCTGGACTAATCACTGAAAAAAGCATTATTGTAACATTGTAAGAGAAAATGTATTGTGTTTAGGAAGAATAAAAAAAGCAGTGTAGAAGAATATGTAATTTTTCTGCTACGATAAATAAAGTAATTTTCATTCATTTCAAAGGATTTTGTGAATTATAAATAAATATGTAGAATTAAATAACAACATGATTGAATGATTTCCTGTGTCTTTCATAAAGAAATGAAGGAGTTCTATAACTTTTACAAGATTTTAGGATCATGGATTTAGAAATACTGCAGTACAGGGGAATTTGTATCCTGTTCAACATTGCTTTTGTTTAAAATTTTACAATTACTGATACATTGTAATATAGGGTTTAACCTGGCAAACAATTTTCCTTAGCATTATAGCTAAAATGCCTAAAAAATATATTTGCTTTTACTAGCATCATTTAACACTTTTTTTGAGAGGCAGGAGAGGACCAGCAGGGTGTGATTATGACAATTCTCAATCTTAGTATCTATGTACAGTCAATGGTTTACTTAGCTTTTCTGTTGTTAAACTATCTCTTTTATATCTGTATTTATTAAGTACATTTTCGGAAAAGCTCTTTCCCAACCTTGCAGCATACTTTGTTATACTTGTAATGTAACATAATAGAGGAAAATCAGCCTGTATTTCATTTTCATGTAAAATTTGCTCCTCACAGTGTTATTTCAGTGTTTATTTGGCAGATATCTTACATATTTATATTTAATTAGGAACAGATGTCATAAGTTCCCCCCGGCCGCCATTTTGGAATTCTTCTTGGCGTGAAAACCCCTTTTCCGCCAAGTAGTAAATGTCGCCAAGCACCGGTTTATACGCATGTTTTGGGTTAACGAAAATAAAATGTAAATAATAAACAAAATTCGCTAAACTGGCAATCAGTAATCCTTGTATGAGCGCTTTGCGCACATTTACCGAAAAAAAAACACCGCATTCTCACACCGCATAAACTCAGCATTCTCAAAATTCAGCAGTTCTCATTTTGTAGCAATCTCAAAACGTAAAAAACTCTTAAAGCAGCAAAATATACATAAAAAACGAAACTCCCTAAAGTGGCAATCAGCAATAGTTGTATGAGCGCTTCGCGCTCATTTACCGAAAAAAAAACATCGCCGAATTCAGTAGTTTTCGCGGTATAGCATTCTCAAAATTCAGCAGTTCTCGTTTTGTAGCAATTTCAAAATGTAAAAAACTCTTAAAGCAACAAAATATACATAAAATTATCGACATACCTTAACAGACATCTGTTTTCTTGAAGCCTCCAGCACAAAATATCTCTCATAACACTGCCGTCATTTTCCAAAATAGGCTTAATACGTATTGACACGCTATAAACAAACCTCTCTTTCTTGTCAAAATTTCCTCATATTTCTTAATTACTTCAGCAAGAGCGTTTAAACGGACTACAGAAACTATAGTCAATGAAATACATCCAATAAATTTAACATAAAAATAAAAAGACAACGATAGAACACGATACACGATATCAAAATACATGCACAAAATTCTAAGCTTCTCAGGGGTTGCCAGAACACGACACGTCACACGGGGTTTCCATATCGAGTTTGTCATATCCGTAAACACCGCCAACACGCCAACAAAAAATCGCCAAACAATTCAAAACAACAACGGCTGAGGGAAGATACGGCATCTATGCCTTTAATTACTTTTGCCTTCTACAGAAAGATATTGGGTGTGGATATACTAAATAAATAAATGATTTCCAATGTTTTCAGTGGTTTCATAATAATTGCCCTATGAACTTTTGCATAAAAATTAGAATTTTTTTAACTTTTTTACTTTCAACAAAAATCTTAGTGTGACATATTTTTGCCAATTACGAAATTGTTTTTCAAAATATCAAAAAAATCTAATAGGTGCAATGTAAACCCTCATTGTATATGTTTTGAAACTGTAATTTATTTTTTTATTGTAATTTTCTAAACATTCAAAATTTTTTGTTTTGTGTTTAAGTAATATATAAAATTGACAATAGTATTAAACGATTAATATAATATAAAATTGATGATAAAATAATATAAAATTGATAGTTTTATTATTATTTTCCCTTTTCAGCTTTGGAATCAGTTATCAAGATTTCAACGTTTCATCATCTGTATGTTACTTTTGTTTGTGATATTATGTATTATAGTTTTGTTACCTTGGACTAATAGTTCCTCAACAAATGATTTCCAGTCAGATTCCCATAAAAGAGCTCAAAATGTTAATGAAAAAGTAATTCCAGGGTTGAACTTAGAACAGAAAAACAATTTACTTTCCAGTGTTCCAGCTGATCAGCCTCAGAATGATGATAACATGCCAAGACTTAAGGTAATGCTTTTAAAAAATCTTCCACTTTTACATTTATAAAATAATTAGATTGATTTTAATTAATGAAAAATTTTATAAACATGTGTCTGGGTAGTGTGATTTGAATGCAATATCATAGATCAACTCCCCTCCCCCCCAAGTCATATGGAACCAGACATTTTTTTTAACTTGAGCATGTTCGCTTGGTCTTTTAAGCCTGGATGCTGTACAAACATGCAACAGTAATCCACCTTTTCAATGAAAATGATCCATTTTCTCAGTAGCACCATTCAAGGTATCTGCATGCCAGTCATAGGCATTTGCAGTTTTCATTCCTGTTATTAGAGAAAGTTAACATTTTGTGCCTATGATTAATTTCAGTGTGCATACTCTTGTTTTTGTTTAAAATCTAGTAATTTGAAAGTGCATCATTATTGAATTTATAAAGATCAAATGAGTTAACATTTTATTAGCTTAAACATGAGTTTATGATGAATCAGTTAAGGCTGTTAGTCAGTCAATTTCCAAATACCCCTCGCTAATGTTAAGTCTATAGGTGTGTGATGCATTCGTATATTTAAAATATCTCCCCTCAGGGGCATAGGAAAGGGGGTAGGTGGTCTCATCCCACTCCCCATTCGAAATCATCTTTTTTTATATAAAAATTCTTCAGAATATCTTACAAGTGGAAATCGAAATGTGAGAAAGGTTGTCATCAGACAAAAAAGAAAGACCAAGAATCAGTGGTGTAGTCCTGGGGGAAAAAAGTGGGGGGACACTCATAGTTTTAAACATTAGGATCTGTATCGCCCATAAGGCAAACTTGATTTTAAATAAACTTACATTATCATATCTAAATATCATTACATATCTAATCAAATCTATACATATCAAATCATTACATATCTAAATAAACAGTAACTAAAACTTAAAAAACTGAAAATATAATTAAAATTAATTTAATTAAAGTTTATTCTCTGTTGGTTGTTAAATAACTTACCACAGATTTAAAAAAAAATAAAAACCTTATTTCTTGTCTGAAAATTTCAGGAATAGAAATCGTAATTCAGCAACACTAATTCATGCAGAGATATTTTTGTTAGAATTTGTTTTGAATTATTTATTTTGAAAACAGTCGTAGAATAACTGTTGTCCCTGAAAGCATTGAAAATTATTGTATTTTTACTTTGCGGACATGTATGGTTTATAGAAAATATTGAAATCACGACAGTAAAAAAACATTGTGAAATTTTGGCATATCTTTACTTTTTGAGGTCCACTGAATCGGCTATCCTATTTTTACGACGATTTTCTATACATGTGCCTATGCATGCGCAATATCTAGTTGAAAAAAATATACTTTTTTTCTACCTATTTTTCTTGTTTTTGTCTCGGTTCAGTTTACATAACAAAAAAAAAAAGTTATTATCGTCCGAATTCTCTGAAGTTTTAATAGATTATAAATCTAACTATATCTGAGCCTTTTTAAAATTTTCGTGATAGACTATGTATTCCATGCCGAAACACCTCGGTTTTAAGCATTTTTGTCGAAATTTTCACACATTGTTTTCTAAAAATACTTCTAGTTGTCCGAATGTTTCCAGCTTTTGTGGGTGATGTAAATCTGGTCTGCAGAAATGCTCAAAAATTGTATCGAAATACAGATGTTTAGTCACTTTTACCATAGAAAAAAAGAACGTCTCCATAAGGCGCAAAGTGACCTGCAATCTCGAACTTTTTTAAAGAGTTAAATTTTGACGAGTCATTTTTTAAAACCGACTGCATCGTCGAAGAGAAGATCTCAGCATATGTATTTTTTGTTAACCGCTACCTTTGAAATTGGGCCCCAAGGAAGCATGCCGTACAGAAGAAAAAAAAATTGGAAAAACGAGCCTTTTTGAAAATTGTTTTTCAAAGGGTTAATAACGATATTTTTTCAAACTGAGGGTGTTTAAGACGCAAAAGTATGATCTTTCAGAGAATGTTTTCCATTTTTCTATACTAAATGTTTTGGCCGATAGAAGTAAAAAAAAAAAAAAAAAAAAAAGGATGACAAACCCCCAAAAATCTCTGCGTTCGGTTCTTCATTCCTTTCTGCTCTGCAAATCGGGTTCTGGGTGAAATGAAGCTTAGAATGAAAGAGATGAATGTTTGATGAGAGTTCGTTGTGATTTTTAATTAATATCTTGGCTAATTATCAAAAAATTTAAAATCTTAGCCTCAGATGCATCAGGACCTAAATTCGACTACCCTCACCCAAATTTTGCGACTTCTACATGCACTAGATTTTACTAGCCATCGCTGACAGACACACAGAGCAAAATGTTTTGTGATTAGTATAGATTTAAATTAAAGGGAAAATGAGATTAAAACAAGGGCAATTTATTCGATTCTGTCACAGTTTAATAATACGCATTAGAATATTAAACAGGTTTTTCATTAAAATTAAATTACTGTTATTAACTAAAAGACCTACTGAAACCATAGAAACCATAGTGCGTATTCTTTTGTGTGGTCTTGAACGCGACGCTTTCCACAGAAAACATGCATCAGTGTAGAGGTCTGCATGGGCCGAAATTTCCAGGCCCGGTCCGGCCCAACCCATAGAAAAAAAAGTTTGAACCTGCCCGGTATAAAAATTAAAATTCGGCCCGAGACCGACCCAGCCAGGGTGAATTTCTACAAAACATTGATCTTCACGTCAATTTAGTTAAAATTTGTCTCGTACGAGGAGTTCTGACCAAAAGTATTTATCTTAGCTTTTTTTAATGTTTATAATCTTCATTTTTATGGAAGTGCCATAGGCTGCGATATTTATTTTTTTAATGAATCTCTATTTGTTGTATGTAAATGTTTTAGTTATCATTAATATTGTTAATCCACATTCCATGTATTGGAGACTTAAAAATCTGAAAAATGCTATGCAGTAAAATCATTTAAGATGGAATTACATAGGAAAGAAAAAATGCGTTATAGGCAAGTTCCCTTCTTAGCAGGTGTAAATGTATTATATATTCTTTTCTTACACATTAGTATATTCATTTTGCATGAATCAATATATTTTTCAATTTAAGACAGGATTCCGTCATAGGCAGGTTATTTTTCACACATTTTACTATATTTTAATAAGCCTAGAAATCTGCTATTCTTTAAAAAGAATTAATTTTACTGTTTAGTTGTAGAATAATGGAGATTTAAAAATGTATGTATTTTTTACAAAAATTTTTGGACCAGGCCAAATTTTACTGATCTTCGAATGGACCAAGCCATGCCGAAACAATGATTTTCATATGGACTGGGTCAAAACCGGGACTGAAATTTGGGCCGTGAAGACTAGGAAGAATGAAACCAGTCTCGCCTTGGCATTGAAAAAATAAGTTAGGCCCGGAAATAGTTGTGACTAGGCCCGGCCCGAAATGAGTGGAGACCAGGCCTGGACTGAGCACTGTGAATGAAAATAGGCCCAGCCCGTGCAGATCTCTGTGGCAGTGGTCCTGACTACGTACACATGAATTATTTTCAGTTTGAAAAAAATGTAGTCCTTAAAATGTATTTCAAGCAACTACCATTAATTGATCATGGGTCTCCAAATATTTTTTAATGTTGTGGTAAACGAATGATATGTGATATTTTCGATAGGGAACACTTTGTAACGAATTCCAATATCATATGTCCTTTTCGTTATATTTAAAGTACAGGGTGGTCATAAAAAAAACTTTGCCAATATATGGAACTCTAGCAGCCGGTCCGTTTAACCGATCAAGATGAGATTTCATATATAGTTATCCATAGGTATGAGCTTAGGATTCTGTGAACGGCATCAAATTGGCACTCACGGTTACAGTTATACGTACAGAAACTCGAAATTTTCGAATGGCAACACCCTTTTTTTCATCGCAAAATGCTTAGCGCATGCAAAAACCCTAAATAGCGCTGGAATGGTACATGTATCGCAATAAACGGACATGTTATGCATGCACAAAAAACAGCTCTGCGATATGTTAGAAAAAAAGAAGTGCTTCCCTATATCTCATCACTGTACATGCTTGTTGGTAGACTAAGTCTGTAGGAACTCTATCTATTAATATTCACTTTCTTTTAAGCATTTATCTTTATTTTCTTAAGTTAAGTAATCCTCTTTTATTTATTTATATTCTATATTTCAGTTTTTCAGTTTCGTATATCCTTGTTTACAATAGATCGTTACTTATCAACTCACGGCATCTTCTGTTTAACTTTTCTTCATACTAGTCTCTCTATATCTACCTGGCTACTGTTTTAGTACGTGTAAGGATCCATAGATGGCATGAGCAGCTCCGTCTGATCAAGATCGACGTCACTGCTATGGATGATCGGAAGCTGAGTGCCGGTAGTAGAAGGAGCTGGTGAGGATGCGTAGAACCCTTTTCTGTGCCAGCTTATCGTATATATGCTGAGAGTTCATTGACCTTCTTAGCAGTTGACTTTTCTCTCTCATTCAAGAGGTGTCGTGATGGCTTGGTATTTCGGCATAAAGTTTTTAAGATGTTTTAATGTTTCAATGAAATAGTTTTTCTAAAGCCCCAGTGAGGTGTTTTGACCGGTAAAACAGCCCTGGAATATGTGTATTTTTATCTCCAATGTTTTTAGTGTAAACTGTCTGCGATATTCTTTTAAAGCGAAATACATCATGTCACCGTATTTGAAGATGTGCTTTTTCCTATCATAAGTGAAGTCTGTGCTTCAGTTTAAGGCCGGGACATGTTCTCGTTGTCTACTGTGAATTATTAAGGAATATGGCGGCGTCTCGATATGGAAATTGATGGGTTTTAACAGACGTGTTTACTGGGAGATGTTATATTGAAAGTTCGCTGTTTTCTCGTTACAGTCGTCATTTTTATCAAAGAGTTTTTCAAGTATGTCGGTGAATATATATATTAGTCTTTTCGTTTTCCATGCTTAATTATACAAGTAGTTTCTGCATAATGAGCTCCGAGGTAGATATATTTAATCCATTATATATTTTTTAAAAAGAAATGTATTTTCTATTGAAGTGATGAAATAGTGTAGGCTTAACCCGGGAGAACTCGCTAGTGAGAATGCCCAATTGCTTTTCTTTTACTTTACATTCATATAATATCAACTTTTTTTGCTTGGCTTAGTACTTTTATTCACAAAATAGGTAAAATAATTGTAAAACATTTTGAAATTTTAATTAAAATGAAAAATGATTTAAATAAGAGTCTTAAAAAAGTACAACTGTGAGAGAAAATCTCATGTAGCGAGTTCTCCCAGGTTAACTAAATGATTTAAGTTTGAATAATGATTAAGTAAACTGGTTTAATTTGAATAAGAGATGTAATGTTTTAATAGACGGAATATAGAAATATTTAATTAAGACTTTGCTGATATTTTGAATGTTATTAATTTGTTGACTATATATTTTATTTCTGCTTTTAAATAAAATACAATTGTTTATTTTAACTGGTTGTTTTTCTTTTCCACCACATACGTTTTTTCTTTTTGCAGGTTTTATAGATTAATGATTATATAGTTTTTATTCTAGCTTTTTCTTCAATTAACTTTTTCTTGTGTTAGGCTACGTTATAAGTTCAGCACTTGATTCTTCCATTGCTAGTTAATCTCTGCTCATAGTTTGGACATTACTTTTGTAATGTTTAACAATGGGTTGTGGGCTTTGCCTTTGGCATGGCCATGTTTCGGTTAATTAATATTATAATTAAATTTAAATTATTTTATTTACAGTTTAGATTTTCAATAGTTTTTCTTTAAACTTTGAATCATCAGCTACTTTGACCATAATTGGTTTAGCATTTTTTTGATGTGGTGGAATTTATCGGCTCTCGTTGGACGCTAAAGATAGTTTAGTTGGGGGGAGGGGGGGGCGATATTTTTGATAATGTTAAAAATATGATGTTTTTTTTAGAGTTAATTATAAGTTAAATATAATGAATTTAAAGTTAAGGTTTTATATAGTGGATTTATGAATACAGCTATTTGTGATATATATATTTTTTTTCAATTTAAATGTAAATTTTAGTAAATTTAAATTTATGGTCATTTAAATTAAAATAATTTGAATTTAGATAATGTTTAAAAGTAAACATAAAATTTTTGGGGGGGTTTAGAATGGTTTAGATGAAATACAATTACGGATGAGTTGTAGGTTTTTATCGATACCTGGAGCTCTGAAATAGCGAAATATGGCAATAAGCGAGATTTACATGTTGCAGAAAGAGCCAAGTGTTAATGATAGTTCTTCTAGTTACTAGTTGAAACCATTGAATACAAGATGCTGTGTAAAGTCGTCAACTTTTTTTTGCTATATGAATTGCTCTTCTTCAAAATGGAGTAGCCTGTCGGCGTATTCTAAGTATTATGTTGACAGTTGACAAGTATCGTGCAAGTTTTCCTCATGGTTTTGCTGTAAGTGATTTACGGCAATGGAGCGTGATGGGCCGTGTTGTTGATGTATTGGACTATCTGCATTTGACTTTCTGTGAATTATCTCTGCTGAAACGGGAACTCTTTGAACTGTGGGACATTGAGAAAATTCCAGTAATTTCTTTTTGCCGAATGTGACGACATCTCTTGATATGGTTTTAAAATATCCATCCCTTGTGTTGTTTTACTTCTGTGTAAGAAGAGAAACCCCATCATCTGTTCTTAATTTGAGCATTGTTACAAAATTTCTTAAATTGCAGAGCCTCATCTTGTTTAATAATAGAATTTTGTTTGGTTTTTAAAGTAATTTAAATTATGTACAGATGCTGCAGTGGAAAAATTACATTAGATATATTCAATAATTTATAAATTTTATCAATAATTTATAATTTTTTATAACTTGAAAGTAAAGTCTTTCTAGCAATAAATTCTACATGCATGACCTTGCCCTGTTTAAATTTAAATATATGCATGGATAATTAGAAAGAGAGGTTTAACCCAGTATCAAGAAGTTATGTCTTTTAAATAGTTTTTCAATTAAATGTTTTTATCAGATAGGCATTTTTATAGTTATGCCATAGCTTTTACTGTATTTCTGGTTAAATTTCTCTTATGCAATAGTAATTTGCCTTGGTTCTTCCGGCTCTTTTACTGATTTATATAAAAGTAAATTTTCTTTGGTTTAACTTTAGATATTTTAAAATTTTTTAGTGACAGTTATGCTATTAATTTACTTTGTAGTTTTGATAACCTTTTTTTTTATAAGTTTAATTTTTATAACTCGTCTTTTTAGTGTGGGTGGTTTGTCTCTAATTATTAGTGTAAGGTACTGAGAAAACCTGGTCTCACAAGCTGAAGGGATGAGTTTTTCTTATTGTTTTATTTAATTATAAAAATTTATTGAGTTACAGATTTATAAAGATTTACAAGAAGATATTGTGTTTTGTGGAAGAGTTGTGAAGTAACACGGGTTAAGTTTTGGTTCATAACATTTTTCTCTTAATTTGACCTAAACTAAATTTTTAAATGAATCGATTTTTATAGATAAGCTTTGGATATACTTGGAATTTTTTTAACTTAAGAATTGAATTCAGATCCAGTTTTTTTTTTAGGATTGGTTAAACATTCAGCTAGGAGTATAAATCTGGTTAAATTGAATACAGTTAATTTTTTTTTACTTCTAATTTAAAAATTTGTCAGTAGTTAATAGTAAAGTTATGTGGTAGGTCAGGTAACCTTCTGACTCCTGGATTTCCTTTGCCCGGCAGTGGGGGTTGATATTCAGATGTTTACAATTTCTCATTGTTGGGCAGTGAGATCCATTTGGAGATGCATACCAGATAAATAGTAGATGGTTCTTGGAGATACTTGGCCGAATTGTTTTTCTCCTGGATGCATTTTTGAGCATTAATGTGGCATTTTTTTTTTTTTGCAGATATGGCTATTTGGTGATATCAAGGTTAATGCTCTAGTTTTCTTTTATGGTGGTTATGACTATCATATTTAAATTTTTGTTTCATTATTTATGGTTAAGTTAAATCTCATTTTGATAGGTAATTAGTAATCTCTGGTTTTGTGTTTATTTTTATTTCTACATAAATTTATAAAAGTTATTTAGAAGGATTTTAAAGGGGAGTAGTTTTGGAAATAGAGCATGATATCTGCCTTTCTTGTAAATCTAACTGAAAAAGTGTGGATTTGTACATATTTATGTGCCTAGTGTTAATCTGCATATTGGATGTCATATGGATTGCCATGGATGCGTTCTCTCATAATTGTAAGAAGTTTTATTTTTTCAGAAAATGATATAGCTTCTCCTAAATAATTTTTGTCTATGCATGTTTTGTATGTTTAATTCATTTTATGAACTGTATCTTGATGGAGTTAGTTTTAGGTGGAGCTAATTGCTCCAATATCTCTTATAGAGGTTACAGTTGTAGGCAAATATGGTCATGTAATTGCAAATACATTTATGAACTTTATTCTTATATAATGATGTCTTTTTTGTTAAATTTTTTTTATCTGTGAATTGGTTGTTGCTCAAGTGGAAATATAAAGATTTGCATGTGCTAGTGAGTTTATTTTTAGCCACTTTGGAGATGTGTTCCTGAGATTGCATATCTGTTCTGATAATCTACCAAAATTTCCAGAGCTCTTCAAAGTGGTAAGATGTGTAAGTTGAGCTAGCTAATTGTGATTTAAATGGTAGACAGAACATTATTCCTATGAGCAACATATTTTTGATTAAAAGGAAATAAAATTTTTTTGTTCTTTTATATTACGCTTTGTTTAAAATATATTTATGTTTATACACATTGTAATCAGTTTTATATGAAAATTTTAACTAGGATTTAAAATTGAAAGTGTTTTTAAATTGATTTTTATATTAGAGCTTATAAATAATGGAGTTAAGAAGTAAATTTTTAATGGGGGGCTCTGTGATTGTCTACATAGGTAATTATAAAAGAGAATGCTAAAGAATTTTTTTTTTATAAAAATTGTTTTGGAATGCCAATTTTAATACTGATGTTGAATTAAAGTGTTAGAAAATTTCTAGATAACCTGGTAGATCAGTTATATATTATAGAAATCGATCATTTGTGCTGGAAGATTTTGGAGTCCTTGGATATTGAATACTTAATTTCTGGTTGTTGACTTTTTAATTTCCAAATATTTGAGATGAAATGAAGGGTTTAGCTGGTTTTAAACTCATATGTAGTATTGGCAGCCAGTGTTGATATAGGGAATTGTCAGGTGAAAAAAAAAATTTTTTTCTGTTTTGTTGAAAATTATTCAAGTAGATTCCAGAGGTTGTCCTTGCAGATTCTGAGTATACTTTTCCTTCACCTGTGAATACTTAACTAGGGGAAATGTAAAATTGGCCGCGGTTATTTCTCCCGGGATAGAGTATGAATAGGGTGGAATGTGGAAAGCTTTTTTTTTTTTTACCAATTTTAAAGGTTGAATATTGTTAAATTTCTGAAGAGTGTTTTAGGTGTTTGAAGTAGAAATATCTGGTCTCCAGGAATTGGAAATAGTTTTAGAAGAATGATTTCTTATTGAATTCCGAGTGAACGGTGTTGGTTCAGTATCCTGGGATAAGTAAACAGTGTAAATTTTTAGAGGCTTGGTCTTCTATTTTGGTTAACTAACCCCTGAATGTGTTTTGTAGTGTTGGTGAATGCAGTGCTGATTAAGTTCTGGATTAATGTTGGAATGGTATTGAGACCTTAAAAACCAGTGTCCTAACGTCATAATTATTGCTATAGGGAAGTTTTTGTATTTTCAAATTGACATTTTTTGTACTAGCTATGTTTTTCATATCCGATGCTACAGTTACCTTTGTCCGTTATTTTTGAGAAAATGGGTATGATGTCCAGGGATCCCGAAAGCAAGTGGTTGTGTGAAAGGGAACCTGGTGCATTCGGTGGTGATAGTTGCATGTGTGCGATGTACACCTTTAATTGAATGTTCTACCTGTATTTTTGGGGTAAAATTGTAGCTGAATGTACTTATATTAAAGAAGTTTTTGATGATGTTAAGGGTGGATATTGTATGGAACACTGTGTTTACCAGACATGTGGGCTTAATGAACCGGTTTTAGGTCTGCATGGAAATTTTTTTGGTCCATTGATTGGGTCAGACTGCATTGCTGATGTCATGAGACATTTGGGCTGAGTGTTAGACTAGGTAAAGTTCTAGAATCCTGGGAGGATGTATCGGCATCGTTTATTTGGTTGGAAATCATCTCTTAGTATTAAAAATTTAGAAAGTGTAAAGTTTAATCTTCTAGTGTTAAATTTTTTTAGTGTAAAGACAATGTTAGTATGAAATGTTAATACCTTAATAGGTGAAATATTAATGTTTTAGATGGGTGTTTTTTTTTTAATGTGTTAAATGTGTCAGATTATATCATGTGTTAGGTTCTAGACCATTCTTGTTCTAGATTATGTATCTTGTAAATAAGTATCATGTGTTATCGACATTACAAGATTATATTTAAGGATAACATGGGGGGTGGAATGTACAATATATTGAAGGAGAGGAACTGTTTACTGCTTGTTTTTAGGGTTCCGTACTTAAAAAGTAAAAACGGAACCATTATAAGATCACTCCTGTGTCTGTCCGTCTGTCTGTCTGTCTGTCACAGCCATTTTACTCGTAAACTATGGAACGTGGAAAGTTCAAATTCGGGGAAGTAATAAAGACCATTGACCCACATATTTTCAGATTAATAAACATTCATAAATATATTTTGTAAAAAAGTACAGGGGCTAATTATGCTACTTGAAAAAAAAAATCTTTTCTTTGTATGTCTGTGAAAGCTTTGGTAACGCTGAACTCAAAAATACATTTCTTTTAATTTTCGGTATTATATTTTCAAGGATATTGTTGAAAATGTAGCGCAAAAATATTTTCCCCCCATCTAATTCCGAATCTACTGAAACTAGAATTATGAAAAAATTAGAGGTAGTAGACGTTAATATAAACCTTGCTGGAAAATTATAGCGATTACCCTAGGTCACATAGTTTTTGAGTAATTAGCATTTTTCTGTTATACACAAATTTCGATTTATGGACATTCAGAAAAATTGTTGAGCATCGCTGAATATACCTATCGTTGCAGAAGAATAAAAGCATTGTTGATAATGATTTTCAAAAAAAAAATCATCAGTAATTAGCCAAGATATTAACCCTTAAAGGTATGGTCAGTTTGGACATACACAAGGACAGGGGCGGCGTACTCTATGCCTAGTTAACAACTTTTAATGATATATATGTGTAGTGTGATGTCCAGTAACAGTATAAAAGCAATAAACGTCAAATTGTTTAAAACACACTAATTTAAGGGGTCTCGGGACTCTAAAAAGCGGAAAAAATGAAAAAAAAGACCTTTTTCAACATTTAATGTCTTAAAATGTATCTGATTTTAAAATACAATTTTAATTGGGATGAAAGATATAAGTATGTTCTTTCTTTTCTTGTATTTAAAAAATTGCAAGATACAGAATTAGTATTTATAGGGGGCTAGAAACTGTTAGACATTTGTCGAACAAAAAATTGGCATAACAGTTTACGAGTAGGATTACAAAATAAATATTGCAACTAGCAGGAAAATTTTGGTGCTTACTTATACTTCAGATTGTAATAATTTCCCTGAACTTAAATAAATTTGTATTTAAAGCATTTTTATATTTTTAATGCAATGTTGCATTTAGCTAATACAAAATTTTGAAAATTTCAACAGTAAAATCACCTAAAAAAATATTTTTTGAACAATAAAAAGGAAATTTTAGGTTCAGTTTATACAGACTAACATGAAATATATGTTTTGAAATTTTCATGAAAAAATATTCAGAGGTTTTTGAGGTATCCTGCGCGTTATGCCCAAAAAATGCCATTTGAAAAATAATGACTTTAAAGTTTCTGAAACGCCGCTTCAGCTATTGAGCGGGTATAATTCTAAAAGCCAAAACTTCTGTTCTAACTGGAATTTCAAGGAAACAATTATATCAAAATATTCAGAATATATAGGAGTTTAACATCTAAAAATCTTAAAATTTCTTAAATTTTGAAGCTTTAAGAGTCCTGCGACCACTTAATCCTTTCTGGCACGGAGTAATTCTATTTATAAACTTATGAAATAATGAACTGACACCAGAATTTATAAATGAATTTATTAGAAAATGCAAACTTGCTTATTTTAACAGTACATGATAAAATGAAAATTTTAATTAAATATTCTTGGTGCCGTTTGTCTGTTTTGGAATTAAAATTAGGTGTCCGTTTTTTAAGGGCATTGCCCTCGAACGATTTAATTAGCATTTGAATCACATAAATACTGTGGGATTCATGATAGTTTGCATTGATTGTATTTCTCAATACGCCTCAAATGACTTTAAAAGTTAATTAAACACCTATCTAGAAAAACGTGGCACTGACCAAGGCAGCGTTGCAACTTTGAGACCTCAATTCGAAGTGTGCTTAGCACAATGCTAAATTTAAACTTTGAACAAAGGTTTTGTTTTAGCTACACTGTAGAAATAAAGGTTATTACTACGCTGAATTTAGTTTCATGAAATGCCAAATGAAGTTTAACTATGCACTGCTTTTATTGTCAGTACCAAATTAAGTTCATCATAAACAGATTAGGATAATATTAAAAAAAGAGTTATACGAATAGCTATATTTGATATTATTTAGGTTCCATATCTCTTTGAACTTTCATGGTATACCCGATTACACTTTTCTAATATATACAGCTATACCCAACCATACGTTGTATAGTTTTTTGCAGTGTCTTAGTATTCTTTTAGCAATGTTTTTTTTTTTTTTTTTTTTTTTTCTAATACAATTACAAATTTATATATTTATTCTACGGAACCCTCTGTGCGCGAGTAATGCTCACACTTGACCGTTTATTAAATATTTATTTTAATAATGTGATGTTACTTTTGATGTGAATATTTACTCCAGGGCTCAAATTTTTTTTTGTATGATACTGTTTTAGTTCCTCTGAATGTTAAGATGGTTTAAAATAGGGACTGGTGTTATGGATGGAGTTTTCTTTAGATGTTAAGTTTTTTTTTGCTTCGGGTGTACTATGGATGTCAGGAAGAGATTCTGTGACTTGTAAATTGGTTTCTTTTGAGTATGAATGTTAAGGCTGTACAGTTGCTGAGAGGGGGGGGGGGGAGGGCATTTGTTAGAAAAAAAGTAATATTTATAATGCGTAAATAGTTCTTTTACGGGGAGTTTTAAAGGACAAAAAAACTATCTCTGATGTAGAAGGGCACTTTACACTGTTAAAAATCTGCAGCATTCGGTGCTTAAGTCACTCCATCGCTTTTATAGAATAACTCTATTCTGACCAATGACAATGATCCATAATATAGTCAAGTAACCGTTTTCTCTAAAAGGGGTGGAGTGAGTCTGCAGTAAAAGCTAATGATTTTGAATAGTGTATAAGATTGTAGTGACGCGTTGAAGTTTACTTACTTCCAGATAAGCTTTGAAATTCTGTAATTTTCTATATTTCATCATCGATGAAGTAATAAATGCATTTGCAATAATTTTCCTTATCCTCTTTCCAGAAGCATGCAAACGAGGGTTACAAAATCAAATTTCAACAGCAATAACTTAATTCAAGCATAATAGCCATGTTACCATTGAAGGAAATATTCCCAAAGTTTGGCGATTTTTTTTTCCTTTTTTTAACCGATAAAATGGTGCGTGTCAGTAACGCATCTTAGCTTTTTGACTTAACATGTTCATCCACTCAGCTCTTCAATTATGCAAAATGTTCTTTTATTTAAAAAAAGAAGAAAGTCAAGCTTTTATACAACTAACTTTTCAACTTTCAACCAAATGACATGCGTCGATAACAATGGGGGTTGCTGAATAAATTTCTGAATTTAGATTTTTTATTGATTTTGGGTCCTGAATCCTCTTTTACAAGGTTAAACTTGTGACAGACAGCACAAGCACAACATTTATCACTTTGGAAATTACCAAAATGTATGGTTTAGAGATCTGCACGGGCCGGCTCTTGGCCCGAAGCCCTGTGCTTGGGCCGATTTTCATTAACAGCACTCGGGCCATACTTTTTTCTGAAGGCTCGGGCCGGGCCTAACTTAATTTTTCTGTACAGAGCCGGGCCTGGTTTCATTCCTAGTCTTCACGGCCCAAAATTTTCAGTTCTAGTTTTGAGCCAGCCCGTATGAAAATCATTGTCTCAACGTGGCCTGGTCCATTTAAAGGTCAGTTAAATTAAGCCTGGCCCAAAAAATGCATACATTTTTAAATCGCCATTATTCTACACTTAAACATTAAAATTTATTATTTTTAAAGAATAGTAGATTTCTACACATATTAAAATATAACTAAATTAAAATACAGTAAAATGTGTGAAAAGGAACCTGCCTATGACGGAACCATGTTTTTAACTGAAAACGTGTTGATCCATGCAAAATTAATATACTAATTAATAAGTAAGAAAAGAATATATAATACATTTACACTTGCTAAGAAGGGAACTTGTCTATAACGCATTTTTTTTTCCTTTTCGATGCAATTCCATCTTAGAAGATTTTACTGTATAGCATTTTTCAGATTTTTAACACTTCTATACATGGAATATGGATTAACAATATTAATGATAACTGAAACATTTACATACAAGAAATACAGATTCATTAAAAAAATAAATATCGCAGCCTGCGGCACTTCTATAAAAATAAAGATTATCAACATGAAAAAAAAGTTAAGATAGATATTTTTGGTCAGAACTCCTCGTACGAGACAAATTTTTAACCAATTTGACGTAAAAATCAATGTTTTGTAGAAGTTCACTCGGCCCGGGCCGAACTTTTAATTTTTGTATCGGCCGGGCCAGGCCAGGCCAATTTTTTTTCTCTATGAGTCGGGCCGGGCCTGGAAATGTCGGCCCGTGCAGACCTCTCGTATGGTTTTTCTTTGATTGAACAAGCTACTATGCATTCAAAAGTTTTAAACAAAGTCCAGAATTTGAAATGGAAACCGTCAATTCATTTCTTCTATTACAAAAGAAATCTAGGTTAACTTTAAATTGTCAAGTCCTAATTTCTGTGAATAAATCGGGGGGGGGGGGGGGGGGGGGGAATCCTCTCCCGGCGCTAATTATTTTTGTTGCAGGTTGAGTAAACTTCGTTTTTGGTTTGGGTCGATTTCAGGTTGAATGTAGATTAATGCAAGTTGGATTCGGGTTAAACCGAATTTTTCAAAAGTTAGTTGAGTATATTATTTCAGATTAAAAACTATACCTATAATAATAAACATATTTATATTTGTGCTTTTTTCTAAAGACCGCTGCGTTTTTTCCACAACCCTTAGACGAAATTCGCGTGTTTTTCGCGATTCTTCGACAGAAATTCGTTTTTTTCCCTGCGATTCTTTGACGAAATTCGTGTTTTTTAGCGATCCTTTGACAAAATTCGCGATCATTATTCGAAATTCGCGTTTTTTCCACGATCATTGGAAGAAATTTGCGTTTTTTTCGCGATCTTTTGGTGAAATTTGCATATTTTTCGCGATCCTTTGACGAAATTTGCGTATTTTCGCGATCCTCTGACAAAATTTGCATTTTATTAGTAGCCCTTTTGACGAAATTAGCGTTTTTCCTGTGATTCTTTTACGGAATTCATGTTTTTCTTGCGATCCTTTGACGAGATTCGCATTTTTCCTTCGATCCTTTGGCGGAAATTGCATTTTTTTTCGCTACGCTGTACCAAAATTTGCGTTTTTTCCGCGATCTTTTCACGAAACTTCCGTTTTTTTCGCTACTCATTGACGAAATTTGCGTTTTTCCTGCGATTCTTTGACGAAATTTGCATTCTTTCAACGATTCTTTGACAAAATTTAAGTTTTTTTCCGCGAATCTTTAAAGAAATTTGAGTTTTTTCATGATCCTTTGATGAAATTTGCGTTTTCTTTGTGATCTTTTGACAAAACGCACTTTTTTTACCACGATCCTTTGACGAAAGTCATGTTTTTTTGCAATGCTATGCCGAAAGTTGCGTTTTTTCGCGATTCTAAGCCAAAAGTATCATTTTTCGCGATTCTATGCCTAAAGTTGCATTATTTCTGCGATAATTTGCATTTTACTTGCAAACCTTTGATGTTTTTTTTTTTTTTTGCGTTCCTTCGCGACAAAATTGATTTTTCCGGCGACCATTTGTCGAAATTCATGATTTTTTCAATTATATTTTTTATGTCCGAATCTTCGGACGGATGACCGATTTTTGATAAATTTCGGAACCGAATGCCTTAAATTTTCAGAACATTTGGAACAGAATCACTCCTGAATTTGCCAATCGGTCTCGGAAAATAACGCGAAATTTGTCAATCGATCTCGGGAAAAATCGTGAAATTTGTCTGTTAATCGCGAAAAAAAAAAAAGACCCCCGACCAAAATGTGTCAATCGGTCGCACAAAAAAAATCACAATTTGCAAGGCATTCTCGGGTGTTGATCGTAGTTTCAAAATGCAAAATTTTTGGGAAAAGGATGAATTTTTTTGGGCAGGAGCCTCCGCCCACGATATTCTTTTGGGCGGGATTTCAAAGTTTTGGGCATGAATCCCTCCATCCCGCCCTGAAATTCAAGCCCTGGAGTTAGAAACTTTTTGATCCACCCACCTCCCTTTTAAATCTTTAAATTGCTATGCTACTGTCTCCTCAGGAAATTGATACTTTTAACTTCTATTTTCTGTGTATGCTCTTCTTAAAGGATGTCTCTTTTTTTCTTAATTGTCAAAATATTTTTTAATTATATGCTTAATTTTTTATGAAGTGTTAAAATTTTACTCTCAGTTTGTCAGCTTTTAACACACAAAATATTAAATTAAGCATATATTTTAGAAATATTTTGAGAACTAAGAAGAAAAATAAGCCTCTTTTAAGAAGAGTAGAAAGAAAAAAGGAGTTAAAAATATTAATTTCCTGAATAGATATTTTAAGTATACAAATATATTCTATGCCCATAGACAACATTAGTGAGGGGAATTCGGAAATTGATTGACTAACAGCCTTAATGAAGAAAATTAAGAAACACTTAATGAAAAACAGTTTGATCATAAATGAAATTTTGAGAAGGATTTAAATTCAAACAATGAAATGATGTTTGGGAATTACCTGTTTATTATCTTAGTAGAGATAGTACATTATTTCTAAATAATGTAAAAAGGTGTCAGTATTTAATATGAGAGAATATTTTGACAAAAGTGACTAATTTACTGCAAAATTTGCCAAGAAAGTATGTCTTAGGTGCATATAAAGCACAGTGCACACTTCAGTGTGACAAAATGTAATGCATATTTGATTTTATTTATTAAGTCAAATTTCTGATACAACAAGTTTGACTTGAAAAACATTGGTTGGCTGACGAATTTCACAATTTTTATCCCACGACCGATCGGTGAATTTTGTGATTTTGCACAGTGACCATTTGAAGAATTCCGCAAATTTTCATGAAAATCAACTGATGAATTTCACAACTTTCTTTTCCCGCAACTAGTTGATGGATTTCACAATATTTTCCTTTTCCCAATAATTCTGTGGGTTTTTTTCTTGTGACCAATTGGTAAAAATCATGGGGATCCAATCGACAATTCGACCAATCGACATTTTAATTTTTTTTTCGACATAACTGAAAAATATCATGATTTTTTTTCCATGATTGACAGCTTTCGCAATATTTTAAAGCAACCAATTGAAGATTTCACCATTTTTTCCGACGATTGACTGACAAATTTCGAAACTTATGTAATTGATTGATGAGTTTGCAATATTTTCCTTCTACCAATTGCCGAATTTCACGTTTCTTTTCTTGTGACCTACTGGCTACACTCATTGGTTTTCTGCCGATTGCTGTCACTGACTGAATTTCACAACTTTCTTTTCCCCTAACTGGTTGATGGATTTCAGAATATTTTCCTTTTCTGATAATTTTGTGGGAATTTTTTTTGTGACCAATTGGTAAAAATCATGTGGTTTTCTGCGACCAATCGACATTTTCATTTTTTTTTTTCGACACAACTGAAAAATTTCATGATTTTTAGGGTTCCGTACTTAAAAAGTAAAAACGGAACCATTATAAGATCACTCCTGTGTCTGTCTGTCTCAGCCATTTTACTCGTAAATTATGGAACGTGGAAAGTTCAAATTCGGGCAAGTAATAAAGACTATTAAGTATTGACCCACATATTTTCAGATTAATAAACATTCATAAATATATGTCGTAAAAATGTATAGGGGTTAATTATGCTATTTGAAAAAAAAAATCTTTTCTTTGTATATTGTGTCGGATATCGTGTGAAAGCTTTTGTAACGCTGAACTCAAAAATATATTCTTTTTAATTTTAGGTATTATATTTTCAAAGATATTCTCGAAAATGTAGCGTAAAAATGTTCCCCCCCCCCCCCCCCATATAATTCCGAAACTGCTGAAACTAAAATTATGAAAAAATTAGAGGTAGTGACGTTAATTTAAACCTTGCAGGAAAATTATAGGGATTACCCTAGGTCACATAGTTTTGAGAAAATCACATTTTACTGTTACACATAAATTTCGATTTACGAGCATTCAGCAAAAGTGTTGAGCAGCGCTGGAGGTATCTATCATAGCAGAAGTATAAAAGCATTGTCGATAATGATTTTCGAAAAAAAAATCGTCAGTAATTAGCCGAGATATTAACCCTTAAAGATACAGACAGTTTGTACATACATAATGACAGGGGCGGCATACTCAATGCCTAATTAACAACTTTTAATGATATATTTGTGTAATGTAATATCCAGTAGCAGTATAAAAGCAATAAATCTCAAATTGTTAAAAACAGACTAATTTAAGGGGTCTTAGGACTCTTAAAATTGGAAAAAATGAAAAAAAGACCATTTTCAACATTTAATGTCTTCAAATGTATATAATTTTAAAACACAATTTTAATTTAGATGAAAGATATATGTTTTAATAAGTATGTTCTTTCATTTCATGCATTTAAAAAATTGCAAGATGCAGAATTAGTATTTATAGGTGGCTCAAAACTGTTAGTCATTTGTCGAACAGAAAATTGCCATAACAGTTTACGTGCAGGATTGAAAAATAAATATTGCAACTAAAATGAAAATTTTGGTGCTTACTTATACTTCAGATTATAATAATTACACTAATAAATTTGTATTTAAAGCATTTTTATATTTTTAATGTAATGTTGCATTTAGCTAATACAAAAATTTGAACAGCATAGTCACCTAAAAAATATTTTTTTGAACAATAAAAAGGAAATTTTAGGTTCAGTTTATACAGAATAACATGAGATATATGTTTTGAAAATTTCATGAAAAAATATTAAGAAGTTTTTGGGGTATCCTGTGCGTTATGCCCAAAAACGTCATTTGGAGAAAAATGACTTCAAAGTTTCGGAAAAGCCGCTTCAGCTGTTGAGCGAGTATAATTCTAAAAGCCATAACATCTGTTCTAATGGGAATTTCAAAGAAACAATTATAACAAAATGTTCAGAAAAGATATGAGATTAACATCTAAAAAAATTAAAATTTCTAAAATTTTGAAGGTTTAAGAGTCACCTGCGGCCACTTAACCCTTCCGGCACAAGGTAATTCTGTTTATAAACTGATTAAATAATGGACTGACACCAGGATTTATAAACAAATTTATTAGAAAATACGAACTTGCTTATTTTCATGTACATTGTAAAAGGAGAATTTTAATTAAATATTCTTGATGCCGTTTGTCAGTTTTTGAATTAAAATTATGTGTTTCAGGACACCACCCTCGACAGGTATAATTAGAATGAATCGCATAAAGACTGTGTGTTTCGCGAGTAGTTTTCATTGAGTGGATCTCTCAATACGCCTGGAGTGAGTTTAAAAGTTAAATAAAAAACAATCTGGAAAAAACACGGGAGGGAACAAGGCAGCATTGCATCTTTACAACCTCCTTTCGAAGGGTGATTATTAGCACAATGCCAAAAACTTTGAACAAAGGTTTTGTTTTAGCTACACAGCAGAAATAAAGGTTATTACTACACTGAATTCAGTTTTATGAAATGCCAAATGAAGTTTAATTGTGCACTGCTTTTATTGTCAGTAAAGAATTAAGTTAATCATAAACTGATTAGGATAATATTAAAAAAGGAGTTATACAGAATAGCTATATTTGATATTATTTAGGTTCCATATTTCTTTGAACTTTCATGGTATATCCATGTACACTTTTCTAGTATATACAGTTATACACAACCCTACGTTGTAAAGTTTTTTTACAAAGTCTTAGTGTTCATTTAGCAACGGTTTTTTTAATAATACAATTATAAATCAATATATTTATCCTACGGAACCCTCTGTGTGCGAGTAATACACGCACTTGACCATTTATTTTCCATGATACGGCATTTGCAATATTTTAAAGCGACCAATTGAAGAGTTCACCAGTTTTTCTGATGATTGCCTGATGAATTTCAAAACTTCTGCAATCGATTGATGAATTTGCAATATTTTCCTTCTACCAATTGGTGATTTTCACGTTTTTTTTTTGCGACCTATTGGCAACATTCATTGGTTTTTTTCATGCAAAAAATTTGATGTATTTCATGATTTTTTTCCCTCAACCAACTGTTGAATTTCATATTTTTCATGTGACTGATGGAGGAATTTCATGATTTTTCAGGCAATTGATGGATGAATTTTGTGATTTTCTTCACACGACCGACTGGAGAATTTTGCAAATTTACTGCAACCGACTGATAAATTTTTCTAATTTTGTCACATGACTGGTTGATAAATTTCACAATATAAAATTTGATTTATTTCCTATGATCAATTGATGTATTCCATGATTTTTTCTTCTACGATCAGAAAAGGAAATGAATCAAAAGGGTAGCAAGGGCCACCGGGGGCATAAAATATTTAAAAGGGCTGCTGCGTGCATAAAGTAGTTAAAAAGGGCCACTGGAAGTTCGGCCCATACAAAAAAAATATTGGCCTGGCTTTGTAAAAATGTTTAAAGTTCGTCCTGGCCTGGAGAAAAAAATTATTGGCCCGGCCCACTATAACAGCCGAAAGTTTGGCCCAAGACTGCTCCGGCGCACAAAAATTTTTAAATCGCGGCCCAAGTGAATTTCTACAAAACATTAATTTTTACGTCGATTTGGTTAAAAATTTGTCTTGTACGAGGAGTTTTAACCAAGAATATTTATCTTAACTTTTTTTATGTTTATAATCTTCATTTTTATGGAAGTGCCGCGGGCTGCGATATTTATATTTTTAATGAATCTTTTTTTCTTGTATGTGAATGTTTCACTTATCATTAATATTGTTAATCCATATTCCATGTATTGAGGTGTTAAAAATCTGAAAAATGCTATACAGTAAAGTCTTGTAAGACAAAATTGCATAAGAAAATAAATGTGCGATAGACAAGTTTCCTTCTTAGCAAGTGTAAATGTATTATATATTCTTTTCTTATGTATCAGTATATTAATTTTGCATGTATCAACACATTTTTCAGTTTAAAACAGGATTCCATCATAGGCAGGTTTTTTTTCACATGTTTTATACTATATTTTAATAAGCATAGAGATCTACTATTCTTTAAAAAGAATAAATTTTAATGTTTAGTTGTAGAATAATGGTAATTTAAAAATGTACGCGTTTTTTACATAAATTTTTGAGCCAGGCCTAATTTTACTGACCTTTCAATGGTCCATGCCACACCAAGACAATGGTATTCATACGGGCAGGACTGAAAAATTGGAATGAAACCAGTCCCGGCTCTGTACAGAAAAAATAAGTTAGGCCCAATCCTTCAGGAAAAAAGTGTGACCCAGCCCAAAAGAGTGGAGACCTGGCCCAAGTGTTGTGAATGAAAATAGGCCCATGCAGGTCTCTGCTGCACCCTGCCAAATTGGCCTAGAGTGACACTACTAAACCTGGCTATGCTTCTTGTGCAGTTTTCGATGGAATGAATTCACCATCCATTATTACATATGCCATGATATGTGCCTAAATGTCCTGGCCTAAGTGTAATCTTTCTCTCCCTGTTTGTATATTGCTGAAAATTTATTTACTCCAAACTGTAAAATAATATGTTAAAGAAATATTTTAAGATTAAATATTATGAAAATAAAGATACAACAATTATATCTCTATCTGGCCAAGATTTTCAGGATTTTACACTTAATAAGTATCTGATGTATTTATAATAATAATAATAATAAATGATTAGGCATTGATTTTACTAGGTTTTGCAATAATTTTATGATTATTTTTCTGAGGATCCACCCCTCTGGTGGATCCTCATCTATCTATCTGGCCAAGATTTTCAGGATTTTACACTTAATAAGATCTGATGTATTTATAATAATAATAATAAATGATTAGGCATTGATTTTACTAGGTTTTGCAATAATTTTATGATTATTTTTCTGAGGATCCACCTCTCTGGTGGATCCTCATCTATCTATCTGGCTAAGATTTTCAGGATTTTACACTTAATAAGTAGTATCTGATGTATTTATAATAATAATAATAAAAAATGATTAGGCATTGATTTTACTAGGTTTTGCAATAATTTTATGATTATTTTTCTGAGGATCCACCTCTCTGGTGGATCCTCATCTATCTATCTGGCTAAGATTTTCAGGATTTTACACTTAATAAGTAGTATCTGATGTATTTATAATAATAATAATAAAAAATGATTAGGCATTGATTTTACTAGGTTTTGCAATAATTTTATGATTATTTTTCTGAGGATCCACCTCTCTGGTGGATCCTCATCTATCTATCTGGCCAAGATTTTCAGGATTTTACACTTAATAAGATCTGATGTATTTATAATAATAATAATAAATGATTAGGCATTGATTTTACTAGGTTTTGCAATAATTTTATGATTATTTTTTTGAGGATCCACCTCTTTTCTTTTTAGATTATAGCCAATTAACATTAAAAATGGTTTGTTGTGTGAAATAATTTATTCTTCTTGCAAATGCTAATTTTATTATCCTTTTGAAAAGAAATTTCATTATATGTCAGACAATTAGACTATATTCTGGATTCCACATAATTTAATACTTTGTCCAACAAAATCTTTCTGATTTGTAAAAATCGATCATTCTTGGTAGATTTTTTTTTTTTTTTAAATCTTCACATGTCATATCTTTATAGCTTTTAAAACAATTACTGATAGTGAACTTTATTATATTTTCATATAACTTTGATATAATAAAGAATTCTTAATCACTATATTATTATAGATAAAACTTTTCTGTGAATCTCTATTAAACATTGAAGAATGTCCATGTAGGGTTCATATTCATCAGGTGCTTATGGGATTCAGGGAATAAATTTGGGGTTATAAATATCAGGGGAATCTCAGTGGATAATGCAAAAAATTCTCCCGAACCTGGCAAAACGACACTACTCTGAGAAATTGAGGGCAATTGCTGCTGTTCGCGTGCTTTATGATATCACATCTGTCGACATCCATTCAGTCCCCAGATACACCTTCTAACATCGTGAGGTTCAGCAACAGTTCAAGAGGAACTCAAGAAAGATAAATGACATTTTAAAATTGATATTGGCACCTGTAGCCTTCATAGTATTCATTCATAATGCTTTTCAAAGAGGTTATAAAATCATAAAGTGGAAATTAAATTCTTGCAGCAAGCTACCAAGTTTTTAAGGACAGCCTCGCAAGGCATACAGACTTCATCTCTGTTTTACACAAATTAATGTTTTTCCTTTGAAGTTCTGTTCATATTGTTTATACAGATGATGTATAAACTTTATTTTTGAAATTACCTTATTTTTATTATATTTTGAGGAGGTGGAATATCATGATACTGGTTTAAAAGATGTCGTTAATTGTTGACATGGAAAAATTGCACATCACAAAAAATATATCAGGGGATTTTTTTTTGGAAAATGAGTATGGAGAATAATATGCACAAATATTTGGGGATATTGCATAATACTCCTGCAGGCTCTGAAGTTTAAATACAATACCAAACTATTTTCAAGAGACAGTGGTTCTTTCAGAATCACATTTTTTTCAAAATTTTTCTTTTTCAAAATGTGTTAAGATATTTATTTATTTATAAAATTCATATTTCAGATTTACAAAATGCATATCTTTGACCTGGTGTAATAATTAAAAACATTATTTCAGTTAAACAACTAATAGTTATTGACACTGCCCCCCCCCCCCCCCATTTCTCATTTATATACAGTGTGTCCAAAAAACATTGACCTGGTCTGGTCTTTTATTCCTTAAACATTTATCATAGACATATATTATAAATTACAAAGTAACATAAGAAAGCTACAGAATTTTATGAAATTGATTAAATTTGAAGAAATACAAAATTTCAATTTTTATATGGCCCTCGTACAAAAATTTTCCAATGAGTAAAATGTGCACCATACACTACTAAGGTCATGTACAAAATTTCATAATTTTATCATAAAAAGTCACAGATATGAAAATACATAAATGCTGACTTAAACCATTTTTCGATGTATAGATATGAGTTTTCAAAGGGGAAAAATCATGTCAGATGATTGTGTTTCAGGGTTTGTACACAAATTATAAAAGAAAACATGATTGCATAAACAAATAATAATTGTGCTATTTATCGGAACAAAAGTAACTAAACTGTGTAGAAATAATAAACTGGATCTGTTTCGGCCCCTCCAGGGCTTGAATTTCAGGGCGGGATGGTGGTATTCGCTCCCAAAATTTTCAAATCCCGCCCAAAAGAATAACGTGGGCGGGAGGTCCCCATCCAAAAAATTTCACCCTTTTCTGGAATATTTTCCATTTTGAAAACTACGATCAACTCCTGCGAAATGCCTTGTGAATTCGTTATATTTTCGCATGACTGATTGAAACATTTTGCGAGTTTTTTACCGTGAAAGATCGTTGAAATTCGCGATTTTTTCCCGCGACTGATAGACAAATTTCACAATATTTTTTACCGAAATCGGTTGACAAGTTTCTCGTTACTTTCTGCGAGCGATTGGGGATTTCAGAGGTGATTCTGTTCCGAATTTTCCGAAAATTATGAAAAATCGGCCATCAATTCGGACATAAAAAAAATAATAGAAAAATATCGCTAAATTATTTGTTAGATACTTACTTAAAGTAATATCTAACGGGGTTGAAAAATTATAGCAGAGTGGCAAATTGCAGTAAGAAGCATATAGCTGATTTAGAAACCCCATAATAAACTTGAAACTTAATTTAAATAAAACTATAAGTACTTAATGAAGCTGAAAAAGAAAAATGAATTACAACGTAAATGATGGACGAAAGAAAGATAAGATTTAAAAGTAACTTAATATTTATTGATTAAAACAAAAGATAAAAGCAAATAATAAAATGAAACATTAAATTTAAACAGTTACTTAATGCTAAATGACTATGAAACAACAAACTTATCTGCTTTAACATAATATGTATAAGAACTCATGGCATTTGGCGTAAAAGCATCTCATGAAAAATAATCAGATGAAAAACTATTGTTTTCAATTAAACATGACTTTCAATGCACCAGGACTTCATCTATTAAAAGCACAACAGCTTCTCAAAACCTGCTTCAATATATTAACCGGACGATAAACAATTTCACTTTAAAAATACAAACTCTGTAAAACACATGGTCGATCGTAGAAATTCACTTCAAGGTCAATAACACGAGGCAAGTAAGCGGAGAACGAAATTAACTCTGAAACGTAAAGCTCGGACACTTTCAGTAATATGTCCCTCCAGGAAAAACATTTACATTTTCCAAGGACAATTACTTAAGAACATCATATCATCTCGAACTACTTGCTCTCAAATATAAAGTTAACTTGAAGAAAATAAAAGTCTAAAGTCCGGCCAAGGATCCAAACACATTTAACACTGATACCAGAAACTAATTAAAAGGGTATTTCCTTTGAGTGTAGACTTAATATAGCTGAGTTTAAAAGCTGACAGAAAAATATAACAGATGCCTTTAAGAAAAGTAAATGTCGGCACTAAACGCCAGACGACAAACACGTTTAAAAACTCGAAACTGTTGGATGTTCACGGTTGAAGGATATTTATATCACAGCCAGCCATGATAACAGTGCTAGTACGTAGCTCCGGACACGCCCAACGGTCAGCTATGAATACTTACTGAAGACGTAACCATAGCGACACCTGACAATGCTAGACGACTCACGCCATCTAGTGGCAGTTGGAAAAACCACGTAAAGATTGAATGGCAGGAAGTAATATAAACAATATTGTAAATGAAATCAATATTGCAACTAAAAGAGAGATAATAGAAATAAACAGAATTATATTAATAGAAACCTAGATAAGAGAAAAGAAATAAAAAGATATTTTTATTTATAAGTAAGTGAGCTGAAACAGGAACTTATAGAATGAGATGGAAAATGGATATTCATATGTACAGGGACAAGAATGGGAAAGCTCAAATTGGTTATCAAATGCCCCCCCCCCCCTCTTGTCCACTGTACAACTTAAGGTAGATGCTCAAAAACAAGTACATAATCTCAAAGAATTATCCCTTAACAAGAGCACTCACAGAACCCACAACTCTATCTTTAAATGAAAAACTATCCACAATCCAAGACTCCATCCACAGCAATCCAACCATCACCAAAAACAAGTAAATAACCATAGTAAAAAGCAAGTGATAACAGCAAGTAACCACGCTCTGCTACCACATTAAATATAGAGTCCCGACGCACTAAAAGCCTGCAAATACAAAGATAAAAATATTTAGTTATAATACACAAAAATACAACACATAACACAAAGCTATAACTATCCAGTTCATAGATAAAAATCATCACATCACTGTATTGTGATACAACAGTCCTTCACCATCTTTCCTCCTTTTTTTTCAATAACTCCTTAAACCTCTCTATAGTATTCAACATCAGCACATACACATTAATTTTCAAGAATAATTAAATACCAGTACATACAAACATTAATTTTTAGGAATAATTAAATATAGGATAAAACAACCATTTTTATAATTTATGATAACAAATATGACTCAAGATGGCATTATATATAAAAAAAATCTTATAAAGTTTGGCATATGACTTCAAACAATGGCACAATAAAAAAAAATCTAAAACACTAGAAAACCTTTTGACTGGTCCATCAAATAAACTTGCACGACATCCAAAATGCAAAACCAATTACACCATGAAAACAAGTTAACCCAAACCGGTATATAGGGCCACATGTTCCATGCCACTGTATATTTGAATATATCATAATAGATGAAGTCACCAATTTACCTAAAGAACGGTAACTGGGCAAAGGTATCATGGTACATAACATCCACGCTAAAAAAAAAAAAAACACCTTTTGCATTCTTCCACTACCCTTTCGCTGACATTTGTTCACAAAAACATTCTTTCGGAATATTCACTCTGAACATTCGCAACTTCACATTTGCTCGAGGCCTCAAGACTTCATACTCACAAACTCTCAACAAAAAGAGACCTAGGCAAACGATGACACGGATAATGAAAGATCAATGTTGAAGGATCCATATACAAAACTTTAAACAACAGAATTAAACAGCCCTAAACAATTTCCAGAGCCAATCAAGGAACTTGCAAACTTGGACGTCAAACAGCCATTATTCAGAACCAGAACACCAGTCTTCATCTAGACCTAGAGGGTGCTATTTCAAAAACTATGTTATCTACTTAAAAAGACAACCATTCAAAATCTAAAATTTCTATGCAGGAACAATAACATTTTGGTTCCACCCCTCTTTTATCAAACCATGCCATATCACATTGATCAACTATGCCATAACCCACTGAAAGCCACCTCATCTTATTCTTCATCTATTTCTAGTTTGACAGAATACTGGGAATGAGTTGAATGAAAACAGTCGAAAACCAAGTGAAGAATTCCATCTCTTTTCATTTAATATTCAGGAAAAGCATTTAAAAATTCAAATCACACTTTCCCGATAATTGTTCTAAAATGAAAAGGATAAGAATGCTACTGACACAAACATGACTGCAAGCCGTTAAAAATAAATTATCTGGCCCCCCTCAGAAAGCAAAAAAAAAAAAAATTAAACTTCCAGGATCCACTATCAAAAGACTGCCAATTTAACTTAGCACTCTTAAAAATCTCTTTAAGGATATATAAACGGTTAAGCCTTAAACTTGTTCCATAATGACCAACATGACTAACCTACATCCAGTTTTCCACATACAACTTGCAGTTTTAACATGCTACTGATTTCTAAAATACTTCCCAGAAAAACTGCCAAAAAAAATGTCCGACATATTTATAATACACTAATTTATCGATCGAAACTGATTGCTAAACCATTTGGAGATCAATCAAAAAAAAAATTCTGTCTCAAAAACAATCTCCACCTGGGCCATCAATAGGAAACAGTCTTCCATCCAGTGCTTTATAACATTCTAGCAACGAACCACTTCTAGTTTCTCAATATATATATATATAGCTCAATGAAAGGAACCCCAGACTATACCTCTACAGACCAAACACCTACAATGGTATAACCCGTTGTTATGCTAAAAATCTCAAAGTACTATGTCTAAATCACCACATTGTCCAGCCATCGAAATCCATCCAAATCCTCAAAAATATTGGGTATATGCAAATATACAGTCACTACATCTTAAAAATTAAAATTGATGCTGACTTTACACAAGAATTCATGAAGGAAAAATGACTTCATTGGACAAAAGTAGCAATATGACAAAAAGATTTCTTCTAACTGATACAATAAAGATTCACAATCATGTCTTAAAAATATATTAAATGACTATATCAGCATAAAAGACTAATTTAAATGTCAATACCATTACATGTGTTCATTTAATTTCTGAACATAAGAGACTTATTCTCAATTAAATAACTCAAATATACATAGTTTATATTGCCAAAATCTGGGTTTAAATGCAATGTAAGACAAGGAGGAGATCAACATTATATAAAGACATATAAATGAAAGTTAAGACAATGAATCATAATACAGGATTAAGCACAACTTTTAAACAGGCAACTGCACAATTTCAAACGCAATTAACATGATCCATATAACATCTAAAATAATTAATCAAGTGGATCATCGAAAACCAATACTCGATCCCAAGATTCAATGTTAACCTATATCATAATTATCTTTAAATTACTTTAAAACGAACATTTAACAACAATGTATAATTCACTGAATGACCCAAATATACCTAGAGATACGGATTAAATCCCAACACTTTTCACTTAATTTTAAATAGTTTAAACAGAAAAATGAAATTAACAAAAAAACGTTAGGCTATAAATGCCAGAACACACTTAGCATCCAGGGTTTAATCTCTTAACCATTAAACATTAAAATTTGGCCAAGGAAAACTCCCATACTAAAAATGCGAACTGCATAAAACATTAAGATAATCTTAATATAACCCAATTAAAATAAATTTACTAACTTAAAAACATTTAATTTTATAAAGTTTAGAACCTGTATTTTTAAACTAACTGAATAATTAAATTAAACAAAACTAAAAATAACTTAAAAAGATAATAAATTCATTATTCAAAGGCCAGGATCATCTTTCAAATAAAATTTAAGCAGTAAAAATTTCCAAGTTAAGCAAGTATCCAAAAAAAATTGAATCTACCTTAACCAAACGATGGGTAAACGTGGAAAAACACAGAAAAATACGTACTTCCATTAGTAAAAATAATATATTGAAATTCTATAACCATAATTTAAAACGAGAACACAAAAGCTTTTAAATATCAATAAACACTGGTATTTATCAAAATTTACCTCAGGAGTCATTCGTAAACATTATCAAATTTTAAATATTTCTATAACAAAAAGTTCTTTAAACTAATTAATCCTTTATTTAAAAAGTAATTATCCATTAAAACATTATATATATATATTAATTAGAAAACTATTAAATATTTAAAATCTATTATAAAATCTTAATTTATCACTTAAAAGTGACCCCCCCCCCTCTCTTATTAACAACCAGTTTAGGCCTTTACTAGTAACATTAACATACTTCATATAAGTCCTAATCAAGACGAATTAGCCCAGAGCAAGATCTATCAACAATCCTTAATTTCAATTTAAGAAGAAAATTCATCTTAACTGCAAGGTAAATGCTTTAGTTTTCAAAATTAGAAAATATTACCTGAGGAAACCAATCTCCCGATGGCACTCCTTAAATTTCTATTAACTTTCATATTTATACAAAAATACTCAATTAGAATATCTGAAAAACAAAATGTAGACATGCATAAAAATGTATAGTACAGATGAAATACAAGAAAAATTTCAATTCAAGATAATACAGTTAAAAATCCTATGAACTGGAGACCATAAATGGCGTCCGTCACTTTCATCAGCCTCCATAACTAAAATATTCATTTAATCAGCAAGAGTCTTCCTTTAGGAAAAGTCAAAACGAATGTCTATCATCACAATGTAGAAAAGTTAAACACCTTGTAAAAATGGACTCAAAAATGAGCCCAGCACAGCTTCCTACAATGCGCTATTATGAAATAGGAGAACATTGGCACTAACAAATCTTCAAAAGCACTATTCATTAACTTGACACCTTTAGTTAACTTTTAAAAGTAGTAGATAAAGTTCAAAAGAAAAATTCACCGCAATATCACACAATAGCATCTTCATTAATATTCAAAAATTTATATATCTTTACTAAATTTCACGAAATAAACTTGAACCACAGCCATTTCTTCAAAAAAATTTCAAAACTTCATTAATTTCTAGACTTTTCTTCAAAACTTCTAGTATTCTAATTAAAGATCACTTCTTTATATTTAAATCTATGCTTCATCTGTGATAAATTATGCCATGAGTTCAAAAAAAATTTAAACTTTTACTTTAATAAGATTACAAAATGTCGCCCCCCCCCCCCCCCCCCCCCCCCCGTCGAAAACCTTCGCTAAACTGCTATGGGAGCCGAAAACTAAATCCACCATGCAAAAATACAAGACCTATTACGGTCAAAAACGTTAATCTTTGAAATTAAATGAATTTATAAGACAAATATATAAAATTCGTGGCTTTAACTATTACGAAATTTAATTAAAACAAAAACTTATATTAATTCTATCATTTTATATCAGAATTAGAAACTACAAAAATATACCTTTATAAAAATAATGACTTTTAAACTAGGAAGGGCTTAACTGTAAGTTAAAAAAGTAGCCCATAACCTTATTTGTTAGATACTTACTTAATGTAATATTTAACGGGGTTGAAAAGTTATAGCAGAGTGGCAAATTGCAGTAAGAAGCGTATAGCTGATTTAGAAACCCCATAATAAACTTGAAACTTAATTTAAATAAAACTATAAGTACTTAATGAAGCTGAAAAAGAAAAATGAATTACAACGTAAATGATGGACGAAAGAAAGATAAGATTTAAAAGTAACTTAATATTTATTGATTAAAACAAAAGATAAAAGCAAATAATAAAATGAAACATTAAATTTAAACAGTTACTTAATGCTAAATGACTATGAAACAACAAACTTATCTGCTTTAACATAATATGTATAAGAACTCATGGCATTTGGCATAAGAGCATCTCGTGAAAAATAATCAGATGAAAAACTATTGTTTTCAATTAAACATGACTTTCAATGCACCAGGACTCCATCTATTAAAAGCACAACAGCTTCTCAAAACCTGCTTCAATATATTAACCGGACGATAAACAATTTCACTTTAAAAATACAAACTCTGTAAAACACATGGTCGATCGTAGAAATTCACTTCAAAGTCAATAACACGAGGCAAGTAAGCAGAGAATGAAATTAACTCTCAAACGTAAAGCTCTGACACTTTCAGTAATATGTCCCTCCAGGAAAAACATTTACATTTTCCAAGGACAATTACTTAAGAACATCGTATCATCTCGAACTACTTGCTCTCAAATGTAAAGTTAACTTGAAGAAAATAAAAGTCTAAAGTCCGGCCAAGGATCCAAACACATTTAACACTGATACCAGAAACTAATTAAAAGTGTATTTCCTTTGAGTGTAGACTTAATATAGCTGAGTTTAAAAGCTGACAGAAAAATATAACAGACGCCTTTAAGAAAAGTAAATGTCGGCACTAAACGCCAGACGACAAACATGTTTAAAAACTCGAAACTGTTGGATGTTCACGGTTGAAGGATATTTATATCACAGCCAGCCACGATAACAGTGCTAGTACGCAGCTCCGGACACGCCCAATGGTCAGCTATGAATAATTACTGAAGACGTAACCATAGCGACACCTGACAATGCTAGACGACTCACGCCATCTAGTGGCAGTTGGAAAAACCACGTAAAGATCGAATGGCAGGAAGTAATATAAACAATATTGTAAATGAAATCAATATTGCAACTAAAAGAGAGATAATAGAAATAAACAGAATTATATTAATAGAAACCTAGATAAGAGAAAAGAAATAAAAAGATATTTTTATTTATAAGTAAGTGACCTAAAACAGGAACTTATAGAATGAGATGGAAAATGGATATTCATATGTACAGGGACAAGAATGGGAAAGCTCAAATTGGTTATCAAATTTCGACAAATGATCGCTGAAAAAATAAATTTCGTCAGTTGTTCACAGAAAAAATTAGATATTTCATCGCAAAAAATGCAAATTTAGGCAAAAGATTGCGGCAAAGACGCGAAATTCATCAAAGGATCGCGGAAAAACACAAATTTCGGTAAAGGATCGCGGAAAAAACTAGAGTTTCGGCAAAGGGTCCTGAAAAATGCAAGTTTCGTCAAAGGATCGCGGAATAAACGCATTTTTCCAAAAAATAGCAGAATAAACGCGAATTTTATCAAAAGATTGCAAAAAACGCAAATTTTATCTAAACATTACCCCTGAAATTTTATTTAAAGATCGCAAAAAAACCCCAGAAATTTTATCAAAGGATCGCGAAAAAAATCGCAAATTTCTCCAAAGGATCTCAAGAAACTGCAAATTTCGTCAAAGGATTCCGGAAAAAATGCGAATTTTGTCAAAGGATCCCGAAAAACCTGAATTTCGTCAACAGATCGCCAAAAAATCCGGAATTTTGTCAAAAGATTGCGGAAAAACACGAATTTTGGAAAAGGATCACGAAGAAAACGTGAATTTCGCCAAAGGATTGCGGAAAAACGCGAATTTCGTCAAAGGATCGCGGAAAAAAATGCAAATTTCGTTTAAGGATTGCAAAAAACGCGAATTTTGGCAAAGGATTGCGAAAAAACATGAATTTCGTCAAAGGATCGCGCAGAAACGCGAATTTCATCAAAGGATCGCGGAAAAACACGTATTTTGTCAAAGGATCGCGGAAAAACGTGAATTTCGTCAAAGGATCGCGGGGAAAAAACGCGACAGTCTCTTTAGAAAAAACAGCACACAAATACTATGTTTATTATGATAGGTATAGTTTTTAATCTGAAATAATATACTGAACTAACTTTTGAAATAGTGTGATTAACCGGAACCTAACTTGCAGGAATCTACACTCAGCCTAAAATCAAACCGAATAAAAAAAAAAAGCTTACTCGACCTGCAACAAAAAATAATTAGTGTCGGCAGGGCCGTGCGAAGAAAAAGCGGCGCCTGGGGCTAAGTTTCAATTTGGTGTCCCCCCCACCCCCCTTACTTTTTTTTTGTGACAGGTGCCACAAAATTGATAAAGTGCAGAAACAGAAATAAAGTCTATTGAATAAATATTTTGCGTTTATATTGGAGCGTGTAATTTTATAATAATTCAGAAATTCCAAGTTACTAAATAACATAACAGAAAATTGCAGTTAATTGTTAGAGAAATTGTGATGTTTTAGACAGACCTTTCTCTCTTTTTTTCTAGCCATTTTCAACTGTTGTTAGTATTTGAGTTGGAGAAAATGGGAAAATGGGCAAGGTGAAAATTGATAACAACCAGTGGTTCCCAGAGAGAGAAAAAAAAATCATCCAAAAATGATAGATAGTCAAAAAAAGAAGTCTGTTGTATAAATTTGGTGTCCCTCAATTTCCGTGCCCTTCGCCCCCCCCCCCCCCCTTTCACATGGGGCTGAGTGCCGGGAACGGATTTCTCAATACCTTTCAATCCCTGGCTGTAAAACAGAAATTTTTCTGTGAATTTCGGATTTTTTTTAAAAATCGGAATGAGCCGAGAATTTCACGGTTACTTTTTGCGACAGACTGACGAAATTCACAGTTTTATCCCGCGGCAGATCGACAAATTTTGCTATTTTATCCTGCAATTAATCGACGAATTTCACGATATTCTTCCCTCAACGGATCGAGAAAATTTACGGGTTTCTTCCTACCCTGATTGGCATATTTCACGATATTTTTTTCCATCACAGAAAAAGAAAAATATCCAAAAGTGTGTGCCAAGTAAGGACAGTAAGTGTCACTATATTGCGCTTTGCCAAATTTGCCTAGATAGAAGAATTGAATCAACAGTTTCCATTTCAAACTTTGGACTTTGTTTAAAATTTGAATGCATAGAACCTTGTTCAAAGAAAATACCAGCGAGTCGGGTTTTGACTATAATTCCATTATGGATCTAATAAAACAATTTCGTTCAGAAATGGATATTGATGATGCCATCACCGAATATACATTGTTCATGCAAGTAGTTAAAAATGAAGGCACATCAGATATTCCAAAGTTTTCTGAAAATTTTTTAAGAGAACATAACCAATAATTTCCAATAATTTCCAAAGTTACAAATGTTGTGCTTGTGCTGTCTGTCACAAGTTTTACCTTGTAAAAGTGGATTCAGGGCCCAAAATCGAATAAAAAATCTGAATTCAGAATTTCATTTAAAAACCCCATTATAAAAGACCCATAGCATTTGGTTCAAAGTTGAAAAATAGACCGTATAAAAGCTTGACATTCTTCCTTTTTTAAATAAAAAGCATTTTACATAATTATTCTTAGTTGTTGATTTAAATTCCTTCAATGGTATTTTGTCATGTCTGTATTAATGTAATTCTTTAAATAGCATGTAAAATAACAGTGAGTTTAAAAAAAAAAAAATTCTTACTTCCAAATAGCTCAACTCCCCTCCATTTATAAATGTTGGTAGGGAGACTCCCCTTCTCGGAAAAATTGAATTTCAAGCCCTGCCCTCTTTTATGTGTTGAGTGTGGTTCTGTCGCAGCGTGTGGAATCGGTGGTAACACACCGTGTGATGGTCAATATTGGCTGCATACACTTAGATACGTCTTATGCAAAGATTACAAAGCTTGTTCAGAATGTTTTCCATCCATGCCAACACAGAGTTGCATTTGTCTGATAACACTTCTGTGTACATGATCAAGTTCTTGTTCGGTGATGTCATAATAATCATCTTGAATGCATTGTTGCAAATCTGCTTTATTTAAAGGAGGTGACATATAAACAGCTGTGCGCAAACAGCCACATAAATAAAAATCCACAGGTGTTAAATTTTTGTGTTGCGCCATCTGTACTTCAACTGTAAACACTTACATTTTAATTTATGGTTAATCCCTCACCAACTTTGTTTAAACATATCTCTGCAACTTTTTATGATAACATGCTGAAATTTTGTACATTACCTTTAGTGTATGGGGCACATTTTACTCTCTGGGAAATTTTTTGTACAGGGGCTGTATAAAAATTTGTATTTCTTCAAATTGAATCTCCTGAAAATTTTAATCTATTTTGTAAAATTCTGTCCCTTTTTATCTAATTTATAATATATGTTTATGATTAATACTTAAAGATGATAAAGATATTTTTTATGATTAATACTCCTGTATAGTGTACATACTGATTAGAACATGGGCAGTAAAATTGTCCGTGACTTTTGATTTATGGTGCAGAGAAATGATTTTGTTTATATTATGTTAAAGAAACATTAATAATTTGTAGAGTTTTTTGTTGTGATATCACTAGTTAGAATTTATAGCAATTTTTAGCATAACATTCATATTTATCCACAATTTGATGCTGAAGCTAGCTATAAATTATTTCTGGTACCTGCTTTGAAATAATGTTTTTTATTTTTGCTTATACAGTAGAAGATCTTTATAACGCAATTCTATATAACGCAATACTCCATATAACGCACAACTTCTCAGATGTAAACAATGATTTTTGCAGTTAAAAAGCACCTGCATTTTCACATTGTAAAATATTGCTACTCTCTAGAGGACTCAATTTGATACATTAGTTCAACTTTATCTTCTAATTTAAGACCTTTTTGCTGAAAAAAATGCTATTATTACAATAAACATTTTTGAAAATGTGTAATATAAGGGATGGTTGTGTCAGTTATATTTGGATCATGTTTATAAAGTAAATCTAACAATGCCTGACCTATGTTTTGCAAAAATTTATAATTTGGATAACACTTGGTAACAAGGAATGCTGTATAAAGATTATCCTAATGTATTTTGATATGTTTCAGACACATTTGGCCATGTTTACAAGGTGAATTTAATGATGTGATCCATATAATGCAAAATTCTATATAACGCACAACCTTGCGTTTTTAGGTTTGCGTTATAAAGATCTTCTACTGTAAATTATTACATTTTACTGTAAGATATTTTATAGCAACAAGTATAATAATCACTTATAAACAGATTAAGTTAAATAATGCTATAAAAAGTGATAAAATATCTTTATTAAGATTGACGATCATTTCATCGCACAAACGGCGACATTTTCAAAATCATTCACGATAGAAAATATTTTCACGTAATTTAAAAACAATAAACTTTGTAAACAATGTCACGAGACATGATGCATAGTGAAAAACATTGCAAACATGAAATAAAATTTAAATTAAATTAGCTATTTGCGAGCGTGGATTAATTTTCACATAATTTAAAAACAATAACATGGTAAACAATGTCACGAGACATCATGCAAATGAAAAACATAAAATAAAAATAAAATTAACTTGGCTATTTGTGAACATTTTTACTATTGTTACTAAAATTACATAGCATCTCTTTCTGAATTTTAGGTAAATCAAGGAACACTGAATCATTGTATATATTCTCGTTGCATAAAAATATCTCTATTGATTCACAGATTATGGATGGTAAATAAAATCTTGATGGATAAATTGTTATTTTTTAAATCGATCTGTAAAGGTTCTTTGCCACATAATCTGGCCAAAGCTGTGGTTCTTCTGTTGTATTTGATATCTGCTATATGTTCTTTGATTCTAGTTTTACATTTTTTGCTTGTCATACCTACACTGCTGGCCATCCAAAATGCAACACCAAGAAAGACAAGAGATGTCAAAGCCAATTTTTTTTTAGAAATTACACATAGTATCAGTGTTAATTGATTCCAAAGACAACCTTCTTTGAAGTGAGGTAGACGGGAAAATCAGTAAGAACTGTTACCTCCACGTCTGTCAATAACCGCTGCTTCACTCTGCGGCATAGAGTGAAAGACGCTTTGGATGTGTTGTTGGGAATGGCATCCCACGCTGCTTCCACACGTAGCCAAAGTTCATCTTCTGTACTCGCGGATGCGGCATTCTGGGATAGGCATTCTCCAATCATTGACCAGACATGATCGATGGGTGATAAATCTGGAGAACAGGCAGGCCATTGTAAGAATGGAATATGGTGAGCTAAGAAGAAAGCTTGAGCATTGCGTGCAACATGTGGTCGTGCATTATCCTGTTGAAATGTGTTCTCAGGCAAGCCCTGAAGGTAAGAGAGAAGAACAGGCTGCAAAACCTCAGGTATATAGCGCTGGCTGGAAAGTTTACCGTTAATGCGTACTAGGGGGATGCGGGAGTTGAATCCAATACCACCTCACCCATAACACTGGGTGCAGAACCAGTGTGATCATGCATAATACAGCAGTTGAGCAGCCTCTCCCCACGGTGTCTCCAAACTCTAATTCCACCATCATGATACTGCAGGCAGAAGCGTGATTAATCTGAAAACACAATGCTATGCCATTCGGATGTCCATCTTTGCCGTTCAGCGAACAATTGTAAACACAAACGCCTGTGGTTTAATGTCAAATGTATCCGAAGCAATGGACGCCTAGTAGACAATCCACTGTACTGCAAACGACTTCGAACTATTCGTAGGGATGCCCATGTGTGTGTTAGATACTACATTCGTTGTGTTATGGTTGCTGATGTAGCAGTGCGTTCGATCAGTGCCATGCATACAATATCCCTGTCTTCCAGTGGAGTGGTGTGACGAGGCGGTTGCAATCGCTTCTGCCGGTCTGTCGTTCTCTCCTGCATCCACCGATTCCATATTCTCGTGACTGTTGCTTGGCTACATGCGATACGATGACCCATTTCTTGGATGGAAAATCCGCAATCTCTGTAGGCAACAATTCTTCCTCGATCGAAATCAGAAACATGCTCGAATGGTGCTCGTGTTTTTCTACGAGTAATGTTGAATCTGTACACACAGAAAATTGCACGAGAAAACCATTCACGTTCTTCAAAACGACAATCTTTCTTCCCTTTATATACAGATTATAAGGGGCACTGCAGTCGCCCACGATGTTCGCGAGCACTGAATTTGTAATCATTTGCATATCCTACCGAGGTGCATACATGGTGTAAATTTTACGCTGTTTGGTTGATCCCTTAATGGTGTTGCATTTTGGATGGCCAGCAGTGTATATAAAACTGCTTTGTTCCATCTTCGTTGGTGAAAGGTATTTCGTATACTCCTGATAACTGATTTGACTCAATTGGATCTATTTTTTTGCATACTGTATATTTTAATTTCATAGAAGGTTTCGCGACTAGGGAGATATTGAATTTATATTTCAAACGTTCGAAGTGGATAACAAGGAATTTTGTGGATTGAAATTTCTTTTCTTTTTATTCTTCGAGCTTTTAATTAATTTTTCTATGGTACTTTCTTTGTATCCATTGTTTCTTGCAATATCATATATTTTATTTGGTACTTTTTGGTAAGCTGGGCACCAGTGATATATATACATATTTATATACACATATATATGTATATATACAATATGTGTATATGTATATATATGTATATTTACATAATATGTATGTATATAAATATGTATATATATCACTGGCGCCCGGCTAACCAAAAAGTACCTTTTATTTATCTGGTTATTTAACTGCTCGGGCATACAAACTGTGAAAGCTCTACGAATAGAATGTCTAAATGCAGAAACTTTGTAGGAAAATGTACTTGAGCATTATGAGGGATAATGGATTGACTGGCTATAAAATTAATCCACGCTCGCAAATAGCTAATTTAATTTAAATTTTATTTTATGTTTGCAATGTTTTTCATTATGCATCATGTCTCGTGACATTGTTTATTGTTTTTAAATTATGTGAAAATATTTTCTATCATGAATGATTTTGAAAATGTTGCCGTTTGTGCAATGAAATGATCATCAATCTTAATAAAGATATTTTATCACTTTTTATAGCATTATTTAACTTAATCTATATGATATTTATTACCTTAAAAAAAAAAAAAAATAAATAAAGTTGGTAAAATTTTTTGTATTTTTCTTACTTTTATGTGTGTGCATATATATATATACCGGGTGTACCAAAAAGGACTGACTGGTTTTAAAATTCAATAACTTCCAAACAGTGACAGATATTAAAAAAATTCTTGCAGGAGGGTTATTCATAAAGTCAAAAGTTTTATTACAGTGATTTTCGATTTTAGTTCGAACTACAAACAATAGATGGCGCTGTAAGCAATAGTCGCTAAACTAAATACAGGCTCGATTTTTGGTCCTTTCTGTTGTTCCCTGCAGAAAAAGGAGATGGAAATGTATTATCCGGGCCACGAAGTACCAAAAATAGAGCCTGAATTTAGCCTCTATTGATCGCAGCACCATCTATTTTTTGTAATTCGAACTAAAATCGAAAATCACTGTAAAAAAACTTTTGACTTTATGCATAACCCTCCTGCAAGAATTTTTTTAATATCTGTCACCGTTTGGAAGTTATCGAATTTTAAAATCAGTCAGTCTTTTTTGGGACACCCGGTAATGTGTGTGTGTGTATTTTTTTCTTAATAATCCCACTTTTATCTAACTTTTATTACTTGAAAACTTTATTTTTATAAAAAATTCCTAGTTATTTTTGCTGTTTTTTTGGAAGAGTTCACAAGTATAACTTTTTCCGACATCAGTGTTGCATATCAAATACTTAAAGAATATTTTCATGTAAGCTGTATTGAATATCATAAAAGATAGATTTGTCCCTCATTATTAAAAAATATCCTAATAATATTCAAATGAAAGTTCATGAATTTGTAAACAGGGGTTGATGCAGGTTTTTATTCTTGGGGCCGATTTTGTGAAAAATAAAAGTTATTTTTGTGAATTTCATTATATTTTTGTGAAAAATAATATTTTGTAACAAAAGTTTAAATCCACGTATTCAAATTTGTACCAAATATTTATAAACAAAAACTTTTTTAAATCCACTTGCTAAAGTTTTTGTTTTTCGTTACCTAGTTTTATTTACAAATTACACATTTTAAAACACTTTTTCGAAAAAGAATTTTACAAAGAAGTCTATTTTATTAAAAGGAATTTTGTGAAGGGGCCTGTTTTATTAAGTTTATTTTTGTGAAGGGGCCCATTTTATTAAATTTATTTTTGTGAAGGGCCCCATTTTATTAAATTTATTTTTGTGAAGGGGCCTATTTTATTGAATAGATTTTTGTGAAAGGGCCCTAAATAGGCCCCAAATTCTGCCTCGATCGACCCTTAGTAAAGTAACAAACTGTGACATATTTATTTGTTACTTCATGGGTATGTTTATTCAATTATTATACTATCTTTTGTTAATTTATTTCAGATGGAAAAAGTTGGATTTGATGGTGTGAATAATATTTTTCTTGGCAAAATAATTGGAGCTACTGGTGGACAAAAAAGTATTCTTTGTTTTTTCTTCCTCATTTTAATCCTGTTTATGTTTATTAAAGGGCAACACCACTTGCTCTGAAATTTAAGACTTTTTTTGAGAGAATTTAAAAAAAAGAAATGCAAAGGTTTATAAAGATTCATTAACACTAATGTATTATACATACATAAAAGTAGATTTTTTTTAGTTTGTTTTAATAAAAGGTTGCTTGATGGCAGGAGCATTTTGAAAATTGATGGTCAAGCAGTGTTCATGAAAACTCATTGTAGACTTGGAACAACGTAAAAAAAAAAAGTGTTTTTAGTGCAAAATTTAGTGAAACACATAGCTATTTTTTTTAAGTGTATTTTTAGTGATATGACAATGACTTCAAGTAAAATGTTAATTTTGAAACCAGAAATTTTGTTACTTAGTTACACAATATCTGTCTGAAAAAATACTGTGTATTTCATTAGAAAATATGTGATGATTAATTTTTAAAAAGATTCAAATTAATAGCTGGAAAATTGGCAGAGTTAGAGTGCTCACTGGTTTTGCAAATATTGTCCTGAGAAAAAATCATTTGAAGTTTTTGTTACTGTTGCATGCTCTATTTCTATAGGTCTAGAATTATCCTTTCACTTTCAATATAGATTGCTTACTAGCAAAATATAATTTTCATGTGCCTGAAAAGAACTTTAAGTGATTTTTGAAATTTTGAACTAGTGAACCCCTCAATCTTTTACAGAGAGGCTGAATTTAGGTCCAGGTATATTGTATTTTTTTTTCTTTTTAATTCTGCTATCTAATGCATTAGATTAAAGATAATAATTATTTAAATTTGGGAAGAAAGATTTCTATAAATTTTGGGGCATTTCTAATTGGGAACATGCATCTCTGATTTTTTAAACACTGGATTTAAAATAGAATAGAGTGATGATTAGATTAAATAAAAAACAAAGTAGTAAAAATAATGAGATTTATTTTTAAATTTAGGAATTGATATGAACTAGTTGAAAATTTTTAAGTTTAAATAAACAAATTCTGTGAAATGTGATTTAAAGATTATTTATATAATTGTTTTTTTTTTTTTAATCAAGTCGTCTTTTTATTATACTGTCTGCTATTATTTTCAAAGTTCAAGCCTATTGTTGAAATTTAATTTTTTAATGAATTTTCTATTCAGTGTTCCCAATTTAGTGCAAGAGCCGACAGCACAAAAACCTATGTTATCAAGTACAAGAAAAAAACTTTTATTTTATGGGAGAGTAGAAGTAGGGGAATCTAATGATCCATGTCTGCCGGAAGTGAAGTGATGCATAAGCCAATAATTAATAACACCAGTGGTTGACGCATAAGTTTGTCATTGTGCTTGTCCTACAAACAAAAGTAGGAAAACATGGAGGACTGGGAGCAGGAAAACACAATGATAAACCTACAAGTCAACCAGTGATGGTATTAATTTTCGGATTATGCATCACTTCACTTCCGGCAGACATGGATCATTAGATTCCGCTACTTCTACTCTCCCATAAAATAAGTTTTTGTCTTGTGCTTGATAACATTGGTTTTTGTGCTGTTGGCTCTTGGACTATTTGGGGTTAAACCTGGTTGCATAATGGTCAGCACATATGGCTACCTCATATTAGCTCCAGAGTTTCTCTCCCAGACTGGGCAAGTTTTACTCAACTTTTTATCCCTTCGAGGTTGATAAAATGAATACCAAGCTTGCCTGGGAACTAAACACTGAGGGTCTGGCGTTAGGCTGACCATCTGACTGGGACATATGCTGTATAGCACCTTAGGGCCCAGGGTCAAGAAAAGAGGGTTGGGCACTGTATTCCCTGATCCTTAATGGATTGTACACCACAGGTTTAGTTTTTTAGTTCCCAATTGGGAATGTAGAATTTTTTCCTTATTTTACAATGATAGTTAACCTTATTTCATGCTTCTAAATTTTATATTGAAAGCAAATTAAAAAATTAAAGATAAAAAAAAATTGAATGTGCTGCTTTCTTATATATGATCTCATTTATTAATGGAAATGTGGAAAAGAATAATATTGCCCTTTGCCAAGAATACAAGGAAAAATCTACAAAAGCAAAGAAAATGCTGGTATTTTTAATTTAAACTAATGAACCTAGGAAACAGAGAGACTTAAAAATTTTTGTCTTTTTTAATTTAAAGAAATGATTGTAGCGCATCAATAATCACAAATATCTCAAAATTGTTAGAAAAAAATTTAATACGAGGGCTGCCTTTTAAGTTTTTACAAAAAGGAGGAAGAAAAAGAATTTTTTGGGAACAAACTGTTTTATTGCTTTTCAAAAATATTTGCCTTTAAGATTTATACACTTTTCCATCCATTCAAAACAATTCTTGAAACAGTTTTCCCACTCTGAAGTTGATTTCTCAGACACATAGCTTTGGAAGGCATCAACAGCTTCTTGAGGTGATGAAAATCGCTGCCCACGCATTTTTTGTTTGACATAAAGGGAACAAGAAAAGGTCATTATGTGACAAATCAGGAGAATATGGGCAATGGACATTAGTTCAATCTTTTTATCCTTCAAATAATCAATTGTTTCATGTGCTGTGTGAGAACTGGCATTGTCGTGATGAAGAATGATGCGTCGTTTTTTGTTGTTTTTCCTGATTTTGTTGATGACTTTTGGGAGACACATTTCTGCATACCATTTAGCGTTAACAGTTTTTCGATCCTCTAAAAGAATGGTTGCAATATGTCCTGTAAGGCCAAAGAAACAAGCAATCATTTTCTTGGAAGTGCTTCGTGAACGAACAACTTTCATAGGATTCGGTTCATCTGGAAACACTCAAACAGTATATTGTTGTTTAGTTTCCAGCTCATACGAATATATCCAAGTTTCGTCACCTGTAGCTATGTTGTATACGGATTTTGCAGTTCCAAATTTGAAATATTTTAGCATTTCTTTACACCCCAGTAGCAGAAACACGGCAACATAGTCGCGGACAATTTTTGCCTGCACTAATAAAATCAATTTAAAAAACTGTCCGCAACTTTCAAACATTTTTTCCCATGAAAAACAAGAATTTCGTCAAAGGATCGAGTAACAAAGCGTGATTTTTGTCAAAGGATCATGAAATAAACGGGAAATTTGACAAAGGATCATGGAAAAAAACAGGAATTTCGTCGAAGGATCATTAAATAAATGAACATTTCATCAAAAGATCATGGAACAAATGCGAATTTCTTCAAAGGATTGCGGACAAACTGCAAATTTCGTCAAAAGATTGCGGATAAAATGCAAATTTCGTTAAAGGATCACAGACAAAATGTGAATTTCATAAAAAGATAGCGAAAAAATGCGAATTACTACTAAAGATCCTGAAGAAAAAAAACGCAAATTTCGCAAAGGATCGCGTAAAAAAGCGTGATTTTCATCAAAGGATTGTGAAATAAACAGGAAATTCAACAAAGGATCATAAACGCGAATTTCGTGTAAGGATCATGAAATAAATGCGAATTTTGTGAAATAAGTACAAACTTCGTCAAAAGATCATGAAACAAACGTGAATTTCGTCAAAGGATCGTGGACAAAATGTGAATTTTGTAAAAAGATAGCAGAAAAATGCGAATTATGCCTAAAGATCCTGAAGAAAAAAACACAAATTTCGGCAAAGGATCACGGGAAAGTGTGAATTTCGTCAAAAGATCATGGAACAAACGCGAATTTCATCACAGAATTGTGGTGAAAAACACAAATTTTGTCAAAAGATCACAAAAAAATTGAAAATTTCACCAAAAGATTGCAAAAAAAAGTAAATTTCATCAAAAAATCACAAATTTCGTTAAAAGGCCGTGAAAATAAACGCGAATTTCGTCAAAGATTTATGAAAAAATGCTACTTTCCTCAAAAGGCTGTGGGAAAAAAACGCGATGTTTTGTCAAGGGATCGCAAAAAAACCCCCCTGCAAAATTCGTCAAAGGATTGCATTAAAAACGTGAATTTCATCAAAAGTCCACAAAAAAACCACAAATTTCGTCAAAGGATTGCTGAAAAAAAAAAAAAAAAAAAACTAATTTCATCAAAGGGTTGTGAAAAAAACTCAGCGCTTTTCACACATAAGGCCGTGAAAGTTCATCTTTTTTTTTTTGCTCAGCCTGTATCATGTTTGAAGGTTGTATGTGGTGTGTGTGATTGTGAAATAGTAAAAAAAAAAAACTTGAGCACACATTTTCAAGGACGCCACCCTGGTCAAAATATTAATTAACCCTGGGCTAAAAATTTGGAAAATATATTTAAAAAAGCGGAACATTCCCAACTCCAAGAAAGAACAAATCAGCTCTAAAGCTTCCGAAGGTTTTTAAAAGCATCTTTATTGTCTATGTATGGTTCTGCTTATCCTTCCCATTTTAGAAATCCTACAAGAGGTTAGGTGATGAAAAGTTATAAGCAAAATTAATGAGAATGCATCATGCTTACCATGATTTAAATAAAATGATAAAAAATTCCTAGTTTAATGTATTATTTATTCATTAAAATTACATGCAAAATTTGCAGACAGATTATGAAATTTTAAAAGTTTATCGCAGACAGCTACAAAAGTTTCTGCCACTGGGCTTTACACCAATTTGCACGAGCCTCTTTTCGAACTTCTGTCAAATTGTGCGAAATCCATCTGGAACAAATCTTTTTAACAGCTAAATGTTCGTGCAAAATTGAATGTATTCCAGTCTGTGATATGCCAAGGGATGCTTCTATCTCACGATATGTGACATGCCGATCTTCTTCAATCATCTTGCGCACAACGTTGATGTTGTTTGGAGTCACTACCAATTTTGGTCGTCCTTAATGAGATTCGTCACTGACAGAGGCACGATAGTGATGAAATTCTGTGCAAACCAATTGTAAACAGTCTTTTCTGATGGTGTTTATTACCAAAAGTTTCACGAAGCAATACTAAGCATTCTTGTCAAGTGAGGCTTTTCTCAAAATCTTAAAAAATCATCCAACAGAAACCTTCACGAGTTATTTCCATTTTTTCTACTCACTTGTTTCTTTAAAATACTCACTGTAAACAAAATACACAGACGATTTCTAAGATACCACTGATTACAAGATTAAAAAAAATGTGAATTTTACGAATATCCTGAAGACAAATTTCAGTAGCGGCTTCTATTGGTCATTTGTAAAAACATTAAAGGCATCCCTCGTAAGTAATTTGAAACTTTTGCGTAAAAATCTGCAGAAATTGTTGTTCAAAGCAAATTATTAAAAATATTTGCACACTACTTTTAAAAAATATTTTATTTAATGAATAAAAGTGGACCAATATTACAAATACAGGGATCAAAGTAATATTCTATTTTGTGTATCCATATTATTTTAAAATTGGAATGAAGTAATCAACCTTTTTCCTAATGTTTATATATTTTCTATGGTTGGCTATTAGCACCCATAGAGATATTTTCATAGCAATATAGATTTTCATTTATTTCTGTGTACTTATTTAAATTTTTAAGTGTTTTATTAAAAAATGGGTTTGAATAATGTTTCTTGTCATTTTATATTATTGTAAAGTTTGATAATTTAAAATTAAGGTAAAAATTTCTGTACAATTTATATATATATATATATATATATATGCTAATTCTAAAACATTTGGTAAAACAGAAAAGCAAGTCAAGCATATGGAAATAAACAAAAATCATATAGGAATATAAATATATGGTTTCAATTCATTTATTTACTTAATAGTACAAGATGTCTGACTCCAGGCTAGACCTGAATGTGCATTCATAACCATAACATTAATGAAGATATTTTAACAATTCTTTTAATAAGGTTTACATTGCTTTGTGAAAAATGTGATGATATAAGTGCCGGAAGTGGCTCTATTTGTATCCAAACAACATGGAACCAGGTGTAGCTTACAGTATGCATGTGGTATCACTGATTTAGATTCTTTTTCTAGCATTTATTGTAATGCAACCACATGTTATACAGCAAGGGAAATATGTTCAAAATATTGTTACAATATCTTCTTAATCGTTAAAGTTCAGGGTGAAAATTCAGGTTCAGCTTTGAGAAGATACCATATATTTTTGACTAAATAAGCGAACTGTTATCCTATGTGCTTTTGTTTGTTTTGATTTGATTAATTTTTGTCAGATGTTTTACAATCCCCTTATATTTTCTGTCTATCGGTACTTTCTCATAAAAAGAAAAAAGCGCCTTCTGTTGTCTTTGCCTTTAGCAGAAATTTTATCACAATCTGCATATGTGTAGATATATACTTAAGTAGAAACCCTGTAAAGGTAAAGAAAACTAAATAATCGGAATCACTTCCTACTTATTAGAATTTTTATTAAGGTTTTACTTGCTTTATTCTGTCTGTTGATATTTAATTTTGTAGCACATAATCACATATTTATATTTTTATTTTTTCAGATTCTGTAGACGACAAACAAAGTGCTATTGTTAAAGCATTTTTACATGCTTGGAAAGGTTATAAAAATTATGCTTGGGGACACGATCATTTAAAGCCTATTACAAAGTCTTATCAAAATTGGTTTGGTTTAGGTCTTTCAATTGTGGACTCTTTAGATACTATGTACATAATGGGATTACAAGAAGGTATATTGATTGCACTTTTCTAGTATTGTAATATTATGAATTTGTCATATATTGTTTCTATTTGATTTTTTTTCTACTTTTATTATGAAAAATAAGGATCTTATACATTTCAATGAAAAAAAAAACAAAACAAAAAAACAACAACAACAAAAAAAACACTTATTTTGCAATTTTTAGTTAGCAGAGTCTCCAAATAAACATAATGGTATTCTTATCTTATTGAAGTTTCTATTATATTGCTGTCACAACTTTATTATAGATACATTAAAATATACCAAATAAAATTGGTACTTTATTTATTTGTAGAAGAATGGCAGAGATATCTTGTTTACATAAATTTATCAATTAAACCCACATTAATTGCCAATTACAAACTTTTATCGCATTACCAAATATCAAAAGTATTTAATTTTATTTTACAGTAGACTCCTTCAAATCCCCAACTCTAAAATCTGCACATCATCGCAGATGTAAACAATGAAACTTTTAGTTCAGATGTAGGGAGAAAATTGCAGACTTTTTTATTTTTATATTATTCTGTTGGTATTTTAATATGTAATTCTTGTTAATATGACTAAACACATCCTTTTTCATGAAGTATAAATCAATTTCTGAAAAAATTCAAGATATTACTCTTAATCACAATCTTTTTACTAAATATATTTATGTATTAATCAAGTTTTTTTGGTTATTAAGTCTGGCTTAATCTGAAATAAAATTTCCTTATTTTATGATTTTGATGTAAATTAATAGGGTACCTATATGAGGCAAGTTTCATTGAATAATTCAAGATAAATGCATCTCTTCGTTATTATGCATATTTCATTATACATTATTAATTATTTATTTGATCTTTACTTTTAATAATTTAATTATTTTAAAAATATCTTAATTTTTATTATTTTAGTTTATTACTTTAATTATTTTAATATTTTACTGTATTGTAAGCATTCATTATAATTTTGATTGCATTATTACATTGAGATCGCTGTTTAAAAATGTAAACAAACCAATGACCTGACATCCACAAAATTCTAAAATCTATACAAATTCTGGTCCCCAGCTGTATGGATTTGAGGGAAACTGCTGTACTAGTTAAATAGAATAAACAGGTAAAGATAATAATAAATTGAACCGCAAAAGAGAAAATTGTGGTTTTCTTCTAATTAATATTATATGTCTATCAACTTATAATACATTGCATTCTTTCTCATCAAAGACTTATGAGCATAAAGAAATATTTTCTTCTGTGTTAAAGCTGTCTTTTGCATCCTCATTTAATTTCCCTTATACTGAATTATGAAACAATTTATATTAGAATTTAGCCATAGTTTTTATTATAAATGAGCTGACATTGAAACTTCAATTTTAAAATGACGCACACAGTATGAATTATTTTCCTTGTAGACTATATTTGGTATACTAATAGAAGTTTATGGAATATAAATAAATTTACGTCCAGGGCTATGCAAAGAACTGGATACATTGTCATTTATTCTTGGTAATTGCTGGAAGCGCATTTTTAGTTGTCTTATACATTTTTTATCTGAATTAAATTTTAGCTGACTTTGTGGTGTGCATAAAAATCTCTAGATAATACACAGGCCTAATACAAAAAAAATTCTTGTGCATTTCTGTCTGTTGGCAAAAATTGCTAAAAGTGAATTTTCCCAGTAGCAGAAACACTGTGACGACACGGCGACATAGTCGCGGACAAAAAAAAATCTTTCGCAGACAATTATTGTCTGCACTAATGAAATCAATTTAAAAAATTGTCCACAACTTTCGACAATTTTTTCCCACGAAAAAAAGTGCGAATTTTAGCAAAATATTGCATAAAAAGCGTAAATTTCGGCAAAAGATCACGTAAAAAGTGTGAATTTTGGCAAAAAAGATTGCATTAAAAGTATTAATTTCGGCAAAAGGTCGTGTAAAAGTATGAATTTTTGCAAAAGATCGCATAAAAAGTGCAAATTTCGGCAAAAAATCACGTAAAAAGCACGAATTTCGGCCAAAGATCGTTTAAAAAGTGTGAATTTCGGCAAAAAGATAGCGTTAAAAGCGTTAATTTCGACAAAAGGTCGTGTAAAAGTATGAATTTTTGCAAAAGATCACGTAAAAAGTGCGAATTTCGGCAAAAAATCACGTAAAAAGTGTGAATTTCAGCAAAAGATTGCGTTAAGCTTTAATTTCGTCAAAAGATTGGGTAAAAAGTGTGAATTTTGGCAAACGATCGAGTAAAAAACGTGAATTTGGCAAAAAATCGCGAATTTCGGCAAAAGATCGCGTAAAAAGTATGAATTTTGGCAAAAAATCACATAAAAAGCACGAATTTTGGCAAAAAATCATGTAAAAAATACAAATTTCAGCAAAAAATTGCGTTAAAAACGTGAATTTTGGCAAAAGATTGTATAAAAAGCGCAAATTTCGGCAAAAGATTGTGTTAATGGCGTGAATTTCGGCAAAAGATGATGCATATAACTTAACGTTATATACGAATTATTAAAGATTTGCAGAGCTGCTTGTACAACAAAAACGCTCATGCTTGTTCCCAAACCACCATAAAAGTAAAAGGAGTTAAAAAGGAGTTTTTAACATACTAAATTACTTATCTCAAGTACTGTAATTAGCTTCATGACAAACGAAATACTTAACATCATGGCTTGTGAAAAACTATTTGTAGAATTAATGCAATGGGACTTCATGGTTATGCAGAGCCTGTTTTTCATAACTTTAAAAAGAGAAATCCTCTGTCACTGTTCCAGATGCTTCCATCCTAAACTACCAAAATGTAAATAGCAAAAAACACTGATTTCTTGTGTCTCAAAAACAGACGAAACTTTCATCTCGCTTTCGGTCACCACTGTCAATGACCTTCTACAATGCCGACTCGGGAAATACATCTGTTCCAGGAACCAGGATCAGCTTCACAGATGACCCATCAGACGCATAACAGGTATATGACACAAAATGGCCTTTATCACTTTAACGATTTAGCATCAGTAGAAAAATGATTTAAAACAACTCAAACAGATTATAGCTGATCCATTATCACGAGAAAAAACTCCTTACTAAAACTTATCAACAGAACTCGGAAAAACGTTTTTAAATTCTCAACTACCATTGAGCACCGGTCTAAAAATAACTGCCGTAAAAAGAATAATTAGATGACTAGACTTGTCACCTCTATGTTACTAAAGTAATCAAAACTGATTAAGACCGGCAGTCATGATGCATATATACGCCGATCATCAGTACGGGTAGCAGTTAAATGACAAGACTGCATTACAATTCCCTTCACATTCTATGAATCTCATTAGGAGAAACAGAATGACGCAACTCCTGTAAGTGAGACGTCACTGATCGGACACCTACCGCCATCTTGTAACAGCCGTGAATACTACGATCAGATGCTGAAAGGAAATGAAGCCAGGCATTGAGACCTTTGTAAACAGAGCAACGTGAGTGACAAACACATGGTAGGTAAAAGATAAATGCAAATATTAAAGACTTATTTAAAGGAGGTTTAAAAGGAAAGGATATGCTTCAAGTATAAGGTAAGTAAAGCTAAAGAATATTTTTAAAAGAATCTTTATATTTAATAGAAAAAAACTTTATATTTAATAAAGGAAAAGAGCATTTTATGACAGATAAAGTTTAAGGGTAGTAGAAGTATGAAAGTAAGTTTAACGGGTATTTGCACAGGGACAAGAACTAACGGTTAAGCAATATACAACAAAGCCCCCCCTCTTGTTATCTGTGCAACACCAGGACTACTGCCACAGGAACGCCGCCAACCAAATCAACCCAGCTGGATCAAAGTTTAACACAAAAATGGCATCCTTCAGGCTAACACAAGTCCCTACAACTTCACTAAGTCACTTTAAAACAACCCCTTCAAAATTATCAACTGTAACTAAACCTTACTACCAGAAGCAAAGCTAAAAGCATATAACAGCCAGAGAAAAAAAAATAAAACCGGAAAATGCTAAAACGTACTTACAAACCATGAGCCCTAGAACATTAAACACACTAAAAATTACAAAAACATATATATAAAAGTAACAATACAGCAGTCATGATAAAACAATGTTATCCAGTCCTTACAATATGCATGTATCTTCATTATGTCACTTTATATCATATAAAGTACAACTAACACATAGGTTATTTTAAAACCTTTGAAATTTTTTTTTTCTTATGATAGCCATTTTATTATACATTATGTACCCCTCATTTAAAAAAACTTTTTTTTCTTAATTCGTTAAATATTCAAAAACCAAAATATGAATATAAAAATATGACTATGAAGCATCAATAAACAATTCCGACAAGGCAACATCCGTCCACAGCATTAACACATCAGGACCAAAAATATCTCAAAAACATCTTACTCATCTCTTAAGCTAACCCACATAATATCCGTCTAGCAACCAAAAACCTGGTAAAAAATTCATTTACATACCTATAATGCTCCCCTAATATCTTTTTAAAAATAATTCGCACTAACAACTTCCTGTATATGGGAAAAATAAGTTTAGCTATGTCTTCACCTTGAAATCCAGACTGGACACTGATAGTGGGGAAACGTCACATTCACGCATCCCAGCGCTAGGATTCCTTTCGCTCCCATTCAATCTATGTTCACATTTGCTCTGGATCCAAAGACTTCATACTTATTCTCTCAAGACAAAACAGGACATAGGCGAAAGCATAGACACAGAATGAATAACCATCTCAAAAGCACTATATCTTAAGCTGTTAGGGGTACTGAGCATTAACTTTAGATTTTTCAAAGAATGACCAACATTGCTTCCGTCGATATCACACAGACTCTTAGAGAAAACAGAGCTAGACAAAATTACATCTTAGATCTTACTTATAGGGTATCTTCCTGCCAAGTACTGGAAACATTGCTCTTAATTCAAGAACCAATTCCTTATTACAACTTGACTTTTAAAAACAGAAAACCCATTAAAGAGAGTTACATTTCCTTCTACTCAGAACTGGACATAACTTCAAATTAACTTGCATGTCAGAATCATTCACCAAACTTTTTCTTAAAATTCACAATAGAAATTCCAGGAATCTAAAACATCTTAAATAGGAAAGACAGCCTAAAAATTATCATCCACAGGGTGTCTACAGAATCTGGAAATCAGGGAATCATGGAAAAATCAGGGAGGTTTATCACCCTGGAAAAATCAGGGAAATGTCAGGAAACTTTATAAAAATGCTGGAAAATCAGGGAAATTTGTCTATATTGCGAAAATATATGCATTTTCACCTTGCCAACGAGACTGATTCGTCTATTTTATGTACCATATTTTTTCGCATGCTGATTAATCTTTTCCAATATTTTTTAAAAGATGTGATGGTATGAGTTTTTGATATTTAACGTAAATTAAGGTGATCAGATATCCTGATTTTCTGTACTTAGCACTTATATTAAAGGCAGTTTACACATTTTTAAAAATTTTAAATGATACATTAGCATAACCTGACCAGGTGCCCAGCTTAATCCAATTAGTTATACCGTCAGATTTAGATAAATCTTAGAATTGAATATTTTTCAGAAAAGGAGGAAACTTTCTGGTCACCCTATATCCATTGGCTTCTATATGATGTTGGGCTAATTGAAGTTGCACACTATGAAGTTAGTCGAGTTCGAATTTATAAAACTGTCAACCAATACTTAATGAATATTAGACAATTTTTATGTTTTTCTCTTGTTTTTTCTCCCAAATGAGATATTAGCAAGCAGGATAAGTGTGTTATATGAGGAATCGGCATTCTTGAAAAAATATCGTATGTGTATTGTTAATAACCACACACCCTTTTTTGTAAAGACAGAAATGATAAACTTATTGGAGGACACGCAAATGTGACAGATAGATGGGCAGAATATTTTGAAGAATTGTTAAACAGGCAGTCAAATGACGAAAGAGAAATGCAATCTAATCATAATGATTATGACATGAATGAAGAAAACTGTGAACCACCAACTGTAGAAGAAGTAAGGGATGCTATTGCAAAATTAAGAAATGGAAGAGCACCTGGTGAAGATTTGATAAGTGCTGAGCTTTTGAAATATGGTGGAGAGAAGTTGGTACAAATGTTACATGATCTAATAGTAGAGATTTGGCAGAATGAATATATACCAAATGAATGGAATGGTGCTATTATTATCCCAATTCATAAAAAGGGAAATATCTTAAATTGCCAGAATTATAGAGGCATAGCCTTATTAAATGTTACATATAAAGTGTTGGCAAAGATTATTGCAAAGCGATTAGAACCGTATGCTGAAATGGTGATAGGTGATTATCAGTGTGGTTTTAGGAAAGGAAGATCAACAGTGGATCAAATCTTTAGTATCAGGAACATCCTTGAAAAATTCTATGAACAAAATATTAATTTGCACCAATTGTTTGTTGATTTTAAACAGGCCTATGACAGTATAAGCAGAAATAAGTTATTTGAAATATTAAAGGAATTTAAAATACCTGATAAAATAGTTAAGCTTATAAAATTAACACTGGAAAATACAAAAGCTAAAGTTAAGGTACAGGGAAGACTTTCAAGAGAATTTGCAGTGAATTCAGGTCTAAAGCAAGGTGATGTTCTCTCGACAATTCTTTTTAATTTATGCCTGGAGAAAATAATTAGAAGTATTTACAACAACAGAGGTGGTACTATTATGAATCGCTCCCTCCAAATCCTTGCATTTGCAGATGATGTTGATATAATTGCTAGGAATAAGAAAGTCTTGATTGAAACATACAATAAATTAGACACTGAAGGAAGAAAACTAGGCCTCGTGGTTAATAAAGAAAAAACAAAATACATGAAAATGGACCGAATGAAATCACAGGCAACAGCAGCTTTAACAATAAATAATGAATTACAATTTAATGAAGTAACAGAATTTAAATATTTAGGATCTACGATCACCTGTGATAATATGGTAGAAGCAGAGATTAAAACCCGACTTGCAGCAGGAAATAGATGCTATTTTTCTCTTCGAAACATTCTAAAATCATCTCTAATATCTCGTACATCCAAACTTAAAATTTATAAAACTGTTATAAAACCAATAGTAATTTATGGTAGTGAGACCTGGACCACTACACAAAAAGATGAAAAGCTACTTATCACTTGGGAAAGGAAGATCCTAAGACAAATTTTTGGACCTATTAAAGAAGACAATACATGGCGTATAAGGACAAATATGGAGTTAGAACAGTTATATAATGAAAAAGATATAATAAATACTATAAAAATAAGAAGAATGCAATGGTTAGGCCATCTAATCAGAATGAGAGATGAGCGAAGCACAAAGAAGATTTATAGTGGTAATTTAATTGGAAAAAGAAGTATTGGTAGACCCAGGAAGAGTTGGATAAAAGAGATAGAAAAAGATCTTGCAGAAAACCAAATTATAAATTATAAAGTAAAGGCCAGAGATCGGAAGGTCTGGAGAAGTATATTTAGGGAGGTCAAAATCCTACATGGATTGTAGCACCATTGTGTAAGTAAGTAAGTATTGTTAATAATGGAAATCAGGGAAGTCTGATAAAATAGTCAGTGAAATCATGGAAAAATCAGGGAACTTTTTTTTAGAATTTCTGTAGACACCCTGATCCACCATTAAACACGTCATCTTGACAATTCAGCTTCAAGAAAAGCAACCTAGGATATTATTTTACACTTTTCTTGTTAAACATGCCAATATACCAAAAACAATCTGCAAATTGCTCAAAAGATACTGTCCCTCAGCCAATCTAGAAAGTTAACCTATTACATAATCACTTTCTGGCAAGGACTATTAAATCTAAAAAAAAAACTTCACAGGATCTAACCACCTGGCGAAATCTAATTCAGCCTTCATAAAAATTATGGTCTATCCCATCGGCCAATTATTCATCTTTTAACATAAGCAATTTGCTTTTAAAGAGGTGGCTAATCTTTCAAAATATTTACCAGGAATCCAAAATGAATTTATCAAAAATTTTATTTAAAACTATTTCAAAAATATCACAGAATCGCATCCAGAATTCCCTCTTTTTTTCTTTAATACTTCTATACAGTAAGCAGTAATCCAAACTTGCTTGCAACTCCCCTTTTTGTATAGCCAGCCATTAAAACTAAAACGAGTTCAATTAAAACTGCAAAAACTTCTATCAAATTCCTTCAATTTAAACTTTCAAAAATCAACTTAACATAAAAATGAACTATCAACAAAATATATTAAAGGAAGAAAAAGGTTCAGGTCAATTTTTATTCAATGCACCATTGTAAAACCGTAGCAATCTATTCAACAACCATCCACATCCAAAATGCTATCTTGCTCCAGGATTCAGACGGCTAACAGAATCTAAATGTAAAAATGAAAATCCATTGGATTTTCCACCATTTCAGCTAAAGGCTTATTAAATCATTGTGCAAAGAAACATTACTATATACTGTAAATAAAAACATTAAATTCGTTAAATTACTTTTAATTTTTCTAACTTTAAAAATAAACTATATTTCTGAAAAACTAAAACAATGGCTGAAATACATGTGCCAGACAGATATCCAGGATACATCCATCTAAAAATTTAACGATGTCATGCACATTCAAAATATAGCATTAATCTGTTCAAGCAAGACAATATCTGAAAAGTTTAAAGCATAGATCATTTAAATATATATAAAACAGAAACATGGTACAATGAATCACATAATTTATTTCATCAAGCCATGACCCCAAAACTGTTGTTAAAAACAACTACATAGTCTGGATAACAACCATGACTACTTCTTACACAAGATAATTGAGTATCATTAAACTTGAAAAACATGATCCACTATATCAAAATTCAAACTTTTATTACTTTAGGAAAGACTCGCATATTTCATTAATTACTTTACATTTTACTTTTAACTTTTAAATTTACTTTAATATGAGCCCTCACAATAATGGTTTAAAACCTTCACTTTAATATATTAATAAACTTTACTTTAAATTTAATTTGAATTTAACAAATTTTAAACAATTACTAGATGAAAAACCCCAATATAAAACAGAACATAATGCATCACTCAGGTTGGGAATCTTAATATATAACCTTACAGAAGTAAAGAAAACCCTCCCATGATGCAAAGTTCAGATAAACTAGGGCCTTGGAAAATTACTATAAAAAATTTTAACTTTATTTCTCAATTACATCTTTATTCAAAGTTCTACAAAATAACTACCCCCCCCCCCCCCCAGGATTAACTTGTAGGTAATTGCTAAACAGGTGAAAAACAAACTTCTAACAAGTCAATCGAAACAAGAGGATGTAAGGTATTTAATTCCGTTAAAGCTTTAAATTTCAAATTTAATAAATGAAAACCACTAAAGTAAAGGCCACAATAGAAAACAGCTTAAATATTCAAACTTCTAGTTAATTTCTCATAAAAATCAAATCCAAAATACTTTTCAGAAATAGAACTTGTCTTAAAAAAAGGTCATTTTGCAAGCCATAAAAAGCATACAGGTTATTTTACTAATTTACGCCCTTCTAACCTTACAATTAACTTGAACATTAAAAGTATGCTAAGAGAGGAAATACACGTCTGGACTATCCTTTTAAAATTTCATTTAAATCTCATCTTTATATAAGAGGAAATGCTTAATTTATGCCTAATTTAAATGCTTAATTTTAAACCAAACTAGGATTAAAAATCCCTAATAATTAAGCACAAATCCTAAACTTTAACACAAGTTAATTTACACCATAAAACTTTTAAACACCGAGATTAGGTAATTAATTCTAGATGCAAAACTATGCATTTTTTTTTCTACTTTTCAAATCATAATTTACGTTCTAATTTTCATTCATAATTTAATATATAACAAGTATAAAAAATATCACATATTTATAAGAGTAACAAGATAAGAAAAATATCACATTTTTAAAACAAAAATTAACAGATGTAGATGAGGAGCACTTTACACCATCACGGTAATTTCATGGCATCATTTGAACAATACAGCATAAAGCTGGAAAAACACCGGGCTGGAAAAATATTTAAAAACGACGATCGGGCATCAAAATGGTAGGCCAAACGTTCAGGAACATCACAACAGTTCAACTGTCCTGAGTTCTGTATAAAAACACCTCATAAAAAGTTCACATGGCACAAATCTTTAAGTATAATCCTCTCGAGCTCCTGCACGCTCCACTGATGCAACCACAACAATGGAGAACTCAGACACAGTGGAGAATAGATCACACATATGGAAGAAACAATATTCACAAAACAGCTTCCATATAACGAAACAGCACCAAAAACTGGCGATTTGAAGTAATTAAAAGAATAAAACAAAAAAAAAAAAAAAAAGATTTTTTTTTTTTAAACAAAATAAAAAGGAAAAGAATTACATAAGTAATTTCCACGCTGGAGATAGGAAAGGAGATGATGGGAGATCATTGTTTCAATTTCTCCATGGCCAAAATTATTTCTTCCCCTACCTCTCCCTCTCACTTGGATTTTCATGAAGCATATTTTATTTCTAAAAATTCTGCTAATCTAGTCAATGATCTCCCATCATCTCCTTTCCTATCTCCAGCATGGAAATTACTTATGTAATTCTTTTCCTTTTTATTTTGTTAAAAAAAAAAAAAATCTTTTTTTTTTATTCTTTTTTTATTTATTTATTTATTTATTATTATTATTTATATTTTTTGAATTTACTTCTTTTATTTTATTTTAATTCTTTTTTTTTTCATTTTTTTCCCTATCAATTTCTCTTCTATCTTTTTGGCAACACCTTTCTCTTCTACATGTGCCTCTTTCAGCTAGCGCCATCTGTCGGTTTCTTTGCAACATTCTTTACCTTCAGCTCATTTTTGACCTTGTTCACTTGCGGACACGTGTGTTGTAACTGATGACGAGCTGTTATGTTTTTAGCTTGAAACGCATCCTGTGTATTGTTTTATTTTATGGTGATTTTTTTTACAAAGTTTTATTATTTTAATTAGCTTCCATGTAACACCACTTGAATTCATTTCATATTAAACTTTTTTTTTTTTTCTTCTGAACATCTTTTGTCACGGAGTTTGCAGAAAAACAACACTTGATCAAACTTTTAGCTTCATAAAACTTACAAAAATTTCATACTTTATATATTCTTTCATTTTAGCCTTTAAAAATTTTGATGTCATGAAGCCAGTAAAACTTTAAATTTCTAATCAAAAACTTTTAATTACTACTCAAAAATTTAATATACTTTTATACATACAATTAATTTTAATATCCAATTAATTTTAATATCCAATTAATTTTAATATCCAATTAATTTAATCTCAACCTTTAAACCAGTACTAAAATTTTCAAAAACCAGTATCAAAAACTATTAATCTATTAAAAACGAAACAAGTTCGTAACATTCCAGCCCCCTCCCGTCTCAGCGTATCGCCAACATACGACGAGGGTCTTACAAAATATCACCACACTAACGCCAAACCAATTAAGGTCAAGACGATTAGAAAAAAATTTCAAAATATTACTTTTTAATTTAATAGAAAACAAAGCATAAAACTTATCAATTAAACTTAATGTAAACACTTAATTTATTTAAATATTATACTTAATTCTAATTACAAACTATTTAAATTTACTTTAAACAACACTTTAAATTTAAACTTTAAATAGCGGTTAGGGAAACTTGGCCCATAACCCATGATGCATATAACTTAACGTTATATACAAATTATTAAAGATTTGCAGAGCTGCTTGTACAGCAGAAACGCTCATGCTGATTCCCAAACCACCATAAAAGTAAAGGAGTTAAAAAGTTACTGATAAGTCCAATATAAGTTAATCTTCAAAAGAAAAAATATATTAACTATGTGTGGTGATATAAAATGACAAAACCAAGTTAAAAACTAACAAAGTTTATTTAAGTCAAACAACATGAAAATAAATAAAAACTAAAAAGGATTATCAATTTTTATCATACTAAATTACTTATCTCAAGTACTGTAATTAGCATCATGACAAACGAAATACTTAACATCATGGCTTGTGAAAAACTATTTGTAGAAATAATGCAATGGGACTTCATGGTTATTCAAAGCCTGTTTTTCATAACTTTAAAAAGAGAAAACCTCTGTCACTATTCCAGATGCTTCCATCCTAAACTGTCAAAACGTAAATAGTGAAAAACGCCGATTTCTTGTGTCTCAAAAACAGACGAAACTTTCATCTCGCTTTCGGTCACCACTGTCAATGACCTTCCACAATGCTGACTCGAGAAATACATCTGTTCCAGGAACCAGGATCAGCTGCACAGATGACCCATCAGACGCATAACAGGAATATGACACAAAATGGCCTTTATCACTTTAACGATTTAGCATCAGAAGAAAAACGATTTAAAACAACTCAAACAGATTATAGCTGATCCATTATCACGAGAAAAAACTCCTTACTAAAACTTATCAACAGAACTCGGAAAAACGTTTTTAAATTCTCAACTACCATTGAGCACCGGTCTAAAAATAACTGCCGTAAAAAGAATAATTAGATGACTACAAGACAACATTACAATTCCCTTCACATTCTATGAATCTCATTAGGAGAAACAGAATGACGCAACTCCTGTAAGTGAGACGTCACTGATCGGACACCTACCGCCATCTTGTAACAGCCGTAAATACTACCATCAGATGTTGAAAGGAAATGAAGCCAGGCATTGAGACCTTTGTAAACAGAGCAATGTGAGTGACAAACACACGGTAGGTAAAAGATAAATGCAAATATTATTGACTTATTGAAAGGAGGTTTAAAAGGAAAGGATATGCTTCAAATATAAGGTAAGTAAAGCTAAAGAATATTTTAAAAAGAATTTTTATATTTAATAAAAGAAAACTTTACATTAAATAAAGGAAAAGAGCATTTTATGTCAGATAAAGTTTAAGGGTAGTAGAAGTATGAAACCAAGTTTAATGGGTATTTGCACAGGAACAAGAACTAACGGTTAAGAAATATACAACAAAAGATCGTGTTAATGGTGTGAATCTTGACAAAAGATCGCATAAAAAGCTTTAATTTCAGCAAAAGATCGCGTTAAAAGCTTTAATTTCGGCAAAAGATCGGGTAAAAGGCGTGAATTTTGGTAAAAGACCGGGTAAGAAACATGAATTTTGGCAAAAAAAAACACATAAAAAGTGTGAAATTTTGCAAAGGGTTGTGAAACAAACGCAAATTTTGTCAAAGAATCGTGAAATAAATGCAAATTTCATCAAGGGATCGTGAAACAAACGCAAATTTTCTCAAAGGATCGCAAACAAAACGCAAATTTTGTCAAAGGATTGCGGATACAACGCAAATTTCATCAAAAGATCATGGAAAATGTGAATTTCGTGAAAGGATCGCGGAACAAACGCGAATTTTGTCATAGGATTGTGGAAAAAAAGCGAATATTGTCAAAAGATCGCAAAAAAAAAAAAAAAAACACACGCAAATTTCATCCAAAAATTGCATTAAAAACGCGAAATTTGTCAAAAAGCCATGGAAAAAAAGTGAATTTCACCGAAGAATTACAAAAAAAAAAAAAAAAATTTCCTCAAAAGGACGCAGAAAAGAAAAATTTTGTCGAGGGATCGCAAAAAAAAGGCAAATTTCGTCCAAAAATTGCAGCAAAAACAAGAAGTTTGTCAAAAAGCCATGGAAAAAATGTGAATATCACCAAAGAATTAAAAAAAAAAAAAAAAAATTTCAAAAGGTCACAGAAAAAAAAAAAATACAAATTTTGTCAAGGGATCGAGAAAAAAAAATACAAAATTCGTCAAAGGGTCGGGGAAAATACGCAAATTTCATCAGAAGTGCTAAAAAAAACACAAATTTTGTCAAAGGATTGAAAAAAAAAACTAATTTCATTCAAGGGTTTTAGAAAAAACTCAGTGTTTTTTGCGCTTGAGGCCTCTGATGATTCCGAAGGTTTTTAAGAGCATCCTTATTGCCTATGTGTGATTCTGCTTATCCTTCAGACTTTAGAAATTCTACAAGAAGTTAGATGATGAAAAGTTACAAGCAAAATTAATGAGAATGTATCGTGCTTACCATGTTTTAAATAAAATGATAAAAAATTCCTAATTTAATTTATTATTTATTCATTAAAATGACATGCAAAATTTGCAGAGAGATATGGAATTTTGAAAGTTTGTCGCAGACAGCCACAAAATTTTCTGCCACTGGGTGAATTTTTGACTTTGTTATGAGTTTTCTAACTGAACTATTTTTTTGCATGCTATATAGTATTTATGCAAATGTGTATATTGTATACAGGGCTGTTCAAAATAATTTGACTACTTTTCTCACTATGGATGGTAATCGCTGAAACTGAATTTCTAAATGCAATATTTGCTTTCTAAGCTGTTTATTAGCATCCTGCTCATCAGCAAGAAAAGTGACACATCTCGTAAAAATTCATTTTGCGTTTTATTCCACTGAAAGGTCTGTCATAAGTATGTCTTTCTACAGAAGAAGTTTCATAAGTGTAGTTATACAGAAAATTGATTTATTATGCTGTATATCCATTTATGACCGCAGAAGGGGGTGGATTGTGTGGGGAGGTAAATTTATTCAAACCTCATCTACATCTCCATTCTTAAGAATTTTACGCTTTTAAGCACGTTTTTACTCCTGTGTTATAATTTCATGTTAAAGTAAATTCATGCAAATTTTCTTTTGTCCCTTCTGTGACATTTACTTCTGCTGATACGTGTCACTTTTCTTGCAGGTGAGCAATACTTTCACCTTATTTAATGTTAAAGTTTCATTACAATTTTCTGGATGCGTTGGAAAATGTTTCGTGATTACGCTTAGTGCATGTTTTTTTAAAGCTTTATTTTCAAATAAGCTTTAAATATTGAACATTCCTCTGTTCAATAATATAATTTATATCTGTATAACAATATTTATTATGCGTCTTTTGCCAAAAATAAATTTAAAATTAATATAAAATAAAATTTGCCTTTGTTTTGTTGTTGTTTTATATTCTGAAACAGGTTGAATTAATGTAGCCATATTTCTATAAGATAAATTGAATGGAGGGAATATTATTAATATTCTTCTGAATAATTAACTACTACTGCATCTTTTGCCAAAACTAAAAAAGAAATAAATTTTTAAATTAGTAATATAAAACAAAATTTGCCTTTGTTTTGTTGTTGTTTTATATTTTGAAACAGGTTGAATTAATGTAGTCATAATTATATAAGGTAAATTGAATGGAGGGAATATTATTAATCTTCTTCTGAATATTTAACTACTACTATTATTCACTCAGGAACATTGAAAATACCACACCAAGATGAGAGCATTGGATTGAAATGATATTTAATACATATTATGATACAGATGAGAAAATCACTTGATCCCAAAATCAAGACAATTAAACAAATATAGTGGGTACAATTAGACAAATACAGTGTAACTTCAGTAGTGTGTCAGACTGCCACCTGCTGCAATATATGCTGCAATGCAGCCTGGCATTGAGTTGATTATATGTCTGATGTTGTCCTGTGGCAGATGGGCCCACAAATCTTGAACAGCTACCTCCAAGTCATGTACAGAGTGACACGGCAGCATCTGGCATATCAGCTGGTCCCACACATGCTCTATAGGGGACAAATCTGGAGAGCAGGCCAGCCATGGAAAAGTCTGAACATGAGATATGAAGTCTTGAGCAACTGGAGCTGTATGCTGATGAGCATTATCTTGCTGGAAAATTGTCCCTGGGAGACCAATTAGGAAAGGTCCCATGTGGTTCGAAGAATGTCATCAACATACTGCTGGCCCATTAAGATTCCACATACCACAGTTAAAGAGGACCGACTATCATAGGCTATGGCCCCCAGACCATTATGCCTGCTGTACAAGCAGTGCATCGCATAACAGCGTTGGCGGACTTGTACTGTTCACCAGTGCACCTCTACACCTGTACACAGTTATCATCTGTCCCCAAAACGACCACTGATTGGCAAAATGTGGTGTTTAGGGATGAATGCTGGTTCGTTTTGGGGACAGATGATAACTGCGTACAGGTGAGGAGGCGCCCTGTTGAACGGTACAACTTTACCAATGCTATCGCACCACACAGTGGCCGCACAACAGGCATAATGGTCTGTGGGCCATAAACCTATGATAGTTGGTCCCCTCTAATTGTAGTATGTGGAAACTTAACGGGCCTGTAGTATGCTGATGACATTCTTCGACTTCATGTGGGACCTTTCCTACATGGTCTTCCGGGGGCAATTTTCCAGCAAGATAATGCTTTTCCACCTAGAGCTTGAGTTGCTCAAGGTTTCTTACTTCATGTTCAGACTATTCCCGCTCCCCGGACTTGCCACCTATAGAGCATGTGTGGGATCAGCTGAAACGCCAGATGCCACTGTGTCACTCTGTACATGATTTGGAGGTGGCTGTTCAAGTTTTGTAGACTCTTCTGCCTCAGAACAACATCAGACGTCTAATCAACTGGTCTATTTGTAAGTGTTTGGTCTTAATAGGGATGAAAATTTTCACTCACAGACATTGACTTATTGTATCCCTTCCCTATGGTTTGCAGCAGAGTGACTAATGTTGGTATCATATTAAAACTATAATTTCCATATTTATATAACACTTGAAAAAATATCTTCTAAAGTAATTAAAGAAAAGAGTACTTACAATTACCGTATTTTCGGGTGTATAGCCCGCATCCAGCATATTGCCCGCACCCCTAAATTAAGCAGTACAATAAAAAAGTTCGTGTATAAGCTGCGGAACTGCATCGTTGTATAGCCCGCGGGTTATACACCATCTACGAATGTATATTTCGATCAGGGTTCGAAATTAGAGGTCATTACTGTAAAATCCCAATTGTAAGCCCCCTCCCACTTTTAAGCAATTTTTATTTTATTTTACATTTTCTAATATAAGCGCACCCCCCCCCCCCCTTTCTTTTCACAAAATGTTTTATGGGAAAAAATGTATTTAAAAATGTAAGGGAATATTTTGATTGTTTTGGCGAATTTCTACATGTTTTTACATAATGCTAATGAACCCCACCCACCCCTCTGCATGAAAATGTCCACTTACTTTCTCTGCTCTCCCCCCCCCCTTCCTTCCTCAGCACAAAAAGTTTAAAATCATGGAAATCTTCATTCAATTGTTCTATTTGTTGCTCGCTAATAACAACAAATAAATAATCGACTATTTAAATTACACCTCTTTCTCCAAAAGTTCTTATTTCTCCTCTGACCCCCACCCTGCAAATTTTAAAATCCTTAAATTTAGTTTATAAAAAAATCCTGCCCTATTTCTTAGTTGAACCTCAAAAATTCAGAATCGGCGGGACCGTGGCGATTGCGGATTTTCGAATTTTCTGGATTTTGGAGGTCTGTTAAAAAATATTTTTCATGGTAATATACCTAATAACATACAAAATGCATTTTTTCCCCTAAGTGCAATAAACGACGATCAAATTGCCGAATTAAGTTATAAAATAGGAATGATACACTAAAACACAACACTTATGCTGAAATAAAATATACATATTATACTATTATACACAATAAATTAAAATATAGTACATAATCGATAATACAGAAGTAATTTTATTCCAAATTTTCCGAAAATTTAAGTCATTCGGTTCCGAAAATTAAAGAAATATCGGCCACCAGTTCGAAAAATCAGACATAAAAAAAATCCTCCAAAAAAAAAAAAAAAAAAAAAACGAGAATTTTGTCAAAAGATTGCAAAAAAACAAAAACACATCTTGTCTTCTTATTTTCCTACTGCATTCTAAGTTCTTTTCAAAGAAACAAAACTAACACAAACAACATCGAGATTGGCAAATGTGCTCGTCAAGGTCATAGGGCAATGTGTCACTCGGTTGATCTTTCTGTTGGAGAAAGAGTTACTCCGTGGCAGGTGTTAATAGTGACTATCAAATGTGTTTATCTTTCAATTCAATATAAAAAAAAATGAAATTGCAAATGAAATTGTTCGTTTCTTTAGTTATAAATATGTACTTTAGTGATTTTATTAGAATTAAAATACATGAAGCTTTGAGCCATCAACGTCCTTCAATTTTATGCCGTTTTTTAACTTTACAGTTTTTGTAACAATTACAATCTTTAATTAATGGTCAGTCATTATAAAAATATATCAGAATATAACTATATTTATTTATTTAGTGTTTATATTTGAAAGAATTTAACTGCATTTGAGAAATATGAAAGATACAGCTGTCTTATTTTAAAAATTAATAAAACTGAAATCAGAAAAGTGTCCGGATTTTAGAGATTTCGGGAATTTGAATGTCCGGATTTTCGAGGTTCAACTGTATTTTGTAGCAAGATGATTGATCTAAAATCTCATCTACATAATCTCTTACAAGTATCACTCATCTAAAATCTTCATTCTCTTTGAAATTTTCTCTCCATCCTTTCTCCCCAAATGGTGGTGGTGGTGTGTGTGTGTGGGAGGGGGATTTCTAAATATGCAGAAGGAAAGCAAAAGATTTATCTGCAGTTTGGCTGTTCTAACCCTTCAACTACATGTGTATTTTGTGATTAAATAGAGTAAAAAAAAAAAAAAAAGTAAAAGCAATTTGTTTTTAAATATACTGCGTGTGTTGGGAGAGGGGGAGGGGAACAAAAAAGAAAAGAAAACATTTTTTGGGGGGAGGGTGTGAAACAATTCAGGTGGTTTTTTAAATATTTTACGACAAAATCCCAAATCAAGCAGATATTTAAAAGAAAATTACCGATTTTAAACTGCATGAGATGCAGGGAGGGGAGGAGAGTCAGGAGAGACAAAAATTTAGCTGATAGATTATTTATTGTAACTATAATCAGTGGTGTGGTTGTAAAAAAAGCAGAGGGCATACACTCTAAGCAGAGGGTATATCCTACAGTGTATATAATATAGCTTTTTGAGAAACAGAGGGTATACGGTGTTCCTTAAAAAAATCCAGAAGGTATACAGCTTATACCACCGTATACCCTCCACTACATCCCTGACTATAGTTTATTTGTATAGCATATTGTGTATTAAGAAATTTAGAGAGTTTTATAGGTTAAATTATGCATGTTTAGTACCAGAGGGGAGGGCAAAGGGGGAAACAATATTTTTTGGAGGGTGGGGGGGAGCTAGATGATTGATTAAATATTGTTGCAGTAAAATAACAAGTAAAGAAGTGAATTTGAAAAAAAAAAGAATTTTTTTTAAATTTTGCTTAGATATTTTTTTGGGGGGGGGGAGGGGATTTAGATTTTTTTTTTCCTTTTCACGAATCAGAAAGCTGTCAAAATATGGAAGATTCCCGCCCTGTATTTATCTTATTTATTTCTAAATTAATGATAAAACAGGTTTTAAAATATATTTCTTTTTAAATCTCGATTATAACCCCCTCCCAAATTTAACTGCTTTTTCTTTTTAAAAAAGGGGGCGTGGCTTACAATCGGGATTTTACGTAATGAATTTTCTTTAATTTTAAATAAATAAAATCTAACAATTTATAATGCTTTGTAAAAAAAAAACCATTACAAACAAGGGAAAATTCTTTAAATTTCGCGGCATAGCGAAAAAAAATTCACAAATTTCGACGATTTTTTAAATATTTTAGGGTTTAAAAATTGTAGAAAAATCACAATTTCCGTTTCTTAAAATAATAAAAGAAAATTCTTTGTATAACTCAAGAACAAATTAAAAAAAAAACCCATAATACCTCCATCAATTACAATAGAAAAAATAGCTGCATACGATAATCCCCACAACACCCTAATGAGAGAGGCTATCGACATTAACCTCGAAAGAAAAAGTGTATGCAATGATATGGCGCATGCAAATGTTGACTCCCGTTGGCTAAAAATGCTGGAAAGAAGGGGAAAGTGAAAAGGGAGAAGGGGGAAAAAGTGGAAAGAGAGAGATGATAAAAGGTCGAAAGTGAAACTGCGAGCCGCCAATTGAAACTGATGAAGTCCAAGAAATGGACGAAAATGTTTTTTCATAGAAGTGCCAAAGAGTATGGACAATGCAGTATATATTTATAAATAGCATAGTTTTAACAATATACCGAATTATATGTCCTTTTTAAGTAAAAAAATGTGTTTTTGTTTTTAAGAAAAGTAAAGAAATGTAAATTATAATTTTTGATTTTAATATGTACAAAACAAAAGATAAAAGATTTTTAAAAATGAAAATTAAGTGTCATGAATCTTTATATATTAATGTAAAACAAATGTGGTAAAAGTGTCTATACTGGTGGCTACTATAATGCCTGAAATATAGGTATAAGAAAATTTAAGACCAACAAAAGTTTTCTAATTTTAATTTAAAATCTAAAAAATGCAAACACACAAATATCTACTACCTCTCAAATCTTAAAAGGCAGGTAGGAACAACTAACCCAAAAACAAGTTCAATTTGTCATGAACTATAAGAAGAATTTTTTTTAAAAAAATATTATTTTTAAACACTTTAAAATTTTAACCTTTAAATATCTTTAAAAAAATTTAATATTAAGTGTAGCTAAAGAAAAACCTCCAGCTAACCCAATTACCAAAACGTGACCAAAAAAACCCTTTTAAGTTTTAACCTTATTTCCAATTGAAGAAACGATCTAAAGTCACTTCAAAAACAGGTCAGAAGGAAAGTTTAAACAGCTCAACACATTACAATAAATATGAAAAATTACAATCTTAAAACAATTTTAAGCATTAAAAGAAATTTAAATACATACCAAATATTAACAAAAATTAAAACCTTCAATTTGAAGGGTTAATGAACCTGCAATTGCATAACACTTTGACTATCTTGACACTGACCTAATTAAATTGACACTGACCTAATGCCTTTTATACAACCAAATCTCTTAGAACATGTTTTAAGTAACATTTTTTTCAAATGTTACTGTAGCAAAATGTTATATTAATTGTTTTTGTTCCAGTTGCTGAGGATAACATGACGAAAACTGTTTCTCGTTTCTTTAATATTAACAGTTGGTTTATTGTGTTTAAATGTAAAAAAAAAAAAATTGTTTATCGAGTTTGCAGTGTTAATTTATTAGCAAATGCTATTGCAAGGAGGTTTCAATAAAAATGTTTTCATTTACATATCAGATATATTAATGTTATATGAAACTAAGTGAATGGACCAAATAAGCCCCCAGCAGGGGCTACTTTGTTCCAAAACTTTAAAAATCATTAAAAAATAAGAAATTTCCTCTTAAAAATCATACAGTTTGCTTCATTGTTTCATGTTAATTGTTTACAACCCCATTTCGACGTTGAAAAATCACATATAATATTTTTTAATAATGAAAATGTGAGTGGAACCAGGAAAAAGTGGCCCAAAGTAGCCCCCGGTTGACGGTACTTTCAGTTAAGTACTTATTAAACTTAACATTAATAATTTTATCTATTGGAGTCATACAGCAATTTAAAAAGTTATTATATATCAAATAATTTAAAATTTAGTAAAAATGCAATCCTTATCTAACCGCTGGCTAACTAGAACAGTCATGGATATACAAGTTAAAACTGCTTAAAACTAGTTTCTATGTCAAGAGTTCATAAATTACCAGAAGAAAAGATGGCATAATCTAATACAATTCTCAATCACACTTTACAGACCTTAATTCGATTTATAGATAATTATGCCATAAAAAGATTTACACATTAATGCACAATATTACACAAGGTACACATTTAACATGACACTTAAGTTATATTAAGAAAAAGAAGAAACAACGTATAAAGGCACAAATAAAATGTGTTTAAAAGCATACAGCTGTTTCAAAACCTCTAAGGTTTCCTCATCAGTGCTTAAAATAAAAGTTAAAACTAAGACATTGTGTAAAAAGAGGGAGGGGGAAGAGAGGTGGACAGAGAGTCAGAAAAGCGTACCTTTCAGCTCTACTGCCAACGGTGAAATGCGACCTACGGCTGACAAACAGTTACAGAGTTGATCTCACGCGCATATTCAGGGAGACCAATCAAAATACCCAATTGCTCTGGAAGAGTCCAAACCCAGAAGGAGAAAAAGGGGGAAGGGAGTGGAGGGAATTATAGAAAATTAAACCATACCTTTGAAAAATTGGGCGTACTAGATAAATCATTAACTAAACTGTTTGAATTTTTCCATATGTGGTAAGCCTCCCAGAAGTCCAGGTCATAGATTGAAGTACATTTCTGTATTATGGAGGCTTCGGAAAATTTAAAATTATGGTTGTTGGACCAGCAGTGGTTGGCAATAGCGGAACGTTTGATATCACAATTTTTAACGCAAGTTTTATGCTCCCCCAAACGGATCTTAAAGGCACGCTTCGTTTGACCAATGTACATTTTGTTGCATTCGCAAGATATCCTGTAAATACCCCAATTTGAAAAACTGTCAATTGGATGTTTCAGATTTGTGAATTGAATTTTATTAAAAGGAGTATAAACTACTTTAAAGTCAAATTTTGACAAGATTTTAGAAATTTGATGGCTTATTTTCGGAAAATATGGGAGTATAATTAAATTTTCATTACCGACAGTATTAGCCCTGGATTTTGTACGTTTACTTAGTTTGTTATGAATGAAATCGACGATTTCAGCTTTAAAACCTTGATCAATGGCAATAGATTTAATGTAGTCTAATTCTGTTTTTAGTAAACTGTCGGAAGAACAAATATTTAAAGCCCTGTAAACATAACTGTTAAAGGCAGCCAACTTTTGATTAGGTGGATGGGATGAAAGGCGATGTGGGGGTAAGGATACTGCGAATGGTTTACGGTAAACAGTAGTGTGAAACAAATTATTTTCGCGGAAAACCATAACATCAAGAAAGGGCAAACGACTGTTATTTTCGAGTTCGAAAGTGAACTGAATGTGTTCATCTATAGAATTCATAATATCGAGAATATTAGTAAGATTAAGATCATCAGAGTTTAATAATGCAAAGCAGTCATCGACATAGCGGATGTAAAATGGAAAGGATAATATCTTGAAAAGGTTTGATTCGTAATAGTGCATGTAAATATAACTGAGGATGGGGCTGAGGGGGGAGCCCATGGACAAACCATCAGTCATGCAATAAAAATTACCATTAAAAATGAATGTGTTTTGCGATAAACAAATGCTAGTAAGATGTATAAGCTCATCAATTTCGTAATATGAATAATGAAATTCTTGTAGGCGTAATTTAAGACAATTTAAAGCACCTTGAACCGGTACGTTAGTAAATAGTGATTTAACGTCGAATGAAACCATACTATTGTTTTGAGTACCACTGAAGCTACGAAGCTTATTAACAAACTCATAAGAGTTCCTGCAAGTGTAGATATTGTTAGAGAGCAGGGGGGAGAAAATAGAGGTCAAATATTTCGCTAATTTATAGGAAGAGGTACCAATGTTCGAAACTATTGGTCTGAAAGGAATGCCTTGTTTATGGACTTTTGGGAGCATATAAAATCTTGCGCAGTGTGACACTGAAGGAATGAGGGATAATTTAACGTTGTTGGAAATGAGTGGAGAGTGCTTGATAGCCGATTTTATAGTTTTCAATTCTTTTTGAGAAGGATCAGATTTAATCTTTTTATAAGGACCCTCGTCTATCAATAGACATCGTTGATAGACGAGGGTCCTTATAAAAAGATTAAATCTGATCCTTCTCAAAAAGAATTGAAAACTATAAAATCGGCTATCGAGCACTCTCCACTCATTTCCAACAACGTTAAATTATCCCTCATTCCTTCAGTGTCACACTGCGCAAGATTTTATACGCTCCCAAAAGTCCATAAACAAGGCATTCCTTTCAGACCAATAGTTTCGAACATTGGTACCTCTTCCTATAAATTAGCGAAATATTTGACCTCTATTTTCTCCCCCCTGCTCTCTAACAATATCTACACTTGCAGGAACTCTTATGAGTTTGTTAATAAGCTTCGTAGCTTCAGTGGTACTCAAAACAATAGTATGGTTTCATTCGACGTTAAATCACTATTTACTAACGTACCGGTTCAAGGTGCTTTAAATTGTCTTAAATTACGCCTACAAGAATTTCATTATTCATATTACGAAATTGATGAGCTTATACATCTTACTAGCATTTGTTTATCGCAAAACACATTCATTTTTAATGGTAATTTTTATTGCATGACTGATGGTTTGTCCATGGGCTCCCCCCTCAGCCCCATCCTCAGTGATATTTACATGCACTATTACGAATCAAACCTTTTCAAGATATTATCCTTTCCATTTTACATCCGCTATGTCGATGACTGCTTTGCATTATTAAACTCTGATGATCTTAATCTTACTAATATTCTCGATATTATGAATTCTATAGATGAACATATTCAGTTCACTTTCGAACTCGAAAATAACAGTCGTTTGCCCTTTCTTGATGTTATGGTTTTCTGCGAAAATAATTTGTTTCACACTACTGTTTACCGTAAACCATTCGCAGTATCCTTACCCCCACATCGCCTTTCATCCCATCCACCTAATCAAAAGTTGGCTGCCTTTAACAGTTATGTTTACAGGGTTTTAAATATTTGTTCTTCCGACAGTTTACTAAAAACAGAATTAGACTACATTAAATCTATTGCCATTGATTGAGGTTTTAGAGCTGAAATCGTCGATTCCATTCATAACAAACTAAGTAAACGTACAAAATCCAGGGCTAATACTGTCGGTAATGAAAATTTAATTATACTCCCATATTTTCCGAAAATAAGCCATCAAATTTCTAAAATCTTGTCAAAATTTGACTTTAAAGTAGTTTATACTCCTTTTAATAAAATTCAATTCACAAATCTGAAACATCCAATTGACAGTTTTTCAAATTGGGGTATTTACAGGATATCTTGCGAATGCAACAAAATGTACATTGGTCAAACGAAGCGTGCCTTTAAGATCCGTTTGGGGGAGCATAAAACTTGCGTTAAAAATTGTGATATCAAACGTTCCGCTATTGCCAACCACTGCTGGTCCAACAACCATAATTTTAAATTTTCCGAAGCCTCCATAATACAGAAATGTACTTCAATCTATGACCTGGACTTCTGGGAGGCTTACCACATATGGAAAAATTCAAACAGTTTAGTTAATGATTTATCTAGTACGCCCAATTTTTCAAAGGTATTGTTTAATTTTCTATAATTCCCTCCACTCCCTTCCCCCTTTTTCTCCTTCTGGGTTTGGACTCTTCCAGAGCAATTGGGTATTTTGATTGGTCTCCCTGAATATGCGCGTGAGATCAACTCTGTAACTGTTTGTCAGCCGTAGGTCGCATTTCACCGTTGGCAGTAGAGCTGAAAGGTACGCTTTTCTGACTCTCTGTCCACCTCTCTTCCCCCTCCCTCTTTTTACACAATGTCTTAGTTTTAACTTTTATTTTAAGCACTGATGAGGAAACCTTAGAGGTTTTGAAACAGCTGTATGCTTTTAAACACATTTTATTTGTGCCTTTATACGTTGTTTCTTCTTTTTCTTAATATATTGGCACAAAGTACAATCCTTCCCCACTTTTTATGACTTAAGTTATATACTGAAAAGTTGTTTATGAATCTTAAGAGATCTAACTTAGTGAACACATCAGCAAGGTTAGACTTACTACGAACAAAGTTTAAAATAAATTCATCTTTATAGACCAAATCCCTCACAAAAAATAAACAGACTTATATATGCTTAGATTGATGGTTCTCAGTTGGGGACTTAACAAAATCTATGACGGCCTGGTTATCTACGTAAAGTTTAACCTTATTATCGATTGCAGGAATGATCTACTTATTCCTACAGTATCCGGTCGTACCAAACCAGATTTTTGGTAGCCTGTCATAGTGACAAACTCTGATTCCATTGTTGACAGGAGAACACACTTCTCCTTAAAAATATGCCTGTCAATGAGAGAGTTGTCAAGCATGACTATCTGGCCACCTACCGAAGTTCGGTCATCACAATTAGCTGCAAAGTCACATTGTAACTTGAGACGGTATTACCTTGTGTACTTCACATAACCAAGCAGCCCTAGAAGTCCGCCCCAATGAGAAAATCCTGGATTAACAGCATAAGAAATGTTGGGCCTAGTGTGATTTCCTAAAAAGGATAAACAGCCTAAGGTACTGCGATATGGCAATTTGGACATAGATTCTTTATCAGATAAAGAAACCGGACAATAAACCTTGGAGAAAACACCTTTACGTATAGGTAGACTTGAGATAGAGATTTTATGTTCCTTGAACCTTTCATGTATATCATCAATATAATATGACTGATGTATCTCCAAAGAATCACACCTCTTCATCAAACTGTACACCTAGTAACTTCTTAGTCCTCTCCAAGATGTTAAGGTCAAAGTGATTGCTTTAAAGTTTCAAAACCTCATCTATAACTCCTTTATTTTTGCCAAAAATCACAATATCATCAACATATAAAAGTAAAACAATGTCAGAGTTAAATGTATAAACACAGTTACAAGATTCAAATTTAATAAAACCTATTTTTAAAAGAACTTCATGAATTTCAAAATACCATACATGACCACTTTGGTGGAAACCATACAATGCTCGATCTAGCTTACAGCATACTAGCATAAAATGCTCGATCTAGCTTACAATAAAGATGCTGCTTATTGGGAATGGTGAAATTGGGAGGTTGGGACATGTACACGTTCTCCTTAAGGCGTGCATATAGGTAAGCGCTGGTTACATCACACTGAATGTGACACCATCTGCAACATGAAATCAAGAGTGAGAAAAAGGAACCGGATTACTCCAAAGTTCACAACAGGACTGAAGGTCTCGTCGTAAGACTCACCCTTTACTTGTTTAAAGCCCTGTGTGACTAAACGCACTTTGAATCAAGCAATCCTTCCAAACTCATCTCTCTTGATTGCATATACCTACCTACAACCCATTGGATTAGTGTTGGCAGGTAATGGATCCAAATGTCAAACCCTCCGTTTATGCATTACATCGATCTCGTCATTCATTGCAGGCAGCCGCATCTCACACTGCACAGACTTCATAGCCTGATTATGTTTTTTAGGTACTATTATGGGTTCATATAGTCATGCTCTAGGCTTTAAATGATTTGACTCGGGACTTTCAGAATCATCATCACTATCTGAATTCGTACTTAATGCTAGAACAGGACCTGAATACAAGTTAGAGCCTTTAAAGTCGAAGAGATTAGGAACAAATCTAATCTGGTGTCTGTCACGGTATCTTTCAACTTCAACTAAGGATATGAGGCGATCGACCTTGTCTTTCTCAAAATAATAAATGTCAACCCTCTTCCCCGTTGATCTGGGTATAGGTTTACGTAACCAACATCTCGTAAGGAGGTAATAGCTGGAGACTGACATTCTTCATCATTGGACTCAGAATGAATGTTTTCTCCCCCACTGAACTGTGAATCTGGCGAGACGTTGGAGGAACCTGGAATGGCCTTAGGTATTACCTCGACAAGTTGCTCATTTTGATTCATGATTCTCCTAGGAAGAGTTCACCGACCTCCGGCCCCATCACAGCTCCCCTGCTCTCAGGATCAAAAAGCTTTTTCATCAAAAGTAACATCAATAGATTCGATTATTTGGTTCAGTTCAGGAACCCAGATACACTAGGCCCTCGTTCTGAATGTGTTATCCTACGAGTATGCCCCATCTGGCTCTAGGTCCCACTTTGCCGTGTCTCCTTTGCCTTGGGATGCCAACATATGCAATTGAACCAAGTGGTTTCAAATGCTTAACAGAAGGCTTATTTCCACCATATAACCTGACTGGTGTCTTCTTAAGAGACTTTGGGCAAACCCTGTTCTATGAATAAACAAAGTACCTTACAGCCTCTGGCCAGAAACTGAAATCAAGGTAAATTTCAGATAGGATGGTTCTAGCCTCATTCGTAATTGTCTGCATGAATCTTTCCGAGATGCCATTCTGTTGGGGGGAATAGGGATTGGTCAGCTCGTGATGGATTCCTTTGGATCTAAAAAATTCAAACAGGTCGTCATTTACAAATTCTCTACTATTATTGCGACAGAAATTTTTAACCTTTCTATTCAGAAAGTTTTCAGCACAAATAACATGATTGGTAACAATCTCATACGCATCAGACTTCACTCTGATATGATAAACTGATACTCTCCTAGAGAAGTCATCAATAATGGTAAGAAAATAACATTCCCCATTACGGCCTTCGACTTCATTAGGACCCAAATATCAGCGAATAGAAGATCCTAAGGTCCATCAGAATGGATATGCTTAGTTGGTTTAAAAGAAGCCTTTTAAGGCTTATTAAGTTTACATTGCTCACATTTAAAATTAATCGGTTAACTTGGGTAAACCTCAAACTCCCTCTTCTCTACAAGTATGAATCATAACAGCTGGACTAATGTGACCCATACGGCGATGCCAAACCTCCATGCTATCTTTTTTGGTAACAGCATTGGCCTCAACAGAAACCTTTTTATTCTTAGGTTTGAGAATTTGAGGAAACAACTGGTATACCCTCCCCCCCTATTTAAGTAAGCATTAAATAAAAAGTCTTTACCCCTTGCGACGGTCACCTTGCCACCTCCATCACAAAAAATAGCCCCATGTCTATCCAATTGAGGACTAGAAATCAAATTATGTCTCAGTTTACTAGAAAACATGACATTTGTAAGAGTTAACTCTTTATTAACAAACTGTAGTTTAACATTTGCACAGCCCTCAACCTGAAATGACATGTCTGTTATGGCCACATTCATATTCTTATCTATCAAAGATTCAAGATCAGACATTACAGATTTATCATTTGTAAAGTGGTGAGTGGCCCCAGAGTCAAATAACATTTAGATTTTACATCAAAACTATTTAAATTTCCTTGAGATACAAAAAATAAATAGGAATATTACTTACGTGAATCATCATAATTTTCATCTCCGGAACACTCATCACTGTATGATATGCCACAATTATGAAGAGTACGTCTTTGCTCGGAGTTTGGTGGAGTATGACCTGGTATCCCTCTTTGTTGTCAGTGGTTAGAGAACTGGGCTCCTTCAGAAACGCTGTCCCTTGATTGAGAATGGCCTTTACGCACATCTGGGTATCACCTTCTAGATAACGGACGACTGGAGTGATTACTGGTAGACGAGATACGATATGGTGAAGTAGACTGGTAACGGTTTCTTGAATCTTGATAATCTCTAGGCACAGATTTAGATTTATAGCAGCAGTTTCTTTGAACATGCTCTTGTTTTACGCATCTCCAACACTTTAGTAAACAATTTCTTTTTAGGCTTCTTATTAATGTTTAGCTGGTTTACTTGAAGAGAACTTTTGGAATTATCTAAATCCCGCACTTTAAGACGAGTTTCTTCCATCATGAGTTCTTCAACTATCTTAATAAATGTAAATTCAGCTTTCTTCCACCTTAATATATTCTGAACCACTCCGTCAAATTTCTTTGGAAGGTGATGCACCACTTGAAAATTAGCATAATCTTCTCCAAAATTGGTATCAATATTCTTTATTTCATTATAAATTTGAAGAACTCTGGTCTGACGCACAAGCTTATCATTTCATTAGCTCGCAACTTACATTCTATTAAATCAAAAAGTTTTTTCATATGATGAGAACGAGAATCGGGACAGTGATTCAATTTTAGCTTATTCCAAGCTCAAATAGGATCATTACAACCATCTATTATTTTTTTAATTCTGACTCAACATTTAAATATATGATGGATAAAGCTTGGTTAGCCCTAACTTGATAAGCCTCAATTTCTGACGCATTAGCTCCTCCTAAATCCTTAACTGGAATTTTTCCACTTTTGTCTATAATGCTCCAATGGTTTTTCTCTAAAAGAATATACTTAATATCAGCAGATTAATTTGGATAATTTGATGAATTGAACTTTTGTATACTGGAACCAGCCATTTCAAATAAAATAAGATTTTAAAACAATTAAAATCTTTTATGGTTAAAAAAAAATTTGCTTCTTTTTCTCATTTAAATATTACTTCTTCCAAATTTTACATGACGGCCCCTGCATCTTTTCATCTCGTCAGGGTAAGCCGATTTTAACTTTTTCACAGATTACCATTTTTGCTCAAGATAAAACAGATTCTGAAAACTTCGGTTATGAGCCACTGGCTGCCCATAACCACATGATAACTATAATAGGTAATTTTTATCTAGCACTTATATTTAAACGAGCAGAGTCCTAACAAGGCTATTAACAAAATGCATTTAAAAGCTATGGCTGAAAATCTATTAACTCGAAGCCAGAGAGATTCTGTAAAAGACTGTAAAGTTGAGCTAAAATAAAGTTATAAAGTGTAAGTCAAATAACGACAGAGATATTTGATGAGTAACTTGAGCTGGTATTTATTTGAAAGAATTTATCAAAGTCTTGACATATTGTAGAAAAATCGATGCATTGAATAAATTAACAATCTTCTTAACAACAAATATAGCAGATTAAAAACAGTTAAACAACAGAAAATGACTAGAACAGATTTTACCAAGATTATTGTGAAAAGCTGTCAAACTCCATAAATTACGACAGTATTCACTGTACGGTCAGCAAAAACAACATTTATAATTCAAAATGAAAAATAAACTAATTTAAAGATGCAGAGCATATTTCTGGCATTGCATTGAACAACTGCCGTAACTTGAGGTGTTACGATAGATTACAAGCTTTTGCGTGCATCTGCCGAAATGACAAACGACCGTGGTATAAATACTCTTCCAGCTAGCACACATGCTGTGATATGCCTATTCGCTAGAATGTTCTGAGACGTAACGTGAATAGAAACTCTATGAATAATTAACAGCGATCAATGAATCAGCTGGTTGATGTATGTCGCTATCTATTGCTGATATGGCAAACTAAGTCATTCGAATTCCATTGGAATCGATATGTGTTTGAATGTTACGACCCCGAACATGAGATTTAAAAAGTAAATAAAGTTTAAATTAACAATTACTTTTAAATAAAAACTATTTTAAAACAGAACTTGTATCAAAAGAAGTAAAGAAAAGTTTAAAGGTAAGTTAACTATTGCTTTAAATAAAGAAATAACATGTAATAAAGATAAAAGTATATTTATTATTATATGCAATATGTATATTTAATGTGACAAACTTTAAGTAAAGATATGGTAAAAACATGATGAAAGAAAGTGAATAAATGTGAGTGTATGAGACTGTTTGAGAAGGGTTTTGAGAAATGAGACCTATTTAACTTAACTTTACTTTTTAAATTTAAATTACGTGAAAAAATACTAACTTATAAAAATATCATTAAAATAACTATAACATAATTTAAAGCAAGAATAAACTTAAAAGTAACTTTACACGATGAATTTAAAATAAAGAGATTGTGATAGCGATTGCAACTCGAAATGGCTAGGTGCCAAGGAGACCGCTTGCTGCAAGCAAGCAACTCTGCTGAGCTGCGAAGTGCGAATGTAAACAGATGGTTGATGTGCAACTGAAAAGCAAAGTAAGGAAAAAATATGGGAATCCAGTTTCGCATTATGTAATAGGGTGGAAAGGGATGGAAAAAAAATGAATTGTAAATCCTACACAACTCAATGCCAGACTGCGTTGAGACATGTATTGTGTAGGGTCAGGTTAACAACTCCCCCACAATATTTGTAGTCACACTGCTTACTATATTGTTAAATGAATGTATCTGTATGATAAAGGCCTAAAAAATTGAAACATCTTCTGAAGAAAAAAAAAGTTTATTAAAACTGTAGTATATATGAGAAAAACATCATCTACAATAAACATCACAGGAACATATAAACCAGAATTGCAGAGATTTCATAAACACTTGTAAGCACACAAAATATAAAAAAATTCATACTGCACATAATACCAAAACAAAGTAAATACTTGCTATTAAACTAAACATCTCCTAAGAACAGCTCTTAATTCTAATACTACTCACATGTAGAACTGATTATAAAAGACAACTTGCCAAATATATGTTGCAAACACAGTAGAAAAATTTGAATTATAAATGTTGCCAAAATAAGTAAATAAAGTTTTCAATAAGTAGGACACACCCACTGGAACAAAATGACATCACTGTGTCAAAATTTCATCACTGGAAATAACAAATCAGAAAAACAGATTAACTTAAAAGTAATAGAAAATTAACTTCACCACCAACCATCCAACTGCATGCTGAAAATGTAAACAAGCATGCACAGTTGCTGTAAGTACAAAACTATTGATTTTTTTTTTTTAACTTTAAAAAAATTAATAACTATAAGATATAAATACTATTTAAAACACAAACTTAAAACAAAAGCAAGCTTAATATAGTGGTAATTACTAAAAACTGAGGTATTTAATGCTTAAACATTATACAGAAGAGTTGGGAAAATCAAATATATATCTTTAACCCTACATATTGCAGAAGGCGGCGGTCCAATGCACTACTGAAGTTGCACTGCATTTGTCTAATTGTACTCACTGTATTTGCTTAATTGTCTTTATTTTGGGATTAAGTGAATCTCCCATCTGTATCATTATGTGTATTAAATCTTATTTCAATATGATGCTCCCTTCTTGGTGCACTATTTTCAATGTTCCTGAGTATATGTACAGTCATGTCAAAAAAGTAAACACCCCTTACTAACTCCTCAACAAATTATCGTAGACGAAAGTGACTGGTACCGAACGATTAGAAATAGTCTACTTTTAAATGATGTATATAAAATTTGCTTAGGAGGCCATCTACATATTAAAACGAATCCAAACTTCATTTTTTTCAATGGCAATACCCAATTTTAATGAGATATTTCAAATTTTTGGTTCAAACTATGCCTAGACACCAAATTTCAATTCATTTGAATGATAAGTTTTTGAATTATAAACATTCAAAATTGAGTGCTTCTAATGTTAAATTACATTTTCATATTTTTATTTATAACTTCTGAAATTAAGATCCTAATGTTTTAATTTTTTGTGTAGCAATAATACTAATATACCCAAACATAAATACGTCAAATTTGCAATTTTTATAATTTTCTGATATGAATTATGAAATTAATATAAAAAAAAATTATGAATTTCAACCTATAATTTTTATGATGGATTCAGATTTATTAAGTCCTGCTTTATGGAAATCCAAAATTTCACATTTTTCTTCCAAGTAGTTTTCAAATTATGCTTAAAAAACAACAAAATGATGGTTTAAGGGGCTGTCTATGATAGAAGTGACTAAATATTTTGAAATTTCTTATGCTATCCAGTAGTCTAACAGGCTTAATTGACTGCTTAATAGCCTTGATCAAGAAGGGAGCTCTCTCGGTTAACAATCGAGTACCGAACTTCAATTTGGGTAAAGCCCTTAAAATACGCTCATTTTAATATAATTAATTTCTCGGAAACTTATGGTATGAATTGCATAAAAATTTGTTTTTAGACTAATTGAAGGGTGCAGAGTTCATTTATGCTGTCAGAATTGTGTACTGCTATTGAAAAAAACAAAGTTATAGTTTGTTTTAATATGTAGATGGCCCCCTAAGCAAATTTTATGTACATCATTTAAAAGTAGACTTTATTTCCAATTGTTTGGTACCAGTAGCTTTCTTCTATGATAATTTGTTGAGGAATTAGTAGGGGTGTTTACTTTTTTATTCCACGACTGTACATATATTATAGCAAAGAACATATGAGTGTTTGCAGCATATAGAAAAATTTCAATTGTTCCTACCAGTATTCTTAATCTATAATCTTGTGCTGAATTTCTTTAACATATGCAACAGAAATATAACATAATGGTAATTTTTTCGAAGGAATAATGGTAGAAACAATAAAATTTCTCTTATATGCTGCTAGCCCTGTCTATCTTTTTATATTTAATTATAAATGAATTTATTTTTATATAGATATATTTTATATATATGTTTTCTCTTTCTAGAATTTAATGAAGCAAAAGAGTGGATAAAGAATAAACTAAGCTTTACTATTAATAAAGATGTAAATTTTTTCGAAACTACCATTAGAGTTTTGGGTGGTCTTCTCAGTGCCTTTCATCTTAGTAAAGATAATGTTTTCTTGGACAAAGCAGTATGTATTTTTTTTTCCTTCTTTTTATTGTAGTCTCCAGTTTAAATTGTTACATTGATCTGTTTCAATTATTTCAAAATATTAGAAACAGAACAGCTATAATATGAAAGAAGACTATTGAGTTGTATATGTATATCTAATATGAGAACATAAATGATAAATTTATGTACAGAAAAATGTTTTTTTTTTTTTTTTTATAAAGAAGTAAGTTTCAGACTATATTCTTGTTAAACATTCTTTTCTTATATACAGGGTTACCAGTTTTTTTTTTCCAACAGCTTGAACACTGACATAAAATATGATGAGTTTCTAAGGCTTTTTATGAGCAATACACTAAGTTAAAAATCATAGTATATATGCAATTTAAAAGAACTTTAAAAAAATTTGTTTATATGGATTCTCATGATGCATTTATAAGTAAAGATTAATCAAAATAATGATATTTTTACCACATAGAACTATAATCCCCATTGTTAAGTAATGAAAAATATGAATTTTAGGCTATATTTTAATTCTTAAGATCATTAATTTGACTGTCAAAATATGGAATATGTAGCACATAAAATATGTATTTTAATATAATTTTTTTAATTAAAACTTTATTAACTTATTCAAATGCATTGTAAAAGAAAAATAAGCAAATTGTGACTATATTAGCAGATTGCATTTAAAAGAAGTTTAATACATAAGGCAGAGGGGAGAAAGATTTCTCCCTAAGAAATGAAAAGTTATGAAGTTACAAGCACTGCAATCTTAGAAATCACTGGAATAACTTTCTGCAATAAACAAAGCAATAAGTTTTGTTAATTTTGGTAATCAAAACTCTATCTTCATCGAAAAATTTATTGTGTTTAGGAGAGATAGGAAAAAATTCATGCCTTGGAGTAGGTCGCTAATCTCGCTATTTGTTGCATTTGTCTCTTTTAGTCTATATTTTTCAGATTTAGTCTCTTTTCTCACTTTTTTCTATCATTCCTTACCTGCCAATCGCCCCCAATTGACTTTTGGTCACAGGAAAAAAAATCGTAAATTTCGTCATTCGATTGTGGGAAAATATAGCAAAATTTGTCAATCAGTCGCATGAAAAAAATTCCTCGAAATTCGTCAGTCGCTCGCAGGTAAAAATCTAAAAAAAATTCAGTCAGAAACAGATGGTAAAATCGCGAACTGTGTCATTCTGTCACAGAGTGAAACCACGAAATTCACCAATTTGCCATAGAAGTTATCAGGAAATTTGATAATCAGTTGCTGAAATAAAATCTGCAACTCACAAAACTTGTACTTCAGTTTCATGGAAAAAACCCCCACAAAATTGCTCAGTTGGTCACAAAGAAAAATCGCAAGATTTTTCAATAGGTCACAGGAAAAATCATTCCTCAGTTGCATGGAAAAAACATGAAATTTGTCATTTGGTCACAAAGAAAGATTGCAAGATTCATCAATAGGTTGCGGCAAAATATTTCTAATTTCTTTCCGTGGTTTCATGAAATTTGTCAGTTGGTCACAAAAATGAAATGGCAAAATTCATCAATAAGTCCTCGGAAGTTATTGCGATACTTGCCAATTGTCACAAAAATCTCAAAATTCGCCAGTTGATCACGGGTAAAAATCACAAAATTTTCAGTCAGACATGGGGGGAAAAAACATGAATTTGGTGCATCTGTAGCAGGGTGAAAATGTGAAATTCACAAATCGGCCCGGAAAATATTATAAAAATTAATAATCAGTCATGGGGGGAAAAATTACAAATTTCATGATTTTGTTGCAGGGAAAATTTGTGAAATTTTTCTATAGGCCATGGGAACATATCACTAAATTTGTCAAACAATTGTATTAAGAATTGTGAAATTCATCAGTTAGTTGCAGAAGAATTGTGACATCCTTCTGTCGATCGAGGGAGAAAAAACGTGAAATTTGCCTATCGGTTTAATGAAAAAATCTCAAAATTTATCAGTCGGTTGCAGGAAAAATCATGAAAATTCTTCAGTCAATCAGGAGGAAAAAAACGCCATGAAATTCGTCCATCACACAGAGGAGTATTTCACCGAAAAAACTGGCCAAAAATGCAAAAATTAAAAATTTGCTCAACAATTGTAAAAATATATTTTTTAATATATTTATTTATCAATCATATTTTTATTTTCTAACTGGTGCATCGATCTATGTCTATTTGAGAAGTGTGAGTCATATCCAGCGGCTACTGGCCTCAGTTGAAGAGGAGGTTTCTTTGCGAGAAGACGTGCTTTATTGCTGCGTTTCAACTTTGTTATTGTGTTTAAATGTATATTTTGTGTGGCTTCATGAATTGTTGAATTCAATAACTTTATTTTAATGTAATTAAAAAAAAATATAATTAAAAATGTGTTCTTTTTAAGCCTTTTTAACTCTAATTTAAATATACTGATTTAGATACATAGCTTTTTAAAGCTGTACTGGGCTCTGCCAGACCATTTTTGTAGTATAGTTGTATTGCTTATAGTTTTGAAGGCCAATTAAAAAAAAAAATCTCCCGCACATAGTTGCCATTTTGAAATATAAATTGTTTTGGTAATCTCTTAATGACACTCAAAAACCAGAATCTCTATACCGGAATTCAACTTTAGAGACCCAAATTTGCTAAATGCAAATAATATATAAATAAGTAGATTGTTTTATATAAATAATTGAAAGTTTATAAAAATTAACCGCATTTAATTAAACATTACTTGTAAGTTAAACAACACTATCAACAATTGAGGACTAAGAATGGAAAATGCTGAAAGTACCAAAAAATCGAAAAAATGTCTTAAATGCCAAGCTCAACAAACACAAGAACCCATGGAGTGCCAACCCTAGTAGAAATAGTTAAAAAAAGAATAGAAAAATGTCACTGGTTGAAAGTGTCACACGAAGTGAAGAAGAGAACGCTGAATATGCCATGAATGCTGAATGTGCCACACGTAATGAATTGGAGTATGCTGAAAGTGTCAGTGATAAGATGCTCGGCGACTGGTGGCCGTTACACAACTTGATCATGTTGTTATTGTTTACATCAATGGGATAGTTATTAAGCAAGGTTGAAAAATATTAAATAAATAAAATAAATGTTCACAAATTGATAATATTAGGTATTTAAATTCTGAACAAAAAGGAGCTAGGTACCTACGTTGTAAAGTTTTGAACTAAGAGCCCAAAAGGAGAGAAGTGGAAAGCGCTGTAAGTACTGTAAAGTCCTGGTTCGATTCAATTGCACTCTGTCAATAGATGCAGATGTCGCACCTAAATATGCCCCTCTTGCTACAGGACTGATACATTTTGTGTATCATAAAATTGCTAACAATCGAATTAAACTTGAAATATAATCCACTTCAGATCTCTCCAGCTGACAGTATGAAAATCATATTTTAAGCCAAGATCTTAGCTTTAGACATTTCGGGTACTTCTTACAATACTTGAAATACTTCTCAAGCATTTTCAAGTGCTGCCGGTTATCAAAGAATTCTGACTTACATATACCCAAATACCTGAGGCAGTTTAAGGGAGTCTCGGCTGAAACTCAGATAGGCAAAAACCTATTTTCTAGGCTCCCTGCATAGGTCTGTCCAGGTAGCTTAGGGCAGGATGTGGAGATAAAATCTCTCTCAGGACAGTGGAAGCAGAGTACGGAGTACTCTAGGCTAGTAACCCATGCGCAGTACTAACACTACTGTGGACAGAGCTTAGTTAAGCTCTAGATTGTGAAAAATCAACTTCTTCATTTTAACTTTTCTGAATATTTTTATATAGCTGTACCGTGCTGTAAATAAAAGCTTTTTGTAGCTATAGACCATCCTGAATTCCTGTCTCATGACGGTACAGTACCAAGAGCCCAAAAGGAGTGAAATGGAAAATGCTGTAAAGTACCAGAAGTAGGCGTTTTTCTCGTTCTCTTGAAACATTTTTGTCTTCTGGACTTTCAGCGTTTTCCATTCTTAATCCTTAATGACTTTCCTCTTATAAACGGTAAAAGTTTAAGCAAAATTTGTATTGCATATATATATATATATTAAATGCATACTTTTATGTGTATATAATATTAAGTGTATTTACTAATAGTAAGTTAACAGCAATGGTTTTAACTGTAAAACGTAATTTGGCCAGGATTTTGCATCAAATACTCACTGTGCGTCGGTTGGGTGAAATAAAAGTTTCACTATTATTTTAAATAGGTTTAGACTTGTACGGACCATTAGATAAAAATTAATGGACTATATATAGTCCAGGCAATAGAGACCGTATAGGGGCTCTACCTAGCAAAATTCATGGTGGTTCTGGAAAAAGGCTTACTATATGTTTTTTGGGTCACTGAATCTGAATTTTTAACTTCCCACCAAAATTTCTCCCGGCAACCTCCCAAATTTTGGTAAAATGCCCCCCAAAAACGGTTTTTATTAAAAAAATCATTTTTTTAATTGTTTTAGGGAAAAAGTATCTAAAAATTCAGAAAGTAGACAAAATTTGCAACAAATTAGATATATGACATTATGACTTAGGATGAAGGGGAAGGGGGGGATCTGCCTTGGAACATGCGCCGCGGTGCTGCATGGACTAAGTTGCACAATTCCACATAACCACTCACACATTTACATTCGCCCTCCCATTTCCCCTCCGAACTTTCTCTATAAGGTTTACTTTAAGTTTTTTGGGTCGCTGAATCTGAATTTTTAACTTACCCCCAAAATCCCCCCCCCTGAACCCCCCCAAAATAGTTGTTTTTAAATTAATTTTTTATTGTTTTAGGGGAAAACTATGTAGAAATTCAGAAAGTAGACAAAATTTGCAACAAATAGGATATATGACATTACGATGTAGGATGGACAGGGAGGGAGATGCCTGCCTCGGAACATATACTGCGGCGCTATGTGCACTAAGTTATGCAAGTCCAGCTAATAGGGGATTTTACCTGGCAAAATTAATGTTAGTTCTGAATTTCAGCTCACTTTATGTTTTTTGGGTCGCTGAATCCGAATTTAACTTCCCACCAAAATTTCCCCAGGCAAACCTCCAAAAAATTTGGTTTTTGAGAACAACGTGCATGGAATGTTCCGAGGCAGCCCCTATCTCTCCCTTTATCCTACGTCATAATGTCATATATCCTATTTGTTGCAAATTTTGTCTACTTTCTGAATTTCTACATAGTTTTCCCCTAAAACAATAAAAAATTTAATTAAAAAACAACTATTTGGGGGGGGGAGAAATTTTGGGGGTAAGTTAAAAATTCGGATTCAGCGACCCAAAAAACTTAAATTAAACCTTATAGAGAAAGTTCAGAGGGGAGATGGGAGGGCAAATGTAAACGTGTGAGTGGTTAACTGGAATTGCGCAACTTAGTCCACGCTGATAGAGATACAAACACTGTATTTCTCATTGCCTCTTATCATCTCCTGTCATAAAACCTCATTTCACAAACTTCATTTTATTTCTAAGTTTATTGTCATTCATTTACTTTATTTACATTTATTTATTTCTTAAATAAAGACAGTAATAAATATTTCTTAAACTTTTACTTACCCTCTCTATTGATTCTAGACAATATCCAGCTGTAATAAAAGTTTCCTGACTCTTTTAACATCCATAGTAATTCGTACCATTTTGCCGTTTTTAATTTCATTTCATTACCGTACTTCACCGGCAAAAACTTTCTCTCAACTACGTTTCAACTTCCGTGACGATATTTCTCCCGCCAGATGGCGACTTAGAATATCGTTTTCAAATCGAATCTTTTCATCGAATCTTGCTTTGCATCGATTCGATGCCGTTCTCTGATTGGTCCGTTCATCTGAAACGACGTTTTCAATCCGACCATTTTTATATAAATACGCGATTCCAATCTTAATAAAGTGCACTTTTATCTTCCTCTAATGGAAGAAATATTTCAAGTTACTGAACGTGGCTGGACCACGTTCTGGATGTTATATATTAGCTTTTATCTGTTTAATTATGTTTTATCTTAAAGTTCAAAGTCTGTGATATTTACAAATAACAATGTCGGTTCTGATATGTGAAACATTGTCATCAAGGCCTACAAAACGTCTGTTTAAAATGAATGCTGCTTTTTACTATTAATGTCAAGTCTGTGTTTGGAATCAAGGAAAAATAAACTGTCTTTATTTTGTTTAATCTGCATACGTTTTACTTTGCCTTCATAGAGATCACAATACCATTTCTACATATTCACTTCCAGGATAATCCTTTTCCCCAGCCAAAAGTTTCCACACGCGCTATCTGCTTCATTTAATTACATTTTAAACGTGCATAATCATCATATATTTTAAAGTGTTATGATTAAAGGACATTACACGCAGCATCGCAGCGCATGTTCCGAGGCAAATCCCCCCTTCCCCTTCATCCTAAGTCATAATGTCATACATCTGATTTGTTGCAAATTTTGTCTACTTTCTGAATTTCTAGATATTTTTTTCCCTAAAACAATAAAAAAATTGATTTTTTTGATAAAAACCTTTTTTGGGTGGCATTTTACCAAAATTTGGGGGAGTTGCTGGGGGAAATTTTGGTGTTAAGTTACAAATTCAGATTCAGCGACCCAAAAAACATAAAGTAAGCCAATTTCCAGAACTACCATTAATTTTGCCAGGTAAAATCCCCTATTGCCTGGCCTAATATAACAATTAAGAATTTAACGAACATTTGAATTAGCAGTCGGCTGGTTGTCTATGAGTTGGTTACACAACTGCCGTATTAGTCTCGCCAAAAGAACTACATAACGAAGGGGTTGCCAGTTGACATTGATGCAGAGGTGGCGCTCCATCGCCAAATGCAAAGTTACAATGATAGTTACAGATATGGAACAACCCGCCGCCGTTGAAATATTGTATAAATTTCAATATATATCAAATACAACACAAATAATAAACACAACATAATACAAATTGTTGTTCCCATGTATATCGGGCTGGAGTTATGGATATTAAAGCAGAGCCCATAATCCATAATGTCCCGATATATAGCATAAGTAAACGGGGGTCTCAAAATAAAGCAGCAGAGTTTCCGAAAAACGCAAGTTGGAAATGTATTTACGGTTTATAGCTTTAGAGATTCTGGAAAAGATTTGGACCGACCCCTTAAGTAGATATAGGGCAAAGCTGAAAGAAAAATATGAAAAGTAAAGGCTGAAAAGGTAATGTGCAAAATATGTGGTAAAGGATGACAAAAAAGGTAAGATAAAAGCAGGTTTATTTAACCATTAAGAATAAGTAACAATTGTATATAAGTTAACTTGAATAAATATACGTAGGTCATATTACAATTATGTGCAATTCATTGCAACAAAAGTTAATTAAATTGTAATATAAAATTTATACAGGAGTTCGTATCATTTAACTAATGCCGACTTCAGCTAAACCTGACGCTGGAACACGGAGGGTTAAAAAGAATGTATAAGTAGTTAAAAGCTCAAAAGAAAACTATTGAATAAACATTATATTAATTTTTAAACAGTAAAGAAATTTAAGCAATTAAAAGGTTTAACGTTAATTTAAGTGACACAGAAATTCATTTGGAATTCTGTACTGAAACATCCACTTATTATACTAACTTTGACCTACCGCTTAAAAACTTAACTTTTAATAAAAAGGGATGAGCTTTTAACAAGTAATTTAACTTTAAATTCTTTAAGAAATTACGTTACTTTAAACTTACCAACTTTAATATTTATTTTAATGAACTTTCTACAATTAAACAACTTAGTATAACGTTGTAAAATTAATTTCATTTAAATTTAAATCTCATTAACATTTATAAAATACTAAATGAAATAAAGTTCATTGAAAGAGAAAAGAAACCATCCAGCTCCTCATGAAATGATAGACAACCTTCCTGACCTATTCAAAAAAACCTGAGATAAGAAAAACCAACTATGAGTTCAATTGGAAACTGATACATAAGACTTCCATTTAAAATACTCTGAACTCAATCCAGTAGTTGTTTATTCCATAACAAAAATACTTATCTCAACCTATGTCATCTTTATTTAGCTACCGGAGAACCTGATAAACATTTATGTTACTATTAAAACATATCAGCTGGCTCAAACTACTTTAACGCAGCCTTAAACATCGCGAGAGAAAGCCTTGACCTTTAACACATGATGAACTACGTGTAAAAAGAAGAACCAAAACATATTACCATCGCGAGAGAAAGCCTCGACCTTTAACACATGATGAACTACGTTTAAAAAGAAGAACCAAAACATACTACCGTTTAAGTAGCTATCACTCCGGGGAAAAAAACATACTATCCCATTCCATCAGCGTGCAGTGGCATATTTATTTAAAGCATTTATCATGCCGTCTTGTCCTTAAGTATTTTGACTTTGCTGAAACATTGTAGAAAAATAACACCACCAGCTTTTATTTTTAAAGTCCGCCCCTATGCAGACTTCATTCCTTTTAATGTGACAGGGATGACCGCCCCGGGAACCCAGCTTTCGCTTTAGTATAAGTGCAATCCCGGGGGGATAAAATAAGTGTCGCGGCTCTTGGCGAACATGTTAAAAATAAATTCAGCATAACATGACGAAACTTTCTGAAACTGCCAGTAACGTCCTGTGCTGTGAGAGTACATTTATTAGTCGTACTGCATAGAGAGCTATCCGGACGTCACTTATTTTGCATATGAGTACAATAGGCCATCTGGTGTTGACAGATTATGAACGCCGGTTGAATGATGACTGTCGATACTTAGAGAGTATCCCAATGTCAGTGGCTTGAGTATGATCAGGTCGATCGATGTTACGGAACAGTACTGAAATATGCGTGATGGAATGGAGTTTTAAAAAGGAGATTGTACAGGTTAAAACAATAGTGAAGGAGGACTTGCTTAGCTAAAAGGAAATTATTTTTTAAAAAATGAAAGGTATTTATCAGCAAAGCAGTAAGATTTTTAACTTAGGAAGCCATATGCATTTCATGTCATATGCTAACACAAATTATAATCAAGAAAAATAATCACGATTGTTACACAATTAAGATTAATAGCATATAGAATACTACATAATTAATTTTCAGATGTTCTTTTATGGGCAATATACTTATTTTGGAAATAGGTCATCTGAAAATACCCTTTGCAGTGTGCAATTCTACTACTCTGGCATGTCCATCAGCAACTGGGATTACCTTGGTAATGCAGCCTAGAAACCAAGTGCATAATGGGTTGCTAGGGCAAAAATTACATTAAGCTTGGAAGCCAAAACTACTTAAAGCTGAGGATTTGTGCATACATATTTGCAGGAATAAGTCAAGATATATTTGAAACTTTATTAAAAACAATTAAAAACATAATTAAAGATATTAAATGCAAGAAAGTAAGGCCATAACTTCGGCCAAAAAATTAACTCGCTCATTTCACAAGCCTTTATTTAAATCAAGCATTAGCCTGAAAATAAAACATGTAAAAGAAGCCATATGAACATGAAGTTACTCCAATATATACCATCTTATCAGGATCAACTCTGTAACTAACAGTGAAGCATGCAGTTATACAAATCAACCAATTAGAAACTTGCGTACATCATTGGCACAATGACACAATACTCAAACTGAAATTCAGTCATCCATCTCCAGATGCATGGAATTCGTAAAAGTATGACATCATATCATCAGAAAAACAAATGCTCGTAAGCTGAAGGCTGAAAATGATACCATAGCAAGACTAGAAAACAAATATTGATGCCGACTAGTCTCAGAATTGAGCCGCGAAGCATAACAACATGAATTATTGACAATGATACTGATTTCGATATCGGCAAGAATTTCGTGATATGACATCAATGGCCCGCCTTTCACACATCTGGATGATGTTACAAACTTGTACAGGAAAAATGAAACTTAAGTTCAAAACTTTATATACAGTTTCATTAAAAAGTTGTAATTTAAATATTTTGGGTACAGCAAGATCCCAGACTGATATGAAATAAGCTAAGCACAAATAGAAAAAAGTCACACATTTTAAATTAACTTTTACTTTCAAAAATTTTCTGTCTAAATTTTTCCAGTGTAATTTTAGTAGGTGGTTTTGTAAAATAATCAACTAAGTTTTCTTTACTAGAAATATACTATAAATTAAACAATTTTTCATAAACTAAATTTCTCAAAAAATGAAATTGTATATATGTTTAGTTTTACTATTCTCTATAGGCGAGTTAGAAAAATCTATAGCAGCTCTATTATCACAATATAGATTAAACTCTGAAAAATGAGATGGAAGATTTGTATTTTGTTTCCCTCCTTTATTATGTTAATTATCCAAATAAGTTCCTTAGCAGCATCAGTTAAGGAAACATACTCCGCTTCCATAGTCGAAAGAGCTACACAACATTGTACATTGTTTAGAAGTTTGCCTAGATATTACAGCATCATTTAAAAATAAAATAAACCTCCCAACTGATACTCGATCATCTCAGTTGGATGCATACTCAGCACCACTAAAACAATTTATTGAAAAATTATCATTACAAGAAAGGTTTAATTTTTCATATCTTGTATGATATACATAACCAAGGACTTTTAATAACACTAACCAATGTATTTTACCTGGATTGCTTTGAAATTGTGAAAGGAGATTAATCATATAACTAATGTCAGGACATGTCCTACTAGTCAAAAAGGACAAACATCCAATTAAGTTATGATATGGAATTTCTTCCATTTCAACAGTTTCTTCATTTGTTTGAAGGCAATCCTTGGAAAGTACAACTCCCTTTGAAATGGGTAAAAAAACAATAGGTGGATAATATATTTTGAATTGGTCATAAATACTTTCAATGTAGTCCGTTTGTTGAATAGAAAAACCATTTTCCCAGGGATGGCGGATTTCCGCTTTTTTTAATTTTCGCGAGAAGAATTCGCGATTTGCATCAAATGATCACGGGAAAATGTGATTTTCATCGATTGATTATAGGGAAAAACTGCGATATTCGTCAAACAATCGTGAAATAAAACTGCATTTTTTGTTAAATGATTGTGAAATCAACATCTGTTTTTGTTAAATGATTGTGAAATCAACATCTGTTTTTGTCAAATGATCGTGAAATCAAACTGCAACTTTTGTCAGATGATCTCGAAATAAAACAGCAATGGACCTTATGCACGCGACCTGAGGTCGAGGCTAAAATTCGTCTGCTGGCGGTATTTACTGGCGGTGTTTAGCATAGCAGTCTATGGAGTGTGAGTTATTAATGCTTGTTTGTCAAAAATATAAGCAAAACAATTCTTTGATGCAGCAGCATACACTTAATATATTGTAATCTAAATTCAAAATGTTGTTCTGTATGCGAGAAAATTCCCTAAGTTTGCAAATTTTCAGTTAAAATGTATGCACTCAACCTGGGTCAAGGCTAAAGTCGTCTGCTAGCGGTGTTTGCGCCTGCGCATACTGGTATTCTGCCGGTGCAGTAACTAGAATAACAGATCTTCATACCGCCAGCTCTGGCGTCTGACGTCACCTGAATAGAGTCCATTTTCGTCAAACAATCCTGAAATAAAACCACGATTATCATTAAATGATCATGAAATCAAACACGTGTTTTCGTCAAATGATCGTGAAATCAAACTGCAATTTTTGTCCAATGATCGCGATATCAAACAGCGGTTTTCATTGCAATATCAAACAGCGATTTTCGTAAAATGATCGCAAAATAAAACAGAGATTTGTTAACATTACAAATGTAATGTTAATGGAGTTGAGAAAAGATGCAGAGTGCATAAAAGCAGTTAAAAGCATAGAGCTGATCTTATAACCCTGTTTATAAACTTTAAATATTCATTTAACTATTGAATTTCTATGAAATGATTAAAGCATTAAATATATCAATAACTAAATAAAAGAAGCAAAATAAGTGTGTGGTAGAAGAAAAGAAAACTAGTTTTAAAAACATTAATATTTATTAACATCTTAAAAAGGTAAAAACAACAAATAAAATAAACGTAACTTATCGCAAATGACACATAAAGAAACTGCTTTATAATATACACAAATGAGCGATTAAATTCTCTCATAATCTATCAAGATTAAATGTAAACAGTGGATGCACAGGAGCTCACTAAATTGATAAACGCCTTGAAAGAAAAATGCATGTTAGCGTAGTACAATGAACTGTCAGTACTTTCATTCAGAAAAAGATCAAACGGCCTGTCAGTAGAGAGAAGCATTCCATCTGCCATGCTGACGTCGATACTGAAATATCCAATTCAAGATAAAACCCATTAGTCCTTTAAAAAAAAAAAAAAAAAAACACTGTCATTGATGATGGACGTGTTTTTTGCTGCTCCTGAAAGTAAAGTCCAAAACTAAGTAAATATTCAAATTTTTACACTGATTAACATTGCATTGCCTGTCTGTACTTTGTTTACTGTTCTTGTGTTCTTTTTGGTTAATTATTCGAGTTATTTTTGAGTTATTTGAACTTTGAAAATTGTATTTCTCAAGCCATTTTATGTTAAGTTCATATATTTAATCATATTTCCTGTATTTATTTTTATATTTAAAGTTAGTGGTTAGTTTCCCTGAGTTCGGGGCCTTCATTTGATATATATGTTGTTAATTTAATTTAATTAAGTAATTACATACCTTTTAGTGTTTTTGGTGGGCAGATCACGTTTCAATGTTTTTGTTGCCATCTTGTTAGTTGGCTGTGTTGAGTTTATTGTTTCTTGTAGTTGATTTTTTGTTTGATTGGAGATTTGATTTAATGGAGTTCTAGAGTTATATATTTTTGTGCCTGTTCGTGGTGGTTTCTTTTGGATTATTTGTGTTTTTTGGATTAGAGAGTTTAGTTAATATGTGGTTTGTGTCGTCACAGTTCATGTGACCTGTGTATTGGATTATCTTTGAGTTTTGTTTTGTTCTGTGTAGTCACATGTTAGATGACTGGTTTATTTTAGAAGCTTGGTATAGCTCTCCTTTCTTACGTCTGATTTTCAGTATTTATTTTTGTTTAGTTTAGTAGGTGTGCTCTCACTCAGTGAGAGAGGCACTCCCTATGTATGTTGAAAGCTTGTTCTCAGTGTAATCGGCAGTAGGTGAAGTTCCGTAGTTTTGTTAGAGGGTTTTTGAGGATTTGGATAGAGGGTCATTGGATTGTTTTCTTTTGTTGTTTAGTGTTGCTATGGCTGAATTAGATAAGTTTTTTGAAGGTTAATGTCATGATTTATGACACAGTGAAAGCACAGAAGGAAAAATCTGGTGGAGGAAAGGTGACTATAGAAATTGTGAAAATGATGAAGAAATGCTTTAACTATATTAATATCAGATTAGTTTGGGCTCATAGAGAGAGTTTTGCCAACGAGACAAAAGTGAGAACTATGATGACTAACAACAGAGCATATGAGGCTTTGGTGAAACGTGTTTCGGGCAGAATGGCAGAATTGAAACTCTGAGTTTCTGGCTTTAAAAGAGGTACCAGCCAAAAAGGATCACAGATTTTCAGTGATGATATCTCCTGTAGAAAGTGACAATATACCCGGAATGAAAAAAGAATTAAAAGGAATTTGGAAGGAAAATTTGATTGAATTGACTCCTTACGATGTAGTATCTACGAAATTGGGCCATTTGGTGATGGAAGTTAAAACGAAGGAAGAAACAGATAAATTGAGAATATTAATAGAGGGTGAGGAGCGACTCAAAGACAAGGTCAAAATTACAGTTCCGAAGAGACGTCATCAACGCATATTGATTCTGAGCGTGGATATAGATGTTACCGAGGATGAAATTGACTTCTTTGGTTCGTGTGTTGGAGGATGGGGGGCTGTCGGCTGATGTTGATGTAGTCCGTCATTATCCAACTTACAGAGGTTCGGTTAATTGGATTATAGATGTTGGTGCGGGGTGTGTGTATCTTTTGATTGCTACGAGACATCTTTGTATTGCCTTGGAAAGATACAGAATGGTTAAATTTGTTCCAGTAGTCCGTTGCTTTAAATACCAGGCATATGGCCACATGACCATGGGATGTCCTGGCCCTGAAATATGTGTTAGGTGCTCATGGGGTTAAAGACTGCGAAGAAATAGAGGAAAAAGGTGCAAATTGCACTAACAGAGATGATGACATTGACATAGCACATAGAGCAGATAGCATGGATTGTCTATGCTATCAGGAGTACTGTACTGAATTGTTGCCTAAGAGATTATAACAGAGGATGGGGTTGATGGAAAGGCTGTGGGTAATCTGGTTGTTGTTCAAATAAATCTGCACCATTGCTCTGATGTAAATGATGCTTTGGCATCTTAGCAGAGGGCACTGGTGCGGATTTAATTTGTGTCAAGATCCATACATTGTCAGTGGTTCTTTTGCTGGTCTTATGCCAGACTGGCTCTGCTTCCTTTTTACCTCTAACACTTCAGCCATTCTTTGTACAGACAAGGTGTTTGTAATTGTGAAAGGTATTGTGTTAAGTAACTCAGTTTTTATAACAGTGACTCTAGAAGATGGTCCTTTGATCATAGGCTCAGTTTATGCTCCTCCTTCGGGCAATCTGGATGTCGACTTGTTGCACTGGATTACTTATTATCAACATGCCTCTCGTATCATTATTGTCGGTGATTTCAATGTACCGCTTAAGTCACTGGGTTATATAAGAGAAAACGATCGTACAGAAATATTTGCAGAACATCTTATGACCACAGATTTAAGAATAGTAAATGACTCTAGTGCTTCTCATTCTTTCGTCCAAGGTGATCATAATGGTAGGCTGGACTTAACACTGCTTGACGTTATCATGGTGCCTTCTCTGAAGAATTGGAGAGTTGATGACCAAACTTTTTTTCATTTTTGGATCATCGTTATATCATTTTTGAATTATGTTTAAATCCTGTATGCAGATCTTTTGACCATTTTAAAATGAAGAATAAATCCATGAATACATTTAATAAGGTGTTTGCTGAAAAGTATGATGCAATTTATTCATCATTGGTGAGAGTCAGTAATCAGCAATGCATCAGGATTGGATGGATGCTTTTCATGATTATTTACAGTATTGTATGAATAAGGTCTTTAGAAAAGGTGATTTATCTAATAGGCCAACTGTTTCATGGTACACATCAGACCTTAAAATAATGAGAAATAATGTGGCAGCTTCATATAAGAGACACAGAAATAATCTGGAAAATGATGTGTATAAGGAAACATATATGAAGTATCGACGTGAATATAAGTGAGCAATTAGAAAGGCAAAATGTAAAGGTTAGCTAGATTTTTGTATTCGTACTAATGAGGCCTACAGGAATGTGTTTAAATATGTCTCGGGCAAAACATTCAAGTTTGAAGATATGGCATTCTCCATCTTGGAAAATTCTAGTGTTTTCGATTCTTATGACGATGTTGCCCACACATTGATGGCTGAACATTTTAGGATCAATGAGATTCCACGGACACCACACTCTTTCGTTAGTTCTTTGAATTTTTAAAAATATCAGGACTATTATGAATTTACCAGAAAATAACTGTTTCATGCGATAGTTCAGCAGCACAATAAGAAGGCACCTGGCTTCGACAAAGTTGATGCAATCATAATTAAAAGCTTGTGTAAAAAGTTTACGGCATTAATGTTGCTTATGCACAACACTTGTTTCAGATTCGCCCATCTTCTGACAATATGGAAAAAAGGTGTTGTGATCTTCTTTAGAAAGAGGAATTGACCAGAAAATCACCATAAATCTTATAGACCAATTACTCTGCTCCCAGAAGAAAAAAAAAGGAAACACCCGCTACTAACTCCTCAACAAATTATCGTAGAAGAAAGTTACTGGTACCGAGTGATTGGAAATAAAGTCTACTTTTAAATGATGTATATGAAATTTACTTAGGGAGCCATCTACATATTAAAATGAACCATAACTTTGTTTTTTTCAATAGCAGTACACAATTCTGACAGCATAAATGAACTCTGCACCCTTCAATTAGTCTAAAAACAAATTTTTATGCCATTCGTACCATAAGTTTCCGAGAAATTATTTTAAAACGAGCGTATTTTAAGGGCTTTATCCAAATTGAAGTTCGGTACTCGATTGTTAACCGAGAGAGCTCCCTTCTTGATCAAGGCTATTAAGCAGCCAATTAAGCATTTTAAACTACAGGATAGCATAAGAAATTTCAAAATATTTAGTCACTTCTATCGTAGACAGCCCCTTAAACCATCATTTTGTCATCTTTTAAGCATAATTTGAAAACTACTTGGAAGAAAAATGTGAAATTTTGGATTTCCATAAAGCAGGATTTAATAAATCTAAATCCATCAAAAAAATTGTAGGTTGCAATTCATAATTTTTTTTATATTAATTTCATAATTCATATCATAAAATTATAAAAATTGCAAATTCAACGTATTTATGTTTGGGTATATTAGTATTATTGCGACACAAAAAATTAGAACATTAGGATCATAATTTCAGAAGTTATAAATAAAAATATGAAAATGTAATTTAACATTAGAAGCACTCAATTTTGAATGTTTATAATTCAAAAACTCATCATTCAGATGACTTGAAATTTTGTGTCTAGGCATAGTTTGAACCAAATATTTGAAATATCTCGTTAAAGTTTGGTATTGCCATTGAAAAAAATGAAGTTTGGGTTCATTTTAATATGTAGATGGCCCCCTAAGCAAATTTTATATACGTCATTTAAATGTAGACTTTATTACCAATCGTTCGGTACCAGTAACTTTTGTCTATGATAATTTGTTGAGGAGTTAGTAGGGGGTGTTTACTTTTTTTTCCACAACTGTACCTTGACGGCTCTTATCGCATTAAAACAAAAAGTCAAACATACATTGATAGACTTCAAGTACTGTGCAGCCATATCGTTTGATATAGCTGGGGCTTTTGACGTTCTTGATTGGAATATGGTAGCTGATATAATAGACAATCTTCCACTATTTGAGTATCTTAAACATGTTTTTAAAAACTATATTACAGCAAGACTAATTGGTTTTAAATTTACCAATGGTATATGTTGGTTTAGAATATTTATTTGATGCTCTCAAGGATCCTGTCTTGTGCCTTTAATATGGTCAATAGTCGCTGATAAATCAATTAAAAGTTATAGAGATCATCACATCGAATTAATTTCTTATGCAGATGATTCGCTGGTGGTGGAAGGAGCAAATACTAGGCCGGCCCTCGAAAACAAAGTCAATAGATCTGTTGAAGCTTTTTCAGATATTTGCATGGAATATAATTTGCATCTTAACGTGGCCAAAACAACGTTGATGATGTTTGGCAGAAATACAATGAAGAAAAGACACCCTCTTTTTAAACATAGAGGAAGTTCAGTTCCTGTAAAAGACAATATTCTCTATCTGGGCTTCCTTCTTGATAGTTCATTTAACTGGCTTGACTATTTGAATATGATTCATGGAAAGTTAATCTCATTTACATGCAATATGAGGAACGTTAGGGTCAGAGATGTAGGTGTTCCAATGACCTTAATAAAGACTTGGTGTATTCAACTGTGTTGAAGAAGCAAATCTCATATGGACATGAGTCTTGGTATTTGGATCTAAATAGTCATGGCCTAAGAAAACTTTCCTCTTGCCAAAGGATTTGTCTGTTATCGGTTATTAGAGGATATCGCTCCACATCAACTGAAGCTTTGTGTCTTGTCTGGAGTGTTACCCATTGATATAGAATTGTCAAACTCAATTCGGCTCTGTAGCATATTGCATGGGGAAAGAACAGTAGAGATAGATAATAGAACTGTTCACTTCTCTGATATCACGAGAAAAATACACATATTTGATTATCCTAATTTCTAGGAGGGTCACAATATCAATTTTATTACTTCAGTAAGAAGGTTCGTGCCAAGATGTAATAGTCCAATAGCATTTACTGATGGTTCTAGATTGCAGAATGAAGTAACTTCAGCCTTTGTAATTTATATGAAAGAAGATGAGATCTATGATAAAAGAATAAGACTTTTGAGTTATAACACAGTGTATCAAGGTGAACTTTTAGCGATATTAGAAGCCATTCGTTGGTTTAGTAGATCAGGATATGGTCAATTGTTTTTATACACAGACAGTATGTCATCAATTTATGCTCTCAATTGTCTTTTTCCGACGAATGACGTGCTATATGAAATCTTTATGACGTTACGAACCAAGCGAAACAAAACGGTCCATTTGGGCTGGATCAAGGCCTGGATCAAGGTGGGTATCGCCGGGAACGAGCGGGCCGACGAACTTGTGAAGTCCGCTATAGTTGATAATCTTTTTGATGAAGAGGTGAAACTTCCCATACCAATAAGTATGATTAAATACCATTACCATGTCAAGAATGTAAATGACTGGCAAAGGCGCTGGTCATACTGTAGTAAAGGCAGAGATACTTAGTCATTCCAGAAGTAAACTTAGATTTCCTCTGTGATTCCTAGGTTGTGATCTATTTTATAACAGGACATGGTGCATTCCTGTCGTATCTACACAAAATTAGGAAGTGTGCAAATGACAAATGTGACTGTGGAAAATGTAGGGATCCTGGCCATTATATTTTTGAAAGTTGTCGAATCTCGAGGGACTCATTTGTATATATCCAGAATAGAACCGAGGAATGGAATATGCGAAATGTGCTCATGACTTGGTCGAACTGCAAAAAATTGAAAGTTATTTATAATGATCTCAATAAGAACTATCCATTCATTAAGTATATTTTTTGAACTCTTATGAACTTACAAAGAACTTTCATGAAAATCCATTATGCCTTCTGTCAAGTCTGACAGTGTTCATTTAGCAGATTAATGTTTTTTGTTTGTTTAATTACTTTAAGTTTGTGTCTTTAGGTTCTTTAAGCAGACAATTGTAAAGCTTGTCAAAATTGTCTATAAATCTTCTCTGCCCTATTATTTTAAGTACAGACATATGTTACAAGTTGTAAATGTCTTTAATTTCTGTATATTTTATATTTTTTTTTTGTTCATTTCATTTAAGAGTTTAATAATTGTCTGTTGATTTTCTGAGCTGCATTGCCCTGGCTGGGCTGAGTTGGATGGTAGAGGGAATTTTCCACCCAGGTTTAAACGCCTATGCCAAATTTTGGTGGGTGCCTGGGTTGGGTGATTCTAGTCCTTTAAAGCTACAAAGAAGAATGAAGAGCTTCTTACAATAACGCTTTCTCCCTTTTCACCACTGCTGGCATATAAACTCCCTCATTAGATTACGCCACTACAGGAACTATGATACAGACACAAGGCCGGTCTTTAAAAATACCCTCCAGCAGAAAAGGTACGCTCGAAAACATTCTTCATAATAACAATGTGAATAGACCAATGTTTTGTTACATGAACAGCTAAAAGATGACATCATTTCAATAGATTACTAAAAAGCTATTGCATAACTTCTTAAAAATGTATTTAATGTTAAAAGGAGTTGATAAAAAAAAATGCTTTCCTAAACATTACAATACAATAACTTGCTGACTGCAGTTGACAAGCAAACGAAACAAGGAAGGAAGGAAGGAACTGACAAGAGAAGCTCGAAGTATTTATTCTAATTGGACACGTCGAGAAACTTCTATTATGCAATGCCAGACACACCCCCAAATGCAAAGAGCTGATTCGTGAATAACAGGTTGTGCCGACGAATGATGAAGTTCGATGTAATCACCCAAGCATACGATGCCATCTTGTGGCAGTCAGAAAAACGAACCCAGTACAATTGGAGTCCAGATATTATATGTATGCCAACATTATCTCTGGTGTCCGTAGGTGAAAAGAAAAGAAACTTATAAAGCTGAACTGTAGGTAATATTTAAAGGATATATAGATATTGCTAACAGGTAAGCAAAGGCTTTATATTGAAGTATTTAAATAAAGGAAAAGTTATACTATGAAGGTAGAAATGATAAACATATGTACAGGGGATAAGATATATGAGAGTGCATGTACAATAGGGTGGGCCGAAAAAAACTTTTTTTTGATTTTCGATGATGGGTAGTGCGGAAAAGTGGCCACTAGTGGCACCAAGTTCACACAAAAAAATTGAGATTTTTAGGACAATTCCTATATTTGCCGCTTTTGGCTTAAAGTTTTGCTAAAAGGCTGATTTTTGAACTTTTTTAGAAAAATTTTTTTAAATGTTAAATTAAACTTATTTTAATCGTATTTACTTGAAAAGGCATATTTAATGTTCCAAATGTATAAATAAGCTCTGATAATGTATTATTTAATTGCTATGTGTATTTTAAATTGGACGATTTTTATAGCCTTTTCGCGTTTAAATGAGCAAAAGTTGCATGTATTGTTTGAATCTTTTAACGGTTTCTCTCTTTTGTCTTGTTTATGTCCCTTGGTTTTCCTTATTTTTTTCGATGCTTTACGGGTCATACATTTGGGTAACGGACAGCAGAATCCCTCAGAAACAGATCTGAAAGGTGAGAAGGGGGTGAGGCGAGAACTTAAGCGAACGCAGTGACTCATCGCAATGTTGGGGAGTGAAGAAGGAAATACAAAAGGAGAGAAAGTACGATAAGGAATGCTTATTATTTTCAGTGCTCAGTTTCCCTGAGACATGGCAGACGCTGTGTGAGACAGGAATATGCGTTTAGGAGTGTTTGGCTTTGAAGGGCCTGGTTCAAATTCAGATTCAGTCGAGCTGCTTGCTTGAAAGCTCCCACTACTTGAATCTTCCAACAATATAACTGTCTTCCATCTGGATCTAACTCCACTCGTTGAAGGCTTTGTCGCAGAACCACTATTCCTCGTTGAAATTGTATCCCTTTTCATTTTCCGCGATATTTTCTTTGCAAGAGTTTTGCTTGTTTTTAAATCAATATTTCCGATAAACATTTTTCGAACAGTTCTTTGATCCTTCAAGAACTTCACCTCCCGATGTGGAACTTTACGTTTGATGTCGCAGCTACAATTGTTCAAGCCTCTACACTTACAAGCCGCAATGTCAAAGAGAGAGGTTTCCGCATTTCGTACGAAATCTTCGTAGGAGCCTTGCCTTTAAAGCCCGTATGATTACAAGATTTCTCGAATGATCTACACTCATTGTAGTAGTTTTTAATCTTTCCATTAATTGTTCGTTGGGAAACCACTGGTATAGAAGATTTTATTCAGATTTCGGAAACTTTTCACCTACCATTTTAATATCATCCACTGGTTGAAGATAAATATCTCGATTTTCTTCTATATCGCTTCGCAACCAATAGTAGTGGCGCATGATGTCAGCAAAAGTTGGCAATTGCCTTTCAATTTGCATGGTGCCCCAAAATGGCTATTTTTCACGCTATTACATGTCTTTACATGATCATGAACTTTCGAACTAGCCATTTCTAAACTCGTCGTAATAAAATGCACAAAACACAGTAAAGGCACGTTAAACGATCCAAAAAGCCAATGCATTGTACGAGAAAAAGGTTTTACTTTTGCTCTGAACAAATGTCACAGGGAAACCGAGCACTGAAAAATAATAAGCATCCCTTATTGCACTTTCTCCCCTCTTGTATTTCCTCCTTTACTCCCCCAACATCGCGATGAGTCACTGCGTTCGCTTAAGTTCTCGCCTCACTCCCTTCTCTCCATCCAGATCTCTTTCTGAGGGATTCTGCTGTCCGTCACCCAAAGATATGACCCTTAAGGCATCGAAAAAAATAAGGAAGACCAAGGCACATAAACAAGACAAAAGAGAGAAACCGTTGAAATATTCAAACAATACATGCAACTTTTGCTCACTTAAACGCGAAAGGGCTATAAAAATCGCCCAATTTAAAATACACATAGTAATTAAATAATATATTATCAGAGCTTATATATACATTTGGAACATTAAATATGCCTTTTTAAGTAAATACGATTAAAATACGTTTAGTTTAACATTTTTTAAATTTTTGCTAAAAAAGTTCAAAAATCAGCCTTTTAGCAAAACTTCAAGCCAAAAGCGGCAAATATAGGAATTGTCCTAAAAATCTCAAATTTTTTGTGTGAACTTGGTGCCACTAGTGGCCACTTTTCCGCACTACCCATCATCGAAAATCAAAAAAAAGTTTTTTTCGGCCCACCCTAATGTACAACACGATTTTCGGCAAACGATCACGAAATAAAACAGCAATTTTTATCAAACAATCTTGGAATAAAATCGCTATTGTGAAAAAAACCCTGCAAAGTTTCACTATTTGCTCGTGGAAATAAAACAATGAATTTCATCAATTGATCACAGAAAAAAAATGTGAATTTTATCAATCAAGCCGCAAAAAAAAGTAAAAATCATCAATTGCTTCCAAAATTTGCAACTTATTTTCTATATAGGAATTAAAAAAAAAAAAAAAATGATGATTTAGTGCCAATAAAAGTTACAACAAGACTTAGTGTTCGATTTTTCTCCTTCCACAACATGAACATCAGAAATTGTTAAATTTCTTTTATTAAAATCTAAAGCTTAAAAGAAAGAACTTTCAATATATCTTGTAGGGATGCACCGAATAGTGATTTTGGCCGAATACCGAATATTCGGCCAACAGGCAAACCGAATACTGAATATTCGGCTAGCCAAATAGTAACTGCTAGGCCGAATACCGAATATTCAGCCTGCCAAATAGTAACTATTTGGCCGAATACCGAATATTCGGCTTGTTGAATACTTCTATATTTCAAAGTTTAAAGGCATTAAAATGTTAAATTTTAAAACAATTTTACATAACATTTAAAACAGAAACTTTTATTCTAATAAACAAGAGCTTTTTTCAAGTAAACTTTATGCTGAAAAAAATCTGCTTTGAGTTATTTAAGAAGAGGATAGTTATAAGAAAATTTTATTAATAAAATTTTAAATTTTATGGGTTCTTCTGAAAATTAAAACAAATGAATAAAATTTTCTTAAATTCTAAAACAAACATTATAAAATCAAAGAGAAATTGTGAAAAAATTGGAAGAAAAATTGTACAGGATCATATATTTGTTTGTCAGGAAGAGACTAAAGTAAAAGTTAATAAATAATACAATCGATTCAAATTTTATATGGTGACAACTTAGCAAGAATAACTGTTCTACTCCCTTTGATTAAGCAAGGAAGTTTTTAAGTGCATCCTAAATCGGTGTCTGGAGTGGGCGATCATTTTCAGAGATTGTAAACGCTGTTCTTAAAATCTTAGAAAGAAACAGATTATTTACTGGTCAGTGTTTGGGAACTTGCATTTGTACATAATTAATTTCTATGAAAATCCTCATAATTAGTTAATTTTCTAAAATAATACTTAACAAACAGCAAATAAATAATGTAAAAACATTCTCTTTTATTTAAATATGATTGTTTCTAATTATTCTGAATATCTTTATAAGTTGACTGTTAAACGTAGAAGTTGTATAAGGTTTTAAAAAATATGTTTTAAAAGATTTTTTAAGTATTCAGTTCGGCCGAATATTTCGATATTCGGCATGCTGAATAGTTTGCTATTCGGCCAAGCCGAATATTTGGCATACCGAATAGTTTGATATTCGGCCAAGCCGAATATTCGGCATACCGAATAGTTTGATATTCAGCCAAACCGAATAGGCCGAATACTGCATAGATACCGAATATTCGATGCATCCCTAATATCTTGCCTATATGTTTTTTATTTTGGTTTTTATAGACATGTTTTGTCATTCTAATAGCAAAATTCATCACTTTGCTCATGGAATCTATTGCTGGGTTACCTCAATTGATTTAAAATGATGCAATATAAAATTCTTCACTCAGGTCATTGCATCTGTTGCTGTGTTACCTCAATTGATAATAGAATACTGTGAACTAAATAAAAATCATGTTTATATACTCCTATAAGTTTTCATGTCCAATGAATTAACACCATATTTCAAACTGTTTAGCCGATGTGCACATAGAAAGACTTAAGTGTTAAAGGTTTACAAAAAAAAGTTTTGGTGTTCTTTCCTTTTTTTTAAAGATAGTTAAAAAATAATTTGTTATAAATTTTATTCTTTATAATTTAGTTTATTATAAACAATATAGTTTACAAAATTTGCACATAAATGTGAAAAATGTCGCAAGTTTTACTTTACGTGTAATCTCCTCTTTTTTTATATTTTCTGAGTGGCATCCCTGATTTTCAGTTTGTTCAAAATTAACACCTAATAGATTAATGGTCTCCCCGAAAACTTTAATGTCAAACTTTTGTTTTAGTTAACCATAGAACTAAAAACTAAATCATACTGAATGCCTTTTTCTTGTCGGAAGCCTTGTGCAACGAGACGTGTTTTAAATCGATTTGTTTTGTTCTCTTTATTGCACTTAATAGTCTAACTCCATCTGCTTCCTAATATTGTAGCATTTGGAAGTTTTTCTACTAAAGTCCAAACTTCTCGATCTTTAATAATTTGAATTTCTTCCTCTATCGCACACTTCAATGTTTCAGCTTGAAAGGAATGCATTGCTTCATGAAATGCTTTTGGAATGTTCACCTGATCCCACTTTAATTGTCATTCATTTAAGTTATTTGCTTCAAATTTCTGATTTATAATGCCCGTAAAGTTATTTTTACCACTGAAGTGAAATACTTTTGGCTCGAAAAGTATATTTTTAGATTCACAATAAGTTTTAGCATCCATCGTTTTGGGATCTTAAACACATATTGATTGCTAATATACTGCAATAAATATCTGTACGCAATCCATCCAAATCAGGAACAGCCTTTCGAAACCACTCAATATTTGGTTTAGTCAACATTTGAGATTTAGATACTATTTCTATAGGTTTTGAATACTCAGACTCCCCCTCAATTAATTTAACTTGTTTATTGGGTTCAACACATGATTTTTCAGTATCAGAAACCTCTGAATCATCCAGATACAATACATCAAAATGGAATAAACTTCAGACAGCAACCTGTTTCTTTTTAACTGGTTCCTCTATTCTAACATTGATGGTCTCAATAACTTTGTCTTTTTTGGTGATCCATATACGATAACCATTTGTGCGAAGAGCATAAACCAACAGGCACACCCTTTTCAGCACGCAATTAAGTTTAGGAATCCCAACGTATGCAGTGGAAACGAAAACTCTTATATGTTTGACAGACGATACTTTTCCCCAAATAATTTGAACGGTGCTTTAGTAAAATTTTTATGGTAGGTATGATTCCAAGTGTAGACAAAAAATAGCAAAGCCTCTCCCCAGAATCTTTCATGCAGTTTAGACTCATTAAGTAGCATTCTTATCGCATCTAGGGCCATTAAATTGAATCTCTCCATAAGACCATTCATTTCAGGAGAAAATTGGTTTGTGTGCTCAGGTTTAATACCTCTATCATCTAAATATTTTTCAAATTCTTCTGAACAAAATCCTCTGCCATTGTCAGTTCAAATATTAATGATTTTATTCCCAGTAAATGTTTCAGCATGCTTTTGAAACTTTACAAAGCAGTTAAAAACCTTGGATTTTTCCTTCATCAAGTAAACGTAAACTTTTCTAGAAAAATCGCTGATTATAGTTAGAAAATATCTATTACCCCTCTAGTTTTAGTACTAAATGAACCCACTACATCAAGGTGTAACAGCTCCAACGGCCTTATAGACCTAATTTTTCCAATTGGTCTAAAGGAAACTCGTCTGGCTTTACCAATTTTGCAAGGCTCACAATTTAACTCTTCATTTTTGAGTGAAGACATTCCCCTAACTTTATCAATGATTTTTTAGTATATAATCCTTATTTATATGGGCAAACCTTTTTGTGCCATGTTTCTAAGTTGTTTTTTGTATTAACCTGGTTAACCTCTAGACCAGTGGTTCCCAAAGTGGGGCGTACGTCCCATAGGGGAGCAATTTCAGGTTTCTTATTAACAAATGTTCTGTCATTTTGTTTTTCCTGTCGTAGTCTAAAAATAGAAATAATGGATAAAAAATATTTAAAAATAAGTGAATAAAAATTAATTTTCGAAACATTACCATTTAAAATTTCAAAATACACTGACACCAGAATAATTATGTGAATTTTTTTGATATTTTGACACCTTTTTTTATAATAAACATCATTTTAATTTTTCTGGTAGTTGTAATATTATTTTAGTAAAACATACCTCTTTTTTTACTACTAGGGGGCTCAGCCCCCTACGAGCTACGCTCGCCAACCCCCGTCCAGACACCACAGACTCTAAATGCACGGTAATTTGATCGGCTTTAAAAAGATTTCGAAAGATTGAATTATAATTTAAAAAACAGTGGCGATCTCCCTATAAACGAATTTCTATTCATTTCTCTTTGATTGGGGAATTTTAACGCCAAATCCGCTGCGGTACTACTTGATTATCCTGTCGACCAATTTCGCCAAATTATATAAATCGCCAAACCACTCGCCAAATTATACAAATTGATATGATTTTTATTTTAAATAACGGAAGAACAAATAAATTCGTACAACATTAATAAAAACACAAATAAAACGTCAAAATAAAAATAACTTGATGACGTATACACGTGTAACAACATTTCAAAATAAGCTAATATAAAAGGAATTAAGTAAAGAGAGTCTTTGTCTCCTGGTATTTTTTAACAAAGCAAAAAGAAAGTTCTTTTAAATGAGACATTTTAAATTAATTCTCAAAATATCAAATGTCTAGCGCAATTTCTAAATTTAAACTTTTTTGCAATATTATTTTGTGTTCATTTTATGTAATAACTATAATGTGACGTAAATATGACGCAATTTCTCCTAAGACTTCTAACGCATGTGAATGAATTTATTATTTTACAATATCCTTTTTCTTTTAAAATTCATGTGTGTACTTTTTATGACGTAATTTTTAATAAGTTCCTGCTTTTTATACGCAATTATTTAATTCTAATTTGAAAGTTTTTTTTCCTGTTTATAATAGTCACGTGTAAATAAATTTTTAATTTGAAGCAAACATTATTGCTTGCGCTTTTTATACAGTTGGCAACAGTTTAAATTAGTACAATTTTCTGAAATCTGTAAAAAATATCTCTAGAAATGCTGAAAATTTGAATTTAAAATAGAAATAAAACCTGAAAAAATGAGTCAAAATAAAAAAATTAATGCAATCTGCACTCCGACAAATTCTAACGCATAAAATGATCTAAAAATGATTACACTGCCATGTATAGTTTTTGCTGCTATAAAACTTTTTTAGTGGAACGATTTTGTCCAACTTTAGCATTAAATAACTCTTAAAATAATTCTTCGATTTGAAAACTGTCTACATCAGTGTGTTTATCAAACATTTCTGTATAAAACCACCGATTTTCATATTTTTGTATGCATTATTTTTGTTAATATTAACGAAGAAAGGCCTCCGGTCACAAAAAAATCAAAACCGGCGGCGGCGGTGACAGCAGTAGTTACTTTTTTTTAGAATAGAGAGATTTATTAAAATAAAATCTTGTACATCTATTCAGAGTGCAATATGTCCCATGAATGAACTTTGACATATGAAATTTTGTAGGGTATATCTAAAATTGACTATTTGGACATGTTTAATCTAAAAAATGTTTTGAATTATATAAAAGGAGGTACTACTTTTATGAAATTAATAAATCCCCTTGCGCAACACAGAAGGAAATGGATAGAAAGTAAACTTCTTATGGCTTTTCTGCAGACTACATACACAATATATAAACATACTTCATGGCATATGCATTTTAAAATTTAAAATCTCAGAAAACATGGTGGCCAAATAATAATGGGAAAAGGTAGCCTGCTATCAAAGAAGTATGTTATGAGGGGAAAGAAAAATAGTTACTAAAAATGGATAAAAGTTTCATTCCGGGAACGTTACTTGTGAATTATGTTAACCATATGGACTCTGTGATAAACAAATATCACTTGTTCTTAGTAAAGTACTAAAATTCACTATAAAATGTATTAATTCTATCAGATGTAATACAAAATGTGAGAGAGATTTCACGAAATTTTATGAAGGTAATTATGTAGAATATTTATCACTTTTAAATTTGAGGTAAGTTGCCAAAAAACGCTAAAACTTTTGTAGATGTAAATGTGAAGATCCATGTTCTCATTGCATTCATGTTAAAAACATACTTGTAATGAAAAAATATGATTTTGATAAATTAAAGAATGTGAAATCACTTATCAGAGTTAAGGCTATTTTTGGATCCTTCCAGGAAAAATTGAAGTATATATTTTATATAATAAGATTTATATGATATAGAAGGGAGATTGGGAGAACACGATGATTTTAGAGCTGCTTAGGTGGGCGTAGCCAAGAAAAGGTTGGGAGCCACTGCTCTAGATGACGATGTTAATACGCTTAATATATTGGGGGAAAACATGGTAAAGACCATTTTTTCGAATAGCCAAAAACAATTTACCACCATTTAAAAATATGTTCGTTCGCCCATTTTTACCAACAAACATGGCTCCTTTCTCTTCAAAGAGATGGCCGGCCATCAAATTATGTTGTAATTTAGGTGAATATAAAACATTGTTCAAGGCAACAACCTGATTTCTGCCCTTAATTTTCCAATTAAATTTTATAGTTCCTCTGCCTAGAACTTCACAAGCTACCCCATTAATTGCAGCTTTCATTTCCATCCCGGAGATTGGCTCAAAATCCCAAAGTAAATCTTTATGCAAGCAAAAATATGAACTAGCAGCAGTATCAAACAGCCAGGCACTATTATCAGTATTTCACTTATAATATGCTTTGGCTATAAAACCCACTTCACTATATTTTCCATTAGCCCTATTTTTAAATTTTTTACAATTCTTAGCTAGGTGGCCAATCAACGACATGTAAAACACTTTCTAGATTCACTACATTTAGAATTAAAACTGGGATCTGCTGTACTTACCTGCATATTAGAAAAATTAGACTTCTGCTTAGTAGATCTCTTAAACTTCACATCATTGCATTTATTTTCACTATTATGTAAAGCAACTTCGTTAAAAGCACTCAAATTAGAATTTTTGTTAAATGAACAATTAAGCAACTTTAATCTTGCTTCTTCCAGGGTTCCTATGCGACTGGAAAACAGGGAATTGTCAGGGAAAATGACTAGTGCTCAAAAAGTTATGGAAAAGTCAGGGAAAATTACAATTATTTTCTAAAACCTGTAAAAGTCAGGGATTTTTTTTTTAATGCTCTATCATGTGTCAAGATTCTCCTGACTTCCAAAGTAGGTCCGTTTGCAAAAAAGTTCCGATTTTTCACTTGCAATTGGAATTTTTGCTATATTCACATATTTAACATAAATCTATACAAATTTGTCGCCAAATTGGCGATACTTCTGCAAAAGAAATGTTGAGCTGTGTTAAGGTGGCTAGGATGAGACATCATAAATATTTAAATAAAAAAAAGAAAGAAAATTATGAAGCAAGCAAAAAAAGAAACGAAAAGCTGTAGCTGAAATTAAAATGTTAAAAGACAAAAAATTGAAACTTGAACAACAAACTTCTTCTGAAACAACACAAATAGATAGCATTACTCTCTAAAAAAAGTTGAATGTTTAATTAGTGTAAATTCTGTGCTATATAAATAAAAAGTTACTTTGAATCCACCTGAGTTGTATTTTAGTTTTTTTAAACTGTTTTTAATTTTTTATCACTTTTTATATTTTAAATATAAAATGATAAATATAGATATTTAGTTTCAACTTTATAGGTTATTTTCATTTTCAGAGGTAAATTTAAGCATTAAGATCTAGAATTGTCTTTCTTTTTTTTAAATGTCACGAATTGTGGTCAGGGAATTGTTAGAAATATGGCCTGGAAAACCTGGAAAAGTCAGGGGATTTTGTTACGCAAATTGAGTATGAACCCTGTTCTTCAGACAACAGTTCATTCAAAACATTTTTGAAGTTAAAGTTCTCATCTGAAAAATGGTAAGTAAGCTGGACAGAATCTCTATTCTAATCAGGCCGCTGAAACGGCTTTTATCATTCGGAAATTGGATGACCAGCATCCTTTAGTTGCATGATAATGTCTCTTAATCTAGCACCATAGATTCAGTTCCTCACCAGGCTGTAACTTGCATTCGAAAAATGTGTCGGTCAATTCCACAATACATGCACGGCTACTAGGACAAAAATGTCTCTCTAATACTTGCTATACTACATATGGATCCTCAATACCAGATAATAAAGGCTTCAATTCTTTACACACATTCAAGTACAGAATGGAATATGCTCATATTCAGAGTTGTAGTCGCAAAAAAGCCAAAGGGTATATGCTACAGGCAGAGAGTATACGCTAGTTATGAACATTCATGGCTAGAGTATATGCTATAGTATTATTTGATAAACAGAAGGTATATGGGGCTTTCTAAAAATATCCAGTAGGTATACAGCATATACCTCCATATGCCCTCCGCTACACCTCTGCTCATATTCTTTTTACCAAGTCAGTAGCAATAAGAGCCTTTGCTTGATCATTGACATCTGATAATTTTGTAGGCCCGCATTCCCATAGAGATTTCTCCATCAGTAGAACACAGACTTCTTCTCACCACGTGTTGAAATTATATGACATCAATTTATCGATAGGCAGAAAATCAGTGCCTGATGAAGAAGACATCATGATTTAAAAACTATTCAACTGAGGAATGCAAACACAAATTTAAAATACCTAACTTCTCTGCATATCGTGGGCTTCAATCCCGGATAGGCCCATAACCCGTAATGGGCTGCTAGGATAAAAATTAAATTAATCCTAGAAGCCACACCTACTTAAAGCAGAGTATTGAGGATTTGTATACACATATATGCAGGAATCAGTCAAGGTGTATTTGAAACTTAACTTTATTAAAAACAATTAAAAACATGATTAAAGATATTAAATGCAACAAAGTAAGGCCATAACTTCGGCCAACAAATTAAATCGTTCATTTAATGATTTAAATCAAGCATTAGCCTGAAAATAAAACATGTAAAAGGAGCCATACGAACAAGAAGTCTCTCCAATATGTACCATCTTGTCAGGATCAACTCTGTAACTAACAGTGACGCATGCAGTTATACAAATCAACCAATTAGAAACTAGCTTATGTCATCAGCATGGTGACGCAATACTCAAACTGAAATTCAGTCATCCATCTCCAGATGCATGGAATTTGTAAAAGTATGATGTCATATCGTCAGAAAAGGAAGGCTGAATCAATATCATAGCAAGACTAGAAAACAAACATTGATGCCGACCAGTCTCAGAATTGAGCTGCAAAGCAAAATGACATGCATTGACATTGATACTGATTTCAATATCAGCAAGAATGCCGCAATATGACATCAGCAAAAGGGGGAGTTGAGAGTTCCCTAATAAGACTAACATGCCTGGCAGAATATTTGGTCTTTTAAACAGCCATTTCTTTCTTGTAAAGGACTGAGTTAATTGTTTCGCCAGCATTTCCCCATTTTTTCGGCAATGTTTTTCTTGGTTTGAAATCTCTGTGGGCAAAACAGTATTATTGTTATTTGGATATATCAGCAGAGTCAGAGCTTAGGTATCATTATTGCAATATTTAAATAGTATCAGTATATGACTAATATATTGGTAAATAATCCAGCCCTAAAGCTGAGTAATTTTTGCTACAATTCACAACTGTTTTTCTAAAATTTCAAGAAGGAAACTTTGTTGTCTTTCATTTAAAATTATTTTAAAGTGTGAAAATATTCATTCAACATGTACAGATATAATTTGACAGTATTCGTAAACTTTCTAGTTGTTAATTGTACTGTTATCAATCAATACATGTTCGTAGCCATATATGAAATCTTCTTTCTTCAAAACAACAAAGCCTATATTTTAATTTGCAATAGAATTCCATTTATTTTAAACCCTCTCCTGGTGGTTTTTGAATCAATACCAGAAATTCTTGAGTTTTATTAATTTTGTTTGCTACATCACTTATCAAGAGGCTGTTAGATATCAGCTGTTTAATGTTTGAACTCAGTAAAGTGCGGTAGTACCTCGACTTACGTCACCCCGCATATTAAGATGCACTTTGAACTTTTTTGAAGACTTTTGGTTGTATCAAAGGAAAATTTCCCGTGACAGTCATGTGATAGTGACAAACAAATTTAAAAAAGTAAATGGCAAACCTAAAACTACTAGATATATTTAGGCACCTTTAGGGCTAAACATTTTGAAAAAGCGAATTTTATCTTATTTTGTTTATTGTATTATGTTGAAATGGGCGACAGAGAGATAGCGAAATGTTAAAATGAATTTGTTTTGTTTTATTTATTTTATCCGCAGAAGCATTGAAGAATTGATAATGAAAGACATGCGAGAAAAAGTTAAATTAATTTTATTATTCGATAAAAACCTTATAGATGGGATGAAAAGAATTATTGAATTTTTGCATAAAAGAAAATTTATTATTAATTTTAAATCTTCTTAAAAAGACTTAAAGAATATAATTTATGCAGCAATTAATTTTAAATATCTTGTATTTACAAATATATGCCCCTAAATACAATAGATTTTGTTCATTAGATTTTGTTGAATTTTTATTATTTATCTTTTTTTGCTTATCTAAATGTACCTTGACTTACGTCGTTAGTCTTAGAACTAATTGCTGACATAAGTCGGGGTATTACTGTATGTGTCTATTATTGAAATATTCTTTTGGGCTTTCACCTGTATGGCTGCCAACTTCTTTGCCTTTTAAGTAAGAGTCTACACTAGTCACTCAAAAAGACCCGGATGATCATGTGAATCCTATGGGAAAGTTATTCTCAAATATCTCGCTTGAATTTTGATATTTTCGAATGATTTTTATGCATAGGATAGCTGAGGACAATCTACAACCGGGCTAGTTTCTACTTTTTTAATTTTGGTTTCATATTTTTAAAAAAAATTATTTTTACTTTTGGAACCGGTTTGATCTGGTTCTGAAATTGAAACTATCCTTATTAAAAAAAACTATAACCAAAATCGAAAAAGTAAAAACTTGCCCGGTTGTAGATCGTCCTCAGCTATCCTATGCAAAAAAAAAAAAAAAAAAAATCATTCAAAAATATCAAAATTCAAGCGAGATATTTGAAAATAACTTCCCCATAAGATTAACATTATCATCCCGGTCTTTTTGAGTGACTAATGTAGGCACTTAAGTCAATTAAACATATTCGAATTGGAAATTTCAGATAACAAATGGAATAAAGAATGTAGACTATATATCATTAAATTAATTCATCATACATTTTTTTAGTTAAATGAATGTTCTTGTTAAAAATAGGTTTGATTTAAAAACGCATAAAAGTTGGCAGATCTGCACCTTAGTAGCATAATGGAGATCATGACAAAGATTGAGAATAATGAGCTAAAAAAACTCAGAAATATGTACAATATATTTGCTGTATCAATATCAGTGTATCATGAGACATAAAATATACATAACATTTAAAACTTTAAAACAATGTAAAAAACTTGCTGATAGTTTTGGCCAAACCACTTGACCATTCTCAAGGGATTTCAAGAATGAACTGCCGAAGGCTTGAATTCCAACAACTTTCGTTACCTGTGGAATAAGAGGTAGAAAAAGAGGGGGGGGGGGCAAAAAATAAATACCAAACAGCCTCTAAACTGAAAAAGTGAGGGAGGGGTTAAGTATGTTTCAATAAATTAAACCAAATAATGGGAATGCTAAAAGACAAGTTATCATTACAAATGTTATTCTGTCACATGATGATCTTAACTGACTCTCTAATTAGAGCTTTGTAAGGGCTATACTGGCGGGAGGTAATTTTGGCATTGCTGAAATCTATACTCTTAATTTTGTTATTGGCATATAACCTAGTGAGAGCTGTTGTCAGTCTATTAAATTTAATGGCGCTTTGATGCTCTTTTAACCTCTCAAAAAATCTTTTTTCCCTCTTAAACAATAACCAGAAAATCTACTATATATGTATGATATAAAGAGGATTTTTTGAGAGGTTAAAAGAGCATCAAGGAGACATTAAATTTAATAGACTGTCAACAGCTCTTGATAGGCTATATGCAGATAACAAAATTGAGTACAGATTTAAGCAATGCCAGAATTATCTCCTGCCAGTATAGCCCTTATAAAGCTCTAATTAGAGAATTGGTTGAGACCATCATGTGACAGAATGATATCTGTAATAACTTGGCCTTTAGCATTCCCATTATTTAGTTTAATTTATTTAAACATATTTACCCCCCCCCCCTCACTTTTTCATTTTATGGGCTGTTTGGTATTTATTTTTTGGTCTCCTAATTTTCTCCCTCTTATTTTACAGGTGGCGCCAGTTGTTAGAATTCCCCATGTTTCACTCTTTTGTCCCTATTTCTCCTTCATGTTTTACCTCAATTTTCATCTGGTTGGAATTGGAGGCTTCGACAGTTTGTTCTTGAAATCCCTTGAGAATGGCCAAGTAGTTTGGTCAAAACTGTCAGGGAGTTTTAACATAGTTTTAAATGTCATGTATATTTTATTTTCCATGGTACACTAATTATAGCATATATATTGTATATATTTCTGAGTTCATTATTCATGTATTACTTACAGTCTACTTTAAAAATTTTTAAATAATAGAAAAAGATTTTTGAACATTCTGTTGAAGAATTTCGTGACTCTGTGTATTGTAGGAAACTGTTCCTCATTTTGTTAAACATGAGAGACATGAAGTATAATTCATCATTTTTAAATTAAGTAAATACTTTTAATGATATTTTACTCTAAAGTATGCCCTTTGATATTACATGCATTCTATCTCAAAAATAATTATATTAGAGTAATAAAATTTAAGGTTATGATAAGTTTTGTGTATTAAAATTAATTTTTTAAAGAAAATAAAAAATATATTTTCAAAAATTTTTAGAAATGTTATGCTTCCTTTTTGAATTTTTATATTTAAAACTTTAAAAGTGTATATTTTACTTTCAAATTAAACTCTCATTAAATAATATGCTATGCTAATAAAGCATTTCTCATCATTTATCATTCTGTATAATAATTATTTTGTGCACAGGATGTTCAGCATTTTGTGTGCTAAATAGGAAACTGAAGAAAATAATTTGAAAGAACATGCTTTAAAAATATTTAAAAGCAATGAAAAATGTCTAATGTTTATCAATTTAGAGAAAAAAATTTTTTCACGCTATTTAATCTCTGCCGCGTACTTATAATAGGGTATTTTCAAGAGAAATATACTACAAAGAAATTTTTTTGTAAATTGTGGTATGATTGAATATAAAAATAGTTACTGCACTGAATGGTACTTGTTTGGTTCCCATGGTTTCTGAAGAGATTATGCTTCAGGTGTACAGAGAGGACAGACATGTACTGATTTAAATAGTATAGATAAGATTTACGAAAGATGTTCATCCAATGGAGTTATAAATAAAGAGGATGAGATGTATAGTGTACTGTCTACCACTTGCGAGTGAAGTAACTGAGGAGGTTGTCACAAGATGGCAGCTGCTTTCTTTAAATTGGATCTACAGTTTCTGAATACCGTTGGGCCAAACTTCCCACCAGTAAAATTGAATAGAAAATTTTCTCTTATTTATGGAAATATTTTCTCACAAACATGATAAAATCTTCTATTTGTTTTTACTGGTGTCAGTTAGACTGGTAAAACAGTCAGTTTGTTTCACCAGTTGTCACAATAAGGATGGAAGCGCAGAGCCTTACTACCTAAACTTAACCTAAATTAAACTTCCTCCAGTAAAAATGAAAATCTCTTTCTGCCATTATTTATGACTGAAATTTTGCATTAATAAGGTCTTTAAATACAGAGAAAATTTCTATATAAATTTACTGGTGGAAGTTTCCACCAGAGGTAATCATCCCTAGTGAAAGCAGTTACAGTTGAAGCTTCACTATTTCAAGGAAATGCCAGTTCCTCTTTATTAATAGTTCCATGGTTCATCCCTACATTTATAAGAAATCTCCGTAATCAAAAAGTCATTATTAATAATTTAAATACAGTATTTTTAAGGCAAATTTTTGGATAATGTGTTTTATATAAGAAACAGTATGAGTATACAAACAAAAACATCATTGAAAGTGTATTTTATTTGTACATTTAGTAGTAGTTTAGTTAAAATAATGCAAACTTGCGTTAAACATTTATTTCTGTTTAGCTAACCTTGATTTTTATATTTTAGATAGATTTAGCAAACAGGTTAATGCCTGGATTCCGTAGTTCATCAGGTGTACCGTATTCTGATGTAAATCTTCAAACTGGACATGCTCATGCTCCAACATGGGGTCAAGATAGCACAGTTTCTGAGATTTCTACTGTTCAGTTAGAATTCAGAGATTTAAGCCGAGTAACAGGAGATTCTAAATATGAGGTAATATTGTTTTGTAATTTATTATTATTATTTATTTATTTAAAGAGAATTTGAACACATTTATGATTACAAAAAACTTCTTGCACAAGATTTCTTTTTCAACACTCTATACAGAAAATATGAAATTTCAAGTAAAGAAAAGGGCGAAAGAAACAGCACAGATATAAAAGCTGCTTTGCTGTACATCAGCTGAATGACAATAATAAACCACTGCATTTCACTCACAGAATTGAAGGATGAAGTTATCTTCTAGCTTAATATGTTTTCAGAGCTAGTGTGAAGCTTCCTGAAATTTCCATGAACTTTTTCATTCTTAGTTCCAAGGTCGTAGTATGGTAGTTAGGTCGTATAATGCGATGTCAGTATGCAAGAAAAGTTTGGTCATTTCTGTGGGGATTCAAATATGTAGATTTTCTTGGTATTTGAGTTTAAAAATTCAGAAATCCCATTTTTCTGATTTAAAATATTATATATCTCGATATTTGAAAAAAGAAAATTGAAGCATATTTGTTCTCCTTTGTTTGGAATTAAGCAGAGTAATAGGTAAAAAGCAGGTTTAAAGTAGGTAATGGGTAATCAGAATTTCACTTTAGAAGAGTTCCCAAGAATACTGTACAGTCTCGAAAATCTGTGCTTCTAAAATCCGCAATCTTCCGAAATCTGCATGCATTTCAAAATGTAAACAGGGAAATTTGCAGTTAAGAAGTATTCTTTATAATCTTTATTCCAAATAAGTCAGCAAAAATAAAATATTTTTTAATGTAAATTTATGGGAAAATAGTAATGACACGGTATATTACACAAATAAAATGCTTTTATTTGTGTAATATCCACACAACAAAATGTAAAATAATAGAAATTGACAAGAGATGTAAACAAGCACACAAAAGTTTTAGTAGTGGCACCTTCTATTTGCCACTAAAGAAAATAGCGAATTAATTTATTTTATATATCATGCAAGGCTTTCATTTATGCATGACATAAAATATGGCCTGGCTCTTTATTTATCGAAAATGAAAATAAAGATTTTTCTGTTAACCTTATATACTGAATCTCTGTTGAATTATGCAAAAAATTTCAACCCAGGTTGAGAAGAGTTTTTAAAGAAGAAATTGTTGAATGGATGAATAATAAAGATGAAGTCTTAAAATCATGTTGCAGATGATGAAATTATTTCTTCAATAATGAACCCACCTAAAGATAGTGCAACTGAGTCTGACAGTGACTTTGTGAAAATTTTTTGAAAGTGGTTTGGTTTTAGGGGAAAATTTAGAAGTTTTTGGAGCAGCAGAGTTGTATAGACCAGCGGTTCTTAATCTATGGGTTACAGCAGGCGTTTTGGTGGGTCGCAGAGTAATCGAGGTTTGACACAAAAATATCTCTTATTTCATCTGTTTAAAAAATATAACAAATATAATTTTTTATAACTGCAATCATCATAAAAGCTATTAGCTTAAACTAAAACTTAGTGAGAAAACAGTTAGTATTATGTTATCACCTCGTTCTGAGATGTGGCAGCAGTGGTGCAGTCGTTATGGTAACCCTGGAACCCCGCTCTCTAGCTTGTGGATTAGAACTCTTTTTGAAGAAGAACATTTGAAAAGCCCAAAATTCTCAAAACATGAAGAAGACCCAAAATCTCACGATTATAAAGATGTATTTTGATTATAATAAAATGTATTTTTCATTATGCGTGCTGTTTTAATTATTACTAGATAGCCCAGTAGCAGAAATTTCTCCAAGTGTCTGCGACAGATAATTCAGGGGCAAAAAATAATCTGCAGGTAAAAATATTTTTATAACTGAAGCGTTAATTAATCAATCTCTTGCCTGTAGTGTTTTTAGGCATTTTATAAATTTTTATTAATAATAATCTTAACTTTTTGTATTAAGTAATAAAGAGCTAAACATAATACGAAGCAAAATAAAAGTTCGATGAAAAAGAATCTGCAAAAGAGAAAAGAAAATCTGCGATGCCCGTCTCCCATCTTGAACTTTCTGCTACCAGGCTAGATAGTGCCCGTCAAGATTTGACGGTAAATAACTTGAATGTTTCATTAGAAAAATTTTTGAATTTTTAATTACCGTATATACTCGCGTATAAGTCAAATCACGTATAAGTCGACCCCCTAACTTTCGGATGCAAATTTTGGAAAAAATCAAAAACTCACGTATAAGTCGACCCCCTAACTTTTTACTTCAATTTTGTACAAAATCAAACCAAAGGTTTCACTTTCTAATGCGAAAAGTTAGTAAGTAAACAGAAACAAATCATCATTTTTTTTAAAATGATGAATTATAATTATTTATATATTTTATATATTTAAGTATTGCGCGGCAGCGCAATACTTATTTATGTCCAGTGTCACTTCTCAATGTTAATTTAACATGGAAAAGCCTATGGAGATCATAACTTTTTCATTTTTTCTTCCCACCTTTTTGTCCCTGATGCCACTCATTTTTTATTCTTTACTAATTCTAATGATATTATAAATTTAAAGTGTAAAAACGTTTGGCTGACGTCAGGGTCAAAGCGAATGGTAAAATGGCTTTGCATATGGGTGAATTATAACCCAGAGAGAAACATGGGCCAATTTTTTTTTGCATTATTCAAATATTTTTCTTAATAATTCCAATTTTCACTTTTTTCATTGAAAATCAATGGACATTTTTCATAGAAAATGTAACATTTTTACTTCATTGTTGCAAAAATTTCAAAAGCCGTAATAATAATTTATTTCTTTTTAGTTGAAAGATTTTCACGTGAAATATTATTAAATTGAGCTAGTTTTTTTTTTTTTCAAAAATTAAAAAGGTGAATATGGCGTCATAGTAGAAATAAAAAGGATATTTTCAGAATAAGTTTTTGCTTTGGTCAAGTTTATATTTTAGTAAAAAGTTTCTAATGGATAGCTATTTTTATGCAGGTAGAGAACTTAGTGGGGAATTACATAACTTAAATTTTTAAATGTATTTTTTTTTCCGAGATGAGAACTATTTATACCCCAATTTAAACTTAGGTAATAATTTTCTGATGTGTTTATATCACCCCTTGGGATAGAATAAGGTTTAAAAATTTAAGTAAAATTTTTATTTTTTACTGTATCACAGCTATAATATTTTTAAATATGAGCAGTAAGGATTCAACACAATTTACATTTACATTCATAGCATTCCTGAGTAGGAAATAGGGTATCTAAATTTAAGTGAAGTTATTTTTTTATGTTTTGATTGTTGATTTTTTACGTTCAGATTGGAAGTTTTTGTCCAAACTACCGCAACCTGCATTACTACAGTGGTGAAACATTTTGAATTACACATTGGTAAACTGCATCCCACATTGTGATGCAATGCCGCATACATCAAAGCCTGATGATGATACTCTCTATCAATTTTGAAATGCGTTCATCTGAGTGCTGTAGTTATTAAAAAACTTAACATATTAAACAAAAACATAATCTGAAGAACAAATTAAAAAAACAAAATTTATTTCCTACATTGTTTAAGCCCGAGAAGGAACAGATATTAAGATGTTTCATTCGATTAGTTCTACATTTAAGGTTAAATTTTTGTAACAAATTAGTTAAGCCAATTGAAGATTAAAAAGTAAAAATAAAATTCATACAATATGATACTTAAAACACCCTAAAAAATTAGATTCCGATCAAATGAAATCGAAATAAATCTTAGACTTTTTTTTAAGCTTTGTATTTTGTCTGCATCTTATCATTTTATGCACAATTGTCCTAAACATGATACAAAATCTGCAATACAAATTTTTTCAATTAAAAATGGAAGAAGTCTAAGATTTATTTCGATTCGATTTGAACGGAATCCAATTTTTTAGGGTGTTTTAAGTGTCATAGTGTATGAATTTTATTTTTATTTTTTAATCTTCAATTGGCTTAACTAATTTGTTACTAAAATTTAACATTAAATGTAGAACTAATTGAATGAAACATCTTAATATCTGTCCCTTCTCGGGCTTAAACAATGTAGGAAATAAATTTTGTTTTTTTAATTTGTTCTTCAGATTATGTTTTTGTTTAATTACTTTTTTTATTCATACACATAAAAAGCCATAATTTTTTAGTATTCAAAGTTTTTATTTTTGCTTTTTTAACTGACTCCCATATAAGTCGACCCCCCAAATTTGCTTACCGAAAATTGTCAGAAATTCCTCGACTTATACGCGAGTATATACGGTAGTTGCTTTTAAATTAATTATTGAATGACGAATTACGTGGCAAATTTCTATATTGCATAAGTGATTCCTATTTCATTAAAGCGATAGATGGTGCTGTTAGTCTAACCTATTCAATGAAGTGAAAGAATTTTAAGTTTATAATTTACAACCAATTATGCTTGCTTTTTATCAGAAATTTACCTAAAAATGCCGGGTAGAGAATTTATTTTTACCTACTATGGCCTCTTTGAAAAAATAGCAATATTTATTTTCATTTATTTATTTATTTATTTTTTAAAACTACACTACCATTAAAAGCTGCCATGAATTTTATTTTTGTCTCATTCTCTAAAAACCTAAATTTGAAACTTGATGAAACTAACGATTTATAATATATATTTTTTATTACTTGAACTTTATTTAACATTTTTTAAATATAACCTGAATATAAAGGTAATTTCTTTTATAGCTCTTATACGAATACTTTTTTTCTTTCCATTTTATTTTTTATGCAAATGAATGACACTTTTCTTTCTGACACACACACACATATATATTCTTGATAATGGTCAGAAAATATAATGAAAATTGTAGATCAGCTCAATTTATTTAATTGATAATTGCATGCAAAATATTTTAGCTTAAATATTTTAAATATAAATTCATTATTTTTTCGAAATATTATTGAGTGTTAAATTTTATTTAATTATAAAGCATTCAAATAATAATAATAATAAAATAAAAATCCGATAACTTCTCTTCCTAATAAAATGTCATTATTGAAATATATATATGTCGATAATTTATCGACAAAAATATTACATATTTTTCCAGGCTTGGGCTCGAACCTGAGTCCGCTACAAAAATTCAGAGCTTCAAACTGCTGCTTTAAGCCACTACACTAGCGGGAACTCTTTTGTCTTTCTTCTAAATTGAAGATGTTCGAAAAACAGCTGACGCATACGCAATTGTCTCGAATTTGAGTTCTGATATTACAGAAATAGTTTTGCGTTTTAATATTTATGATACCTTATTTTTTCAAAGAAGTAGCTAACATTAACATGCTAGTTTCACAATCTTTGTGTGTAACTATTGGTAATTCATAAGACCATAACTTTTAGTCTCAAATCACTGCATTTATCTTCTGTGTGTAATATGACCAAAACAATATGACACCCCCGAAATAAACCATATATAGCTCTTAATATCGACACAATAAATTTTTGAATTGTTAATAATGCTGAAAGAGCCAAATAATATTAACTTTGTGAAAGAAAGAAAAGCTTGTTTACAGTACGATCGAATAGCAGACGAACTTAAAACAACTTCTACCCGTGATGTGATACTTCAACTGAGCGAGCATCTTTGCACATGAGCAGTGCACATATACTGTGCATGCACAACTGTAGAATTTTAATTTAAAATTACAGCTAATTAATAAAATATTTAAACAAACAAATGCACAATAACGGATCTGTGGCCAAATATCTGTCATTTAAAAAAAGATTGGTGTAATTTGATGCAGTAATTTCTTCTCACGGACTGCCGAAAGAAAACGCTTAGCATTTTAAATATGTAGATTCCACCTACACGCATTGGGATTACCGATTCTTGATTTTGTTGATAGTGCATCCTTCATACCAAAATTTGCCTTTTTCTTAGGATAGGATAGCCGATAGCTTACATTGGTCATATAATAATTTCCATACTGATATTAGATACATCCTCATATTAGGTGGGTCACAAAATTTTTTTTTCTTTAAAGGTAGGTTGCGTACCAATATAGGTTAGGAACCGCTGATATAGACCAACAGGAAATAATGACTATTAATTAACAGAATTCAAAAGAAACCTCAACAAGAGAAAACAGTATTTCTCAACCAAAGGACTATATAAGAAATGTTTAAAAATTGTATCAAAAAAATTTTTGGGTATTAAAATTGTTTCCCAAAATATGGGAAAACATACTCTTTCTACTCATTAATGAATTATCGAAAATGTAAAAGATGAGATGGTGTTGATAAATGACAAAGATTTTAAAAGCAAACACATTTATTAGAAACTAAAAGAGACATTAATTTAAATTTAGACAGAGCTGTACTAGAGGTAAGAACATTAAGTGTTTCAAAAAAATACCTCATTTACATTACAATCAAATGTTCATTCAAGATGGAACGAACTGATACTTGCATGTGAGAGCAAGCATGCATCTCTGAAATTTGTACAGGTATATATACACCTCAAAAGTAAGACATTTGCATAAAATACCACGAAACGGACAGTTAATTACCTGGACGAATCACAGCCTAGCAAATGTCAACTAAAGATGAGGCGTCGTGCATCCCCGGAATGACAGCACCATCTATAGAACCTGAAAAATAGAAGTTTCCTTCCAAAAAGCAACCGTGAGATAACTCAACTCGACTCGAGCACCAATTGAAAACGTAAACATCTCCACAGTCGCCTCGGCGCGAAAACGTATGTTCTCTGCAGGGTGGATGACAAGATGATTAAATGGGGTTTTAAAACTTAAAATAAGCAGTTGGTAAGCTAAAAATAACTTAAAAGAATTAAATATTTCCAACATCCCCCCTTTCCAACATCCTTCCATCCCCTTCGTACACTCTGACAGAGAACAGCCTAAAAAAAACTTTCAAAGGTAAGTTATGCCAAATGTAAAGTTTAAATTTTGACATAAAATTTCCTGAAATTCAAACTTACAAAAAAGAGTTTAATGAAAATTTAAAGTTTAAACATTTTACTTATAATACATACATTAACAATTTAAGTTTTGAAAAAAAAAAAAAAAACAGCAGGTTGCCGAAACCTAAAAGGAAAAAACACTTTAAATTTGCAAACTTTAAAGAAGATAATGCATTATGATTTTAACACTAAATTTCTAGTTATTAAATTTCAATTGAAAGATTTAAAAAAAAAACAACATTTATGCAAATATCTTAAAACTGTATAAACACATTTGCAAACAGTTTAATACATAAAAATAAATTAAAAAGTTCACATAAAGTCCTGATTCAATTGAAACAGTCTTAAATGTCCATTAGACTGCAATCACTTATCGATAAACAGTTCAGTAGTGAATGCTTTTAAGGAGATTTTTGTTACTGTCTTTGTCAAACAATCGGCTAAATTCTGTGAAGATTGGACGTATTTCAACTCAAACATGTTGTCGAACACTTAGATTTCTTAGAAAGTGGTAGCGTATATATATATATATATATGCTTCGTGCGAGCATTTTCGATAGGTGATTTTGAAAAGTCGATAGCTGCTTTGTTATCACACAGTAATGTATATTCAGTACAGTCTTGTTTGATTAATTTTGATTTGATAGTTTCTTCTAGAACTCTTCTTATCCAAATCATTTCTTTTGCTGCTTCACTTAATGAGGTGTATTCTGCCTCCATCGTAGATAACAATACGCATTTTTGCTTGAAACTTAGCCAAATGATTGGAGCTTTGTCGACAAACATCATAACTCCACTCATGGATACTCTGTCATCTCTGTTAGATGCATAGTCAGCATCACTAGAGCATGTCACTTTTAGAGATGTCACATTTGATAAATTTAACTTGAAATTTTTAGTAGCTTGAACATAGCCTAGAAGTTTAAGTAGACCTTGCCAATGGATCATGCCGGGATTTTCTTGAAATTGGCTGAAAAGATTTATTGCAAAAGCAATATCCGGCCTTGTCCGACTTGCTAAAAAAGCTAAACATCCTACTAAATTTCTGTAAGGGTATTTCTCCATCTCAGTTATTTCTTCTCCAGTTTTAGGACAGTTGTTCTTTGAATAAATTATGCCTTTCGCAATAGATAACGATATTATTGGAATTTTATACTTTGAGTAAACTTTACAAATTTTTTCGATGTATCCTTTCTGATGGATATACAATTTCTCATTTTCATTTTCAAATTCAATGCCAAGCAGTTTCTTTGTTTTTCCTAGGAGTTTCAGGTCAAACTTCGTTTTCAGGAGTTCTATAATTTCCTTTATATGTTCAGCTGTCTTTCCAAATATAATTATGTCATCTACATATAGGAGTAGTAAGATTCTTGTCTTAAAAATAAATACACAATTTGTCCATTCTAACCTGGTGAAGGCTAATTCTTCTAAAACATCTTGGATCTCAAAATACCATTGCCTCCCACTTTGGTGGAGTCCATAGATAGCCTTTTTCAAGAGACAAACATAATCTGGATACTTTTGGCTTTTAAATCCCTTTGGTTGATACATGACTATTCTTTCTTGCAATTTTGCATAAAGATATGCACACTTTATGTCTAGTTGTTGGTGAAGCTAACCAAAAAGTCCAACTAGAATAGTGAAAAACAATCTAATGATGGTGAAATTTACTACAGGGCTATATACTTCTTCATAGGATTCTCCTTTTTTCTGGCTAAAGCCTTTCGCAACCAATCTTGCTTTATATCTTACAATTTTTTCTTCTTCGTTTTTCTTAATAGTATACACCCATCGATTATGCATAATTTTCTCACCATCTTTCCTTGGAATTAATTCCCATACTTTTCGCTGCTCCATCATTTTGATTTCTTCTTGCATGGCCTTCATCCATTCTTCTTTTTGGTTAGACTCGACAGCTTCTTTAAATGATCTAGGAATTTCCACTTCTATGCAATTGGCTTCTAATTCTGTGTCAGATTCTTCACTAATGTCAGACAATTTGTTTTCAGTTATAGGTTCAGCTCTTGGTTCGGGTCCTGAATATCTATCTTTTCCAGAAAAACTAAAGAAATTTGGATCATATCTTATATTGTTCTTCAAGCAGTACTTCTTCACATCTGGGTGTGATCTAAGACTTACATTTTTACCTTCAATTTTGTAGTAGATATCTGCTCTTGAACCATCTCTTCTTTCCTTTGCTTCTCTGATCCACTTTATACTTTTACATGGAATTTGATCATCTTCAGAGTCAGTACTTGATTCTTTGTTATTTTGATATTGATACATTGTCTCTACTTCTGAATCTACTTCAGATTCTGATGGTACTTCTGGAGTTTCTACATGTTCTTCAATTGCTCTGCGACTTTTTCCATGGCTAATCTCACCTTTACCTTTGTTACTTTTTACCTTTGGGTCCAGCTTCGTTCCACTTCTGAGCTTTGCTTCTTTCCTTCTGCTGTTTGAGCTTTGTTTCTTCTCATCTCTCGTACAAAACTCTTCATCAAAAGATACATTTATTGTTTCGATGACTCGACCCAACTCTGGAATCCATATTCTGTAGCCTTTAGTTTGATGTGCATACCCAACTAAAAGTACTTTCTTCGTTCTCATGTCAAACTTTTTTCTTTGTTGTTTTGGTATTCTAACATATGCAATGCTTCTAAACTTCTTTAAATGGCTCACTGATGGTTTTCTTCTACAAAAATATTCAAATGGGGTTTTCTCTTGACCTTTTCTGGCTACTCGGTTCCATACATATACAAAACAGCAAAGTGCTTCTGCCCAAAATTTTTCGTTCATTTTGCTACTTTTCAGCATGGCTTTTATAGCATCTACTGCTGTGTAATTAAATCTTTCTGCAAGGCCATTTTGTTCTAGGGTGTATGGATTCGTTTTTTCATATTGTATGCCCTCTCTTTCTAAATGAACTTTAAACTTATTGTTGACAAATTCTTTACCATTGTCGGTCCTTATAGCTATTACTTTCTTCCCTAAAAACCTCTCATTCCTTTTCTGAAATTTTAAGAAACAATCAAATGCTTCACTTTTATGTTGAATAGGATAAGTAGTCACCTTCTTTGAGTAATCATCTATAATCATTAGAAAATATTCAGATCCTCCGAGTGAATATGTTGGCATTGGTCCACAGATGTCCATATGTAGTAATTGTAACGGTTTGTTCGTTCTACCTCCTTCTTGAGATTGGAAAGATACTCTTCTTGTTTTGGCAATTTTGCACAATTCACAGCTTAATTCCTGATATTTCAACTTTGGTAACCCTTTTACCTTTTCGTGCTGAGACATATTTACAATGTATTGGTTGTTTATATGGCAGTATCTCTGATGCCATTTGTCCAGTTCTGTTGCATTCAAAGTTATAGCATTATTTTTGACATAAGTGGCAGATTGTGGGTGTGTAGGTTTCACACTGTACAGTCCATTTTTTCTATAGGCCAAAAACATTTCCTCACATTTTTCGTCAAATAAGGTTATTTTGCCATTCTTTCCTACAAATTTGGAACCCTTCTTCTCACATACTGTGCCTGAAATTAAGTTTCTTCTTAACTTTGGAGAGTACATTACATTATGTAATCGTATTTCATTAACTTTTCCATTTACTCTGAAATTTACATCTACGCTTCCCATTCTTTCAATAGGACTAGTTACTTCGCCTACAGCAAGTCATTTTAGTATAGTTAACCGGTTTGTACGTTACAAACAAGTCTTTGTTGTTACAAAAATGACTTGATGCGCCGGTGTCAAACACCCAATTGAATTTATCTTGAAAATTGTTATTTTGACCAAAATTAGCTTCTGTCACGTAACTTTTCCGTTTTGCATTTTTAGGGTTACTTCTACAATTAACAGCCCTATGACCTGGTTTCCCACATTTAAAACAATTCTAATTTTAGGGTTTATTTCTTTTTCGGACTTCTTTGGGTTTTATTAACTTTATTTCTAATGCCGATTTTTCCCCTTTAAGCGAATCTTTTCTACTTTGCTTTAAACGGTCCTCTTCTAATATTAACTCATCTAATACCTTGTCAAAGGTAAAGTTCTTTTTCTCCCATCTATAAATGGCTTGCACGATACCAGAAAAAGTGTCTGGAAGGAATCTAATCAGCTGGTAAGTTTTGACAATTTCGGGTAATTCAATTTCCATATCCCCCATACTTTCTAAAATTTCTTTAAGTCTCGCTCCATACAGTCCTATCACTTCATTGGGATCATAAGTACAATTAAAGTAGGCATCTAAAATACCAATAGATCTTCCCCGCGTTGCTGGCTGGAAGTGAACTTTAAGTCTTTCCCAAGCTTCTGACGCAACCTTAGTATCACGAATCAATGGCTTTAAATCTTTACCAATATTTAAATATATTGTACTATAGGCCTGATTCTTTTTAATTTCAAAATTGCGCTTCTCTTTAGGAGTTGCATCTTCTTTAAGTTTTAAATCTTTATTAATAACATGTTCATATGCCCCTTTGTCCATTAAAAGTGCTGTAACATCATCTTTCCAGGTGGCATAGTTGTAATTATTTAGTTTCTCTATTTCCATCTTTAGTTTTTTTAGAGCCCCCCTATCTTTAAGCTTTTAGAACTTTTAATGTTAACACCACCTCTGAATTAAATACTTAATAATGGGCAAAAAGAGCAGCCCATAACTGATGTATCCCAAAATATGGGAAAACATACTCTTTCTACTCATTAATGAATTATCTGAAAATGTAAAAGATGAGATGGTGTTGATAAATGACAAAGATTTTAAAAGCAAACACATTTATTAGAAACTAAAAGAGACATTAATTTAAATTTAGACAGAGCTCTACTAGAGCTAAGAAAATTGTTTCAAAAGAATACCCCATTTACATTACAATCAAATATTCATTCAAGATGGGAACGAACTGATACTTGCATGTGAGAGCAAGCATGCATCTCTGAAATTTGTACAGGTATATATATACACCTCAAAAGTAAGACATTTGCATAAAATATCATGAAACAGACAGTTAATTTCCTGAGCGAATCACAGCCTAGCAAACGTCAACTAAAGATGAAGCGTTGTGCATCCCCGGAATGACAGCGCCATCTATAGAACCTGAAAAATGAAAGTTTCCTTCCGAAAAGCAACTGTGAGATATCTCAACTCGACTCGAGCGCCGATTGAAAACGTAAACATCTCCACAGTCGCCTCATTGCGAAAACGCGTGTTCTCTGCAGGGTGGACGACAAGATGATTAAATGGGGTTTTAAAACTTAAAATAAGCAGTTGGTAAGCTAAAAATAACTTAAAAGAATTAAATATTTCCAACAAAAATGATAATGTACAGCTAAATAAGAGATTCAATTTTTAATTTGCTTAAATTGAATTATTACATGCTCTTCTTGGGGGGGAAAAAAAAAATCTCTGCCACTTGGCCTACAGGTTCAGGTAGATTTCGAAGTTACGTACTAATTTCACCAACAAAAACTAAATCATGATTAGAAATAAACCCACTTTAAGAATTTTATCTGGCTGGTTTTTATCAGAACCATGTTAACCTTTTACAGCACCACATGCTGGCACATACCTAAAACAGTATAATCCTGATTATGTGCCATGAATTTGGCCAATATGATCTCTGTCCCCGGTGGCGTAGCCAAGGGGGGTCCGGACGCCCCCCCCCCCCTTCCTCGAACAAAGAACTGGTTTATTGAATCATAGATACAGCATTAAAAACGGCTAAAATTGAATCACAAAGCATCTATGAAAAATTCCGCTTTAGACAGGTGTTTGTCTTAGAAGGTGTAATTCAAAGGTATGTTTTTACCAGGACTATGAACTTTTCCGTTTTCCCAATATCTATTAAAACTGCTAGAATGTTCACTCTATTGTACACTTCTGAAGAGCATAAAAGTATTACAGAAAAATCTGTGAATATGACCTATTTCAAAGGAAAACAATTCAAGATTTGACGAAAACAACACTATATTTATGCTTGGTAACGTTTGAAAGCTATCTGAAATGGAAATTGTTCCAATTGCGATTCCTTCTTCTTCTTGGCAGGCTTTCTGTGAAAACGGAATCCTCTTGTAAAAGAAACATGTTAATGTCCTGAGTAGACTAAGAGTAAAACTTCTTTACCTTGGACTTCGATGGGACCAACTGTTGCCAACACTTATGGGAATAGACGAGTTTATACGAACACAGGAACGGCACATTGGTTGAGTTTCGTGACCCTTATCTTTGTTCACTTTATAACGGACAATATTATCAATTACTTTAAATCTGCTGCATGCAATTAATAAAAGTAACTTTATTTTTGGACTGGTTATTTGTTACCACTTTCAAAGTACACTGGAGAGAAAAAAGAAACAAACAACCATAAAAAATGCTTTATGTTAATTCTGTTAAGGGAACTTCAATAAAAGGTGATTGATTGGTAACTCAATGTCAACGTTATCACTTAATCCAATGGGATTAACCATTGCTACAGAAAAATATGCAAATTTTTTGGCCATTTCTTTCGGTTCACGTGTGAAAAGAGTACAAGTGGGTGATTTGAAGACTAATTTCAAGGATTGTATGTGTAGTTGGGTAAAAGCTTCAATTGTAGTAGGTGGCATATGTCGTCCAGAAGACATTTGACCGATTGTGAGAAATGGTGTGCGATAGGGAGAATGGAAGCAGGACGGACACTCTCAAGGGTCTGTAGAGACAAAAATATCCAAAAGCATCATGTCAAGAATTTGTAAACTGTTTAAAGACACTGGTAATGTGTACTGACAACCAGGTCAAGGTGAAAAACGTGCCACATTAGATTCTCAGGACCGTTATCTGGCAATGATTGCTAAAAAAAACAGGCAACTGACGTCAGTTCATGTTGCAAGTGAGTTCACTGCAGCAACAGGAACTCGACTATCTAGATTTACTGTGAGTGACAGGCTACATAGAAAAGGGTTGCATGCAAGGAAACCCATCATTTGTATTCTACTAACTCCGGCAGCAAAATGCACCTGGTTAAAGTGGTGCAGAGATCATCGTCATTGGAGTATCTCGGACTGGAGCCGAGTTCTCTTTACCAATGAATTCAGATTTTGTTTGGAGAGATATTACATGGAGGGAAAAACACACACAATAAGGCTGCAAACATCCGTGAAAGGCATCGATACAAAGGTCGAGGAATTATAGTATGGACGGGCATCAATTTGAATGGCTGCACTCACCTACACATTTTCACCAGTGCAACTGTGAATGTTCAAATATACAGAGATGAAGTCCTTGATCCTCATGTCAAATTGTTTTAGGGTGCAATCAGAAGATTTGGGATTTTATGCTTGTTAATGGCGTAGGAGTGCTAACCCTTCCCCCACCTTCACGAAACTCCCAAGTTCCCCTTCCAGAGTTGCAGAAATCCCACCTGGAAAATAATGTCTCGATTCAATATTACCTTTGACCCCAATTATGGCTTGTGAATGTCTAGTTTAACATTGCTTCAAGAAATTTCATAATGGCAATAAGAGTTTTGTGTATGGAGAAGATCTTGTGTGACATTTTATCTTTAACAATGAGAAATCGAAAGCATAAATTGAAGCTAATCCATGTACCATAGTCCAAAACTTATTGTTGAACTTGTAGAATGCTCTAAAACTGTTTTAAATCATCTAAAATAAATTGGTTGGGAAGTACAGGGTGAGTACAAATGATGGACCCGATTTTAAAAAATTATATTTTCGAAACTACTGCACATATTACAATAAGTGATACATGAATTTAAAGAGAAAATATACCAAGCTTTTTTAGGTTACAAATGTTTAACGTGTGACCTTTTTTTTACATGGTATACATCCAATCTGTAATCCAGTTTGTTCCAAGCATTTTGTAGCATCACTTTGTCAATGGTTCTGAATGCTACACAAATGCATTCTTTAATTTCTGGCAGTTAAGTTTCAGCAAAGAAACATGGCCCATACAATTTTTTCTGTGACATCGCATGAAAAACATTCGATTTTAGTGAATCTCTCTGAAACTGCACAATCTCACAAGGTTTGTTACTTCCCCACTCTGACATCAGTGGCGTACCCAGGATTTTATTTCGGGGGAAGGGGGGAGCTGACTTAAATTTCCATAATGTTCTAAATCTTACGAAACACGTTGAATTGTGTTGTAAACAGAAATCATTTTTGGCAGTAAGGCCGAAGACAGAGGGGGGAAAGGGGAGGGGCAGGGGGGGGATTTTGTTCCGATCTTTACGAAAATTTAAGGCATGAGGTTCCGAAAATTAAAAAAAATTCAGTCATCAGTCCGAATTTTCGGACTGAAAAAATATCACAATTTTTGACAAATGATCGCCGAAAAAAATCAAGGATCGAGGAAAAAAACCCAAATTTTGTTAAAGGGCCAAGGATAAAATGCGAATTTTGTCAAATGATCGCGGAGAAAATGCGAGTTATGCCGAATGATCGTGGAGAAAACGAGAGTTTCACCAAATTATCGCAGCAAAAGCGAATTTCATCAAATGATCTGGGATGAAACGCGAATTTCGTCAAATGAGCACAGAAAAAACACGAATTTCGTTAAAGGGCAGCAGCGAAAACACAAATTTCAACAAAAGTCGCGGAAGAAACGCGAATTTCGTCAAAAAGACAAGAAAAAAGCGTGAATGTTGTCAAAAAACAGAGGAAACAATGCAAATTTTGATGAAGGATTAATAAAAAGATGCAAATTTCTACAATGGATCGCAAAAAAATCCTTGAATTTCATGAAAGGGCCACAGGAAAAAAAACGTGAGTTTCGCCAAAGACTGCGGAAAAAAGCGAATTTCGACAGAAAGCCGCAAAGAAAACATGAATTTCATCAAAAACCCGCAGAAAAAAGCGAATTTCATCAAATGATCATAAAATAGGCGAATTTCGTCAATGGGCCGCCGAAAAACGCGAATTTTGTCAAAGAATCACAAAAAACGCAAATTTCGTGAAAAGCCCTCAGATCAAACACGAATTTCCTCAAAGGGCCTCAGAAAAAACACAAATTTCGTCAAAGATCCGCGGAAAAAATGAGAATTGCGTCAAAGGTTCGCAGAAAAACACGAATTTTGTCAAAGAGCCGCAGAAAAAACACAAATTTTGTCAAAGAGCCGCAGAAAAAACACAAATTTTGTCAAAGGGCTGCGAAAAAACGCAAATTTCGTCAATGATCCGTGGAAAAAATGCGAATTTCGTCAAAGGGCCGCGGAAAAATGTGCATTTTGTCAAAGGGCCGAGGATAAAATGCGAATTTTGTCAAATGATCGCGGAGAAAATGCGAGTTATGCCGAATGATCTTGAAGAAAACGAGAGTTTCACCAAATTATCGCAGCAAAAGCGAATTTCATCAAATGATCTGGGATGAAATGCAAATTTTGTCAAATGAGAACAGAAAAAACCCGAATTTCGTTAAAGGGCAGCAGAGAAAACACAAATTTTAACAAAAGTCGCGGAAGAAACGCAAATTTCGTCAAAAAGACGAGAAAAAAGTGCGAATTTCGTCAAAAAGACGAGAAAAAAGTGCGAATGTTGTCAAAAAACAGAGGAAAAAATGCAAATTTTGACGAAGGATTAATAAAAAGACGCAAATTTCTACAAAGGATCGCAAAAAAATCCCCGAATTTCATGAAAGGGCCACGGGAAAAAAACGTGAGTTTCGCCAAAAGACTGCAGAAAAAAGCGAATTTCGACAGAAAGCCGCAAAGAAAACGCGAATTTCATCAAAAACCCGCAGAAAAAAGCAAATTTCATCAAATGATCATAATATATGCGAATTTCGTCAATGGGCCGCTGAAAAACGCGAATTTTGTCAAAGAATCACAAAAAACACAAATTTCGTGAAAAGCCCTCAGATCAAACACGAATTTCCTCAAAGGGCCTCAGAAAAAACACAAATTTCGTCAAAGATCCGCGGAAAAAATGAGAATTGCGTCAAAGGTTCGCAGAAAAACACGAATTTTGTCAATGAGCCGCAGAAAAAACGCAAATTTTGTCAAAGGGCTGCGAAAAAATGCAAATTTCTTCAAAGATCCGCAGAAAAAACGCGAATGTCGTCAAAGGGCCACGTAAAAATGTGAATTTTGTCAAAAGATCACGGGAAAAATGCAAATTACGTCAAAGTGTCTTGATAAAACCTGAATTTCATCAAAGGGTCGCGGAAAAAAACACGTACAAACATTTATGTTCATTATTATAGGTATAGTTTTTAAACTATTATAGGTATAGTTTTTAGGAAATAATATGATGAACTAACTTTTTAAAAATCTGTTTAACCCAAACCCAACTTGCAAGAATCTACTCTCAGCCTGATATTGATTTGAAATGAAAACAGAGTTAACCCAAACTGCAACAAAGATAATTAGCACTGGGTAGGGATTTCCTCCCCTTCCCTCCTCTGCTGTAATCTTTCAGAAAATTTGCTGTGAATATTAGAATATTTTTTTACTAAGAATCAACCATGGGGGGCGGGGAGACACGGGTCCGATCCTGAGGCCGTCTCACATCGAGATAAGTTGAAAAGTGCTACTGGGTTTTTTTATATACTTTCATTTAAAAGAAAGTCATTGTAGCTTAAAATTTATAAAATTGTTCTTCCCACCCCTGAAACTAAATTCTGGCTACGGTTCTTGTTTAACAATAAATTAATATTGTAACAAACACAAAATATTTTTTGTATGCACAAAATATTTTTATACACATGTATAAAATAACAACTGTTTATTATTTGTGCGTTGCACAAGTAATAATAATGATTTTAAACCGTTCCAGAAGAAAAATACTGGCTGCAAAGTTAGGACGGTGTAGGAAGATAATTGGGAGGGGGGAATTTTTTGCGGTCTTTTGATGAGATTCCCATCTTTTTCGCTACCTTTTGTTGAAATTTTCGTTTTTTTCTGCCACCCTTTCATGAAATTTGTGCTTTTTTTCACGATCTTTTGATGAAATTCGCTTTTTGTCCACGATTATTTGACGAAATTTGCAGTTTTTGTTTTACGAAATACGAATTAAACTTGCAAGTATCACCGGTAAACATAATTTAAATAAATGCAAGAAACGAAAATAAAACAAACTTATTTAAATAGCTAAAAGCTATATCCCTGGCAACACTAAACATTACCGCTTCATGAAACATCCAAACAAGCTTAATACTCAGATGTGCATCTGCCATTGAATGTTCCGACTGTGGTATAAATACCATCCAATCGACGACATGTGCCGCGAAAACGCCTATTCGCTAGAATGTTCTATCACGTGACGTGAACACAAACTTTATTAACAAATCCGGACGAATCAGATGATTTGCGGTATGCTGCCATCTGGTGCCATACGGCATACTGACTGAATCTATTGCTTCGATTATCACATAATCGATATTGTGTTCGACTGTCATGTCGTGAAATAACTGAAACGCTAATGAACTTTTAAAGTAAAATAAACTTAAATAAAACCTATTGTAATACAAAACCTAGACAGCAAACCATTAAATGGTAAGTTAACAGTTAAATATAATAACGAAAGTGTATTTAATAAAAGAAAAAGTTGCATTTACTATTATGTAATATGTAAACAAAGTGAAACGATCTTTTAACTAAAAACCATGAAATGAAAATAACTATGAAGATGAACGAATGTGAATGAATGAATTAATGCATTAAATGTATGAGTATATGAGCGGGGTTTTGAGCAATGAGACTAAATACTGATGTTAAATTCTATCAAATGCCTCCCTCTCATTATCTCAAAAACTAAGTACTTCCAGCAAAAATTGAAACTGGGAAAACTTTAATTTAGAATGTAGCTCAAACATCACCAAAAAAGAATTTTCTGAAACTATAAGTTAAAAACAAAATGCACGCTGATAATTTTTCAAACATCAAAAGCATGAACCGAAACAAGGTCCCAAATGGCAAAAAGACAAAAAAGAACCACTATAGGTTATCAAAAAAATCGAAACTCTTAACTTTAAACCTCAAACATTTAAAATACTAACAATTTAACTTTAAATCTACAAAAAGATTTAACAACTCCTCCCAGTTACCCAGCTATTAAATCGTGAATAATAAAAACCACGTCTCAACTTCCCTTAAGGAAAACTGACTAGTAAAGTCACTTTAAATACGGGCAAAAACCACGAGAAAAGAAGTTAAACAGCTTTACCCAATTACAATAATTTTACGCATGAAAAAATTTACAATTTAAATATAAAGTTTTAAATAAATAAAAATTTGAATACATACCTAGCATTAACACAAACCAACATCTTGTATTTGAAGGGTTAAAACTGGCAGCATTAGCTTGACCATTTTGACATTAAACACAATTAAACTTGAAGATTCAACAATTTTACAATAGAAAAACTTTATTATAACAAGAAGAAGAAAAATCTGCATTATGCAAACAGAACTAGCAACTTGACTTGGCTCCTAATTTAACGTAATCAAAAACGTCTTAAATTCAAATGAAGAAAACACAAAACAAATTCGGCATCTGAGCTTGGTAAAAATGTAGACTTTTACAACTGTCCATTCCCACAAACTTTCATACCTGGACAACCAGCCAACCTTTCACTCTTCCGTGCATGGATTAGCTCACAGTTTCTCACAAATAGTGAAGTCTCAGATGCCTAAAATGAAACAAGTATCAGAAAAAAAAACATAGCATGAGATTTAAGTTATCAATCTAAAAATGTAAAACTTAAAGTCCAAAGAAAACTCAATACATATTTCTGTCCTACTAAAACAATATCTATTTTAAATAAATATTCAACTTTCAAATAATTAAAAATTTAACATTGCAAAAATCTATATTAAGAGGAGCCAAGAAAAACTTTAGAAATTTCTATTTATGATAAATTTACATTAATCCATAAGTCCTTGCCTAGCGGCTAGCCTAGATCACCAGGACAAAAACGTGGATATCAAAAAAAGTTACTATTTCATATTAAATTCCGGAACTGGTACACTGGAACTATTGTGACACTCCTATCGAAAACTAAATAAAATGGGACTTACAAAATTAAAATTACTTGTGCCCAAGGTAGGCCCTGATGCAGTAGTAACCCCCTCCCCAAACCCCCGTGAGAGTTCTCTGTCATTTACCTCCCTAGGGGCCACCCTCCCGAGACGGTACTGAGGGCTGATTGAACTCCCCGGAAAGAATGGAGAAAAAGGCACAATCCCTGCACCAGAACGGACATTTAAATGTATACCAGAACGGACATTTAAATGTATACCAGAACCAGCATAGCTTAAAGGGTCAAGAGGTCAAATACCAGGAGTACAATGAAAGAATATACATATTCGAATCATTTTTACACTTTACAATAAAATACTACATTATAAAAATTGCTAAGGCATGCATTCAATAAAAATTATAATTATTCAAAATCATATTCTGAAAAAATAATTCATAAATCTCAGAAGATCAAATTTAACCAGTGGTTTTGTAAACACATCAGAGAGGTTGGACTTACTGCGGACAAACTTTAAAATGAACTCTTCCCTGTAAACCAAGTCCCTTACAAAAAATAACCGGACATTGATGTGTTTTGATCGATGATTCTCAATAGGTGATTTGACGAATTCTATGGCCGCCTGGTTATCAACGTAAAGTCTGGCTTTATTTCCGCTTGCCCGAGTGATCAGCTTATTCCTGCATTCCTGCAGTATCCGGTCGTACCAAACCAGATTTTTGGAGGCTTCAGTCAATGCGACAAATTCTGACTCCATCGTTGAAAGGCTTACACACTTTTCTTTGAGTGTTCTTCAATCAATGGGGGATTTGTCCAGCAAGACTATTTGTCCTCCAATCGAAGTTCGGTTGTCCCGGTTAGCTGCAAAGTCTGCATCCGAATAAGCGATCAAAAAGACCGAGTTACAACGTAACTGGAGTCAGTAATGCCTTGTGTACTTCACATAACCAAGCAAGATATTGCAATAAGGCAGCCTAGACATGGCTTCAATATCTGACGAGGAAGCAGGACAATCAACCTTGGAGAAAACCGTACCCTTGCTAATAGGCAGGCTTGAAATGTGGATCTTATAATTTTTTAATTTTTCACAGACCTCATCAATATACCGGGTTTGGTGTATCTCTAAAGATCCTCCCTCTTCATCAAATTCCACACCTAGCAGTTTCCGTGTCCTCCCCAAGATTTTCAAATCAAAATGATTTCTAAGTAATTTTAATACCTCGTCAACTGCCCTTTTATTCTTGCCAAAGATCATAATGTCATCGACATACAGTAATAAAACAATATTGGATTTTAAGGTATAAACACAGTTACAAGATATCAATTTGATAAAACCACTCACGACCACTTTGATGAAGTCCATACAACACTCGATCTAGCTTGCAATAAAGATGCTGCTTTTCGGGAATGGTGAACCCGGGAGGTTGGGACATATACACATTCTCCTTTAGTGGTGCATATAGGTAAGCGCTGGTCACATCACACTGGGTGTGAAGCCATCTGCAACATGAAACCAAGAGAGAGAAAAAGAACCGGATTACCCCAAAATTCACCACAGGGCTAAAAGTTTCGTCGTATGAGTCTCCCTTTATTTGCTTAAAGCCCTGGGCGACTAAATGAGCTTTAAAGCGAGCAATCCTTCCAAACTCATCTCTCTTGATTCCGTATACCCACCTACAGCCCACAGGAGAAACTTTGGCAGGCAGTGGGGCCAAATGCCAAACGCCCCATTCACGCATTACCCCGATCTCGTCTTGCATCGCTGCAAGCCACATCGCACGTTGCTCAGATTTAATTGCTTGATTGTAAGTATTTGGTATAGAAATAGGTTCATATAGTCATGCACTAGGGTTCAATTGGTTAGACTCAGGACTATCGGGATCAACATCACTGTCGGGACTGGACATAGTGCTTGAAACTGGACCAGAATACAAATTTGAGCCCTTAAAATCAAAAGCATCAGGAACAAACCTGATATGGTTCCGGTTGCAGTACCTTTCAACGTCATTTAGTGACCTAAGACGATCAGGCTTACCGTGTTCATAGTAATAAACATCCACCTGTTTATCAGTCTTTCTGGGCACAGGATTACGTAGCCAACTAACGTCTCATAAGGGAATAAATGGCGCTGATCCTCCGTATCAGAATCATTGCTGACGACCCCCTCCCCACCGGGCAGCAAGTCAGGTGAGGCGTTGGAGGGACCTGGAATTCCCTCAGGTGCAACCTCGACAACCTGATCATCCCGACTCACAATCCCCGTGAGAAAAAGATCGTCAACCCCGGATTCTTGACCCATCACAGCTCCACTGCTCTCAGGATCGTACTTTGCAGTTTCATCTACAACAACGTCAATGGATTCTATTATTTGGTTGGTTTCTGGAACCCATACCCAGTAGCCTCTGGTTCTAAAAGCATAGCCTACTAAAATGCCACGCCTGGCTCTAGGTCCAAGTTTGCCATTCCTCCGCTGCTTTGGTATGCCCACATAAACTACCGAACCAAATGGTTTCAGGTGCTTGACAGAGGGTTTGTGGCCACCATACAATTCGCAGGGGATTTTAGTCAAAGATCTTGGGCAAACTCTATTCCAAACGTAAACAAAATACTTGACGACCTCTGGCCAAAAATTTAAGTCTAGACCACTGTCTGCCAGAATAGTCCGAGCCCTGTTAGTGAGAGTTTGCATGAAACGTTTCGAAGTTCCATTCATCTGGGGTGTGCATGGATTAGTAAGTTCATGGTGTATCCCCTTGGACTTAAAAAAATCTAATAGCTCATCGTTTACAAATTCCCCACCATTGTCGCTTCTGAAATTCTTGACCCTTCTATTAAGGAAGTTTTCCGCTCTGATAATATGGTTAGTCACAATTTCATAAGCATCGGACTTAACTCTAATGGGATAAACAGAAGCACGCCTTGAAAAGTCATCAATAATGGTGAGGAAATAACGTTCACCGTTGCGGCCTTCAACTTGGTTTGGGCCCCAGATGTCAGCAAAAAGTAAGTCCAAGGGTCCATCGGAACGAATATGACCTGTGGGTTTAAATGAAACCTTCTTATGTTTATTAATCCTGCACTGGTCACATTTGAAGTTGGTGTCTTTTAACATAAGCAAACCTCGAGCTCCCCCCTTTTTACATGTATGAACCATGATAGCAGGGATAACATGGCCCATCCTACGATGCCAAACCTCCATACGGTTCTGCTTAACCGCCTCAACATTACTTTCATTAATATTGGGTTTAAGAACTCGAGGAAATACCTGATAGACCCCTTTCTTAAGGTACGCATTAAAAAGTAAGTCCCTCCCTCTCGCGATGGTTACCTTGCCACCTCCCGCACAAAAGGTAACCCCATATCGATCCAGTTGAGGTCCAGAGATCAGATTGTGTCTGAGTTTACTAGAATACATGACATTTTTAAGCATTAAAACTTTATTGTCAAACTGCAGCCTGACCTCACCACGACCCTCAATCTGGAACCATATGTTCTTAATTGCTACGTTCATATCCTTATCGGATAACTGCTCAAAGTTAAAAATATAAGACTTGTTATTTACAAAATGGTGAGTGGCTCTTGAATCAAAAAGCCATTTAGAGTTAACATCAAGGCAATTTACATTAACATGTGATACAAAGAAAGAATAGTAAATTAACTCACATGAGCTGTCACAGCTTTCATCATCAGAGCAAACACCATGGCTAGTTACAGAGCAGTTGTGAATGGATTCCTGGGCTGGATGATGTAGGGTTTGGCGACGTCTGGGTCTCCGTTGACGAGGACCTGGAGGTGAAGTTCTGCTCGGCGCTGTATCTCTGGAACTTGACCGGCATCTTTCAGTACTAGGATGTCTCCTTCCGGGAGACGAATGGAAGTTACGATGACGCGCACGGAAATCCGGACGAGGAGAAAGGTATTCAAGTCTCTGGGTAGATGGAACTAAAGAGGACTATGGAGAGGATGGAACTAAAGAGAGCAGCTAGTCTGTTGAATGATAGGAGAAAAAAATACAAATTTATTTCAAAGAGAAAGAAAAAAAAGCAATATTTTTTATTTCATTTTAGACTATTTCGTGAGGAGGGGGCTGTAATCCCATCAGCCGCCCCCCTCCTTCTTTTGGTATGCTGTGATGTCAATGTGGACTAAAATGAGGTTAACGAGAATAGCTATTTCGCTGCATGGCAGAAGAAAAATTAGCAATTTATCTGAAAAAAAAATAAGGATTGCAGAAAACAAAATTACAAATTTAGCTCAAACAAGAAGAAAAATAATCAGCATTTTTTTCATTTTATTTTCGACTATTTTGGGAGGAGGCACCCTATTAGCCCGTTTCACATCTTTGGGTATAATGTGGTGTCACTGTGCGGTAGTATGGAACAAAGAGAAGAGAGCAGCTAGTCTCTTGAATGATAGGGGACAAAATATAAATTTGTCTCAAACAAAAAGAAAAAAATCAGCACTTTTTCATTTCATTTTCGACGATTTCGAGAGGAGGAGGCTGAAATTCTATTAGTCCCCTCCCCTTCTTTGGGTATACTGTGATGTCAATGTGGACTAGTATGGGGCTAACAAGAATAGTTATTTTGCTGTATGACAGAAGAGAAAATTACAGATTTATCTAAAAAAGTAAGGAATAAACACATTTTTCATTTAACTTTTCGACTATTTCGGGAAGAGGAGGGTAGGGCTGTAGCCCCATCCATCAGCCCATTTCTGTTCTTTGGTGTCAATGTGGACTAATATGGAACTAAAGCGAAGGGAGCGGCTAGTCTGTTGAATGATAGGGGGAAAATTGAAAATTTATCTCAAACAGAAAGAAAAAAATCACTATTTTTTAAATTCATTTTCGACTATTTCGAGAGGAGGGAGCTGCAATTCCATTAGCCCCCTCCCTATCTTTGGTATGGTTTGATGTCAATGTGGACTAATATGGTGTTAACGAGAATGGCTATTTTGCTGTATGACAGAAGAAAAAAAATTACATATTTATCTAAAAAAAGTACGGAAAAAAACTTTTTTCATTTAATTTTTCGACTATTTTGGGAGGAGGGGCTGTAATCCCACCAGCCCCCTTGCTCTTCTTTGGTGTCAATGTGGACTAATATGGGACTAATGAGAATGGCTAGTCTACTGTATGATTGAAAAAAATTAATTTTTTTTCCAAAAAAGAAAGAAAAAAATTCAGCATTTTTTCATATTTTCGAAATTTTCGCGGGGGTAGCCCCATCAGCTCCCCCCTTGGGTACGCCCATGACTGACATTATGACAATTCACATGTCCTCATAAAAAACTTGGTATATTTCTATTTATATTCATGTATCACTTATTGTAAATATGTGCAGTAGTTTCGAAAATATGATTTTTTAACCCTCCGCCTGTCTTGGAAAAGGGCAAAATTGTAATGTTGTTTTCTCTGCATTTTGTTTTAAATGCTAAAAAAAATGATTCTTTGAACATTTTATAAATAAACTTAATAACGAATATGAATGCAATCCTTGGAAGTAAATTCTTGTAATAACTTGTTCAATGTATTAAAAATACATTAAATCAATAGAATTATATTACTTTAAATATTGCTTGTATTGCAGTGAAACATGGAGCTTAGTGAACGTATTAACACGGGCTTGTCAGTGAGGGGGTTAAAATCAAGTCCATCATTTGTACTCACCCTGTACAATAACAGAAACCACCATGATTTTTAGGCAGAATTTGTTTAAAGAAGTGTAATTAATTATACTTCTAAGATACACTACCTTAATAAGATCTATTATTCGTTTCGTCAGGATCCTGAAACTTTTTCGTTTGAGACAAGATTCCATTATATAAAGATTCCGCTTTCACAAGTTTAACTATGTTTCACTAAAGAGGGGTAAAAACCCCCTTTCAGACAGGTTTTCAGCACATGTAATTGTCTGGCGATTCATATTAAGACCATGTAAAGCTTCCGTTTAAAGCAAAATAATGTTATAGATTGTAATTACTATTTTGGCAGGTTTTCTATTCATATAACATACATAAGTATATTTAAATAGCTATGCAAATTGGAAGGCAGGTTCCCTAAAAATGGAACCTGCCTATAACAGAATTCTGTCTTAAATGGAAATATTCCACAGCACTATCGAAAAGGATACTATGCAATTAAATATGCTAACACGAAAACCTGTCTAAAACAGAATTTTTTACCAAGGTTTGCGATATCGTCTTGACAGGTTTTATTTTATATATAACCTGAAAGAAAAATTCTGGACCCCTCCCGAAACGAAATCCTGGCTATGACACTGTCTGTCCCTGATCAAGAACAGTCCAAAAGATGGAATAAACACTTACTTTGTCCATATCAGATGGCTTCATTAGACAAAAAATTAGAATTTCTTCTTTGGAAAAAACAAAAAAAAATCGATCAAGTTATTAAGGTAAGATTTACTTTCATTATTTTACTGAATGCTTAAAAATATTAATATAAAAAAGTTGCAGAGTGTTAAGCAGATAAAATTATTTTAAGCTCATTTAATTGCAAAATATAGCAATACAATATTTTAAAATCCTAATTGTGTACATATGGCATACACCATAAAATATCAAATTTTAGCTGAATATTTTTTTTTTTAACATTTTTTCCCATTATTAGATTGATATTATAGAATTCAAATAATTTTTTTTAATAAAAATAGAAAAAATCATGCAGTGAAGGGTTAAGGCTGTATTCAAAGAATATTTTTCCATGCTCAACAGCTCGAAATTTTCTGACATATTTTTGGATTCATTTTGAGGGCGATTCCGTGCGGAGAGTCACACACGTAACACAGGCTTTAATTTGCATTTATTCAATTATTTATTATATTTTAATGTTAATTCTGATTTTAGGTGGTATGGTAAATAAGTTATTAACATATTTTTTAGTTTAAATGTGTGTAAGTAAAACTCACAGAAATATATCATTTAATTTCATACTCAAAATGTGCTTTTTTTCTGAAGTAGAAAAAAAGCACATTTTGAGTAATGAAATTAAATGATATACTCCTGTGAGTTTTATTGCCACACATTTAAATTTAAAAATATGCTAATAGCTTATTTACCATACCACTTAAAATCAGAATTAACATTAAAATTTAATAAATAATTGAATAAATGCAAATTAAAGCCTGTGTTATGTGTGTGACACTCTCCACGGAATCGCCCTTGAAAGGAAACACATGAAACTTGCTGACGTGAATTTTTAAGAGATTTATAAGCGATCGATGTTTTTATTTTTCGTTCGATTAATTAGAACTTGATTTATAAACAATTATTTCTCAGTAGGACCATATTTTTCATTTCCAACACAATCGCTTTGAGAAATTTGGTTCAAAATGCTCACTTTGACATCATTTTTTGAAATTTATTTTGCCTCTATCAAAAAATTGACCATTGTGGCACATTATATAGTTTCTGAATAAGAGAGCCTACCAATTGGATGCATTTGAAAGCAAAAATGAATTTAAAAATGAGTCAGGAAATAAGCAGTTTAGATTTAAGTACATCCTTAATACAATATTTTTTTCTTCAACCTCTATGAATTTTTAATTTGTTTTTACTGTAAGAATTGGTCTTATCAAAAACTTGTCAATATAAAACTTGTAGATGATATTAAGAAGATACATAATAAATTCATGTGCATTTAATGTCTTGTGAATTGATGAAGTTATGGATTTTTTTTCTTCTCCAATCCCCCTCTTTTTTTTTTTTTTTTTTTTTTCAGTAAGAATTGGTCCTACCTAAAACTTATCAATATAAAAGTTGTAGATAATATTAAGAAGATTTATACATAGCTGCCAACTTGTACGGATTCGCCGTACAATGTATGGATTTTGTTCTAATTGTACGGTTGTACGGATTTGCGCGCGGGAAAAACAATCGCTGAAAAATGCGAATTTTGTCAAAGATCGCGTGAAAAAACACTACTTTCGTCAAAGATTGCTTGAAAAAACACTAATTTTATCAAAGATCCGTTCAAAAACACTACTTTTGTCAAAGGATCGCGAAGAAACGCCAATTTTCTCAAAGAATCTTGAAAAAAGCCCTAATTTTCGAAAAAAAAAAAAAAACCCGCTAATTTCGACAAAGATCGCGGGAAAAAACACTAATTTCAACAAGGGATTGTGAAAAGTACATGAACTTCGTCAAAAATCGTGGGGATAAAACACGAATTTGTTCAAAGGATCGGGAAATGAACGCGAATTTCATCAAAGTTTGCGAGAAAAAGCACAAATATCGTCAAAGATCGCGGGGAAAAAAAGAATTTTATCAAAGATATTTGAAAAAAAGCAAATTTTGTCAAAGAATCGCGAAAAAAACGCGTATTTCGTTAAAAATCGCGCAGAAAAACACTATTTTTGTCGAAAGATCATGAAAAGAATGCGAATTTTGTCAAAAATCGCAGGAGAAACACTAATTTTGGCAAAGAATCGTGAAAAGAACGTGAATTTCGTCAAAGATCGCGGGGAAAGAACACTAATTTCATCAAGGGATCGTGAAAAGAACGCGAATTTTGTCAGAAAACGCGTAAAAATGCTAATTTCGATCAAAAATCTTTGAAACAAAGCTAATTTCGTCAAAGATCGCAGGAAATAACGTGAATTTTGTCAAAGGTCTCGTAAAAAAAACGCGAATATTGTCAAGGTTCACGTAAAAAACACGCGAATTTTGTCAAAGATCTCGTAAAAAAATGTGAATTTTGTCAAAAGATCGCGAGAAAAATGTGAATTTCGTCAAAAGATTGCGAGAAAAATGTTTATTTCGTCAAAGATAGCAGAAAAAATGCTTTTATCAAAAAATTGCAAAAAAAACGCTAATTTTATCAAAAGATCGCGGAAAAAATGCAAATTTCGTCAAGAGATCGCGAAAAAATGCAAATTTCATCAAAAGATCGCGAAAAAACACAAATTTCGTTAAAAGATCGCGAAAAAAACGCAAACTTCATCAAAAGATCGCGAAAAAAAACAGTAATTTCGTCAAAGGATCGTGAAAAAAACGTGAATTTTTAACAGGATCATGGAAAAAGTGTGAATTTCATCAAAGGGCCTCGAAAAAACTCATAATTAGACCGGAAGGGAATCCCCTCCCCCCTTTCCTCCCCAATCCTTTGGCTGTGTAACCTTTCAGAAAATTTGCTGTGAATTTCAGAAATTTTTTTTTTTAGAATTTCTCATGCAAAAAAAATTTTTTTTTGATATCTCACGTTTTTATTTTGGAAAAAAAAAGACTATATACATGAATATAGCATAGAAAATGTTATGAAGTATTACTTTTTTCATTGCATGTGCATATGTTATGCATTTTTAAGCACCCAAGAATACGTCATAAAAATTGTAAGGATTTCAAAATTGACATGTTCGCAGGTATGTTTATAATAAATTTAATTTGATTTGATATCTTGAGAATTGACGAAGTTATAAACTTTATTCTCCCCAAAACCCTATTTTTTGTGCCCCTTGAGCCCATTTTTAATTTTAGCAAATATCTGTCATACATAAATTTTTGGCCCTTTTTTTTTAGAAGTAATTTAAACTGATTTGATATGTATAAAAATTAAGGGGTGTTTTCGTTTTTCACAAAACCCCTCCCTATTTCCAGCCCCTTGGCCTGATTTTGCCCATTAATGAACATGACTGAGATTTTATGTATCAGTTCAGAAAAGATTTCTGCAGAATTATGGAAGTTATCGTGTCCATAAAAAAGCGATTATAGATAGATAGATAGATAGATAGATAGATAGATAAAGTTTTTTACTGGGGGTGGTTTTGGATTCTAGGGGTCATGATCAGTGTAGGTCTGCAAAACTTTTTCCGAAGTTCCAACCTAGGGGAGAACACAATAGGTAAATACAAAATCTACCTAAAAAGGTAAGTTGAAAAAAATAAATGATTTAATCCAGAATCTACAAAACTCTAAAATCTGCAGAATTCCAAAATCTGCACAGCCTCTCGCTCCAAGCTGTGTGGATTTTGTAACTCTACTGTACTAGCTGAGGTTGAAAATGTTTTAAACTCATGACCACTTACCCTATTATCACCAGAGTTTGAAAACTGTGAGACTTTAAACTATGTCATTTCCTCATCAAAAGAATTATAACTTTTATTGTAGAACTACATTTAAATAATGTTAATGAAAATAGCTTGTCAAAATGGCAGAGTGTATGAAGATTATAGAAACAAGATACTCAGCAATTTTTTAAGGGAGAGATTTAAATAATTTATTATTTATTGTTGCAATAAAGTATTAAATGAGCGGAAAAGTAAAAAAAAAAAAAAAAAAAAAAAAAAAAAAAAAAAATAAGTGTTACAAATCTTAAACTTAATTAGACAACTCTTAGGCATAATTAAATATCTTAATTATTTATTCTTATATTTTTGTATGATATTAAGTAACTAAATCCACTCGCCACCTTAGGCGATAAGACACCAAGTCAGGCATCCGTTTGAGAAATTAAATGGAGGCATGAGTCAGCCCATATTACAAGTAGGGTTAGAACTATTATAAAAAAGATTTATAGTAAATGTAAACTTTATTGCAGGTTGAAGCTTTCAAAGTGTCTCAACTTCTCCATCAATTACCAAAAAAAGATGGTTTGGTGCCCATGTTCATAAATGCAGAAAGTGGCCAGTTTCGTTCTACATCCACTATTACAGTTGGAGCCAGAGCTGACAGCTATTATGAATATTTGTTAAAACAGTGGATACAAACAGGGAGGAAGATTGATTGGTATGTTTAGTTATTTTTTTAATGCATCCATAGTGTTGCTTAAAAAATCTTGTTTTGTCTCTGTATTATCAATTTTAAAATGCTTTCTTTTCAAATGTTTCATATTCACTAAAAATTGGCTAAGAGTTTAACCTTTCAGTTCACACATACGATCAACTGGAACATTTTTCATTTTCTTTTCAATATTTTAGTTACTTATCCTCTAAATAAGACAATTATCTGCAATTTTTTATTTTTTGTTTTTATTTCGTTGTTGCAGAACTGAATACTGCAGTGTGTATTGGGCACCAGAACAATAATTTCTTGAAATTTTTCGTACACAGGGCTATTAAAACTATTATTATACTAATGATAAAATGTCAAAAATTGTCAGTACTCGCCTTTTATAACTCTTTGTAAATGCAAAAGTTAGACCACGTAGAAGTGTTATGTGTGAAAAAGGACCTGTAAAGTTATAAAAAGCATCTAATTACAACAGAAAGTGTTGGTTTGATATCAACCTGTTCATTAGTACTCCAAAAAGTCAATAGATGGGCTTGAACTTGTTTCTGGCAATTTTTTAAAGAGTTTCAGTAAGCGTGTGCATTTTTTAAAGTTAGAGCAGCAAAAAAGTGACATATACTGGAGGTATATTGAAAGTTGGAAGTATTAAAACCAGTAAATCTCTTTAAAAGTATCACTATCATATTATTTATTTTGAGAGTTCTGTAGTATATCATTTATTATGAATGGCTCTCAAATTTAATATGAACGTTTAGCTTCAAACTTTTTTGATGCATAAACATTAATTAAAAAATTCACTTCTGTTTATTTAAAAAAAATACTATTTTCTCATCATCATAATTTTAGCTCCAATATTGATGTGTATTATGTGTGTCGATCATTTAAATATCTGTGCTGACTTGTTCCTTTGTTCAGTATGGAAAATCATTTTTTTCATCATTTATTTTTATTATTAACCTTCCATAAATCAGTCTAAATTTTATCACTATGATAAGTAACTAAACAGATTAATAATGCAAATATTGAATGCAAACATTCTACATTTTTATTAGTGCAAAATAATTTTGATTTTTAGATTAACAATACAAATATATATTAGTTTTTATAGTAATAACATAGCTGCCAACTTGTACGGTTTGGCCGTACAATGTACGGATTTTGTACTAAGTGTACGGTTGTACGGATGAGCAGTAAGATTGTACAGTTTTGCGCATGGAAAAAACGGTTGCGGAAAAATGGTAATTTCGTGAAAGGATCACGAAAAAAAAACGCCGATTTCGTCAAAGGATCGTGGATAAAACGCCGATTTCGTCAAAGGGTCACCGGGAAAAACGCCGATTTCGTCAAAGGATCGCAGGAAAAACATAGATTTCGTGAAAATATCGTGGAGAAAACGCCGATTTCGTAAAAAAGGATTGCGGCAAAAACTCTGCTTTCGTCAAGGGTAGGTGTGATTCTGATCCGAATTTTCCGAAAATTTAAGGCATTCATTTCTGAAAATTTCAAAAATTCGGTCACCAATTCGAAAATTCGGACATAAAAAACCACGAATTTTGATAAACGGTTGCCGAAAAAAATTAATTTTGCCAATCGTTTTCAGGAAAAACACAAATTTCGCCAATGGATCGCGTAAAAAACGCAAATTTCGTCCAAGAAACTCGAAAAAACCGCAAATTTTGGTGAAAGATTGCGAAAAAACAGCAAAATGCTTTAAGAGATCGCAAAAAAACTGCAAATTGCTTTAAGAGATAGCGAAAAAAACGAAAATTTCGTCGAAAGATCGTGAAAAAAGGCAAAATTTCGTCGAAAGATTGTGAACGAACGGCAAATTTCGTCGCAAGATCGCTAAAAAACGGCAAATTTCGTCGCAAGATCGCTAAAAAATGGCAAATTTCATCGCAAGATCGCGAAAGAGCGGCAAATTTCGTCAAAGGGCCGCAGAAAAAACGCATAGTTTTTGCCGGGAGCAGATTTCCCCATCCCCCCTTTCCACCTCCCCCCTGCTATAACTTTTCAGAATTTTTTTAAAATTCTGAATCACCCCTGGTCTAGGGAATATAGTATAGAAAATATTATTATGAAATGATATTCCTTTTTTCAATGCATATGCATTTGTTATATTCTCTTTTAAGTACGGAAGAATACGTCATAAAAATTGTAAGGTTTTGAAAAGTGACATGTTGGCACGTATGTAATAATGAAGTAAACAATAAAAGCATTCTTATTAAAATATTGAATTTTAGGCTGTGTGTGCATTTCAAAACATAAATAATTATGGATAAAAATGGTCCAGAAAATTATCAAATTTTATGTTGTAAAAATGATTATATTATAAACAGTTAATGAAAGATGCTGATTTTCTGTTGTATGAGTGGTCTTTTTGACAAATCAGCAGTTGCTACATACTATTTTAAAATTTAAAGATCGCGAATTTTTCATCAGAAATTGTTTCCTCTTTTTTTTTTTTCCATTTCTCAACCATTTTCCTATTACTGCTACATCTGCTTATTTATGTTAGTGCGGATTGACCCCAACTATAGATGGGTGTACGTTGAAAAGCTCCCTCTCTTGAATGCTTTTTGTGTGTGTGTGTGTTTGGGGGGGGGGGGTATCTAAAAGGCCCATGTGGGCAGAGCTTCAGCAACAGAAGATCATTTTTTCTAGTTTTTTTTTTTTCTTAAATAATTCTCCAGTTTTGTGCCATAAACATCTCACTGTAGACTAGTTTCTAAGTACATTTTTACTTACATTTGGAATTCATGTACACTTTTATGTTAGATAAAACTATCTTTAATGTCATTTTACACCATTTTCATGTATTAAAATTTATATATTTTATTTCTGCTTAACATATCGATAGTTAAATATATCTTCACTGCTTTTAATAATGTTACCTTCCATCCATGACTAAAAAAAATTCAATATATCTTTAGATGTATTATAAAACATTTTGTGCATTAATAAGTATTTTTTTTTTTTTTTAATTTCATGCTTGATCATACATATTGCATAACTTCATAATCTTCCTCTATAGCTCTTTACAAGATTGTAATGTATGTTGCTTTATGTTTTGATTAGAATACATGGTCACTTGTTGACATGTGATATGTGTTAATTTAGCACACCTAAGAATGTAACCAGTAGCAAACATGTAAAACCATCCATTTAGTTATTTTATTATACTCTACAGGCTTAAAGAGGATTATATTGAAGCTGTGAATGGAATTATGAAACATCTAGTAAAGCAGTCATATCCAAACAAATTAACGTTTGTTGGTGAACTATTGAGTGGACGTAGTTATAGCCCGAAAATGGTATGTAATGTCTTGCTATTTTTCATAAAAATTTCTCTGTCATCAATGTTGTGAGCCTTCTTTTTGGTGATTTGTTACGTCTCTAATCGCCTACTATGGTTTCACGAACTCCAAATTCCAGATCAGTTTTTTTAAACTTTCACCATTATTAATTTTTTAATAGTCTCAAGCTTTTTACCCATCGAAACAATAACAATTGTCTTTTTAAATTCTGCATTTCAAAAATGAAGGACTTACTATTAGGTGGTGTTCAATAGAGCCACACGGCCACTGTCACTGGAAACGAAGCATTGTTTGCTGTTGACTTCTGAGGGTACAATGTTTCTTGGAAGTTTAGTGCTTTTGGGACAGAAGTATTTTCAAGGCTCATTCACAAAAAAAAATTTTAAAAATAAGACTTTGTTATTGGCTTGGCTAACAGAAACTTTGATTAATCAAAGCTCGGTTAATCGAGGTTCTACTGTGTTCCATGATAGCTATATTGTAAGAACCTATATACAGAATGTCATCAAACTGCATATAGACCTGAACAGAAATACGAGGGTGACTCTGAAATTTTTGAGATACAACTAGGTTTTTAAAGTTATACTTACAAAATTTTAGGTGTGTTCAAAGTAGTTTCCTCCAGCATCAATGCACTTTTGTAGATGAATTTTCCACAGATTGAATGCCTCAAGCCATTTATTTCTTCGAATAGATGAAAAAAATGCATTTATAGCCACATCAATCTCTTCTTCTGAATGAAAACGATGTCCACGTAAGTTCTTTTTTAGATTAAAGAATAACCAAAAGTCACACATAGCTAGATCAGGTGAATACGGCGGATGTTCTATCACTTTAATTCGTTTTTGTTTAAGAAACTCAACTGTTAATCCGGCTGTATGTAAAGATGCATGGTCATGGTGAAGCATTAGTCCCCTAACATTCACTTCTTGTAGAATTTCTGGAAGACATTTAGTGGTATACCAGTTTGCTGTTACTGTCTTCTGTCCTTCCAACTTGGTGGCTTTGACCAATCCTGTACTTCTGAAGAAAACGGCATACATCACTTTTTTCAGTGCACATTGTTTTTTCACCATTGTCGGTGTGGGATCATCTTCAAAGACCCATACTTTGCTTTCTTGACGTGTTGGAAAGTCAAAAAACGGTATGTACGTTTCATCCCCCGTTACAATTTTAGAAATGATGCGGTGGTCACCATCATTTAGCAATTTAAGAGTTTCTTTACTGATTCTGACACGCTCCTCTTTTTGGTGCTCAGTTAGATTATGGGAAACCCAACGGCAAACTACTTTTTTCATATGCAATTCTTTATGAATAATTTTGTTTATGGCTGCGGATCCAATGTTAAGTCCAATTATCATTCATTAATATTTTTCGTATGGCAGACACATCCGGGATTACTGCCAACGGCAGCCTTCCTGTGTGTTCTTCATCCTGAAAAAAATTGCGACCTCTGCTAAATTCTTTAAACCATCTGAATACAGTAGCACGAGCTGGAGATTCATCACCAAATGCTAATTTCAACCATTTAACGCATTTTTCTTGATTTAATCCTGCTTTAAAATCGTAGAAAATCATAGCGCGAAAATGTTCTCGCATCAGCTCTATTAGGTAGCTTTCAGTACAAAAAGCTACCTATTGCAGCCGTTCGGAGGAAAGCAATTAAAAAAATTTTTGGTATATTTTCATCGATCATGACCGCTAGACCCCGAAACCACCCTCCGTTCAAAAGTTGATATATATATATATGATCTTTGTCATACTGTAACTCTCGTATTTATGAACCGATTTGGATGAAACTGTGTGTGTACATAGTACATACCAATGTCTGGACCGAGTTCGTTGGCCAGCTTCATCCGCCATCTTGTTTCAAAATGGCGGCCATTTAAAAAAAAAAATTTTAAATTTAAAATTTGAAATGTGGTGCCAAAAAACTGAAAATTGAAAAATATTTTTTTCTTATGTGTTTGACCTTAATACAAAGACTTTGGAACAGTTTTTGTTTCGTCTATATCTAAAAAAATGGTTGAGTTATAGTATTTTGAATTTCTATTGTGGCTGACATTTTGAAACAACCAGATTTTTGTAATGCGATAACAGGCGTATTTATGAACCGATTTGGATGTAACTTGGTGTGAACGTAGTACATACCAATGTCTCGACCGAGTTCGTAGGCAAGCTTCATTCACCATCTTGTTTCAAAAGGGAACATTTAAAACATTTTTTAATTTAAAATTTAAAGTGAGGTATCAAAAAATTGGAAAATGAAAAAGGTTTTTTTTATGTGTTTGGCCTTGATACAAAGATTCCGGGCAGTTTTTGTTTCGTCTATATCTTAAAATATGGTTGAGTTATAGCACTTTGAATTTCTAGCATGGCTGACATTTTGAAACGATCTGATATTTGTCATGCGATAACACATGTATTTATTAACCTATTTGGTTATAAGGAGGCATGTGGATAATATATAGCAATGTCTTGACCAAGTTCACTGGCTAGTTTCATCCGCCATCTTGTTTCAAAATGGTGGCCATTAAATTAAAAAAAATTATATTTAAAGTGAGGTGCAAAAAAATTAGAAATTGAAAAAGGTTGCTTTCTTAAGTATTTAACCTTGATATAAGGATTCCGGAGCATTTTTTGTTTTGTCTTTATCTTAAAAAATGGCTCAGATATAGCAGTTTGAATTTGTTTATGTGGGTGACATTTTGAAAAATCAGATTTTTTCCCTGCGACAACACTCGTATATATCAACGATGCTTATGTGAGTGAGCATGTGCACAGGAATTACTAAGGTCTCGACCACATTCACTGGTTAGCCTCATCCACCACATTGTCTTAAAAGGGCAGGCACTTCAAGATATCGCCGAATTTGGAACCCAAATATAAGTTACTTTAAATAAAATCAGCTTGGATAAAGCTGACTAATTTCGCAAAATTCTCATTCATAATGATTTAGTATTGATAAAAATCAGTATTGAATCTTCTATAATCGGTTTCCACTAAATTGAGCTTCGTGTGTTTGAATAATATAAGCTAGCTTTTTAAAAATAAGGAATATGAAAGCTACCTCTTCCACCCGGCACTGGCCGGAAGGACTTTTTCTCTTCTGTTTAAAATTTATTCTATGCTAAACAAGTTGAAGTAAGTCAGTAAAAAATCGTCTGCTGTGTTAAAATACTTTGCATTTTAAAATTAAACCGTTATTTTTATTTTGTAAATTTTCGTCTGCGCGTATCTCAATAATTTCAGAGTAACCCTCGTACTTGCCGATTAGCTTTTAGTGTATACTTTTACTGCACAACAGGTGGTGCTGCTTTGCTGTGTTTTTCATGATTTCCACAATAACTAAATCTAAAAAAATTAATGGACAAATTTAATCCAATTTCATATTATTTTAGACCTTCAAATAAATTAATGCTGATAAAATTTGGGGTGTATTGCTTAAGAGGCGGCGTTGTTATGCTGTGTTTTTATCATTACCGTAACATGTATGTAAAACTCTCGTTTTTTTTTTTGTATATCGTCCTACAAATGATTTCCTTTCCTGTGCTGTGTTTTGTAGGATTTTCGAAATTTTTATATCTCGCGCCTATTGAATAGAATTGTACCAAAATTTTTTATGCTTTTTCTGTAAATCAATACTGTCTCAATTTTGGCGTTGATCACTCAATAGTGGGCGATGCTATCCTATGCTTCCTGAAAGAGATTCCTTATCAGATCCACAATCCATTCATGCAGTTATTCCTAGTGAGTAACTACCTTTAAAGGTGGTTTATTCATTATTAGTTATTCTTGTAACTTTCATACACTTTCAAGCACATTGTTGCTGCAATCTTTCAGTTTTGTTTTTGTTATCTTTCGTTGAGTTTTAATTGATTTTGCTTCGTTATTTGGAAATTTATAATTTCGAAAAATGTAATTAGTTTTGCAAACCAGCTTTGTATTTGAGTAGTGCAATTTAATGCACAATAGTTTTTAATTTTTTTAAAATGTATTTTGTATTTTAAATGTATTTTCAAAATACATGTATTTTGAAATTTGGAAAGTATTTTGTATCGAAAATGGTTTTTCAATGTATTTTGTCCAACTCTGCCTACATGATATACAAAGAAAATATTTTTTTCCTCAAGTAACATTATTAGCCCCTCTACATTTTTCGTAAATATATTTGTGAATGGTTAATAATCTGTAAATATATGGGTCAATATGAACTTTCCACATTCCATAGTTTACAAGTAAAATGGCTAAGACAGATGGACAGATACACAGGAGTAATCTTATAATGGTTCCGTTTTTGCTTTTTAAGTACAGAACCCTAAAAATCAAAAAAAGAAAAGAGCACAGAAAGAAAAAAACAACAAAAAAACCCCCAATGATTTTAAAGGGGAAAATATTGCTATAATTCATTTGATAGCATTTGAATTTGTCCTGTTCAGCATTAAAATATAGTAAAAAGAACTCAGATTGTCAGCCCTAATTAATTACATATTTATACGTCATATCCTCTGTATTTTTCTTATGTATCTCGTATATTTTTATATAAAAAAATAATAATAAAGTTAATATTTACATATACATTAAATATTTTTGTAATTAAATAATGTGTTTTTTTCTGCTCCACAAATCTTAATGGTGAATAAATCTGATTTAAAGAGAAAAATTCCTCATAGATTTCACTTGATAACATTAGAAAAGTATTGCTTTAAATATTTTAAATTATCTCAAATAAAATAAAATTTAGTATAAGCAGTGATGTATTGTATGTATGCATCCTCCTTTGTCTACTCTTTTGAAAGAAAACAGTGCACTGCTACTGTGACGTCGCTAACACCAATTGAGGAAGTATCCATAGCCTTTCTGAAGGTAGCCGTGGAACAGGCCATGAGGAAAGAATTAAAACCTTGGAAGGAAAGGAGGATTTGATAACTTGTTTAATTAGCTAATGGCAATATACCTTTAGGTTGTAGGTGGGTATTTACGTTTAATCAAAATCGAATTTCAGAATCAACTTTTGTAATCATGAAAGGAATAAAAGGAAATAAGAAAATGTTTGATCTCACCTAATTTGGTCCTGGTTCATGTATTTTTACAGCTCCAGATTTATTCGGAGACATCTTTAACTAACAAACAATATTTATTTGGGAGGACTGCAGATATTTACATTAATGATGAACACACTTTTATAGATAAGCACAATTGTCAGTCAATTTCAATGCACTTAGTATCTAATTTTCTGTCATTACACTTGGGCTATGCCTAGATTTAATTTTTTTTTATCAGACTTGAGTTGGGCCGAGCATGGTCTTAGATTCTTTTCTACATTCTCAGGCAGAGCCTATGCTTAATTGTTCTTGGGGACACATCAGGTGAACTTTTTTTTTTTGTTTGTTTTTCAAAAATAATACTGATGCTATGCATTTGTTAACAGAATTTTGAGAAATTTAGTTTGATGTAAAAAATTGCAGAGCAATATTTAAAAAAATCTTATTTTTTTGTTATATTGCTTAAAAATTAGGATTTTTTAAACCATCTTTTTTTTCTTTTATTCAAAACCACATTAATTTTTTTAATGAGTCTTTATTTGAACGTAATAGTCTAAACTTCTAAGTGATCATTGGGCTTGGGAAAATATGCTGAAAAATTTTTGCATAAATATGTATGCAGTGCAGTATTCCTTAAAAGAATCTTCATTGTACATTAAGAAAAATCAGTGTTTTTTGTGGAAATTGAGTTGGGCCTAATTTAACTATTTTATGCATGGGTTGAGCCAGTAATTATGCTCTCTAAGTCATCCAGAAAGATTTTCATCTAAAAATAAAAAAATACTAAATTCGAGGTTCATTTGGAAAAACTGAGTAGTGGACAAAGCCTGCTAGTTTTATAATAAATTTCGTCTAGATTTAAATCTGCTTTTAAGTATTTTTTTTACTTTTTTTAGGAACAATTTCATTAAATTTAAAAAATGATTTGCTTGTGGTAAATTTCTTTAAATTGAAATTTGGGCCACAGTATGCACTTTCAACAAGAAACATTGTCGCGCCATAGTCTGTTTGCACTACCTTGTTGATGCAATTATTTAGATGCACAATAATTGTACCGCATTAAAGTATTATATGACATGTCATTCCTGATGATAAATAGAATATTGCTCTCATTTATGGCATTTGTTATTAAAGAAGAAATTGTGCAATTTATTTAGATATCACTTAATGTAGACATAATGGGCTAATTTATCTTGTTAGGACTCTGTAGACCTCTATATTTTGTATAATATATAAATTTAAAGCACTGTTTGAATTTATTTATATGATTTTTTGTAGGATCATCTTGTTTGCTATTTGCCTGGAACTTTAGCATTGGGTTATCATTATGGAATGCCTTCATCTCATCTGCGTTTGGCATTTGATTTGATTGAAACCTGTTATAATATGTATGCTCAAACTGCCACTTTCCTTAGTCCAGAGATAGCATACTTTAATTTACAGCCACATGGTGCATCTGACATAATTATAAAGGTATGTATTATCTCTTTTTCCTTAAAGTATATATATAATGTAATTCCAGAATACTAAGAAAAAATTTAAATATAACTGTAATTTAAAATTAATGTATATTTTGGAGAGAAATGATATTTTAAGATTTAAGTGAAAATGTATTGCATTTAAATAAAACAAAGCATTGACAACTAAAAAATAACTCCAGTTTAATGTATTTTCATAAGTTTTGTAATTTGTCCCAATGAAAAACCATTCAGGTTTTGTTGCCACTATGTAATATTTAACTTTAAACTTATATAACTGCTTGCATATGTAAATAAAATATAAGTAACAAAAAAAAAAAATTGATGATAGAAAAGATTAAAATATCTTACATTGTGTATATACAAGGTGTCCAATCTCAACAGTGCCCAATGTCTAATTCCTAAACTGTTAGGCATAGACATATAATTCCAATTGCAAAAATGTTTTAAATGAGGTAAAGAAGTATTTTAAAAGTGATTTGGCTCAATAAAAACATTTCTTAAAAAGTTACGAAATTTAAATTTTTATGTGGTCTTACAGTGCGTCTCAAAAGTATATGGACAGGCAATTTTTTTTTAAATAACTTTTCAAAAAATTAAGCCATAATAATGAAAAAAATAATTAGCATATGGAATTATAATACAAGTTTATGACAACAAAGAAATACAGTATATGTTTTACAGAATTTTTCTAAAAAAATAAAAATCAAAATAGGCTGTCCTAAAAATATATGGACTTTTCGAGAATTTTCTATTTAACCCCTTGAGGGGCACCGGTATACTTTATATACCAGATATTTACGATTTTTTTTCGCCTACATTAAATGCAAACTTTTTCCTCAAAGAAGCTTAATATTGAAGCTTGTCCTTTCTTTGGTTGATACTAGATGGCAGCACTACAAAAAAAATGGTCTCCTGCCAGTACGGTCTTTGTTTTAGGAAAGCTCTAAAAAAATGTCATTTTATTTTGTTTTATAAATAAGTAAATAACTGCAGAATACATCAAAATTTAGCAATTGCATAAAATATGTATGTTGAACTTTATGTTGAACTTTATGACACTTATTAATCAAGGAAAATGTGACTTTTTATATGATTAATTTACTATATTTCTACAACTGGTATATAACATATACCGGTGCCCATCTAGTGGTGTTTAGCCTGATAGATGGCAGCACTAAAATTCTCAATGGAACAGAAGCTTGCTTTTATGGGGTTTTTGACCTGAGTGCCTTGTTTATTAGTTATATGGGGGGAATTTTTAGAAGACCCTCTACATTTGGGGGCTATTGATCTACAGAAAAAACAAAGCATAAAAGGTTTTAGTTTGAGTTCAGTTTAGAATTTTCTTATTTGTAGTTCAGCTGTGTTTTTATGTAGCTCGTCTCTATTTTTGATTCAAATACTTAGAATTTTTACGTAATTTATATATATATATATATATAGTGAGATTTATAAGCAGTTTTTTTCATATTATTTTAAATATTAATTTTAACTCAGGAATAATGCCCAAAAGGGGTTTAGCTCTCGAAGAAGCTCTTGCTCTGTTTGAAGAGCTTCCATCTGATGACTCAGAAACTTCTGTCAGTGAGTATAGCATTGATGAGGACTATGTCCCAGATATTATAGAAGACAATTTAAATGACTTTCCCCCAGTAGAAGATGCAGGTAATATTCCGGTTATTCAGTCTGCACCTGGCCAATCGCAAGCATCAGAAATAACTTAGGGGAAAAAAGAGAAATTTCCAGAGAAATTCCTGAATTTGAAGAAAGAACTGGTCCCTGCGATTAGATACTTGGCATGGAAAATCAAATGCCCATGTCACTTTTTCTTCTATTTTTCAGCATGCAAATGATGGAAAATATTGTTTTTCAGACAAATTTGTATGCCATTCAACCATTTATTGCTTGGGGAATTTTTAAAATTCCTTGCTATTAATTTATTGATGGGCATAAAACGATCACCTAGTTATAGGGATTATTGGTCTTCTGAACCAGACATGCATGATTCTTACATATCAGAACAAATGTCTGTAAAGCGTTTTTCCTGGATTTTATCCCTTTTTCATCTCAACGATAATATGCTACAACAAAGAGTGGTGAACCAGGATTTGACAAATTGTATAAACTACGGCCTTCGATTTCTGAATTATCAGATAAATTTTTATCATTTTTACATCGACATGAAAACCAGGCAATTGATGAGTCAATGGTGAAATTCAAAGGACGTAGTACTATGAAACAATACATGCCTAAAAAACCCATAAAAAGACGGTACAAAATTTGGATGAGATGTGACATGACAGGTTATGCTTGCCAGTTCGGAATATATACAGGAAAAACAAGTGAGCTGGCAGAAAAAAACTTAGCTGAAAGGGTTGTGAAAGACTTATGTGGGCCAATTTTTGGAAAAAATCATAAACTATTCATGGACAATTTCTTTTCTTCATATAACTTATTCAGATTTTTGGAAACACAAAAAAAATTTTTGTTGCGGAACTGTTAATTTGTCGAGGAAAAACCTTCCAAAAAATCTGCTGGAAGACAAAAAACTGAAAAGAGGAGATATGGACTGGTTACTAAGTAATGAAAACATCATGTGTCTAAAGTGGAAAGACAAAAAGATCTGTAACTGTCCTGTCCAGTCAAAATAGGCCAAATGCTATTTTCCAAGTGGAAAGAAAACAAAAAGATGGTTCCACTGTCACTGTTACATGCCCAAAAGCAGTTGTGGACTACAACAAAAATATGGGATTTGTGGACCATTTTGACCACCTAAAAAGCTTGTATGAAGTCGATAGGAAAAGTATGAAGTGGTGGCACAGGATTTTTTTTCCATCTCTTAGATATGACTGTTATAAATTCATTTATTTTATTTAAAATGTGTCATAAAGATTCGGATAACATGAACTTGAAAAATTTCTGAAGGGAAATCATTTCAGGTCTTTATAAAAATTAGTGAAAGTGAAGAAAATCCAAAAAGAGAGCATGCAAGGCTTTCAGTGCCTATAAGAAAACACAAACCGTTCGTGCCTCCTGAGAAAAGGCTAAAACATGCTGAGCATAATCCAGTTCCATGTACATTACGGCGTTGTGCACTATGCAGCACAGAAAAAAAAACAGAAACATACTCGGTGGATGTGCTCAACATGTCAAGTACCTTTATGCATGCAAAGAAACATTGAAAATTGTTTCTCAAAATTTCATAAAAATTAACGATTTTTTATGTGTATATATGGTATTCCTTTCTATTTTTTATGTCAAATAGTGAAAATATTATAAATAAAAATATTTTTAAAAAGTTACTAGAAAAAGAGCAATAACATGTTTATATATATATTCTGGAAAATAGGTAAGTTATATTTTTACCTTATCAAAATATGATTAGCAAGGTTTATTATGTGTAATTCATCATATAATTTTTTTTATAATCTATATGTAGAAATAAGAAGAAAAAAAGACAGCAATAGCTATTAATAATACGTTTAGAAGAATTTACATAGTAAGAAGGGGCACTTTTTTCTGTCTAATATTGGCTTTGCAATTATTAGCATGTTTGATATTCATTTATGCACATCAACATGTTTTTTTTTTACCTTTCAGTTTATTAATATACATGTAATTTACGTTATATATATATATATATATATATATGCATATATTTAATAATTCATTAAATATAGGAATTAAAAAAAAAAAAAAACATTGTGCAATAACAAAAAACTTTTTTAGATTGAATGAGAGGGGTTACATATGTGTAATAATTAATACTATTTTATATAACTTGCGTAAGTAACAAGTAATTTATCTTCAAATAAATAAATTATGTGAAAAATTTTGAAATAAATGAGCATGTTTATTCCTCAAATTAAATATATTGAACTAACCTATCAACGATTTGATTAAAAAAAAAAAAAAAAAATATTTATCACAGTAATCTTGAATTATAAACCCATTTTAAATCATATATACCAAAATATAAGGAAAATTAGCAGCAATTTATTTTTTTATTTAATTATTGCAAATAATCGAGCTTGAAAATGTAATGCTGTAGAGGGGCACCGGTATATAACATATACCGGCTACCAAAAATCGAGAAAATTTGTTAAATTTTTTTTGTCAGTTAAAAATGTGTCATTGTGACCCCCCTTACTTCATATCAAGTGAAATTTAATTGAATCTATGTTTTTTTATGTATTGCCCTTCAAGGGGTTAAGTTCAAATTTTGGATCCGTTCCTTTGAAATATCTTGAAAACCTTATCAAGTATGCTTCAAACTAGTGTTTGGAGAATGTGTGACTTTAAAGAGAACCAATTCTGCTGTACTTATTGCTTTAATTCCTGAATAGTAAAAAAATGGACAGCCATGAGCTCATGCAAGTACTCCCTAAAGGTTTTCAATTGTATTTTGGTCTGGGCTGATGGCTAGCCAGTCTATAACAGTCACTTGATTCTGCTTAAACCAAACTGTTGTTGAGTAGCAGGTGTGAATCAACGCATTGTCCTCTTGGGATTTTCAGTTTTCCCTTCCTAAAATGTTTCCAAATGGAAGTAGATTGCTTTTAAGGACATTTTAATAACCCAGTGAGCACTGTCGACCAATAAGAAAAGCAATATCCGTTGTTCCATTGAAAGAAATCATGCCCCACACCATGAGAGAATCCTCTCTTTGTTGTCAACTAAAGAACTAGTGAGATTCTCATTGCAGATCATGGCAAAAGTATGCCCAGCCATCAGGGCCATCCAAATTGATTTTGCTTTCATCACTGAAGAAACACTTAACAATTCATCTTCCCAAGGCATGTGTTTTTTAGATCAAAGAATGCATTTATTTCTATGGTGCACTTTCAGCATAGGTGTCCAACACATTTTGCAACATTTCTGGATTTTGCTTGCCTGTATGCAATGGTGAACAGTAGATCTCGTAATAGGAAATGCTACAATCTTCCAAATTTCATGAACAGACTTCTTTTGGGTTGAAACTGCTCAAAAAATCTCCCTCTCTTGTCGTACAGATTTTTTTCTTGGTCGAACTGAATATTGTTTTGCAATCACATTGCCACTTTTTGATAACATTTCATAAATTCCGGATCTGCTACTCTTCATTTGTTTAGCAATATCAGAAATTTTAGCATTTTGAGCCTTTAAACACCAAATTTTAGCTATACCAGCAGCAGAGAATTGAACGTTGCAAGGCATTTTCCCACTATTTGACAATCAAAGAACAAGCAGTGATTTTATATTTTGAAGTGTTTACTTCACATGTACAGAACACAGAAAATGCTCATTTTTTTTATATGGTGGTAATAAAAGCAATTTGCTTCATTGTCCATATATTTTTGGGACAGCTTATTTTGAATTTTATTTTTTTACAAAAATTCTGTAAAACTTATACTGTATTTCGTTGTTGTAATTATAAACATATTATGATTCCATATGCTTATTATTTTTTTCAGGATTATGACTTCATTTTTTGAGCTGCTATTTCAAAAAATCGCTTGACCATATACTTTTGAGATGCATTGTATAAGTTATATTTTGTAAAAATATATTACACTAAGAAGTAAAGCAAAAAAATTCCCATTCTTCTACAATTAAAACTGACTAAGTAATAGCTGTTTAAAGTTGACGCATCTTTTTTGCTGCAAAATAGGGGTCATTCACAAATTTACTAGAAATATAAATAGTAATCATCAGATACAAAAAAAAAATAGTTGAAAGTAAAATTAACATTACAATATAAATTTAAAATTTATTTTCATTCTGACATTAAAGAAATAAAACTTTTACTAAAAATATAAGTTAAATAAAAATTTTTGTTGAATGATGAAAAGCAACAGTCACAGTTCTTTACAAAATGATATATATTTTAAAATGCTATTAGATTATCTAATCTAAAACTTAATTGATAATAGTTAAAGTTATCTTAAAACATGTTCTGAACGATTCCTTTCGGCTGCGAAACAGAAATGTACATGCAAAATTAATCCTTCTAATATTTTAAGCACTTGTGTATGATCCCTTGAAGCATGGCCCAACTCATCTGTGTTCAGATGCAGAAAATTGGTGTATGTCAAAGTTTCATAACTTGGTCAATTTTAATGTTAGATAAAGAGGACTTTTTTTTGTCTGTCTTGTTAGTGTAATAGGAAATTTTTACTAAATGTCACTTATAGGACCAGAGGAACGTATAAAAATTAAAATTTTGTAACTTTTTAAGAAATATTTTTATTGATCAAAATGACTTTTAAAATAATTTTTTACATCATTTAAAACATTTTTGTAAGTGGAACTATATGTCTATGACTAACGGTTTAGAAATTAGCCATTGTATACCATTGAGAGTGGGCACCCTGTATAATGGTACTTTCTTGATTTATTTAAAAAATCTGTTACAAAAAATGCATTATTGAAAATATATCGTACATAAACTATAAAAACAAAGTATTTTGGGAGAGTTCATTGCTCCTTGAGTGCTTGCAGCTGTGTTTTATTTACATAGTAAGAGAGAAAAAGGATGGACTGAATACTTTTCTAAGAGGTGTGTGGGTGTTTGAAATTTCATTCAAAATAACTTATACAAATTCATACTGTTTGTACATTTTTATGTACATTTTCTGTTTCTAAATATTGATATTCATGATCTTCAATTTTTTTTTTAGTGCATGTGTGTGTGTGTTGCATTTTTTCTTAGAAGATGTAACAAAATTTTCAATTATAATTAGTATTCGTAGTGATAATAGATGTGATTAGTAATAGTAGTGATTTTCCATATTATTCTATAGCATTAGAATCCCTGTCTGTTGTAGAATAGTGTACATTTATTATTATTATTTGCTTTGAAATGCATATTTTTATCATAAGTGCTATTTCATTTTCTTTATAAAAAATAATAATTAATATAATAAATATGTTTAAGTGCTATTTTATGTTCTTTATCCATAAAATATCACAGATAATTAGTATAATAAAAATGCTAGATAATCAAAAAAATGATAATTTCTTTGAAAAAAAATATTAATTTTTGAATATCTAACATATTTTATTATTTTTACAGTCTTTTTCTGTTTATTTCTAACATTTTTTTATGTTTTTAATATTTAAAGTAAATGTCTTCTTTCAAATATCATCTTGAGCTCTAATGGGGCAGTGTTGGCAAATGCCAACACCACACCCGCAAATATGCAATGCCTGCAATTTTTTTTTCAATGCATAATGTATGTTATTAGACCTTTAAGACTACATAAAGACCATTTTTATATAAAATTTTGATACATTTAATATAGTTCCCCTCAAAGGGTTAAGGTGTATCTGCTCAATCAAAAACAACCATTTGTCAATAGTTTAGTGAATTTACATGCGGCCGTACAAGTGCTAATGATGCTCCATACTTTGGATGTCCAATTCAGGCATCAACTCCGAAAAACACTAAAAAAATCTACCATATTGTTTTGGATGACCACAAAATGAAAGTGGGGGGAGATAGTATCGTGAAGATATATAAACAGAATGTGTGAGGTATATTTTGCATGAACATTTGCATATAAAAAAGTTTTGTCTGAGATGGGTGCCATGTTTCCTATCAAACAACAATGTGTTTATGATTCAGAGCCCAATTGGAGCATAATCCAAATGAGTTTTTTCACCTATTCATAACACTAGATGAAACATGAATCCATCACTGCACACCTTAGTCGAATTGGCAGTCACCTGAGGGGTTAGGAAATGTGAGAAAGCCATCCAAAATGACCAAAGACGCAACAATCAGCTGAAAAGGCCAGTATGTTTTTGGATGTGCATAGCATGATATTTATCTGCTGTCTTGAGAAAGTAAAAACAGTTATAAGAGTATTATGTAGCATTATTCAATCATTTGAACTAAGAAATTAAAAAGAAAATGCCACATGTGGTGAAAAAAAGAAGTGCTGATATAACAAGACAATGCACCAGCTCACACATCTTCATTTCAACAAGACAGTGCACTGGCTCACACATCTGTGAAAACGAAAAGCTATGGCAAAATTAGTGAATTGAAGTACAAACTCCTCCATCACTTCTCCTGTTCTCTACTTATGCTCCACAGTAACTGTTATTTATTTCCTAACTTGAAGAGGTGATTCCAGAGAGAGATTTGTTTTAAATGATAATGCCGAATGTGAAATTGACACATATTTTAGAGCCCTTTAAAAAGTGTACTATATGAAAGGTACCCACATATTGCAAGTCTGTTTGAATAAGTGTATCACTCTTAAAGGGAACTATATTGAAGAGCAAAATCTTTTTTGACAAAAAAATGTGTTTTACATTGATAGTCTCAGGTCTTTTCCCTCTATGTAGTATATATAGTATGTATAGTTTCTTCAAATGATATTTTAGTAAAAGAATTTTTACTTCTAGAATTTATTAAAATTTGTTTTAAATGCTTAATTTTTTTTATTTTCTTTCTTTAGAGCAATGATGCACATAATCTTCTAAGACCAGAAACTGTTGAAAGTTTGTGGTATTTGTATCATCTTACTCATAATGAAACATATCGAGAGTGGGGGTGGCAAATATTTCAAGGTTTTGAAAAATATGCTAAAGTTGAAGATGGTGGCTACACTTCCATTGGTGATGTTCGAAATCCCATATTAACAAAACCAAGGGATTTAATGGAGAGCTTTTTTTTAGCAGAAACATTAAAATACTTATTTTTATTATTCAGTGACAATCAAGAAATATATTCTTTAGATAAGTACATTTATAATTCTGAGGCACATTTACTGCCTATTTTAAATTCATAGTTGTGATTTTTTCAATTTATTGTAAAATATAGAGATGAAATATTTATTGTTAAAAAATTGATACTTTGTACTTAAAATTAGAAATGAAACTATAAATTTCTTATTGTTTTTTTAATGTTGATTTTTATGTATTGGGATATTTTAAAATTTTAAAATTTATATTGCCAGTGTTATGAACTGAAATTCTTATAAATTTCACCTTGTTGTACCTTAAGTTTTATCTTTCAATTTACTGAGATTGTTATATAGATATGAAGTTAAATTATTTTAAAAAGAAGCTGTATATGGCATTGTTCTATTAAACTAGTTATGTCAATTCATCAATAGAGATAATTAAAAATTGATTTTAATTGTTTTAGTACTTGTGTTTTTTATTGAATAGTTACAACTTATTTTGACATTATTTTGTCAATTTATAAACAAAACACACTTGATTAAAATAATTTTACACTAAAAAAAAAATAAATTTTTTACTTGAAATAACTTTAAAAACTAATATTTTCTTGTGAATGAATTTTATTTAATTTTATTATGCATAAGTTGATTTGAGTGACATTTTGCTGTATGGCATAGTGTTCCTTCTAAGCCATTTTTGAAGGGCATAGTACCTTGCCTTTTTAAAAATAATAAAATGCATAACTAGTTGTACTAAATACTTCTTGTATAAATCTTCTGCGTACTTCAGTATTTAAATCTGTTTGTCTGAGAGCCTTCAAAATTTATTAAACTTCCTCATTTCTTTAGGAAAACACATGAGTTTATTTCATCATGTTGTAATTTAATGTATGCTGTTTTATTAGGGTTCTGTACTTAAAAAGTAAAAGCAAAACCATTGTAAGATCAGCCGTTTATCTGTCTGTCATAGTCATTTATCTGAAACTATGGATTGTGGAAAGTTCAAACTTTCCACAGTTATGAAAGCTATTGACCTACATATTTATAAGTTATTAGCCATTCACAAGTGTTTTTAGGAAAAATTTAGGGAGCCAATTAAGTTACTGGATTTATATATATATATATCATGTGGGGTGTCATTTGAAAGGTCTTGTATCACCAAACTCAAGAAATATATTTCTTTTAATTTTAGATACTATATTTTCAGAGAGTGTCGGAAATGAACAGTAAAAATTTGACCTCCCGTCTCCTATTTTTGAATCTACTGAAACAAAAATTATGAAAAAAATAGGTGTAGTAGTAGTTTATTTAAACTATGCAGGAAAACTATAGCAATTATCCTTGATCACATAGTTTTTGAAAAAAATTGCATTTTGCTGTTACACACAAACTTTACTTTGTGGGCTGTCAGTGGGGTAGTTGAGGGGCACTTGAGGTACCTATTGATGTAGAATCATCCAAGGATTGTTGATAATGGTTTTTGAAAAATTTTTCCTGTAATTAGCCAAGATATTAATTAAAAACCTATGTAGAAAATAGGGGCATGGACCAGGGTGACATAACTTTGCAACTCGACCTTCTTTCGAAGCATGCTTGGCAGAATGCCAAATTTGAATGTTGTACAAGGTCTTTGTTGTGTGGAACCCTTTGTATGCGAGTAATATTTCCACTTGACAGATTATTTATAATATATCTAATTATTCTAAATTAATATTATTTTAATTATATCTAAAAGTTACATTTTTTATCATTACTGAATACAATTATACGCTTTCTCTTGCAATGCAGTGCTCTTTCTATGGATGAACATCTTTCTAAAGTGAACACTAATATTACTTATTACAGAAAGTGAAACCTTGAAGGTATATTTTCTGCTAGTCAGTTACATAAAATAAATAAAAGAAAATGCTGTTAATTTAAAACTAGAGGAATATTGATTCTTTGTGTTATGAAATTAAAATTTGTTGACTTTGAGCGTCTAAGGGCTTATCCTGCCTTTTTGTAAAAATGTTCATAAAATCCAGGTTTAATTAAATATTCTTTCACAGTTTTATGTTAAATTACCTTTTATATACCTTAGATAATTATTAAAACATAACTGTGACAAAAAAAAAACTGTGATGCCAGGGATGCACTATACTGTGCACTGTATCATTTAAGCAAAAAGTTGGAGAAGGGGATGTATAAAACATATTGTGATTGATCCTTTAGGATATATTATTTTTATCTTGAAAATATGCAAAAGATGCATATTTTCTATTAAATGCATTGAATATGCCTATTTCTAAAAGTTTTTTAACCCAGTTTTTTAGAAGTGTCTGGGTCCTTAGGGCTCAGCATTTCAAAAGCCTAGCAACATCACTGAAAATATTTTTTATATTAAGCCAATATAAGTGTTCTTCTCCAAACAGAAAATTATGAGAGAGCTGCTTAGAAGTTTAATCTTTGATATATTGTCATGAATCATATTGTCTCATAGTAAACAAATTTAATTAATCTTAGTGAGTGAATAGGCTGAGAAAACCATGGGCATTAAAGACAGAATGGCAAAATGAAAATTCAATGAAAAGTTTGTCCTTTTGATGCAATAGTAATTTTTTTTTTCAATTTTATGTTTCAATTTTCAGTTTGACTGAAACTGCACATTTACAACATTATTATTCACCACTGGTGGCAGTATTCTGATTTTCTGTCTGTAGTGTCCATAACTGATCTCACATTCAAAGTCAGACTTTTCATGATAGAGTGGGCAGTGATAAAAAATGACTATGCCATCAAGTTTTTATATGAAATGATGATGTAGGATAAGATTATTAAGAGTGTAGATGAAAGAGTGACTGATCAGCCTCAGCATATCTTCGTACTTTTAGCCATATCCCATACTTTTATCACTTTAAATATGTTTTTATTGTCAGAAACCTTTATTAAAAATCTTTGTTTTTATATATATTTTAATCTGCTACCATTTTACTTTAAGTTTACCTGTGCAACTGTTTTTCTATCTTTATGGCATTGAGGGTTCCGGCTGTCATATGCTTGCAGAGCAACTTCATGAGTAGTTAACTCCAGTTCTTTATTTGAAAATAAACCTTTAAACTGATTCAATTTAAGTGACATGTTGCAATGAATATTTGGTAAAGTATAGTAAAGTTACTGGAATAAATAAGAAAAAAATGTACTTGCAGAATACTTGAAATGTATAATGAAGATGCAAGCAGAGAAACTTGATTTGTAGGCTACCTTCTTTATTTTCCATAAAAGCTTGTTAAAATTTATACATAAAAATTTGTTAAAATTTATACTTACCAAAGTGTTTGTTCTTGAATCTAATTCTCACAAATAAAGAACATTGTAACATAATTTAATCAAAAAGTAGTAATGAAATGCAGTGGACTTTCACACAAAATTTATAAGAATCGATTATAGCAGCCAGTACATTTTACAAAAATAGTAGTACAGCATCTCAGCATACACAGGAACTTTCTAGAACTCTATCTGAAACTCGCACTTCTAAAAAAAAAATGCATCACTAAAGGTTTACCTGCCAGCCAGCAGCCAATTGGAACAAAAATTTTGAGTCATTTATGAAGATTCGTGTGCATATGCAAATTACATATTAAATTAGCCTATATTAATATTAAATAGATTTACAAAAATATTAAATTCACCTACGAAAATTAACTTACTAATTTAAATAAACTTTTAGAAATGATAAATTAAAGATGGAATATAATAATGGGCTTATAAAATTGTGAAGTTTACAACTTGTGAACTTGGCAGGTGATACATATGCATACTGGAGATTTCAGCTAGTAAGTGCATGTTGTATAAATAAAATAAGAATTCCCCGGAATAAAATGAAAGAGAAAATATAAAGTAGATAAAGGCCCAACAATCTTTGCATATGAGAATTCATCCTACTTTAACATAATTGTATTTGTAAAATTTTTTTGCCTATATTTGGCTGTGTACAACACTCTCCAATGGATGATATCTCAGCTGGCCAAGAGTCCATCATTGCACTTTTTGCTTTTAGGCATCTGCATTCATTGACATGTCTCCATCCACAATTGCACTTTTTGCTTTTTGGTATGTGCATTCATTGATGTGTTTCTTAGGCAATATCCTGGTTCTTTCTACTGTTTTTATGGCCTGTTTCGTGACTCTCTAAATATGCTCATCACAAGTTTAAATGCTGGTTTTTCTTTTTGCTTTGGTTATGGTATGATGTTATGAATCTCATGTGTAGTCATTTTTCACAGTAATGTTTTTCTTAAGCGGCAAATCAATAGTTATGTGGAATGAATCGGTGCTTAGAGTATTATTTTGTTAAATGAACTATTACCCTATGTATGAATTTAAAGAAATAAGTTCGACTTCAAGCTTTTTGTTTTCTCCCTTGTTTTTCAGCAGCAGTTTTAACACTATGGTATGTCATCTTTTGAATAAACTTTAATTTTTCCTGATGAGCTTTGGAATGATGTTTAACCAAGCCTTTTGAAAAACACTATTTTTATCTGTGAATATGCAGCCAATTGGAATGTGCTTTTGAAATATGTTTTTTAAATAAGTGATATTTTTTTATGCTCATTGACATTCTAAATAAAGCTGTATTTTTATTTTAACCGTATTTTAGTTATTTAATCTTTTTACAATCATTGCAAATTCAAAACACATTTTATTTTTCATTTGTCTGCAAAACTATGAGATCAGTTACAACAAATGCTGTCATGCGCCATATAAAAGTTAACTATGCAGAGTGAAGGTTATATAGTTTGGCAAAAAAATCTTAGGCACAACTTGAAAACATTGTCTATTAAATAAAAATACAAAATTAAGCAAAAACATATTATTTATTCATTAGATTCTGTAAAATTATACAAATAGATCATATTAAAATGAATAGATGTGTACATTATTACGACTTTGATTTAAAAAAATCATAAAAGTCTATGACTATAGAATGTCTCAAAAGTTGGGGCACAGTGAAAAAAAAAACCATTATACTTTTATTTCATGTGATTTACCAATAGTGTTCTTTTGGTTTTGAATAACTTCAAACAAATAAATAAATTTTTGAAATATTGGTGTCTGAGAATACCATGCTTTTATAATGACCACATATAGTTTTTTTATACAGTCATATTGTTTTGTATTCTTCTATACTTCATGAATTAAGGTATCCCAAATGTTCTCAATTGTGTTTAAGTCTGGTGTTAAAGTTAGCTAATCTAAAACATTAACATTTTGGGAAGAAAGCCACTGTTTCATACTTGTGTTGTGGATTGAAGAATTGTCATGCTAAAATCTCCACTCAGGACCTCATAAAATGTCACCAAGTGGAAATATCAGTTAACCAGGAAAGATCGTGCTGTTTTTGAGAGCAGTTATTTTTGTCATAAAGGTGTGGTCAAACTGATTCTGATGATGACATATCTGCACATTTCCTTGAAGCCTCATTCAGTAGAGGGTTGTTTAGTACATCAGTTTTTTAGGATGTGCAATCTTTGAAAGAACAAGGAGTTTTTGAGGCCTATTTGTCTCTACGAGTTCCAGTTAGGAAACAAAACTGCAGAAGCCACTAGAAGAATATGTTCAGAGTTTGGAGGGACTGCTCAAATGTGGTTCAGACGATTTTTGTGTTGAAATGATAGCCTCAAAGACAAGCTCCGAGTAGGTCATCCATCCCAGATAAATTCTAGCTGGAGTAGGAAATCATGTAGAATCTTCTTGAAACCTGCCAGGAGTTTGCACGCAGGCTTGGAGTATTTGACAAAGCTATCTGATTGCATCTGCATAACATTGGAATGACATGGAAACTCAGCAATTGGGTTACTCGTGTTCTGTCCGAGGGCACAAGCTCTGACGCTTGAACATCTGCTTGTCATTGCTGTCACGCCACAACAAAGCCTTGTTCCGGGATTAAATATTGACATGTGATGAAAAATGGGTCATGTATGATAGCCAGAAGAGACAACATCATTTGTCGACTTCTGGTTTCGTCTCATTGGCTGCTAAACCAGACATTCATAAAAAAAAGATAATGCTGTATGTTGGTGGACTCGCTATGGTATAGTTCATTATGAATTCTTAGAAAGCAGGAAAATCATCACAGCCAACATCTACTCATTACACTTGCAAAGGGTTTCAGCTGCTGTGTTCCAAAAGCAGTCAGTAATGGTCAACAGGAGAGAAGTTCTCCTCCCCCACAAAAATGACCAAGAATGCAATAAAAACACTGGACTGGGAAGTTATACCTCATCCACCTTACTGCTCGGATGACGTCCCATGGGACTATCACCTGTTTTTGGCTATGGATAACTACCTGTGGGAACAGCAATTTCTAAACCAAGATGATGTCACAATGGCTAAAAAGATTTTTTCAAAAAAGGCATAAGCTTGCATCTCATTGGGAATATGCAATTGAAGCCAATGGGGACTACTTTGAAAAATAAAATAAGTGTTTAAGAGTTTTGTGGGTCTTTTTTATATCTGATGAAAACTGCACGGACTTTCTTGGTTACCTGATAATGTTGTTCTAGTGTCTCTTGATAGTTTTTTTTTTTTTTTAATTTTGTTTCCCATAGAGACATACCATGCTAGCTTGCCCATTAAAGTTAATTTCCCCCTTCCCCCCACACACAACTTATCCCATTGTTGCCTACTGAGGAAAGTGAGGGGCTGTTACCTGAGGTCATGCCAGTAACAATTTCAGCCATCAGGAATATGTCCAGTCTACAGCCAGTCTAACTTTATGTGGTACTTTTGGATGAACTTTCTGCTCAACCTTTGATAATGAGAAATATGCCTCCAATGTAGTCTGCCAATATGCTGTTCCATGAAGGGCTTGGACAGGGTCTGATATTGGCTGATGCATTAACAGTCTAAGTCATCCAGATGTCTGTTTAGGAATGGCTCCAACAGAGTCTGTCACTTGCAGATAATACGCTAGGCCCAATCTGATTCGGTGAACTCTCTGATTAAGGGATTTTACATCTTAGAGTATTAAAACACCAAGCATTAATCCAGCAAATCTTTCAGTTTCCGAATCAACTCTTAGGAAAGAGGTTGTGTTAGAAAATTCAATCCAGTCTACCAATTATTCTATATAGACTATAAAATGTCCAGTCGAGAGATTTCCTGTGTATTCGGCTCTGGAATGTTCAAACAGGGAGTGATGACCAACTTTAGCTTGTTCCCTCGACCCTCCTCTACTCCAAAAAGAATTTTTTCAAGTATCTTGATGCCCTTCACAAACAGCCCCTTATCCTCTAGCTGTGTAAGCATATTAAAATGTTCACAACATGAGCTGTAAAGCATAAGTAGACTCTGATTTTCAGAGTTATGATGTCTGGTAAGAAATTCTCTGGACTTAACAGTTGGCTTATATGTTGGATGAATTTATTCTCCTCTGAGTTGCCCTTCTTGACATGTCCTGTAGCAGTGATATAGCATAATTTGTCCCCAGCTTTGTGACATTTCTGTAGAAGGCCAACAATGTGAACCTTTACAGTATACATAACTTGTTTGTAAGTATCTAGGATTTTTATCCTATTAGCCGTCTCAATCTTGAATGCTTTTAAACTATGGTTAAACTCACTTAAGTCTTCTCTCAGAGTATCTGTATGTTGGGATCCTCCTATTTTAGCTTTGAGGTATCTCTTGGTGGCTATGTTCCTGAGATCTTTAGGATCTGCTACATTCCCTATCTTCTTGCCTTTAGCATCGGTGGTGGCTTTCTTTTATAGAAAGTACTCTCTACTTCTTGCAGAATGGAGGCTTTCATATAGGCATCCAAATCCTCCTTGGAATTCTGACAGTTCAACAGCCTTTTACCTTCCATATTGTAATCCCCATCATCATTCAGTTTAAAACCCATACCAGGAGGACTATGGGGACCAGTGGCTAATTCATCATAGAAGGTTCCAAAACTGTATAGTTATAATGCATCTATGTTCTGAAATAACAGTAATATATTTCCAAGTGGGTGAAAAAATTCCAGTCCAGGATTCGAACCAGGGATATCTTGGCTGAAACTGCCAATGCTCTACTGACTGAGCCATCCCGAATGAAACTAGAGAACTAAGTCACCAAACTAACTTTTCATGATCACAGCATCTGGTTTGATATCTGAATCAACTCAACAGAATAAATCAAAGGTTATTTTTGGAACTGCAGTGAATACTGCATGCGTAGTTATATTAGATTAATTTTTAGCACAATTATTCAATTGGTAAAAAAATCATAACTAATAAATTTCCAAGTGGTTGAAAAAAGTCTGAGGCTAAGTTTCTGACCAGGGATATCTTTGCTGAAGCTGCCAATGCTGTACTGACTGAACCATCCCGTACGAATCTGGAGGACTGATTCACCCAACTAACCTTTCATGATGTATCATTTTATATTATACTAGAGCACTATAGTTCATCATTATTAAAGTTATTTATTAAACATATATAAAATTAAAACAATATATATATACATAGTCACTACTAGATCCAAGTTGCAGCTTTCAAAGTACCATCGTGGGCTACATTTTATGAATTTCAACACAAGAATTTTCAGTAACTGAACTAGTACTAGGTGAAGCCTGATTATTATCATCATTATATTTGTCATAAGATGAACAGTCACTTGAAAAATTATCCTGTTTATCATCTTAATGAAAATCAAAATTTACCATTTTATTTTGAGGTTGATCTACTGTCGAAAGAGTTAAATATTTTGTATTTCTGTAATAAATATTACCTGATTTTTTTAAAATTTTGTAAGATCTTGGATTCTTAGCTTTGGACAGGACTATGGCGGGTTTCCAGTTTTTGTCTCTGATATCTTGTACAAATACTCTTATCTCCTGGTTTTAATGGTTTAAGTTCTTTAACATTTCTATCAAAATAATATTTCTGCTTATTTTGTCTTTGTTTAAGTCTGGGGACAATGTCTTTTTCAATTTTAGGATTTAGTAAAATTTTTACTAATGGGCAACTTAGTTCTTAATCTGCAGTTAAACAGTAGTTGAGCGGGTGATAAAACTAAGCCTGTGATAGGACTATTTCTATATTCAAGTAAAGCTACTATTTTTTTTTCCTCTGCGTTTTTGGGTAAAATTTCAGCAATGCCCACAGTTTTTTCTACCATCCTGTTATTTTGAGAATAAGGACTACTGAAAGATGGTTCTATGTCCCATTGTTTAGTAAAATTTTTACACAAATCTTTTAAATGAATTGTCATCACAAACAATTGTTTCTGGAATTCCTAATATGGAAATAACGTTCTCCAGAATTACAATGAAATCACTCACAGTTTTGCTATTAACCTTTTCCTCTTCAATCCACTTTGAAAAGTAATCAACTATAATGACATAAAATATCCCATAAAAAAACATCAAATCCACTCCTATTTTCTGAAATGGCCTATCAGGAATACTACGAGGAAGTAATGGTTCATTAGGTAGGGTTTTGCGAAATTTCATACATATCACATTTTTGTACAACATTTTCAATGTCTTGTGAGAGACCAGACCAAAACATAATTTCCCGGGCTGTACTTTTGCATTTTTCAATACCTAAATGAGATTCATGAATTAGGGACAACATTTCAGGTCTTAGTGTTTTAGGGACAATAATTTTCTCATTCAAAAATAACAAACCTTCAATAAGATGCAAATAATTTTGTAATTTATAATATTTCTTTAATTACTTTCAATTTTCTTTTTATCAGGCCATCCTTCCTTACAATAACTCATGATTTTTTTATGTTCCTCATCCTCCCTAAGTGCCTTTTTAAATTGTTCTATTCTGCGAATGCTCATTGGAAGATACTTTGCAATTGAATGTACTGTTTGAAACATTTCGGTGTCATCTTTAACAGCATCATTGATAAAAGCTTGAGATAAGGTATCTGCAATATATGTATCTTTACCTGGTATGTATTTAACCTCATAGGTATACTTTAGTAATTTAAGAAGCATTTTCTGGAGACGATTAGAAATTTTGCTAATTGGCTTTTCAACAATTGCTGTTAAAGGATTGTGATCACTTTGGACTATCACCTTAATGACCGTACACAAAATTGTGGTACTTTTCAAAGGCAAAAACTATAGCTAAAAGCTTTTTCTCAATTTGTGCATAGTTTTTTTTCAGTATCTGTAAGGCTTCTACAGGCAAAAGATATAGGGTGACCTTGTAATAGACACTCATCCCATCTTTAGAACTATCACACTGCATTATTTTTTGAGCTTTCAAAAATATTTAGTACAGGAGCTGAACTAATCAACTTTTAATGTTATCAAATGCCTGCTTTTGTTCATAAGACCAATAAAAATCAACATTACTTTTAAATAACATGCTCAAAGGAGCTGTAATTTGGGATACATTTGGAATAAATTTTGATAAATTGATCATGCTTAAAAATCTCCTTACATCTTTTTTATTTTGAGGTTGATCTAGTTCATTAATTGCCCCAACATGAGATTCATCAACCATAACACCCTTTTCTGAAATTATTAAGCCCATATATTTTACTTCCTGCATTTGAAACTGAATTTATCAGGATTAAACTTAACGTCATTGGCTTTAGCTCTTTCTAGGACTTCAATTAGTCTTCTATCAAGTTCGGCCTTAGTTTTCCGCTTACTATGAAACCATCAAAATAAATTTCTACTCCCTGAATGTCACTAAATAATTTTTGACTGCGTTTTTGAAACACTTCAGGAGTTGATGAAACTCCAAAAGATAGTACATTAAATTTAAAATGCCCAAATGGAGAGTTGAATGTGCATAAATAAGAACTCTTCATCCAAAGGAACCTGCCCAAACCCCTCTTTTAAATCTAGAACAGTAAAATACTCATTTTCTTTCAATTGACTAATGATTTCCTCACTTGATGGGATTATATGATGCTCTCTTTTAATAGCCCTGTTTAAATTTCTCAGATCTAAGCAAATATGTAACTTCCCATTAGGATTTTCTTTTACAATTAGACTATTTACCCAATCAGTAGGTTTGTTTACCATGATATAATACCTCTTGTTTCTAAATCAGCTAACGTATCTTTTAACTCATTAATTATAGCTAGGGGAACTCATCTAGGAGGGTCAATAACAGGCATGACATTTTCTTTTAACTCTACGATAAAGATCACATGGAAACTTGCGAAGACCTTTTAAACACTTCATCATACTTAGTCAAAGTTTCATCTTTACGAGAAATTTCAATATTATCAATTCTCTGCATTAGATTTAACAGTTTACAAGCATTTAATCCTAAAATAGGTCTAGAATCAACATCAGCAATAATAAAATTTAACTTAACATTTTTACACTATCTGTTGAACATAATAAACTTACCTCGCCTTCTGGCTTTTGTTTGTAGTTATAAGATACTAAGACAAATTTGGTTTCACTTAAATTAGAGTTATTAATTACACATAAAGGTAATATATTAGCTTCTGCTCCAGTATCTAATTTAAAGTTAGTCCATTTATTGCTAATTGAAATGTTTTTTCGCCATATAGTCTCAGTAGAGTTTTCCTTTCTTGTTGACACAGAGTCTATATATAAGCTCGACAGTTCTTGGGAACACTCTGTAACATTATGCTGAATCTCATCAACTTTTTGGTGTTTGTTGTTATTGGCAAACTTTTTCTTTGTTTTACTGCACATTGCTGCAAAATGATGTTCTCCTTTACTCAGATTGCATAACTTATTAAAAGCTGGACATTCACGTTTTTGTTATGAGATCTTCTACAATTCGAACAATCAAAAGCACCACTCTTCACAGACTGAAAACCTTACGCACCATTCTGGAAACTATTTCTTACTCTTACTGCATCTACATCAGATTTTTGATCTACAATAAATTTAACACTAGAACGTCCAGTAATTTTACTCAACCTTAATTGAAAATATTTCACACCAGAATTTTTATTTAAAACTATTTAAGTTAATTATTTAACATAGTTTTCTGTGGTTTGTATTTAACATATTTTATGAGGAAATTTCTGGTTCGTGTCGACATTTAATCATTTGGTCGGTGTCAAATTGACACCAGTTGGACGTTCTAGTGTTAATTTGTTCATTGCTGGCTTCTGATGCTCGAACAAATTCTGTGGCTCGTTGAAGGGAAAGTTGAGGCTCTCTGAGAAGTCTTTCTTGGAAGGATATTTCTTGTATTCCCAGGTCAATTCTGTCTGAGATGAGAGAATCCTCTTGATCTCCAAACTCACAAGAGGAAGACAACACCTCTAGTTGTGTCAAATAGACGTCCAAAGTTTGACCCTCTGAGTACAACTGAAAAAATTGTAGTGTTCAAAAATCATGTTTTTTCTTGGTACACAATGAACCTAAAATTTTTTTACTACTGGATCCAATTTCTTTTTAATACCTTCCCCGTAACATTTAAAGATGTTAAAAATAGAGACACCTTCTTCAGCAAAAAGATTTAGCAGAATTGCATTTTCGTCACATCGTCTTTACCGGATTTCTCGGAAGCAATCAAAAAGTTTGTGAATTTCTGGAACCATTTATTCAAATTATCTGCCACATTACCACCATGTCTTGATTACCAAATAGGCACGAGAAGCACGTGTTTCCCTTAGAAAATTTTGAAGGGGCCCTAAATTGAGAAAACAGGTGGCCCAAAATTTTATATTGAATTTATTGAGATGTAATTGTATTGTTAGATCATGTTTATTTTAGATATTGAATTTGACTTGTACACACAACATAAAATATTAATAATTTGAACTACTGCCAAAATTGAGAGAAGTATTTCAAAATATTGATATTTTATGTTGTGCATACATGTTGAATTCAACCTTTTTATCCAACTTGCATTTTTAGTATTAAATCATATTTGCATATTTTTTCTTTATTGTATCCAATTTTTGTATTTAATGGAACATAAGAGTTATTTAATTAAATATATGTGAAGTCAACTAAGTCGCTCTTTGGAATAATATTTGTAACATTGGCGAGTTTCCATATATGTCGAATTTTGAAAGCTCTTCTCGTTTGTAAGGGGACCCCAAACTGAGACACTACTTCGCATAAATTCAGAGGTTAATCAGGCCCTGAACCACTAGAAAAATTCATTTCTCTTGGAGGCTTAAAAATCTCTATGATTTTTGCTGATATGGGAACACTAAAAGTTCCATCTTGTAAGAGAACATGATAGCTCTATTTCACTCAGTTACTGACAATCATTATACATCGATGCGATTATTGATCAGCTGACACCATGTATAATTTTGCATTATACTAGAACACTATACTTCATTATTATTAAAGTTATTTATTAAACATATAGGAAGTTAAAGCAATATGTATACATTAGGGTGGGCCGAAACAAGCTAAAAAAAAAATTTTTTTTAAATTGATTTTGGCATAGTACGCAAAAGTTGTGTAATAGGACAGTTAGAACTCGCAATTTTTTCTTCAATATTACTCAATATTTAGCTGCGGCCCTCCGGCATTGAAAAACAGACAAAAAAGAGAAAAATCGTTTTTTGTGAAAAAATATATTTTTTAAAATATTCCAAAATTTTTACTGGCATATTATGAAAATGTTACACAATGGGTCAGTTATAATCCACAAAAAGTTTTATTAATTTCTCTCAATATTTACACGTGCCCCTTTGACATGAAATATTGGAAAAAAATATAAATATATCGGATTTTTTAAAAAACTGTTCTAAAGAAATTACTTTTCGAAATTAGTATTGACATTAATTGATTAATTAAATAGTACTATAAATAATAATAATTCTATAATTATTATGTAATTTAACTTTTTATTCATTCTTTTTACGAAATTAATACTAGCATATATTTTTTATTACATGCAGACAATACAGATTAGAACAAAAATCTAAAAATTTTAAATGTATTTAATAATACCTGATGAAAATTGTATGTTAGGTGTTAGAATAATATTGTCCCTTGTCGAATGTTGGAAGTTCTTTCCTTGCTTGAAGCTTGGCACGAATATATACATCTCTTGCAGTGTCACTACAAACTTTCATTGCAGCTTCAGATATCAGTTTAACATATCGTTCAACAGATTGCGTGTGACATGAAAATTCCTCAAAAGTTAGTACTGGACACTGTTTTTCTTAACACATATCTTTCATGTCTTTGTCCTTTATATGAATTGTAAGAGGGGGCTCTGTTACAACAGTGTTTGACCAATCAATTAAATCAATATAATTGGCTGCTTCCAAAATGTGATTTGGAAGCTTGAAAAAAAGCAATCCATCCAAGTTTTTCGTCTTCTTATACTGGGCGCTGAGAATGCGCCTAACTGCTACTTTCCGGATGTGTTTTCTAGGATTATGTAGCATTGCTAATAATAGGTGTTCAGGATGCACACAATATGAATTGTTTGAGAATACTTAGTAAATAATTTTCTTAACATTATCTAGAAGCTGCCTTGCAAGGGAAATAATTTTCCAGAAATGTTGGGCACCATACAAGCAATTCGATTTCATGTTTATATCAAACCACATTGGAGCATACACCAGCATTACATACTTCACGAGTATTATAAGATTTTGTGATGGTCTTGGAGTGCTAATGTATAACCGTAACAAACGGTTTGCAGTGGTCAACCATTGTGCATGACTCGGTTTACTTGGGTTAGTGTCAGTCACGTTAGAAGGGCAAGTGCCATTTTTTATGGCAAGACAGATGCAATACAAATATTCTTTCTCAGTGCTTAGCTTTTGGTTACCTTTCAGATCCATAGTCTGAAGAGTACCGTGAATTTGATCGAATTTGACCGCTGGATTTTTTCTTTTTGCAGTCTTTTAGAAGCAATCCAATAGGTCCAGATTATGAATATGAAACATTTGTGCAATCATCCATTTCCAGAAAAAGGTACCTTAGTGGCAACTCATTAATATGTAACATACATATATTTCATTGTAATGGTCTTCCAATGTATGTCTCAAGCAAATGTATTACTCCGCCTTTCCATATGACCGATAGGTTCTGCAAACTCATATTATATGTTTTTGTAAATGTGATAATACCTTGGGTTTTTTCTTTTGCATTTTCACCAGCAATTAGCAATATATGACCTATATACTTTCTGCCAGGTTCCTCTATTAACGTAAGTCTACGTGTGCTTCTGATGTTAATTTTTCATGACCAGATATTTGTTCAAAGGTATCATCTTTGCACCCATCAAAATACAAACTCTTAAGAGGTGTCACTTCAAATGCCCTTAAACCATTCCCCTTAATTGTTTCCTTTTTTTTTCTCTAGTTCTCTTTGCATTTTGTTTTTATCAACTATATAAGTTTGTTTCTCAGATGAAACTAAATCAAAAAATGCTAGTACTGCTGTAATAATTTTGGCCACTGCTCTACTTCAGGTACGATATTATTAAATGCACTTCAGATTTACCGATTTTGTTCTGATCTGAATTCTGCCTGTGTGCAATTCAATAAAAATATGCTTAATTAAAATTAATATGAAAAATATTAATGTCAATACCAATTTTGAAAAATAATTTTCATAGCACAGTTTTTTAGACAAATCCAATACATTTTTCATTTTTCTCCAATTTTTTATCTCGGAGGAGTGCGGTTAAATATTGATAGAAATTAATAAAAATTTTTGTGGATTATAACTGACCCATTACGTAACATTTTCACTGTATGCTAATAAAAATTGTGGAAAATTTTTCAAAATATATTTTTTCACAAAAAAAAAAAATGATTTTTCTCCAAGTTACAGCTTATAAAGCAACATCGCAGGCTACATTTTATGAATTTCAACACACTCTGTTGTTGTCACTTCTCCCTTACATACAACAAAATAATACAAAACAATTACGAATAAAGTTAAATACATATGTCACACATGATCACTGCATCTGGTTTGATAAATCGAAAGTTATTTTTGGAACTGCAATAAATGCTGCATGCATAATTACGCATGCAGCATTTACTGCAGTTCCAAAAATAAACTTCAATTTATTCTGTTGAGCTGATTCAGATATCAGACCAGATGTTGTGATCTTGAAAGGTTAGTTGGGTAAATTAGTCCTCCAGATTCGTCCGGGATGGCTCAGTCGGTAAAGCATTGGCGGCTTCAGCCAAGATATCCCTGGTTCAAATCCTGGCCTGGACTTTTTTTCACACATTTGGAAATTAATTACTGTTATGATTTATTTAGCACTTGAATAATTATGTCAAAAATTAATCTAATATGTTCTGAAGGTTTTTAAGATCTTGAGCTGCTTCTTAGCCATTCTAAGTTGACAGCGCCTTTTCTCCGCAAGAATGAAGTTTGAACCATCTCAACCTCCAGTGGAACTCTGTCATCAGGTTGCTCAGTTCGATGTATAGATCATGATGACGTAGGTTGAAGCACATGACAGGGTAGAGGCTCCTGAATCGTATGTAACAGAATCCTGTTTCGGCATTGTTGTCGTTCAGTCCAACTTCCGACAGAGCCGCATAGTCTCGAATAGCCCTTATTTGGAACATTCATTGTATAGCTGACTTTAGGCACTCATGCATTGTTGACCATGTCTAAGGGATCAAAGATCCTGTGGTTGTGACTGAAGCTTTCATTTTGCTCGTCATATTGAGGTATCGCATAAAGACTCAGGATCTCATCAGATATCGCGGGGATGATGCATGTTTCACTGCTGTTATCCAGAATGTTGGATTTCACGACTCTCTATCTCAGTTGCCACCAAGTCAGATCAAGTGGGTTGCTCAACTGCAGCAAATTGTTGTACTCGTATGAATGGAGGGTTTGAACTTCACGCAAGATAGACAAAGCAACATTTTCTCGACCAAGACTTATTTTGGGGATTTGGTTAAGAGTATGTTCTTATTGCTGTTTCTCTGAAACTCAAACTCTACCTTGAGGTCCGCTATAACTTCCCTGTAGGTGTGGAAGAATGCAAAGATGTATTTCAGACAGCGGTGTAGTCGTAGAAAAAACAGAGGGTATATGCTCTAGACAGAGGATATACACTCAAGGCAGAGGGTATACCCTACAGTGTATATACTATAGCTTTTTTGAGAAACAGAAGGTATACAGTGTTCCATAAAAAATCCAGAAGGTATGCGATGTATACTACCGCATACCCTCCACTATATACCTGTTTTCAGAGGAGTCTATATGTTAAAAGTCTGGCTGTCTTGAAGAATTGCCATTGTTGTTGAATCCCTATTTGTACTGATAGTTCTTTCTCAGATGCCTGTGGTAAGTCGTTAGGTTAATGGTCAGTGGTGAAACCTCTGGTCATCGATAGATTCGGCGATGACTAGAGAAAAATAAAGACAACGTAAAACATTTTAATTTTATGCGAGCATTTTTTTTAATGCTTTTTTCGTTTCCTTTTTTTCCCCTCAATTTTTGTCTCTAAGACGATGTAATAATAGTAGCATACCCATTTTTCTTATAATTCAATATTTAGTGCCGCCATCTGTCGCTTTTCAAATGAGGCGGCTAAACTGGATTAGATCGTAACTTGTTACCACCTCCTTGCTACCTACTAGTATCTTTTTTCTGCGCTTTCTACAAGGATTTGCCCAGATTTCTGAATCTGGTCTTGCTTGTGCACGCAATATTCTCAGCCCTCACGACCAATCAGGCTACGGAAGTATTTCCTAGTTTCCGAGAAATAGCACTGCTTGTCATCGCTAATTTTATCGAATCCATTCTTGGGCCTTTCATAGGAAAATAAGAGCATGCATTTCATTTTTACGCTTATTCCCTTTTTGAATTATTCTAGAGGAAATATATTTTATTGAGTACCACAAAGTACGGTATTTTATTCTTTAATAATGCTATTAAATTAAAACGATGAATAATTTAAGGATTTTTGTTCTTGCATAGGTTACAGAGTATAAATAGATTGATTGAACAATTTAATGACTTTTGCTTCATAATTAAATTGTGTTCCCAAAATTATCACATTTAATGTGTACATTAATGCGATAATTTTACGAATTAACCATATACTATTCCTGTTTTTTACCCCTTTCGGGTTCGAATATTTTTAATTTTTGGAAAAATTACTTTTACGTTATAAAAAACATGTATAAAAATCACTTATAAACAGATTAAGTAAAATAATGCTAAAAAGTGATAAAATATCTTTATTAAGATTGATGATCATTTCGTCGCACCAACGGCGACATTTTCAAAGTCATTTATGATAAAAAATATTTTCACAAAATATTTGAAACGCGAAAATATTTTCTTATCAAATTCTTCAAACATATTCATTCCAGCATCGAAGAAATGTTATGAAAACATGTATAAAAATCACTTATAAACAGATTAAGTAAAATAATGCTAAAAAGTGATAAAATATCTTTATTAAGATTGATGATCGTTTCGTCGCACCAACGGAGACATTTTCAAAATCATTTATGATAGAAAATATTTTCACAAAGTATTTGAAACGCGAAAATATTTTCTTATCAAACTCTTCAAACATATTCATTCCAGCATCGAAGAAATGTTATAAAAACATGTATAAAAATCACTTATAAACAGATTAAGTAAAATAATGCTAAAAAGTGATAAAATATCTTTATTAAGATTGATGATCATTTCGATTGATGATCTTTCATGATTTTCAGATTCTGGTGGGGTATAAAGGAGATTCTACCGGAGTATAATACTTTTACGTTAATAATACTAAAAATAGCTATCACAAACGATAACGGTTTACTGAAATTTAATGATTAGTTATTTTGCGTACTATTCATATGACAATAGAAAAGAATAGAATTTTCAAAAACGTTTGGAAAATGTCGGTTTTGAAAAGAATTCATACTTATAAAAGATCCACCAAACTGAATATCGTATGAATAATCTTTTTTTTTTTAATTAATTGAAAAAGAAATGTTGTTGGAGCTACTGAAAAAGAAGGAAAAATTTACTTGTTATTGAGAAATTTGCCACAAAACGCAGAGGCTGGATTTGACTTAAAATTGAAGTGTAAGTATAAAAAAGAAAGTTTCAGATTGTAATATTTATGTTCATTTAAAGGAAATAAAATAATTGTTAAGGTCATGTTTTTTTTAATTAATTACAAAAAATACTTTTCAATAAACAGAAAATGTCGAATGATTTCGATGGTTACGGTGCTGGAAGGTTGTGAACTAGCGATGACAATCGGGAAAGCTCACGCTTCGCTACTGTTAGTGGTCTCAGTCAGTATGGTCAAATCGTACTTAAAGGGTTTTCTGTCTGTGGAATGGGATGTGTCCTCATAATAAAACATTTTGATGGCCTTCCAGGTAGCATAATATTTAGTGAAGTTTATCAGACCCGTGACTTCTAGTAACAGATAAGTGCGATCGACATCCGCGTTGATTTTGGTGGAGCCGATGCTCAGGACACTGGTCCTCAACAATTCTCCACCATTCACCAGGATAACGTCTTCAGCTATCAGATCACAATTTGCTTTCATGATTTTCAGATTCTGGTGGGGTATAAAGGAGATTCTACCGGAGTATAAAATTCTTGCTTTGGTATCGTTAAAATGAAAGTCATAGGTGGCATCCTTGCTGCAGTTGGTGTAGTTTAGACTTTCTCTGGTTTCCCAGTACGAGTACACCTGGCTTTCCAGGTCGCTGACTACCTCTGCTGGTGCTTTCATTAAATCCAAAAATATTGTTCATGTTTTATTTATAGACTTACAGAAACCTACCCCAGATAGCATGAACTTTAGCAGCAAGTTTGATTTTTTCTGATGATATCTTGGCGTGACAAATTTGAATTGAGAAATTTGCAGCATATCTCCCACAAGGTATACCATCACCCACTTTCATGAGTAGTTTGTTGTGAAACTGGTGGCAAGACTGCCTTTAATCCACGAAAGAGACGAAAGCAAAAAATCCCTCTGTTGAGAGAATAGACAATCAGCAGATATGCAGAAATTTTATTCGGTTGGCATCACTTTTTTTAAACGCTATGCTTATCAAATAACAAAAAAGGGTTGAATTGAAATGTACAAATATTTTACCATAACTTGTTTATGGTGGTAAAAACAATGCATGCACCTTAACGGTGCTTATGCATCAATAGACCTGATCAGGTCTATGGGCCTCTTCGAAGGGGTTAAACTTATAGTGTAACAGTTGTAAACAGTTAATGTGGTATGGAAAGATTACTACAGTAGCACTCAAAAGTATTTTGACAACCATATATTCTCTCTTATTTTATTTAATATAAAAATGTAAAAGAAAATATATTCTCTATAATTGAGAACACTATGACTGCAGTTATTCAAATGTATCAAGTTTCAACTTGTTTGTTTACATTCAGTTCCACCGAAGAAATATGACTCCTCCATAGCTCAAAAGTATTTTGACAATTATTTTGCATTTAATTGTTGAAGGTGTCAGTGGTGCTATAGCTTCGATTAGTGTTTATATCGACTTATTGTGATTATTTTTAAATGCCGAAATGTAAAAAATATTGAAATGATTCTAGAAAAGCCGCTGTAAATGCACTTAAGAAAGGTAGACTGCAAGCAGAATTAGCTCGTTCTTTTAACGGGTCTAAGCAACTTGTTATTACATGGAATAAAGTTTTTAATAAACAGAAATACATCGAAAATAAGCCTCAAAGTGACCATCCGAAAAAACAACTTGCAATGTTGACTGTATTATAAAACTGATATCTACAAGTGATTGTCGTAAGTCCGCTGTAATAAAAAATGAATTGAAAGAAAATTATGGCACAGAAATACACGTTTCATCAGTCAAACGATGCCTAAACCTCTATGGTTTACATGGCAGAAGACCAGCAAAAACACGTTTGTTATCTACTAAGAATAGGAAGGCTAGAGTTGCATTTGTAAAATGGCATAACCCTTTCAGAATCAACGCAATTCCATTGCTAAAGTGTTGAAATTAATGATTGACACCGGAATTTTGGTTTAAAAAAATTCAGTTTATTATGTGTGTGAAATACAGCTTTTTCATATTTACAAATAAATTTGTTTTCAAATTCTGGTGTCAGTCATTAAATTCAACACTTCAGCAATGGAATTGTTTTGCCGCTGAAAGGGTTTTGCCATTTTACAAATGCAACTCTAGCCTTCCTATTCTTAGCAGATAACACACGTGTTTTTGCTGGTCTTCTGCCATGTAAACCATAGAGGTTTAGGCGTCGTTTGACTGATGAAACGTGTATTTCTATGCCATAATTTTCTTTCAATTCATTTTTTATTATTACAGCGGACTTATGACAATCACTTGTAGATATCACTTTTTTAATACAGTCAACATTGCAAGTTGTTTTTTTCGGATGGCCACTTTGAGGCTTATTTTTGATGTATTTCTGTTTATTAAAAACTTTATTCCATGTAATAACAAGTTGTCTAGACCCGTTAAAAGAACGAGCTAATTCTGCTTGCAGTCTACCTTTCTTAAGTGCATTTACAGCGGCTTTTCTAGAATCACTTCAATATTTTTTACATTTCGGCATTTCAAAATAATCACAATAAGTCGATATAAACACTAATCGAAGCTATAACAACACTGACACCTTCAACACTTAAATGCAAACTAATTGTCAAAATACTTTTGAGCTAAGGAGGAGTCATATTTCTTCGGTGGCGCCGAATGTAGTATGTCAAGTTGAAACGTGATACATTTGAATAATGGCAGTCATAGTGTTCTCAATTATAGGGAATATATTTTCTTTTATATTTTTATATTAAATAAAATAAGAGATAATATAAGGTTGTCAAAATACTTTTGAGTGCTACTGTACTTTGCATTAGGTTTTCAGTATTTTTTATTACTTGTTTGTCATTAATTTGCAATAAATTTGATACAGCATGAATTTAACTGGCACGACAAGTTAGCTGCAAGTTCAAAGTGTGGTGACTTCAGCGTTTGCATTATCTGCAGTCTTGTTATGTTGAGCTTGCTGCAACTTTGTAGGTTTTCAAAGTAAGACTTCTGCAAATTTTCTGCAAACTAAAAATGCTATGTGGGACTTCGTGCTGCTGTTTTCTCTTAAGCATCACTAAGATCTCCGACTTCTCTTCTATCCATCTTCCTTCTTCGGAGGCTTTTTTGATAGAGTCTGTGATGGGTCATCATTTCTTTAATACGCTATAAATCTGTACTGTCCTCCACTAGAAGTTTGTAAAGCACCCTGTGACCATTCAAGTCGGTGACCTCCCTGTCTTTATTCACCACTCGCATCTGAATTCAACTGACATGGTCGCGTTTCATGGGGAAGAACACAGATTTCTTGAACTCTTTCGAAACGAGACTACTGGGAATGGGGAGGGGGGTAGGGGTTGGAAGGTGTGAAGGAGTATAGGACCTCAGAGAGGGGATTGTTGAGAGATGCTCCGTCCATGATAGTTGTGGAAGAATCACACTTTTTATTAAGTTTTTTTCCATCATTTTTCAACTTCATTTCTTGTATTAAGTGTTTTATTTAAAAAGGTACCTTTTACTATATTTCAATGATAAAAACTACTAACTTACTAACAAAACTAACCCTAACACTTAACATCTACAGCATGCTGGCATCCATATTGTTTACATTTTGTTTTTATGGTTTCAGTTAAATTCATAGTTAATTGATTGAATGGTTGGTTGGTTACCAACAAGGTATCAGTTAAACTTTGTTGACATGTTTTTCAGGTTGCACAGTGTTACTCAACTTTCTGTTGTTTATGCAAAAGAGTTCCAGCATGTGCTGGCTAGTTGTGATTGGTTGCAAACCATTATAAAATGAGAGAATTTCTCATTCATGTCATCTAGTTCTTGCTTTGGTGTTACAAGTGTATAAATTGAAGATGTTTCCTGATATGCCTAAATAAAAAGATGTTAGTTTTTATTTAATGAAGTCTTCATTTCTAGTATGTATCATTGTGAGTCATCTATCTCATTTCTGCTACAAGTCTCTTCAAATTTGTAAGTAGACATTTTATTTTCTACTAAGAAGATGGGAGTTAATAGGTATTGTGTTAAGAAATTAAAGACAGTTAGAATTCATTAATTCATAAAGTAATTGCACTCTGCTATATAGTACTTAATAAGCACAAAGGGTTATGGAACCCAGTATTGCACCATTTTAAAGGCAGAATTTGATGAGTTTTAACTTGGAAATATTTCAGTGTTTGTAAACAAACATGGCTGCTAGCCCTAACCCTCAATTACTATTGACAAGACATAATTACCATTCTTGGGTAACAAATGTAAAGAGGATACTAGAGTCAGAGGGTTTAATAATTTGGATAGATAAGAGTAAATGGCCAAAAGTAGATGACTTAGGTGAAATTGATAAATTTAAATTGAATCAAAGTAAAAGCAAGGCCGCTGGTCTATTGAAAACATATTGTAGCAGAGAAGTTGAGCTTCAAATAAATCATTTAAGTGATCCTTCAGTTATATGGGATACACTTAAAACAAATTTAGAAATTGAGTGTAGGTCCTTAAAAGTATATAGGCTAGCAGAGTTTAGAAATTTAAGAATTCTTCCTGATGAAGAGTTACCTACATTTATAGCTAGGTTTGAGGATTGTTATAGAAAGTTAAGTGATTCTGGGGAGTCAATTACTGAAGATCATAGGTGTTATCAATTGTTACAGTGCCTGCCAGAGGAATATGATTACCTTGCAAGGGAATTTGAAAATTGTGTCGAGTCTAAATTTAAGTTTGACAATTTAAAGGCAGAAATTTTAAAGGAATATAATCGGCGAAATTTCCGTGATCTTCAAAAACAAGAATCTTTATTAACTGTTGAAAGTAAAGATAAATTAAATCCTAGAAAACCAATTACAATTAAGCCAGGCATAGAGAAAAAGTTAACTTGTTTTTTATGTGGTAAAAGTGATCATTTTGCTAAATTTTGTAAAAACAAAACTTTAGTTTCTAGAACTAAACCTGGAGTCGGTTCTTTCGTCTCTGAATTTATGGTAGAGAAGTGTTATGCAAATGAACTTTTTCCTGCAAATAGAGAATGGACTTTAGATAGTGCATCATCGGCACATGTATGCCAAAATAAAGAATTTTTTACAGAATTAAGGAAGCCTCCAGCAGGTGCAGTAGTACGTATGGGAACCACTCCCCACACAGTACAGGGTATTGGTGAAGTTGAATTTAATATTAAAGACCGAAATAAAATAATGACTGTAAATTTACATGATGTTTTATACGTTCCTTCTATTCATAGAAATTTAATTAGTATGTCTAAAATGGATAAGGCGAAAATGCATGCCCGACTAAATAAAGGTTTTCAAATTTTTTCACCTAGATGGAAATACTTATGGAGTGCTAAATTAAAGGGTAATTTTTACACTATAAAAGGCTGGCCTACTAAAGAAAACTTTCAATTTAAAGGGAAAAATGAAACACTTAAGACACAACATAAAGTAAACTTAAGTAAAGAGAACAATTATAATAGTTCATATGCTTTAGACAGGAATAACATCATGCTCTGGCATGAGCGACTGGCACATGTAAACTTAAGCACTTTGAAAGATATGTTTAATAAAAATCTGGTACAAAATCCTGGAAAACTAAAAGGTGATGAAACACGGTGTGAATCATGTGTAATAGGTAAAAGTACACGAGCTGCCCACCCAAAATTACCACAAATTAGATCTAGAGAGCTATTAGAACTTATACACAGCGATGTGTGGGGTCCGGCTCCAGTTACAACAAAACAAGGCTATAGATATGTTTTAACATTTATTGATGATTATAGCCGCAGGGCTTTCTGTTACCCACTACGAAATAAGGATGAAGTCTATAGTAAATTTAAAGATTTTATAGCTATGGTAGAAAGGCAAACTAGAAAGAAAGTTAAAACTGTCAGAACAGATAATGGGTTAGAATACTGCAACCGACCATTAGAAAAATTTTTAGAAAATCTTGGAATCAAACACGAACACACCACGATTTACTCGCCGCAAATGAACGGCTGTGCAGAGCGATACAATCGAGTGCTGTTTGATGGAATGAGAACATTAATACATTCAGCTAATTTAACAGATGATTTTTGGCTAGAAGCCATGATGGCAGTTAATTACATAAGAAATAGAACATTTCACACTACCATAAATGACATTCCCTTCAGGCGGTAGTATAATAAAAAGCCATCAATAAATCATCTTAGGAGATATGGCTGTACAGCCTATGTTCATCAACCCCCACAGAAAAGAAATAAATTTCAGCCTCGTGCCAAGAAAGGCATTTTTGTAGGATATGGGTATGGGACGAGTGGTTATAGAATATGGATCCCTGATGAAAATACCATTGTAGAAAGTAAACATGTGACTTTCGACGAAGCAATGTTAGGAAAAGCAAAAGAGGGTCATAATATTTCCTCGGAGTTTGACGATGATGATGATTTGGGGGGCAACATAAGAAGCAGTGTTTCAAGTCCCAAATTACAAGTTGATCCAAAATCAGTGCCTTTATCCCAACCAACCAAAGATGAGTTAGAAAAAGCGATTGAATTAAAAGAAGAACCCCGATCACTCACCCCAAGTCCTGAACCAGAATCAAATACAGTTAAATTTCATAGGATAAGAACAATAAGAAGTAAAGGAGCCTCAAAAGGAAAATTTGACATTTATATTTTTACACCTGATGGGAAGACTCTAAGAAGCCAAAGAGAAATGCAAGAGTATTGTCAGAAAAATAAAATAATTTATGACAAAGATCTAATAAGCTTTTCATATAAAGATGAATATGAGGGTCCTATTATCTTAAAAATGGAAAGTAACACTAATGAATCAGATAGTGAGGAAACCTGCTGTGCAGAAATCATAATACCAAGATCTCCGAATCAAGCAAAAACGCTCCCTGAAGCTAAGTTTTGGAAAGAGGCAATGGATGCAGAAATTAAAACTATGATCGACCGAAATGTATGGACATTAGTTCCACAACCAGAAAACTGTAAAATTTTAGGTACTAAGTGGGTATATACTCTTAAAAGAAAAGCCAGCAATAGGTTTGGAAACTTTAAAGCAAGATTAGTAGCCTTGGGGAATAACCAGAGAGAAGGACTGGATTATGAAGAAACATTCAGTCCAGTGGTTAACTTCCTATTAATCAGACTTTTTATAGCTTTATTCATATGTATTTTGGGGTGGAAGCATTGTCTTCTAGATGTACGATGTGCATATTTATATGGAGCCATAGATAAAGATATATACATAAGACAACCTGCAGATTACATAACACTTGGAAAGGAAAACCATGTCTTAAAATTACATAAAGCATTATATGGCCTTCATCAGTCGGGAAGGTGTTGGTATGAAGAATTGCACAATAAACTCACAAGTAATGGTTTTAATGAAATACCAGGACTTACTTGTGCTTATTCTTATAAAAGAAAAGCAGTGGTACTAGTATATGTGGACGACCTGCCGATATTTGCTGAAAATGAAATAATTTTAAAAGAAGTAGTTTCTCTTATAAAAAGTTTATATGAAGTCGAGAATATGGGGCCCATTTCTAAACTTTTGGGTATTGAATTTGATATGACAGGAGACTCCATGAAAATTCATTGTAAAGAGTACATTGAGAAATGTCTTGAAAAATTTAATTTTAAAAACTTTACTAAAATCTCTCTTCCTCTCCAACCTGGAGTTGTTCCTTCTAGGAAAGATATGCCGACTGATGACAACCAGATGGAAGATGTTCCATACAGAAATTTACTGGGATGCCTGCTCTACATTTCCGGACGTTGCAGACCCGATATCAGCTATGGAGTAGCAGCTCTTTCACAATTTGTTGAAAATCCTGGACCTATGCATTGGAAATGCCTTCAACAAATCCTGTGCTACCTTGGAACTACGAAGGAATTAGGAATCCAAATGCACCCTCAAGACCCTCCCACTCAGCTCTCTGCCTATGTTGATGCTAGCTGGGCTAGTGACCCGAGTGACCACCGATCCTGGACTGGCTACTCTATTTTCTTAAATAGCCTCCCGATAACATGGCGTGTGGTGAAACAGACCTGTGTAGCTATGTCTCCGATGGAATCGGAATTTATTGCAGCCTCAGAAGCTGCTAAAGAACTGAAGTACTTGAATTCAACCTTAGAGCAACTGTATTCTACTTTTAACCTTGATTCAAATATTATTGGTAACCAAAAACCAATACTGAAGTGTGACAATGCTGCAGCTATACAGTTCATTAAGAACCGAGCTGAGAATATAAAGAATAGATACATAGATTTAAAATACATGTTCGTAAGAGACTTATATCTACAGAATGTGTTTGACATTATTCACGTTAAGTCTAAAGACAATTTAGCTGATCTCCTTACAAAGTCTCTGTGCAAGGACTTATTTATGAAACTTAGATCAGCTTACTTATGCTGAAAAAAAAAAAAAAAACTTTTTTGAACTTGAAATCATGAACTGATGAACTTTTTTGAAAGTAAATATTTTCAATTGTGTATTGTACATATGTATTTTGCATAATACATTTACATTTATTCTTGAAAGTGTTTAGTAAATGAAAAATGCTGGAAAAGGGGGGCATTTTGTGGAAGAATCACACTTTTTATTAAGTTTTTTTCCATCATTTTTCAACTTCATTTCTTGTATTAAGTGTTTTATTTAAAAAGGTACCTTTTACTATATTTCAATGATAAAAACTACTAACTTACTAACAAAACTAACCCTAACACTTAACATCTACAGCATGCTGGCATCCATATTGTTTACATTTTGTTTTTATGGTTTCAGTTAAATTCATAGTTAATTGATTGAATGGTTGGTTGGTTACCAACAAGGTATCAGTTAAACTTTGTTGACATGTTTTTCAGGTTGCACAGTGTTACTCAACTTTCTGTTGTTTATGCAAAAGAGTTCCAGCATGTGCTGGCTAGTTGTGATTGGTTGCAAACCATTATAAAATGAGAGAATTTCTCATTCATGTCATCTAGTTCTTGCTTTGGTGTTACAAGTGTATAAATTGAAGATGTTTCCTGATATGCCTAAATAAAAAGATGTTAGTTTTTATTTAATGAAGTCTTCATTTCTAGTATGTATCATTGTGAGTCATCTATCTCATTTCTGCTACAAGTCTCTTCAAATTTGTAAGTAGACATTTTATTTTCTACTAAGAAGATGGGAGTTAATAGGTATTGTGTTAAGAAATTAAAGACAGTTAGAATTCATTAATTCATAAAGTAATTGCACTCTGCTATATAGTACTTAATGAGAACAATAGTGAATGTAGATGTTATCCATACCAAGAGATATGTTGGCGATGTGTTTGGCTTCTTGCGTCACATCCTCGTACACCCGGGTCTCGAATCCTAAAATTTCGTGCAGTTACTTTTCGTTATATCGAATTTATAGTTTTTTGCCAGCTTCAGGACAAATCTCTGCCTGGCGATGACCACACCAAACTTGATGGAAAGATGCATTTCACCAGGTAATCGTTTAGTTAACCTCCCCACCCTATGGGCAAACTTATTTACCTAGAGGGCTAAACCCAGGGGTCTGCTAACCAAGCTGTTAAACTTTAAATATTCCAGCCAGGCATTTATCTCTTTCCATCCGAACCACGCTCTCTATCCTGTGACCTTGTCTTGCTTATCGAACCTTACGAGTTCTGATTCGTAAAAAGTTCCGATAATGACTTCACCCCCAAGTCTTGAATCTTGTAGGTGACTGGGTCCATTTCTAGTACTTTCGTCATGATGAAAATCTCCTCGGTGAAGGCGGCTGATATCCTTTCCAGAAGGACTGCTTGCAGATAGAGGTGCGCATTCTGTCGCACAGTTTGCACTTGGGTTTGTGTGGAACCTTCGTTCGGTATAGGTACACTTAGCTCTCGTTGTATTCCTGTCTGGCCTCTCTGAAGATCATCTTGGTCGATCGATGGTAGGAGTCGTTTTAATTGTGCCTGAGCTGATCCATCATATCGATCCGCTTTTGAGTGTCGTTTGCCATAAAGTACTTCCACATGCACGTTTTCAGAGACCTGTTAAATAGCTAGATGACGGAACACTTGATCTCCATGTTCTCGGTCGTAAAACAGCGGATGTTGTAGTCTTTCAGCAGCTGCTGCATCTGCTTGTTGATGAGCTCGGTCCCCTTGTCCGCCTGGACCTTCTCCGCTATTCTCTCCTTAAATATCTGAATCGAAATAAACATTTAGACAATGAGTGTCCAGCCTTCCGCTCACAGTGCTACCATTATTTTCGTAAAAATAGTTCTCCCTTAGAAATTTTGCGATTTTATAAGACGAAGAGTTTTACTCGGAAATTCAGGTGACAAACAGTTTTCAGGCAAAAAAGTTGAATGTCCATGATTTACATTAACACTAAAGGGGGGGGAAATATTCAAAATCATAAACGAACACTTTAGATACTAAAAGTTTCATTCTAGACATTTAGAAATGACAACTTGGGAGTATTGTACATTATAACTTTAAAATTTTGTAGCAATTGAATAAATCTTTGTTAGAAAGTCTCTTTTGAGCCTTAACTCTTTGCACTTGTATGTCCAGTCTTACTGGACATCATCTTTCTTTGCAAAATTTGTTTTTGGCATTAGTAATAAAGGAAAATAAAATTTGCCTTATATAATTAGAGCATTTTTGAACTTGTGTACTTGAAGGAAACTTCTATTTAAAAAGTTGTGTCACCCGAATAAAATTTGTGTAAGAGTCGAAAGGGTTAATGTTTATTTAAAGAGTAAGGATTTTATTTAAATTTTGTGACAGGAAGAAATATTTATTGCTGATGTTTGCTGATGATGATTTATTGCTGATTTAATGTTGCGTTTTTGCAACATTATATTTGTGATTGTTAAAAAATTTTTTGATACCAGAAAAAGAGAAAAGTAAAATTTGCCTTATTTCATTAACACATTTCAGTGATTCATAAAGTAAAAGTTAATGTTTAACAAAAAGTTTTGTGAATTGAATAAAATTCCTGTAAAACATGCTGGTCCTTATTGGGGTTAATAATCAGAAATTTATGTACTGTCATGGAAAAAAGTAAACACCCCTACTATCTCCTCAACAAATTATCATAGAAGAAAGTTACTGGTACCGAACAATTGGAAATAAAGTCTACTTTTAAATGATGTATATGAAATTTGCTTAGGGGGCATCTACATATTAAAACGAACCCAAACTTTATATACATCATTTAAAAGTAGACTTTTTACCAGTCGTGTGGTACTAGTAACTTTCTTCTACGATAATTTTTTTGCAGAGTTAGTAAGGGGTGTTTAATTTTTTTTCCACGACTGTAACATAATCCTGTGTGGATATAATATGTGTTTTAATTAACCTTTTGATAGGGACACTTTCAAGAATACACATTAAAGCGGGACAGATGTAGTCTGAGCCCCTGTGTAGAAGTTAATTAAGTAAAATATCTTCAAAACATGTTGTTTTGATGCCGCAGATTATACGGTAATAATGTGAGTTGCTATGGTTTTGAAAACTGCTGCAACAAATTTACACAAATATACAAAATTGCTTTATTTTACTTCCCAATCTCTAAAAAGTTTTTGCTTCCCTTTAAATCTTATCTTGTTTTTAAACTTGATTGTCTAGTGGTTAGAGTTTGTTTGTTTGTTTGTGTTTATGACGGCCGATTATCAACATGTGGGATATAGGCCCTGGGGGGAGTGCCCTTCGTGGGGGTCTTCCTAAGGGAACCTAACCCGTATTTACGCATGGGAAACCACGGTTTCGAAGAAAACCACAAAAACTCCGAAACGGTTAGGCCGACGGGCGCGATTGGGCTAGTGGTTAGAGCGCTGGTTGCTAAACAAAAGTTGCGGGTTCAAATCCCGATTCAGGAATGTTTTTTTTTGGGGGGGGGGGGGGTAGGATTCTGCTTTAAATGGAGGTCCCGGTGTGTTTTGCGCTCGTGTGCAAAATATAACTATAGATCCCGCAACCAACCATCTTGTAGTTAAAACTATTTCAATTGATTAATGCTTACGGTACAAAGAAAAGCAATATATACAATCCTTTCTTCATTTGTAGAAAATATTTTCTAATTTGTCAAATTTTTATTATTTTATTTTTATTTTTCAGTGACAAATTCTTTTCGTTTAATATTAACGTTTTTCTGGAACTGAATCAAACATTTTCTTTTGGTCCAGTTCCGTTTTCCATCTTGAGCAAAATAACATTATTTATTCATTTATTTTTATTTTATTTTATTTTGGGTTTTGTTGTTTTTAAGTTACGGCTGGAAGATCTGCTAAGCGTTTGAAATGCTTATTTCATTTCTTTTTTTTTTTTTCTTCTTTTCCGAGTTTGACGTAATGCATGAAGAAAAATAGTGAATGTTAGATTTCCGCTCCTGAAAGTTTTTTACAGACCTTATTTTACTGTTAGTCTCCGGTAGAATGCTATCATTTAAATTTCATGATTTACGGAATAATTCTATGTACTTGTGCTATATGTGTGTGGGATACTTGGAAAGGAGTAAATAATAATATTAACTAAAAATTAGACCATATTAGAAGGTAAGGGCGCAGAAAGTTCTTCAGCATGAGCTAAATAACAAGGCTCCCACTGATCCATGTTTTGAACACCACTATTTTTAAACAATAATTTTCATGGTAGGTTTCTACAATAATTGCAATTGTTACCTATTTTACGTGGTTTTAAGTTAAGTATACCACTAAATTATTGTTTAAAAATTGTGGTATTCAAAATGCAGACCAGTGGGACCTCTAGAATATTAAAAAGGTATGAAAATCATAGAATTTTTCAGACTGTACTATTGCATAATAATTAAAATAATCATATTTACCGACTTAAATATATGGTTTATCACCAAAAATAAAGGTTAGATTATGCACATACTTCAGATCGATTTTCCCAGAATTCTTCATGAATGGGTCTTAGAGGTATTGAATCAATCATTAAATTTCCGATTTGTTTGCACTAATTTTACTTGTTGATTTTGTACTGTCGGAGTTTCCTGAATCTTACAGGGTAACCACATAATTAATTATTACACGGGCTTGCTCTGATAACTTTTTTGGCTATTACTATTTCAAACAATAATCTTCGTGACTGATTTCTACAACATTTCAAAGAGGAACCTATCGCGAAGATTATTGCTACCATTATTACACGATAGGTATATAAATATTCTACGTCTGAATTTCTAAATACCACAGTAAAAGTAAATAATCAGACTTTAATTTAAAAATACTAAAACAAAAGTAAGATACATTAAAATTAAATTTAAAATAGACGTTTCGTGCTATAAGCATAGCACTTCACCAGTCAAAACATCAAGATTATAAACAATTGCAAAAGAATTAGTCATTCAGAGTTTACGTATGCTAGTGTATTTAGATCAGACTGCAACATGCAAGTAGAATATTTTTTGAAGGATGGCATCAAGCAGGGCGGTCGTTCTGCCAAGACAAGCAAAAAAAAAAAAAAAAAGAAAAAAAAAAATGCCAACCCCTCCAAACAAACAAACGCCAAAACCACTTAACTGCTTAATATACAGAAGACAACTTCTCCATGTTAAATTGATCAAACATACCTGCGTAAAATTTCCAATATCAACAGAACCAATCGTCTCAGAAAAATAAAATGAAAACTAGAAGAATCAATGAAGAAATTCTTCAGTTTGAGACCAAATTTATCTTCATAAATTAATTATAAACAGAGATATAAGTTTTTCTAAAAAACGTCGAGATATTGAAAATGATCGCTTATTTTTCTTCGCCATAACTTTTAATTCAAACAAGATAGAGACTTAAATAATGAACATAAAAAAAGGATTGCATTTTTGGACAGATAATTACTCAATCTACGTGCTTTTATAAAATTCAGTTTAAAAAAAATAAAATTTTTATCCTTAATTAGCGAAAAACTGTTAATTAATTCTGAAATTAACAAATTACGCGAAGCAGCGATAAACCCGCCAAAGAACACGTAACTATCTGCCTTATAATAGCACAAATCAGATACGGTAAGAGCACCTCAATTTTAATTTGCCAATCGGCCATTTTTTCTCATAATTAACGTTTTTGAATAAAACTGCATAAAACTTACATTTTTCGAAACATCTTTAAAATAAAATTATTTTTGAGAGAAGAAGTACTTTCTAAAATGTATGCATTAAAAGTTATTGGCATTTAACATTTCATTTCTAATGCAAACAAAACTTTTTAAAAGGAATTGAGTTGAATGTGATTTATATATATATATACACACATTAGTGTGCAAAAGTTAAGGACGAGAGGGTTTTTCGAATGTAACGTCGTGCAGAAGTTTTCCACATCGTCCGAAATCATACCATAAGATCTCCAAGATGTGAAAATATGAGACAAGTGATAAAAACCATCTAAACAACAAATCAAAATGACACAAAAGCACTTTATTGAAAAGGCCACTTGGAGCACAGGTGCAGAGAAGACAGAAATGTCCATCTTACAGGCACCTGGCAGGAAACATTCTGTCTCTAATAAGGAATATGGTCACCCCTGACTGCGATGCAGGATTTACACCTTCTGTCCATGCTGAGGATGAGGTTGTCAAGGAGTTGTTGAGGTACCAAGTCCCATCACTCTTGTAACGCCAATTGCAGCTACGGAATCGTTGTTGGCGTCTGGTCACGTACTGCCAAGCGTCTCCCGAGAAGGTCCCACGCGTGTTCTATGGGATTTAGGTCCGGGGACTTTGCAGGCCAATATATGCGTTAAATATCTTCACTCTCCATGAGCTCTTCGACAGCCGCTGTACGATGAGGGGGTGCGTTGTCGTCCATGAAGAGGAAGTCCGGACCCACAGCACCTCTAAACAGATGAACATGGGGCAAGAGAATCTCGGCGTAATAGCGGTCACCAGAGACTGAACCTCCTTGGAAGATGTGGAAGTTTGTATGGCTACCAAGCATGATACCACCCCAAACAAGAACTCCGACCCCTCCCCCCCCAAAACGGTCCATTTCGATGACGTTGGAGGGGTGATTACGCGTACGCAGCTCTCTCCAGATGGTATACGTCCAGAATCGCTCGTCAGACTAAATCGGCTCTCATCCGTAAAGAGTACTCGATCTCATTCCTATTGTGTCCAGTTCTTGTGTTCCTGGTACTACAGAAACAGGCATCTTCGATAAACATGCGTCAATGGTACACACCGTACTGGTGCGTATAGACCACCTTTGTGCAGCCTTCTAGCGACGGTAAAACGTGATATCCGACGTCCAGTAGTCTGCTACATCTGCCTTGCGATTTCTCCAGCTGTCTGCCGCCTGTTTCTTTTTGCCTGTAGGACAATATAACGGTCTTCCGCAGTTGTTGTTGTTCGTCAACGACCGCCACTGAATGCTCGGACAGCTGTTCCCGTCGTTTGAAATGCACTCCAGGCTCGTGAAACGATGCTGTGAGCGATCCCGAACTCTTCTGCCACACTTGCCACACTTCGACCTTCTTCCAACCTCCTAATGATGCAACCTCGTGTAAGGTCATCCAGATGACATCTCCTGGATTGCCTCTTGGCCATATCACACAATAGTACCAAAAAAACCTTCATTGAAATCGTTCTACACAGTGCAATAGATTTCACCGAATTGCTGAACGTCGATCGCCTCTATGCTTTATTCCCTTAGGATCTCTTCATTTTACGTCATATGCCATATATGCACTTGTCCTCCTACATTTGTTTCAGATCTATCTCCTGATTGGTTTTTCATTTCGTTCTGTTACATTTTTCGGCTTTTATGCTAATTTATCTGCTCCGTCCTTAAATTTTGCACACCAGTGTATATCAGTTGTTACTTCGTTCGCGAGCTGAAACTCAAATCAGAAAATGTATTTGACGTCATTTTCCTATGAATGAATTCGGTTTTAGCGTGAAATGCTTGTTTGTTTCGAGAGCGTTATCCCCGGAACTACACTATTAAAAATCTGCCGCTTTAGCTGCATAGTCACTCCACCGCTTTTATAGAATATCTCTATTCTGACCAATGAGAATGCTCCATAGTATAGTCAAGTAATCGTTTTCTATAAAAGCGGTGGAGTGACTATGCAGCAAAAGCTGCAGCAGCGTGAGTGCAACAAGATTTGAATATTTATAAAACTCGATATAGTACGAACGCACCTCATTTGCCACGTTTGACGTACAATTTCCGACTTGTTAAAAATGCTCTTGTCTTAGCAGGTATGGTGTTTCTACCATAGGGGCAATGACATTTCTACAGGTAAGGCTTTATTCCGCTATACATAGTTTCTGTTTTAATAGGGTTCACTGCATTTTTATGTCCAGGTTTAGGAGCCGTTGTCCGGCTTTTTTGTCTCCCTGTTTCGCGTTTTGTGACACTGGACCTGGCCACTAGCTCTGACCATTAATCACTGGATAAAATCTTCAGACGGTGATTTTTTATTTAAATTTACTAAAATATTAAGCTGAATACTGTGCTCTTGTAGAATTGTTTGATTTTAATCCATTCACGGATAAAATACTTCTGTTTCTAAAACGTTGAAATGGTTGAATGACACTCGAATGTAGAACACATTTGTTTTAAAACAAATAAAGTCTTTTCTTCACGTACATTACAAGAGTAAAATTTTATTTCAAAATTGTTGCGCAATTTTAGCAGTTGAGGATTAAAACTAAGCGGTATTAAAAAATATGTCACCGCTTTTCAAAGGGTTCATATAATGAAATCTCTTTGAAATGTTTTATATGAATGAGGTATTATAAATCAAGGTGCGCGTGTGACAGAAGGTCGCGGCATACACGACACGGAAAAATACGATATTTCATTTTTTGAGTAAATGATAAACACACAATTTTATAAAGTGGCGTTTATTTTACATACATTCAAGCATATAAAAATGACAATCCATGATTTTTACTCAAAACAGCATAGTTAACCCCTTCGAGTCCGGCGTCTCTTACACAAAATTTATTCGGTTGGCACAACTTTTTTAAAAGAAGTTACCTTCAATTACACAATTTCAAAAATGCTCTAATTAAATAAGGCAAATTTTATTTTCCTTTATTACTGGTGCCATAAACAAATTTTGTGAAGAAATATGATGTCGAGTCAGACCCGACATAGGAATGCAAAGGGTTAAATGTGATCACCGAAAACTGTTTTTTTGGCAGAAGCCAAATCGGTACATTGAATTTCTAAACAGTTTCCTCAAAAAAAAAAAAAAAAAAGATTTATTTTTCTACCTTGATTTAACCCCTTCTTGACATATATTCCTTTTTAATTTTTGGACACCACTTTTCCCGAATTGTAATATTTGTCTTGTTTAATCGCTGAAATTATGTGATCGGATAGGGCGAAATTGACTTTTCGGGAATACTGGTGTTCATATTCAAAGATTTTGAGCGACCTATACAGCACGTATATGCGCCGTTCGTCGCGAAGAGAACAAAACAAATGTAGAGGACAAAAACAAAACAAATGTGTAGGAATTTTGCAAAGTATTGAATTTTATAGAAAATAATGAGTCATTCAAAAAAAAAAATCCCATTTTAAACTTAAAAAATACGGGGTATTTCTAAATAAATATCGGGGTTTTAACGTTTGGTAGTATTTATTACATAAAACTTAAAATTATAATTAATACATAAAATGAAAGAGCAACTCAAACAGTTTCACCTACAAGCTTACAAGTGTTAAATGTGAGCACCTTTCGTCACACGGCACACATCAAGGCGATAGTTCAGTTCTTCCCAAACGTTGATTAACAAAGAAGTTCTGTTCAGACGCTCACCTGATCTGACGCCATGTGATTTCTACCTGTGGGGGCTCATAAAGGATCGTGTGTATGTGCCTCCACTACCAGCTGACCATTGAAGCTGTAGCAAAAATGACCCCATAAACACTAATCAACGTTTGGGAAGAAGTGAGCTATCGACTTTATGTGTACCGTGTGACGAAAGGTGCTCACATTGAACACTTGTAAGCTTGTAGGTAAAACTGTTTGAGTTGTTCTTTCATTTTATGTATTAATTATAATTTAAGTTTTATATAATAAATACTACCAAGCGTTAAAACCCCGATATTCATTTAGGAACACCCCGAAATATGAAAATTATTTTCGTTTTAAATAAAACCCCTATATATTTCTTTAGGTAATTGCATATAGAAGATCGCCTGAAAAGATTTAGTTAATCAGTTATAAATTGTAAATTTAACACTGCATGCCTATTTGAGAAAACAAACAGAATAATGAAAGAAATAAAAATTATAAGAAAAACGCATTTTAAAATTTTACATACTGAAATACAGTGCGTAAAATTAAATGGCACAATCGTTATAAGCGTCATAATTTCTGTGAATTTGTCATATGGATAAATGTACTACATAGAGAATTTGAATCTAAATACTCATTTAATCAAAATAAAACAAAAGAAATGTTTCAAATTGTTGAAATGCTTTTAGCTCTTACCTATACTTAAAAGCTCCTCGTCAAAAAGTTGTTTTTATATATACCATGTTATGTAACATGCGTATGAAGTTGAATAAGAAACATGTGTCTTTCTAATAATCAAAATAAACATTAGTAAATCGAAATACTTTTTAACGTGTGAATATTTTATGTTTTTTTGAGGAGATTTTGAAATATTTCATTTATTGAGTTTGTTTAGGATATTATTAGGTGTTCTTTTTACACCATTCTGTCCTTATCCAAAATCTCTCCTTATCCGAAATCAATTTCTCGATTTTTGTGCTTCACCTTATGGTCATGCGATTTAACTATACATGCTTCAAAATCGAAATGAAATATCAGAATAGGGTACCGTACATAAATACAATCAGCATGTACAGGGTGGTCATAAAAACTTCCCCGATATATGAACCCCTAGCGGCCTAACCGCTGAATCAATCGAAAGGAAATTTCAGATATTGTTATTTGAAGGGATGCGCTCGGGATCGTGCTGATTTAAAACAATAGAGCTCTCTGAGTTACTGTTACAGAGAAACAATTTTGAAATTTTCGAATGGCAGAAACCCATTTTTTAACTGTGCAGATTCATCAGTTCATTGAAAAACCACAAATGGCGTTGGAACAATACACGTATGATGAAAATTGCCGGCTTAAAACATTTGAAAAGAAGAACTTTGTAAAGGACCAATGACAACACGAGAGGGAAGAGAAAAAAACGTTTTTTGGAATTAGCAGTTTTCAACGTGGCCACCTACGCAGACGATAACGCATTGCATGCGGAACGCACTGAATGACGAACGTAACATCGCAGGAGGAATCTGTATAACTTCACGTTTTATGGCATCTTTCAGTTCTGAGAAATCTCTTTGGCTTGATGAGTACACCTTCGATTTCAGATAACATCAGAGCCAGAAATCCATCGGAGTGAGGTCGGGGGATCGCGGTGGCCACAAAACTGCGACGTTATGGAAGATGATTTATCACCAAAATGCTGTTCCAGCAGTTCTCGATCACATGTAGCGACGTGTGGAGGAGCACCATCTAGCACCAATGTCATTAACAACATTTCGCTGCTGCTATTCTGGAATTACGTAATTCTGCAAGATTGTTGTATACCGAGCACTTGTGATGGAGCACGTTTTCATACATGTGGAAGTGACCTGTTTCAAGTAGTACAGACCGAGAGCGAATGTGCTTGCGATTCCGCATCGCACAGTGACTTTAGATTCGTGTAAAAACGTTGGTGCCACATCGTGAGGAACGCAAATCTTGAAGTTTACTTTCCCAGCTAAGGAGAAATGTGCCTCATTCGTCCATACCCAGCAAAGAGGAAATTGCTGGCCAGCAGCAAGATAGGTGCTGGCGATGATGGAGAAGTGCTGGCTAATGGTCTACCACTGCATGACCAATGCTGGACAGCTTCAGTCAACTTTGCTGTTGGAAATCTACTGATAAAATTCTGGTGGGCTTCCGTTTTATATCATGCGCTGGCCCACCACTACATGGAAGTGCACGAACGTTTGCAGTATTATTGCTGGGAACCCTTACGCTAGGTGGCGTTGCGAATATCTAAGACATTGAGTATTTGAACACAAACCTGAAATCAATATCTTAACACAATTTAAGCTGTGAAGCTAATTTTTTAAACTGTAAATAATATAGCACCACTGCTACCAACAAAATAAATAAGTAAATAAATAAATAAATAAATTCTTTATTTCAACGCACTTTTTTTTTCCTCCTTAAATCTGTTTTTACTAAGTTACAAAGGATTTCGGTTTTTATAATTTACACAGTTGAGAATCAATAATAAAATAAAGCGTATAAAATATATAGGATTTCCATACAATACAATAATTTCTATACCAGGTTAATGATTGGGAACGTAAATCACAAAAGAAACAAACTTGAAATAGTGTAATGAGAGCTTAAAAACTACAAGCGGTCATAGAATACGCTGAAAGTAATTGTTCATGTCCGATCACGAAAACCAAACAGCACCGAGCGTGGTTAGTACTTGGGAGGGTGATCACATGGAAACCGCTGCAAGTTCAAATATTTCTGTAGACACTTCTGCAGATATCTCTATATCTCTTGGTGAAGCTAGCTTATAGAAAATAGGGCCATCGTTCTATAGTACCATGTTTTTTTATAGAATTCTAAAAGAAATTTTTGTAAGGGAAAGTGCTGGGCCAGCAAAGGAATAGCAGTGGGATAAGTGCTAGCACTGCAGGAAAAGTGCCGGATTGAAGTAATGTGATGGCATACCAATGCTGGCCTGCTGTTGACCATCACTGATGGAGCAGCTGCATAATACTTGATAGGTCTCGATTGGGTCGCAAAAGGTGTCGCTGGCGAGCTCCCATGGCCGGGTACTAAGTTAAACGTCCCAGGTAAGCCAGAGACCTAAATTATGCTTTTTCTGTTCCGTGAAGGTTTACTGACCATTTTAAACTAAACTGCATCGAAATCGGTCCGGTGGTTTCGGAGATATGGGTCTTTAAAATTTTAGTCCTCTCTGTTAATCTCTAACCCATACTTCGGAATCCGCCATTGCAGCTGGACTGATACCTTTTCAATGCTTATAATAAATAAAATAGATTTTTCCCAAAGTTCTGGGAATTTGTTACATATTCTAAAAACTTTTATGAACATTTGCACAGTAACAGAACATTCGTATGTTACCTATTAGCGAAGTTATGGATTTATAGATTATTTTGGTAATTGCTCTCGGTGCGTCAGTATGTTGTAGCTCATCTTCAAAAATTTTTTTTATTTTATTTTAAAGAGTAATAATAGCTAAAAAATTGTTGCTGTGGTATTTCTTTGCTAACTTAAAAGCCTCCATGACCCATCTCAGTAAGTGTTATTGACTTTTATCATGATTAAGTGTCTCCTCCCCTCAATTAAAAACCTCATGTTTTGGCACGTCCGCCATGTTTAAAGCTTTCCTATGGGACAGATCGTAATAATTAACTTTTTTCATTGCCTCATAATTTAACTTATAAAGCTTATTTGTTTCTTAAAACTGATCATTTCATGTACAATAATGTCTAAACATTACTCCGCCACCAATTTTAAATTGCTGGCAATAAATTAAGGTACTTAAATGATTTTTTGAAAGACGTAGTAAAAAGTTACAACAATTCAGGTCGCCCATAGAAATAGCATGGGTGACATCATTTTCTAATAAAATTATAAAAAAATACTTTTAATGCTTTTAGCAATTATTAATTGTATTGGAAAGATGTAGGAGGCTTCAAAGTTCACTTCGCCATAATTTTTACAAAAATATATTGTATGTAAGTGCTATTTTTACTACTCAAAACTTGTACATATTTTCTGTTTATTGCTCCAAGTTGGCGGATAGGGGATTCCCCAATTCCCCATTTTAATCATTAAATCTCCATAGGAATAAATGTGAATTGAATATTTTTTGAAAATTATTTAAATAACTCATACTGTTTATTACATAAAGTGGTGTGCATGTATGTAAAGTAGAAAGTTTGAAGTTTCCTCCGCCATAATTTTTATTGAGTTTTATTATGTTATTAAGTGATTTAAGAGCATTTTAAAATATGTTACTTTATGTATCTATTTTTACTCAAGATGGCGGCTGGTTTCGTTCTTGTTACTCATTGCCGCCCAAGTTGGGCAAGGGTTGAGTTGTTTTGGCCTGGGGATGAGTCCTTTGCAGAACTATCCCTTTACATTCTTTAGAAAAAGGTTTTACATAGATATAAAACATGTAGCCAACTAATATAACGATGCCGACATGTTAAAGCTTTGAAAATTTAAATCTTTGCTAATCAATGATACATTGTATGATATGCCACAATCTTAAATATAGTACAAGAGGTGTTCAGTTACATTTAAGAAAAGTATTGGGAGTACAAAGTACTCACAATAATGGTAAAAGTTAAAGATTGAAAGTTGTAATGAAGATAATAATTACAAAGAGAGCCAATTTGCTGAATTTCCACAAGGCTAAGAATTGGAATCATCATAGGGTGTTGCCACAAACTAATTAGCACAACGAGTGACGTTTAATAAATAAAATAGATATGGTACAATCTGTACACGGGAGTATTTATAAAGTTAGCATTGAATTATGGGTAGCTCTGGGTGTCTGTTAAGTTTCCGACACTATTTCACTAACTGAAATGCAGAGAATCATGGGTAATTTTTATAAATATTGCTTTCAATTGCTTCAATAAATCACTACTTATTCATGACAGTACATTACACACTTAACCCTTTGGGGTTTGCAGTGTTTCAAGAGTTCTGAAGTTCCTAACCCCTTGCAGGCACATTTTTACTGAAGTTGGTAATTTAACCCCCTCAGCGCTTCCCTTGTTGTGCAAGTCACTTTGATAGTCTTTTCCATCCTTTATTTCGTAATTGTTCCAAACCGGAACATACAAAGAGTAATTTTCAAAATTCGTCTTTTTTAAGCGAAATATTGCTCGGAGGGGGCCACATGTACGTATGTCAGATGTTTTTTGGGACGGGGCATCGATTGGCTATCTCCATTTTTTCCTAGCTGTCACCTGGGGGGAACCGGGGGGAGGGAGTGTTAAAATTTTGTTACAGGGGGGGGGGTCATGTGACATATCTCTAGTCAGGTCTTGACCTAAGCTCCACAACCCTGACTTTCGTTTCCTTTTTTTAGTTCTTTTTTAGCCTCCAGGGGGCGTTTTTAGGCGTTTTTTAGAAAGTGCTTGAAAACCCCCAAGTTTGGTGTCCACTGAAAGGTCATGACATAAGCTCTTCATCTATGATCTCATCCCCTAGTTTAACTCATATTTTAGGCAGTAGTAGGCTCTTTAGGGCAATTGTTCCAAACCGGAACTTACAAAGAGTAATTTTCAAAATTCGTCTTTTTTAAGCGAAATATTGCTCAGAGGGGGCCACATGTACGTATGTCAGATGTTTTTTGGGACGGGGCATCGATTGGCTATCTCCATTTTTCCCTAGCTGTCACCTGGGAGGGGGGGGGGGTTAAAAATTTTGTTACAGGGGGGGGGGTCATGTGACATATCTCTAGTTAGGTCTTGACCTAAGCTCCACAACCCTGACTTTCGTTCCCTTTTTTAGTTCTTTTTTAGCCTCCAGGGGGCGTTTTTAGGCGTTTTTTGGAAGGTGCTTGAAAGCCTCAAGTTTGGTGTCCACAGAAAGGTCATGACATAAGCTCTTCATCTATGATCTCATCCCCTTTTTCAACTCACAATTTAGGCAGTAGTAGGCTCTTTAAGGCGCATTTTCAGTCATTTCTCAAAATCTTATAGAGAGTCGTACAGGAAGCCAGTATTTTAAACTTCATAGATTAAATTCACAATTGCATATGCTACATGCCATTTTGGTATTGTAAGGGGACTCTAAAAGGGTTAACTTTTCAACTTCTTTTAAATAAGCTCTGAAACATGGCAGGTGACATATCAAATTAAAATTGTCGTTGAACACTTATGATCCCTGACGTTATTTAATCCCCCAACTCCCCCCACCATTACTTTTTTATCATACCAAGTTCAGCATGAACTTCTTTCAATCACAGGCAAGCCTTAAAAAGTTTATTTAGTTGTTAATATTCCCTGTCTGGTTTTACTTCAGCGAAAAACCTCAAAACTGCAGGACTGGTCTACAGTTAATATTAGACATTTTGTGCAACTACCTATGGCAAAATGCGTAATTATCAAATGTGAAAAACATTCACAGGACATACCACATATCATTGGTAAGGTTTGGTGGAGAGAAACAGGAAACTTGAATAAACTTGTAAACAATGTGTACATAAATGTAAATAAAGATTAAATGAAAAGAACTTGAAAGTAACCAAGAGAAAAATGTTAGTAAATGGCACATCGAGAGCAATGAGGTATATGAGCATTGAAACTCGTTTTATTTATTTATTTATTTATTTTTACTTATTTATTTATTTATTTATTATTTTTTTTTATTTATTTATTTTTTTTGTTTGGTCAGTTTTCTTCAAAATTATGTCCCCTAGTTTACATAACTTATCTTCCAAAGTCTCTACATATTTTTTTCCCCTTAAGATTACTAAAAACCCCCCGCTGTCCGATCATTAATTTTTTACCTTAGTCATTTACGGTGATCTAGGTCACTGATTTTTACTTTAAACTCTTCTATTTCCCCTTTCCTTCAAAAAGCATGGTTGGGTCCTGGTGATGCCTGGGCCATAATTGAAAAAGTGAATTAATTATACTAAGTGAAAACGCTGTGCAAACAGTATAATCAGGACCGAAAAAGTAACAATAGAATACAGAAAATCAAAAGTATTTTTATCTACTGATATTATAAAAATATATATTCACAATGAAACAGGGCGATCCGCGAAATGAAAAAGAGTTGCAGTCGCAAAGGAATGATTCCTCTGTCATAACAGAGTCAGATGAAGACGGGGTGAAGTCTAACGACAAAGAAACACAGCTACCACAGCAAGCAAACAAAAATTACCAGCCGGGAGATGAACTGCTGCCATTTGATGCCGAAACAGCATCACGAATGACGATACTGGTTTTAATAGATCAGATGGTTAGACATCAAAAGAAACGCGACAAAGGAAATAATGAAAATGCACAAAAATACCGAAAGTTTTTGGAAGAGAAAGCGGTGGAAATAGAGAAAGAAAGCGTAAGACAACACGACAAGGCTGAGAAGGAAGAACACCAAGAACGAGACACGTTGTCGAAAATTGCAGACCAGGTACTAGAACTCATGCACCAATTACAAACGCAGTTAGCGTCAAACAAAGAAGTAAAGATAAAGAATACCATGTCATCAGTAATCAAAAACTTTAAGCAGCTCAAACAACAGACAGAAGAAAAAGATCACTTAATAACGAAACTCAGCGAAAGAATTAAATTCCAAGAAAAGTTGATCAAACAGACAAAACAAGATAAAATCGAAAGAGAAGATCAATTAATCAATGATATGAACAAAATCATACAACAGAACCATGAACAAATGGAAAAAAGACTCGTCGAACATGTTACCACTCTTCAGGCAGAAAACCGAAAGATCTCAATTAATCATAGAGAGGGAGAAACAGCAATAGAAAATGACCGACCAACATATGCAGAAATGACAAATTTTCCACCGCTCCCACAAGAAAGACCAACACTAATATTAACACCAAAAGACAAGGAAACAAAAATGCCAATAATAAAGAAAGTTCTCAATTCTATGAATATGGCTGAATTACCACCAGTAGACTGCCAAATAACTAAACAAAATAAAATAATAATAACATGTAAAAACAAATTTGACCTAGAACAGGTGAAAGATAAAATCTGCACTACAGAAGATATGGCGGAAAAACTGGATATTAAAGAACCAAACCCGAAAACAGCCCGAGTGATAGTCTTTGGAGCCCCAGAAGCCCTAGTAGTCACACAGAAAAACGTCGAAAGAGAAGCAGAGAGTTCACTGACCAACTTAGAAGAGCAACAAGAGCTATATGAAAAACAAGTACTCTATCCGGCTTTGGAAAGAGCTCTGAGGAGGAAGGTGCAATATAAGCTGATAAGAGTATTGAAAGGAAGAGAGGGCGAGGAAACCTCGCACTTGGTGTTGCAGCTACTGGAGAGAGATGCACTGCAACTAATGGCTGGAAAATTGTGCATAGGATTTAACCGGTGCACGGTAAGACGGTATGTCTTCATTCAAAGGTGTTATCCCTGTCAGGAAATAGGGCATACAGCAAGAGTGTGCCAGAATGCAGAGGCCTGCGCTAAATGTGGCAAAGGCCACAATATCAAGGATTGTGCCTCAGAAAAAGAAGAGTGTGTTAACTGCAAAAAAGTGCTCGACTACTACAAGGGGGACCATAGGACAGCTGGACTATATGAAAAACATCCATCTTACGATCCATCCTGCAGCGTGTATCAGCGAAAGAAACAAGCAGCGCTAGCGTCATTGTCTTATAGAGGTAAAAATCCAAATTAATTCAACAAAATTTACAGAACAACAGATCACAAACCGCTGCTTTTATGAAATTCCTCTCAGACTCGGACTATTCCCTGGTTTGTCTTCAAGATGCATACCTTTATGAAAATAGACCTCTATCACTTCCTCGAACAACACCATGCTATAGTTCAAGCTCTAAAAAAGCCCATATTTTAATCTTAGACCAAAACTTAAAACATAGTCTCTCATCTAAACACTATAACTCAGTTTTTATAAATTTAGACCTTAAGCCTTTAACCTTGGCAGCATGTATAGCCCCCCGAGTGCTGACTTTGATGAGGATATTGAGAACTGGCTGGGTTCTAAAAATCAGAGCCCATTGCAGTTGGTTCTCGGTGATTTCAATGCTCACAGTCAGCTTTGGGGCTATAGGAGTGAAGACACTAGGGGAAAAGTTCTTATCGATAGAGTCATAGCGTATCAACGAGTTATTTTAAACTCTTCATCCAGTCCACCAACGTATGAGTCGGGGAAGAACCTGGGGAGGCCAGATCTGTCCATCTGCACGCAGGCTATGTTTTCACACATAAAACACTGGGAAGTAATTCCTTCCCTTTTTGGAGACCACTACCCAATTGAAACAGAGCTAAATTTCACAATACCCAAACTACCAAGAAGAAGATTCAAAACAAAGGGAATCCCTTTGACACAATTTTCCGAACAACTAATTCGAAAATGCTCACAGATTAACTTTAATGACATAGAAACTATAGACCAGTTTAACAAAGAATACGAAACTTTTAAACAAGAAATATTATTACAAGCCAATAAATCCTTTAAAAAGAAAGCCCCCTTCAAGAAATTTAAAATTTCCTGGTGGTCTCCACAATTGAGGGCCCAAAGAAATAAAGTAGCAGCTCTTTTAAAAAGAGCAAAAAATTCAAACTACGAGTCAAATATAAACCAGCAATACAAAAGGGAAAGGGCAATTTATCAAAAACAGATTTTATCGGAGAAGGAAAAAGCTTGGACAAACCTGTGTCGCAGGGTTGATGGTTGATTTTTGACGGCCAATTATCTACACGAGGGATATAGGCCCGGGGGGAGTGCCCTCCGTGGGGGTCTTTCTAAGGGAACCTAATCCGTATTAACGCATGGAAGATCCACGGCTCGAAGAAAACCACGAAAACTCCGAACGATTAGGCCGACGGGCGCGATTGGGATCGAACCCAGCACCTCCCGTCTACCAGCTTCGAGAGCAGAACCTCTCGGCCACTGGTGGGGCCTGTGTCGCAGAGAGACGGATCCTTTTGGTTTAACGAAAAATTTGGCCTTCCAGCGATTCCAGAACTCACATATCAGTTACCAATTTGATTCTTTGTCACCCACTTCCAGGTGATCAACCCTTTTAAAACTTACGAGAGACATTTTTGGCGATGAAACTCCAAAGCAACTACCACAGCGACTAAACTCGCACGACCAGGCAAAATTCACGAAAAGAGAGTTGCGAAATGTTGTTTTCTCATTCAATATTAACAAGGCGCCAGGACCTGATCAAATTGATCACAGGATGGTCAGGTGCATCTTTTCAAAAATTCCTAATATTCTGTTGGATATGTACAACAGTCTTTTAAAGTTAAACTATTTTCCTGATGACTGGAAATTGGGAGAGCTCGTGTATTTTAGAAAGGAGGGAAAACCCTTGAATGAGAGCTCTTCATATCGCCCCATCACTCTATTACCAATATTCGGAAAAATCTTAGAGAAATTAATTCTAAGACGAATACATCACGCATTAGACAAAACGAATTTCCTATCGGGTAAGCAACACGGCTACACGCAAAATAAATCTACGGAAACGGCTTTGGAGCAAGTGATTTTATTAGTAGAACAACACAAACAAAATAAACAATACACATCACTGGTGTCACTGGATTTCAGAGGAGCATTTGACAACCTCCCTTGGGACCAGGTGATCCTAGCATTGCAAAGACTAGGTATTTCTAAACAACTCATTAATCTTGTCGTTTCCTTCCTTTCGGGTAGGCGAGCTCAGGTGGACTGGATGGCACCATTTTTGTTGTACTTCTTTAGTAAGGGTTGCCCGCAGGGATCGTGTCTGGGTCCTTTTCTTTGGTTGGTTCTGTTGGAGACTCTGTTGGGGACCTTTGATGTACAGGACTGTGAACTGGTGGCATACGCGGATGACGTGATATTACTGATCTGGGCACAGTCGAGACAGCAACTTGAACAAAAAGGTCAGAAAGCTTCAAAATTTATTCAGAATTGGGCAGAAACCTACAAAATAGAAATTTCACATGAAAAATCCTCATCATTAACTTTTGGCAAACCCAAACACCTTAAGCGGGGCCCCACATTTAAACTTCAAGGTAAATCAATAAAATCAGAAACAACACTAAAATACCTATTGGTAATATTAGATAAACAATTATCATTTCTCCCACATGTGGCACAAAAGAGCTCTCGGCACAAAGGAAAGCTTTGTTGCTGATAACGAGAGCATATCGCAATACGTCAACAAACGCCCTGCAGGTCCTCGCAGGTCTCCCCCCACTGGATTTGCAGTTGGAGGCGGAGTATTCGGGGACGATTCGTCTCGGCAAGTCAACAGAAAAGGCTTTTGCTCCACTATACTATCCAAAATGCTCAAAATACAAAACATCACCACTAACAAGTGAAATACAAATTTGTGAAATAAACGACTATGTAGGCAAAATTACAATATACACGGACGGTTCCAAAATGTTCGAAGGCACAGCCTCGGCATTTTGTGTGTACGAAAAAAACGAGCAAATCTATACTTGGAGAGCGAAACTGTCCCAGGATACCGTCTTCCAGTCAGAACTCTTCGCGATCTCTTCAGCATTAGAGTGGATAGAGTCGGACAAACATTCTCAATACTTAATCATAACGGATAGCCTATCAAGTTTAAAAGCATTAAACAATTTTGACAATACAAACTATTTAATACTAAAAATTCTTCAACAATTACAAACAACAGTAAAAGACATATACTTCAATTGGACAAAAGGACATTCAGGTGTTGAGGGCAATGAGGCAGCTGACCAACTGGCAAAATCGGCAGTAACGGATGAAACACTAATACATACATTTTTACCATATCCAGCTTCTTCACTAAAATCACAGACAAAGCAGAATCTGTTAAAGAATTGGCAAAAACGCTGGACGGATTCAGACACAGGCCGATATACGAAGGAATTCTTGCCATTGGTTGACCACAAGTATTTCGTAAACAACAGATACTTACACATATTTTTAACAAATCACGGCCCCTTTCAGGAACACTTATACAAAATTAACAAAAGAGACTCCCCACTATGCATTTGTGGCTTGCCGTCAACATCGTTACACTATGTATTATACTGTACATTAATATCGCATTATCATCTCAAAAAACATACACGTATGAATTTAGCAAGTTGGTGGCGGGATGTAAAAGAGAAACCACAACTACTCAACAAGATCATACAATGCATGAGGTTAATAGAAACAAACGAGTACATCTTTTCAAATCCAGAGTCATTCTAGTCCGACTCCATCACTAGGGTGTAGCATGGAGGGAGAAACGGGTTATTAGCGGGTGCCAGAAACTTCTATCACTTTTGAATATTTATCTTGTGCATCTCTCCAAACTCTGGTATGCGCAAATTGTAAATAGTAGGTGTGTTGTAATGTGTTTCTAATTGTGATGTTCAATATTCTGTGTTTAATGTACTGTGAAATCCCTGTAAATCCATGAAAAATGTAAATAATTATGCAATCACATTCAAATGATCCACATGTAATCACTACACACAGTCATGTAAATAGTAGGTGTTTGATATTGTGTTGTAATGTGTTTCTAATTGTCATGTTAAATATTGTGTGTTAAATGTACTGTGACGTATATATATCCAAGAAAATTGTAAACAATTATGCAATCACATTAGGTGAAATGATCCTCATGTAATCACTACATACAGTCATATATTTCGATGTGAAATCTTCGGTTCGCCCAGAAAAATTGGGTAACCAATTGTGATTGTAATTGTAAATCTCATAGTAACCGAAATAAATCTCAGCAGCTTGATCAGGGACCCGACGCTCCCTCTCAGACTCTGGTTGAGAGTCGGGAGGAGTGGATGTGGTCTACCCCTCGGGATTGCACTAACACTCTAAAGCGAAAGCTGAGTTCCCGAGGTGGTCATCGCAGTCATCGCTGGAGCAGCTGCATTCCGCATGGACACTTTTGTACTGGTTTAAGTAATGGCACCATTGCACTTTACCGCTAATGGCAGTGCTGGCTGCCATCTTTTTTCCAGCTGATGACCCACTGTTTCTTTCTTTGCTGGGTAATATCAGCAACGGCCACCGACTATCTTTATCATATCTAAATAATTACGAAGAAATAATGCGCAAAGTCTAAACACTGTCATTCGTCTCAAGGTTGTAACATGTGGACGCGCAGAATCTTGGGGACTGTGGGTTTCGGTACATCCAAATTGCGGACAACACTTTTTGCTGTATGCAATGGACCTGCAGTAATCGTATTAAGTACTTCCCCAACAACTTCAATAGGAACAGGTGGTCGTCCTGATCGTGGTTTATCACATGTGCATCCAGTATCTTCTATATTTTTTACCAAATCACGTACAGTTTTTACAGAACATGGGCCTCATCGTAGCTTATGATTTCGCCGATAAACTTTCACTGCTTCGGCAGCATTTTCCTCATTCTGATAAAACAGTTTTTCAACTCACCTGGTTGTTTCCCTTTAAGTGTCGTCTTGTTGGCCCGTTCGAACACCTGATTGAAGAAACAATCTTCCCACACTGCTTATTGAAGGTTATCCATGCGCAATGTTTTGCACATGGTGTTCTGTGATTGGTGCTTCTACTGTTTATCTCTGTGAATTATGCAAAGTGCGTCAATGCACCACCTCTAGGGGCGGACTGGCTCACCCCGCTACCCCGCGATCGCGAGTTGGGCCAAACGGATGCAGTGGGCCAAAAAACAATAATTTTTCTTTTTAATAAAACTCGAAAAAAAGTTATAAAACTCAAATTTTCTTTTCCTTTTTATTTCGTGAAGAGCTTTTCATTCATTTTTTTTTCTTTGATCGTGTAAGTCCTAATTTCTCCTTTCCCTCTCCCATCAGCAATCTTTGGAATATTTATGCAAATTGTGCAACGAATTTTGTATAGAAGCCGAGAGATAGGGTCAGTAGAGGGTGGGAAGTTATGCGGCAGGATGGGTCTGCCTTCGGACAATTGACTAGTAATAAAAGATTGGAAAGTATCAGCTTATTAGGGATGATCTACAGATCAAGGATCTTGAGAGGCAAGGATTAGCTTATAGAGAAAGAAGAGAGGAGGCAGCGGTAAACTTGAATAATTGAGACATTAAACACGGCAATTTTTTACGATTGGTTATGCTGCTATGTAAATCTGATCAAAGTTTGCACGGTTATGTAGCACAAGCTATCAGGAGAAGCCAAGAAAGAAGATCTTCAGAAAGTTAAAGAAGGTTAGAATAGAGCAGAAATAGGAACAAAATAAAAATCCCAAACATCATGGAAGAGGTTCATTGATTACATTCCTGTCCAAGTGATTTATAAATAAGTTAATTGCTCATTTCTCCATTCAGATCCAAATAAACATTGCCGATGAAGGAAAAAAAAACGGGTTCATTCAGTTTTGAAGTAGATTTCACACAAGATATATCGGTAATGTAGCAATTGGCACTTTGTGTTCGCTATGTGCCGCAGAGTAAAGTGAAGGTTAGTTTTTAAAATTGGTCGATGCCCCCAAAAGAACAGGGGAAGCCCTCTATCTCCAAGTAAAAGAAGAACTTGTCACTTCTTCAGAAATAGTTGGCACTTTTTTATTGTGCAGCAACTATGAGTGGGAGATATAAAGGTCTGCAGACACAACTGAAAAAGGACCATCCAAATATACAGCATGCGCATTGCCATGCATTTGTGGTAAAATTGGTCCTGAGAGATGCAACAGAATACTGCAAATTGACAACGGACTTTTTGGATTTAATGCAAGCTATAACCGTGTTTAGCTCAGAGTCATATAAGCGAATGAAAGTATGAACTTCAGTGAATAAGAAGTCTGTAGATGGAAATAAACTTCTTCGCCGATTACAAAAATAAACGCTACTAGGTGGTGGAGTAAGGATTGAAAACTTAATAGCATGTTTGACGAGTCTTCAAAATCTTTTAAAGATCGACATAAGTTTTTAACATTGCTTAAGTGCCTACAAGGTATCACCTAAATGGACGATTTCTCGTCACATGTATCTCTTTCGGCAAGATCACTGGTTGATAATTGGTGCAAGTTTCAGTATATATTAATATAAACCATTTTCAGCGACCTATTCAATATAGCTACGACCACATCGAAGTATCTGCAGAAAAGCGGCCTGAACTACTTAAGTTTTGCTAACAAAATTCAATCTGCTACACAAAAGAAATAATTTTGATATAGTTATGAAAAATGCTTCTGAATTTGCGGAACATTTTCAGAAGCAACTAATAGAAAAGGAGTACACCAGCTACAGGAGTACCCTTACTTCGAGCTTAATGTTCGTCTTACTTGGCGAAGCTTAAGAAAGACTATGTCAAAAAAGAGTTACTGCAATTTTCTGCTGGTGCTATGCTGATTACAATCAGTCGCTATTGCAGCAACAATCTCGATGTATTCAGCTCTCAGTCTCATGCAGCAAATAAACGAGCGATTCAGAAGAACTCAAAAAAGGTGATGAGAGTCGCTGTAAAGTTAATAAGAAACGTAAAAAAATTCCTAGCTTGTGCATTAGAATTATTGTGCAAGTTGAATGCCTATTTATCCAAACTTGTACATAGCTTATAAGTACATATTGACTTTATCATGCACTCAAGTGTCTTGTAAACGAGTGTTCTCAACACTTACAATTATAAAGAATTGCTTGCGTTCATCTCTAGGACAAGAACAGTTAGCTGATTTTATTCTATTCAACGTTGAATGATTTTTGGATTACGATTATGATAATAGATGGAGTTGCCTTCAATGTACAAAGTGTATATATGTTGATAATTTCTAATAACAAAATAAAATGTAGAAATGAATATAATAACATTTCAAATAGCAAATTAATCAATTTATGTGTCAATTTAAATAGTACTAACTGTTTCCGGTCAATACCAACGCTTTCCGGTATAAAATTCACAGTGTAGCGTACAGACAAGTCTAAGGTTTCTTTGACGGTATAGAGATTAGCATGTTAGCCTTCCACGCAAAGGAACCTGGGTCCAAATTCCGGCTGAGGGATGATGTTCCTATGTGTTGTCAATGTGCACAGTTTATGCTCAGCGATGCCCAATCCCCAAATGCGAGTCCCTTCACAAGCAGCCACCATCTATTCTAAGGATATAGTTCGCCGATGCTGACAGCGCAATTAGCCCGCCATTGGACTAAACATTTTTTTAAAAATACAAATAATAAAAATATCTGAACAGAATCGACATAAAAAAATTTAAACGTTTTTATTTTTTACGTGTGCACTTTTTAATTGTTTAAAGTTTACCTATTCAAAAAGTAAATAAAAATTAAGCAAGTTACCCCCCACCCCCCACCCCTCCAAACACACACACTTGTAAACGAGTGTTCTCAACACTTACAATTATAAAGAATTGCTTGCGTTCATCTCTAGGACAAGAACAGTTAGCTGATTTTATTCTATTCAACGTTGAATGATTTTTGGATTACGATTATGATAATAGATGGAGTTGCCTTCAATGTACAAAGTGTATATATGTTGATAATTTCTAATAACAAAATAAAATGTAGAAATGAATATAATAACATTTCAAATAGCAAATTAATCAATTTATGTGTCAATTTAAATAGTACTAACTGTTTCCGGTCAATACCAACGCTTTCCGGTATAAAATTCACAGTGTAGCGTACAGACAAGTCTAAGGTTTCTTTGACGGTATAGAGATTAGCATGTTAGCCTTCCACGCAAAGGAACCTGGGTCCAAATTCCGGCTGAGGGATGATGTTCCTATGTGTTGTCAATGTGCACAGTTTATGCTCAGCGATGCCCAATCCCCAAATGCGAGTCCCTTCACAAGCAGCCACCATCTATTCTAAGGATATAGTTCGCCGATGCTGACAGCGCAATTAGCCCGCCATTGGACTAAACATTTTTTTAAAAATACAAATAATAAAAATATCTGAACAGAATCGACATAAAAAAATTTAAACGTTTTTATTTTTTACGTGTGCACTTTTTAATTGTTTAAAGTTTACCTATTCAAAAAGTAAATAAAAATTAAGCAAGTTACCCCCCACCCCCCACCCCTCCAAACACACACACTTGTAAACGAGTGTTCTCAACACTTACAATTATAAAGAATTGCTTGCGTTCATCTCTAGGACAAGAACAGTTAGCTGATTTTATTCTATTCAACGTTGAATGATTTTTGGATTACGATTATGATAATAGATGGAGTTGCCTTCAATGTACAAAGTGTATATATGTTGATAATTTCTAATAACAAAATAAAATGTAGAAATGAATATAATAACATTTCAAATAGCAAATTAATCAATTTATGTGTCAATTTAAATAGTACTAACTGTTTCCGGTCAATACCAACGCTTTCCGGTATAAAATTCACAGTGTAGCGTACAGACAAGTCTAAGGTTTCTTTGACGGTATAGAGATTAGCATGTTAGCCTTCCACGCAAAGGAACCTGGGTCCAAATTCCGGCTGAGGGATGATGTTCCTATGTGTTGTCAATGTGCACAGTTTATGCTCAGCGATGCCCAATCCCCAAATGCGAGTCCCTTCACAAGCAGCCACCATCTATTCTAAGGATATAGTTCGCCGATGCTGACAGCGCAATTAGCCCGCCATTGGACTAAACATTTTTTTAAAAATACAAATAATAAAAATATCTGAACAGAATCGACATAAAAAAATTTAAACGTTTTTATTTTTTACGTGTGCACTTTTTAATTGTTTAAAGTTTACCTATTCAAAAAGTAAATAAAAATTAAGCAAGTTACCCCCCACCCCCCACCCCTCCAAACACACACACTTGTAAACGAGTGTTCTCAACACTTACAATTATAAAGAATTGCTTGCGTTCATCTCTAGGACAAGAACAGTTAGCTGATTTTATTCTATTCAACGTTGAATGATTTTTGGATTACGATTATGATAATAGATGGAGTTGCCTTCAATGTACAAAGTGTATATATGTTGATAATTTCTAATAACAAAATAAAATGTAGAAATGAATATAATAACATTTCAAATAGCAAATTAATCAATTTATGTGTCAATTTAAATAGTACTAACTGTTTCCGGTCAATACCAACGCTTTCCGGTATAAAATTCACAGTGTAGCGTACAGACAAGTCTAAGGTTTCTTTGACGGTATAGAGATTAGCATGTTAGCCTTCCACGCAAAGGAACCTGGGTCCAAATTCCGGCTGAGGGATGATGTTCCTATGTGTTGTCAATGTGCACAGTTTATGCTCAGCGATGCCCAATCCCCAAATGCGAGTCCCTTCACAAGCAGCCACCATCTATTCTAAGGATATAGTTCGCCGATGCTGACAGCGCAATTAGCCCGCCATTGGACTAAACATTTTTTTAAAAATACAAATAATAAAAATATCTGAACAGAATCGACATAAAAAAATTTAAACGTTTTTATTTTTTACGTGTGCACTTTTTAATTGTTTAAAGTTTACCTATTCAAAAAGTAAATAAAAATTAAGCAAGTTACCCCCCACCCCCCACCCCTCCAAACACACACACCACACAAGATTTTTTTTTCACGATGAAATTACTACCAATTCAAAATAAGCGATTACAAAGATGCTAATATCAGGGCTCGCAGCGTTTCTAAAATTTTCGCACTTTGCTACCACTAAATTAAAACGATAACCGTTGTTGTATAATTCTATTAATAATTTTAAAGGAATATACGACGAAGAATTCTTATTTAAAATACTGGTAGAAAAGTGCGAAAATTTTAGGAACGGTGCGAGCCCTGTAATATGTCTCGAATTGGAGTAAAGTCATCTTCATAGAGTTATATATAAAGGTCGTGCTGATAGTCGGTTAGTCGGTATTCAAACATTTTAACAATGGGGTTGTCGATTGGTGGGCCAACGCATAAATCTAGCGGGGTGGGCCAAACTATGCCAGTCCGTCCCTGACCACCTCTCTGTGTTGTCATTGGTCCTTTACAGTGTTCTTCTTTGCAATTGTTTTACGCCGGTAATTTTCGTCATATGTATATCGTTCCAATGTGATTTGTGGTTTTTCAATATTTAATGCACTGATGAATCTGCACAGGAAAAAAGTAGGTGTTGCCATTCAAAAATTTCGAAATTGTTTCACTGTTAACGTAACCGTGAGAGCTGTATTGTTTTAAATTACGAACTTGAGCACATACCTTCAAATAACAATATCTGAAATTTCCTTTCGATTGGTTGAGCGGTTAGGCCGCTAGTGGATCATATCATATATCGGGAAAGTTTTTTTTATGACCACCCCGAACATAGATTCGCATGTTTGTGTTGAATATCATTACAGTTAGAGATGATAAAGTGATTGGGAAATTATTATGAATTACCAATATGGGTTTACGTGCGTCAGGGGTGGCAGCATTTTAGCCTTTTAGCCTTTTGTCACCACTACTTACAAATACTAACTTTCACCTTTTATAATCGCAGAGTTTCTCTGATTATATTAAGTGATTTATACTATTTAAAATTCGCGGTAGCCCACGGGCTGCAGATTGGGCACTCCTTGTATAAGCTTTTACTTAACAATGGTCTAACCAGAATTTGTCACAGCTCTTGTAAAGAAATCAGTCTCACTCATCAAATCACGAAGCTTAATCAGTGTTCCCAGCCTAGAAAAATTTTGCTCATAACATCTATCACTTTTCCGACTTGTAATCTTCGCTTTTTTTAATCTCTGAATGTCTGTAATTAAATAAAGCGGGGATGAATAGTCCGAAAAGTGGTACATACCTATATTAATAAAAGAAAGATGTTTGTCCGTCTGCGTGTCTGTTGCCAATGGCTGGGGTAATCCATCGCATCATGTAGAGGTCTTCAAATATAGATAAGGATATATGAAGACTAAGACAGGTCCGTATGAGTCTGAGACTCGGATTCTTCATTTAAGATAATTAGCCGAGGTATTAATTAAAATCCCCCATGAAACGCTAATTAACAAAATTCAACTGTCCCGCCGACCCCTTCCGAGAATTTCAGGGGAAACCGAGGTTTTTCAAACACATACGTAGTAAATGTTTCGTGTTTTCTACATTTTAAAATTGCAGTCGCGCGCCGGTGCCCGTTTGGAGTTAAAAAAGGAAAACTACGAACGTTCTTACAGCACCTTCCCAGTTGTAAAGGTATCTTTTGTTTAGAAAAAAATTATTATATTTACTATTTAAAAAAATAATTAGATTTACAATAAAAAAAAAGATTTTCTGAAATTCGTTTTCACATTTTCCGTCTTTTATGTATTTTCATATCGCAATACGGATGGAGTTACAAATGGATTTAAAAATGAATAAATGGTGTTACAAATGAATGGAGTTACAAATGAATAAATAAAATTAAATAAAAATACCTACATTAAAGTGGTACCTTCCCGGTTGTAACAGTATGTTTTGTTTATAAAATATTAATATTTAGTATTTCAAATATATATATATATATATATATACAGTATTCCACAAAAGTGATGGTACAGGAAGTATTTTTCGAAAAATATGCAAAATTAGCCATGATGAGGCAAATAAAACTGAATTAACAAATCAGAATTATTTAATAACAGTTTTTGCTACATTATACAAGAAAAATTCAATAATAATTTCCTTTAGAAACTTTCAAAATAAAATTAAACAAAATGTAAGTTCAAAAATGCTTCCACAAAAGTCATGGTACACCTGGAAATTTTTAAAAATTATTAAAGAAAAATCTTTTCTAATATTTAGTTGCATATCTTTTCATTTTCAGGATTGCTTTAAGTCTGTTTATCATTGATTTTATCAGCTTTTCTGTAACATTTTTCTTAATTTTATTCCATTCTGCAAGTAAAACACTTTTAAACTAGTATTTTTATTTCTAATATCATAATGTTCACTTGCTTCTGTAAGTACTCTATAAATGTTTAATGGGATTTAAGTCTGAAATTTGTGAATGGGTGGCAAGTGTGTGGGGGGCAATGTCGAGCAGCCATAATCGGACAATATGAGAAGTGTGCGTGGGATCATAATCTTATTGGAAGTAAAAGTCCTGTGAGACACCAAACTTCAATGCACTGTCTTCCAAATTTTATTTAAAACATTTAACTATTCAAATACGTATGTACACACATACATACAGACTATGTAGGGGCAAAAGCTCTCAGGTAATATCCTGTAAGCTAAAAACCTGCAATACGGTAGTAAAAATATAGTTTTTAGCTCTTCAATTCGGTTGCCGCAAAAAATGGGATTTAAGTAGTCCCCCTGAAGAAAAATTATATAAAAAATGGCAACAATATGCGGAAGATTTTTTTGCAGAAACTGACACTCAGGACTGTAACTAATACGATTATAATTCAAACATGGTTGGGCAAAGCGCGGCACATATTTAAAAAGCTTTCGATATGTTTAAATTAGAGCCAGAAACGCTTTAAAAATAACCCTTTTACACATTTAATGTTCTTTTATTACATTAAAAACTAAACTATTTAAATTAATACATAGTTTAACACTAAGCTCTGACCTTTGTTAAACACGTAAGCCCTGTTTAGTTTCAATTGAACAATTTATTGAGCCACAAAAAAATTATATTTAAACATAACAACAATGCCAAAAAGCAACAAAAAACCACGTCTTCTCACAAAGAAGCTTTCTCTTCAACTGAGGCCAGGAGCCACCGAATATAATTCAAATTACTAAAATAGACATAGATCGACGCACCAATTAGTTAACTATTAAAAAATATGATTTTTTACAACTGTTGACGAAATTTTAATTTTGCATTTTTGGCCAGGTTTTTGGGTCAAATACTCCACTGTGTGCCGGTTTGCTAGTTTTGAATAAAATAATTCTCCAGTCAGCGACGATTTTTCCACCTTAGTAAAAGGAATCTGGTTTCATTCTTTTATCTCACATAATAAATTTTGTATTATCTTTTCAATAAAGTTTATTTGGAATTCATTCAGTGATTTTAGGTAGCTTTCTTTACAAAAAAGCTACCTATTGCAGCCGTTCGGAGGAAAGCGATTTCAAAAAATTTTGGTATATTTTCATCGATCATGACCCCCAGACCCCGAAACCACCCTCCGTTCAAAATTGATATATCTATCTATCTATCTATCTATCTATATATATATATATATATATATATATGACCTATGTCACACCGTAACTCCCGTAATTATGAACCGATTTCGATGTAATTCGGTGTGTATATAGTACATACCAATGTCTCGACCGAGTTCGTTGGCCAGCTTCATCCGCCGTTTTGTTTCAAAATGGCGGCCATTTAAAATTAAAAAAAAAAAATTAAAACTTGAAATGTGGTACCAAAAAATTAAAAATGGAAAAATATTTTTTTTCTTATGTATTTGACCTTTATACAAAGATTCCGGAGCAGTTTTTGTTTCGTCTATATCTTAAAAAATGGCTGAGTTATAGCATTTTGAATTTCTAGCGTGGCTGACATTTTGAAACGTCCTGAACTTTGTCACGCGATAAAAGGCGTATTTATGAACCGATTTGGATGTAATTCGGTGTGTACATAGTACATACCAATCTCTCGACCGAGTTCGTTGGCCAGCTTCATCCGCCATTTTGTTTCAAAATGGCGGCCATTTAAATTTTTTTTTAAATTTAAAATTTGAAATTTGGTACCAAAAAATTGAAAATGGAAAAATATTTTTTCTTATGTATTTGACCTTTATACAAAGATTTCGGAGCAGTTTTTGTTTCGTCTATATCTTATAAAATGGCTGCGTTATAGCATTTTGAATTTCTAGCGTGGCTGACATTTTGAAACGTCCTGAATTTTGTCACGCGATAAAAGGCGTATTTATGAACCGATTTGGATGTAACTTCGTTTATACATAGTACATACCAATGTCTCGACCGGGTTCGTTGGCCAGCTTCACCCGCCATTTGTTTAAAAATGGCGGCCATTTAAATTTTTAAGAAAAATTTAAATTTGAAATGTGGTACCAAAAATTGAAAATTGAAAAAATATTTTCTTCTTATGTGTTTGACCTTGATAAAAAGATTCGGGAGCAGTTTTTGTTTCGTCTATATCTTAAGAAATGGCTGAGTTATAGCATTTTGAATTTCTAGCGTGTCTGACATTTTGAAACGTCCTGATTTTTCTCACGTAATGACAGGCGTATTTATGAACCGACTTGGATGTACCTTGGTGTGTACATAGTACATACAAATATCTCGACCGAGTTCGTTGGCCAGCTTCATCCGCCGTCTTGTTTCAAAATGGCGGCCATTTAAAAAAATAAAAAAATAAAAAAATTTAAATGAGATACCAAAAAATTGGAAAATGAAAAAGATTTTTTTTTGTATGTGTTTGATCTTAATACAAAGATTCCGGAACAGTTTTTCTTTCGTCTATATCTAAAAAAAAATTGGCTGAGTAATAGCATTTTGAATTTCTCTTGTGGCTGACATTTTAAAACGACCTGATTTTTGTCACGCGATAACAGGCGTATTTATGAACCTATTTGGAAGTAACTTGGTCTGTAGATAGTACATACCAATGGCTCGACCGAGTTCGTTGTCCAGCTTCATTCGCCATCTTGTTTCAAAAGGGTTGCCATTAAAAAAAAATTAAATTTAAAATTCAAAATGAGGTATTAAAAATTTGGAAAATGAAAAAGATTTTTTTTTTATGTGTTTGGCCTTGTGTCTTTTGTTGATATCTTAAAAAATGGTTGATTTATAGCACTTTGAATTTCTAGCATGGCTAACATTTTGAAACGATCTTGTATTTGTCACGTGATAACACACGTATTCGCCTATTTCGATGTAAGAAGGCATGTGGATAGTATACATCAACACCTCGACCAAGTTCGCTGGCCAGATTCATCAGCCATCTTGTTTCAAAATGGCGGCCATTAAATTAAAAAAATATATATATATTTAAAGTGAGGTGCAAATAAATTAGAAATTGAAAAAGGTTTCTTTCTTAAGTATTTGATCTTGATATAAGGATTCAGGAGCATTTTTTTTGTCTTTACCTTAAAAAATGGCTGAGATATAGCAGTTTCAATTTCTATTGTGGGTGACATTTTGAAAAATCTGATTTTTTGCATGCGACAGCACTCCTATATATTAACCGATTCCGATGTGAGTGAGCATGTGCACAGCAATTACTAAGGTCTCGACCAAGTTCACTGCTTAGCCTCATCCACCATGTTGTCTTAAAATGACAGGCACTTTAAGAAATTGCCGATTTTGGCAGCCAAATATAAGTTACTTTAAAGAAAAGCAGCTTGGATAAAGCTGACTAATTTCGCGAAATTCTCATTCATTATATTGATAAAAATTAGTATTGAATCTCCTATATTCGGTTTCCACTAAATTGAGCTTTGTGTGTTTGCATGATATAAGTTGGCTTTTTTTAAATAAGGACTATGAAAGCTACCTCTTCCTCCCGGCACTGGCCGGAAGGACTTTTTTAAGTTCATGCGAATATTTTTATGCAATTTTTGCAGATTTTACGTGTTCTGCTGCGATTTCTTCGACATTCTTAAAAGGAATTCAATTAACCAATGTAGTAAATTTTGTGTTGCGAATTTTTAGCGATTGTTTATGCGGGTTTTAGAATTCTTTTTGTGTTTAGCAGCGATTTTTCCTCATTAGTAAAAGGAATCAGGTTTGAATCTTTTTTTACATAATTATTGTTTTCTCATTTCAATAAATTTATCCCAGAATTCGTATGGCGACTTTAGCACTTTTTAGAGTGTTTAAAGTTTATTTGGATCGCAGAGGCACCTAATTGCGTTTCATCAACACCCCCTAGATAAGGGAGAAAGCCCTGACACGCGTCACGAAAACGTCACACGAAGCAGGGAAAACAAGGAAAAAATTCGAACAACTTGCATGTTTCGTTTTCTTTGTCTCGTGGAATTATTAATTATTATTAGAAAATAAGAATTAATAATTCCATGAGTCAACGAAAACGAAACATGCAAATTGTTTGATTTTTTTTCTTGTTTTGCCTGCGCTTTGTGTGACGTTGTCGTGATGCGTGCCAAGGCTTTCTTTCTTATCTAGGGGGCGTTGGTTTCATGCGCTTTTTTGACATTCGTAAAAGGAATCCATTTTTAGTCTTTTAGTCCAATATAGTAAATTTGGTCGACTTTTCAATAAAGTTTATTCAGAAATCGTACGGCTATTGAGACATTCGGATGATTTTCTGTTGCGGCGATATAAAATAAAGTTTGTCACGTGAATTTAATGTGAGCATTCTCCAATTTACACCTCTTCTAACTCTATAAAAATTTAAGATAAAGTACCTAAGCAATATCTTTTTCCGAGCTGATTTGGTTTAAGAAACTCAAATATAGTATCAAAAGTGCGTATTTCCATTTAAAACATCAAAGTTGGAACAATATTTGATATGTTTACAACCCTTATTACAAAAGTTGCATTCATATCCGGAAAGAATGCAAGGCGCAATTTGTTGTTGAATGTTGCCTCTCGCATCTCTCTGTGATAATTTCTTAATAAAATGATATAAGGTTCATTCTTTATTCTGACTGACTGTACCTATGCATTACTTCTAACTATGGTAGTCCCCACCAGTGGCCGAGAAGTTCTGCTCTCAAAGCTGGTAGACGGGATGCGCTGGTTTCGAACTCAATTGCACCCGTCTGCCTAATCGTTCGGAGTTTCCCTTGGTCTTCTTTGAACCTTGGATAATCTTGCATAAATACGGGTTTGGTTACATTAGAAATACCTTCACGGGGGTCACCTCTTCCCTTTGGAGCTATAATTTTCATGTTGTTCTTCGATCTCTGTGAAAGAAAAAAAAAAACAAAATCTAACTCACTGTCATCGTATAAAAAGTTTTCATCGAAAGAAAAAAAAAAAGCTGCTTCTTTGAATTCTGACTTTATCTTATTTTTTCCGATAAAAAAAATCGATTTATATCCTTATTGTAGAGGTCTTCAAGTTTTTGCCCAAAAGCCATTTGCCATTACAAATTCGGAAAATAATCTTCGCCTTATTTAATCGAGAAATTTCTGCCATTAAATATGGAAAAATTTTCTAAAAATAGTGGTAGCTTGTTAATGAACCCTACTGTATTGTCTTACTTAAATTAGCTTTATGATTATTAACGAACAACTTCTTTCCAATAAGGTTACTTACTTGTTAGTTTATTTAAATACAACATCCCTTTTCGAAAACTATGAAAGAAATGTATTACACTAATAAAAATTTCAATGAACTGCTTAGTCATTCGACCGTTTTTATAGGTAACGGTTGCTTAACCCTTTCGGGACTAAGAGGACTTAAAAGTGAAGGTTAATTTAAATTGATTATCTTAATGGAGTTGAATAAAGAGGAGGAGACATATAGTGTAGAGTGTACCAGTTGCGAGTGAAGTACACGGAAAAAACTATTTTGTTGAAATTACTAAATTTTAGTTCATATAGCTCCATCCAAATATTTTGGTTGGAATGATTAAATTTTGAGATTAACCAAATTATTTTGTTAATTCAACAAATCTTTTGGTTAGTCCACCCAAAATTTGGTCATTCCAACCAAAATATTTGGATGGAGCTATATGAACCAAAATTTAGTAATTTCAACTAAACAGTTTTTTCCGTGTAACTGAGGAGGTTGTCACAAGATGGAGGCTGATTTTTTTTTTTTTTTTTTTTTTTTACATCGGATCAACAGTTTCTGACTACCGCCAAAGCCAACTTCCACCAGTAAATTCTGAATAGAAAATTTCGCCTTATTTTAGCGGCTTATTCATGCAAAAATTCTCTCACAAGTATGGCAAAAATTTACTGGTACAGGTGTACAGAAATTATGTAATCGAAAGACGTTTTCCACTTTTTTGGTAAACGCAAAAGATCTTCCAAAAAATACTGTCAAAGTGGGCGTTTTGAACAGAATTTTCACACGCGACACCGCTAAAGAGGAGAAAAAACCGTTGTCATGCGACTAAAATCGCTTGTAACTCGATAATATATTTATTAAAAAATGGAAAACTCATTTCTATTCCAAATCGCTTCAATAGTCAGGACTGTTAATTTTATGCCTTTACATTTAAAAATGAGTCAGAAAATGTATCAGAAAGTTTTGAGTTGTAGAGCCGAGGGTTTGAGAACCGACCTAAGCCTAAAAGCCCCGCCCCCCCCCCCCTAAATAAAATAGGTCCTGAAAATGTTAACTGTAATTTAAATCGATTCTGACCATAGTATGGTCATAATACCTTCATAATAGGATCAAGTAACCGTTATTTGTTAAAATGGTCAAATCACTGGCCAGTTTGCTGCAAATTTTAAACAGTGTGGGCAAACTCAGATTAAAGTTCATTAAAATAGTTAAAATTAAAATAAAAAATTTTATTGATTAAATTTCCTTCATTGATTCTTCCTTTTGAATTTATTCTTTTAAAATACTTTTCTCGAAGAGAAAATGAGTCCTTTCTTTTGTCCATACATTTCAATGGCAGCTGTCCTTTTGACACAATTTCTTCTCATAATCACATGAGCATAATGCCAGGAGCAAAGTAGTAAACAGAATATTTATCTGGATGCCGTTTGGTTACAGCGCTGCGGTCAAACGCTTCGATGGAAGCTAATCTGAATGAAAACGGTATTGCTTGTCACCAGAGCGTGAATGTTATGCCCACCAGAAAAATATAATGTACCACATTAGCGCACTACCTGATAAGGTGATAAAGGTCATTATAAGTAGGTAAAGAGTGCTTAAAAACTGTTTTTAGTACAGTCTCAACGCCTCCACTGTTTTGTGTAAAAGAAGTTAACAAAGATGAGGCACTTTTAATCTCCAGTGATTTTTGAAGGATTCTATACTTTAAAGCTTTTAAACGTTTAGAATTACTCGGCATCGCATTTAGGCAATGTTTCATAATCACTTTTGCTATCTATGCTTTCATCCATGGACATTATTTTTATTGATATACGTTAAATAATTTTACAAAATACATGTATACATATAAAATGAAACAAAAATGGTACCAAAATATTTTAACACAATTTTTCCAAACAATAATCCTCGGGATAGATTTCTTTTGCGAATGTTGTAGAAATTTACTTCGAAGATTTTTGCTTAGATATGATACTGAAAATTTTTGGCGCCATTTTTGTCGCAACGAGCGTTCAACCCTACATACCTACATGTTACATAAATAACAATGTATATACCAGTGACGTAGTGTCAGGGGCTGCTGCATCACTTTACTACCAGTATTATTATATAATAAATTTGCCCATGTTTAATATTTGAAAGTTATACGCTTAAATAAGGGAAAGTTTCGAATCGCCCGCCTCGTGCAGGTACGGTCAGTGATACGTTTTTTTGTCGCTAAGCGATTCAAAACATAAGACGCAGCATGCTGACAGAGGGAATTTTGCTAACCCATGACAATGCAAGACCTCACAAACGCAGCTCTGACCCTAGCTTTGTTGGACACTTTAGGCTGGGAAGTTTTGGACCCCCCCCCCCCCTACAGCCCCGACCTTCTGCCGAGCGATTATCGGAGCAGGCGGCAAGTTTCTATGAAGAGGGTTTTCTAAATCTAGTTATAAGTTATAATAAGTGATTAAACAAACTTGGCATCTATGTTGAAAATAGGAAAATGTATGTAGAATCTGAAAATAAATTTGGTTTTTGAAAAATTTCTTTCATTTAGTTTTTATTTTCAAACGGCCCTTACTTAAAAAACAACCCTCGTATATGATAAAAATATGAACTATAAATATTTTAAAGTAGATTGCTGGATGTAAAATATGAATATTATATTTGTATTCGAGAAGATTTTATTTTCTTTTTTGAGTAGAATCGATTTTTTCCATTTAATATTTAAACTAAGACTTCCCTCAGAGGGATTAGTCTGAGCGATGTTAGTGAGAACATACATTTAATAATAACTCGTGAAAAAGAATAGAAAATGAGATGCTATATTTAATTTACAGTACGTGGCCTGTCTGAAAAATATTCAACCTTTGTCCGGAAAATAAACATAAGTTACCTGACAGGATTGGTACCCTTATTCCTTTCGATGTAGGCCCCTTGCGCCTTCACACAAACAAATTGACATTGACTGCAGCGTAAGTTATAACACGAGATCTGGAATATCTCGTCTGCATAACCTTTGAGCAACGAAAATGTCATTTCGAGCAATTTACAAATCCGTAAATATTTTTCCAACAAATCATGCAAGCTGAAATACGTCAATATTAATTCGATTAGAAAAAAATTACCCGAATAAGTTACTATATAAAAAATCGTCTAATGACAATTGAGAAAATGACCTTATGATTAAATCTCTAGATTAGTGAAGCTGAAAAAATGGCATATCATAATTAAACCGACACTTTTCGACACTTTTGCCCAGAGAAGTGACATTTTGACAAGTACTTTCGTGCAAACTATTCGCTGTTTCATACCGCCATTTATTCAATGTTAGCACAACTTATTCAATGCTAGATAACTAGCTACCCGTTTTGTTGCATTTAAGTTGTATGTTTTTTTTGGGGGGGGTGGGGTGTAGTTTTATTAAATATTTAAAGTTTCTATATCTAACAATGCAAATGAATGGTAAATTTAGAACGTTTTCCGTTCATTTCATCTTTTTAAATTTTGTATTTTTTAGAAGCCATTCTTAGAGAGCATTTGCATCTTAAAAGAATCCCGTACAAAAATTTCAACCCGATAAAAGTTTTTAGGTCAGCAGTAGCACAGAAATTAAAAACAAATTCGGAAGTTTTTCGTTCCTGCATAATCCCCTACATAGCGAAAATTTTAGAAATTGTTCTATTGCGAGTATTTACGTCTTAAAAGCAACATTCATGCAAATTTTAAGCTTTATATTCCTAATAATCCCATTTACTTCGTTATTTAGATCATCTTTAGAACTTTGTCAGCTTTATATAGTCTTCTTAATTTCGATCTTTTTAGAATTCATTCTAATGCGTGCATTGTATAGTTTGAATTCTTTCTATAGCGAGCATTTAGATCTTATAGGTTACTGCCATGCCAAATTTTAAGTTTCTAGATCCAACAGTATCACAGAAATTGCAGATTAGAGCTTTTTTTTATGGTGTACCCTTTTATTTATTTATTTATTTATTTATTTTGTTAACTGACCGGCATTAACGACTTAAAAGTAATAGCCATGTAAAATTTAAAAATTTCCTTCTCTAACAATTCCAAATAAATCGTGATTTAGAAACTTTCTAGAATGTTTTACGTTTATTTCTAACTTTAAAATTTTGTTGGGATTTTGAATCCCGTTAACCAGGCGTGAGTAAGTGATAAATTGGGACTTACCCGTTCTCAGGATACTTATCTGTTTCGGTGTAAATCCACACTTTATTTTAATCCAATATGTATTAGTTATCGTATTTTTTAATGCACCACTCTTCATACCTCCTTTGACAAAAGAAATTGTAGACTATTTGTTATATCAAATGAATAAGCGGTAATACTTTAAGTTATTTAATTCACATTGTTTAAATTGTAAAACAGAGAGCATTTAACATGCCTCTTCTCTGGATTAACTACATGTTCAGAATGAAAAAATGTTTACATTATAAGTTACATAACAAGAATAATAATAATAAATCAGTTACTGTAGTTTATGAGTCTTAATTCATTCACTCAACAAGTCATTATCTTTATCAAAGGATTTTCAAGGTTAAATACATTTGAAGAAATTTATGGCTAAGTTGAAATATTATATTATGTAACTGAGGAAATTATTTTTGCACAGTTATTTCGCTTGATTTATGTCCATCAACTCCTCCTTAATTTCTGAAGTTTCATTGTCACACAAATTTAAGTTCTTCTATGGGTTTGAAAAACAGGTTTGGGAACTGGTTTCGTAAACAGATCTGCTATCATCAATTTGGTTGGGCAGTACTTTCGGTTGATAGTCCCTTCTTGCTTTAGTTGTTTTATCTGGATTCCTCTAGCTAATTCCTTTTGCGTAATTTCTTTAATTGATGTTAGATTTCTATGTCCTAACCTACGATGCCACAATTCTAGGCAATTTTTGTTGTTACAGCTTTGTACTACATTTGCATAGTTTTCGAATGCTAACTGAACTTCGTATAGGTTATTTACTTTTCGCGCTTCTAAGCATATTTCTCCGTTAAGTTTGAACATACATCTGTCATTTCTGAATATAATTTCACATCCATTTTGCGTCGCTTTGCTAACCGATAATAAATTTGTTTCGACTTCAGGCACTAGTAATACATCTTTAAGTGTTATTTCATGAACTTTGTTGTCTGATGTTCGCGTGTTTATATTTACGTCACCTGACCCGTAACTGATAAATTTTTTTCTGTTTGCGATGGTTACATTTGTTTTTTCGCCTGATTTTATTTCTGTAAACATTGATTCTGAACATACAATATGGCTTGAGCTGCCACTGTCTACTATAAATGTTTTGTTTTCCATTCCTTGCGTTATAAAGGCGTAATTTTTATTTTCGCTCGCCCTCCATCTATTGTTTTCATTTTCAGAGTGACTGTACCTACTGTTTGATTCTGGTGTTTGTTCACTTCTAAAATTGTTTTCACTCTTCTGAAAAACTAGTGATGTAGAGTAATGTTTTTTGTTTGGTCTGATATGTTGATTTTGTGGTGTATTTTGTGTTTTGACTCTGTTATGCCAACATTCCTGTGTATAATGGTTTCTCATCCGACAGTTGGAGCAGTATTTATTACTTGTTTTGTTGTTGTAATTTTTCTGTGCTTTAAATGCTCTGGCGTTATTTTCTGGTCTCTCATCATTATCGTATCGTCGGTTATATTCATCAATAAGTTTAGACTTAATAAATGACGGTGTAAGTTGATTTTCTTCTCTCGATTCAAGGGCAGTAATAAGAGTATCATAAGATTGGGGTAGGGAGCATAATAACAGTGCAGAAATGTGGTTATCATTTATAACTTCTCCTATGGCCGATAATTTATCTACTAATTCAATTATTTTTGTAATATGGTTAACAACGTTGCCACCTTCCGCTAATTTAATCCCGTAAAGTTTTCTTTAGAGATAAAGTTTGCTAGACAAATTATGTCGCTCATGGATTTCGCGCAAAGCTTGCCAAGTTTGTCTGGCTTTCTGTAAATTTTTAACATGTGCAATCTGACTATCATCAATTGTTAGATTAATTAGTGCACGGGCTTTCTTATCACTTTTAGACCAAGCATCCGTAATTGGATTAGGCGATTCTTCCGTAATGACATGAAATAAGTCTTCTTTAGTTAACATCATTTCGGTCTTGAATTTCCATATCGAATAGTTCGTAGCTGTTAATTTTTCAATTGCTAAATTATCTTTAGAAGCTGCCATTTTCTTAAGTTTTGATTAATTACGTGTTACCGTAAAAAGTTCTTCGAACTTTTCTTTTTGAAAGTTTAAAAGTTTATTTATCAAATATCTGATATTTCAGATTTTAGTGGAGGCTATTTAATTTATTTATTTTTAATCAGCGCTTCAGTCTCAAAATCTTGTTGGGATTTTGAATCCCGTTAACCAGGCGTGAGTAAGTGATAAATTGGGACTTACCCGTTCTCAGGATACTTATCTCTTTCGGTATAAATCCACACTTTATTTTAATCCAATATGTATTAGTTATCGTATTTTTTAATGCACCACTCTTCATACCTCCTTTGACAAAAGAAATTGTAGACTATTTGTTATATCAAATGAATAAGCGGTAACACTTTAAGCTATTTAATTCACATTGTTTAAATTGTAAAACAGAGAGCATTTAACATGCCTCTTCTCTGGATTAACTACATGTTCAGAATGAAAAAATGTTTACATTATAAGTTACATAACAATAATAATAAATCCGTTTCTGTAGTTTATGAGTCTTAATTCATTCACTCAACAAGTCATTATCTTTATCAAAGGATTTTCAAGGTTAAATACATTTGAAGAAATTTATGGCTAAGTTGAAATATTATATTATGTAACTGAAGAAATTATTTTTGCACAGTTATTTAGCTTGATTTATGTCCATCAATTTTAAGTTTCTAGACCCAACAGTATCACAGAAATTGCAGATTAGAGCTTTTTTTTTATGGTACACCCTTTTATTTATTTATTTATTTTTTTGTTAACTGACCGGCATTAACGACTTAAAAGTAATAGCCTTGTGAAATTTTAAAGTTTCCTTGTCTAACAATTCCAAATAAATCGTGATTTAGAAACTTTCTAGAATGTTTTACGTTTATTTCTAACTTTAAAATTTCGAACATTGTAGAAAGAGTTCATAACGAGTATTTACATCATATAAGTAACCACCGCACAAAATTTCAAATTTCTAGCCCAAACAATATATCAGGATTTGTAATTTTAGAACTTTTCTGCTCCTGCACCCATGGAGGTGTTTGTACTGACATAAAATATAGTCTTCGTTGTAGCAAAGATGGTCACCAGCATTTCAAACCATTATTTATTAAATCGGATAGGTAGTTTCTGAGATTACATTCCACAAACACTACTTTATAATATTAGCATACACGAAGATAAAGGAGCCGTTTACTTTTATTATATAAAAACATAAATAATTTATTTAATACGTGTTAGCAGATGTATTTATTAAAATACATACATAAACCCGTTTATTACTTCTTCACTTTTATTTTCATAGTCGTTTATATCATTTGGCAAAAACATCTCACTTTCTTAAACCCGAATTGTGCCAAACTTTTTAAAAAAAGCGCCAAGACCCATATAATAGCGAAGTATCGTGAAGGGTAATAAGATACATGGTAATAAGGCACCCAGATTAACATAATTATATTACATAAATTAAATACATTTAAAAAACACGACTTTGACTCATTTCTTTTGAAATACAAATAAATAAAAATAATAATAAGAGATAATATGTCAAAACATTTTTTTCCAACATCAAAGAATTGTCTCTAAATTATTCATGCGAAAAAAAAGTTGCTTTTGGCGAAAAAAAATGCTCTTGTCTAAATTTTAATCCGGCTAAAAATAAAGTACCGTGATTACTTTAAATATTATGGGAATGTTCCATAATCTGGTTTGCAAGCGATGTCGTATTTTAAAAAACGTCGCCTAACGCCAAGTTAAATTCATTGCGTTAACTTTTCTTTTGTGTGTGTGTGTGGGGAGGGGGGGGGCGAGAGGTTGCAAATATTTACTATTTACATTTGAATTTAAACTTTCGTTTATATATCTGTTGCTTGTATAATTAATTAGTACCTTGATGATCGAGCTTCACTCGAAACGTATGTAAAAAACTCCTTCTGTGGTTGTTTGCTCAAAGCCAATTTTATATCACTATTATAACTCTCATACAGTTATAAAAATGTTGTTGTTAGTATTATTCTTGTTTGACGGCAACTTTTCCTGTGTATTTGAATGCGGATTATTGGACATTTTTTCTTTTCCGAAGAGTCGTTATAACATATTCGTTTCATTTCGCATTGCGGTACAGATGCGGTACAGACACGCATTGCGCACCCATTGCGGTACAGATGTTATATACGCACGACGTTGGCACGATTTTTTTATGACTCCAATGTGATATACGCACCTGGGTATTTAACTGGCGCCAAAGCGTCGTTATTTTGCTTGATATGGTATCCCGGATGTTGTTGTTTATTTATTTTTCTTTTCTTTTCTAAAATTATATAAATTGTTTTGTTATACAGTTATTAATTAAACATTTTTCTATTTATTCTTATTCCCTTTTTAAAAAAATATATGTAACTGGTATTCGAAAACGAGGTTTTTGCCAAATTGGCGTTAGAAAAAAATCGCGCCAACGTGGTGCGTACATGACATCTGTGCCCGAATGTCAATATTGATACTTTTATGTTAGCCGAACGCAGGTGATAAATGGCCAAAAAAATTTCCCATTACATATTGCATTAATTTCACTTAAAACGTAATCATTTCATTTAAAACGTGACAGCAACATAAATATATCCTATGTTGGAGCAGTGACTGTCACCATCAATTTGCAACCATTACTTTTGAAATCAATTTGATATTTCCTGAGATTGTGTAGAAATTGCAATTTAACGCTTTTCGCGCATTTTCAACCCTTTTTATTTTTTATTTTTTTAGAAACTGTCCTTAAACATCATTTATATCTAATAAATATGTGCCATGCCTAATTTCAAGTTGCTAGCCCCTACCGATCACAAAAATCGCAATTTAGAACGTTTTTTGCTTCTGCAACTCCCAAGTGGTAATGACACCGACATGAAATAGCGTCTATGTTAGAGCAGAGGCTGTCAGCATCAATTTTCTACCATTACTTCTGAGATCAGTTTCATTCTTCCTCAGACTGTTCACAAATCGGCATTTAGAACGTTTTTAGAACGCTTTTCGCACATTTTCACCCCTTTTAAATTTCATATTTAAAAAAAAATGTTCTTAGAGATAATTTATATCTAACAAGTATATACCATGCCAAATTTCATGAATCTAGGTCCTTCCATAACACAAAAGTCGCATTTTTAGAATGTTTTTTGCTTCTGCACCCCTTTGGGGTAGTGGAAATAGACATAAAATATAGCCTATCTTGGAACAAGAGCTGTGACCATAATTTTTACATCATTATCTTTGAAATCGGTTCAGTACTTCCTGAGATTGCATAGAAATCGCAATTTATAACGTTTTTTAGAACGCTTTTCGCGCATTTTCAGCCTTTGTAAATTTTGATTTTTTTTTTTAAGAAATGTTCTTAGAGATCATTGATATCTTATAAGTTAGTGCTGCACAACCTTTTTGACAGAAAATTTTTTGCCACCACGATATTTAGAAAGAAATGTTTGATTTATTTAATAGCAAAATTTTTGTCATTTAATAAGAAAAAATATTCTGTATGAAAATAGTGGCATCTTGGTGGCCCGCAGGCCGCCGGCTGTGCACCCCTATTATAAGTAAATACCATTCAAATTTCATGATTCTAGGCCCTATCATAACACAAAAACCGCAACTTAGAACGTTTTATGATCCTGCAACCCCCAGGTGGTAGTGACACAAACATAAAATAGAGTCTATGTTAGAGCAAGCGCTGTCACCATCAATTTACAACCATTATGTTTGAAATCGGTTCAGTACTTCCTAAAATTGCGTAGAAATCGCCATTTAGAACGTTTTTTAGAACGCTTTTCGCACATTTTCACCCCTTTTAAATTTCGATTTTTTTAGGAAATGTTCTTAGAGATCATTGATATCTTATAAGTAACTACCCTTCCAAATTTCATGATTCTAGGCCCTTCCATAACAAGAAAACCGCAATTTAGTATATTTTTTGCTCCTACAAGTCCCAGGTGGTAGTGACAAAAAGATAAAATAGAGCCTATGTTACAGCAAGGGCTGTCACGATCAATTTACAACCATTATTTTTCAAATCGATTTGATACTTCCTAAAATTGCGTAGAAATCGCCATTTAGAACGTTTTTTAGAACACTCTTTGCGCATTATCACGCCTTTTAAATTTCGAATTTTTTAAGAAGCGTTCTTAGAAATTTTTTATACCTAATAACTAATATTCCAAATTTCATATTTCTAGGCCCTTCAGTTACACAAAAATCGCATTTTTAGAACTTTTTTGCTCCTGCATGCCCTTTGGGGTTGTGGCACTGACATAAAATATAGTCTATCTTGGAGCAAGAGTTGTCACCATCATTTTGACACCATTATTTTTTAAATCGGTTTAGTATTTCCTGAGATTGCGTAGAAACCACCATTTAGAACGTTTTTTAGAACGCTTTTTGCGCATTTTCACCCCTTTTAAATTTCAAACTGTTTAGGAAATGTTCTGAGAAATCCTTTATATCTAATAACTAATATTCCAAATTTCATATTTCTAGGCTCTTCAATAACACAAAAACCGCATTTTTAGAACGTTTTTTACTCCTTCACCCCCTTTGGCGTAGTGGCATCGACTTAAGATATAGCCTATGTTCGAACGTGGACTAACAAAATCATTTTGATACCATTACTTTTGAAATCGGTTCGGTGGTTTCAGCCTTATAGACTAAGATATTTTGGCTTTTTTCTTTTAAATAGAAAAAAATCCATACTTATTTTCCTGTTTAAATAGATTTCATTATACTTTAATATTAGTGCGTGCATATTTTCTTTGCTCCATGTGCTGTAATCCGATTTTCTACGAAAACATCCAGCCAGTGAAAATGACGTACACTAAGTTTTTGTGACGTATGTTGATAAATTCTGCTTTTTTATCAGTTTTTTAAATATAATTTTAGAAGTATTTGGAACTTATTTTTTAATAGTAGGTGCATTCAGTAGGTTACCCTCATAGGTACTTTCTGGTGCAATCAGAAACTAAATCCGACAAATATTTTTTGAGTTATGCTTGACGAAAGATTTTTATTAGGCTTTTACTTTAGTAGGCCATGGCGTTAATATCCATCGTAGCTGTATACTGTCGGAAAGTAATATTGCGCTGTGTATTAACCTTCGCTTCGCTTAGACAATTAAAATATTTCGAAAGTGTGTTTTAAATATAAATTTTAAATGCAAATATTTTTTATAAACAACTATATAAATTCATCTTTATTTAACTTTATTCAACTTATTAAATTTTAAAAAAATGTGAGTTTTTTTGAATGAATGAGAAAAGTAATTATTGATCATTTTTAAATTCGAAAACTTGTTACTTTTTACTTAAAAATTAGAAATCTTAGCATATAGAATTTTTGTCTTTTCATTTTAAAAATAAATTAGGATTTTAGTATTAATAGAGCGCATGCATGCTAGGAATGAACGGAATTTCTTCCCCCTTTTCAGACTTTTGGGAAGCATTCACGGATAAAATACGTTTTCTAGGAGTACGGAAATTATTTGTTAAAAAATGAGGAATAATTTAGTGTAAATTGACGAGTTTTTCTGACAGTGCACTGGTCTCTCTTATGAATTCCGCTATTTCTAAATAATAAATCTTCGTGGTGTATTTCTATTGCAAATTTTGTACTAAACTACTATGACGATTTATTATTTAAAAGTACCGGTGTTAAAAATACTGGTTACTCTGTAGGTTTTTTGTTGTGTTTCTAACACGAAAACAAGATTTTGTGTTAAGGGGACAGTGAACGTTTAAAAAAAATCTTTTAATTTTCATAATAGAGATTTGAGATTTTGTGCAAATATACATTTCAGCATAAGTATATAGAGTACCTTAAAAGAAATTTCCAATCTTATTATAATTTTAAGATCTTTAAAAAAAATTAAAATTTTAAAACGAAATTTTAAAATTCTCCTTGCGCCTTAATTTTTTAGATAATTCCTCGATTTTGGATTTTAATCACGTGAAACTCTATTACAAACAAATCTGTGTATCAATTTTTTAATCCCCTAAATAGTTCATTTTTTAGAGATATTTTTCTTAATTACATATCGATTTTCATCAAAATTCTGCCTTATAATAAGTTAAAAATCAAATTTAATTGTCTTGATGAGGTCGAATTTTAAAATGCATACACAGTTTCTTAATAAGCAATACCAGGATTCTTCGTTATTAGTCTCATGAATTTTGATAAAAAATTAAGTAGCAAAGAGCATTTCAAAAATTAAAAATAGCTGAAACATTAGTATTGACGAAAACAGATTTAAAGTAAATTAGTACGCCAAAAAATTGTTTGTGAACAAAATTAAAACACTTGTAACTTTGCTTAAAATAATCGCTTCTGCATGCGGTTTTCCACGAATGACGTAGTACAAATTGGAGAATAATATTTGGAGAATAATAATTGGAATAATAATTGAAGAATGCACACCAAAAGAAATGTCGATTTTCGGGTCGATTTTTGCTCAAATAAAGGTCCACGGTCGCCTTAATTTTCCCTCCAAAAGATCTCCAGTGATGGAACAGTGGCCCAGCAGTTGGGCGATTGTCATCACTAAAAAAAGAATAGTATTCTTCGCCTTGAAAAAATATCAGAAAATCTTTCCTGAAATTAGACGAAGAATACTAATAAAAATTTCCGATGTCAATTGATTCTCTGGTGCTACACTGTTCCATCACTGGATCTCCCTAAATTACTCATTCTATGACAATAGGGACGAAAATGACATCAAAACACATGACTTTTCTTTTTTTTTATGATGCTAAAATATTCACATGCTTTTTTTCAGATTTAAACTGCATAAGTATAAATTATAATGTGCTGACCAAGTTTATTAAAAGATTAATCTGAATGGTATTCTATGGGCAGGGCTCCCAAATGTCCAGCAATTGAATACCAATATTTTATAACAGAAAATTTAATGGTAGGCTGTTACAGAATTTGCGCTAGAATTAACCTCCGAAGGCGGTTTCTGCACAATTTGAAAGAAAAATCTAAAAGGCAAAATTTTCTAAGAAATATTGGTATTCAATTGGCAGACCATTTGGGAGCCCTGTATGGGGTAATTTGGATAGAGTGGTTTGATTTGAGTATAAATCGATCTTTTTAACCCCGAATTCTCACTCCCGTGATATTCACGGGCTGAGTCTTTTATTCAGATTGTTTGATTCCCACCAGTTTTATAAAATAGTGTAATTGGCTTTACTATGGTATCATTTTACCTGTCATTCAATAAGGTGAATCTTTCTTTTTCAAAAAAGTGGTGCTAATATGCAATTTGAATTTTTAAACCGTAATTTAATGCGACCGTTAAGGGATTAATGTAAAATCTAACATTCTTTTCTTGGAATTATTCAATTTGCACCCAAGGGTTCCTACATTTTCTGAGAAAATACCAGTATTTTCTTATAGTAAAACTCGACTTATGAAATCGCGTGCGGTCGCATAAGGCGAGATTTTGTCTAACTAAATACTGGTACATATCTGACCTAAAATCAGGGAAATTCCCTGATCTGTAGGAACCCTGCACAAACATAAAATATAAATTGAATAATTCGAAAAAAAGTAATGTTAGGTTTTCTAAAAAAATTACCCATCTATGCCGAAATTATCTTGTGGGAACACAACTAACTGCATCTTTACAATCATGCGTCTTTCAGCCGATTCCGATAGAATTAAAACACAAGCAAACAGAAAATACACTAAAAGGCTTGAAGCAGTGCAAATTATGTCGCAAAATTAATTATTATGGCAGGATCATTAATCTTGACCTTCAAAGCTAGCGATGTTTTACAGAAGCCGGATTTCTTTCTCATAATTCTGATACATATACTACATGTTTTGACGGCCATTTTTTTTTCGACAGAGGTTGACCTGCCAAAACATTTTACCCATTATTTTATGAACTAATCTACGTATGGAGGCACGGCTTCCTGAATATGATTGTATAACTAGTTTTTATTACCATTGTCAATTACTAATCTTCCTTTTTTATATAGAAAATCATAAACAAAACATTAAAATCATTTTAAACTTCTAATGTTTTCTATAAAATACTACTACGCAGATACCAAGGATGACGGATTTTAAATACAGTCGAACCTCGTTAACACGAAATTGAAGGGGCTGCGAAATATTTTCGTGTTATCCCGGATTTCGTGTTAACCGTCAAAATTGTGGTGCCATTTATATTAGATTAAAAAAACTAAATAAATAAGCTTACAAATATATCCCTGCTAAAATCATAAATTAATAAGAAATAGAAAATTTAATTAAAAAATAAAACAAATTGGTCATCATTTTAGGCAATAATAAGTTTATTTACCTGCTAATCCTTTTTTTAAATGTCCGTTATTGACTTTTGCTTCAATTTTTGTAGACTGCTTTTTTCTAGAAACGTATGGACCTCATCCAATTTGTCCAAAAGTTCGGGAAGCATTTTCTTGTTCCATAAGGAAACGTTGTACTGTTTTTAATGCTGCGGTAGTTAAAATTAATGGCACTGGACTTTTCAGTTCTGTGTTGAATTCTTCATCCTCGTCTGAGATGTCGATGTTGTCATCTTTTTCTTCAGTTAATGAAGCAACTATTTCTTCGTCTGTCGTCACATCCGAAGTCAGCACATCTTCATCTATGCAAATATACTCGACAAACAATGTCTGCGAAATAATTCCCGTTTTTCGGCTTCTTCTATTAAATCAGTCGTCATTTCAGATTCTGTTTCATTAGTTTCTTCATTTATCTCATGCGTAAATCCCGCGTGTCGGAAACAATTTTTCACAGTTCCAGTAGTGATACTGTTCCAGGTACTTCTTAGATAAGTTATAGCTTCTAGTAAATTCACAGAAAATTCCGTTTTATTATCAAAACATTGAATCATTTTATGAACAATAATTTTTCTGTACTGCACTTTTAAGCATTGGGTAATTCCTTGGTCACAAGGCTGAAGTTTTGCTGTAGTGTTCGGAGGAAGAAAGACACATTCAATTGCTTTTAATACTGGAACATCTTTATGAGCACTGCAATTGTCCAGCAATAAGCAGATTTTCCTCTTTTCTCGGTAAAATTTTAAGTCCAGATCAAGCAACCATTTCGTAACAATAATATTGTTTATCCATGCATTTTTGCTGGTAGCGTAGCAAACTGGCAAACTTTTAACGTCTTTGAAACAACGTGGTTTCGCCGACTTACCGATCACGAGCAATGGTAATTTTTCACTTCCATCCATGTTGCAGCCGACCATAATTGTAATTCTTTCTTTGCTGAATTTTCCTCCAGTACATTTTTCTCCTTTTAAAGTAAGTGTTCGCGAGGGTTGTGCTTTGAAAAAAAAGCCCGTTTCATCGGCGTTAAAAATATCACGGGGTGCATAATATTTTTTGACGTCTAACCACTTTCCTAATAAAAAAGACTGCATAGAAATCTCATCTACGGCAGATTCTTCTCCACATATCTTTTTGCAGACAATTCTATGACGCTCTTTAAATCTTGTCAGCCATCCGTTAGAACATGTGAAATCGTTGTAACCGACAGCATCAGCAAAAGCCTTTGCTTTCTCTTGCAAAACTGCACCAGTTAAAACAATGTTCTGGCTTCTTGCTTCTTTTATCCACCGTAAGAGAGCAATTTCAATTTCTTCATTTTTTCCTGTGCACATCCGTTTTCTTGCTGGTTCGAATTGACTGACAGCATAAGCCGCTTGAATCTTTTCACGATTCTTTAAAATTGTAGAGAGTGTGCTATTGGGTATTCCATACTTTGCCGCAATTTCTGATTTTTTCAGCACTTTATCGCTGACTTCATTTAAAATCTTTTGTTTTGTTTCTAAAGATACAGCTTGCTATTTTCGACTCATCTTTCAAAGAATACTACAGAGCAACTGCGAACAGAGTTTCAGTAGTCAGGTATAGAAGTAAGGATTGTCACTTCTTTCACACGAAGATATGGGATTTCAGAAACACTGTTTATGGTTTATGTCACTATCAATAGAGTCAAACAATTAATGGAACAATCACAATCAAAAAAGAAACTCCTTCACCCAAATATTCATAGTGACCGATATATAGCTCAGAGAGAGAATTTGTCCGCATAAAGGACCAAACAGATAGCTAACAGATACGATTTCTAAAGATCAGAGGTCAAGAGCAGGAGCCCCTAACAGTTCGGACACCACCCCTTTCTATTAATCCCCTCCCCTTTCTTTTGTTCACCACTCCTTTTCTCTCCTTTCTTTTGTCGATGACCACAAAATGTAATTGGAAAAGAATAGGAAGACATATGATTGATTCCCATCTCAGGCATACTTGGTCAGGATGTGAATAAATGCAACTTAAGCGAAGGGGGGGGGGGTGCGGAATATCAGAGGATAAAGAAAAGCAGAGATTAGCCAAATATTTCACCATTTTTTGAAACCCTTTTCCTCTTTGTCATTTTCAAACAGTGAGAAAAATTCCATTTTTAGTAAATAAGATGTGACATGTAAGTTTGAAATATTGAAAACATACGCTTAAGAAAGAATGCTTTGATTTTCGAGCAAAAAAAAATTTCCTCCTTAAGCGGGATTTTGCGAAATTCTATTTCGTGTTAAACGAATTAATTTACATTGGTTTTCAAACTTATCTGACGGGACCTCAGTATTATTTCGTGTTAAGCGAAATTTCGCGTTAAGCGATTTCGTGTTACCGAGGTTCGACTGTACTACTATTTCCAAATAGTAATCTTCGCCTTATTTAATGCAGAATTTTGTAATTAAATAAACTGAATATTAATACTCGAAAGTAGTGATGTTGAAAATGCTTAATCCTTGGCACTTAGTTATGGAATCTTATGAATCTTAATCACTTATAGGACCGGGGGACCGTATAAAAATTTTAATTTCGTAATTTTTTAATAAATGTTTTTCTTGACCCAAATCGCTTTAAAACCAATTCTTTACCTTATTTAAACCATTTTTGTAATTGGGAGTATGCATCTAGGACCAATGGTTGCGAAAATAAAGGTCGGCCAGGTTATACGTGGACACACTGTATATTCGATATTATACATTTGTGTATTAAAATGTATTGATTACCTTCCTGTGGCTCATTAAACGGTCACTTCCGGTTTTAGAAAGTTCATTTCTGGTTTATATTTTGGGATATAACTTTGCTTCTAATTAACTCTGAACCAAAAATAAGGCATTTTTGGAATCCTAAATGTTTGAACTTTATTTTAAATAATAAAAAAAAAACGAAAATTTTCACAAAAACAGCGATTTTGATTGTAGGCACATACCTTAAAAGAGGTAAAAGCAGTTAAAAAAACCTCTAATAAAAAAGGCAAGATCGAAAAGGAAATAAAATCTACAATAAATCAGAAACTCGGAAGAACGAGAAGAAAGTGACTAATTAATAGAACAACGAAACTGAAAACATCATATTTAGATGCTCTACTAGAATCTGCTGAACGACGAGCAGATGAAGAGGAAAAAAAAAGATGAGGTCATTATAGATGGAATGAATTCCATCCAGTTTCAGTCATTCCTACTAATAAAGCAATATCTCCGAACATTTGGAGAATGCATAAATTTTTATAATAAGAGCTTCCCAGCAAAAAAAAAAAAAAAAAAAAAAAATCGAATGTTACAGGAGGCATCCCAGAGATTAGTACAATGCAGAAAATTTGGAAATCGTGGAAAAGACCTTTTATACCTCTCATGTGATGATGTACTCGGACAAAGATACTAATTGGTCCCATTGCGACGACAAAACCTGAGTCCATGCTGTTCAACTTGGCTCTCGCAGAATACCATTAATCACTAATAAAAAACTTTGCCTTATTTAATCTCCGTATTTCTGCATTTAAATTTTTGTAAGAAATTAATAGTATTTCGTGGGTGCTAGGTTGAACCTGCTGTAAATCAATGGCTGTTTATTGTTTCAAAGTTAAGTGAGTCAAAAATGTAAGTTTTTTTTTCTGTGGTATTTACTACTTTTAAAAAAAATATTCTCCCAATACTATTTGCAAAAGATGATATTCACTTTTTAATGGCGGAGATAACTAATCTTAAACAGGGTTAGTACGGGACAGGAAATTTCCAGACCAGAAAATTTTTCGATACCAGTATTTTCTTATAGAAAATCTCTCCCTAAATAAGTCGAAATTTTGCACGTTTAACCTAGATTTATTTTTCTATAAAAAAATACTGATACTTCGCATGGAAAATTCCCTGAAACGTAGGAACCCTGTTAAATAAGCTGATTTTTTTTTTTTTTTTTTAAGTAGTAAATTTGCGGCCCGTAGTCTGCGTAGTGAGTACCACTGCTTTAACCCTTCACTGCACGAATTTTTCTATCTTTATGAAAAAATTTATTTGACATCCATATATCGGCCAAATAATGGGAAAAAGAATAAAAAATTTAAATTTTAAGTACTTAGCTAACATTTGATATTATATGCTGTGTTCCATACTTACAAAATTACGGTTTTAAAATATTAAATTGCAATATTTTGCATATAAATGGACTTAAATTAATCAATTTTATCTGTCTAACACTCTGCATATTCTTTTATATTAATATTTTTAAATATTCAGTAAAAATAATGAAAGCAAATTTTACCGTTAATAGCTTGATCGAAATTTCTTTTGTTTCCGAAGAACAAATTCTAATTTGTTGTCTAGTGTACACATCTAACATGGACAAAATAAGTATTATTCCATACTTTGGATTGTTACTGATCAGGAACAGCGATCATGTCCGCTAAATTCATGGCGCATAATTAACCCTCTGTCTACCAGAAGGGTCCAATGGACCCGACATGTATATTCAAAATATCTATTCAAACCAGAAAATTTCTTCAAAACAAACTAAATGTATAAATCAGACAATAATAAGTTAAATAAACAAATTAAATAGTTTTAAGTAAAAATTCTGGTGTAGAATGTTTTTATAAAACTTGAGTAAAATTTCCGGTAGTTATAGGGTTAATAACGTCATGTTTTTAGGTATGTACCAGATATGGCACACCGTGCAGTGAAGGGTTAATCCTTGCCCATCAGTTACTATACTCAGGCATCTACAGTCTCTTTTTCTACTTTTTAGTCTATGGAAAGGACAAAAGTTAAAGATTATAGCGACTGTAAACTGTCAACTGGTTTAATTAAAAACATCCAGTGCAAATGGTGAGATTAAGCAAGACAGTTCTTTACCGTCTGATAATCATGTCTTAATCCTTTCAGGGGCAAGGGACTTCTATTCACAAAATGCTGAAATGAGTGATTGGCACCAGAATTTGCAAACAAATTTATTTCAAAATAAGCAAAAGCCCTTTTATTTTCTCACGTACTTAATGAAAGGAAATTTTTCATTTCGATATTCTGGTGTCAATGAGGCATTTAGGGATTAAAATTAAATGGTCCAAAAATGAACCACTGTCCTGCTTGAAGGGGTTAAGGGCGAAATAAGGTGAATTTTTCTTTTTTTTTTAAAGCGGTAACTTTGCGGACCGTGGTCTGCTTAATGCTTTACCCTTTACCCATCAGTTATTGTACTCATGAATCTACAGTCTATTTTTCTGCTTTTTAATCTATGGAAACGACAAAAGGTAAAGATTATAGAAACTGTAAAGTGCGGTAATTAAAAGCATCTTATGCAATTGGTGAAAATAAGTGAGACAATTTTTTACCCTCTGATAATCATGTAATAGCAACGGATTTTTCTTTTTAACATCCTGAAAAAATTCTGCTGTTTACATTTACCTCATAGTCTCTGGTGTATACGTACTATTGTGGCGAAATTGTAAACATGCTGCGATGTGTTAAAAATCTTCTAGACAATTTAGTTTCCTTATACATTTGTTCTAGAGAAGGTGAATAATATTTAGACGATAGAAGATTAATGCATAAATAAGAAAATTTAGCCATTACTGAAAAGTGTGGAAATTTATTTACAATTATCCAAACTGACCGTATACTCGTCACCAATTCAGCGCGTTATTTTTATTCAAAAATTTCTACCAAAATTTTCGAGTAGTAATATTTTCTTCATTTAATCATGGAGTGTGTGTGGTTCCATAAAGCAAAAGATATTATTCGAAAATCCTGGTACATATTTTGAATTAAAAAAAACGCGCCAGATGGGCAACAATGTGTTAATTATAATAGAAAAAGCAAAGGAAAAACCATGAAAAAGAAATAGTTTCAAGAAATATTTTTCAAGTGTTTGTATTTGAACAAGGGTGTGTGCAACTCTACCATAATTTTTGAATAGAATTTTTTGCCAGTTTACGCACCTTGTTGAGTCTGTTAGTTTTAAGAACAGTTTTATTCTGAGCTAACATCTAAAATTTACATTTTTGTAAATAAATAATTAGGCATGAGATTCTGCTGCATTTTTCAAGCAGTTTATCTTCACATATCTTCCTGATTTATTCTCTCATTATACAGCATTGTTCGTGTGGAACGTTTGTCATGGAAAAAATGCACAATTTTTTTTTAAACTGCTATTTGAAAGTAAAAATCTCTGTAGCAAAATTTCACAACGTTTGCAGTGGAAATCTGCAACATAGATTATCGTTTGTAAATAGCGTTGTTTAATTTAATGGGTTCCATTTCTTCCGAGGCAAACGTTGAACCTTAATTATTGTTTACAAAACTTTAAAAACTGGATTAGAATATTAAGGCATGCCTATATTCTTGTGCGTAGTTAGTGCATATGAGTAATGTTGACCATTTTTTAGTTAAAAATTTCATTTATTTGTTGCCAACACCCTATTCTTAACGAAAAAACTACCATCCTACAAGAATTTTTACATAGTAATTATGTTTTATATAATCACGGAATTCCTGTCATTAAATAATAAAAAAAAATACTATACTGAAATTCTGGAAGGTTGGTAGTTTTTTTTAATGAAAAAAGAGGCTAATTTAGCAACATTGCATGTGGGTGCTCGAGGCATATGGGGGAATTTTATTGTCCCTACCAGTATCCCCAAGCAATAATATTCGGGGTAAATTTCTTTAATATATGATGTAGGCATATATTGTGAAGATAATTGCTTCAAAATAGTAGTAGGAAGAATAAAATTACTTTTATGCTCTTTGAATCCTGATATGAGTCCCATGCAATTCTGCTTCCATCCCAAGTCACCCCCTTTTCATCCCAAGTTCTTTCAGGATTCCGTACTTAAAAAAAGTGAAAACGGAACCATGATAGATCATTCGTGTGTCTGTCTGTCCGTCCATCTGTCGCAGCTGTTTTTCTCGAAAACTATGGAACGTGGAAAGTTCATATTTGCCAGAGTTATCAAAGCTATTGACCCACACGTTTTTAAATTATCAGCCATTTACAGATATTTTTAAGTAAAATTTAGGGCGGCTGATTAAGTTACTTGATTTTATTTTGATATTGTGTGAGGTATCGTTCGAAAGATGTCGTAACACCGAACTCAAAAATATATTTCTTTTAATTTTATCGTAGATATCGTCGAAAATATGCTGCAAAAATATGTTTCCCCCTCCCTATTTCCGAATCTACTGAAATTAAAGTTATGAAAAAGTTAGATGTAGCAAGAGTTCTTCAAATCTTGTCGAAAAACTATAGCGATTATCCCAGGTCACCTAGTTTTCGAAAAGCTCCCATTTTTCCGCTACACATAAACTTTACTTTGCGGCTGCTCGGTGGGGAGTTGAGGGGCGCTCGAGGTACCTATCGACGCGGAAACATCAAAGGATTGTTGATAATAATTTTCGAAAAAATTGTCGATAAATAGCCGAGATATTCATTAAAACCTATATAGAATACAGCGGCACTTTCTAAGGCGGCCTTGAAACTTTGCGACCTCCTTTCAAAGCGCGCTTGGCACAAACTTTGTACAAGGTCTTTTTGGTACGGAACCCTTTGTGCGGGAGTAAAACTCTCACTTGACCGATTATTTAATTTGACTGTAGCCATTGCTAACAGCAAGAATACAATCTAAAATTTTAAATATTTTTTTAAATATTATAGAGACTGAGTTGATTTAGGGGTAAATGATTTAAAAATAAAATAAGATACAGTAAGATACAGTAAAGAGTACCGAAAACAAGGTTCTCACAGGTGCTTACTTTTGAACACCACTATTTCCGAATTGTAACCCGCTTTATTTAATTGCAGGTTTTCTATAATTAAACAACGCTAATATTACCATTCGGAAATAATGGTATTCAAAAGTAAGCAACCATGGGAGCCCTGTTTCTGAATAAACAATTCAATACCGCATATATTTTTTCAAGGCTGGAGAGATAAAGCTAATCGTAATATTACACATAGAACTTTCCTATTGGAACTGAAATATTTTTCATTGCATCTGTTCAATGCAGTTATATAAATATATAAAAGGAAAGGCGCGTACACTCCTTAAAATTTACCACTATTTCGGATTAGAGATCTTTGACTAATATTTTTTATCAGATTAAAAATCTGTTTGCGATTAGTCGTAGAATTTGTAATATTTTTCTGTGATTAAATAAGGCAAAAATCTATGTTTGAAAACCGCGATGGAACCCCACGCATCCTGGAAACATGTACAGGATTCCAAACGGACGTCTTTTGAATACCACTTTTATCATACAATAATATTCTTTTTAGATTTTTCTTGAAAATTTTGCAGAAACCTACATCCGAAGTATATTTCTATTGCATACAATGTAGAAACCTATCACGGATATTTTCTTAGGAAATACTGGTATTAAAAAACGGACCATTTGGAAGATCTGCATGCACTGCCTAAAGTAAAAAGTTGTGGCTTTTATGAAACTCGCTGACTATGAAGATGACAACAGTGTGTCGCCTAGCAAGCAAAATCCCGGTTTGGGTTGCTCTCTTTAGCTAAATCCGGAAGAAGAAGCACATATTGACCTCAATTCAGGAAGAAAAATCACTTTAACTATGAAGTATGAAACATTTGCTTTTCACTGACTTGTTAATAAAAGATTTTGTTTCACTCCAGAAATGAAACCTTTTTTTCTTATGACTTACGAAATGTATAAATTTTCAGAATTTATTTGATAAATGAATGAAACTGGCCATAATGTACAAGATTTTACGTCAGAAACATCGTTTTTTTTTAAGATACTCTGCTCAATAACATCGACTGTTTCAGAAATAACACCACTGACAAAAAAATATCCGTTGATCCACAATCCTCTAAACAAAGTAATCATAAAAAAAAAACAGAGTTTGTAAAAAAAAACTTTCCCGATATACAGAGTGAGTCTAAATTCACGGTACAAACTTTGAGGGGGTGGTAGATCTCACTATAACAAACAATTATTGTATAGGAATATATGACCGGAAGTGACGTGTTGAGTTACAAAAACCAAGGGGGCAATTTGGCGCTTTTTTTATTTCAAAATTTCTCATGTATAGAAGAAAATGCCTATACTATTCTTTTCTTTATTTGAGACAAAAATTTCATGATTACATACAGAAAATATTCTTCTTTGAAAATTTCCGGTATGAAATCGAAATTTTTGAATAAAAGAAACACAAAACTGGCAAATCTGTCAAACACAGGAAATACATGAAAAGGAATAGAAATGGAGTTTTTTTTAAAATTCAAAATTTCTATTTCATACCGGAAATTTTCAAAGAAGTATTTTTTCTTTCTGTAATTATAGAATGCCTGTCTTAAATACAGAAAAAAATAGTATAGGAATTTTTTGGTATGAATGAGAAATTTTGAAATAAAAAAAGCGCCAAATTGCCACCCTGGTGTTTGTACCTCAACGCGTCGCTTCCGGTCATATATTCCTATACAATAATTGTTTGTTATAGTGAGCTCTACCACTCCTCAAAGTTTGTCCCATGATTTTAGACTCGCCCTGTATAAGTTCCTTAGCACGTATACTATTCGAAGAAATGGGATACTATTTAGGATGAGGTTATATGTTATTGGCATAGGCTCGAGAATGCGTTAAAGGAGATAAATCAAACTCTCGACTCTCACAGTGACAAATTTTCGAAAATTTCAAATAGCAACACCCAATTACTTTCACCGCGAAATGATCTCCATGGCAAAAAAAAAAAAACGTAAATGGTATTAAAAAATAAGTTTGGCAGTGGAAATGGTGACATAAAACAAACGCAAAGAACAGCAGTGAGAAGAAAAAGACGACAAAAAAAGCGAAATATTTTATTCGGATTGCAAAATTTTTAAGTGTTCACGTCCGCATCGCAAAAGGCAACAGTAAATCACGGTTTGAAGATAATGCAGAATCTCACTTTTGATATCGCTTTTCCTGTCAGACTCACTCAATGGATTTGACTTGTATACCTAAAATTTTAAGTGCTTCACGAGACAAAAACAGATTGAGGTGTATTCGAGTGACCCTGCCAATTACAGAAATGCGAAATGGCGGTAGATGACGTTGTCACCCATTTGTTGTTGCAGCATGCGTGAAGTGGGGAATGTCTTCTTTTTGTTTGTTTTATACAGTTAAAATTAATTTTTAACTTTATTTATGGTTTTTACCATCAAGATCATTTTAGGACGAAAAAATTGCGTGTTGCCATTTGAAAATTTCTAATTTTTTTTACTGTAGCTGTAGCTATGGGAGCTCGATTGTCGTTATCTCGAGCCAATGGCGTAAAATAACCACCTCCCGAATGCCATCCCGTTTACTTTAACGGTATAGACACATAAAACCCGCCGAAATTTTGCTGAGACTTAAGGGGATTAGAAAGGCTCGAATTTACGAAGAAAAATATGTATATATTTCATCATTTTTATAATATTTGAACCTTTAAGCATGTCATACAACTGCTCCGAGATTCCTAAAATTACCGTCCTATGAGCCGTAAGCGTTGTTCGGCGCAAACCTATGAATAATGTTGTGTAAAACTTTCAACTCAATTAATCTTACTCAACTCAATCTTTTCAACTCAATATCTCAATTATAGCCTCATCCATATTCAAATACACAGTTTTTCATCTCAAATAATGTTTCAAACTTCTTTCTGAAAAGTCGGGTTAATCCGAATCCGACCCGCAAGAATCAAAACTCAATCCGAAACCGTCCCGAATTCGAAACATTTAGAGTCAATCCCAGTGTCAATCGTGTTATTTCGGATTCGGGTAAAATCGGATTTCCCAATCCGATGCAGGCTTCTAATTCAAAAGTAAGCACCATTGTACCCCTATTTCCATATTGCATGTTCACTGTCAAACTGAAGAAGTGCGTCACAGAAACTCATATACCAATAGAATAAATGACATATGTTTGAACACTGCAAAAGAATACACCTTTTTTTAAAAAAAATTCGTAATTTCAATTAGATCTGGATGAGATTATGGATGTTTGACCCACTTCTTACTAAAATGCTTGTAATTTTGTGTTTGACAGACAATAGCATCTCAGAATTTTTCATATATAAATAGCTTATTGCATTCTATCATTTTACAGTGTCAATTTTCATAAGGCATTAAATGATTTTCAACTACAGTATGGAACCATTTATCTGGAAACCAGTTAACCAGAAAACCAGTTATCCAGAATGATATTTCCAGTTTACTTATTTCAGAAAAATGTGCCATACATCGCCAGTTTGACATGCGTATTACTTTAAACATTACAACATGCATTGCATAACTTTATGCCAACAACTAAGATTTGAAATGGAAGCATATTTAGCTCGATATTGGACATTTTGATTTTTATGCAGAGGAAACAGGAGAATTTTTGTTTGCAAGGTATTCCATAAATTGCCTTCTTTCAAACTCCTATTAATTTTTTTATTTGTTTGGATCAGATTTTTTATCTGTGTAGTCTAATAATTGATTTGAAATCAGAAACAATGTTACAACCACATGTTCTACAAAACTGATCAAAAGTATGTTGCTTTAAAGCCCAACCAGTTTTCCAGAAAAACCAGTTATCTGGAATACAGCTGACCCCAGCCATTCTGGATAAATGGTTCTGTACTGTAATTATTTTCCCTAACTCTTCAAACTGGGTCAAACCTTCCCCCTTTAGTAAGATTTGACACACTAAATCATATAAATATATTTTATACAAAAAAATTTACTTTTTAAAAATTTTATTGAAATCGAAAATCATTAAAGAAATATGAAAATTGGTTCATCCGTTCAAGAGTTGCGCGTAGGCTATGTACAAAAAGAAGATGCAAACGAATTGTATAACCTCCCATTTTTAAATTAGATTAAAAATTAATCCCGTTCTATAAAGGAATCTTCCCCATTGCGGTGGTAGAATAACTTTAACAACCATTAACATTTTCAAAGAAATTCAGTATATCAGTTCTTTATTTTTAACTATTACCAAATGTTCTACGAAAACCTGCAGTAAAATTTTTCATTTTTTACCCCTTTTGAAATGTGATTTTTCATTCAAGAACACACACTTGTACATGCTAAAAATATTAACAAATCTGGAATGCTTCGATAAATTATTAACTGAGCAAATTATCCGCATCGTAGTAACATTATTGCGTACTTAAATTAGTCTATTTTTTAAACTGCACGTGCGTGACATCCCTGTCTTAGAATTTGATGGATAATTTGTAATTTAAAATGTAAAAAAAGTAAAATAAACTTACTTGCATTGACGCGTCTTTAAACCATAATCAATCTGAATACATCACTTTTCAGATTTATTTTTAAGACATAAAATGAAAAATAAGATAGCGAAAATAAAAAGCAAAGGATTTTGATAGGCAGTGATTTGCATTTTTAAAACGTGCTAACATCCCGACCTATGTTCAAGATTTAAAATATAGAGGAGAAAGAGTGGATAAGCGGCTATTTGAATAACGAAAAAAAAATGCATGTGGTCCAAACCTGTCAAAAAAGTTGATGAATGAGAACATTTAAACCACTTTAGAAATAAATAATTCAGTTGAAGAATGTGGAACTCTGTAGATACCCTCAGAAAATACTCCACGACCAGCAGCTGGAACTAATACCCTCAGGATATTACTTCAGCTGTTTATCGTACAGTATTTTAGATTTGAAAGAAGCAAAAGTCTAAATGACTTTAGTAATTAACAAATACAGGAAAACCTAGGAAGTTGACCACTCTTATGACGTGGCCAACTGTGTAAACCAGGTAGCACAAAGCTATCGGCAAGTATAAAATTTAATATTGGCCAACGTAACATAACCTCCACCACCTTTCTAAGTGATATTTGTGAATATTGCTTTTTGCCATTTGACAATGTTGGCCAATATTTTCCAACATATCCCTCACCCTCAAGAAAAGTGACGCATCTCGACAAAAGTAAATTTCACAGTGGAGGCAAAAGAAGATTTGCATGTTTTTACTGTAACATGAAATTATCGCACTTAGCTCTGAATGCAGCAGTAAAAACGCGCATAACAGCGTAAAACCTTTAACCCTGTCAGGGGCAAAGCACTTCTATTCGTAAAATGTTAAACTGATTGAATGAAACTAGAATTTGCAAAAAAAAAAAAAAAAAGATTTTCAAAATAGGTAAAATCTTTTATTCACGTACTTAATAAAGAGAAAATTTTCATTTTAAAATTCTGGTGCCAACGCAGCATTTAAGAATTAAAATTAAGTAGTCCAAAAATGAACCACCGCCCTTGAAGGGGTTAAGAATGAAGACTTAGATGAGATTTGGAGCGTTAAGTAATTTTACCTCCCCGTACAGTCTACTGTGGTCACGGATGGACATATAGCGTAATTAAGCGATTTTCCGAATAATTACACTTATGACGCTTTTAATACAGAAAGAATAACTTATGACAGACCTATTAGTGGAATAAAATGCAAAATGAATTTTTTAAAGATGTGTCACTTTTTTTTGCGGTGAGCGATATGTATTAGGTCGTTCGAAAAGTCGTTTCTGTTTGGGTAAATCTATTCGTACCAGAAAATACTGCCCGTTAATTATTACACATTAGATGTCGGAATCAATGTCTAATAATTAAATGATAGAGTTTTCCGGTACGAATTAATTTTACGAAACTGAAACGACCCAATAAATATCACTTTCTGTGATTAAGTGGTATATTTTTCTGCCATAGAAGAATATCATCATTTGACATTGAGCGATATATTTTTCTAACACCCCTGAATAACATTTTTAGTTATTAACCTTTAGCTAACAAATGCCAATATGTAATTTAACCATCCGAATGTGTTGTTTCCAATAAGGCACAAGTATTTTTGCACAAAAAAATTTGGCCATATCTAATCACAAAGATTTCAGCAATTAATGCATAAAAAGTGCCTCAGAAAAAGTTGTGCTGAAACAATATTAACTGGAAACAACACTTTTGGACAGTAATATTGGTTTTCGCTAACACGGTAGTATTTGTTAGCTATGGGTTAAATACATTTTATTTCGCCCAAGCAACAGATGTAGTGATCATCTAACCTCTCGCTGCGAAAGAAGAAGTCTTGCTACATAGGGCTTGATTATCAACGGGGCAAACTTCCACAATTAAAAAGTAAACTAAATTTTTTCCTTATTCACTACAGTAATTTTACATGAATAGTGCGTTTAAAAAATAGAGTTATGAATAAAGAGGGGGAGACATGTATTGTCTACCAGTTGCGAGTGAAGTAACTGAGGATGTTGTCACAAGTTGACGTTTTTCTTTTTAATCCTTTAAGGGAAAAAGTGCTTATGTTAATAAAATTTTGAAATCATTGATCCACACCGGAATTAAAGGACAAATTTATTCGGAAATAAGTAAAAGATTTTCTTTACGCATAATCATAAAAGCGAAATTCCATTCAAAAATTCCGGTGCCATTGTGGCGGTTTAGAATTAAAATTAGGTGGGATATATTATATCCCACCGCCCTTCAAGGGGTTAAATAGGATCAACAGTTTCTGATTACCGCTGGGGCAAACTTCCACCAGTAAATTTGAATTGAAAATTTCGTCTTATTTAAACACCTTATTTATGCAAAATTTCTTTCACAAATGTGGTAAAAATTTCTATTTGTTTTTGCTGGTGGCAATTTGGCCAGGTATCATAATATTTTTCAAAGACACTGGTTTTATAGGTTGTCACATTATGGCGGAAACGCAGGGGCTGACTACCGCTGAACTGAACTCCCACCAGTAAAAATTAATGTCTCTTTTTGCCATTATTTATGACTGAATGTTTTCATTAATAAGGCGTTTAAATAAGGAGAAAATTTCTATTTATATTAACTGGTAGCAGTTTGTTCCGGCGATAATCAGCCCCTGCGAAAGCGGTTACAGTGGGCGAAACTTCGCTACTTTAAAGATACGCCAGTTCCTCATTAATAGTTCCATGGTTGAAATAAGGAAAAAAATTCTATTAAAATTTACTGGTAGCAGTTTGCCCCGCTGGTAAAGGTGTCCTCTCGCTACGTAGTACGATTAACCCTCTCAGGGTCAAGGTACTTCTATTCGAAAAAGCTTGAAATAATTGAATGACACCAGTATGTAAGAGAAAATTTACTTGTAAACATGTAAACGTATATTTTCGTTTACTTAATAAAAATGAAATTTTCATTAAAAAATTCGGGTGCCAATGTGGAAATTAGGGATTAAAATTATGTGGTGCCATAGCGGCATCACCGCCCTTCTAGGGGCTAACCCTTTAGTGCGCAGCTTTGCATATATGCAAACAACAGTGTTTTGAATTTAATAGATATTTTTATTCTTATATACCTAATTCACACCAGAAAATTAAAATATCAATATTTGTTTTAATTAATAACACACATTCCGTATTTAAATAAAGCGAGATTAACTATTGAAACTTTCTGGTGTAAAGTGAGATTCTATGAACTACGTAATTTCTAGAACGTATTATATCATGGAATTAAAGGATTAAAGATTAAGTTTTATAAAATAAATAATTTTATAAAATAAGGTATTTGGAGACATATTTATTAAAATATTTACTAATTTGCAATATTTTAGCGTAAAACAGCCACACGACAGTAGTTTTTACTTGTATTGCAGATGTTCAACAGAAGAAAAGGTTGACGTATTGTATGAAAAATGTATCTCTGATTTTTTTCATTATTTTTCCAGTGTAAAAAACTTTTCAGAGAATCATATATAATTTTTCCGAAACAAAATAAAAAATCGCGCATTTAAGGGTTAAGCATGAAACAGTGCCAATTTTCATACGAAAATGAGGGTGCAAGGGAAAAATGTATTTATAAAAAGTTTTTAATAAAAAGTGGTAAAAGTGGACTTTTCTGTTAATAGGAAAATGTCTGATAAAACTATCATCTACTTCTCTCACAGTCTTTCATCTTTACAAATCACAATCGATTTTGTTTAAGTACTTTTATTGAAGATGTATTCAAATATCACTTTTTATTATTAAGTTTGTTAGAAATTTTGTAAGAAATGTTAAGTTGGTAAGAAATTTAAAACTTGCCAGAAATTTTAAAGCTTGTAAGAAATTTTAAGGTGGTAAGAAATTTAAAACTTGTCAGAAATTTAAAGCTTGTAAGAAATTTTAAAGAAAATCCTATGTTCCATTTGTAAAAACTGTAAAGAAAAGTTTAAACAATGCTGTTTCTTTGAATTTTGCTTTGTAAAAATTTAAATATATATATTTTTTACTAATTTTGAATCATAAATATATGTACATTTCCCCAAAAATTGATGCACTACTGAGTAGTTAGCATATTCATAAATTAGCCACACATGCGTTTTGTTATTATTATATATAATACTAATTATTATTTCTTAAATGAAGTGGGGGAGCATCAAATTTGTTATATCTCATCAAAAACAACTCGTTGTAAATGATCCCGCCAAGCCACAAATCAAAAATGTCTGTCATAAAAAGAAGAGATATCATATAAAAAGAAGCGCTATAGAAGTGCACATACTCCCGAGTGCCGCGTAAAAATCTATCACAAGTCATAATATTTCCAAAAGATGTTCGTAAAGAGAAAAAGCAAATTTCATTTTTATTTTCCGTTTTCTAAAAAACTACTAGTCATATCCTTTTGACAGCTGGAAATGTGAAATTTCACGCTCGTTATAAAAATAGTTTGTCAAAATATCTTGTGTCAATGGCATTTTTAATAAACACCGAAAGCAATATCAAATGCTTTATTTTCTCTTTTTTTCAAAGAGTGAGCAATGCGAGAAGTTCCGTGTGAACGGCCGGGCTCTCAAATGATACGCTTTTTAGCTCACAGGCTATCAAAGCCTGAGAGCTAATGTGCCCGCCCGTTCTGTATGTATGTATGTATGTATGTATGTATGTATGTACGTACGTACGTATGTACGTAACGCGATAACTCTTGGTAGAAACATCCGATTTGCTTCAAAATTTTTTCCTAGGTTCACTGTGATAAGGCGCTTCCCTGATTAGTTTTGGGAGTTCATTGGTTAAGGATAAAGGGGGAAAAACGGGGTTAGTCCACCCCCCTTAATTCCGATAAATGTGTTTTTCATGCAGAATGATTCGATTTGCTCCGAATTCGGTATAGCGGTTTATTATGTTAAGGAACTTCCCTGATTAGTTTTGGGAGTTCATTGGTTAAGGATAAAGAGGGAAAAACGGGCTTAGTCCACCCCCCTTAATTCCGATAAATGTGTTTTTCATGCAGAATGATTCGATTTGCTCCGAATTTGGTATAGCGGTTTATTATGTTAAGGAACTTCCCTGATTAGTTTTGGGGGTTCATTGGTTAAGGGTAAAGGGGGAAAAACGGGGTTAGTCCACCCCCCTTAATTCAGATAAATGGGTTTTTCATGCAGAATCATTCAATTTGCTCCGAATTTGGTATACCGGTTTATTATGTTAAGGAACTTCCCTGATTAGTTTTGGGGGTTCATTGGTTAAGGATAAAGGGGGAAAAGGGGGGTTAGTCCACCCCCTTATTTCAGATAAATGGGTTTTTCATGCAGAATCATTCGATTTGCTCCGAATTTGGTATACCGGTTTATTATGTTAAGGAACTTCCCTGATTAGTTTTGGGAGTTCATTGGTTAAGGATAAAGGGGGAAAAATGAGGTTAGTCCACACCCCACTCCCTTAATTCAGTTAAATGGGTTTTTCATGCAGAATGATTCGATTTGCTCCGAATTTGGTATACCGGTTTATTATGTTAAGGAACTTCCCTGATTAGTTTTGGGAGTTCATTGGTTAAGGATAAAGAGGGAAAAACGGGGTTAGTCCACCCCCCTTAATTCAGATAAATGTGTTTTTCATGCAGAATGATTCGATTTGCTCCGAATTTGGTATAGCGGTTTATTATGTTAAGGAACTTCCCTGATTAGTTTTGGGGGTTCATTGGTTAAAGGTAAAGGAGGAAAAACGGGGTTAGTCCACCCCCCTTAATTCAGATAAATGGGTTTTTCATGCAGAATCATTCAATTTGCTCCGAATTTGGTATACCGGTTTATTATATTAAGGAACTTCCCTGATTAGTTTTGGGTGTTCATTGGTTAAGGATAAAGGAGGAAAAGGGGGGTTAGTCCACCCCCTTAATTCAGATAAATGGATTTTTCATGCAGAATCATTCGATTTGCTCCGAATTTGGTATACCGGTTTATTATGTTAAGGAACTCCCCTGATTAGTTTTGGGAGTTCATTGGTTAAGGATAAAGGGGGAAAACGGGGTTAGTCCACTCCCCCTTAATTCAGATAAATGGGTTTTTCATGCAGAATGATTCGATTTGCTCCGAATTTGGTATACCGGTTTATTAAGTTAAGGAACTTCCCTGATTAGTTTTGGGGGTTCATTGGTTAAGGCTAAAAGGGGAAAAACGGGGTTAGTCCACCCCCCTTAATTCAGATAAATGTGTTTTTCATGCAGAATGATTCGATTTGCTCCGAATTTGGTATACCGGTTTATTATGTTAAGGAACTTCCCTGATTAGTTTTGGGGTTCATTGGTTAAGGATAAAGGGGGTGGGAAACAGGGTTAGTCCACCCGCCTTAATTCAGATAAATGTGTTTTTCATGCAGAATGATTCGATTTGCTCCGAATTTGGTATACCGGTTTATTATTTTAAGGAACTTCCCTGATTAGTTTTGGGGTTCATTGGTTAAGGGTAAAGGGGGAAAAGGGAGGTTAGCCCGCCCCTCTTAATTTAGATAAATGGGTTTTTCAAGCAGAATGATTCGATTTGCTCCGAAGTTGGTGTACCGGTTTATTATGTTAAGGAGCTTCCCTGATTCGTTTTGGCGATTCATTGGTTAAGGATAAATGGTTAGTCCACCACCTTAATTTAGATAAATGTTTTTTTCTTTTGCAAGATTATTCGATTTGCTCCAAATTTGGTACACCGGTTTATTATGATAAGGAGCTTTCCTGATTAGATTTGGAGGTTCACTGGTTAAGTATAAAGGGGGAAACGGGGGCTAATTCCCCTTCACTTATTTTTTTGAGTGGCATTATTCTTTAAAATAAGAGTATAATATACAATTAGTGTGAATAGTCTGTGAGCTCAATGCCATCAGTTTAGCTGGGCACTTTTCTTTTTTATTTAATATCAGTATTTCTTAAGTAAAATTTCCTTTTAGATTTTTCGCACAACTTTTGCAACACATAGAACTATGAGTAAAGAGGAACTGACATATCGTCGGTATCATGTCAAATTATCCAATATGAAAACAATGTTGCCAGTGGGCTACTTTTTTTTAAGTTCAGATTTCTTGATTGGCACCACGTTTCTGAAATGGTAAAATTTCCCTTGTTTTCGCATTAATTAATATGTCACTAAATAAGGTTAATGAGGCGAATTTTACTATTTCAAAAAAGTGGTGCCAATCAAAAAATCTGAAATTTAAAATAGTAGCCAGTTGGCAACACTGTTTTTATATTGGATAGTTTGACATGGTACCGACGATATCCTCAAAATGGCGAAGCTTCAACTGTAACCGGTTCTTGAAGTTCTGATTTCCGCAAAGCAAGCTTCTACCAGCAAATTTGAATATAAATTTCCTCCTTAATAATTCATGCAATATTTCTGTCATAATTAAGTCAAGAAAATCAATTCATTTTTACTGGTGGAAGTTTGCTCTTGCGGTAGTTAGATTTTGCGATTCCGCCATATTGTTACAACCTAAACAATCCTTCTGCCAATGACAGCGAATAAGATAGTTATAAATAAAGAGGAGGAGACTTATAGTGTATTGTCTACCAGTTGCGAGTGAAGTGACTGAGGAGGTTGTCACAAGATGGCGGCTGATTTTTTAGATCGGATTAACACTTTCTGACTGCCACCGGAGCAAACTTCCATCAGTAAATTTTGAATAGAAAATTTTGCCTTATTTTAGCGGTCTTCCACCCCACGCCTCCCATGAAAAATTTCTCACAAATATTGTTAAAATTTCTACTTATTTTTACTGGTGGCAGTTTGCCCATGTATTATTTTTTTCGCTGACTCTACCAGGGGTGTCTATTGCGCAATATACAATATTGCGCAAACGCTGGACCTGGCTACCGCCGAAGTAAACTCCTACCAGTAAAAAGGAAAATCTGTTTTTGCGATTATTTAAGACAGAAATTCAGTTTTAATAAACCTTTAAATAAGTAGAAAATGTCTATTTAAATTTCCGGTGGAAGTTTTACCCGGCGGTAATCTACCCCGGCAAAAGCGGTTAAAGTTGAAGCTTATTTTTTTTAAGGACATTGTCTGTTCCTCTTTATTAATAGTTCCATGGGGCATACTTCCACTTTACCCAAGAAATATTTAATACATATCATAAGAAAGGCCTTATTCTAGACTAAATCGGTGTAAAATTAACTCGTTACTGCACTGTCAGAAAAATTCGTCTTTATACACTAAATTATTCATTATTTTTAAACAAATAATTTCCGTACTCCTAGAAAACACTCTTTTTCATTAATTCTTCCCGGAAGTCTGAAAAAGAGGGGAAATTCCGTTTATTCCTTGCACGCATGCGTATTGGCTGCATTAATACCAAAGTTCAAATTTATTTTTAAAATGAAAAACCGAAAATTCAATAACTTAAAATTTCTAATTTATTTAAAAACAAGCAAAAAATAATGCTTCGAATTTAATTAAGTAGCAATTTTCTCATTCATTCAAACTTATTCGCAATTTATTTTTTAGAATGTAAAAGAAAATTATTCGCGTGTAAAATATATTCTAAACGAACACATTTAAAAGATATATAGTAATTCAATCAAGTTAAAAAAATCAATTTTTGTTCAAAAAAGTAAACATTTCATCTCGAATTTAATTCAAAATATGATATTCATCTAACAATCAAATCTTGTTTTATTAAAAATACGTCTAATATGTAATAATTGTTATCCTCTATTATTCTATAAGTGTTAAAACGTCAACCATTATTTCATAACGACGAAATGTCCCAACAATTAAGGTTATATTTCCGAGCTTTCTGAACAAGAAATTTAACAAGCCTTACCAATCTCCCACTTGAAGAAAAGCTGTATCTTCATTTTAAACTCTCCCTTTGCCAAGTGCTCGCTGACCGAATGGTTAAGATGCTCGATTCGAAACGCGCGGTCCCAGGTTCAAACTAAGTGGATCCACGGAAGAAACAGAACGTTTTTTTTTTTTTTTTTTTTTTAATTTCAGATTGTGGAAATTTTTTGTCCTAGAACGAAAAAAAACAACAAAAAAACAAAAACAAAAAACAAAAACAAACAAACAAACAAAAAAAAACCCGTAAATTTCTTCAATTCTCGAATATATACCGGTGGAAGTGTTGCCAGGAATACCGGGCGAGGCAAAAGTTCGTTAAAACTTTAAAAACTCACAAAAAGGAAGAAATTATGATAAAGGAGTGCGGTTTTGCAAGAAAGGGCTCACAAGATGGATTTTTTTTTAGCAGAAAAAAAGGGTAAAAAATCACATGTAGAAGGCACTCAAGATCCGAAACACAATGAACAGGACAACAGTTGTGTCGTAGAATGTTCTAGAGTTCATGTTGAACATTTGTTATTGGAAGAACAAATGAATGGAGCGTATTGTTGCCCTGTTCATTGTGTTTCGAGTCGTCAGCGCCCTCTACATGTGATTTTTTAACTATTTTTTTTTCTTTTTTTTTCTGCTAAAAAAAAACTGACTACCTTGTGAGCCCTTTCTTGTAAACCGCACTCCTTTATCATAATTTCTTCCTTTTTTATGAGTTTTTAAAGTTTTAACTAACTTTTGGCTCACCCGATATTTCCGTGAATTGAAGAAAGTATTTCTGAGAGTGTGCTGTGACAGAAATTGTCATGTAAGGCTGCGTTTAGACGCTTGTTTTGCCTTCCTTCAACACTTGTCCAGGAAAAGCAATTAACACATATTCGTCTCAAACCGTTTTTGGTTATTCACAAAAAGATTGGGTGACTCAAGAATGGAAAGCAAAGTAGAATATTAGATCGACTTGACGGAAAGAATTTCCTACTTCAAAATGTCCGTCCGTTTCCTTCTAAAGTTATTCAAGATGAAACGCACACAATGAAATGACCACAAAAAAGGCGCTGACAGTTGAAAATAGTTGAACGATGCGTCTATTCGGATCTTAATTACTGTGAGCGGTCTCTCGGACCGCTTGATCGAAAGACTAATAAAAGGGATGATTAACTCATAGTATACTGTTTCTGTACTAAACTTTATGTACAGGACTGTTGCAGTCAAAATTCATTTACTCAGAAGTCTCTAGATAGTACCAGTGCTCAAAATGAAACAAAATTTCACTAGCATCTATAGTTAAACTGAAAATTACACGTTAAACTGTGAAAATTGAAAAAAAAGCAGCGGTCTGTGAGACGGCTAACAGTAGTTAAGGATTAAACTTTATAAAATAAATTTATTAAATAGATATATGATAAATATATGAACTCAAACTATAGCAATATCATAGCGGCCAAGTGTTACGCTTTTTTCCTACCACTATTTTTAAGAGATAAACTTGCATTATTTCATTATTGAAAACATAGGATTAAATAAGGCAAATTTTTCTATTCAAAGATAGTGGTAGGAAAAAGGCGTATTGGCAGCTATCCAATAAAGTGCAGGTGTATATAAATGATGAAAAAGCTGTAAGCGTTTCAGATTTCTTATCACTTAGAATGCCAATTTTTACATCAGTTAGTACATCAGTTCGTAAGGATTCTTACTTTTGAATGCCACCAATTTTGAAATTTAAACTTCGTCTAATTTAATCACATAATCTTGCGATTAAATATGGTGAACTTTTTTTCGGAAATAGTGGTATTCAAAATTAAGCACCCATGCAAACTTTGTTCGTACAGGACTGTCCAGGCGAATGTTTCTTTACTATTTTGTCTACTACTACTTATTTAATCTTAGTGTTATATTTCTAGTAGCTATCTACCATGAAGATTTTAGATTAGAAATAGTGATAATAAATATATTTTTTTAAAAAATTGTCACAGTTGGATACCATAAACATTCGTTCCGTTGGTAGTCAACGAGCTAAAGCAGTTTGACATATCGTCGGTACAATGTCAAACTGTCCAACATGAAAACAGTGTTGCTAGTGGGCTACTTTTATAAAAATTCAGATGTCTTAATTAGCACCACTTTTCTGAAATGGTAAAATTCCCCTTGTTTTCGCCTTAATTAATATGTAATTAAATAAGGCGAATTTTACTATTTAAAAAAAGTGGTGCCAATCAAAAAATCTGAATTAAAAAAAAGTAGCCCACTGGCAGCACTGTTTTCATATTGGATAGTTTGACATGGTACCGAAGATATTGTTAGCTATAATATTTGTGTTTACATTAAAAATTTGTAGATGGCAGCATCACAAAATGTTCTCCCGCACTCATGAAAATGATCTACATTCTTATGTAAGCTGTAAATAGTCTAGAATGTGTGTTGACATCTTGTGCTCGTTTTGTGAAGTAATACATGTTTTATCATATGTATTAAAGAATGTTACTTTGTGTACTTGTGCAGTTATTTTAATACTTGATTAATCAAAACACAATAAGTGTCAACGAGGAAAACCGAAATGTATATTTTCACCGAAAAATTTTACGAAAAGTGATCGCACATATGAAAATGGCTATGGCTACTTTCGATTTACAATTTTCTACTAGTACTGTGCTGATTTATGCCTTTTAAGTTATCGTATCTCACAGAAATTACGGAAGGGAAAGTTAGAAGTTACATGCATTTTCCTTTCGGCATATTTAATAAATGATAATGTTTTCACAATTTAATGAATTCGATGAATACATTCAAATGTTCTCAGCATACATGAAACGCCTGGAACAAAGTTTTATTTTGCATGATATTAAGGAAGAGAAAAATGTTGCTGCTATTATTTCTTGTATGGGTCCTAAGTTATATAATTTACTATGTATTTTATCTTTTCCGAAAGCTTCGGAATCATTGAAATATTCCGAAATTGTTGATATTCTTCTTAAGCATTTATTGCTTCTTAAGCAGTCCTCAACAAATTCTGTAAGCGGATAAAATTATGTAAATGTTTTAAAATGAAAATGATTCCATTGAAGATTTATCTCCTCGACTAAAAAAAATGACGGGCTTCCGTTATTTTCCTGGTGAAACTTAAAATGAAGATATTGGGGTTACTGGTGAAACAAATGAAATACATTTAAAATGACTAAAACAAGTTTTGGAAAGATTACGTGGATACAATATTAGGACAAACAAAGATAAATCATTCTTTATGGCTGATAAAATTTCATATTGTGGGGTATAAAACTGATAAACACGGTATTCTTGAAACCCAAGATAAAATCGATGCTATTTTAAATGCTCCAAGACCAGTAAATGTATCACAGGTTAAAGCTTTTTTTGGCTTAGTTAAGTATTATTCTAAGTTTGTACCAAACTTATCTACAATTGCACATATGATAAATAATTTATTGAGAAAGAATGTGAAATTTATGTGGTCTTCTGCATGTGAGCAAGCATTTAACAGTATAAAAAAGGAATTACATCTGAAAAAGTTCTTACTTTAATCCTAAATTACCTTTAATTTTAGCAACAGACGCTTCTCCTTATGGTATTTCTGCAGTTTTTTCGAATGTGATGCTAGATAGCTTTGAAAAGCCTATTGGTTTTGTGTCCAGAACCTTAACTAATGCAGGAGAATGTATAGTCAAGTGGATAAAGAGGCAATAGCTATTAGTTTTGGTGTGATTAATTTTTTTCGATGTTTGTGTGGTAATATATTTACTTTATTTATTGACAGTAAACCTCTTGTGTCTATTTTTTCTCCTTCAAAAGTATTCCTGTATTATCAGCTGTTAGAATGTAAAGATATGCAATACATTTGTAAACGTTTCAATATGATATCCGCTGTAAGAAAACCACCGAACACTGTAGACGAAATGTAGATGCTCTCTCACGTCTCCCATTGCGTATTGAAGATTTACCTCCACAATTTAATTCGAGTAATGTAATTGATGAATCTGAATTTCTTCAAATTAATCAGTTCTCTATTTTGCCTTTAATTTCCAAAACCATTGCTTTAGCTACAATCAGATTCTGTATTACGTCAAATTTTTCATCACCTCATTTCTGGTTCTGAAATTCCTAAGAATTTATTTTTTGGCTCTAGACATGAAGAATTTACTGTTCAACATAGTTGTCTTGTAAAAGGATGTAGAATAGTTATTCCAGAAATTCATAGAAAACAAATATTAAAAGAATTTAACTTTGGTCATTTTGGTATAGTAAAAATGAAATCTTTAGCTCTTAGTTTTTTACGGTGGCCAGGAATAGACCAAGATACTAAAGATCTTCACGTAATTGCAATTTGTGTAAATTTGAAAAATAATCCTTCTAAGAGAGATACACATCATTGGAATGGCCTACAGCTCCATGGCAACGAATTTATATTGATTATTTTGAAAGCCATTTGACATGTTGTTAGGTGTATAAGAAAGGTCTCATATATTTATTATACAAAAACAGAAGGTTAAGTGTACAATAAAAAACACATTATCGATTTCATGAGTCAATAAAAAGTTAGTTGTGGGCGATAAAAACCCTTTATTTAAACTTCAAAACGCACGCCGAAAAAAGACATTGTTGAGTAGTTAAAAACACTGTTTATGATATCCATTATTAAGAGCAGATGGAGATAAAATTTAAATAGTTAAAAACACATTAATTAAAAAAATATATATATTAATCATTAATCATATTTCTCATTTCTGTTATCAATAGATTTCAGAAATGCATTTAAAGCGATATTCGGAAATTGTAGCCAGAATGTTTATACTCATGTAGCACAGTCTATATCACAACCAAACTATCTCAGATTAAAAAGAAAATTGGAACTGGTCAAAAAGTAATGGTCAAAAATTGGTCAAAAAGTATATTTCGACAATCAAAGCGCTGTTTATAATTTACACACGCAAAAATAAAACCAGCTATTCCTGAGAAAATGTCTGCTGTAGGTGAACCCGGGTAATGGAAAAGTATAACATTTTCATTTATTTTTAGAAGTTCTTTCGGATAAAATCATAAGTAAAAAGAAAAAAAAAAAAACCATACCAATTTTAAAATACAAAATGAAAAAGAAAAGAAAATACTACGATTGTGAAGATATAAAAACAGAAGGCATCACTAAATAGATATGTAAAAATTTAGAGCCAGAAACATGTAACATAAAGATATAAAAGCATTAGATAATAAAGCATTCCAAAGGTACGAAAACATAATTTGCTCACGAATGCCATAGTGTGAATATTGTCCATGAATAGTGTCCATTTCAAAATTAGAAGGAATAAACAGATTGTTATCAATAACGAAAAAACACCAGTTTAGAACTACATAAAAAAATAACATTTTCAGTGAATGCGGTGAAAACATGGTAATACTATATCACACAAATACTGCTGAAATTTAAGCGAGTTATAACATATGAGTAATAATTATTCCAACTGAGTGAAATGTGCCCAGCCCGGGACTCGCACCCAGAAACTTTGGCTTTAATTGCCAATGGTCTTCCAATTGAGCTATCTGGACAACATTCCAAACAACACAATATTCCCTCCGACAACTATTTGGTAATGCCATCGGGTCTGTTATTTGAAACAGCTCGACCGAAAAACTAGACGGATGTGCCAATCCCAAAACATTCTTATACAGGTGATTATCAAAATAATAGAAACACCTGTGAATAAAAGTGACATTTAAGAATGCGCTTCGTAAGCATTAAAATATAATTCTAGCTACCAGTTTTTTAAATATAAATAGTATATATCATGGTAGTATGAGGTAGTATGAGGTAGCTTTCGTGAAGTTGTATATGTGTTTTTTGTCAAACGTGTAAATTGTCAGATCTTACAGACTTTCAAAGAGGCCAAATTTCAAGAGCCCAACTAGCTGAAGCAACTGTGTCTGAAACATCTCAGCTTTTAGACGGGTCTAGAGGTACAGTATCTAAAGTCATGACCGCGAACACACAGCGCGGTAAGACAAGCTCGGCAAAGCAAAATAGTGGACGGAAGGAGAAGCTGAGTGAAAGAGACTGACAGGTATTGAAGCTGATTGTAATGTCTAAAAAGAAAACAACTGCAACCAAAGTGACCGCATAGCTCAATCAGCATCTGGATTCTCCAGTGTCAGTAATTACAGTTAGGAGGCAGCTTCATAAACAGAACATTTACGGAAGAGCAGCAATTCCCAAGTGACTTGTCACAGCTGTTATTGCCAACGTCATCTACAGTAGTGCCAAAACCACAAAACCTGGTCGATTGATAAGTGGAAGATAATTATATGGTCAGACGTATCATCTTTCACCCTTTTACCCACAACAGGACGGGTAGGGGAGGTAGGGCAGGTTTGATACATTGACAATTCTTCGCAACAAATGGCATTAAAAGCCATTCTGACACATGATAAGGCTTCTTTTATTTGCTGAAGCCAACATTAGCTGGACTAATCAGTGAAGAACTGACAACTTTTCTTTTCTTTTAATTTTGAAGGTTTTTGGAATGTGAATGTAAATTTTTTCATTGGCTGATTTTCTTTCATAACTCTTATTACGGTGAAGATAATATCTTGTAATTTTTTTTTTATTTATAAAGCACATTGTTAGGATTAGTTTTGCTAGAAAGTGGATTACCATTTTGCAACTGCATTTGTACAAAGTGATTGAAAATCCAATAAGGCATAATAGGAAGAAATGATACATTAGTACCGGGGAGAAATGATACACTTGTGTATTTTAAATTTAATAGTTTTTTTTTTAAGTTTGCAAACTAATATAGGACTGTAATATTCATTATTGTTTTACAGCAAGAGCTACTGAAATTGGTAAGGAAGAACAAAGAGACTATTCATAGACATTATGTCGGTTACATAGAAAAGCAGTGCGATGATAGATGGTTAGTTCGCTTTGCTTGTCATGTAGAAGGGGAAAGTTTAAATGGCCTGAAAGGGAAAATGTTTCTATAATTTACGAAGGGCAAACAGAAAAAAATGTTAAATCTACCCGATTTTACTTATCAAAATGATAGAGTTATTTCAGGGGTGGTTGGATGTTAATGAAACCACTTAATTTTAATTCCCAAACGCCACATTGGAACCAGCATTTTGGTAAAATATTTTCCTTTTAGTATGAAAGTGAAATATATCCCTTTTCTTATTTCTAATTAAATTTGTTGGTAAATTCCGGTGTCATTCATTTATTCAACACTTTAGCATTGAAAATGCTTTGCCTCTGAAAGGGTTAAAGGAATCTTAAATGTGCTAAATTTATGTTAAATTGTTTGCAAATCAGCAATGTTCACTTCATTTTTCCTTTCAGCTAGATCTCTAGAGGTTTTTTTCATTATTTATTTTCTAAAAAGTGTGCTAATAGGATTGTTTAAATAATAGCAATAGTTTAAATATTTTTGTAAAAAACATTTCTGAAACAAAAATATGTCAATGTCATTTCGTTTCAAATTTTACTTAAATATTTCTAGATTTATCATAAAAAATTGTATGACGCATAAATTGAATTGTCTGCATTTTTTTTTTCAATTTACATAACAATGTATCAAACCTCCCTTTCTATTGTATCAATCCTCCCCAGTAATGGGGAGATTTGATACAGTAGTAGCCATTCAAAATAATTAGGATATATTTTTTGAATGACTATTTTTTAAATTCACAATATTTTTAATAAATAAATAAAAGGTCACTTTATAAGAAAACGCGAAAAAATTGTTTAAAAATAGCTTTGTAAGGGCTGTAAAAAATTAGTAAAAAAAGTGTATCATACCTCCCCTACCTCCCCTACATATTTGGAGGACACTTGCAAAAGCATATGATTGTGATTGTCTCCTTCCAACTGTCAAGCATGGAGGTAGATCTGGCATGGTATGGGCAGCCGTGTAGTGTTTTTCTGCTGGCTCAATCGTAACCCCGAAAGGAAGGATCACTGGAAAGAAATTTAGAGAAGTTTTAGCTGATCAGGTCCATCTTAAGATGAAAACTTTGTTTCCTGAAGGAATGAATTTTTCAGGGTGATAATGTTTCTATTCATGCAGAGGGACTTGTCCAATCATGGTTTGATAAACACGAGGATAAAGTGCAATATCTATCTTGGCCCGCACAGTCTCCCGACATCAATATAATCCAACTGTTATAGTCTATTTTAGAACGTTCAATCCGGAATCTATTTCCTTTACCAGCATCTCTCCCAGAAATTTCGCAATATCTCCACGAAGAATGATACAATATTCCTCTAAACACTATTCAGCAGTTGTATAAATCGATTCTCAGGCAAATCCAAGCTTTATTACTTGCCAAAGGCGGTCATACGCTACATTAGTAAAGGATTCCTGATAAATCTCGGGTGTTTGCGTTATTTTGATGATCACCTGTGCATGTTAATACTTCCAAATTCACTAGCACAATGCCAAAATTAAATGGCAATCTATAACCATCATGACGATTCTAAAGATATGAAATTCCGTACATTAGTTCTTGATATATGACTATCGCTAAAATTGTGTAAATAATGCAAAATGCAGCATAGCAGCGCCACCTGTTGGTCGACTTACACCAAAACATAATCAGTATCAATGTTTATCAAGGAATACCCGAATCCGAAGTTTCATGAAAATTCGTGCATTAGTTCTTGTGATAAAGCTATTGCGGAAATCGTAAAAAATGCAGCATAGCAGCACCACCAGTTGGGCGATTAACACCAAAACGTAGTCAGCACCAATTCATACCAAAGACTAACTGAATCTGAAGTTTTATGGAAATCCGTGCATTAGTTCTTAAGATAGAGCTGTTGCAGAAATCGTGAAAAATGCGGCATAGCAGCGCCAACTTCTGGGCGATATACACCAAAAACTAATAAGCACCAGTTTACATCAAGGTCTAATTGAATCTATAGTTTTGTGAACTTCCGTGCATTAGTTCTTGAGATAGAGCACCCACAAAATTTTTTGTCGCATACAGACAGATAGACACACAGACTCACATACAGACTCCTAGACAGACATTTTCTAAAAACCATCAAATCGTGTTCAGGACCTTTTAAAACGTATAAATCCATCAAAAACCGGAAGTCGAAATTTTTCACGAACCCAATACTTTCTTGTAAAGATAGAAGAAAGTAATAAAGTACTCTATGTATCATCACCATGTTTCGTATTACTAAAATATAACAGCAGAAATTAATAACGTTATTGATTGAAACATAAAGATCTCTGGAACTATTTTCAAAGTAAATATACCATAAATCTTCACTATATTTAATGCCTATAATTAAGCCTATAAGGCTATTATTAAGCCTAAAATGAACGTGACATTAAAAATGTCATTACCATGCCTTTTTGAAAGCATGATAATGACAATTGCAAAACAAAAATTCATTACCATGCCTTTTTGAAAACATTGTAATGACAAACAGATCCTGGAAATGAAAAATTTGAAGATTTTTCTTTTAAATTATCTAATATTTTATGTATATAAATTTTGGTTAATACAAAGATTTTAACTCCCTGTTTTATTGATCTTACCAAACAATAATATTTATTAGAAGTCTGTATTTTTTATTTTCATTTTTCAGAAAATAATATTTAATTTTTAACAAAAATGGAGGATAAAGGAATTAGATTTCAGATTTTTAAAATTGTGTACATAATTATATTTATTTTATGAATGATACTGACACGTGGGTTAATGATAAAAAATAAAATTGTTAATTTTTAATTCTGTGAAATTTGGTAACAGAGTAATTAGTTTCATATCCATTTATTATATCACCACAATACTAATTGCTTCGAACCATAAGAGTTTTAGTATTGCCCTATGTTTCAAGATTAGTATTGAAGTATGTTATAAGCAGGTGTGAAGACAATTTCTTTACCACTTTTTCAAACGTGTTTCTCATTTTATAGCGCAAATGGCCTAGGTAGTTTATATATAATTGAAGTTTCATTTATCTCATTTTAGTTTAAACCATAAGAAAAGTTTTAATGGAATTCTTTTTCTGCCTTCCTTAGAGTTTATCAACAGATTTAGTCGTTATTTGTTATATTCAAAGTGGATTAGGTGTAAAAATTGACCACTGAAATATAAATGAAGTTATAAATAAAGAGTAGGAGACATATAGTCTACTTTCTACTCGTTGGAATGGAGTAACTGAGGAGGTAGTTCCAAGATGGCGGCTATATTTTTACGTCGGGTCAACAGTTTTCTGATCACGACAGGGTCAAACTTTCACCAGTATATTTTAATAGAAAATTTCGCCTTTTTTCGTGCCTAATTCTTGCGCAATTTCCCTCACAAATATGATAAAAAATTCTATCCGTTTTTACAGGTGTAAGTTGGCCCGTGCATTATAATCTCTTTCACTAACACTGACAAGAGGTTGTTTAGGTTGTCACAATATGGCGGAAACACAAAACAGAGCCTGACTATCGCCGAAGTAAACTTCCACCAGTATAAATAAATATCTGGTTTTGGCTATAATTATGACTCAAAGTCTGCATTAATAAGGCGTTTAAATGAGGAGAAAATTTATATTCAAATTAACTGGTAGAAGTTTGCCTCGGCTGTAATGAGCCACTACGAAACCGGTTACAATTGAAGCAAAGCGTTATAAGTAAGCGAACAAACTTAATGCTGGAATCAGGCGTAAATTAACACAGTTGCGCCACCTTGTGGACGGAGTGATAATTCGCATACGCGGGCTTTTGGTGTGGCGCGTATTTTCTAAATCTTCCGTCACCCACGGAAATGAGTTTTGTTCGCCACATTTATTGCAAAATAATGGCGTAACGAGAGGGGCATCCAGACGCACTTGACACCACGAAGTTTTCTTCGCATTATCAAAAGCGCTTCAGTTATTAATCAAGGTGAAAAAACTTTACAATTTTAGTGGTGTCAGTAAGAAAACAGTTAGGTATCTACCTGTAGTTCCCACTCCATCCGCTACGTGGCGCATGACCTTGATTGATGTGACCTCGCTTTTAATCTTGCGGTTACTTCTCCCATTTAAGATAGGACGCTTACTTATATCGCTTTGCAATTGAAGCTTCACCATTTTGAGGATATGTTAATTCCTCTTCATTAATAGTTCCATGGTAAAACTGAGGCGCGCCAGATACCATTAAATTTTATAGTTATATTTGCCTTAACTAATCATCGAATCTCTAAAATTCAACTTGTAGACTTTTTTTTTTAAATTTAGTGGTTTCCGGCAGGCCACAGTTTGACACTCCTGCTCTTGCATGTTGCTTTATTAAAAAAAAAAATAAATAAAATCTGTATTATGTTCAAATGGATATCAAATCAGGCTATAAATTCAAATCGATATATTTATATGCATTTTGCATTGACTGCATAAATACGAATATTATGTATACTTTTGAGAAATAAAGTAACGCATAAAATGAAAAATAAAATACCGTAGGTGGATTTACAGATATCCAAATGACACGAGTTCACACCAGTGGTCGCGAATGTGTTAAATATATTATGTGAAAATACTTTTGGGAAAAATAGGAGTGGTATCTAACAGAATTGTGAAAAAAGGTTTTATATTTTCTTCAATTCTTTCTTCGTAAGTATCTACATAAATTGTTTGAATACGTCTCAGAAAAACATCTTTATATTTGAAAACATGCTAGGGATGCTTGATTAGGACTAGTACATTTGCAGTGAACCACACACACTGGGCGGAGTTCGCAATGCTTGTGGGGAATTTCTCGTATTTGATTGGTTTTTGGCTAACGCTCGAGGACGCTCATTATCAGGACGCTCATTATCTATATAAAAGAAAATGCCATAGTGACGTTGGATAACGTCACAAATGCTTGTCATCTGTTCCTTGTATATAATCAAGTAAATATTGTTATGCTTGGAAGTTCTAGGCAAGTTATAAAATTATAACTCGGTTACGGCCTTAACACTAGAAAGACGGGAATTTTTACCCAAGTTTGATAAAAATATTTGATACCAGAATTTTCATTTATAACAGTTTAGCTTCTTTAATTAGCCCTTTTTTCGTTTGTATCTTTTAAACTTATTTTATAAAGAAATTTCTGGTTCGAACCGAAATATATCCATACGAATGGGGCTAAAATGGCCCCTCGCGCTTTGAAATACGGCATAACCAATATTTTTCATTCACAACTTATTAATAAATATTAATTCAATGTAGGGTAGGGGAGTACACAGTAAGACATGGTACACAGTGAGACAGCAGCCACTTTGACATATAGTTGTAACTTTTTCTTCAAGCTGGCACACACACATAACGACCTCATCTTATACAACGCGTGGATGTAGTTTCGGCCCTTCAGTTACTCGTCCGACAAAATAGTAAATAATTCCTTATTTCACAGTGGTTAAAGTTACATAAACGTCTATTTTAGAGTTTATTTCCTTCAATATGACATATATTTACTTAACCAAACCTAGCTATATCTAATAAAAGACTATTTCGGCAAAACGACATAAACTTTTTAAAGCGATGAAATTGATGTAACAGATATGGCATCCATTTTGTTACAACGTAACGAAAGTGCACAGTGAGACACACAGTTGTGGTACACAGTGAGACGTGTCTTATTGTGTACCCACTATGTAGTTCTGATGTTAAAAAAGTTATTTATTAATAAAAGAATGCTTTCTCTCTCTCTCTCTCTCTCTCTCTTTCTCTCTGTGTGTGTGGGCGTGCGATGGATAGGGAAATTTACTAAACGTAAGAGGCTGAAAATTTGCATGAAGGTAGACCAAGGTCTGCCATTGTCCACCCGTGGCTCATATTTTTAATATTTTGAAAATCTAGAAATATTAATTGGAAATCATAAACTGCAGAAAATTATTGATAGAGTGTAAAAATGTATGATTTATGAAAATATATACATTGTCTCACTGTGTAGTACTTGAGGTACACAGTGAGACAATTTTCGATACTCCTTTATGCTGCTTCTGTGCTTTTATAAATAACTGTTTAAAAACCATTTATACATTAATGTGTAGCGCATTTGTGTAGCTTAAAGATGTAGCAAAAATGTTTTCAAAAGAATAAAAATCGTCGCCATTTGTTAAGTAATAATTTTCGTCTCACCGTGTACTACCCTCCCCTATCTTAGATATCATGCACAAATGCAGGGGTCGTACTTGTCCTGAAATTTCACGACCCGGAAATTCTTCGGTACCAGTACTTACTTATGGAAAAATCTCTTCTTAAATAAGGCGAAATGTCGCGCGTTTAAACTAGATTTATTTTTCTATAAGCAAATAGTGATATTTGTTCTGAAAAAATCCCTTAAGCGTACGACTCCTGCAAACTAAATTATGTTAGGGGAGGTGCGAGTGGGAATTTATTTAAGCACAATTTTCAAATTCAATATAATTCACCCCATCTAATCAATAAACATATACTACTTTTAACAATTTTATCTATTTTGATAATGTTTCAATAGCAATTTTTTGATAAACTATTTAACCTTTATTACAATACAATAATTAAGATTCAATATAATTTTTAATAATAAACAACCTATATAATACGAGTACAGTTTAATACTAATAATTAACATAAATCATTAATTTATAAACCTATATAATATTTTTAAATTAATAAATGAATGTTTTAACATCTCTAGGGATGAAAAAGACTATCCCATTCATCCCCATTTACATTGTCCCAATCATCCCTATGATACATAGATTGGATTGTCCGCTATTTTACCTCAGAAATTATTTTCTCACATTGGTTAAAATGCACTCATTTTAATTACCAATATAGAACCTTCAAATAAATAACTACAACATATCTTATTTGTATATATTGTACAAAATATTTGACAACTTCAAATTTAAAAAAAAGTTACTTTTAAGCAGAGTTTCAAAAAATGCAACTTTGCAAAAAAATGAAAAGAGCCATCATGTGGATTTGCTTTTGGTTCTAAAGCACACTATGGTAGGGCCATATATGAGAATAGAAATCAACTAAAAAAAAAACGTTCATTGCATGAAATAGTGAGAATGTCCCATCCATCCCTTGTCTTATTCATCCCCTAGCTCCCCTATGCATCGTCAAAAGGCGAGTGTGGAATTTGTTTTTGGCTCCATTAATAAATAAATGCAATATTTGTCTTCTTCAAAAGGAGTATTTTTTGGTATTTCACAAGTAATGGGGACTGTTTAAAAAAGCGGTGCCAACCGAATAAAATTTGTGTAAAGGATGCCGTCTCGAAAGGGTTAATCAAGTTTGCAGTTTTGCTGGAAACTTGAGATGCGGTGTAAACACGCCAGCAGTTTAGAATGAAAATTTTTATTTAACCTTTTGAGGGGAAAGCAATTGTATTTCTATAATGTTGAATTCCCACAGGAATTTTGGACAAATTTTATTTCAAAATAAGAAAAAGCAATTTTTCAGCCTTCCCCCCTTTTTTTTCCACCAAACTTATAAAACTTAATTAAAATTTTCTGGTGTAAATCTCAATTAAAATTCAGGGGTTAATAAAATGTAGCACATTCTTATGTGATACTTACTTCAATGCATTTATTAAATAAAACTTCTGGTTCCAAATATGTTTGTTTGATCCGAGGAATTTGGCCAAAAATTAAGGTAACTATAGATTATTTATTTAAAAATGATATTCTTTAAATTTTTATAGTTTTCTGCACAATGTCCTTAAATTAAGCTTTGAAATCTGAGGGAGAGTATGATGGAAATAAATCAGCCTAATTATAAGTTCAGTCAGACATTTACGCAATACAAATCCTTAAACATCTCATCCCTCCGCATTTAACGACTTGCCGGTAAATTTGAGAGAGACAACTCCTTATTGCATAGCGCAGGGGCAATCTCCCACCAGTATTTCTGAACAGTAATCGTCGGCTTTTTCAGATGTCGAGTTTCTGCCACAAAAAGGCGAAAATTACTATTTAGGAAAAATGGTGGAAGTTTCCACTGTGGTAATCACTCCATGTCTTCCTCGAATTTACTAGCATGACGGTTAATGCGGGAGAATACGGTAATTAGATACTGCAGAAAAAGTTATAAATTTTTCGGGTTAATCTTTCTTTTATGTCTCACTTTCAAGATCTACACAATATTAGCTTCACTTTTCTGGGTTAGATGAGATTATTTGAAGAGATGAAAGGACAAGCAAAAAAAGAGAAAAAGCTGTAAGGAGATCAGAGAAGAAAATAACAGTAAAGGGGTTCAAAGAGGTTGTTCTTTGAAGAAGGAAAACGTACCAAAAGTTCCTTCAAGTAAAGACCTTCAAGTTGAAAGCAAGAAAAATGCATACACGTTAGTGAATGATATACTATAATAGTGTAGTTCAACTACGGCCCGCATGGAACCACTATTTTATTACAGAAATTTTCGACTTAATAAGACACAAAATGTCTGTGATTAAATAAGGCGAAAGTTTCTGTAACATAATAGCCGCTCCGCGCGTGCCGCAGTTCACACTGTCTTATAGTAATACAGTTGCCAACAATCCAGTATTTTTCCCTAAAACTGTATCAATTAGATCCAAATGAAATAATCTCGTTTCTAATTAAAAATAAAATATATATAAAATTTATCTTGTTTGTATGTGGTACTTAATCATGTTCATTTATTTAATAAAACTTCTGCTTTAAAGCATGCTTATTTTACTTGGGTCAAATTAAAAGAATATTACAAAAGAAAAAAAAAAAAAAAAAAAAATTCGGAAAACCGGTATTGTACCGGTTTGTAACTTCCACCAGTGAATTTTAATAGAAAACTTCGCATTATTTTAGAGGCTTATTCATGTAAAATTTCTCTCACAAATACGATAAAAATTTCCATTTGTTTTTACTGGTGTAACTTGACCATCATTTATTATATATTTAGCGGGTTTGAATTTTAATAATATTTTAACGGAGGATACAACTGCAGAGGATATAAATACACAATGTTTTATTTTATAATAACATAGCTGCTACCGCTTCTGCTTTTTTTGTACCACAAAAATTTAATAGAAATTCTAGCCTTATTTAATTGGTAGATTACGGCGATTTCGAAAGGTAAAACTGATTATAAATTTTTAGTGGTACAAATAAGCGTAAGATAGTGGCAGCTATGGATAATACCAGGCTTATCTAGCGTAAGATGTGAAATTTGAGCTAAATCTTTCAAAAAAAGCTTTATATGAATTAAGAACTTCCTTCTAGTAAATAAATGCTATTTACTTTTTAAATCATACCTAAAGTTCACGACCATTTCAAATTCAATAAAAACCGCTTCAGGCGTGAGATACACAGCTATTGTTGCCAGGTGTCCCGCCTAAATAGGGGCTGCAAATGCTCTAGTTTCTTAAATGGAGTTATACATAAAGAGGAGGAGACATATAGTGAATTGTCGACGAGTTGGAGAGAAGTTACTGAGAAGTTGTTACAAGATGGCAGCTAGTTTTTTACATCGGATCAACAGATTCTAACTACCGCTGGAGCAAACTTCCACCAGTAAATTTTGAATTGAAAATTTTCCTTATTTAACCGGCTGTTTTATGAAATTTCCCTCCTATAAATAAGGTTACATTTTCTATTTGTCTACTGGTGGCAGTTTTACCAGGTAGGGGAGATGGGGGGATGAATGGGACATTTTCGCAAAAATATTTTTTTTTAATTTTTTTATTTAAGTTATTATCAATATTATATATCACATTTCATACATTAGGCATTTGACAACATATATGAACTATATTTATTCTAGATTATGATTTATTCAGAAAAATATTATGAAATCAAATAAACGTTCCTCCCTTTCCCAATCATCCCCACAGCAGGGATGAATGGGACACTAATAGGGATGGATGGGACCCAAAGATTTTCCTCCCTGTATTCAATTTTACCAAATTAAAATTTATAATTATAACCTTATATGTAATTATATTTGTAATATATTTTTACAGCACGAATCGATGTTTTTTTTTTCTATAACTTCTTTTATTGCAGTTTTAAATTTTAATGCAGACTTCGGCTATTAATCTGTTCTTTTTTCCCACTTTTGAGGCATTTTAGATTTGAAAAGAAAGTGCAAATTGTCTTTCAAATATGGCATAGCTAATAATTTTCAATCATAACTTATTAATTAATATTAATTAAATGTATCTTAGAAACATGCAGAACGGAAATTATTGGGCCGATCGGAAAGTCATGTCGTGTTGGGAAAATCAATTCGTACCGGAAAATTCTGCACGGTAATTATTAGACATTAGATATCGGAATCAATGTCCAATAATTAAATGATAGAAGTTTCCGGTACAAATTGATTTTCCCAACACGACACGACTTTCCGATCGACCCAATATGTTCGGGGTGGGTATTTATTTGTGCAACATTTAAAAATTCAATATAATTTCCCCCATTTGATCAATAAACATATACTTTTTGTAACAATTTAATCTAATTTGATTAAGTTTTAATACCAATTTTTTGATAATCCATTAATAATTATTACAATACAATAAATAACACTCAGAAATTTTAAACAATAACAACTCATATGATACTATTTAATGCTATTAACTAAAGTAAATTATTAATTTATCAACCTATATAATACTATATAGTTAATAAATAAAACTTTCAACATCTCTAGGGATTAATGAGAATGTCCCATTCATCCCCATTTCAAATGTCCCAATCATTCCCATGATGTATATATTTCCTTCTCAGTCATTTTGCCTAAAAAATTATTTTGTCACAATGGTTACTATTCATTTATTTTAATTATCGATATTGAACCTTAAAATAAATAACTACAACATAGTGTAATTTTTTATATTGTATAAGATATTTCACATCTTCATATGTAAAAAAAACTTACTTTTAAGCAGAGATTTCAGAAAATGCAACTTTGAAGGAAAATGAAAACAGCAATGTGGCCCTACATTTAGTTCTGAAATTGTGCAATTCCAGTATGAGCATAAATCTTTAACACAAAGGTCAAGTTTGAGTATTACTCGTGCTCAGAGGGTTCCGTACTATAAATATATGAATTATTAACTGTATTATAAAAAAAATATCGTTACTAAAGGAAAAATAAGACTTTGTAAAAAACTATACAATGTAGGGTTTGGTATAGCAGTATATATATGTAGTGGCGAAACAATACCCCAGACCAGATGTTGGGACAACCCAAAGTCCAGTTCGCATGAGAAGTTGGTGAGCTCAGCGAAAACGGAAGGCTGAGCGCTGGAATTTGAGGAGATGCGTTTCTGCGTTGGCGAGAGAGAGGTGCTCTCTCCCGGCTGATCTTCAATAGGGCGTTGCCCGCTTTTATTTTATTTAACGGGATCGGTGTAGACCCGTGCTTCAATCTCATTTTAAACAAAGCTTAAATGTCGTGTTTTTTTTTTGTATGTCTTATATACCCTAGATGAACATTTGTATTTTTTGTGATAATCCAGAAGTCTTAATTAAATATTTTAACGAGTTTAACAGCATTAGTTTCTGTTGCCGTTTTTGACGGGAATTCCTCCCACAATTTTTGGGGGCTCGGCCGGGATCTGAGCTAAAAACCGGAACAATTTTCTTTTGCTTTACGCATTATCTACCGCCAGGACTGATTTTATTTTGAGCTGCAAAGAACGGAAGAACTCTTCCATCTATCTCCGGCTCCAGTGGAAAAAAAAAGTTCTCGCCGCCTGTGACAGTGTGTGCACTCCGGCTTTAGTGAAAAAAAAGTGAAACAGTGTGTGCAAGGAATGCCCGTAGTTTTTTTAATTTCACGGGCCGAACGACCGCGAGTGATGTGATAGTTGCTGGCTCACGGTGTGTTTTTTTAGTGAGCCTTAGAGTGATCAAATTATTTTTTCAGCCTAGTGATTTATTTTTTGTGGGCTGTTTTTCGTTTGTTTTTAGTGTGATCAAATCATTTTTTCAGCCTAGTGATTTATTTTTTGTGGGCTGTTTTTTTTGTTTTTGTGTGATCGAATTTTTTCAGCCTAGTGATTTATTTTTCTGGGCTGTGGGGTTTTTTTGCCCTACGCGAGTGGTTCAAAAAATATTTAGTATTTTCATGCATCGAATGTACCGGTGGTGGTACAATACAGCATGAATATTTTTTTTTATTTATTGAGATTTCATATTTTCAAGAAAGGATTTTTTTCGTAAAAGTAAGTGGTTTCCTATTTATATGTTTGTGTTGCTATAAAGAATTGATATTAAACTGAAAATAAAAATAATGGCGCATTTAGTACGTGCCAAAAAGGTAGACCTTTTAGGGGTAGTACGAGAGTTGGGGTTAGAAGCACCAGAAAGCTCTACTAAGCCCCAACTCTCGGACATGATCATTAAATCGAGCGATTATAATGAAGATGTTGTAAAAAATCTTCTAGCCGGAATTGTTGCTGAAATGGAAGAGTCTGACAAAAAAGCACAATTAGAGGAAGAGAGTAAACGCGAATTTGAGCTTAAAAAACTTGAACTAGAAATCGCTGCGAAAAACAAAACAGAAATACCGACACTAAGTAGCGGGATTAAAAGCCCCGATGTTTTGAAATTAATTACAAAGTATAACCACCAAGAAAAAATTAGTGTTTACCTTACATTGTTTGAACGCCAAATCCAGCGTCTGGGTGTAGAAAAAGAAAATTGGGTAACTTATTTGCTAGGTCTGTTACCATTGGAAATAGTTAATATAATAGGTCGCGAAAAGGAGGAACTCTCCAATGATTACGATTACGTTAAACAGTTATTACTGAAGAGATTCAAACTGAGTGCAGAACAATTTCGACAGAAATTCTTTTCCCATAGAAAGGAAAATTCGGCATCATGGCGAGATTTTTCATTTGAAATTACTAATTTTTTGGAACAATGGCTGACCGGTCTTACCATTTCGTCTTTTGAGGATTTAAAAAACGTTTTGGTCATTGAACAAATAAGGAAGAGATTACCGTTTGAGATAAGGGAGCATTTTATTTATGACTTGCCTAAGTTTAAGAAGGTCTCAGATTTTATAAGTAAGCTTGATGATTATGTGGCGGCTCGCAATATTATCAGGAAGAACTCTGAACCGAGAAGTCCGAATAACGATGTTAAAAAGCGTTTTACTCAAAATGTTGAAAACAAAAGTTTTAACAGAAATAACTTTCCGCAGAGTAGCAAATATAAAAAAAATTATCTTAACACGAGGAATAACGCTAACCCTTTCAAAATTAGATGCTTTTATTGTAATGAATACGCCTCCCATAAATCAAATCAATGTCCCCGGAGAAAAGAAGGGCCAACTTATTTTAGAGGCAAAGAAACCGAGCACAGGGCTGAGCAAAGTAACTTCAATTATAATAAATCAGTGAACACTACGAATAACAATTCCTGCCCATCGGATAAAATCCTCAAAATTATTGAAATTATGGGGAAAAAGGTCAGCTGTGTGGTAGATTCTGGATCTGACTTAACAATGGTTAATGATAACATCTATAAGAGTTTAGGATGCCCTAAATTAAATGAAAAGGATGTAAAACTGACAGGAATTAGCGGAAAAGGAGTGAGTCCGAAGGGTTTTTTCAATACCGACATTTCAATTGATAATGTTAGTATGAATTGTGATATTTACGTTTTAAATGATTTACAATACGAAATGATCCTCGGAAATAATTGTTTAAGTAAATTAAATTTTGAAATATCTGATTATGGCCTTAAAGTTATGAGTAAGCGAAATAAGGAGAAAAATTATACTGTTAATATGATAATTGCGGTTTCCTTGAAAATTCCGAAGTTAGACACTCCTTCAGTTGTCGTATACTTTCCCACGGCCAAATCAGTCTTGCAGTCGGATGTTGTAAACATTCCCATGACCATCCCAGGCTTGCGGTCAAATTCCATCGACACTCCCATGTCTGAAGAATGTTTAACTGACACTCCTAAGTATGAATCTGTTTACTTAGCAGAAATGGTAAATTCGGTTAATATAAACGAAATTGATCTTACTCACATAACTGACTGCGGTTTAAAAAAAGAATTAATTAACTTAGTTGAGAATTACAAGCCTGAGAAAATAAGAAGTGCTAACTTGAAAGTTAAAATAATATTGAGCGATGAAATACCGATTACGCACCGACCCAGGCGGTTAGCATTTGCAGAAGAAGCGTTTGTTCATAAACAAATCCAGGAATGGCTTGATAAAGGTATTATACGAGAAAGTTGTTCGAGTTACGCCGCGCCTATTGTTTTAGTCAAAAAGAAAAATGGCAATTACAGATTGTGCGTTGATTATATTTCTATAATATTTCTATATCTTAACCGAAAGATAATTAGGGATAATTACCCCTTTCCGGTAATAGATGATATTTTAGACGATATCGGGCAAAATGAAGTTTTTAGCACATTAGACTTAAAGAACGGGTTTTTCCACGTAGAAGTCGATGAGGACAGTAAACAATTTACTTCGTTTGTTACAAATAATTCCCAGTTCGAGTATAATGTAATTCCTTTCGGCTTAAGCTCAGCTCCTCAGTTTTTCCAACGCTACATATATGCATGCCTCAGCGAGTTAATAAGAGATAAAATGATTTCCGTGTACTTAGACGATATAATCGTCCCTGCGAAGACTGAAGAAGAGGCGCTTTCTAAACTGAAACGCGTGTTTCAGGTAGCATCAGAGTATGGTCTCGAATTTAATTTTTCTAAATGCCAGTTTTTGAAAAGAATGATCGAATTTTTAGGATACATTGTCGAAAACGGAACAATTCGCCCTTCAGAAACACAAACATTAGCTGTTGAGAAATTCCCTGAGCCACAAAATAAGAAACAACTCCAGAGTTTCCTAGGGTTAACTGGATATTTTAGAAAATATATAGCGAATTATGCTAGAATCGCTAAAAGCTTAAGTGATCTCCTGAAAACGGAGAACGAATTTAATTTTGGAGCGAGTCAAAAAGAAGCTTTCCAAACATTGAAAAATAAATTATCTGATAAACCGGTGTTGCACATATTTAGACAAGGGGCAGAAACAGAGTTACACAAGGATGCTAGCAGCTTAGGTTTGGGGCAGTCTTGTTACAAAAGGACGATCATGGAAACTTACACCCCGTTCATTTCATGAGTAAGAAAACAACACCCGCCCAAGCCAAATATAGTAGTTACGAGCTTGAAGCGCTTGCTGTTATTGAAGCATTAAAGAAATTCCGGACATACCTGTTAGGGAATAAATTTAAAATAGTAACTGACTGTTCCGCTTTTCCAAAAACGTAAGAGAAGAAAGATCTTACGCAAAAAGTAGCAAGGTGGGCCTTATTCCTACAAGAATTCCATCATCAAATTGTCCACAGGCCCGGAAGTCAAATAAAACACGTTGATGCGTTGAGTCGTAACACCGTATTAGTCAAAACACGTTCGCATGATGAAATTACAACAAAATTAACCAAAGCACAAAACGAAGACGATTACATTAAAACTATCAAAACACTAGTTGAGAAAAATCAAAGTAAAGATTATTTTGTTAGGAAAAATATTGTGTGTAAATATGAAGATGGTAGAGAATTAATTATGGTACCCGAAGTTATGGAGAAAGAAATTATTCGCGAAACTCATAATAAAGGACATTACGCTGATGCAAAGACCGAAGCGATAGTAAAGCAGGATTATTACAGCCCTAATCTTCGAAAACAAATTGAAAGAGTTATAGGAAATTGTGGAGAATGCATCCTATACAACCGGAAGCGAGGGAAAGGTGAAGGATCGCTAAATCCCATGCCTAAACATGATTCCCCTCTCCAAACTTATCACGTCGACCACTTAGGCCCAATGCCCCCGACCAACAAAAACTACAATTTATATTCTCTGTAGTGGACGCTTTTAGAAAATTCGTGTGGTTCTGTCCAGTTAAGGCGACATCTGCAAAGGAGGCAATCTCTAAGTTAAAAATTCAACAAGCTACATTTGGAAACCCAGAGCGAATAATTAGCGACCGAGGTGCCGACTTCACCTCTAGTGAGTTTAAGAAGTATCTCGAAGATGAAAATATTGAGCATGTTCTAATTACAACGGGAATACCCAGAGGAAACGGACAGGTAGAACGACAACAGGAGACTCTCATATCAATCCTTGCTAAATTAAGTATAGATGATCCGTCGAAGTGGTATAAATATGTACCGACTGTTCAGCGAATAATGAATAGTACGATTTCCCGGAGCACTCAATAGACACCCTTTGAGCTCTTAACGGGAGTAAAAATCAGAAATAAAGAGGATTTAAGAATCAAACAAATTCTTGATGAGGAACATGAAAACGCGTTTGTCGAAGAAAGACAGAACAGCAGAAATATCGCGAAACAACATATATTAAAAATTCAGGAAGAAAATCGCAAAACTTTCAACCGTAAACGCAGAAAAGCGAAATGTTATAGAATTGGTGATTTAGTTGCAATCCAACGAACCCAATTTGGGGTCGGTATGAAGCTACGACCGAAATTCCTTAGTCCGTTTAAAGTGACCAAAGTGAAGAAAAATGATCGATACGACGTCGAAAAAGTGGGCTTTCAAGAGGGTCTAAGAGTGACCTCTACTGCAGCTGATCACATGAAGCCGTGGGCTTCTTCAACCTAAAGAGTAAAAATATAGTGCTAATTCAAGTTGATATATTTATGTGTTTTTTTTTTTGCATCGTCCCATCTTTTTTTTTACTGTGTTTATCAAGAGTGACTGTGCTGTCATCCGAACATTTTTTATGACTATTTTATACAAGAAAAAAAATCTCTCTGTTTAAAAACTGTTCACAGGACTGCATCCACGTGATGGACTCACCTGCACATTGTTTTTTGGACTATATTTAGCAAAAAGAACTGAAACGGTGTTTTTTTTTTATTTTTTTTTGATGGAAAGACTGTGTTTGACTGTATACGTAGTTTCATATTGCAATTATTTGTCATGTTGTTTGTTTTTGTGTGTTTTTCTAGTATTTTTCAGGATCCATGAAAGTCGGACGGTACCAGTGCAGTTTATATGGTGGGTGATCTGTGTGGACACAGAATGGTCAAGATGCCCGAGTTGTAGAGGCGAAACAATACCCCAGACCAGATGTTGGGACAACCCAAAGACCAGTTCGCATGAGAAGTTGGTGAGCTCAGCGAAAACGGAAGGCTGAGCGCTGGAATTTGAGGAGATGCGTTTTTGCGTTGGCGAGAGAGAGGTGCTCTCTCCTGGCTGATCTTCAATAGGGCGTTGCCCGCTTTTATTTTATTTAACGGGATCGGTGTAGACCCGTGCTTCAAGCTCATTTTAAACAAAGCTTAAATGTCGTGTTTTTTTTTGTATGTCTTATATACCCTAGATGAACATTTGTATTTTTTGTGATAATCCAGAAGTTTTAATTAAATATTTTAACGAGTTTAACAGCATTAGTTCCTGTTGCCGTTTTTGACTGGAATTCCTCCCACAATTTTTGGGGGCTCGGCCGGGATCTGAGCTAAAAACCGGAACAATTTTCTTTTGCTTTACGCATTATCTACCGCCAGGACTGATTTTATTTTGAGCTGCAAAGAACGGAAGAACTCTTTCGTCTATCTCCGGCTCCAGTGGAAAAAATAGTTCTCGCCGCCTGTGACAGTGTGTGCACTCCGGCTTTAGTGAAAAAAAGTGAAATAGTGTGTGCAAGGAATGCCCTTAGTTTTTTTAATGTCACGGGCCGAAGGACCGCGAGTGATGTGATAGTTGCAGGCTCACGGTGTGTTTTTTGTAGTGAGGCTTAGTGTGATCAAATCATTTTTTCAGCCTAGTGATTTATTTTTTGTGGGCTGTTTTTTTTTGTTTTTAGTGTGATCAAATCATTTTTTCAGCCTAGTGATTTATTTTATGTGGACTGTTTTGTTTGTTTTTAGTGTGATCAAATCATTTTTTTCAGCCTAGTGATTTTTTTTTGTGGGCTGTTTTTTTTGTTTTTGTGTGATCGAATTATTTTTTCAGCCTAGTGATTTATTTTTGTGGGCTGTGTGTTTTTTTTTTTTTTGCCCCACGCGAGTGCTTCAAAAAATATTTAGTATTTTCATGCATCGAATGTACCGGTGGTGGTACAATACAGCATGAATAATTTTTTTTTTATTTATTGAGATTTCATATTTTCAAGAAAGGATTGTTCTCGTAAAAGTAAGTGGGTTCCTTTTTATATGTTTGTGTTGCTATAAAGAATTGATATTAAACTGAAAATAAAAATAATGGCGCATTTAGTACGTGCCAAAAAGGTAGACCTTTTACGGGTAGTACGAGAGTTGGGGTTAGAAGCACCAGAAAGCTCTACTAAGCCCCAACTCTCGGACATGATCATTATAATGAAGATGTTGTAAAAAATCTTCTAGCCGGAATTGTTGCTGAAAGGGAAGAGTCTGACAAAAAAGCACAATTAGAGGAAGAGAGTAAACGCGAATTTGAGCTTAAAAAACTTGAACTAGAAATACCGATGCGAAAAACAAAACAGAAATACCGACTCTAAGTAGCGGGATTAAAAGCCCGATGTTTTGAAATAAATTACAAAGTATAACCACAAAGATGAAATTAGTATTTACCTTACATTGTTTGAACGCCAAATCAAGCGTCTAGGTGTAGAAAAAGAAAATTGGGTAACTTATTTGCTAGGTCTGTTACCATTGGAAATAGTTAATATAATAGCTCGCGAAAAGGAGGAACTCTCCAATGATTACGATTTCGTTAAACAGTTATTACTGAAGAGATTCAAACTGAGTGCAGAACAATTTCGACAGAAATTCTTTTCCCATAGAAAGGAATTTTCCTTTCTATAGCATCGAATTAAATTATTTCTATTCCTTTCGGCATCGTGGCGAGATTTTTTATTTGAAATTACTAATTTTTTGAAACAATGGCTGACAGGTCTTAACATTTCGTCTTTTGATGATTTAAAAAACGTTTTGGTCATTGACCAAATAAGGAAAGGATTACCGTTTGAGATAAGGGAGCATTTTATTGACGACTTGCCTAAGTTTACGAAGGTCTCAGATTTTATAAGAAAGCTTGATGATTATGAGGCGGCTCGCAATATTATCAGGAAGAACTTTGAACCGAGAAGTCCGAATAACGATGTTAAAAAGCGTTTTACTCAAAATGTTGAAAACAAAATGTTTTAACAGAAATAACTTTCCGCAGAGTAGCAAATATGAAAAAAATTATCTTAACACGAGGAATAACGCTAACCCTTTCAAAATTAGATGCTTTTATTGTAATGAATACGCCTCCCATAAATCAAATCAATGTCCCCTGAGAAAAGAAGGGCCAACTTATTTTAGAGGCAAAGAAACCGAGCACAGGGCTGAGCAAAGTAACTTCAATTATAATAAATCAGTGAACACTACGAATAACAATTCCTGCCCATCGGATAAAATCCTCAAAATTATTGAAATTATGGGGAAAAAGGTCAGCTGTGTGGTAGATTCTGGATCTGACGTAACAATGGTTAATTATAACATCTATAAGAGTTTAGGATGGCCTAAATTAAATGAAAATTATGTAAAACTGACAGGAATTAGCGGAAAAGGAGTGAGTCCGAAGGGTTTTTTCAATACCGACATTTCAATTGATAATGTTAGTATGAATTGTGATATTTACGTTTTAAATGATTTACAATACGAAATGATCCTCGGAAATAATTGTTTAAGTAAATTAAATTTTGAAATATCTGGTAATGGACTTAAAGTTATGAGTAAGTGAAAATAGGAGAAAAATTATACTGTTAATATGATAACTGCGGTTTCCTTAAAAATTCCGAAGTTAGACACTCCTTCAGATGTTGTAAACTATCCCATGGCCTTATTATATCCCTAGTCTTCGAAAACAAATTGAAAGTGTTATAGGAAATGTGTAGAATGCATCCTATACAACCGGAAGCGAGTAAAAGGTGAAGGATTGCTAAATACCATTCCTAAACATGATTCCTCTCTCCAAAATTATCACGTCAACCACTTAGGCCCAATGCCCTCGACCAACAAAACTACAATTTATGTTCTCTGTAGTGGACGCTTTTAGAAAATTCGTGTGGTTCTATTCAGTTAAGACGACATCTGCAAAGGAGGCACTCTGTAAGTTAAAAATTCAACAAGCTACATTTGGGGGGTACACCACATTTCGGTCCCGACACTTCGGTCCCGCCATTTCGGTCCCGCCGTTTCGGTCCCGAGACATTTCGGTCCCTGGCCATTTCGGTCCCGAGACATTTCGGTCCCTGGCCATTTCGGTCCCGAGACATTTCGGTCCCTGGCCTTTTCGGTCCCCAGCCATTTCGGTCCCTGGCCATTTCGGTCCTTAGCCATTTCGGTCCCTTGTCATTTCGGTGTTCACCACCTTATAACTCGTTTTCTAATTGTCGTGGGCCGCCAAACGCTGTAATTTAAACATTATTTGGGACCTTTTTAATTTTTTTTAACATCCCCCACCCCCCAAATTAAAAAAAAAGCTGAATATAACAGTCCGATAAATTTAAACTTTTATAACTCGTGATAATGAAATCACAGCGAGCTGAAAATTTGTTTGATTGAACAATGTGATCTAATTTTACAGGGGACATTGTCTTTTTATTAGTATTATTATTTAACAAAATGGATTTTTTAAACTTTATTATTTGTTATTAATATTAGGTATTTTATATATACTATAAACTGCCATAGATGATTTTTTGGTTGTTTTCATACGTTTTTTAGATCCTTTAAATTATCATCATTAATTAAATAATTTAAAAAACTGTTCTTATTTTTTCTCCTTCTTACAATTAGATTAATAATAAATGTCTTCAATAATTCAATTGGACACTTATAAGCTATTGTAGGTAAATATTTCCTCAAATCATTCTTCTACATCCTCTCCTTTAATAATTCAGAAATGAGATATAATTATTGAAGCAAAAATATTTAATTTTTCTTATTACTTTTATAATACAAAGTTATAATTTTGTTTTCATAAGTTACTTTACCATTATAAACATTGGGAAAACAATAGTGATTTGGTAATTAAGTGTGCCAGGAAAAATATTTTGTTGTCAGAAAACTCCACCCACCGCTTCATTTTTAAAAAAATAATTATTTGTTGCATTTTTAACAGTCTTCTCACCCATTGCAGACGATTTTTGTGAACTAATTTTATTGAAACTGGGCCTATTTCTTTGTAATAAGATGATTATTTTTTATTTTATGTAATAGTGTAAGTATTATTTTAATTAATTTTATTTTCAATTTTTAACTGACAAAACTAAGGTTTTTAGGTGCGTTTGTAATTATATAAATACGTAGCACCTATAGTCGTCGTTCAGTCCGTCCGTCTGCCCGTCTGTCTGTCCGCATATAACAGAGTAAAAACAACCCAACCGAATGGTCTGATATTTTAAATATATGATTGTTGCATAATTTTGTCGAGCCATTTCAAATTTTATGGATATCGGATGCATAGTTTAATTACAGGGACTGTCAAAAGTTTTTCTTTACATTGCGGCCAATGGGAAAAATTATTGCAAGTGCATTTTAATGATGTTACAGCCTTCCGAATGGTCTGAAATTTTAAATATGTAATTGTTGCAAAATTTTGTCGAGCCATTTCAAATTTTATGAAAATCGGATGTATAATTTAATTACAGGGACAGTCAAAAAATTTCCGTTACATTACGGCCAATGGGAAAAAATTATTGCAAGTGCATTTTAATGATGTTACAGCCATCCGAGTGGTCTGAAATTTTAAATATATAATTGTTACAAAATTTTGTCGAGCCATTTGAAATTTTATGAAAATCGGTGTATAGTTTAATTACAGAGACAGTCAAAAGTTTTGCGTTACATTACGGGGAATGGGAAAAAATTATTGCAAGTGCATTTTAATGATGTCACAGGCTATGCACTCATGAAGTACAAAAAAAAAAAATATATATATATATATACATTCAGTACAATATGGGGTGCAAAAAATAATTATAAAACTAGTTATAGTACGAACGCACCTCATTTGCCACGTTTGACGAGCAATTTCCAACTTGTTTGTATTTGTCGTTTATTTATTGATTTTTAATATTACCCTTTTCCTCCCACTTTCCCAGAAAAAAATTAATAATTTTTTATTTTAGTTTTATTATTAATTATATTAATAGTTTTAAATTTCGGTGACTTTAAATATAAAATAAATAAACATGTAAAAGATAAATTTCAGTTTATAACTACTATATGATAAATTGAATATAAAATGTATTATGTATTGAGTTTATTTTAAAGTAAAAAAATTTAATGTATATTAATAATGTTATTAATTTAATAAATTAAGGATACATTAAATAAAAAATATATTTAATAAAATATTAATTTAATTTTTATACTAAAATTCCTAACTTTTTTGAGAATTAATTAATAGCAATTATTAGTAGCAATTATTAATAGCACTTAAAGTTTTTATTCAAAAGTTTTAATTTATAATTTCCAAAAAATAATATAGGAATTTTTTGAAAAATCAGCCAAAAACATAAAGTCTAAGTAATAATTAATTAATTAATTAAACATAATAATGGTAATAATAATAATAATAATAATAATAATAATAATAATAATGCAACATTGTACAAATACGCAAAAATACCTCTTAACAGTGTTAGGTGATTTTATGCAGATTTTAATTTTTTAAGTACAGTTATAATTTACAATTCGCAAAAAGTAAGAAATTATTAATTAATTATAATTAAAGAGCAAAAATAATATTATAAGCTAACTAATAAATGAATGAACAACATGTTTATCTTCAGAACCCTTACCAATTTTATACATCCTAATGAAGTTAATAACGTTATAATAACCAAAAATTAAAAAAATATATATTTGCATTTACCCTATAAAAACTATTATATAGTTCATGTAATAGTTTTTAAACAAGCAATTGATAAATTAGTTATCTAAACAATTAATAATTAAAATAATTTTGAATTGATAAATACGTAATAAAAACAATTTAATTTTTGAATTTTCTTTTTACTTAACAATATAACTATGAGTGTTTTCAACTTGTCGTGCAAGTTCAATTCATGCTGTATCAAATTTATTGCAAACAAACGGCAAACAAGTAATCAAAAATACTGCAAACTTACTGCAAAGTAGCAATCTTTCCATATCACACTATAAGTTTAACCCCTTCGAAGGGGTCAATAGACCTGATCAAGTCTATTGATGCGAAAGCGCCGTCAGAAGGTGCATGCATAGGTTTTATCACCATAAACAAGTTTAGGTAATATTTGTACTTTTCATTTCGAGCATTTTTTGGTATTTAATAAGTATAGCGTTTAGAAAAAACGGTGCCTACCGAATAAAATTTCTGCAATTTCTGCGTATGTGCTGATTCTCATTGTTGTTGAGTCTCTCAACAGACAGATTTTTTTGCTTTCGCTACTTTCGTGAATTAAAGACAGTCTTGCCATCAGTTTCACAACAAACTACTCATGCAAGTGGGTGATGGTATACCTTGCGGGAGATTTGCGGCGAATTTCTCAATTCAAATTTGTCACGGCAAGATAATATCAGAAAAAATCAAACTTTCTGCTAATGTTCATGCTATCTGGGTTACCTCAAAAATTTCAATGGGGAGCGCGGCAGATCGCATGAACAGCTCATGGAACTATTAATAAAGAGGAACTGACATATCCTTAAAATAGTGAAGCATCAACTGTAACCGCTATCGCAGGCGTTGTTTACGGCCGGTGGAAACTTCCACCAGTATGTTTATACAGAAATTTTCAACTTATTTAAACGCCTTAATATTACAAAATTTCAGTCATAAATAATGGTAGAAACAGATTTTCATTTTTACTGGTAGGAATTTGTTTTGGCAATAGTTAGGTACTGCGTTTCCGCCATATTGTGACAACCAGGGAAACAAACCGACAGTTTTAATAAGCATACTGACACCAGTAAAAACAAGCAAAAGTTGTTACGACATTTTTGAGAAAAATTTCCATCAATAAGACGTAGAAATAAGACGAAATTTTCTGTTAAATTTTACTGGTGGGATGTTCGCCCTAGTGGTAATCAGAAACTGGAGAACCTATTTAAAAAAAGCAGCCGCCATCTTGTGACAACCTCCTCAGTTACTTCACTCGCAACTGGTAGACAGCACACTACATGTCGCCTCCTCTTTATTCATAACTCCATTGAACAGCTCATGCGATTGACACTTATGTGAAATCATTATCCAATATCTATTACAGCACAAATTCTTAATTCAATGGCAAGAAATTAAACATGAAAATTGCTGTTTTACACTTAACCACTTGGCCCTAACTTTATTGTAGGCAAATGTTATGTAATATGAAACTTGATTTAACCCATTCGCTGCCAAAACTAAGAATTTTCAAATTTTTTGTTGAAGGTCGTTTGCCAGCACAAATTCAGAAAGATAAATTTCGCTTTACTAATACAGCGAAACTTCCGCCAATAAATGAGGCTTTTTTTTTAAATTCTAAAATAGTGGTGACAAAGTAATCAATAAATTAAAGCCACGAGTATACTCGTGAATGACAGCGAATGGGTTAATTAAATTTAACTCTTCAGTATGCGCTCAGCTTTTTACATCATAAGTGAATCTTTTTCACTGGTAAATATTAATGTAACTTGAATGTATTATTAGTTGCAGTTATAGAGATTGGCCTTATATTTTTTATCCATGCTTTTTTTTTTTAAATTAAGAAATTAAATAAGGATATACCTAAATTCTTAAAGTTTCTCGAAATACTTCTATCATATATACACAGTCAAGACAAGATTCCAAGCACTGGTAAAAAGATCCATTTTAGAGAGGCTTCCATGTAAAGAAGTGTAATTAATTATACTTCTAAGATACACTACCTCAATAAGATCTATTGTTCGTTTCGCAGGAATTCTGAAACTCTTCCGTTTGAGACAGGATTCCGTTATAGAACGATTCCGCTTTCACAGGTTTCACTATGCTTCACTAAAGAAGGGTGAAAATCCCCTTTTCAGACAGGTTTTCAGCAAATTTAATTGTATCGCAATTCATATTAAGACCATGTAACGCTTACGTTAAAGACAGGATTCTGTTATAGACAATTACTATTTTGACAAGTTTTATTCTATTCATATGATATAAATAAGTATATTTATATAAATACACAAAACTTTTAAAAATGGAACCTGCCTATAACGGAGTTCTGTCTTAAACATAAATGTTCCATAGTGCTACGGAAAAGAATACTATACAAATACACCAAAAACACGAAAACCTGTGTAAAACGGAATTTTTCACCAATATTTACAATTTCATCTTGACAGGTTTTACTATATATATAACATGAATGGAAATTCTGGACCCTCCCCCCCCCCGAAACGAAATCCTGGCTACGCCACTGCATGTCGTCCCGGTTTTTTTAAGCCATTAAAGATGAAAAATGCTGTGTGGCCACAAAAAAGCGCCGGCTGACAAGAACAAAGAGAGCGCGAGTAGAATAATTCTTCTATCTGGATCTTTATTTAGCATAATCAAATGGGGGAAGCCAGGACATCTACACTTGACATATATATATACATGTATAATATTCTTTTGAATGAATAACATATAGATATCAAGAAAAGCCAAATATGTTTTCTAAATTTCCAAATTTCTTCATTGTGGTATATTTATAAAATTTCTTAATTTAAAATGAAATTTTACGTAAAAGTAATTCACTATACATTACTATTTTGAGATTTTATGTTATTTTTTTGTATTTTCATTTTTATTTTTTATTTGTCATATTAAAACATGTAGGCTGCTTTAATTCTAAGTATATAAGTCAAATAAATAACAAAGAAATATTTGAAATACAGAATTAATTTTAAATACGAAAAGAATATTTTATGACAATAGAAATTTTAAAATTTTGATTTATGTTTATTCTGCTCGTAGTTTTTGAATGTAATAAGCATATAAAAGTCTTAAATATATTAAAAAGGATTTGTAATTGTTGCAAACCACTTCATCGTCGACAGGTATGGGGAAAAAGTGCTTTTATCCCCGAGTTATCTCGGGGCAAACGGCGAAGTGGTTCAAAATTAAAAATATTTTTAAACTTGTCATTCGACACCGGTAGAAATAGCGGTAATATTATTGTTACATGTAAAAAGATTAATGCAAACTTTTAAATAGTTTTTCAAAAAATAGTAAATTAAAATAATTATTAAAATAAAATAGAAAGTTCTAGTCTGTTCCGGTGCAGAATTTAAAAAATAATGTGTCTTTATCACAATTCCATGTTAAGAACCCCCTTTTTAAAAAATATGTAAAATGCAATACATTTAAAATTGATACGCCGTTAAATAATAGGATAAAATAAAGATTTGCAAAAATATTTGCAGATTTTTTCATTATTAATCACATAGTGTGCAAATTATATACAATTGAATATGTGCAATTTGGCATGGGCATTTGCATATGAAAATTAAAGCTCGACTTATAAATATTTTTAAATTGTCTGGACTTTATATTTATGATAGACTAAAATATGAGGAGCTTCTATAAAGAATCCACAGAACTCTCTCTTCCCCCACTCCTGAAAACGATTACTTCTACCATATAAAATTTGCTTGGGGTGCTACAATTTGATTGCGAGTTATAAGTGTTTGCGGTTTTCGGGACCTTATATTCGGTTATACTAAAATTTCAAGGGTTCAGTTAAAATATCTTATAATGTACCTCCTTTTTTAAAGATTACGTTTACCATACAGAATATGAGTGTTATTACGATAATTACAGAGAGAGTTATAAATGTTTTAATTTATCAGGACCTTATACTTAAGATACACTAAAATATATAAAAAGTCAACAGAGGCCCCCCCCCCCTGCCTTATAAAACGATTATGATTATCATAGGAAATTTGTGTGGGCTGCGACAATTTTGATCTGTGTTATAAGTGTTTGCGTTTTCGAGTCCTTATATTCGAGTTATACTAAAATTTAGGGAGTTCAGTTAAAAAATTTGATAAAGTCTCTCCTTTTATAAAGATTACGTTTACCATACAAAATATGAGTGTTTTGCGATAATTATAGATCGAGTTATAAATGTCTTAATTTATCAGACCCTTATACTTATGATACACTAAAATATAGAAAATGTCAACCCCCCCCCCCTTGTTTTTTAAAATGATTACCATACGAAATTTGTGTGTGTTTACTAAAATTTTAAGTCCTTTATTTAAAAAACTCTACAATGTCCCCTATAAAATTGTCACCTATTTCAAGTGCACAAAATTTCAGCTTGCTGGAGAAGGGACCGAAATATCTCGGAACCGAAATGTCTTGGGACTGAATTGTCTCGGGATCGAAATGTCTTGGGACTGAATTGTCTCGGGACCGAAATGTCTTGGGACCGAAATGTCTCGGGACCGAAATGTCTTGGGACCGAATTGTCTCGGGACCGAAATGTCTTGGGACCGAAATGTCTCGGGACCGAAATGTCTTGGGACCGAATTGTCTCGGGACCGAAATGTCTCGGGACCGAATTGTCTCGGGACCGAAATGTCTTGGGACCGAAATGTCTCGGGACCGAAATGTCTTGGGACCGAATTGTCTCGGGACCGAAATGTCTTGGGACCGAAGTGTCTCAGGACCGAAATGTCTTGGGACCGAAACGGCGGGACCGAAATGGCGGGACCGAAGTGTCGGGACCGAAACGTCCTGCTTCCACATTTCGGATCCCAGAGCGAATAATTAACGACCGAGGTGCCGCCTTCACCTCTAGTGAGTTTAAGGAGTATCTCGAAGATGGAAATATTGAGCATGTTCTAATTACAACGGGAATACCCAGAGGAAACGGACAGGTAGAACGACAACAGGAGACTCCCATATCAATCCTTGCTAAATTAAGTATCGATGATCCGTCGAAGTGGTATAAATATGTACCGACTGTTCAGCGAATAATGAATAGTACGATTTCCCGCAGCACTCAATACACACCCTTTGAGCTTTTAACGGGAGTAAAAATCAGAAATAAAGAGGATTTAAGAATAAAACAAATTCTTGATGAGGAACATGAAAACGCGTTTGTCGAAGAAAGACAGAACAGCAGAAATATCGCGAAACAACATATATTAAAAATTCAGGAGGAAAATCGCAAAACTTTCAACCGTAAACGCAAAAAAGCGAAATGTTATAGAATTGGTGATTTAGTTGCAATCCAACGAACCCAATTTGGGGTCGGTATGAAGCTACGACCGAAATTCCTTAGTCCGTATAAAGTGACCAAAGTGAAGAAAAATGATCAATACGACGTCGAAAAAGTGGGCTTTCAAGAGGGTCCAAGAGTGACCTCTACTGCAGCTGATCACATGAAGCCGTGGGCTTCTTCAACCTAAAGAGGAAAAATATAGTGCTATTTGAAGTTGATATATTTATGTGTTTTTTTTGCATCGTCCCATCTTTTTTTTTTTTTTTACTGTGTTTATCAAGAGTGACTGTGCTGTCATCCGAACATTTTTTTATGACTATTTTATACAAGAAAAAAAATCTCTCTGTTTAAAAACGGTTCACAGGACTGCATCCACGTGATGGACTCACCTGCACATTGTTTTTTGGACTATATTTAGCAAAAAGAACTGAAACGGTGTTTTTTTTTATTTTTTATTTATTTTTTGATGGAAAGACTGTGTTCGTCTGTATACGTAGTTTGATATTGCAATTATTTTTCATGTTGTTTGTTTTTGTGTGTTTTTCCAGTATTTTTCAGGATCCATGAAAGTCGGACGGTACCAGTCCAGTTTATATGGTGGGTGATTTGTGTGGACACAGAATGGTCAAGATGCCCGAGTTGTAGTGGCGAAACAATACCCCAGACCAGATGTTGGGACAACCCAAAGTCCAGTTCGCATGAGAAGTTGGTGAGCTCAGCGAAAACGGAAGGCTGAGCGCTGGAATTTGAGGAGATGCTTTTCTGCGTTGGCGAGAGAGTGGTGCTCTCTCCTGGCTGATCTTCAATAGGGCGTTGCCAGCTTTTATTTTATTTAACGGGATCGGTGTAGGCTCGTGCTTCAATCTCATTTTAAACAAAGCTTAAATGTCGTGTTTTTTTTTTTTTGTATGTTTTATATACCCTAGATGAACATTTGTATTTTTTGTGATATACCAAAAGTTTTAATTAAATATTTTAACGAGTTTAACAGCATTAGTTCCTGTCTCCGTTTTTGACTGGAATTCATCCCACATATAATAGAAAAATATGAATGGGTATACCGAAAAATTTCAAAGAGGTATGAATCCTAAATAATATCAAATGTTGCTATTCTATACAACTGTTATTTAAATCTTATCCTAATCTGTTTATGACGAACTTAATTTGGCACTAATAATAAAATTTATGCATATTTAAACTTCATTTGGCATTTCATATAAAACTAAATTCAGCGTCGTAATAATCTTTTATTTTTACAGTGTAGCTAAAAAAAAAACTTGTTCAAAGTTTGAACTTGGCATTTTGCTAAGCGCGCTTTGAAAAGAGGTCTCAAACTAGCAACGCCGCCTTGGTCCCTGCCGCGTTTTTCCAGATAGGATTTTAATTAACTTTTAAAGACACGAGAGCGTATTGGGAGATCTACTCAATGCAAACTAGTCGTGAATCCTATAGTATTTACGTGATTAAATCCTAATAAAATGAGTCCGGTTTTAACAATTTGACGTTTATTGCTTTTATACTGCTACTGGACATTGTATTACACAATTGTATCATTAAAAGTTATTATCTAGGCTTTAAAAGCCTATAGTACATAAAGTACGCCACCCCTGTCATTATGCATGTTCAAACCTTCCATGTCTTTAAGGGTTAATATCTCGCTAATTACCGACGATTTTTTTCAAAAATCATTATCAACAATGCTTTTATACTTCTGCTACGATAGGTACCTCCAGTGCTTCTCAACACCTTTGCTGAATGCCCCCAAATCGAAATTTGTGTGCAACGAAAAAATGCGCTTTTTTGAAAAACTATGTGAACTAGGGTAATCGGTATAATTTTCCTGCAAGGTTTAAATTATCTTCTAGTACTTTTAATTTTTTCATAATTTTAGTTTCAGTAGATTCGGAAATAGATGGGGGGGGGGGGGAGGACATATTTTTGCACTACATTTTCGACGATATCTCTGAAAATATAATATCTAAAATTAAATGAAATGTATTTTTCAATTCAGCGTTACGAAAGTTCTCGCTCGATACCCCACACGATATACAAAGAAAAGATTTTTTTTTCAAATAACTTCATTAGCCCCTCTACGTTTTTCCTAAAAATATTTGTAGATGTTTAATAATATTTAAATAGTGCGTTAATAGTCTTTTTTTACTTCCCCCAATTTGAACTTTCCACGTTCCACGTGATCTTATAATGGTTCCGTTTTTACTCTTTAAGTACGGAACACTAAAAAACATAAAAAAACAGTTTTACTTAATTTTAGTTACCTTATTTTTCACTCTAGTACGCTATGAATGCAAAAATATCCTTAAATCTTGACTGCTAATATTATAACAACAGTATAATTGTTACACAGTGAAATATATATGTATATATATATATATATAAACAGTTTTACTTAACACTAGAACGGCGGCAAGGGGTCATTTTGACCCCTGCCAAACGAATACATGTCGATTCGAACCAGAAAACTTTTTATAATTTAAAATTAATATATGCTGCACAAAAATAACTTAAATTAATAAGTTAAATAGTTTTAATTAAAAATTCTGATGTGAAATATTTTTATAAAACTTGAGTAAAATTTCCCGCCGTTCTAGTGTTAAATTTTGCAACTCTATTTCCTGCCTGGGGGCGATGTAAATGCAAGATGAAATTGATACCTAAATTTAACTTTGGGCATTTTTTTAGCATCAGCACAGGTCGTTTTAGTGCCCCCCCCCCAAAAAAATAATAATAATAAAAAGACAAAAGGAATAAATTTAGATAAAAAATGCGGTAATAACGTTAAGCTTACCTAACGTTACTTCGTTAAGTTTACTAAACATTAAAAGTCTCCGTCTTTTTAAAATTTACAAATAACTAGCCGCCCTTGGTGACCAGTTTGGTTTCCCTCAAAATTATGTTTGGGAAAGCATACTAAGCATTGTATAATCCATTAAGCAAATATTGGAATTTGTTGCATTAAAATATATCAATTTGTTGATTTTATGCAAGCAAGTAAACCCTATTGGTTTACAATGAATGTTTATGGGAATTTGGCGAAATATTAGAGATATCGCCAAGTTGGCGAAAAACTTGGCGGTATTTGGCAACGGAACAGGGTCCCCCCTACAGTAATTGTACAGTCCCCCTTACTACCCTTTATAGGTATGGAGATGCAATAAGTTCTGTTCAATAACCAATGATATGCGTCTCATTCGGATGTTGCCATTAAACAATTAACAAATAACCGCGATTTCTGTGCCACATACGATAGCGTAATATATATATATATATATAGATTATTTTTTATTTCTTAACTCCACAAAAAGAAATTCCATATAAACAATGCATATATATTAGATGCCCGTGTGTAATGGTGACATCATATTAATGATGAAACCTGTAAAATAAATGTCGGTTATTTGCAAATTTATTAACTTCTAAGCATCCGACTATTTCAGTTTTTACACAGTCTTAAAACTATATAAATAGTTCAGTATTTCTCTCCGGCTAGTATTCCTTAACGAAATTAAAACTTCATCAACAAATAAATAAAAGGAAAACATACATAAATCACAAAGTTAACACCTTTTTCATGGAATGGGTACATTTGTATGTAATTGATATTCATGCTTAAAAATCAGTATCGGTGAAATATGTTGCAATTTTTTGACATCATAGTCACCTGCTTTCTGTATTTACTCTTATTAATGCTTCTTGTACAGTATTACTAACAAATGTTTGAAGACAGTTTTATTTCCTGTATGACGCCATAGTCATCTTCTTTTTAATTCATAAAAAAGTTATTTCAAATTTCACTTCTCACATGGAAATAATTTAACTGAAAATTAATTACTGTAGATAAATTTATTATTACGGCTTTTGAACTTTTTGCAACAATAGTAAGAAATGTTAAATTTTATAGCAAAAATGTCCGTTGATTCTCAATGAAAATAGCGAAATTTTGAATTAATAAGAAAAATACACTCTAAACTGAAATGTCTTACATTTAGACACTTAAGTGTCTGAAACAGAGTGTTCAATTTTCAGACATTTTAAAGTGTCTTAATTTTTAAGACACTTGTAACCGTCTGAATTTAAGTCATTTCAAACTTTTGAATTGCATCCATGTTCGACCACTTTGACAGACATTTTTTCACCTTTTGTTTTTTTCTTTTGTAAGCGTTATACACTGTAAAAAAAAAATATATATATCCCTTGAAATATAGAAATTGTACTGCCACTCCAGACTCCGGTACTATTTACATATTTTAATGGAAATTTTCTGATGTAAATTCCAGAAAAATTCCATTTATTTCGCATATTTCTGTATTTAAAAATTTTCATTCAACGAACCATTTCACCAACCACTTTCTTATAAGGTACATATTACATTACATCTGATTTTCATATTCAACTTAAACTACTGTAAACTTTTAACACTTACCCTAGACTGGGATCGAACTACAGTACCGTTTGATCACAAGAAAAGCGCGAAATCTATTCTAAGATGCATGCCTTCTGCTAAATTTTTGTGATTAAACATGACATTTTCTATAAATTAAGAAAAGGGCTGTGGTCTCATCTGCCCATCCCTTAGATACGCCACTGGTTTGAATAAAAATAAATAAATCATGTCGAATATACGTGAGTTGGAAAATGAGGAATCAAATATATGGGTTTATCCTTGAAATATTATATTTTTTCTTTTAAATAGAACATTTAAATACAGAAATACGCAAAAAATTGAAAATTTTCTGAAATTTACGGAAATAAATTTACATTAAAATACGTAAATTAGTGTCTCAATTGGCAGTGCACTTTCCATATTTAAACGAATATTTTTTTACTGTGTATAAAGCTAACATAAAAGTAAAAACGTTTGCCTATTGCCGAACATGCAGGTTGATCAAAGATGGATGCGATTCAGACGTTTGAAATGTCTTAAATTCAGATACATTCACGTGTCTTAAAAATTAAGACACTTTAAAAGTCTGAAAATTGAACACTCCATTTTAAGACACTTATATGTCTGAATTACAGACATTTCAGTTTACAGTGTTTATCATAGTAAAACATAGTAAGACACTTAAGTGTCTTAATTTCAGACACCTATGATGTCTGAAATTTCATATTCAGACACTTAAGTGTCTGAATTACCTTTTCAGTCACATATGTGTCTGAATTTAAGACGCCTTTATTTGCAGTGTAATTGAATAATATAAATAAAGCTTAGGCTATGTTACTCTTTACATTATAATTCACCCATATGCAAAGCCATTTTATCATCCGTTTTGACCCTGACGTCAGACAAACATTTTCGTAGTTTGAATTTACAATATCATTAAAATTACAAAGAATAAAAAAGTTGTGGCATCAGGGACAAATAGGTGGGAAGAAAAAGTCAAAATGTTATGAGCTCCATAGGCTTTTCTATGTTAAATTAACATTGAGAAGTGACACTGGAAATATATATGTATTGCGCTGCCGTGCAATACTTAAATTTATCACATTCGCAAAATAAATGAAGATGTTCAGAGGATTCCAGTACCTGTCAATTTGATAAAAAATGACAAAAATGTCGAATTTCAGATTTTTATTTTAAAATGTGCCTTAGTATTCTTAGAATATTCTGTCCAAATTTTGGAACTATTCGATAAACAGTGATGGAACAGTGTAGCAGCAGAGAATCAATTGACACCATAGAATTTTATTAGTATTCTTCATCTAACTTCAGGACAGAATTTCTGAGATTTTTGAAGGCGAAGAATACTATAAAAATTTAGTGGTGACAGTCGCTCAACTGCTGCGCCACTCTTCATCACTGGATAAATAACAAAGGAAATATACTTAATTTCCCTAAGCTATTGAGAATTGAACACTTTTTATGATATTTTATGACTATGCTTTATTCAAACATGAATCTAAAAATATAATATTACGTTGAGTAAAAAGTTTTCCGCCAAAGGGATATACCTTTGCACCAGCAGCTGTCATTTTTGCGATTGTTAGTTTTTCAACCAACCAATTTTTGCATTCGAAATCAGAGTATGGGAAGTACATGACTGTGTACTTTGTTTGTTAAAAATTTATTATCTTGTGCTTCAAAAAAGTGTTTAAAATGGAGCTATCACGTCAGCAGCTCAGAACGATTACGTACTATGAGTTCCGTAACAAACTCAGTGCGAATGAATATCACAGAAAAATGCGTGAAAGTTTAGGCATCAATACTTTTTCTTATGATACGGTTAAATTTTGGTTTCGGAAGTTTAAAGCTGGAAATTTTGACATGGAAGATGAACCCTGTTCTGGCCGCCCTAGTGAAGTTGATTGTGAGCAGTTAAAGCAAATCATTGATCAAGACGGAAATGTTTCAACACGAACTATTGCGTACAAGCTTAACGTTTCCCCCCCCCCCCCCCAAAAAAAATAGTTAACGCTCTGAAACGCATAAATCTAACGTTTAAGTTCAATGGCAGGGTGCCTCACGTTTTGACTTCTGGAGACAAGCGCAAGAGAAAAAAACTGTTGTTTGGCTCTGCTCAGAGATCAAAGGAAAGAGAACATTTTGGACAGAATTGTGACCTGTGATGAAAAATGGGTGTACTACAATAATACAAGCCGTAAAGGAGAGTGGTCAGCACCTGGGGAATCAACAGACTCGGTTGCAAGACGTGCTTTAACTAACAAGAAGGTGCTCCTCTGCATATGTTGGAATTGTCGCGGAATTCTGCACAAAGAGTACCTGAAAAGCGAACAGACTATAAACAGTGCAATCTACAGCAACAATCTAATCAAAGTTCGCGACGCCTTTTTCGAAAAACGAAAAAACGAGTTGAGAAGGAAGGTGGTTCTCTTTCATCATGATAACGCCCGGCCACACGTTAGTACGATGACCGGCTGGACGCTCTACAAGCTAGAGTGGGATTTAACAGGTTCACGCCGGCGCGGTGGGTCACACTCGACTGTCTCAGAGTTGTCAAGTCTCCGGCTTTTTGTACACCACTATTATTTTAGAGAAAAGGTTGTTCCTTTAAATCGCCCAATTGTTCTAATTAAATAAAACAACATTTTCTGTATTAAAATACTGGTATCCAACAGGCCGGAGACTTGCCAGCTCTGAAACAGTCGAGTGTGACCCACCGCGCCGGCGTGAACGTGTTAATGCAACATCCACCATACAGCCCCGAAATGACCCCTTCAGATTTCTATCTGTTTTCTCATCTGCAGCTGCATCTCGATGGCGCAATCTTCGATTCAAATGAGGAGGTCATAAATGAGGTCGATCACTTTCTGGACTCGCGCACGTCCCAATTTTTCGCAGAAGGGATTGAAAAGTTTCCAAAACATTGGCAGACGATTGTAGATTTAAACGGACATTACTATGCTCATTAGTTTGATGATTTCGTATGTATTTATCATTTTACAATATAAAAATGTTTGGCGGAAAACTTTTTACTCAATGTAATATAAGTTATAGTTATAAAATAATTTTTTTTGGTACCGAGCCCCCTATTAGAGAAAATTAGCCGTAACATACAGGGTACCTCCTTTCATATAAAAAAAGTATGAATTTTCATCAAATATATATTTTAAATATGTTATATGCCATAAAACCCTAAAACATAAAAAAAAATCTGTCATGTATAGAAAAAGTAACAATTTTTATAGGATGACCCTTATCGCTGCCATCGAAATATTCAAGGTCAGAGGATACGAGTTGTGACGTCATCACTAATCGACCGACAATACGCTCTACCGTTAAGCAATTACTTTGAAATTTGATTTTCATTTGAAATATTGTATTCAAAACGAATGTTTCTCTCTGGAATAATTTCCATGTATTAATATAGTTTCTATCGCTGCTGGATTTAATTAAAGTTTCGTGTTCGCCCCAAGTCGGTGGCACACGATAAATATTCCATCTTGTGCTGCGTTTGTAGCCTTGCCAATATATAATATTGTGAAATTTTCCAGGCTGGGTGTCGTTCTATGTGGTTTAGTCGGTAGAACGTCAGTGTGCTATACTGACGGCCCGGGTTCGAGTCCCGGCATGGAATCTTTCTCACTAGGTTGGCCTTTGCGCCTCTTAAGCAATTACTTTGAAATTTGATTTTCATTTGAAATATTGTATTCAAGGCGAATGTTTCTCTCTGGAATAACTTCCATGCATTAATATAAATTTTTTTCGTTTGGAAAAAAATTCAAGAATACACTCATTATTCCTAAATCGCATAGCTGCAAACTCTTCGTAGCACTGTCTTAATTCGACTTATTCAAATAAACTTCTTTTGAACTAGAAATATCACTTAATAATTCAGATCCAACATATAATACACAAAAAGGACGCATTTTATTAAATAAATTTTCATGTTGAAAAAAGTTAATCCCCTTAACCCTAGAACTACCGGAAATTTTACTCAAGTTTTATAAAAACATTCTACACCAGAATTTTTACTTAAAACTATTTAATTTGTTTATTTAACTTATTATTGTCTGATTTATACATTTAGTTTGTTTTGAAGAAATTTCTGGTTTGAATAAATATTTTGAATGTACATGTCGGGTTCATTGGACCCTTCTGGTAGACAGAGGGTTAAAGAAAGAGTAAATATCTCAAGCGGTCTGACTTCCATTAGATGGGGTGCCCCATCATAACTGCAAAACGAGTTCGAGTGGCAGAGTTTATTATTTTTCATTCTTCTGACGACTTTCTTTTTCAAACATATTATTGGGTCTTTCGGAAAGTCGTGTCCGTTTGTGAAAATCAATTCGTAACGGAAAATTCTATCATTTAATTATTAGACATTGATTCCGATATCTAATGTCTAATAATAACCGGACAGGATATTCCCGTACGAATTGATTTTCCCGAACGGACACGACTTTCCGAACGACCCAATAAGAACAAATGGCACAAAACCCATGCAGCATACCTGATGAACAAAATAACAAATTCTTCTCCTCCCTCATATTATTTAACACGTTCACGCCGGCGCGGTGGGTCACACTCGACTGTTTCAGAGCTGCAAAGTCTCCGACTTTTTGGATACCAGTATTTTAATACAGAAAATGTTGTTTTATTTAATTAGAACAATTGGGCGAATTAAGGGAACAACATTTTCTCTAAAATAATAGTGGTGTGCAAATGCCGGAGACTTGACAACTCTGAGACAGTCGAGTGTGACCCACCGCGCCGGCGTGGACGTGTTAAACGAGCACGCATACTTATTATTTATACTTTTATGATCACACTAGACTCCAGGGTTGCCAGTTTTGTCCCTTTTTTTAAGCCAGAAATTCCGAATTCCTACCGGGAATGCCGAAAGAAGAATTTTAATTACCATTAAAATTTAATTAAACAAAGCAAACAATAGAATTAGGAATTTCTGGTATTAATTCGGAATTTCCGAATTAAAAAAAATAAAAGCCGAACTACCGTAATTTCCGACGTATAATCCGTGGATCAAACAATCCTGCTTTAACCCAGAAATTTAATTTAATAAAATGTAACTTATTAAATCGCGGTAAATATTTAACAACAATTATTAAATAAAATTTCTGGGTCCAAACATGATTGTTTGATCCGCGGATTATACGCGGAAATTACGGTATTTTAAGACCAAATTATTAACCCTACCTAACGCCTAATTTGCTTGTAGAAAGCTAACCAAATGTACTACATGTTCTTTCTGCTTACTATTGTTTTTGAAGTTGTTAAGTAACGTATAATCTGCATGTATATTTTGACGCAAAATTTTTAAAGTGTTTAAAATTTTCATCAACATCATGAATCATTGCCAACCATGCCAAATAATCTTTCAGATCAATACTGGCTCTGGACACTACTCTTAACCATTTCAGGAGCAAAGTACTTCTATTCCTAAAATGCTGAAATTATTGAATGGCGTCAGAATTTAGCTTTTCGTCACGAACTTAATAAAGGAAATTTTTTATTCCAAAATACTGGTCTTAATGTGACATTTAGGAATTAAAATTAAGTGGTCCAAAAATGAACCACTTCCTTTTAACCTTCCTAGTACCTTTGAAGTCTTTTTTGACCCCAGTTTTTTCCAATTTTCAAGATTTTAATGTTCGAACCAGAATTTTTTTTTTTTTTATGTTCAATGTATAAAATCAAATATACACGTCGTAGGAGGAAATTACATATCGCTCTCCCGCAAGAAAAGTGACACGTCTCGACAAATGTAATTTTCACTGGAGAGGCAGAAGAAAAGATGAGCATGAAGTGAGGACGAGTGCATGATTTTACTATAACGTGAAATTATAGCACATGCAGGAGTAAAAATGTGTATACAAGCTTAAAACCCTTAAGACGTAGGATGAGGTTTGGAGCTTTGGATAATTTTACCTCCCCGCACAATCCACCCCTCTTTTGTGGTCACGAATGGACATATAGCGTAATAAAGTGATTTTCCGTGTAACTACACTTATGAAACGCTTTGTGCAGCAAGACGCACCTATGACAGACCTATTAGTGGAATGAAACGCAAAATGAATTTTTGCGAGATGTGTCACTTTTCTTGCGGATGAACGATATAATAAAAGTAATTTTCTGGTTCAAATCATGTAAAACTAAGAATACTTATAAAATATTAAAATATTGTACTAAGGGCGTAAGGGATTAGTTTATTCTAGGGGTCCCAACCTTTTTGCCCGAAAGTCTTTAGCGACAGAAAATACCACAAGTTAAAATCGTCGCATTGTGTCATCGCAAAGTCTCTGTCAACAAATAAATCGAATTTATCTGCATTAAAATAATAGCAGCTTGGTGGTTTGCGGGCCAAAGGATGGAGATCCCCACCAGGGCTTCCACTTTGGCCTCCAATTTTAATCCCAAATTTCAAATTCATACCGGAAATTTCGAAAGAAGAAATGTTACTCGAAGTGATCAGTAAATGGTTCTCATTAAATAAAGTATAAAATACTATTCTTTATTTCTGGTATGAACTCGAAATTACTGAATAAAAATGGAGGCCAAACTGGTAACCCTGATTCCTACTTTATGCCCTTGAAAGGCCATGGTACGTTATTTATACTACTTAACACATTCGTAATCACTATCACTGGCATGAACACGTTATTTAGTTATCCTGCGGAATGACGTCATCAGCTCCTTTTGCAAATGTTGTAGAAATTGAACACGAAGATTATTGTTTAGAGTTAGTGGTATCCCAAAAAATGACTGATTATTGTAATTTATTTTCTATAAAATATCCAGGCTTCACACTAGCCTCCCTTTTGAATACCAGTGTTTCCAAACAGAAATCTTCGTTGTATAATTCTGTTGAAAATATTGTAGCACCACAAACATTATGCTTTGAAGAAAGTGGTCATTAGAAAACAGACCAAAGCCTTGAAAATAAATTTTTTAAATCGAAGTGCACTAGAAAAAGTATTTTTCTTTTCAAAATATAGATCCATCATAGATATTTTGTGTTTAATATTTTTCGTAACCTATTGAAAATGTTATGTAGGACACCTTAAAAATGTAACAATAAGCCAAGCCATCACCATTTAATGCAAAACTCCACCCTGACATTACGACCTTTTGCAAAAGTGGAGCAGATGGGAGACTGCAAGTGTCTCAAGAAAATCCTACTGTTTGGCCAAATATGGCGCCACCAAGTAGTGAACCTGCAAAAGCAGTCTCATCTCTGAGATGCATCCACGATCTTCACCTTCAACCGTGACTAGGGGTGTAACCTCTTCCGGGTGTTTAACAGGTGTCACGTGATCAAACTAGCTTTAGGTAGCGTTGGGAAAAAAAGAGGAAAAACTAACATTCCTCTTCTTGTATAAAAACCCTCTCCGGGACAGTTCGCCACATCACTTCTCTTATTTCTATATCTGTGAGAACTCTTGCCTTGAGGCCCACTTTTAAGGCTATTTCAGAATCACACAGACTAATATCAAGGTAAGTTACATTATCCATATGCAATTAAAAATAGATAAATATTACTATAAAACATAAAGTTTTTAAATATCTTGTTAACTATTTTATAAATTATATTTTTTGTAATATGATTTTTTGTTTTATTAATTTTTATATTTTTAGATAGTACTACGTTAATCTTACTGCTGTGTACTTCTTTTACATAAAAAAACGAATTTTTTCGATTTCTCTTTGATAATATATTTAATAAAAATTAACATTAGAGTAAGCATACCGGCCAATTTGTCCGAGATCAAATAAACATATTTGGAACCAAAAATTTCTTAGTAAAAAAATTCATATATATTTCACACAGAAATATGTTAAATATTTAAATTAAATAATATTAAATATAAATTCTCATTACTAAATGTTTATATAAAGTGAGATAAATTTGCTCATGGAGCTTTTCTAGTGTAAAAGGAACGGTGTATTTATTAGTTTATATTAGCGGGGATCAGCGCGGTCACTGTTTGGATACCAGTACTTTCAAACAATAATCTTCGTGGTAGATTTCTATAGCAAATATTGTAGATGTATGCCACCATGAATATTTTTTATTTAAATAGTGGTAGCCAACGAAGTGGCTGCGCCAACTTCTGTATTAACAGGCTTACTTCAATATTTGTAGTTGAAAATAGTAAAAGAATCCTTTTTAAAAGTCATTACGAAATTCGATTGATTCTTCATAAATAGTATTACTAAATCTTAATTTATTTATGTATTTAAAAAAAACATTAAATGGAAAAAGATGAAAATAGTACATATAAAATATTTTTTTGCAAGGAGAATTACTCATGCAAAGAAAATTGCATAATGTTTAATGAAAATCTGACGCTTTTAAGGTTCCATTATTTCATTATTACATTAGTCGAAAATTTTTATTTTGTGCTTTTTGAAATTCATTATTTAGTGCAAGGAAAAAAAGAGAAATCTTCTCATTTAGTCGAAAAATTCATGTCATTAAACAAAGCAAAATAAAAAATAGCTGTTTTCTAAGGTCAATGTTGAAGTTCAATGATTCATGAAAAATGTTTAGGTATTTCTCCGCAATTTAGATTTATGTAAAACAATTTTAAGTAGGAGAACCTGAAATGTCTATTAGTGGAAAAAATGCCATTCTATGATATTAAACGTGTTTTTTTAACTGTATTTTAATTAACTGTTATATAATTTCGATAAATATTTTTTTCATATTTATAACTTATAATTAATGATAAGCTGTTACAATTAATTATAAATATTAATGTTACAAAGCTCATATTTATCATTCCTGGAACTAAATAGTGAAGTTTCTCATCACTGTATTATGGATCATGTTTGTTCGAAATTAAATAATGTGCTAAGAACTCATTGTCAACATGTTTCTCCCATTATTAGTATATTTTAATTCCTTTCAAGTGGATAATTATAATTAAATATTAAAGAATGATGTATATACACATGGCAAGTATACCTGTGTATATACTTAGTAATGTAATTAAAAATTAATGGAATATGTAAAATAATGTTTTACACATTTAACAATAAAGTTTTAATAATTCAAAGCGACTTAGATTGGTTATATATATCTCTCTCTAGAATTGCTCATTTTGTAAACCTAGTGACAAAATATAATGACAGGACAGGTAAATCTAGATAATCAGAAATCGAACGATGTTTGAATATACAAGGTGTTCCAAAATTCGCCCGACACATTAAGAGGGGTGATAGAAGGCATTAACCCTTTCCGGCACGGGCAAGTTTTGTTGTAAAATGATGGACTGACACCGGAATTTTAAAACGACTTTTTCAGAAATTAAAAGCATGTTACTTTAAATGTTCATTGTAAAAGCAAAATTTTACTAAAATATTCTTGGTGCGTTCGCAAGTTTAGCATTAAAATTAGGTATCCCGACCCGGGCACACTGGGACGAAAAGGGTTAAGAGGATGAAAAATTACCATGGAACATGGGGTTGAATTAAAAATACAGGGTGTTCTGCCCTCATTCAATTTTTGTTGACGGCAATAACATTCAAAAAACTGAAGTACAGTAAAACCTCCCTAATGCGAGCACGTTCCGTTCAAATAAAAATGGGTCGCTCCGAGAAGGCGTCTCTTACACAAATTTTATTCGATCGGCACCACTTTTTAAAAAGCAGTTTCCTTCAAGTACACAATTTCAAAAATGCTCTGATTAAATAAGGTGAATTTTATTTTCCTTTATTACTGGTACCAAAAACAAATTTTGCAAAGACTAAGAATGTCTCTGCAGCGGAGCCAACGGAGTGGGAAAGGTTAATGGAGGTCATGTTTAAATCTAGATTTTAATCGTTTAAAAAAGTTACAATTAATGTTACTAAAATTTATTTTTCACATTAGGAAAAAATACGAAAATTTAAGTATCTAAATAAAAGTTAATTACATAAGTTAACTGGTGCAGAGTTTAAAAAATGAATACATTGACGTTTGCTTTGATTTTACGGTTTTATCTTCTATAACTTTTATTTCCAAGTCCTTTCAAAGTTCAGTAAATAAAGGCAATTTTTTTTGGATGGGAACAAATATTGACGATTTCATGAATTCATCTATTTCTTTGAGAGTTTCCTGACAGAATAGGGCAGGGGAGTTTATTGACCGTCATCCTTACTTTGTCATCAGAGTTAAATTCATTGCCTAAAAAGGCACAAAGGGGTTTAAATACAAAAAAGTTACCGGAATAAATAAAAATTCTAAACTTAGTTTAGAAGTTTGATGAATAATGCGCTCTCCGGAATTATTATTCTAATAAAACCTTCTTCAAGCGACTAGGAAAAAACGGAATTTGTTTCATTTTCTTCAAAGAAATGGGTGTCTCATGGAGGGAGTTCAACTGGGGTGATCTTTGAATAGAGGTAAAATTAGTATTGAGCTCAATAAAATCAAAACACTAAATTAACTAGTGTTGTGAAGGAATTTTCACCTTGTTATCAATATAAAAAGTTAAAACCAGCATAAAATTACTTAAAATGTGCCAAGACCTACAAAGATGTTATTATATCGCGAGATCTTTCGAACGAAACCTCGTTCATTTTCAAGGGAAAAAATGTGACCTCGTTCATTTCCCTTGAAAATGAACGCGGTTTCGTTCGAGAGATCTCGGGGATATAATAATTTTTTTGTAGGTCTTGGCACCTTTTAAGTAATTTTATGCTGGTTTTAACTTTTTATAGTATTGAGCTTATGGGAATAAATTTTGCTCCGTGAAAAAATGTTCGTTCAGGGAGGTGGTCGCACAGGGAGGTTTTACTTTGTATTATAATAAAACTTTTAATAGACATTCTCACCTTTGTTATAAATATGATAATATCGAAAAAAGTGGTAGAAGTTTCCATTATGCGCGTCAGCAGTATGCACTGGACGCGCCTCATTTTGGACTGCGATTGCCAGTTCATACGGTATCCTCGATTGTTTGAGGACCCTGTTTTTCCAGATCTTTTTGTGATGTTATCATATTTCACAAAAAATAAGGTGCATATTGTTTCATTTTCATTGCAATGTTTTTACTTTTCTCGAAATTATTTCCGTCAACACGAGTTCAGTTAGGAGGAAACACCCTGTATTTATGACTCAAGACGTGGTTTGCGATCCCATGTTCTATGGTCATTTTTCATCCTTTTGCTGCCTTCTATCACCCTCTTAATGTGTTGATCGAATTTTGGAACACCCTGTGTAACTCATTGTTGGGTTAGCGAACCCGCGTGCCATCAACACAATAATCACGACTATTTTCGAAGAGGCTTTGCTTATTTAATCGCAGATTTCTGTAATTATAGAGAATGCTTAGCGATTAGCGTTTTTCTGCGATTATATAAGGCGAAGGGAATAGAAATACTTCGAAAATAGTAATAACAATAAGGCATAATAGTTTGCAGCTATGGAAAGACCAGGATGAAAATTTACTATTTTTAATGCTTTTGTTATTAAATTTATTTGTCATTAACCATTTGTTGCACAGTGTTCCATTACACGGAACACCCAACTTGATTCCCATATGCCACAATGGCACCATAATTTTTGTACAAGTATTTTTCGTTCGTTAGGAATGTGAAATAAAGCTTTTTCTTATTTGTAAATAAGTTTGTTCGTAAATTCCGGTGTCACTCATTCATGTAATCATTTTAGCAGAGGAAGTCTTTGCGCCTGAAAAGGTTAAACATATTCTAGCGGTTGAAAAATTAAATTAAATACAGTTTTATTTTTGAAAAAAAAAATTCTTGAGGTTCAAGGTCGAAAAAAGAAAATTAATACGTGTTTTGTTTATTAATTAATCTATTACTCGTTGGTGTTGCGTTGACACAACGATAAAAATAAATGGGAATGCTTAAAATAACTACCTAGTTGCCACTATTTTACATTTAAAACAATTGTGGTATTTAATGACAAAAAATTTGCGATTAAATGAAGTCGGTGTTTGTAAACTTTTTTCCTGAAATTTTTTAGCCACCTGAATTTCCGAAAGGCCTTATCTATTCGCAAAGTTTCTTTCGCCCAATAAGAGAGCTTTTCTATACTAATATACTGGTACAGAGTTGCCAAGTCTCCGGCTTTGTTGCCCACCACTATTATCTTAGACAAAATATTGTTCTTTTAAGGGGACCTGGTAAGCGAAATTCAACCAAAAAATTGATTTTTACTTTTTTATATCATTAAGTAGTTTAAACTTTTATCTTTTCAACGATGTATTACACATGTTTATATATAATAAAAAGTGTTGGATTTTTTCATTCTTTCTAAGAGCACTTCACAGCAGTGGGCTCCTTTTTAAATTCAGATTTCTTGATTGGCACCACTTTTCTGAAGTGGTAAAATTCCCATTGTTTTCGCCTTAATTAATATGTTATTAAATAAGGCGAATTTTACAATTTCAGAAAAGTGGTGCCAATCAAGAAATGAGAATTTAAAAAAAGTAGTCCACTGGCAACAGTCAATTAAAGCTGCTTCACATCTTTAATTAACTTTTTCTCAAAACTTCGATTTTTCAGGTTTTGTTCCTTTTTTTTTTCAATATCTATTACACTTAAGAACTCAGATTTTTCTAAATACTTATATTATGGTATAGTGCATACTTTAACACAGGGATTTAATGATTTGTTGAGAATTATTTTCTTAGGCAGTGAAATCTTCCCAAAACTGCTAATTTAAAAACATCTTTCAATAAATAATTAATAATTAATTTTCAGTTTCACTTAGAAAGAAAATGGTCTCTTAAAATACGTAAAGCATGTTATTCAAACTACTGTAAAAAATCTAGACCTCTGTGTTTCTATATTTCTGAGAAAAAAGTACATAAATTTTGTGTATTTTAACATGGTCGAGATAGAGCTTACCCGGTCCCCTTAAATCGCCCAAATGTTTTAATTAAATAAAAAACATTTTCTGCATTAAAGTACTGGTATCCAAAAAGCCGGAGACTTGGCAGCTCTGCTGGTAGCTCGGTGGCCCGTGAGCCACAGGTTAAACACCCCCCCCCCCCCAAAAAAAAAGCGAAAATTACCTTTCGAGTTTGTGGTGGCAAACCACTTTCAGAAAAATAGTTGAAAATCCCAACCTTATAGTTTGACGTTTAACACTAGAGCCGCCGGAACATTTACTCAAGTGTTAAAAAAATATTTTACACTAGAATTTTTATTTAAAATTAATTAACTTTTTTATTTAACTTATCTCTTCGTGATACGTATTTAACATATTTTATAAAGAAATTTCTAGTTAGAATCGAAATATTTTCACTTGGTACCGGTCAAAATGGTGCTATGGCGGTTCTAGTGTTAATGGGATAATACAGTCGAACCTCTATTTAACGAAGTCGCTAAATCCCGGAAAAAAGTTCGTTATATGGAAAATTTGTTAAATAGAGACTCACCTTTTAAAATACTTTAAACTACATAAAGCAGATTTTAAATTCATAAACACTAAATATTTTTACTAAAAGTAATTAATCACATTTTTTTAAATACATTATATCGATTTGTTTTATTTATTTTACCCACCAATAGCCATCATCAATTCATTTTTTCCAAGTGTTTAAATCTTTGAAATCGGCAATGAAAACAAAACATTGTCCGGGAATACACTGTATTTTCTGTTTAAAGTAAATAGTTTTACATTAAAATTAACGAATTTTAATGACATTATCGCATTTGTTATTATTATAACAAATAATTTTAACCATACATTAACATATGCGTCGTTAAATTTAATTTCTGAAAAATTCTGTTAATTTTGCCTGAGTTTTTTATTTAAAAATTATTTTCTCTCATAATACGTCTGGCATCTGTGCAATGCACCAAAACCCCGTTCATGCGTATTTTCTTCTAACTATAATCCGCGTCGTTTGTTTCAAATGATTTTAGCATTTCATCATACGAAGTTTTGTTAATTCCTGCATAATGATCATTTCCATCCTCATCATATTCGTCTTCATGGCAATTCATTGCTGTATTGTTTTTATTTTTCACACCATCGAAAATATCCAATTCGGATAGTGTTTCCGAGGTCTCAATTTCAGAATTAAGTGAAATACAATCATCAATCAGCACATCATGGTTAATTTCTTCTTTTTTTCTCACTGTATCCACATTTTTTTAAAATTACTCTAAGGGATTATCGTCTTCGTCCTCCGTACTTACCAAATTCTCACTGCTGACAAAGAAGACGTCTGGTAAAACCAGTTCAAGACCATTGAACATCATAAAATGTGTTTAAAGAAAGAATAAGTTTGAAATGTCCAGAAATATTTTGAGAAATGGGGAGAAAAAAAAATTTTTGATCACAAGGAAAAGTTCGTTAAATAGAGAATGCACTTCTCTATTTGGAGGTTATTTTACGAAGAAATTCGCAAAATGTTCTTTGTTCCAAGGAAAAGTTCGCAAAATAGAGAAATTCGCAAAATAGAGGTTCGTTAAATAGAGGTCCGACTGTATATGTCTTGTTTCGAAATAATCTGAAATAATTTACGATACATTTTTAATATCTTTTTGCATAATTTATTTTAAAAGTTCACTTTAAATAATCTCAAAAAGATAAATAAATAGATGCGTATGATCATTTCAGTCAAATTATGATGATAGCTTTTAAATGTGGAAAGAAAAGTCTGCTTTCTTTAAGTTTATTTCGGTTCAGGTGTTTCAATTCATTATTGCGTTTATTCTGTTTTCGAATTTATTTGTTTATTTTTAATTTTTTTTAAGTTGAAATACCGGAAAAATTATTTTAATATTCATCAATTTATCTATGTTAATTGCTAGGTTTATTTATTTATTTTTTGCTGTTTATATTAGTTGCTAATTTGCTTAATATTTTTCCTACTATTCAAATATTAAAAATCTACTAAATTTAAAAAGCCGTAAAAGGGATTTATTTTAAACTCAATTGGGAAAAGCTGTTTACTGGAATATAATTAAAGAAATTCGGGGGAAAAGAAAAACATTGTCACAATTTCTTATAAAATTAAAAATATGTCCAAAACTCAAAGAAATGCAAAATTTTTAAGTATAAAAATATAGCATAAATTAGAAAACAGAAATTCTGCTTTTTGAGAATTTAGTGTCGCCCCCGATGATTTTTTTCATAAATATATATAGCACAAAACATATTTTTATTTTAAGACTTAAAAAAACACGCTTTTATTTTATATAAAATGACGTCATTTGCATCCGCTGTAGAATTCTACATTTACAATCTAGTCTTAAACAACGTCTATAGAAAAGTATGCATAGGACGGTCACTATTGCTGAATAATACACAAACTCAGCAAAAAAGCGATGTCGTCATTCAAAAAACTCGACAAAAATATCGGGTATCTAATGGTTCATTAGCCGTAATTTGTTTGTAACATTAATATGGATAATAAAAATTAAATATAGCTTATAATAGCTCCATGTTTTATCAGAAATCATTCACTCATATTTTCTCAAAATTCGAAAAATATTGTTACACACACAGATTAATAAAATTGCATTATTTCAGCTTTTTGATAGGAATTAAGTAAATGTGGATATATATACTTCAAAATTCATTTTTATAGCAGACGATATTCTTGGGATAGCATGTATTTTAATTACATTTTTTTAGTGTTTATGAGAAAATGGCAACAAAAGGATGTAGTAATCTACTACTTTCCCTTTACGTTCTACAGAAATGGAGTACTTCAATTGCCACCATTAAAGGAATGGCTTTAAAAGCTACGAAGAAATTAATGTCCCAAAAATAAATTGAGATGCAGTTTTCAAACAAATTGTGTTTAAAAGTGTTTTTTTTCCCTGTACGACGGTGTAAAAGTCGAAAATGTGCGATGTTTAGAAGTTTAAAAAATTGCTGTAGATATTATCAGTATTTAACCGTACAATGATACATCTGCTTCGTTTTACGGCTGGCTTATGTAACGAAACGTTATTTTTTAGTGACGACACTTTAATTGCTGCCCGAAAGAAACAGCATATCGGGGGCTAATAAACCAACCACTCAGTGTAATGTTTTATAAAAGAATATTTAACAGTCGGTGCCTTTGCTCTCTTAAAGGGTCTCAGGACTCTTAAAATTGGAAAAAAAAAAAAATGAAACAAAAGGACGTATCTTAAAATGTACATGACTTAACCCCTTGAAGGGCACCGGTATATTATATGTACCACTTAATTTTAATCTCGAAATGCCACATTGGCACCAGAATTTAGAAATTAAATTTTGCTTTATATAATGTACGCTAAGAAAAGCCTATACATTCTTTGATATAAATTTGTTTAAAATCCCGGTGTCAGTCATTAATTTTAACATTTTAGCACCAGAAGTACTTTGCTCCTCAAAGGGTTAAAACATAGGTGCCAAGTTGCCACTAATCCTCCGTAATATGTGTGTTAATTTAACCCTGGTTTAATACATTTCGTACCGGAATTTTTTTTCAGAGATGAAATTAAATAAGTTCCACGTAGAAAACTGGAATCAAATAAATAAAGATTCATCAAATAATTTTTCTGGTTCGAAACTTTGTTAAACTGGGTTAAATTAATCTTCGCATTACGGAAGATTAGTGCGAACTTGGCACCTCTGTTAAAAGCACAATTTTAATTGGGATAAAAGATATAAGTATGTTCTTTCATTTCATATGCATTTAAATAATTACAAGATGCAGAATTAGTATTTATAGGGGCTCCAAACTGTCAGACATTTGTCGAGCAGAAAATTGGTATGACAGCTTACGCGCAAGATTACAAAATACATTTTGAAACTAGAATGAAACTAGAATGAAATTTTTTGCACCTAATTATTCTTCAGATTGTAATAATTACCCTGAACCAAAATAAATTTGTATTTAAAGCACTTTTATATTTTGAATATAAAGTTGTATTTAGCTAATACAAAATTTTGAAAATTTCAACAGTATAATAACCTAAACAAATTTTTTCGAACAATAAAAATGAAATTTTAGCTTCATTTTATACAGACTAACATGAAACATTTGTTTTGAAAATTTCATGAAAAAATATTCAGAAGTTTTTAAGATATCCTGCGCGTTATACCCAAAAACGTCATTTGGAGAAAAATGACTTCAAAGTTTCAAAAATGCCGCTTCAGCTATTACGATGGTATAATTCTAAAAGCCATAACTTCTGTTCTAATGGGAATTTCAAGGAAAAAATTATATTAAAATGTTCTGAAAAAATAGTAGTTTAACATCTAAAAAAAAAAAATAAAAATTTCGAAAATTTTGAAACTTTAAGAGTCCTGAGACCCCTTAAGGAATATATATTTAAATTACATTTGACATTGACTTTCCAATATTATTTCAGCATATTTCCTTCAAAAGAAACAATTTTGTAAAAGAAAAGATACATTGATTATTTTAAACATTTATCTTTTACGTCAAACAACTAATTTAATAACCTACGTTTCGAAAACCGAAATCCAAGTAATCAGGAAAAATAGAAAGAAACTCCTGAATTCGATGTTTTATAAAAATTGAATTAGTCTGTGCCTTTGTCCTCTTCAATAAGCACAATATTCTATTTACTTTTTATAAAAAGTTTGAAACAATGCTCCAATATACTTGCTTCGAAAGAAAGAAATTTATAAAAATAAAAATACATTGATTTGTTTAAACGTTTATCTTGTTACATTAAACAACGAATATCATAACACGCCAAATCCCTGGGGTCGTGTCTGACACTTATAAACATAAAATAGCGTTATACTTAAGGGTTAAAAATAAATATTTTTATACCTAACCAACATTTATTTATCCTAATATAGCAGTATGGATTTTCTAATAAATCAGTTTCGTACTTAACAAAATGTTATGTTTCGTGGACGTGACACGCATATAATAATGTAATTACACGTAATATATTAACACTAGAAAGACCGAGAATTTTACTCAAATGTCACAAAAATATTTCGCACCAGAATTTTTTTTTAAAATTATTTTCTTATCCATTTAGTTAGTTTTTTTTTCTTTGTGTCTTTTAAACTAGATTTATCAAAAAATTTCTGGTCCGAACCGAGATATATTCATTTGGTAGCAGTCAAAATGACTGCTCGCAGGCTTTCTAGTGTTAAACTAGTGTTCTCACATCATTTCTTACAAAAAGTAGTATGCGCCTTTCTTAATGACAGAAATTCTACGTTTAAATAATGCGAAGATTTCTTTAAAAATAAAATGGTATCTCAGTGGTATCTCTCTCTCTCTCGTTCTCTCTGGCTATATACGAGGTCTGTCTGATAACTATCCGACCTTGATTTCCCCCTCCCGAAGTATTGATTCTAAGGCGGCGCCACTGTGCACATTGGAAGGAGACAACTTAATGTGCATGCTTGAATTTTTTCCTTTGTTCCAGTGAGCCAGTCGTTGCCTGCTGGCCACCGAGTGAGGTGCTGCCATAAGTCTTCGTCGGATTTTGATTTATCCCATCATCACTGAATGAGTTGAGCAAATGTACTGCATCAAAATTTGTGAAAACTTGGTGATTCTCAAAGCGAAACAATTCGTAAGGTTCATCAGGTGTTGTAAGATTCATCCATACTCCACCTCATTCATCGTACCTGATTCAGACTTTCTTGGCGAAACGGGGAATTTATGTCGTTCGCCAACCTCCCAATTCGCCAGACATGGCTCCATGCGACTTCTGGTTGTTTTCGAAATTGAAGATGCCATTGAAAGTATCCCGTTCTGAGAGTAGATATGAGATATACAGAACGCGTCGGCGGAGTTAAACGCCATTTCAAAAGAAGCCTTCAAGAAGTATTTTCGGCAGTGGAAGGAACGGTGGGTTATGTGTGTGGAGGCGCAAGAGGTCTAATTTGAAGGGGATTAGGGCCCCTTTCCATTCAGGTAACTTACATATTTTCTTCGGCCAAAGGTCGGATACTTTTTCAGACAGGCCACGTATGTACATTAAATGTGAAAATGGTGTTATAACCCTTTCAGGCGCGGGGTAATTCTGTTCGTAAAATGCTGAAATGAGTGATTCACACCAGATTTTACAAACGGGTTGTACTACTGAAAATTTACTGATTTTTGTACTACTGAAAATTTGAAAAAAAAATTATAATGGAGCGGACACGACTAAACACGATGAACAAAGCTTTTGTAATATTTTATATTGCTCTGTGTTTCATAAATTGAAAGTGATAATGCCAGTTAAAACACGAGTTAACTCGTGACCGGTCAAAAATGTGTTAAATTAAGTACTTGCTTTTCTTCAAATTCATTGTACATGGAACTATGAGTAAACAGGAAGTGATATATCCTCAAAATGGTGAAGTTTCAACTGTAAGTGGTTATGATTTCTGCAAAAGCATACCATCAGTAAATTTGAGGAGAAATTTCCTTCTTATTGCTTCATCCGATACTTCTGTCATCATGAAATCAAGAATCTATTCTTTTTACTGGTGGCAGTTTTCTGTTGCGGTAATCAGACCTTGCGATTCCGCCATATTTTCGGTACCATGTCAAACTATCCAATACGAAAATAGTGTTGCCAGTGGGCTACTTTTTTTAAATTCAGATTTCTTGATGGGCACCACTTTTTTGAAATAGTAAAATTGGCCTTATTTAATGACTTATTAATTAAGGCGAAAACAAAGGGGATTTTACCATTTCAGAAAAGTGATGCCATGAAGAAATCTGAATTTAAAACAAGTACCCCACTGGCAACACTGTTTCATATTGGATAGTTTGACATGGTACCGACGATATTGTGACAACCTAAACAATCCTCCTGTCATTGCCAGCAAATTAGATTATCGCCGGATATAACGAATATAGTTATTTTTCATTCTATTTATATGACAATAGGCTAAGGAAGAATTTTTGGAGAAGTATGGAAAACGTTACATTAACCAATATTAAACAGACTTAACTATTTTCCAGTTTTTTATAAATTTTTATCATAACTTACTGGATTGGTAAAGTAGCATCCATTTTAAATTTAAAGATTGAAACGTATGTTTTCAAAATAAAAGAATCACGAACGCTGCAAAGAGTTTTAAGCAAACGTTTTATTTTTGTTTTATTACTAAATGCTGAAACATAAATGAAGGGATAATATAGCAGGTATAGACATATACTACCATTATTATTGGGTTGGTCGGAAAGTCGTGTCCGTTTGGGAAAATCAATTCGTACCGGAAAATTCTATCTTTCAGTTGTTAGACATTGATTCCGATGTCTAATAATTACCGGGCAGAATTTTCCGGTACGAATTGATTTTTCCAAACGACACGACTTTCCGAACGACCCAATTCATGCAGATAAGAACAAAAATAATTAAGCTTCCAATTGACATATCCTGAAAATGGTGAAGCTGCAACTGGAGCTGGTTTTGCAGTTGCTCATTAACCCCCCAGGCAAACTTCCACCAGTAAATTTGTAGAGAAATTTTCTCCATATTTAAATGCCTTATTCATACAGAATTTTTTTTATAAATATGGTAAAAAATTTTATTCGTTTTTACTAATGGGAATTTGTCCCGGCATTAACAATGCCCTGATCCATTGGAAACCAATAGTTGCCAACTTGTGACAACATCCTCAGTTACTTCACACACAACCGGTAGATACTACACTATCTGTCTCCTTCTCGTTACTCGTATCTCCATTTCATTATAAAAACAAAGTTTCATTAAAGTAATGTGGGTGTTGGTTGACAGTTTCGAATTAAAATTAAGTGATCACAGTTGTGACCACCGCCCTTCAAAGGGTTAAATATCGATGCTGCTATATTGAGGTAGATAAATGTTGATTAAGCATAAAAGGCTTAATTGAAAAGTTTAGGCTTTAAACTTTTTACCTACAAAGCTAATTTATGTGTAAAATATTAGACAAGTCCTCAGCCATTCGCAAGTATTTGGCGAACACGCGTATCCAAAATCGAAAACCAATTAATCAGGAAAACTATAAGCAATTCGCTGAGTTCAATGTATTTATATAAATACTTATTAGTCTTGTCTTCTTCAATGAACAAATTATCCTATTTATGTTTTATAGAAAGAAGTCGAGGTGTTTTATTCGAAACAGTGTTGCCAATGGGCTACTTTTTTAAAATTCAGATTTCTTGATTGGCACCACTTTTTTGAAATAGTAAAATTCACCTTATAAAGAAACGAATATATAAAATAAAAAATACATTGATATTAGCTTAAACGTTTATCTTGTTACGGTAAAAAACGAATTTAATAACTCGCGTAACGAAAATTGACATCCAATTAAAATGGGAAAATAAGTAACAAACTTCTGTATGAAATGTTTTGATCAACCTCTTGATCCTTTATGATCAACCTTTATGATCAACCTCTTTTGGGTCATAATCATGGAAATATTTAGGTACAGGTTTATCTGCGGGTTCTTTAGGCACAGAAGTTTCATAATTCAAAATGAGAATTTTCCCAATATGGACGCGTCAGTACCCCGATTTTACTCGTTTGCCCTGGTCCCCTGTGTATTTTGTAGTAGTTTTTATTTTATTTTTACAAATCTTCTAATCCCCAGCTTTTTCTTCCTAATACACATTAAAGTTTATTGTATTAGCTTCTTTTTTTTGCAATTGCGCGTGTAAAAATCGAAAGTTTTTTTCTTGAAGAGATTCTCAACTTTGTGAATGATTTTTAGTGTAGATTTAGAGGGTGTAAGCCCTTTAAGTATTTTGTATTCTGCTATTTTATTGTGTGCACACATCTTAATTATTCGATAAATAATTATTTTGCTCTTTCCTTTATTTAGAAATTGTTTAGCTGTTGTTGTTTTATTTCTTCCAGTCATGTTTTCCCAGTACCGGACAACTCGTTTTGAAAATGTTTCACTTTCTTTTCGACTCTTATTTTAAATCAAGCAGTAAACACAAGAACAATGTTGTATCACGAATCAATAGGCTTTAAATTACCAGTAAAAAATGATAAATTTTATAAATAATTATTTTGGGGATGATCGGATTAAAATCTTAGTAATGCTACTTCTTGTAGAAAGCTTAAGAAAAATATAGACTTCTTTAAACATTTATTCTGTTATCAAACAATTAAATGCATTGTTCTCAGAAAAATACTTTTTAGCCTGTTAATCAGGGCTCGTAGAGTTCCTAAAACTTCCCAACTTTGCTACCACAATTTCAGAACAATATTCTTTTTGGTAGGTTTCTATTGCAGGTGTTGATGGAATCTAGCATGAATATTTTTACTTTGAAATAGTGGTAGCTAAGCTAGAAAAATTTAGGATCACCGCGAGCCATGTGTTGCTTTATCTTCTTTGATAGAACTTAGATAGATTACTTTAACTCTTTCAGGGGCAAAGTACTACAGCTGCTAAAATAGTGAAATGATTGGGCGACACCAGGATTTACAAACAAATTTATTTGAAAATAAGTGAAAGCTCTTCTTCATAGACATTATGAATGCAAAATTTAATTCAAAAATTCTGGTGTTAATGTGGCAATTTGGGATTAAAATTAAGTGGTATATATAATATACTGGCGCCCTTCAAGGGGTTAAAATGTTGGTGTCAAGAGCATTTGGATCCCCGAATGACGTGGGAGATCTGGCAAAACTACACATAATGTATCATACTAAATTTTTATTCCAAAATACCATATTCACACCTAAATTTTGAAATAAAATTTTGATTTTATATTATGTGAAGAAGAGCTTTTACTTATTCCCAAATAAGTTTGTTTGTAAATCCTGGTGTCAATCAATCATTTCAACATTTTACTAACATAAGTACATTGCCCCTGAAAGGGTTAAGTTTAAAATTGGGGGTCCCCATTTTTTTGCCTGAAAACCATTTGCCATCGCATATTACGAAAGTTCATTTTCACCTTATATAACTATTAAGTTTCTGCCATTAAATGAGGCACATTTTTCTCTTCTAAAATAGTGGTAGTACGGTGACTCCTAGTTAAAAATATTAAAAGTAGCTGTTCAAATGGTAAAAATGAACTTAAGGTGACCGGGAAAGTTCTATCTCGGCCATGTTAAAATACATCAACTTTATGTGCCTTTTTCTCAGAAATGGTGACAGATAGAGGTCTAGATTTTTTAGAGTAGCTCGAATAACATGCTTTACGTATTTTAACAAACCATTTTTTTTTCTAAGTGAAACTGAAAATTAATTATTTATTATTTATTGAAAGTCATTTTTAAATTAGCATTTTTGGTCAGATTTCACTGCCTAAAATAAATAATTCTCATCAAATCATTAAATCCCCGTGTTAAAGTATGCACTATAACATAATATAAGTATTTAGAAAAATCCGAGTTCTTAAGTTTAATAGATATTGAAAAAAAGGAACACAAACCTGAAAAATCGAAGTTTTGAAACGAGACAATTAAAGCTGTGAAGAAGTGTTTCCAGTGGGCTACTTTTTTAAAATTCTGATTTCTTGATTGGCACCACTTTTTTGAAATAGTAAAATTCGCCTTGTTTAATGACATAATAATTAAGGCGAAAACAAGGGGAATTTTACCACTTCAGTAAAGTGGTGCCAATCAAGAAATCTGAATTAAAAAAATGTAGCCTACTGCTGCGAAGTGCTCTTAGAAAGAATGAAAAAATCCAACACTTTATTTTTCTATATAAACATGTGTAATACATCGTTGAAAAGATAAAAGTTTAAACTATTTAATGATATAAAAAAGTGAAAATCGATTTTTTGGTTGAATTTCACTTTCCCGGTCCCCTTAAGGAATATATTAGATGTTATTTTGCGTGCTAGTAATGTAAAAATAAGCTACGGGAAAATGTCTGAACACGTTTGGAAAAATTATTATTACTGTAACGCAAGGTTCGCACACTCCTTATTATTTTCAGAGTCTGACATCACTATTAATCATTAAAAAAATTCTATTTAATTTTAGTAACCGCCTTGTTTATTAACATAGTTTGCTACAATTTCCTGCAGTCACATAAGGCAAAAAAAAAAAAAAAAAAAAAAAAAAACTGTGAGAAATCCATGAATCCCTCTGTAATCGGAGGAGACATAACAACTTTTCTTTATTTTCTTATAAAAAATTATTGGTTTGGACAAGTTGCCTTATTTCAGGATTTTCTGTTACTACGAATCAGTGTTGCCAGTGGGTACTTTTTTAAAATTTAGATTTCTTGATTGCCACCACTTTTTAGAAATAGTAAAATTCTCTTTATTTAAGGACATATTATTAAGGAGAAAACAAGGGGAATTCTACCATTTCAGAAAAGTGGTGCCAATCAAGAAATCTAAATTTTAAAAAAGTAGCCCACTGGAAACACTGCTACGTATAGTTAATGGAAAAAATTTCTTATTTAATCGCAGAAATTCTGGATTAAATAAGAAAAAAATATTTTATTGAAAATTAGGGTAAAAGTTGTCAGCCGTGATTTAGCCTATACTTTCAAATTTAAAGAATGAAATATAAGTTTGAAATAAAAATCTCAGAAGTGGTGTATAAAGCTTTAAGGTGATTCTTTACTCACATGAAAACACCCACTCCGCAATGTTAAACCTATGGACAGGTTGTTTTCGTATTTCTTGTTTAAATTTGAGCATTTTCAAACGATTTTTTTTGCATAGGTTAGCTGAGATTGATCTCTAATAGGGTTATTTTTTGCTTTTTCGATTTCGGTTGCAGATTTTTCTAAAAAATATACTATCACTTTCGGAACCGGTTTTGAATGTGCAAGTACCTTTTCAAAATAAATCTGCAACCAAAATCGAAACATTACAAAATGGCCCTATTGCGGATCGAGCTCAACTATCCTATGCAAAAAAAAAAAAAAAAAAGTTCAAATTTAAACGAGAAATTCGAAAACAACGTGCCCATAGATTTAACATTACGGAGCGGGTGTTTTCAAGTGAGTAAAGAGTCCTCTTAACCCTTTCACGGGTAAAGCCCTTCCATTGCTAAAATGTTGAAATAAATGAATAACACCGGAAAGCTACATTTCACATATATAATAAATGGAAAAATTTTATATTAAAATTCTGGAGTCATTGTTGTATTTCGTAATTAAAATTTTGTTATTTCATGAACAAACCACTGCCTGTGAAAGGGATAAGTGAACATTTAACCCTTAAATGCGTGATTTTTTATTTTGTTTCGAAAAAATTATATATGATTCTCTGAAAGGTTTATTACACAGGAAAAGTAATGAAAAAAATCAGAGATAAATTTTCCATATAGTACGTCAATCTTCTCTTCTGTTGCACATCTGCAATACAAATAAAAATTACTGTCGTGTAGCTGTTTTACGCTAAAATATTGCAAATTAGTAAATATTTTAATAAATATATCTCCAAATACCTTATTTCATATAATTATTTATTTTATAAAACTTAACCTTTAATCATTTAAATCCCGTGATAGAATACGTTATAGTAGAGATTACGCAGTTCAGAGAATCTGACTTTACACCAGAAAGTTTTAATGGTTAAGTTCGCTTTATTTAAATACGGAATGTCTGTTATTAATTAAAGCAGATATTGCTATTTTAATTTTCTGGTATGAATTAGGTATATACGAATAAAAAAATCTATTAAATTAAAAACACTGATGTTTGCATATGTGCAAAGCGGCGCACTAAAGGGTAGAAAAATGTATTACTAAATGCTGAAACATAAATGAGATACTAATAGTAAATGCAAAGACATGTACTACCCTTATTCCATGTGCAAAATAACAATAGCAATTGTAAACACAGGAAGTGTAAATATATGTACTAATATTCAGATGCCAGACGCGAAAAGGCTAATTGCATTTGAGAGAAACTTCGAAACCATACTAGCTTCAAAAGAAATAAATTTACAGAAGAAAGAAATACATTGATTTCTTTAAACATTTTGTCTTATTAGATCAAACAACTAATTTAGTAAGACGTTTATCGGAAAACGAAATCCATTTAAAACAATAAAATAGAAACAAACAAGTCCGTTATTCAGTACTTCTTTTACCGGAAGACAAGGCACGATGTTTGCTTTTCCTGTAAGGTACGAACGGTCATGGCCCTCCGTTCTTTAACCTGACCAAAGATCGTTTAGAAAGGTAACTGGGCTGTTAAGACATGTCTTCCAGACACAGCACAAAATTGCACCCTCGTGAGAACCGCTTACCTTATGGAATGATACGGCAATCATGCAGAACTGATTTCCTTCTTTTTTTGTTCTCAAGGTAACGTTAGGAATTCTTCTTTCATCTTGCTTAAAGCGTAACAGCATCGTAGGTCAAAAGATAGAACACTATTGAGAGATTCTGCGGTTGCAAAAATGTAAATATTAACTAGAAAATGTTTAATTCTCGATTTTAATCCGAACTCTACTCAATTTTTCTACGGTTGTTTGGTTGTAGTGATTACAGCATCGTAGGTCAAAAGATATACAGGGTGTTTCTGAAATGCTTCAACAAACTTAGGGGGATTATAGTGCTCATCAAGACGAACAAAAAATGCAATGGAACATGGGGTCGCAAACCACTTATTGAGTCACAAATACAGGGTGTTTCACCCTAACTGAAGTCGGCTTGTCGGTAATAATTTTGCGAAAAATTAAAATATTGCAATAAGAATGTAACGATATGACCTCATTTTGCATGAAATGTGATAACATCACAAAAAAGCGGTAGAAGTTTCCATTATACGCGGCAGCTGCATGCATTGGACGCTCCCCATTTCAGACTGTGATTATCAGTTCATACGGTATCATCGATTGTGTGGTTACCCTGTTTTTCCAGAACTTTTTGTTATGTTATCCCATTTCATACAAAATAAGGTACATATCGTTATATTTTTATTGCAATATTTTAATTTTTCGCAAAATTATTATCAACAAGCCGACTTCAGTTAGGGTGAAACACCCTGTATTTGTGACTCAATAAGTGTTTACGACCCCATGTTCCATTGCATTTTTTGTTCGTCTTAATGAGTACTATCATCCCCCTAAGTTTGTTGAAGCATTTCAGATACACCCTGTAAACATATTGAGAGATTCTGTGGTTACAAAAATGTAAATGTTAACTAGAAAATGTTTAATTCTCGATTTTAATCCGAACCCTAATCAATTATTTTACGGTTGTTTGGTTGTATGTGATTACAGAATCGTAGGTCACAAGATATAAACATATTGAGAGATTTTGCGGATGCAAAAATGTAAATGTTAACTAGAAAATGTTTAATTCTCGATTTTAATCCGAACCCTAATCAATTATTTTACGGTTGTTTGGTTGTATGTGATTACAGAATCGTAGGTCACAAGATATAAACATATTGAGAGATTTTGCGGATGCAAAAATGTCAATATTAACTATAAAATGTTCAATTCTCGATTTTATAATCCGAACTCAAATCAGTTATTCTACGGTTGTTTGATTTTATGTGATTACAGAATCGTAGGTCACAAGATATAAACATATTGAGAGATTCTGCGGTTGCAAAAATGTAAATATTAACTATAAAATGTTCAATTCTCGATTTTATAATCCGAACTCAAATCAGTTATTCTACGGTTGTTTGATTTTATGTGATTACAGAATCGTAGGTCACAAGATATAAACATATTGAGAGATTCTGCGGTTGCAAAAATGTAAATATTAACTATAAAATATTCAATTCTCGATTTTATAATCCGAACTTAAATCAGTTATTCTACGGTTGTTAGGTTTTATGTGATTACAGCATCATAGGTCAAAAGATATAAACATATGTATTCTGCGATTGCAAAAATATAAATATTAATTATAAAATGTATAATTCCCGATTTTAATCCGAAATGAATCAATTATTCTACGGTTTCATGATTTTATGCGATTTACTTTCTGATAACAGGGCTGGTACTATCGGTTTTTTTGCTATTATTATTTTGTATACGGCCATTAAAAAAATAAAATACGTTAGAAACTAATAGAAACATACCACGGAGATTATTGTTTTGAAATAGTGGTAGACAAAATAATAACAAAATAATCGTCAGTGGCTGTCCGGCAGTGTTTCAGTCCCCTGCTTTTTTTTTAAAATTCAGATTAATTGTTGCTACCACTTTTTTGATGCACCTATTTAATCTGTTATTAAATAAACCGTCTGTTACTACTTTAAAAAATTGGTGGCACTCAAGCAATTTGAATTTTAGCAAGCAGGCAATAGTGCCGCTCTGCGATAAAAAGTACCATAAATTCCGTTATAAAACCTATGGATCAAACAAACATATAACGAATCAGTATTTTTTTTAACCCTTTCAAGGGCTGTGGCTAGAGGGTCTAGCCACCTAATTTTAATTCTAAAACTGACAAATGGCACCAGTAATATTAAAAAAAAATTGCTTTTATAATGAATGAGCAAATTTGCTAGTTTTTATTTTCAAAGAAATCCGTTTGAATATTCTGGTGTCAGACAATTATTTGATCTTTTTACGAACAGAATTCTTCTGCCCCTGAAAGGGTTAATATATAATGTGAAATCAGTACGTCGCAGTAGTAAGTTACATATTATTAAATAAATTTCCTGACTGTAAATATGTTTATTATTATTATTATTTGAGCGTTATATCACGGAATATATCAGGCAGTGTCGACAGTTAGACAGGTTTCTTTATTAAGAAATCTGTCTTTTTTACAAATAGTAATGTTTGTATTATTTAATGACAGAATTAATTAGACGAATATCTATATACGGAAACAGTGGCAGATTTTTAAATTACAAAAATCACGCCAAATTTGTAGCACTGATACCAGACACGTTACTGCTATTTCTGAGTAGGAACCGCGATAAGTACAACATAAAAATAAGTCGGATTTTATTAAATAAATTTTCTGGTTCAAAAACATGTTTATTTGACTTGAAACAGAAAAAATCAGGACGTTGACAGCTAGTCTTTTAATGTCTGTAATAAATGTATTATGCATGATCGATTACAGACAGAATCATTGATAGATATAGAAAATATGTTGTCATACTCAAAAATGTCCTGTCCGGTCTTAAACTGTTGCGTTTACGCAACTGCCAAAATAAATGCACATATTTAAATTATTTACATACCCACCACTATTTTCCAACTACAAAATTGGCTTTATTTAGAGGCACAAAATTTTAAGAACAAATAAAGCGAAAATTACCTTTCAGAGTTTATGGTGGAAAACGACACTCAGTTATAGGGGGAAAATTCAACCTTATAGTTTTGGCGGTTAATGGGTTAAGTTTATTTTAGTTAACCCTCTGTCTACCAGAAGGGTCCAATGGACCCGACATGTACATTCAAAATATTTATTCAAACCAGAAATTTCTTCAAAACAAACGAAATGTATAAATCAGACAATAATAAGTTAAATAAACAAATTAAATAGTTTTAAGTAAAAATTCTGGTGTAGAATGTTTTTATAAAACTTGAGTAAAATTTCCGGTAGTTCTAGGGTTAAGTGATCGACGAATGTATCTCATTAAATAAAGCATATAATACTTTATTTTACTAAGCTTTATTTCTGGTATGAACTCAAAATTTTTTAATAAGAATGGGGGTCAAACTGACAAACCTGGTTGCCACTAAAATTTGAAAGACCTTTTTTGTCTTATTTAATCGCACATTTCGGCGTTTAATTAAGGCAAAATTTACTATTAAATTTTAGTGCTAAGAAAATAGTATAAAAGTTGGCAGTTATTTTACTATTTGAAAGAAAGTGGTAACTGTCAGTTTATTTGATTACCCACTTACCCCCTTCACCAAACGCTCAACACTGATTTGATCTATGGATTATACTCTGAAAATTACGGTGATGATGTCGTCGGTACCATGTCAAACTATCCAATATGAAAACAGTGCTGCCAATGGGCTACTTTTTTTAAATTCAGATTTCTTGATAGGCACCACACTTTTGGAATAGTAAAATTCGCCTTATTTAATGACATATTAATTAAGGTGAAAACAAGGGGAATTTTACCATTTCAGAAAAGTGGTGCCCATCAAGAAATCTGAATTCAAAACAAGTAGCCCATTAGCAACATTGTTTTCATATTGGATTAGTTTGATATGGTATCGACGATGTAAGGACAGGAAACATTGTTGCAAGTGGGCTACTTTTTTTAAATGGTAAAATTCTCCTTGTTTTCGCCTTAATTAATGTGTCGTTAAAGGCAAATTTTGTAAAAAATAAACTTATTTTGAAACAGAAATTGTACTTAATAAATGCAATAAGAACAAGACTCATTCTATTAAATAAATTTTCTTGTTCAAAAGCTTGAAAAAGAATCGGCACCTTTTGCAATTATTCTTTTAACACTAACTATATTAACAACCGGTCATTTGACCGGTATCAAGCGAAAATATTTCGATTCGAACAAGAAATTTTTCTTATAAAATAAATAACATATAAATTGCACAGAAATAACTTAAATAAAAAAGTTAAGTAGTTTTAAATAACAATTCTGATGAGAAATTTTTTTTATAAAAATGGAGTAAAATTCCCAGTATGTTTAGGATTAAATACACTATATGGCCAAAGGTTGACCGCCACTTGCAATTTTAGACGTTTTGTTAAATATCTAGAAAACTACATGAGGAATTATCTTGAAACTGCAGGTGTGTAAACAAAATAGTACAAGTCATACATTTCCGTGAGAATTTTTTCCCGAAACTCCGTAGGAGACCATCAACAAATTGAAAAAGAACGAATATCTTTTGGATAACCCTGTAAAAACTAATGTAGCGAAAGCGTTCAAACTGTAGATTATGATTAAGTGACTTATTGTAATAAACTGTGTTCCTTTTTATGAGGATAGCATGTATACTCGTCGAGAATTTAAAGATTTTATAAAAAGAGTCCCAAATTTTGCCAAGTTTTTTGCTTATAATTTGTAGTGTTCTTAATATAAAAAAAAGTTTTTTTCAGAAAATATGACAAACGACATTGTACATAATACCCTGCAATTAGAATTAAAAAATAGTAAATTTGTACGAAAAATGAGCACGATTATTAAATAATGATTCACTGCGCATGCCCGATTGCAATCAATATATAATTTGCATAATATGTTTGCTAAATGTATAGGGCAACTTTTGTGAAAGTCTCAAAAACATAGTTTGAAAAGTCTGAAAATTATCGTCGATAGAATAAGCTCAAGATCCGATATTCCCAAAAGGAAGCAAAAAGATGAGGGGTTGTATCCAAATACAGTAGTACGTGCAATATTGTGTATGCTATATTGGCACTAATTAATGGATATATGGATACAGTCCCTCATTTTTTTGCTTCATTTTGGGAACAACGGATTTTGAGCTTATTCTATCAACGATAGTTTTCAGAATTTTCAAGCTATGTTTTTGAGACATTTACAAAAGTTGCCCTATACATTTAGCTAACACATTATGCACATTACATTTTGATTGCGTTCGGGCATGCGCAGTGAAACATTATTTAGTTAACCTGCTCATTTTTCATACAATTTGTACTATATTTTAATTCTGATTGCAGGTTATTATGTACGATGTCGTTTGTCATATTTTTTGAAAAGAACTTTTTTTTATATTAAGAACTCTGCAAATTATAAGCAAAAAACTTGACAAAATTTGAGACTGCTTTTATGAAAACCTGAATTTGTCTTCGAGTATAAATGCTATCCTCATAAAAATGAACATAAATTATTACAATAAGCCACTTATTCATAATCTACAGTTTGAACGCTTTTGCTACATTAGTTTTGACAGGGTTATCTAAAAGATATTCGTTCTTTTTCAATTTGTTGACGGTCCCCTATGGGGATTCGGGAAAAAAATCTTCACGGAAATATATGACCTATACTATACTATTTACACAGCTGACGTTTCAGATTAATTCCTCATGTATTTTTCTAGATATTTAACAAAACGTGTAAAATCGCAAGTGGCCGGTCACCTTTGGCCATATAGTTTATACAGCAAGTCATGTGGAAACTATCGGTTTATATAGCGACCAAACCTTCCGATTTTTGAATACTGTTATTTCGAATACAAATCTCGGCTTCAATTTTAATCGCCGAAATTTGCGATGAAATAAGACGAAAATTACTGTTCGATAATAGTGTTACTCAAAAATCGGAAAGTTTGGCAGCCGAGAATTTAAGTTCCGTTTCTTTAGTTCCGTGTCGGTTAAGCAAAGAAACCCCAACCTATTTCATTGCAACTTCGCAATGCATTACATCATTGCAATTGGTATTTTAACTACCTATTTACCTGCCAATTCAGGTCCTGCTTGCTAGCGACTAGGTCATTGGCCGTGAATGTAGGTCAATGGCGTCTTGGGAGTTTTCATATTATGTCAGAGTGGTCTTGATGACAAACAGCGGTCATAGTGCAATTAATATTTTTTTTTTATTCCGTCCCACCAGGATGGAAGAGACATTCTTTACCTGTAAGGCGAATCCCTTCTTAATATCCCAGTCAGGGGATTTTCTGACCTTTGAGGAAAGAAAAAAAACTGCCTACACGTGAGATGTAGGTCATTATGCCGACATAGATGTGTTACAGATTATTTCATCCAAACTCCCTCCAACGCGAAAAAACTACATAAAAGAAAGATTTTAAAGTTTTTTGCTTTATTTTTCGACACACTTTTCAAACCGGAACTGTCATTTCAGTAAGCTGTTTATTTGAGAATATTGTAAACAAACATGTGTTTATTTATTTATTTATTTTTTTTTTGTTTCATTCTTTTTTTTTTTTGTCATTTAATTTTAGGATAAACTTTGCGAGCATAGAATTTGTAGAACAATTATTTTTTAATTAAACATAAAATGTATTATTTTTTCGACACACTTTTTATACCGGAACTGCCATTTCAGTAAGCTGTTTATTTAAGAACAATGAAAAAAGCATCTAAATATATTTTTTACTTCATTTATTCATTTTTTTAAGAGATGACTTTACGGATAAAACTTTAGAGCATTGAATATATAAAATACACGCTGTTTATAATTCAAGATAAATATTTTTTTTTCGAATCCTTTTTGAAACCGGAACTGTCATTTCAGTAAACTATTTATTCAACATCACCGTAACACCATTTTCATCACACCGTAATAAATTTACTTTTTAATCAAAGGTAATTTTTTTAAATTTTTATGAGAGTAGCGTCAAACCGGAAATGTTATTTCACTAACCTTTATATTTCAGTGTAATAGTATTTATTTTGCACTGCAATCGATTATTTTTTATAAGATAAATTTATGAATAAACCATGGCATTATTAATAAAGGACCACTTAATTTTAATCCCTAAATGCAACATTGGCGTCAGAATTTTGGAATGAAAATTTTCTTTTTATTAAGTATGTAAAGAAAAGTTGTTACTCATTTTCAGATGAATTTGTTTTAAATTCTGGTGTCAATCAATCATTTCGCCATTTTACGAATAGAAGTGCTTTGCCTCTAAAAGGTTTAAAATTCAAATAGCAGAAATTGTAATATCTTTGTTTAATTGCAGAAATCGTTATGCTTCTATGCAATTAAATTAGGCAAAAAGTGTATGCCTTCTGCAAATTAGTAAAATATTTAGATTTTAATTAAAAGTTAACAATTTTCATAAATTTTGGTTTTTTATAATTCTGGTTTATTCAGGTCTTGGCTTAAAAGTGTTTTTTTTCTTTAAGAAATAATAAACAAAGCGCATGATGGCTTCCGTGATAACAATGACATTAATATTATTTAGACATTAAATTATGTGTACCGGTATGATACTAGCGCGATATGAATGCACATATTTCTAAAATTTATTTAATCTATATTTAATTATTGGAACAGTTTTTCTGGAATTGGAGGGTCATTATTTACGGAGAGTAACATAATTCCTATTTTATCGTAAAATTCTGCGATTGAATAATCTGAAGATTACTATTCGGAAATAGTGATGTTCAAATTCCCTGATTCTTGGTAAACCTGGCGAAAGCTTTACAGCATTTAACTGAACCATGTTGGATTTTGAAGAAAGACTAGTTGATACGTAAGTTATTGGATTAGTTTTAAAGGCTGATGTATTACAAATGAAACAATGGAAAATAGCTAGATTTATATTTTTTATTAGATTTTATATTAGATTTATATATTTTTTTATGTGTAATATTCAGGAGGATGCCTTGGATGCTAATTTTATTATATTTTAGTGATTTGCAACTTTATCAAAAGTTAGTAGACTTAGTTTATAAAATAATATACTAAATAAAGAACAAAGATAAATGGCTTCTATAGGAAGATTAATGGAGTTATGTATAAAGTAGAGGAGAGACATATAGTGTACTGTCTACCAGTAGCGAGTGAAGTGACTGAGGAGGTTGTCACAAGATGGCGGCTGATTTTTTAAAATCGGATCTACAGTTTCAAAACACCGCCGGGGCAAACTTACCACCAGTAGAATTAAATAGAAAATTTTGTCTTATTTAAGCGTCTTATTCATGGAAATATTTTCTCACAAATATTTTCTGGTGTCAGATTGACAGGTAAAACAGTCAGATTGTATCATCGGTTGTCACAATATGGCAGAAACGAAGGACCTGACTACCGCAAAAGTAAAGTTACACCGGTTAAAATTATAATCTTTTTCTGCCGTTATTTATGACTGAAATTTTGCATTAATAACGCCTTTAAATACGGAGGCAATTTCTGTATAAATTTACTGGGGGAAGCGGTTACAGTTGAAGCTTCACTATTTTAACCCTCTGTTTACCAGAAGGGTCCAATGGACCCGACATGTATATTCAAAATATCTATTCAAACCAGAAAATTTCTTCAAAACAAACTAAATGTATAAATCAGACAATAATAAGTTAAATAAACAAATTAAATAGTTTTAAGTAAAAATTTTGGTGTAGAGTGTTTTTATAAAACTTGAGTAAAATTTCCGGTAGTTCTAGGGTTAAGGTTATGTCGGTTCCTTTTTATTACTAGTTCCATGGGAAGATTAACATTTTTCAAACAAGTAGAAACGGTTCAGATAAAATGCTAAAACGAATGTTGAGGAATAAAAACACATTGCAGTTGTTCATAATATTACTAAGAGTTATTATATTTAGTTTTGCTAACTGTTATTTTAACCCTTAAATGCCGGGTGTTGCTTCTCGGCAACATACCCAATTTAGGCTAAGATACTATTAGAATAATATTGAAGGTATAATGTCTAATGAACACTTGTGCTGTTTAAGAATAAAGATAGATTTATTTTTTCAATTGTTGCTACTTGTTCTTTTTGTTTTGTTTGGAAGCTTACGAAATACCCTATTTTATTCTGCAGTGAGAAAGTAAAATCTATTTCTTATTATAGTTCCTAAAATTCTTGTGTGTTTAATATTATAGAATTTTATCAAGGAAAATTATATTTTCAATTAAAGACTAGTATTGCCGATTAGTAACAAACTGATTTTTGGCCGTAAACCATACTTAAAACAAAATATGATTTTTTAAAGTATTTTTCCCATGATTTATTTAAAAAATGAAAGCCGAAAAACATTATTACAACGATTTTTGAAAAACCAGGCATTTAAGGGTTAAAGTGAAAAAAAGATGAATAGCTACTTTTTTGTTGGTGTATGCTATTTAGGAGACAGCTGCGAAACTTAATGAAAATCGTTTTGTTTTAAATAAATACATATATAGGACACCACTATTTCTGAACAGTAATCTTCGTCTTATTTAATCCCAGAGTTCTGCGATTAAATCTGTATTATATTTAAAATTGATAATTCCTTTCTAGGTCAGCGGGAAGTATACTTCCCACTTAATTTTAATCCTCATCCAAATATCTATCTGGAGATTTGGATTAATGCATAGGTGCCAACTCTTACGCTTTCTTGTACCACAAAAATTTTATAGTAAATTTTGCCTTTTTAAATCGCCGTAACCTGCACGAGTAAATAAGGCAAAAATTTCTATTAAATTTTTGTGGTACAATAAAGCGGAAGAGTTAATGTATTGTGAGTTAATGTTTGTTAATGTATTGTGGATTTGGAATTATGAATTTGGATTATGGTTGGCATTTTTACCAGAATTTTCGATTAAAATTTTACTTTTATAATGCGCGTGACGTAAAGTGTTTAATTAATTTCAAATGAATATTTTCTTAAATTCTAGTGACACTCAATCATTTGAACATTCTAGCAAGGAAATTAATTTGTTAGAAAGGGTTAAGCTGATTGTGACAGATATGCAGAGCAGCCAAGCCTCTGGATTTTTGAATACCACTATTTTCTAATATAATTCTTTATTTTCTTTAGTCGCAAAATTTCTCTTATAATTGAAGCAAAAATTTCTTTTCCAAATTAGTGGTACTAAAACATGTAGAGGCTTGGCAGGTCAGTATATGTGTAGCTTGCATAGCCGCAGATGTCACGGAGGAAAAACAGGCAGTCATGCATATTTCCATCATTAATTTAAAAAAGTTTTTTTCTGTTTAATCCATGTGATTCATTTAGACAAAAATGACATTTTAAAATTAGTAGTGGAAGTTTGTCTGATCACCCTCCGTTGAGTGGGCGCCTATTGTGGCTTGTGATGAAACTCAAGTATATTTTATAAAATATGGGTCTTAAATATTTTTGCCTGAAGATAGTTTACCACCTGTAATTCTGACATGAAATCGATCTTTATATAATTACAAAACTTCTATCATCGTTTATGCGCCATATCCGCGTGTATATGTGGGAATATTTCACACTTTTATAACTAAAAGAGCTCTGCCGTTAAAGTGTGCGTATTAAGTCCAAACTTTTGCATTAAATACTTTTATAATTAAGTAACATTTATTTGCTGGAGTAAAATGATGGCGATTTTCTAAGACATTTTCATACTTAAAATTTAAATAAAAGTTAAATATATAGATGTTTATTTTCTATTGCCGGTGTGGCATCGTCGGTACCATGTAAAACTATCCAATATGAAAACAGTGTTGCCAGAGGTTTACTTTTTTTAAATTCAGATTTCTTGATTGGCATCACTTTTCTGAAATGGTAAAATTCCCCTTGTTTTTGCCTTAATTATTATGTCATTAAATAAGGCGAATTTTACTATTTCAAAAAAGTGGTGCCAATCGAGAAATCTGAATTTAAAAAAAAGTAGCCCACTGGCAACACTGTTTTCATAGTGGATAGTTTGACATGGTACCGACGACATCCATGCAGAGTTACAGGTTTGGCCTTTTTAATTCAGAAATTCAGAATTCATTCCAGAACTTCTGAGGGGAGAAATTTTTCTCAATGTAATGAAGAATGCCTGTCATTGAATAAAGCAAAAATTACTATTTTGGATTTCTGGTAAAAATCGGAAATTTTTAATTAAAACAAAGGCCAAACTGGCAACCCCACATCCATGTCATATGTAAATACGTGAAAATTACCCTTTTCTATATCTGAAAATGATGTTTTAGAAATGAATGTTTCTTAGTTAAGACCTATAAATGTTGGTTAAATATAAAAATATTTAATTTAAATTTTTGAGCTTTAAATCCTTAGTACAAAGCTAATTTAGGAAAAAAAGTGTGAGAAAGTACTGGGGATGCCCAGTAATACAAATTTTTTATTTTAAACTTACATTTTAGTGATAGCTTTGTGTCCTTCGTGTCACAGGTTGAAGAACCCTATTTTAAAATATTATAAATGATCGAATTTTATATTCTGAAGTAATTGGGAATATAGGTTCAGAAAAGAGTCACGACATTATAAACTCAAATCCACAAAATATTGTTTATTTTTAGATACAATTGTTATATGCTGATGTTATTTTTTCCCCAATGTTAAGAGTAATGTTTTGGAATGAAAAAGTTAGAAAAATAAAAATGTGATATTTGCTAGGCACGTACACTTCTTGGAATTTGCAAGGAGTATATCATCGCTATTTAATGTAAGAATTTTTTATTAGATTAGCAATTGCCTTGTTTATTTACAGAGTTTATAATATTTTTCTGTAGTTAAATAAGACGAAATTAAAAAAAAATTGTGGTAAAAAGTATGCCCTGCGATGCCTACGTTCCTTTTAGGCATTATTTGTAATTATTCCTATCTACCGCTTGAAGTTAAATTACGAAACAAATTATTTACATAAAAATGTCAATTGTCACAAATCTTAACCCGTAAACTATACCTCTTATTACAACTAGCTTTCAGATTAGTTTCTGTTTCTGTAATATACAAAATCACCGAAAAAGATTCTTTATAATTGTTTATTTATAATAAGGCATAAAATTTAGGATACATTCATCTCAATAGAAAAAGAAGAAGATTTATTCCTACACGTGTAATTTCTAACAAAGTCTGTTTTGTCTTCTTTTGAAAAATATTTGAAACTCTGTAGAAGTATATTTTGAAAAAAAAAGGGAAATTCAGTGGTGGAAAATTGGCGCAGAGGAGGAGCCTATTGACACCACTAATATTTTATGGTATTCTTCATCTTAATAAAAACTGTCATTAGATAAGACGAAAAATTCTACTAAAATTTAGTGGTGTCAATAGGCTCCTCCTCTGCGCCAATTTTCCACCACTGGAAATTAAATACTTTTGAATCATTACAAAAATTACTGTAATATTGATTATTCAAGCAACCACTGCTGTTATGCAAACTCAGTTACACAAGATTTTGATTATAAATTTTACAAGGAATGCACCTTTGATGTATACATGACTTCCAAATGGTACGTTCTTTTAATATCATTTATTTAAAAAACATTTTTTACAGATTTTTCTTGCAAATTTTAACGAAATCTACATTGAACGTTATTTCTATTGCAAATATTGTACAAACCTACCACGAAAGTTGTTTCTATTGCAAATGTTTTAGAAACCTACCTCGAAAGTTATTTTTATTGCAAATGTTGTAGAAACCTGCTAAGAAAAGTTTTCTTAGGAAACAATGGTATTCCAAAACGTACCGTTGGGAGCCCTGTGTATGCGACATTAATTAAAATAATGAAATTCGTTTGTATCCTGGAAGAACTTTTAGAAAGACGTCTTTGACCCCAGACGACCCAAAGAATTAAAAAGTTTATTGCTTGCATCGGAAAAGCCATTGACCCGAATGCAAAGTTAAAAATCCGGTTTTAAAGAGGCCCTGCATAGGACTGTTCAGTAAGTTTTGTGAGTAATCTAGCAGTATCCCTAATGGCAAAGATTATAAAACGAGATGAGAAAACTAGAACTTTGTAGTGAGAAATAAAATATTAAACAGATATATGCATGCGTGATTCTAATAAAATTACTCATTAATTTAAAGGCTATTATGACTACGTGAAGCAGATATAAAAAGTGTTTGCGTTATGTAGCTGAAAATTGTGCGTTTCTCTGAGAGAATAATAAAACTTAAAGTGTATACCATGCAATTACGAAGGCTATTTAAAATGTTTTCAATAAGGAATTTAATATAAGCTTTTAAAAAGTGATAATAGGATAATATGTACATTTGAAAGTTTCAAAAGTTTTACTAAATGGTTTCCCAAAAGAAAAATAATCTTAACTAAATACTTTCCTTTTGGTTATTTTTCAATAAAATTCCGTAAGATGCGATAGGACATAATTTAAAGAAAATTTGAGTAAGATGAAACCTTATTTAGTTAAGCGTATAAATGTGTGCTTATTCTTTTCTAAAATTCAATGATGTTTTCTGGTTTCACCTATAAAACATAACAGATAAAGAGCGTGGCAAAAAAATTGTGAATTCTCATATAGATCAAATGAGTTATACTTTTTATAAGTAAATTGAAAACTACATATACACATTTATAAACATATTGAATTAATTTTCAAAACTAATATTGATAAAATGAATCGCAATAAATCTTGATACTATAAGGGATATTTAAAAAATAATAATGTGTTTTTGAAAATAAACACGCAATTTTATGAGTTCTGAGATCACTATGAATATTTACTATGACTGAACTGCTTCCAATTAAGACCTTGAAATGGTTCCCTATTACCATAAGAACACACTAACTGCTGCTATTGGGTTATCCTTAAAGCGAAGACAACAGGCAATTTTGCTCAATTTGGATTAATTAAATTTCAGGAATTTATTGTTCTTTTAATATTCCATACATTTTTTTAACACTTTCCAACTTAGTTAAAAAGAATGTATTACTTCGGTTCGTCTGTCTAGATAGCCGTCTGTATGACTATCTGTCCATACTGTAACTTTCGCAAATATGCTTGAATTGCCACTAAATTGATATACATTTTTAAGATTTTCGATATCATTGTTTCCTATTGAAAATGAATTGTGTGACAATTATAGTTTGTTTACAGGAACATGCAAAAGAATTTGGATTCTATCGCTCTTGGCGATAATTGTTTGAATGATATTTTAAAACTACACATACCTGGAATTGTACTCAATTGTTATAAAAATATCTCATACCATAAATTTTATTTAAAACTATTTAATTTTTTTCTTTATCTTTATTTTATTTTATTTATTTTTTTGTGTGTGTGTGTGTGTGTGTGTGTGCGATCTATATATTTTTTATTTTATAAAGAAATTTCTGGTTCGAATCGAAATATTTTCATTCGGTACCGGCCAAAAGACCGGTTCTTAGTATATTTAGTGTTAATCATGTTACTGAATAAATTACATTTAAATAAATAACATTTTTAGTTTAAAAAAAGTTTATTTGATAAACGGCTTATAAGCTGGAATTTAAAGTAACGTTTTTAAAACAATTAAAATAATAAAGAAGTAGCACCAATTAAGTCGAATTAACATCTTAAGTAGCTATTTAAATCTTATGTCTTGAATTGCAAGATTAACTATACTATTGATGAAATTACATATACCAAAAAATTTAAGAGAACTATTAACCTCTTGAGCTCTGTGACGTACTTCCTGCTATTTTAGGCATTTCCGACAATGTCGTACGCAGCATACGTCATGATATCTGGCTGACTTTTTAATTAGACATTCCGAATTCTCACCAGAAAGTTTTAACTCTTATTTTTGCTTTACAAGATGATTGATTTTCCATAAATAAAGTAAAAGAAAATTACCAATTAAATTTTTGTGGTGTAATTTCAAAATTTCTAAAAAACAACAACAACAACAAAAAATCTGCCAGGCAAATCAACACTGGTGGCTAGGGACATATATACGCTAACAGTGCCAGAACATAAGCGGTTAAGAGATTAGAGAAGTATTAACCCATTCGGGACCGGCGGCTTTTACACAAATTTTATTCGTTTGGCACCACTTTTTAAAAACAAGTTACCTTTACTTAAACAATCACGAAAATGCTCTAATTAAAGAAACTAAACATTGCTTTTCTTTTTTACTGGTGCCTAAAAAAAAATCTATATGCTCTTTTTGAGGGTGCATATATGCACCCGTGGTCCCGAACGGGTTAAGAGAAGTATTTTTTATACAGGGACTTCTTCTGATAGTACACTGTTAAACGTTTTGTGCTGGATTGAACCAACTTTTGGCACTACAGTAGCTGCAACCACAGCTTAGTGAAACCTTGTTCCAACATTTGAGCTCCTGTTGAACATTAGCTCCAATTGTACGTGCGAGATTTCACCATATTATGGTTGCAGCTACAGTAGCACTAAAAGATGGTTCAACCGAGCACAAAATTTTTAACAGTGTACACGTCATGACGAATATTTTTTGTATAGAAATCCTGGGTCGAAAACTACTTATTCTGTCTTCATGCTTACTAAAAATGCAAGGATCTCGCTCCAAGCCGAACACGGATTTTCGTTCATAACAGTATTAAAGATATCTTTATTAAATTTTCTACAGACTAAATTTACTTTGTGTGAAAATTGATGACATTACGGGAAATGCTGGAAATGCACTGTAATTCAGTCAGTGTACAACCAGCTACATTATCTAATTACCGAACGGCTACTTCCGCATTGTGTGATGGTCGCGAATAGGGACTATTGACAGCATTTCTCCTCATGTCACAGAATGCAAAGCTATTCTATGGGAAATATTACTACAATATATCGTCTTTCCATTGCTTACAGGAGCTTATTTTGAGTACCACTATTTCGAAAAAGTAATCTTAACTTTATTTAATCACAGAATTCTGCGATTAAACAAAGTGAGAATTACTATTAGGAAATAATGGTTCTCCAAAAAAAGAAACACTATATACAGTTTTGTTGTTAAATCCTGTCTACATCCTGAATTTTGACAGAATAAGTGTGCTTTAAGTACCGAATAAGCGACATTTGTTTTCTATACAGAAATTATTCGTCTTGATGAGTACTATCAGCAGTCTTGTTTTATAAAGAATATTTAACCTCTTTAGGGGCGGTGGAACATTTTTATGCCACTTAATTTTAATCTCCATGTGCCACAATCAGGGCTGCCACTGGCGACTATTTTTATATTCTATTCACACCACTATTTAAAAAAAATAATTTTGTAGTATATTTCTTTTGCACATGTTGCCAAAGTGAATATGAAACATTTTTGTATTGAGAAATTGGTGCGAGATATAATTAAAAAAATAGTCGCTAGTGGCAGCCCTGCAAAATGGCAACAATATTTTGAAATAATTTTTTTTTTCATTTAAAATGTGCGTGAAGAAAAGGTTTTAGTTATTTTCAAATAAATTTGTTTGTAAATTCTGGTGTTATTCAATCAGTTAACCATTTTAGAAACAGAAGTACTTTGCCCCTGAAAGGGTTAAGAGGCTACTTCAGTCACCTGGAAGGACTCGCTCGCTAATTCTAATCCTATGGAAGAAATTTTTAAAGACATCTCGTTTGCATTTTAACATTTTTAAATGATTTTTTTTTTTTTTTTTTTTGCATTTGATAGCTAAGATTGATCTCTACATCTGGCTTTTGTCTTTTTACTTATTCTATTTTAATAAAAGAACTGGACAATTACACCGTAAAAAGTTACATATAAACATGAAAAAATGTCATTAGTTTACTACACGGTGTACAAAACTGTTGCAAAGTCAGAAACAAACTTATACAAACATTAAAATAAAGTTAAAATATCAACGTTTCGGTCATCCTTCTGTGACCTTCCTCAGGAACGTTGTCGTATATCTTCTAAAATTAGAGCAAAACCGTCTTGAATTCAAAAGGTTCGTTATATATTCAGTCAAAAGTCACCTTATCCAATTACAATCCAGAAAACATGCAATGGCACCATCTATCAGACAAAAAGTAGACTACAATTTTGAATGATTTTTAATATGGCGCCGTCTATGAGGTGAAAAAGGAATAAAAGAATATCAAATGAACAATTTTGGCCTGCAGTGGCCACATCTATTGTAAGGCAATGTAAATAAATGCAGAACTGAAAACGCAAGAGGCAAACTTTGTTAAAATCGAAAATAGTAGTGCATACTTGACTTTGAAAAATATAAGATGAATAAAATAAATTGCAAAAGATTATTTTAATATGTGCAACCAAAGTTTAGGGATATTAACTGATATGTTATCATTACAAACTTCTTCATTTCTAATCATAATTTCTATTGATTCTTTTTGAAGGTCATCTATTGCAATATTACATGGACTTATTATTTTAGCATTATCAAAATCTATGTAACTATGGGGGTTGTTGAAATAAAATTTAGCCAGTTCTGTGGTCTGACGATATTGCAAAATGTCTCTTTTATGTTCTTTCAACCTCTCCAGAAATTTTCTTTTCGTAGTTCCAATGTAAAATTTTTTAGCACCGCTATCCAAAATGATAGGGATTTCATAAACACCGGCAGGCTCATGCCCAGGTGTAGGATCTAAATTGCAATTTAACAAATTAGTAAGGTAAGGAGAGGGAATAGCAACAAGTTGAATGTTAAATCCGCGAACCATTTTCCTTAACTTTTCAAAAATGACTGGCACATACCTGAATCGACAATATGTTGGTCTCAGCTGGTTATTAGGTAAGCTGTGAGGGGGGAGACAATGTTGCTTGTGAATAATATTATAAATGTATTTAATGGGAAAACCATGATCTATGGCAATTTGCTTAATAAAATTAAGCTACTGCTTTAATTGCGTGCCAGAACATATTAAAAAGGCCCTTTGTATAAATCATTTAAATGCTGCAATACGATAATTAAAGGGTAAATTAGCATTGAAAGGGATAACAGTATTTTCTTTCATAGGTTTTCTATAAACTGCATAATTCAACAACTGGCCATTGTGCTGCAAATGTACGTCCAGGAATGGCAAAGAAGAATTTTTCTCGATTTCTAAGGTGAATTTTATGTTGTGATCCAGACTATTAACATTACTGAGAAAATTTTCAAGATCCAAGCGACTATGGTCCCATAAAATCAAAATGTCATCCACGTAGCGTACCCAAAATGTTGTTTTTTGTTAAAAGTATCAAAGATAAATTTCTCCAAAGGTCTCAATTTAAATTCTGCAAACAGCCCAGAGACTGGAGAACCCATCGGAGCCCCTCTGGATTGCCTATAAAATTCATTATTGAAGACAAATATGTTGCTCTGTATAATAAGATTCAACCCAGCTATACGGGAAGTTCTCATATTAATGTTGAACTGCTTCTGATTAAACATAAAATTCACCTTAGAAATCGAGAAAAATTCTTCTTTGCCATTCCTGGAGCAGTCCTGGGGCTCCGATGGGTTGGTTCTCCAGTCTCTGGGTTGTTTGATGAATTTAAATTGAGACCTTTGGAGAAATTTATCTTTGATACTTTTAACAAAAAACCAACATTCTGGGTACGCTACGTGGATGACATTTTGATTTTATGGGACCATAGTCGCTTGGATCTTGAAAATTTTCTCAGTAATGTTAATAGTCTGGATCACAACATAAAATTCACCTTAGAAATCGAGAAAAATTCTTCTTTGCCATTCCTGGACGTACATTTGCAGCACAATGGCCAGTTGTTGAATTATGCAGTTTATAGAAAACTTATGAAAGAAAATACTGTTATCCCTTTCAATGCTAATTTACCCTTTAATTATCGTATTGTAGCATTTAAATCATTTATACAAAGGGCCTTTTTAATATGTTCTGGCACGCAATTAAAGCAGCTGCTTAATTTTATTAAGCAAATTGCCATGGATCATGGTTTTCCCATTAAATACATTTATAATATTATTCACAAGCAACATTGTCTCCCCCCTCACAGCTTACCTAATAACCAGCAGAGACCAACATATTGTCGATTCAGGTATGTGCCAGTCATTTTTGAAAAGTTAAGGAAAATGGTTCGCGGATTTAACGTTCAACTTGTTGCTATTCCCCCTCCTTACCTTACTAATTTGTTAAATTGCAATTTAGATCCTACACCTGGGCATGAGCGTGCCGGTGTTTATGAAATCCCTATCATTTTGGATAACGGTGCTAAATTTGCAAATTAAAATTAAGTGGTTTCATAAACATACCTCCGCTCCTGAAAGGGTTAAGAACACTTTCTATATCTTTTTAGGACTCAATTGCCCCCACCAGTGGCTGAGAGGTTCTGCTCTCGAAGCTGGTAGACGGAAGGTGCTGGGTTCGAACCCAATCTCGCCCGTCGGCCTAACCGTTCGGAGTTTTCGTGGTTTTCTTCAAACCTTGGGAAACCCTGCGTAAATATGGGTTAGGTTCCCTTAGAAAGACCCCACCGAGGACACTCCCCCTAGGGCCTATATCCCTCGAGTAGATAATCAGCCGTCAAAAATCAACCCAATCCCTAGGACTCAATTGATGTTTATTAACCCATTCGCTGCCAACAACGAGTATACTCGTGCCTTTAATTTATTAATTACTTTGTCACCACTATTTTAGAATTTAAAAAATTGCCTTATTTATTGGCAGAAATTTCGCTGTATTATTAAAGCGAAATTTACCTTTCTGAATTTGTGGTGGCAAACGACTTTCAACAAGAAATTTGAAAATTATTACTTTATAGTGTTGGCAATGAACGTGTTAAAGATTCATTGGAACTTTCCAATTATTTAATTTATAATCGGTAAGTTTCTTTCTCTCATACATCTAACTGTTAGCCAGTCATTCAGAACAGGCACGATGAGTGGCACAATATTATTTATTGCCTTATGTTCCTTAAAAAGTCATTGGAACTTTCTAATTATTTAATTTATAATCTGTAACTTACTTTCTGCCATTCATCAAACTGTTAATCAGTCATTCAGAACCGGCACCATGAGTGGCACGATATTATTTATTGTCACATGTTATTTTAAAAACAGATAGGATATCCGCCTTAACGTCTGTCATTTGATGTAGCTTTTGTTCCCCTTTATAGAAGTACTCTTTGTAAAGCAAACTTGTTTTCATGGTACGGCAATGATGCCTTTAACTTTTATACCTTTCTCAGGTTTATTTCTTTTCTAGTAGGAATATGCAAGAATACAAGAAACATTAATTGGAGCAGACAGACTGTTAAATGTCATGCTAGTATTATTGGGAATTCCATTTGTATGCAAGTGTGCGGTGGGCCGAACTGAAGACTTGTTGTTGTCGGCCACCAACTGTAAAGTTCTAGCCTTTATCAAATATTTTTTTGCGAATAAATAAAAGCATGAAGTGAATTGACCTAATCTTGTTCATTTTTGACACACATGCTTCTTCGTGACGCGACTTATGATGGCTAGAACGAGATTCACTATGTTTCAATACATGCCAACATCTCTTAATTATTACGGAATCTGATCTAAGACAAACATGTTTTCTACGGGAATTTCTGTTTAATCAAAAATTTTAAAATGAAATCTAACAAGTACGTTGCAGAAAGAATACACTTTTCTTATGTACAATTTTCGATTTTAAGCATGTATGTCTTGGATCAGATCCCGGAAAAATTAATTTATATCTGCGGGTCGTTTGTTCCCATTATTTCCGAATAGTAACCTCATATTATTTAATCATAGAGTTTCTGTCATTGAATTAGGCGAATTATACTGTTCGGAAACAGAGGTAGATCTGCGGATGACAGGTTTCACATCTCTCATACAACGTACAGAGATAAAAAATTACTATTTTTATTTATTTCAAGACAAATTTCCCTTTTTTATTATCTCATGCATGCTGTGTTGAAACTATTAAGCAGTTATATATTTTAGTAGTTTTACAATAATTTTTAAATGTGCTAAATCAGCGTTTACTCTCTCATAGAAATTCGAGGGATAGATCAAGTGTTGCAAATTCACGTGTCAGCGAGTCCATTGCTACTATATTTTTCGAATAGTAATCTTAGCCTTATGCGATTCAATAAGGTGGAAAATTCTATTTGGAAATACTGGTTACAATTGATCCGTGGCTTGCGAGTTCACCATCCCTGAGCTATAGTTCACAAAATTTTATGCTAGAATTTTACATCTTAGAATTTTGGCAAAATGCATTAAATTGAAACATAGAAGACTGAGAAAGGTATGCTATATGCTACCGAAACCGGTATGCTTAAAATTAAAATTTTTTGGTGCTTTTGACGGTGTTATTTTTTACACTTCTATTATATTGCACCGAGCTCTTTCTTGATAATTACTAAATTGAAACATGATTTGAAACATTTCAAATTCATTTAATTTAAAATAAATTATATGAGCAATTGTTTGTGCAAGAAGATTCATTTTAGCACTAAATATATAAACAACCGGTCATTTGACCGTTAGCAAATGAAAATATTTCAACTCGAACCAGGAATTTTGTCATAAAATAAATAAAATATAAGTCTTATTCAAACCAGATAAATAAAAAAAATTAAATAGATTTGAATAAAAATTCTCGCGCAAGCAGCTTTTATAAAACTTGAGTAAAACTCCCGGTATGTTTAGTGTTAAAACTTTTACATGTACTGCAGTATTAAATGTCAAATAATTTGTTCAGTAAGTACTACATGAAGTTACTCTGTAATACTTTTGGATGTTGAGTGGCCCTTTGGCTGAGGTAAGTAATTTTTTGTTATCTTACACCTAGAAGGATAAACAGTGAGACTTCCTGGAGAGGTAATCATTAATTTTTAAATTTTTTAGTTTTCTTATGTGATATAAAAATTGATATTAAAGATGTTATTTATTTAATGCACAACATTATGCTTATGCTGAACAATTCATTATAAAAGCAAAATGAATAATTCGTTTTATAGATTTTAAACAGATAATCTGATGGTAGAAATATTATTTGCTTTTCAACCATATAATTTTGATACAGTTTCAAGGTTGCGTATCACAATTTTCGAATAGCATAGCTGTCAATCTTTCCGATTTTTGAATACCACTATGTTAAATTAAAAATATTCTCTTTATCTAATGATAGAAATATGCAATTAAATAAAGGGAGGATTACTATTCGAGAATAATGTGTTACTTAAAAAAACATCTGTTCAGGAGTTTAAAATCATGCTTCTGAAAAAATCTAATGCTTTTAGTTTTATTTAATGAAATTTATTTTAATTTTAATAAATTAAAATCAGCTGTAACCAACTATGGCATAGCTGCCAACTTTTACGCTTTATTGTACCACTAAAGTTTAACATTAAAATTAGCCTTATTTAATTGCCGAAAGAAGGCAATTAAATAAAGAAAACATTTCTATTAAATTTCAGTGGTAACAAAGAAGCGTAAATGTTGGCAGCCACGTTTGGGATAAATTATGATTAGTTTTAAGTAGTTTAGATAATAACTCTCATTTAAGATTTTGAGCATGACTTCCGAAAAGTTTCTTGCAATTAATCGGTATGGGTGGTAATAATTTATTATTACGAAAGTTTTTGAATCAGTGTATGTATTAAAACCGGGATAAGAAACCTTTTGCTTGAAAGTGGTTTGTGATCACTATTTTGCAATTGTAATCTCTTAACGCAAAATTTCTTTCAATAAGTAAGGCGAATTATTCTGTACTGAAATATTGGTAGCTCTGCAGTCCGCGGACCACAGGTTGGCCATCTCTGTATTAAAACAATAAAAAAGTTGATTTCGCTAAGAAATCAATCATTACCAAATTGTTATTTTTTTAACACATGAAACCTTGTTTCTATCCACTTCGTATATTTGTAATAAAACATATTTCTTTTCTGAATAGGATGAAGTGGATTGTTGTGCCTTTATTGTTGGTTGCTGCTGTTTCAGCTCTGCCAAATCCAGAAAATGAACAAAAGCCTTCCACTGGTACAAACGTGGAACATCCACCAGCATCTGCCAGAGCAGCTCGCTACGACGAGAGGAAATTTAGCAGCAACAGTAAACAGGCGATTCCAGCTTCCAATGACATAGACACAAACAAGAAACAAGTATCCCAGTTTTTAACATCCAAAAACGTGATCCGTACATTAGTGAAACTCATTTTTGGCAATGACGAGGAAAGTGCAGCAACATCTAAACAGATTTTGAACTTGTTCGTTAGCGTTTTGGATATGTTGAAGAGCACTCTTGGACAAAGAGCTAGATCATCTACATCTAGAGGATCACGAGCTGTTTTAGATGATGCAGCAACAGCCAGCGCATCTCTATTGAAAGGATACATCAGAGCTTTTATGACCAACAACAGCAGCTGTGTACAGAAGTATTTATGTGAAGCAAGCAAAGAAGCTGTTAGTGACGGTCGTGAAGTTGGATATCTCATTGCTCAGATTGGAGGGTAAGTAGGCTTAGAAAGGTTTTCCATGAGAAAATATATCACTTTTTTCATTCACTCTGTATTTTAACAAGAAATATATTGAGTCAAAATGCGAAATACCTAATATTAGCTTTACTTAATCAAAAATTTCCGTGTTTAAATCAGCGGTGGCCAACTGTGGCACGCCGGATACCACTAAAATTTTACAGAAAAAGTCGACTTCCTGAATCGCAGAAATTCGATGATAAGATAAGGCAGTGATTACTATAAAATTTTAGTGGTGTCGAGCGTGCCACAGTTGGCCACCCCTGGTTTAACTAAAGCTATTAAAAATTATTGGCATCCAAAAGCATAAAAATCAACGAAGCATCAAAACTCTTATTGCACGGAAGATGTACAGGGAAATCAGTTAACTTCTTGAAGGGCGGTGGAGTATTTTTTATATTATATTACTTAATTTTAATTTAGATTTCTGTTGGAATTTTTGAACGAAGTTTTATTGTATTGACCAGAAAGTCGTGTTGCGTTGTGAAAATAAATTGGTGCCGGAAAATTCTATCATATAATAATTATAGATTGATTCGGATATCTAATGTCTAATAATTACCGGGCAGAATATTCCGGTAGAGAATTGATTTTCTCAACACGACCAGTGTTGCCAGTGGGCTACTTTCTGAAATAGTAAAATTCCCCTTCTTTTCGGCTTAATTAATATGTCATTGAATAACGCGAACTTTACTATTTCAAAAAACTGGTGCCAATCAAGAAATCTGAATTTAAAAAATGTAGCCCACTGGCAACACTGAGCACGACACCACTTTGCGATCAACACAATAGCTTTATAATTTTGGTGAAAAAAGAGGCTACAAAATTGTATTTCATTATTTTCAATAATTTTTTTGGCAAATTCTGTTGTAGTTTCAACATTATAGTAGCACAATTTCTTGCCACCGAAAGAGTTAACCCCTTGAGGGGCGCCGTTTGCAGTCTGCAAACGGTTAATTTTAATGCCCAAAATTCCAAATGGCACCAGTAATTTATTAGTACAAGTTCGATCTCATAATAAGCGTGAAAAAGAGCTTTTGATTATTTGCAAAGAAATTTGTTCGTATATTGCGGTGTGAATTAAATATTTGAACATATACGGAGCAGAAAAGTCTTGCCCCTGAAAGGGTTAACAACAATTTCATCGTCAAATTTAGCATATCAACCTAGCAATACCAGACACAGTATTACATGAACATGTCTGAACTTGAGAAATCCGCTTCGCCAACGAGTGGGGTCCTATCGTTTAATAAAGCCTATACACCCGATAAAAATTTTCTGATGGTAATATTTTTATGAAAATATTTGCATATCATTCAACCTTCCCGTTTTTTTAGTACCACTATTCCGGAACAGAAATATTAGCTTTATTTAATGACAGCAGTTTGCAATTCGACGATAAATAAATAATGTTCGGAAATAATGGTAGTTGAACTCGGGAGATTTGGTAGCTACGATTTTAGACGAACTATAAATTAAATTTACTATAACTGCCAACGTCCTGTTTTTAAAACAAATAAACATAATTTGAACCAGAAATATTATGTAAAGAAATGTTTCTTGTTTTAATGTAGTTATTAATTAACTTCATTAATTTAATAAAGTTTTTGGCTGAATACGAATTAAAAAAAAAATGAAAGATGGCATATACAATTTCCTTATGAAGACGGTGTTTTATAAAAGCTAAAATAGTACAAATTTTTAATTTCTAATGAAATAAGTGCGTTTCTTCATGAAGTTAAACTGTAATTAAATCTTTCAGAACTCTAGTGGTAAGTTCAAATGTTATGATCTTCTAAACTGAAAGGAACTATGCAAGACTGAAGCGACGCAGAATATTATAATTATATTTAAAATTTCACTGAATGTTTTGAATTAGTGCAAGTTAAATAATTTCTCTCTGCTGGTGTAGTTAGGGTCTGATTATCAACAGGACAAACTTCCACCAGTAAATTTTAATAGAAATTTTCGTCTTATTTAAACGTCCTGTTAATACAAAATTACTGTCATGAATAAGGAAAAAAATTCTATTATTTTTTACTGGTGGAAGTTTGCCGTGTTGTTAATCAGTCCTGGGTGTAGTTAGCATATACCGTTATTTCCGGTGCATCATCCGTAAATCAAACAAATATGTTTAGAACCAAAAATTGTATTTATTAAAACGTAATTTATTCCTATGTTTTACTTATTTGACTTCATTTATTACCGAAAACTTGTTCAGATATCGAGATGTGCATATATTAACCTATTTCTTTCGAGGATCATTTCTTGAGATTCTTTACAACGTAACCCTTTCACGAGAAAAGTGATTCAGTTGCTAAAATGTTGCGATGAATGAATGTCACCGGAATTTAAGGGTAAAATGCATAGGTGCCAACCTCCAACTAACTTTTCGTAATATGTGGGTTAATTTGATCCATTTTTAATTTGTTTCGAACCAGAATTTTAAAAAAGAAATTAAATTGAATAAGTTCCACGTAAAAACCTGAAATTAAATAAATACAGATTCATAAAATAAACTTTCTGACGCGAAACGTGATTAACCTGTGTCAAATGAATCCGCATATTAACCCCTCGGGTACGTTTGACGACTGAGACTCGTCATGCATTTGGCCACTGGCACCTATTTTTATATTTTATTCCTACCACTATTTAAAGAAGAAAAAAAATTAGTACATTTTCTCTTGCATATGTTATCAAAGTATTTACGAATGATTTTTGTTTAGAGAAAATGGTTGCCGATGTAATTAAAAAAGAAAAAATGCCAGTGGTATCCCTGAAACAAATCCGTACCCAATGGGTTAAGGAAATGTAGAGTGAGTTAGACAGCTATGAAAATGATTTGAAAGTAAACTTTTTTCTTCCCTTACATTATATATATAAAAAAATTATATATAAAAAAAAGAATTTTTTTCTAAAATAATATTGGTATTCAGTTGGCGGACCATTTGGGAGTCCTGCAGTAAGTAGAGGAATCTTATGAGAGGAGCGGTTAGATTTAATTCGGACGATCTAAAATAAGCTCAGCATTCGAAAAACTGAGAGAAGGGGAAAATCCTTTACCAAAATTTGCTTAACCCTCTCGCTGCGCAGCCCGAGATTTTCTCGGGCATGCATTTTTACGTCTAATTAATTTTACACCAGTTTTTTTTTTTTTTTTTTTTTTTTTGTAAATTTTGCCTTTTTTAATCGGAGCATTTTCCCGATTAAATTAGACAAAAATTTTTGTTTTGAAAAACCGGTGGCAAAAGAAGCTATTCTATTTATTTTGAAGCTATTTTAATAAAACAATTACGCAGCGAGAGTGTTAATTATAATTCATGTAACTCGCCTCCAAATGTCATCACCGTCCGTTATACAGGAACCTAAGAAATCCACCTTAGAAGATAATATAAACTATAAATAAAATCTCGAGGATTCCGATTGCTCTTTCTTTGAAGTAAAAAGCTCAACGTCTTGCCAAATTGGCGAAAACTCACATTCGATGATTCTATCAAAAACTGCTAATCAAAAACTCTACTTGAAGTTAACAGGTGACTTAAATTGCCTGAGAGAATTAATTAATCCGTTGGTGAAATCTGTTAAAATTCACTACCATACTATATATAGTTATTGCACAATCACAGCTACCTAATTAACATATCATTTCAAAAATAACTGTGAACACCAGATTTCCGGATATATATCCGGAATTTGAGAAACTTAAAGAATGACAGAATAGGCCTCATTCAAAATGTTACTGATTACTCACTACTGATTCGAGATACTATGATCGCACTCAAAATTTCTAAATTTACTTGCCCACTAGCGTATGCTTACAAAAGAGTAGCTGGGCGCTCTTTATACAACTTTTAAAATATACATCAAAACTTTTAAAATATTTATTTTGGAAGAACTCTATACAAAATAATTTATAACTGACAGTTTATTCAACATTCAGAGGTGGCTTTAGTTTAGTACCCATCTTGCCGTTGGCGAAGTTTTTGATATTTGTTTACTTTCCTGTTTAGAACTTTTTTAGGGTTTCGTTCATCTGACGAAACCCTATTCGTCTAGCTCCTCTGTCCGTCTGTCTGTCCGTCCGTCACAGAGCCCGTTCTCCGAAACTATACATGTTGGAGACTTGGAATTTTGCATACTTATAGCTGAACACCTCATATCAAACGACAAATCATAAAATTTTGAAAAAGTCGTACATTTAACCCTTTGGGCTCCCACATGTGTATTTTAAACAATTCTTTCTAAGTGAGCTCCTAATTAGGTTGAACGCGTGAAATTTTGCGTATTTATAGCTGGGCACCTCAGATCAAATGACGAGTCATAAAATTTTCAAAAAAGTCGCACATTTAACCCTTTGGACTCCCACGTGCGTATTTTAAACAATTCTTTCTATGTGAACCTATAATTAGGTTGGAGGCGTGAAATTTTCCATACTTATAGCTGAGCACCTCACATCAAACGAAAAATCATAAAATTTCTGAAAAAGTTGTAAATTTAACCCTTTGGGGTCTCACATGTGTATTTTAAACAATCCTTTCTAAGTGATTCCCTAATTAGGTTGGAGGCGTGAAATTTTACATACATATAGCTGAACACCTCATATCAAACGACAACCTATAAAATTTCGAAAAAGTTGTACATTTAACTCTTTGGGCTCCCACATGTGTATTTTAAACAATTTTTTATAAGCGAGCCCCTAATTAGATTGGAGGAGTGAAATTTTGCATATTTATAGCTGAACACCTCACATCAAACGGCAAATCATAAAATTTTGAAAAAGTCGTACATTTAACCCTTTGGGCTCTCCCATGTGTATTTTAAACAATTCTTTCAAAGTGAGTCCCTAATTAGGTTGGAGGCGTGAAATTTTGCATACTTATAGCTGAACACCTCACATCAAATGGCAAACCATAAAATTTTGAAAAAGTCGTACATTTAGCCATTTGGTCTTCCACAGGTGTATTTTAAACAATTCTTTCTAAGTGAGCCCCTAATTAGGTTGGAGGCGTGAAATTTTGCATACTTATAGCTGAACACCTCACATCAAATGACAAACCGTAAAATTTTGAAAAAGTCGTACATTTAAACCTTTGGTCTCCCACATGTGTATTTTAAACAATTCTTTCTAAGTGAGACCCTATTTAGGTTGAAGGCGTGAAATTTTGCATACTTATAGCTGAACACCATCATACGACAAATCATAAAATTTTGAAAAAGTCGTACATTTAACCCTTTGGGCTCCCACATGCATAATTTAAGCAATTCTTTCTAACTGAGCCCCTTATTAAATTGGAGATTTGAAATTTTGCATATTTATAGCAGAACACCTGAGGCCAGGCGACAAATAATAAAATCTTGACAAAGTCTTACGTTTAACCCTGTGAACTACCGCATATGTATTTTAAGCAATTCTTTCTAAGAGAGCCCCTAATTAAGTTGGAGACATGAATTTTTGCATACGTATAGCTGAATACCTCAGACCACACGACAAATCATAAAATTTTCAAAAAGTCTTATATTATTTACTCCTCCGGGCTCTAACTTGTGTATTTTAAGCAATTTTTCTAACCTCCGGCCTTTTCACCTGGGGAGCACTTTTCCAACTTTTGCCGACACCCCTTTGACCATTCTTTCATATTATGCACCATAGCCTTACATATTTTAGTTCCACTTTTTACCGCCAGCGGCGCCTACTTATCTCGAGTGCTATCGGCCCAATCCCCTCGACTAATATATCTACGGATAGTACATAAAACGAGTTTCGTTCGGATAGAGGTTTGTTTAGAATAGATTGCGCCCCTGGTTGCGAAATGGGGAACTAACAGATTTTTCAAAAGGATAAAGTGTTTTGAAAGGAATATTAAACGAAACCCTCTGTGCTATCTGTGATCACACTTACGAGGGCTGTATGATAAGTACCTGGCCTTGACAAGAAAAACACATTTTTATGTCAAAAATATATTTTATTTTTCAACATAATCTCTTTTTAGTTAGATTCACTTAGCCCAACGTTTTTAGAGGGAATAGAAAAATTCAAAGAAGGAATAGAAAAATTCTATTCCCTCTAAAAAATACGATTTCTCCAACCCATCAAAATAGGCGTTTTTTTCAGCAATAACCTCATCGTTAGAGCCAAATTTTTTTCCATCGAACCGTTTTTTCATATTTGGATATAGAAAATATTCGCAGGGGTTAAATCTGGCGAATATGGTGGATGCTGAAGCAGTTATAGTTAGCATCCTAATTAATAGAATTCTGCCATGGCGAGGACACAGGTGTGAACACATGCATTGTCTTGATGAAAGAAAATTTTTTTCTTCGCCAAATGCGGATGTTTTTCTTTCACAACATGGTTGAAACTATCCAATAAGTTGGAATAATATTCTCCATTAATCGTTTTACCTTTTTAAAGGTAATCCATGAGAAATATGCCGCACGAATCCCAAATTACTGTAGCCATGACTTTGTTCGCAGATAATGTCGTTTTAGCCTTTTTTGGCGCAAGTTGGCCACGAAAAACCCACTGTTTGGACTGTTCTTTAGTTTCTGGTGTACAGTGATAAATCCATGTTTCGTTAACAGTTATGAATCGATGCCAAAAATCATTTGAATTTCACTTTAACTTCGCCAAACATTATTTTGAAATTGGCATATGAGTGTGTTTAATGTCAATAGTGAGCAATTGCGGCACCTATTTTTCGAAAAGCTTTTTCATATCCAAATTTGTTGTTAAAATTTTTTACACCCGTTCAGTTGAGATGCCCACAGTCTCAGCAGTCTCGTGCACTTTCAGTCTCTGATCGTTTATCACAATATCATAGATATTTTCAATCGTTTCTGATGTCGTAACTTCAGTTGGGTGACTTGGACGTTCTTCATCAAAAATGCTTGTACGGCGCGTTTGAATTCAGCTGTCCAATATTTTATGGTTGTTAACGAAGGCTCATAGTCCCCATAAACTTTTCTAAGTTCCGCTTAAATCTCATCAATTGTTTTCGTTTTCAAAAACAGGTTTTTTATCACTGCTCAATGTTCAATTTTTTTCATTTTTGAAATATTACCAAAGTTGTTTTATTAAAATGGCTTCCACTCACAAACTAAACAACTTAGTGACTTGGCAAATGGCCAGATTTGATGTGAAAGATCACTTTTGCGAAATAAATCCTTTTTAGGTGCGTTCGTAATTATATAAATACGTAGCACCTATAGTCGTCGTTCAGTCCGTCCGTCGGTCCGTCCGTCTGTCTGTCTGTCCGCATATAACAGAGCAAAAACAACCCAACCGAATGGTCTGAAATTTTTAATGTATGATTGTTGCAAAATTTTGTCGAGCCATTTCAAATTTTATGAAAATAGGATGCATAGTTTAATTACAGGGACAGTCAAAAGTGTTTCTTTACATTACGGCCAATGGGAAAAATTATTGTAAATGCATTTTAATGATGTTACAGCCTTCCGAATGGTCTGAAATTTTAAATATATAATTGTTTCAAAATTTTGTCGAGCCATTTGAAATTTTAGGAAAATCGGATGTATAGTTTAATGACAGGGACAGTCAAAAATTTTCCGTTATATTACGGCCAATGGGGAAAAAATATTGCAAGTGCGTTTTAATGATGTAACAGCCTTCCGAATGGTCTGAAAATATAAATATATGATTGTTGCAAAATTTTGTCGAGCCATTTCCAATTTTATGAAAATCGGATGTATAGTTTAATTACAGGGACAGTCAAAAGTTTTCCGTTACATTACGGGGAATGGGAAAAAAATTATTGCAAATGCATTTTAATGATGTTATAGACTATGCACTTATGAAATTAAAAAATATATACATTGAGTACAATATGGGGTACAAAAAATAATTATAAAACTAGTTATAGTACGAACGCACCTCATTTGCCAAGTTTGACGAGCAATTTCCGACTTGTTTAAATTCTAGTAGCGCCATCTCTGGCCGAGGCCAGGTACCTATCATACTGCCCTCGTACGCACTTGTTTTAATAATCTGCTGCAAAGCGCTATGACTAAACCCGTTAAGGACCATGGGTGCATGTATGCACCTTCTAAAAGCATATCCATAATTTCTTTTTGTCACCAATAATAAAGAAAAGTTATATTTGTCTTATTTAATTTCAGCACTTTCGAAATTTAATAAGAAAAGGTAACTTTTAAAAAATAACTGTTGCAAACCGAATAAAATTTGTGTAAGAGATGCCGGTCCCAAAAGGGCTAAGCGATCCTCGAAAAAATATTTCTTAACTCTCAACAGCGCAAAACTATCTTACTTGTTTTTAAACATAAAAGTATGACACTTGCAGGCATGTGTATTAATAAAGTGATTTGTAATCGAACATTTTGTTTTACTTTTCGTTAAATTAATTACATATTAAGTTTTAAGCGACTGTTGTCTCATGACAGCAATTTTTTTCCTCTCCCGTACTGTCGCATAGCTTCCAACATCTTACGCTTTTTCGTACCACAAAAATGTTATAGTAAATTTTATCTTTTTAAATCGCCGTAAACTGCCGATTAAATAAGAAAAAAATTTTATTAAATTTTTCTGGTCTGAAAAAGCGTAAGAGTTGGCAGCTATGCTGTCGCATCTAGGAATTTGGTTCAAATCGCCAACTTTGACAGCATTTTATGAAAAAGTTTCTGCCTTTACTAAAAAATTGAAATAAAGGAAAATTGTTTGATTTACATGATTTTTGAATAGGAGCACCTGCTAATTTTAGGCGTTTGCGGAAAATATTGAATTAAAAAATTTGTCAAAAAGCAGCCACTTTGGATTTGAAAACTGCCTTAATGCTAGTAATGTATAAGCTTGACATCAAAACATACTCATATTGCCCTTGTTTTTTATAAACCTTATTAGTTTTCAGTTTGAAAAATATGTGCGGATTATTTATAATCCGCAAGCCATTAATAGATTGTTCTGAAATTAAGTGAAATTTTCAGTTTGGAAAAAAAAAATTGAAATTGTTGCGTTTAAGTTTAGTTTCCAACATTTTTTTTTAAGTTTTAAAGATGAAAAATTCATGATTCAAGGTCAAGGTTAAATTTTTTTAAACTTAAAATTACGTTTTGTTTTTCATATAAACATGTAGGTAACACATTATACCATATATAATTATTAATTTAAAATTACCCTAAAATAGAATTACGGCTTCTATAATTAATAAAAAATACTTTACGTGCCCTTAACATATTTTTCACATCAATAAATGTCACATCCATCAATCAATGGCAGCCTCCATGCTACAAAAAGGGCATGACGGAGACACCTATGGAGGTGACATATCAGAAATTAAGCCTAATATTTTCTAAACTAAGCACAGCGTTCACATATGCTGCTTGGATATAAAGTTAAATTGAGCAATTTAAAGATACTTATCAACAGAGTTATGTTATTTTTAAAACTGACATAATTAATGAAGCCATGGAGTTCACATCCTATAAAAGTACACCATGATGGTAATTAAAAGTTTTAAATTAAAATCACATAAAATAGCAAATTACCTTGCTTCAGAAATAGTTTATCCAACAAGTGGAGATTATGCTTCCATATAGTGGATTTTTATATAATTATAACTGATATCCCATGAAATGGTTATAATTCTAGAGACTGAAGTGTCTTGGGCTGTAATTTTTTTAATATAATTTAAAAAGTAAATGAAGTAGGGAAGCTAGGGGATGGATGGGACAAGGGATGGATGGGACATTCTCAATATTTCAGGCAATAAACATTTATTTTAAATTGCTTCCTATCCCATATAAGGCACTACCACAGTGTGCTTCAGAACTAAAAGTAGGACCACATTGCTGTTTTCATTTTCCTTCAAAGTTGCATTTTCTGAAATCTCTGCTTAAAAGTAAGTTTTTTTTGCATTTGACGATGTGAAATATCTTATACAATATTAAAAATTAAGCTATGTTGTAGTTATTTATTTTAAGGTTCAATATCGATAGTTAAAATGAATGAATAGTAACCATTGTGACAAAATAATTTTTGAGGCAAAATGGCTGAGAAGGGAATATATGCATCATGGGGATGATTGGGACATTTCAAATGGGGATGAATGGGACATTCTCATTCATCTCTAGAGATGCTTAAAATTTCATTTATTAACTAAATAGTATTATATAGGTTGATAAATTAATAATTAACGTTAATTAATTGTATTAAATAGTATTATATGAGTTGTTATTGTTTAAAATTTCTGAGTGTTATTTATTGTATTGTAATAATTATTAATGGATTATCAAAAAATTGGTACTAAAACTTAATCAAAATAGATAAAATTGTTAAAAATAATATGTTTATTAATCAAATGCGGGAAATTATATTGCATTTTGAAATGTTGCACAAATAAATCCCCACCCCTAACATATAGGGTCGATCGGAAATTCGTGTCGTGCTGGGAAAATCAATTCGTACCAGAAAATTCTATCATTTAATTATTAGACATTGTTTCCGATATCTAATGTCTAATAATTACCGGGCAGAGTTTTCCGTTACGAATTGATTTTTCCAATACGACAAGAAATTTCAGATTGACCCAATAATTTCTGTTCTGGATGTTTCTAAGATACATTTAATTAATATTAATTAATAAGTTATGATTGAAAATTATTAGCTATTTCATATTTAAAAGACATTTTGCACTTTCATTTCAAATCTAAAATGCCTCATAAGTGGGAAAAAAGAACAGATTGATAGCCGAAGTCTGCATTAAAAGTTAACACTGCAATAAAAGAAGTTATTAAAAAACAACAACAACAACAACAAAAAAAAACATATCGTTTCGTGCTGTAAAATCATATATTACAAAAATAATTATGTATAAGGTTATAATTATAAATTTTAATTTGGTAAAATTGAATACAGGGAGGAATATCTTTGTGTCCCATCCATCCCTATTAGTGTCCCATTCATCCCTGCTGTGGGGATGATTGGGACAGAGAGGAACGTTTTCTTGATTTCATAATATTTTTCTGAATAAATCATAATCTAGAATAAATATTGTTCATATATGTTGTCAAATACCTAATTTATGAAATGTGATATATAATATTGATAATAACTTAAATAAAAAAATTAAAAAAAAATATTTTTGTGAAAATGTCCCATTCATCCCCCATCTCCCCTACATCCATTTTTTTAACTTCATATATTTTATACGGTTCGTTTCATTCATCTTATGGGATAAAATTATGCTGTAAACAAAAAACAGGCATGGATGGACATACCAGTGTTGCCAGATTGGGGATTTTTTAAAATTCAGATTATTTGTCTGCCACCACTTTTTTCAAATAGTATAATTCGCCTTATTTTTCAGAATTTTTAATCTATTTTTCAATAGGCCGAATATTTCTATTTAAAAAAAGCTGTGACAATCAACAATCTGGGGACAAAAAAGTCCTCAATCTGGCAATACTGGGACATACCATGAAGGTCGCATTTAGTATCAATTTAATTTAATTTAATTTGTTTTAAATTTCAGTTTTATTCTAAGGTGTTTTTTAAATATAGATTTTAGATGTGCCTTCATAGATCATCTAATTAACCCTCCTAGTACCAGGTTTTAACCCTTAAATGCATGATTTTTTATTTTGTTTCGAAAACATTATGTATATGATTCTCAGAAAGGTTTATTACACAGGAAAAATAAGGAAAAAATCAGAGATACATTTTTCGTATAATTCATCAACTTTTTCGTATGTTGCACATCTGCAATACAAGTAAAAACTACTGTCATAACTAAAATATTGTAAATTAGTAAATATTTTAATCAGTGTGAATCTAAATACCTTATTTTATAAAATTTATTTTTTGTAAAAATTAATCCTTAAATGCATAAATCATTCTTTTAGAATTGTGTTTTTTATTCTTGTATTAAAGATTCGACACCAGAAATGTTAAGATAGATTTTTAACTTTATTTAATAGCATATTTTTGTGATTTTTTACAGCATTAATATTTCTATATAAATTTAGTGGTTGCTAAGAGTTAAATAAAAAGAGATGCAGATATGCATCACTATGCATTTAAGGGTTAACATTTTCTGAGAATTCTTAATTTTACACGATTTGAACTAGAAATTTTATTTTATTACATGTAACTTCTACCTAGGAGTTGTCTATTTAATTTCATATATTGTGATAAGATTTTTCCTTTTTTCTGGTGTGAAACTGATGGGGTCATATACGATCCCAAAGGTACTAGGAGGTTTAATTGAACAAATATTTGGATAAAAGTACAAAAGAATGATCGAGACTCAAATTCTCAATTAATTTCAGAATAAGCCCAATAAAATTAATGAGAAAGTAAACTAGGGTGCATTTTTTCACTTTCACTATCAATAATATCTTCAAAAAAAAAAAAAAAAAACTATTAAGCTTTAACTAAGTATTTTGTGTATTTCAGTCCCTTAGCTTACAGTGCCCGGGTAGTTTCCTGCCATCGCTTCTCCAATAAAGCCAGTCCTGTCAACGTCCTAATGCGTTTTTTGATTGATAGAGATTTCTGTGGTTTTCCTTGTTTAACTAGGAAATGACAACATAGTTATTCATTAGGCATTTATTCATAAAGTAGCATAGATTAAATAAATGGGATCCGACTTTTGACGAATATTAATATAAATAAATGTTATAAAATTATGTATGAAAATGACTTAAAATCATCCAAATTAAGCTAAAAATTGCTAATAGTGGTAAAAAATACACTTAAAAGACATATAAGTACCTATGTTCAGATCGACATATGTTTCATCGCTCAAACGACGACATTCTCAAGTTCTTTGTTGATACAAATATTTCGCACCAATTTTTAAAAACAAGAAATTGCTAAATAAAATCACTAGACCACATTTAGAATGAAAAACAAGTGCAAACGTAAAGTAAAATAAAAATGGATATTTGTGAACGTGAAGTAACTTCCACAATTGTTTCTTATTCTCCACGGCATCTCTTTCCAAATTTTAGGCAACTCAATGGAGGCTGAATCATTTCAAATATTCTCACTGCCTAAAAAGAGTTCTAATGATTCCCGGATTATAGATGATAAATAAAATATTGATGGGCAAATTATTCTACTATTTTTAAAATCAATCTGTAAAGATTTTTGTTACATAATGTGGCCAAAGATGTAGTTCTCTTGTTGTATTTGATGTTTGTTATATGTTCTTTGATTCTAATTTTACGTTTTCTGCTTATCATACCTATATAAAATTGCATTGTTCCATCCTCTTTGGTAAAAGGTATTTCATATACTCCTAATAATCGGTTTGGTACAATTGGATCTACTTTTTTACAGATTATATTTTTTTAATTTCGCGGAAAGTTTTGCAATTTTATTTACCATCTATTATCCAGGATTCAATAGAGATCTCTTTACGTAGTGAGAATATTTTCAATAATTCAGCCTCCCTTGAGTTGTCTAAAATTTGGAAAGAGATGCTCTGCAGAATAAGAAACAATAGTAGAAGTTCATTCACGTTCACAAATATCCATTTTAATTTATTTTATGTTTGCACTTGTTTTTCATTGTACAGTCGTGGAAAAAAAAAAGTAAACACCCCCTACTAACTCTTCAACAAATTATCGTAGACGAAAGTTACTGGTACCGAACGATTTGAAATAAAGTCTACTTTTAAATGGTGTATATAAAATTTGTTTAGGGGGTCATCTACATACTAAAACGAACCCAAACCTCATCTTTTTCAATGGCAATACCCAATTTTAATGAGATATTTCAAATGTTCGGTTCAAACTATGCCTAGATACCGAATTTCAAGTCATTTGAATTATAAGTTTTTGAATTATAAACATTCAAAATTGAGTGCTTCTAATGTTAAATTACATTTTCATATTTTTATTTATATCTCCTGAAATTAGGCTCCTAATGTGCTAATTTTTTGTGTAGCAATAAAACTAATCTGCCCAAGCATAAATACGCTGAATTTGCAATTTTTATAAATTTATGCCATGAATTTGAAATTAATATTCGAAATTATGAAATTAATATTTGAAAATATTATGAAATTAATATTCGAAAAAATTATGAATTGCAACCTACAATTTTTTTGATGGATTTAGATTTATTAAGTCCTGCTTTATGAAAATCCAAAATTTCACATTTTTCTTCCAAGTAGTTTTCACATTATGCTTAAAAAACGGCAAAATGAGGATTTAAGGGGCGGTCTATGATAGAAGCGAGTAGATATTTTGAAATTTCTTCTGCTGCCTTGTTATCTAGCAGGCTTCATTGACTGCTTAAGGTGCCTTGATCAAGAAGGGGGCTCTCTCGGTTAGCAATCGACTACCAAACTTCAATTTGGATACAGCCCTTAAAATACGCTCGTTTTAAAATAATTAATTTCTCGGAAACTTATGGTACGAATTGCATAAAAATTTGTTTTTAGGCTAATTGAAGGGTGTAGAGTTAATTTATGCTGTCAGAATTGGGTATTGCTATTGAAAAAAATGAAGTTATGGTTCGTTTTAATATGTAGATGGCCCCCTAAGCAAATTTTATATACATCATTTAAAAGTAGACTTTACTTCCAATCGTTCGGTACCAGTAACCTTCTTCTACGATAATTTGTTGCGGAGTTAGTAGGGGGTGTTTACTTTTTTTTTTTTCCACGACTGTACAATTAGGGTGGAACTAAAAAACGGAGTTTCGAATTTTATATTCTAATAGTGATTATTTTTTTCCTTTTTAACTCCATAAAAAGAAAATATTTTTCTTTTAATTTTAAAATAATATTTTCCGGTTCCTCAAAGCGCCTGATTTTCCATAAAAAACGAAAAAAAGCCAATAATTGCATGAAAAGTTTTTTAAGCTTATTGTTAAATTTATATTTTGCAAAATTAAATTAATTAAGTGTTAATGTCCTGTAATAAAGAGAATAATTTAGTTTGAGTGCCTTAGAAAAGTTAGCCCCACTTTATTTGACTTTTGTAGAAGCCAGCGTCGTGGGCGTCGGCTTTCATTGTCTCTGATTTATTTGGCTGCGACAGATAACAAGTTAGTCCGATTTAACGGGTGTTAACAGTTTCTTTAATTATTTTTCGATAAACATTTCGGTGTCAAAAGTGACAAAGTCTGTTAACGTACCTAAATCTAGATAATTGTTGAAGTGTCCTGTATTTCGTGAACCAAAACAATTAACATTAGACTGTCATCTTTGACGAACATATGAAGAAGTTATGAAACATTATTTTTGGGTTCAATTTAACTTAAAATCTGACAGCTGGAATCTGGTACACACTATTTCTAAAATATCTAAAGCTGTTGATGATACAATTAAAAGTGTATTGCTGAGACCTTCAATTCCAAAGGTTTCTGATACACAAATCATAAAAAATGATTAGAGACTAGTGCGAGAAATGTCAAAATTTGAAGAAAAATATTAAGATTAGAAAGAATAATCCCACATCCAATATAAAATTGCAAAATGTTAGGTAATCCAGTAAAAAACATTTCTTTGTGTAAAAGCACTAAATATTATCGTGTATCAGAACAAGAACGTCACTTTCTCAAATACCAAAGAGAGATGGGGTGATGACAATAGGATCAATAGATATAAAAACTACAAAAAATGTGCAGCAAGACTGGAAATGGAAATATCAAGGAAAAAAGTTATTTTAAAACAAAAAAATGATGTTTTTATTGAATGATCGTCAAGTGTAAAAAACAGTTCGGAAGGAAATAGTTCAATCGGTTGTTTTTCTAAACCTGAATTTGATAATCAACACGGTGAAAGAACCGGAGTATTAGACATAACTGCAAATATTATTGCAAATGGCACCTTAGAAGATATGGGTATTTCTGATGATAATAAAGAAAAGGTAACTGAAAGAAGGACTTGAAGACGACAAAGAGAAAAGAAAAGGAAGAATTTGAAAGAACAGGAAAGACGAAATGAGTTAATTTTAGAAGGTTAGTATTTTTATGGCAGAAAGGAAGCTCTGAAGCAGAGAGTTGGGTTGATTTTTGACGGCCAATTATCTACACGACGGATATGGGCCCGGGGGGAGTGCCCTCCGTGGGGGTCTTTCTAAGGGAACCTAATCCGTATTAACGCATGGAAGATCCACGGCTCGAAGAAAACCACGAAAACTCCGAGCGATTAGGCCGACGGGCGCGATTGGGATCGAACCCAGCACCTCCCGTCTACCAGCTTCGAGAGCAGAACCTCTCGGCCACTGGCTGAAGCAGAGGGAAAAAAGTATAAAGAATCATTAAAGACGAACATCTGGTCTCACTTCAAAAACCAGGATAAAAATATATTGGTCATATTTCATTGACATCTTCTTCTTATATTAATATAGCCACTGCAATTTTGGTGTATTTTCAAAATAATAACACAGCGATTTCAAGTTTGAGAGTTATTAGGTGAAAAAGAAACGCCTTTAATGCAGGATGCAAATCTGGAGTTGTTAAAACATCGGAAGCAATACCCTAAAAACTTTATAATGGATAATTTGATTATTACATGCAAATGAACTTTTTTCTTAGATACTTATTTCAACATCTTGCTGAAAAACTACGGGTACAAAAAGATTTTCTGGACCAGTCGGAAAGCGACTTGAAAAAATGCGAACATATTGAAATTATAGACTATAAAAACATTGATCCTATCTTGACGGTCTGATCGGATGAAGAACTTAAAAAAAGTACAAACAGGGGATACACCTGAATTTTAGATTTTCCTTGTCATACTCAAACAGTGGAAACGTGTGTCAAAATTGTCCCGTGAACTGCGTCAACCGTCTTTAAATATTAAGCAAAAGACGGCTTAATCTTGGGAAAGTTGAATTCCCACAATGTAACGACAAAGTTTGCCTAAAAAGACAGTAGGTTGAATATCCAATTTAATTAATTCATAACAAAGGGAGGTAAGGAGGGTGGAAGTCGATATTTAACCACCTCCTCGTGGTGACTTCTGGATAGTATTTGCTAAATAAAAGTAGATATGAGCTAACAGCTATGTTGTTTACTTTCAGTTACTTTATACTGAAATTTCAAAACTTTGACCTCCTTGAGGAACCGGAAAACAACTTAATTTAAAAAAACCTTTTCAGTCAAAAGTTTAGACATCCAAAAAGGAAAAAAGTTTTCACTATTACACATTAAAATAAAAAAGTTTTTTTTTTTACCCTATACTTAAGTTCCACCCTACTGTACATGTGGTCTCGTGATTTTATGTACCAATCTCTTGGTTTTTTTTTTTTTTTTTTTTTTTTTTTTTTTATATGAGAAAATATTTGTATCAACAATAATCTTTGAGAATGTCGCCGTTTGAGCGATGAAACATATGTCGATCTGAATAAAGTTATTTATATGCCTTTTGGTGTAAAAATATAGGCGGCAGCGGGCAGTCTCCCACCACTAAATTTTATTGGTTATTTTTCGTCTAATGTTTCGTTCAAATTTTTTGTAAGAATGCTAATAAAATTTAAGCGGAGAAACCTAATAAAATTTAATGGTGAGAGACTGCCTGCTGGCGCCTAGATTTTTACACCTCTGCCTTTTAAGAGTATTTTTTTAATCACTATTAGCAGTTTTAGCTTAGTCTGGATGAATGAATCTTACAATTTTCTTTTAGCCTCTGATTAAAAGCCCATTAAGTATTTTTAAGATGCCAGAAAAGAACGATTTTACAATATTTTGCATTTGTTATTATTTATGAATTTTCAAATAAATAATTTTCGATAGTAGATATAAACATTTTCATCTCAAAATCCAATTCACATAAAAAAATCTAAATAAAAGTTTCACTTTTTGAGTTGTATCCCCGGACTTATCTTAAATAACATGCATACAAAAGTGATCCAATCTGTTCATGGTTATTATCAGTAAAATAATGCTTAATTTTCACAGTGTGTTTCAAAATTTGACAGACAAATTCAGAGGGATGATAGTAAGCAGCAAGAGGATGAAGAATTACCATAGAATATTGAGTCGCAAACCACGTATTTAATAAAAAATACAGGATGTGTTTCATCCTAACTCAATTTGGGTTGACGGTCATAACTTTCAGAAAACTGAAGTATATTATAATAAAACATTTAACAGACATTCTCACCTTTGTTGCCGAAACGTCAGTGAAGGCTTACTGTGAAGACACGAAAAGTTTTGATTTCCGTTTGTCTGTCTGTCTGTTCCGCGACAACTGCCGCAAAAAGCATCCGATCGGCTTGAAATTAATTGGGCATGTTGATGAGGTACTCGGACTTAGCTGTATAGTTTTTGGTTAAATAAGTTCATTCGTTCGGGAAATAAAGAACATTTTATTTTGCTCTGTAATGCTTTTCTATGGCAAGTCAGACGATTTTCAAATTTTCATTTGTTGAAAGAAATGGCTCATATAAAAAATGGATTTAAATGGTAAATTTTGGATGCTGAAATTTTTAAATAAGATTATTAAATTATTCCATTTAGTTTGAAATTATGTCAATATATTTGCGAGATTTTTTAAATTAGGTTTATAATTTTTGGGGGAACTTTATGCATGTTTTCCAATAATATAAAGCATTTTGTTTTATCAATTTGACATAATACATATTTCATTTTTTACCTTTTCTTTCATCAGTTGCCTAGCAACATATTTGGTCTTAATAATATTAGTATAAATGCGTCTATAATGTTTCAGTAAAGCCAACGTCAAAACGGGTGAATTAATGCATTTGTATTTTTGCATATAGATGGATTTTAGCCCCAGAATTAAAAATAGGCAATATTTTATTTATTTTATTCAAATATTTTGCTTAAAAATATAAAAGTTCATTATTTTCATAGAGAATAATGTGACATTTTTTCATAAAATTTATCAATGTTTCTTTAATCGTTGCCAAGAAAATCAAAACCCTGAATAATATTTTCTCTTAAACAATTTTCAATTGAAAGATTTTGACGTGAAACAGGAAAATGAAAAAAAAATTAAGAATAAAAAAATTAATATGGCGACATATTGGGAATAAAAAGAAAACTCTCAAGTATTTCTTAATATAACAAGATGAAAGGTTTTGAGTAAGTACGAATAGCAGGTGAATTAGACGTCATTTATCGAAAAAAAAAGATGTTGGAATAAAAAGATCTTGGCTAAAATAAAATTAACTATTATTCACGGAGGAAAGAGATAGATGGAGATGCAGTATACCGTAAAAACAGTTTGCAATATGATGTGCGTTATCGCTCAGATTTAAATGCCCTCATTCGGCCCAAACAAAACAAGCACGTGGAACAGGGACCGAATTCTTTGACTTCATCCGTGCATTTTTTCCGTAAAATGAAAATGATCTGCTTATATTCAAGCATTCTAAAGTAGCATTTCATCGTATTATGAATAAATTAATTATATAACTGTATTACTAAAAATATTTTTCTTTTCTTTCTTTCTTTTTTTAAGCATGTCGTTGTGTTTGGGTCGAACGTAGCGGATTTTAAGGTTACATTTTTGGCGTCACTTCAAGATTTATTGTTTGCGTACGATTAACATGAGGATTTTATTTTAAATTTTAAATTTATTAATTTATAAAAAAAAAAAAAAAAAAAAAAAAAAAAAACTTATGCTTATCCTTATAAATCACAGCGTAAAAAAAATCTATGATATACTATAACCATCCGTACAATCAATAAAAAATTACGAATGTAAATTTAAATAGACTACGGGGGGTTCAGGGTGGCAGAGCCCCCCTGAAGAAATGCAATTTTTGATTTAAAAAGTTAAGAGAATAAGCAGCTCATCAGAATTTCAGAACATCAGTGTATAACCACTTGTTTAACACATTTAATTTCTGAAACTTTAGGAAGTATTTTGTATTCTTATAAATATTTATGTAATTTTAAAACTTTAAAAAGCGATTTGTAGGAAGATGAATATTACGCAATGAGTATTACAAAACAATGACTTGCAAAGATGACGTTGAGGCTCCTGATCTGCAGATTTACTAGTTGCAAATGTGATAACACCAAACAAAAGTGGTTGAAGTTTGCTTTATACGCGCTAGCAGTATGCATTTGGCGACCCACATATTGGACTGTGATTATCAGTTCATACGATATGATCGATTGCTTGAGCAACAAGTTTTTCCCGATCTTTTCGTGATATTATCACATTTGACACAAAACAAGGTACATATCGTTGCAGTTTCATTGCAATGTTTTTACTTTTCTCTAAATAATTACGAGTTCAGTTAGGATGAAACATCCTGTATTTGTGGCTAAATATTGCGACGCCACACTGTAAAAAAAAAAAAAAAAAAAAAGGACTAAAATACGGAAATACTACTGGCAATCGAGACGCCAGTACTATTTCCGTATTTTAACGGAACTTTTCCCCTGTAAATTACAGAAACATTTCCGTTAAATAAAAAAAAAAAAAAAAAACGGAAAATTTTCTGTTTACCGGGAAAAAGTTCCGTTAAAATACGGAAATACTACTGGCCTCTAGATTGCCAGTAGTATTTCAGTATTTTAGTCCGTTTTTAGGCGCGTTCGTAATTATATAAATACGTAGCACCTATAGTCGTCGTTCAGTCCGTCCGTCCGCATATAACAGAGCAAAAACTACCTAACCGAATGGTCTGAAATTTTAAATATATGATTTTTGCAAAATTTTGTCGAGCCATTTCAAATTTTATGAAAATCGGATGCATAGTTTAATTACAGGGACATTCAAAAGTTTTTCTTTACATTACGGCTAGTGGGAAAAATTATTGCAAGTGAATTTTAATGATGTTGCAGCCTTCCGAATGGTCTGAAATTTTAAATATATAATTGTTGCAAAATTTTGTCGAGCCATTTCCAATTTTATGAAAATCGGATGTGTAGTTTAATTACAGGGACAGTCAAAAGTTTTCCGTTACATTACGGGGAATGGGAAAAAATATTGCAAGTGCATTTTAATGACGTTACAGACTATGCACTTATGAAGGGTAAAAAAATATACATTCAGTACAATATGGGGTGCAAAAAATAATTATAAAACTAGTTATAGTACGAACGCCACGTTTGACGAGCAATTTCCTACTTGTTTTTTTTACAGTGCATGTTCTATGGCAATTTTTCATTCCTCTTGGTACCTACTATCATCCCTCTGAATTTGTCTATCGAATTTTGGAACACCCTGTATATGGTATAGATAGAAAGGTAAAATTTTGCCATTATTTGACGTATGGTATAGCTAATAATTTGAAAATACATATCTGAATTTGTTAAATAACAATAAGAATAATAAAGCGGAAAATAATTAGACACAAACACAAAGATCGTTTCAATGCTTCATGCGTTTCATCTGAAAAATGGAAACGATGGCAAAATTACTTATAAATAATTTATTATAACATTTTTCCTCTGAAAAATAAATGATGATACAACCCTTCTGTTATGTTATTTTAAAGAAAATCATCTTAATTCATACATTTTAAGCACAGATTATACACCATTAATTTCAAAATTTTATAAGCTCTAATTTGAAAAAAAATATGTAATTTAAATATAACACTGAATTAAAAAGTTTCTGCACAAAAGCGGAATTTTACGAATAAATAATCATAATTTCTAAGACGATACCTTCAAGCTCTTATTAATTGCTGTTGAAATGCATTAACTTAAATATGATTTCGCTAAAAAAAAAAATACTGGTGTTCAAACAATGGGAACTATGCCAAGAAAATTTTCGTACGCAATATGCAAATGAATCCTAATACTTTTTGTAACTGCAAATTTTCCTTTTTTTCACAAACATTCTAGTGCGAAAACCCAATCTTTTATTTATGGTTATAGCTGCTTACCGGATCTTTTTACCCAATGTATATATCCAATAAATATTTTCGCGATAACTTCTTATACTGATTTTATGAATAGTCTTAAGTATCTATTAAAATGTTATCTTATATAAGACTTCTATGCTATCAGTTGTTGTTATTAATTTTTTTTTTTTTACTCATGTTACTATGTCAAACAAAAATATGCATAATATAATGTCATACGCGTGAAAACAAAACATTTGCGGGATTACAACAAGGTCGCTATAAATAACACCAAAAACAAAGCCAAAAATCTCCGCTTACAGCACTAATGACGTCAGTCAAATTGGTTAAAAAACGTTAATATCACGTAACTCATTGCCACATAAAAAATGCTTTAATTTTGCTCACAGTAATTACACTATTACAAAAGCGAGATATTTTAAAAAATAGTATTAAGTGACATGTTAGAACAGGGGTAGCGAACTGTTGCACGCTCGACACCACTAAAATTGTATAAGTAATCATTGGCTTATCTAATCATCGAATCTTTGCAATACAAGAAATCGACTTTTTCTGTAAAATTTTAGCGTTATCCGACGTGCCACCCTGTGTTAGAACAACAATTATATGTACACTGAGCGACCAAACTATTAGGTATACCCTGGTACGCAACACTAATATTATGATGAACCTTGTTGTTGGATTGTGTTTAAGGGTCTTATAGAGCTTATGGATACGCTTTAGGATGATCTTGAGTTGTAATGCGCTGTAATTGGTTGCGTTGTAGCTGTTCAGTTGCCGCATACAATGCGTGTCAGCCACCTAGCGCCGTTTTCGTTCACAAGCGATTTCCACTTTTCGCTTGAAGATTTTTGGCTTAGCTACCATTCTTTGAAGACTCGAGAAACAATAGTTTCGAGACACTTTGCACTAGAAAAGCAAAGAAGAAAAAAAAAGAGCAGTTTGAGAGATAACGTAACTTGACTTTCTGACGCCCACAATCATGTCACATTCAAAATCAAATACATTTTTTGTTTTCGCCATAAACAGGCAGACTGCTATATTTCACTGGAAATTTCAGGGTTGCCAGTTTGGGCTCCATTTTTATTCAGAAAGTCCGAAAGAATAATTTTGGCTTTATGTAATCGCAAATTATTCGTCATTAAATAAAGCAAAATTACTATTTGAAATTTCTGGTATGAATTGGGGATCTCTGAAAAGAAAAGGAGGTAAACTGACAACTTTGCTTCTGATCAGGTGAAAGCTTGTTATCGGCAAATCCGATTTATTACGTCAGATTTATACTCATACCGCACAAATGAATTGAAAATTGAGTGTAGTGTATTCCTATTAACATGGCCACTGAAATGTATTAGTAGTAAAAACTTAATTATAATTTCGATGGCTTTTTTTTAGGGCAAAATTTTGGAAAAATCATATTTGCAAGGCACACACTGGTCCGTTTTTTAAATACCAGTACGTCCAAAGAAAATGTTTTGCGCTAAGTTTGTACAACAATTGCGACAAAAATGACCTATCTGGTAGGTTACTACAAAATATGGTAAAAAAAAATCTAAAAGAATATTTTACTTATGAAAAAGCGACCGAGAAATAAAACGGGCCGAGTGAGAGGCTGCATTTGTCATAAAATTTACAACCGCCCGTCTGCTGGAAGGTTAACCCTCTCGTAATTGTTTTATCGAAATAGCTTCAAAAATTGCGCATTTAATTCCTTCGCGACGAGCGTCTTTTAAGAATTTTTATTCTTTTGTCACCGGTTTTTCAAAATAAAAGTTTTCGTCTGATTTAATCGGGAAAATGCTCCGATTAGATAAGGCAAAATGTACAATAAAAAGTAACGGGTTGGAATGATCAAGGAGGGTTAATTAGACGGAAAAAATGCATCCCCGATGAAATCTCGGGTTGCGCAAATTTTGCTACTTTTACGTTGCCCGAGGAACTTTCGGGTTGCGCAGCGAGAGGGTTCAACATAGCATATAAATAGCTCTTCACTATCAAAATCTCTAATATTTTGATGTATGAGCAGTCGAGAAAAACTTTAAGAGAAAATATGCAAATATCATGTAGGCATGGATGAACAAAATGAATTTAAAGGAAGGTTTTGAGTTTGAACGTGCTAATATAAGCTCAAATGTTTCCAGAATGTGTTTGGAGTTCATACATAGAGTTCAAAAGCCCTTTTCCTATATAGATTGGAATTGTAGAGGATTATGCCTATTCCTGCCGCATTTATGAAAGGAAGGCGATCTGATAAAAGTTTGTTTCATATATCGAAATTAGATGGTGAAAAATTTGGTTAGGGACGGCTACCCGAGTCGCTGCCATCGAAATACTGAAGGCCGAGTGTGACGTCATCACAAATCGACCGACTTGTCACTAGTGTTGGAATTCACACCGGAAATTTTTGAATATCAATTTTCTTTTATTTTATTTGTGGAATATCTATCATCTTACAAACCAATAATAACTATTTAAACTTACTGGTGGGAATTCGGAATCCCTAAATGAAAATTCAGCCAGGTGCGGCAACACTGTATCATTCCGCATCTGGCTGAATTTTTATTTAGAGATTCCGAATTCTCAATGACTGAAATTGCAGACCTGCCATATGCTCTTGCTCAGCTAATACAGGAACTGCAGGACCGCATGAAAGTTTGGTTTTCCTCGGTTATTCGAAGACATCCTGTGTTAAGTGTCAGGAAAGCTTAAGGTATTAGCAGAGCTAGGGCATATGGCATGCCTGCAATTTCAGTCATTGAGAATTCGGAATCCCTAAATAAAAATTCAGCCAGATGCGGAATTCCACAGTGTCGCCTCATCTAGCTGATTTTTTATTGGGGGATTCCGGAGTACCAGTAAGTATAAACAGTTATTATTGTTTTATAAGGTGATTGATATTCCACAAATAAAATAAAATTGCTTTCAAAAATTTCCGGTGTGAATTCCAACACTAGTGAGAAGTGGGTCCATTAGTGATGGCGTCACACTCGTGTCCTCTGGCCTTGAGTATTTCTATGGCAGCGTCCGAGTGCCAGAAGGCAAGACGAAGATAATTATTCAGGAAAAGTGGTGGCAACTGGGCTTCCGGCACATGTGTCCGCCTTCCATGGATTAGATAATAAAATGACCTAAGTGAAGTTCCAGTTGACAATAAATAATTTTTTTGGTATATTTTTTTTTGCACATGTCGTAAAACTGTGTGTAATTTTTTTTTGTTTCGAATAACTGGGATGAATAAAATACACAAATAGGCGCTACTGGCAGCCCTGCTTCTGACGATTACCGAGAATAGACATCACAATAAGGGCTTGATTACAAACGAGCCAAACTTCCACTAGTAAAAATAAATCGAACTTTTTGTCTTATTCATGATAGAAACCTTGCACCAATGAAGGTTTAAATAAGACGAAAGTTTCTATTAAAATTTACTGGCGGAAGTTTGCGCCGGCAGTAACTAGATACTGATATGAACAAAGGTACCAAGAATTACGAATTTCGAATACCAATTTCTTATAGAATAATATTTTGCGATTAACCCCTTAACAGTGTGGCCCGAACTGGATTCGGGCAAGAACACTTTGCTTGCTTCATTATTAAAAGCATTTTGATACCACTAATTTGTAACTGTAAATTTATCTTTATTGATTGTCAGATATTTTTGGATTAAGTAAGGTAAATATTTTAGTATGGAAAAAGTGGTGTCCAGCCCCATTTTTAATTTTTTTGTAAGAAAACAAATGTCACTGTTAAGGGGTTAAAAAACCCATGTACGAAATCCGTAGCTCTTGTCATCAGTAGGTCGGAAAGTTAATGCTTTGAGCTCCGGTGGGCGAATTTCTTCCCACTTAAGTTTAATCTCCAAATGTCACAATGACACATGAATATTCGACTAAGTTTATTTGAAAATAAATTAATGCAATTTTTCGTATATGTAATAAACAGAATTTTTTGTTTTCAATATACTGGTGCCAATGTGACATTTGGATATTTCGAAGAAATTCACCCACTAGAGCTTAAAAGGTTAAGGGGTCAAGTACCTTTGAAAGGGACAAATTACACGCAAAAGTAACCTTAATATGGATTGCAACAATTCTACATCTAATTAACTTGTGTATATGAAATTTTAAACACACATCAAAATATATTATATATCTTAAATATGTTAGTAGTTAATGTTGTGAAAAATTGTCTAGATCTAGATGCATAGAAAGTTTTTTAATTTAATTCAAAATTTATTTTTTAAATAAATGAATGAATTCACCGTACATGTCTTGCGGGCAGGGATTCTTATAATATAATTGTCATTGTGAGACTAAACTTCTTTTTATTGATAAAAATGTAATATGTGTTTAAAATGACGTATACTGGAAAATATAAAATGATTAGTTTTTGAGAAAAAAAAGGTCAAAATTTTGAATTTTTTAAAATAAAAATAATCATCATTTCGAAATGTCTTACATGATGAACGCAATAGTAGGCCATTTTGTGCATCTATAAGATATATACCTTCTGTCAAAATTTGTGAAATTCTATCCAGCCATTTCTCCCCATAATCATGCGCGCCATGTTCGAAATCTCAGTTTTTAATTGGCTTTAAAAAAACTATCCCTTGATCATCTTAACACATTGTACGCGGGCAATATTCGAAAATGAGCACGAAATTTACGTTCACAAATGCCACTGTAAACTAAAACCTGCTCACAACCAAAAGCAAACAAGCATGCTTGTATTACACCTTCTTTTTTCATCCGTACAAAATTTCCGGTACAAGTAATAATTTCTGTCCCCAACCCACAAAAACGTACTAGTACGTGTCCCGCATACAATGTGTTAAAAAAGCTCAAACAGGCTTTGGACATAACTTTCCTTCTAAAGCGAATTTTCGCATGGGGTTTCTTTTAAAATGTTCCTAAAAATCAATTTAAATGTAAGCTATTAAAGAAATGGATTTTTTGACGCTTTCAAAGCCATCTGACCTCTTAAACCATTTTTTTAATGTAGATAACAGCCTGTTAAATTTCTTTGATTTCATTTTTGCTATTTTTTTTTTCGTTTTATGTGTTTGGTATGCACTTTGAAATGAATGTGAAGAGTGCAGTATTCATATTGATAATGATTTAAAGGTTAGGGCCTGATTACCGCCTAGGTGAACTTTCACCTCCTTTTTTAAAAGCAATTTTTGCTTATTTAATCACAGTGTGCTATTAAATAACGAGATAATTTCTTTTAAAAAAGGTGGGAGGCTTGCCTACGCGGTAATTAGTCCATGTTTAAAAGTGCGTTGATATAAATGTTTAATTTATTTTTCACACGAGCTTAAATCGCAAATTATGAATTAAACTCTGAGACAAGGATTATGTACGTTTAATTCGATGATTCGAGTAATTTTAAGGTAATTATTAATTACCATGATCCTCATAATTTGTATGGATAATCATTTATCGAACCATTTCAAACTATATGTCTGCGTCGCGACTGAAATGGCGGCGGTGCTTCTCGTCGCGACGCATTAATTAGCACATTAACAACGTGTTAACCGTTTTCGGCGCGGGGAAATTCTGTTTATAAACTGATGAAATAATGGACTGGCACCAGAATTTATAAACGAATTTATTAGAAAATATGAACCTGCTACTTTCCACGTGCATTATAACAGTAAAATTTAATTAAATATTCTTGGTGCCGATTGTCAGTTTTGGAATTAAAATTAGGTGTCCTTTTTTTAAGGAAACCGCCCTCGACAGGGTTAATTAAAAAGAAATTGGTTAGCGGGTAACTAGAAAGGAAGTGCAGTTTTTATTTATTTTTAGAGACATGGTTTAAAAATTTGGAAATAAAGAATAAAATATTTTTGAAATTAAATTTTATTGTTAATTTTTAATATTAGAGCTAGAATGATTGCTAAGTGGGTGAAGCCAATAAATAAATACCATGGGCTCATTGTATAATGTTTCCAACAATTTTGTTTTATTTACTTTTTTTTGCGTAATTCAGATTAAAAATGACACACAGTATTATATCAGTAGTCATTCAAACAACAGATTCTACTACCATTCGGAATTCATGCTTTTGGAGTTGCATATTCATAGCAATCATTTTTTTTTCAAGTCAAATAAACATATTTCGGACAAGAAATTTTCCTTAACACGTTCACGCCGGCGAGGTGGGTCACACTTGACTGTCTCAGAGCTGCAAGTCCCCGGCTTTTTGGATACCAGTATTTTAATACAGAAAATGTTGTTTTATTTAATTAGAACAATTGGACGATTTAAAGGAATAACATTTTCTCTAAACTAACAGTGGTGTGCAAAAAGCCGGAGACTTGACAACTCTGAGGCAGTCGAGTGTGACCCACCGCGCCGGCGTGAACGTGTTAATAGATGAAATTACATGGAATAAGTGACACATGGAAACAAGACACACTTTATTAAATGCATTTTTTGGTTCTAGATGCATTTATTTTATTTAAAAAGTTTGGCATTTATGAATATAGAGGAACTAAGCCCAACTCCACGGATATCATTTAGAAAGGGCAGGATAGGGCATTTGCCCCCTCACTCAGTTTGAGACATCTTTTATAAATCTCTGTCTGTTTCTTTAATTTCTTATTAGTAATTGAATATGTTCATTCTTTTTCAATAATTCCATGTTTATAAATTATAACTGTAAAAACATTCCTTTGTAAATTTGCATGAAGAATATTACATTTCAAGTATACCAAAGGAAATCTGGAATTACCATGTCCATGAAAAAATTCTTCAGCAAGAATCCAAACAAAATCTGATTTTATTATTTTAATTTAATTATTATTTTTTATTTAATCTGAGACTCACTGATTTTATTTATTTATGCAATGAATTCCTTTTATAGTTATCATTCGCACGCATTCGAATTTCATTATGTTTGAAATTCGTATACCACAAATGAGCCGAACATTATTCTTAAACGAAAAAAAAATCGCCCATGGATATTTTGAAACCATTTTTCTTTGTCTCTTGCGTCCCACCAGTGGCTGCTCTTAAAGCAGGTAGACGGGAGGTGCTGGGTTTGGACCCAAGCACTTGGTGTTGTCCGTGGTTTTCATCGAACCTTCCGCAAATACGGGTTAGGCACCCTTAGAAAGACTTCCAAGAAGGGTACCTTCCTCGGGCCTATATCCCTCGTGTAGACAATTGGAACGTCATAAACAACACAAACAGCAACTTCTTGTCTCTTGTATTTCTGGAAGCGGATGGCCAAATCATGTGTTAATTCAATCACTGTTTTTAATTTTCCCTGTACTGCATCTTTATTTCATTTACTTTTGTACAGTATTTCCTATTAATTTAAATATAATATATTTTAAATGCATGCCTAAAGTTGATTTCCCTAGCATTTTCTTATTATTAGACTATTTAGATTAACACATTCACGCCGGCGTGCATCACCGGTGGGTCACACTTGACTGCCGCATTGGTCGGCGTGCATCACCGGTGGGTCACGCTTGACTGCCGCATCGGGCGGCGTGTATCACCGGTGAGTCACACTCCACTATTCCATAGAAGGCGTGTACTACATTTGGGTCACACTCGACTATGCCATAGACGACGTGCACTACAGGTGGGTCACACTTGAATATTCGAAAATTCAGTAATAAAAACAATTCAATATTATAAATCTTATACATTCACGACGGGAAACGAGAATTCTCGTTTTCATTCAAAAGATATCATTAACTAAGGGCGTGGCTTCTACCTTACAGAAAATGCATTTATATGACGTTATCCATATTTCTTTAGAGTTTAAGACATTTTATATTAAATTCGTACATATGGAGTGAATAAAATCATGTCTCTAATGAATTTGCTTACTCCTTACGAACTTTCAGACATTCACAATCAACTCTGCTTGTTATATTTGAGTTCAATGTAATAAATATGAGGTGGGCGTGTCATTACATACAGTGTCTGAATAAGCGAAAGTACCGCGCCGCCAGATGAAGCAAAAGATGAATTCAAGTGCCGCCTCACAGAGAAAAACATGAATATAGACACCGGCGTGAACATGTTAAAAGAGCAGCTTTGTTATCATACTGTATTTTAATAAAAGAGTCAAAATTCTATGGCTATTTTCCTTAACCGATGAACATTTCACTTTGTTCTACTATTAGCTTCATGCACATTCTCTTGGCCGATGTAAACATAAAGCTTTACTTTTACAAAACTAAATATCAGAAAAAAGTAAAAATAACACATATGGCTAATTCCATGCGAACTTGTCATGTCTGTCACACAGCTGAAAATCGCTATGCTTGTTGGCCACCGTTAATTTCGAAAAGTTTGCTTCGCCTTATTCAATAGATGAGATATCTCCGATAAAATAAGTCACATTTTTACGTTCTAAAATACTGGTGTCCAAAAATCGTAGTATGTGACAGACATGACATATGCATTAAATAATAATAATTGAAAATCAGAAAATAAAATCAATAGGTAACAATAAATTGAGTAATATCACGTTTGAAGTAAAAAATATATACAGCAAGCTCTGTCTAAGCCGGACTCTGCGTAAGACGAGAAACTAACGTGGAAAGCTTTTAAAGACCCGCAGAAAGATTTTCAATATAGTAATTACGTATGCACCGGGGACATGGCCTGATTAATAACGGGGAAAATTTCCACCGGTAAAAAGGAATAGAAAAATTTTCCTTATCATCACAGTTATTTCGAAGAAATACGGCATTTAAATAAAACGAAAATTTCTTTTAAAATTTACTCGTGAAAATTTGCCCCGTAGGTAATCAGGCCCTGACACAGGTTTGCCATTTTGGCCGTTTTTTATTCCAAAATTTCGCTTTCAAACCAGAAATTTTCTCTATAATATTTTTTTGTATGTTTAATGTTAAACATTTTGCGATTGCTTGGAGTAAAAATTCTTTTTTTCAGAATTTCCAGTACGATTTCGAAATATTTTAATAAAAAAGGCCAAATTGGCAACCCTGCGCTGACCGGTGGAAAATAGTTCATCACTAAGTTTGGTATATTATTTTTGCAGTAACCCCTTAAAGGTCACAATAAATTACAGTTTAAAAATTCAAATTGCTTATTGGCAGCACTTTTTAAAAAAAGACATATTCACCTTATTTAACGACAGGTAAAATGACACCTTAATAAGACCAATGACACTATTTTATAAAACTGGTGGGAATCAAACAATCTGAATAAAAGACACAGCTCGTGAATATGACGGGAGCGAGAATTAAGGTGTTACTAAATCATAGTGATTTAATAGGACAAAAAATCTTTTTAAAATTAGTGGTAAAAGCACCGCCCTCTGAATACTAGGTCTGCGAGCTCACAGAAAAATAGTAGCTGTCGTAGGCGGATTTTTGTTAAGTGTTTGTACGGTCACCTAAATTTACACACTGGTATTTTCTAAATGTTTTCTTTGACTTATTAAATGGTCAGAAAATATGTCGTAGAAATTTTTTAGAATTTATTGTTATTCCTTTCCAAGGGACGGTACAAACACAGAAAAAATCCGCCAACGACAGATACCATTTTTGTGTCAGCACGTAGGCCTAGTATTCAGTGGGCGGTGGCTTATTTCGCCCCCAATGAAGTCGGTGCTTATGCTAAGGCAGAATGCATTCTGCGACAGAAACTTTTTTCGGTCCCCGTCGATTCCGCGTTAGATGGATTTTATTGTATACCAGTCACATTTGTCATTTACTAAATTACTAACTAAATTTTCCGCAACTTAAAAGAGTACACACGTGCACATGTTATAAAATACTAACTATTGGGTGAAAAAAAAAATTATGTTCTTTTCATGTCCAAAATTAAAATATTTTTTTCTTTTCTGGATAGAATGGGAAAGAACTCTTTTTATTTTTTGCTTCCATTAAAACAATCAGTACGGACTTCATTAGTAAAAAAAATGTTTAAAAAGTTTTTTTTTATTTAAATTATCCATTTTTATTCATCTTGACTAAAAAACAGTCTGTCTGGATAACTGTAAACATAGTTTTCAATATAGGTTTTTAACTAATAATATTTAAAATTACATTTTTATCTGGTTTTATGCAATCATAAAACCTAGTATTTTAACAAGTTAGGCCCGAAACACTAAAATATTTATTTTTATTATTATATTTTAAGATTAAATTTTGTACTTTGAAATTGCAACCTCTGTTGCTCTAACTTTTCTTATCAAAGAAATGACTTCCATTGTCCCCTGCAGACGTTACTACTGCGCTTAATTGTAGGTAAAACTATTAGAAAAGATATGCTACAGCCATTTTGAATTTGTTCTGCACACATATGCTCAGTGATTCGAAATATCTGAATTCCAGATTAATGTGTTTTCTGTTTGTAACCAATGTTATATAAATTTTAAATTTAAATATTGTCATTTTAATTAAAATTTTATTTTTATTATATGAAATTAAGTTAACTTAATTTAAATAAATGTAAGATTTGCATATTTTTATAAAAACTATAGAAAACAATTTTTTGCTTTGTTAAATATAACATCTGCTACCTGTAACTTCTGTTACCTCATATTTGTAACAGATGTAGACAAATTAACAAAAGTGTAGTTTAAAATTCATATGCGTAATAAAAATCCATCAAAGTGCTTTAGTGGTGCCACTGTTGTTAGATTAACACTAGAAAGACGGGAATTTTTACTCAAGTTTTACAAAAATATTTAATACCAGAATTTTATTTAAAACTGTTTAACTTATTTAATTAGCCCCACCTTTTTTTCCCCCTTTGTATTTTTAAACTTATTTTATAAAGAAATTTCTGGTTCAAACCGAAATATAGCCATAAAGTTGGGGCCAGAATGGCTCCTCACCGTCATTTCAGTATTAATATAAATACAATTCTACTGTCTAATTTGTATTGCTCAATGTAACTTCTGTTACAAAAATGTAACCTCTGTTACTACATATATAATTTCTGTTACTCGCACCTTTTCTCTGTTTTTTTCTTGTTGTATATGACTAGCTCTTAAAAAATGATCCCAAAACATCAAAAGACATCTCTTCTTTCAATATACTAAAACTATTTGACCATTTAAAAATATATTTAGTACAGAGATTTGAAAATTTTGGCTGTAATGCTGAACACAAGTAACAGGGGTTACATATTGTTATATAAATTAATCCACATTACTGTTTCCATTTGAATATACAATTACATATTGAAATCTAATACACTAATGATGATATAATAGACTATAAATAATATTTTGATAGGAATAAGCAAAAGCTTTTGTTCACGTACTTGATAAAAAGAAATTTTTCATTCCAATAATCTGCTGCATATATAATACAGATAAATATACATATAAACACAGAAAAAATTACATTTGGTGAAAACTGAATGCTTAATATATATATATATATATATTGGGAAAAAGACGCAATTTTTTTTTTTTTTTTTTTTTTTTTTTTTTTATACCCTATTACAAAGTTTACAAATATTATAATGTAATGTCTCGGACAAAGTACTTCTGCTTCTAAAATCGGACGATAATAATAATAATCGAATGACAACACAACTTTTCTTTTATTAATTTAATTTTATTAATCTTTTTTTATAATTTAATAACAAATTTATTTAAAATAATTTAAAAGTTTTTCATCTCGCATTACTATGACAGCAAAATTTTATCGGAAAATTCTGGGTGCCACTTGGCAGTTTCGTATTAAAATTAAGTGTTCGCACTCCGCAAACTCCGCCCTTGAAAGGGTTAATTCAGCTGTTTAAAATATTACAATTAAATAAAATGTTACGGGAAAAAAAATACTAATCTTTATACGCAATTATTTTTTTTTAGGATGGAAAGGATAAACTTCATTTTATAATTCATTAAGGACTGAAAATAAATATGCTTAGGTATTTTTCCAATGAAATACCGACAAAAAAAAAAAAAAAAAAAAAAAAAAAAACAACTAAAGTTTCTATAAAGCGAATAAAATCTTCATATAAGGAAATTTCTTGAAAAACGAAAGTCTTTGTAATTGTAGCTTAAAAATGCTAGTTTCAGAGGTTGATAAAGCGATAGTGCGTTAGTGCGATATCCAAAAAGCATAAAAGCGCATTCGAGGATACTTGTAAGCTGTTTCATAAAAATGGAAAAAGAAAAGCTTTGTTTAATCTTCCTATATCGTCGGTACCATGTCAAACTATCCAATGTGAAAACAGTGGGCTACTTTTTTAAAATTCAGATTTCTTAATTGGCACCACTTTTCTAAAAGTGTAAAATTCCCCTTGTTAATTACTCCTTATTGTCTTAATTAATATGTCATTAAATAAAGCGACTTTTATTATTTCAAAAAAGTGGTGCAAATCAAGAAATCTGAATTTAAAAAAAGTAGCCCACTTTTTTCACATTGGATACTTTGACATGGTACCGACAATACTTCCGCCAGTATTAAAAATATACAAAAAAAAAAAATAATAATAATAATGAAATCTCACCGACCTTTAGCTGAGCCGGGTTGAAGCTAGCGGTGGCCGGGTGTGGCATTGTAGACATCTATTCAAAGCAATTGTGATTATTTTTAATGTGTACAGTTGTCAATGAAATAAAAGAGAACATCGCATACTTTTTAATCACCAAATTGTCGTAGACTAAAACGAAAATATCCATTCGATTGGAAATGATGTCTTCCTTCAATTTATGTTTTAACCCCTTAATTCTCGCACCTGTGACTTTCAGGGGCAGTGCAGGCTACCCTTTTTTATACAGATTGTTTGATTCCCACCAGTTTTTTTTTTAAATATAGAGTAATTGACTTTATTCTTGCATCACTTTATCTGCCATTAAATTAAATAAGGGGACTATTTCTACTTCAAAAAAGTGGTGGCAATCAAACAATCTGAATTTTTAGAAAAGTTACCTATACATTTATCGAGCGAGACTCTTAAGGTGTTAACCCTTTCCGGCACAGAAAACTTCTGTTCGTAAAATGGTGAAATGATTGACTGACACCATAATTTACAAAAGACTTCTTAGAAATTAAAAACCAGTTGTTTTAAACCAAGGGGGGCCAATTGTGGCACACTCGACACCACTAAAGTTTATAGTAACCATTACTTTATCTAATCATCGAATCTCTGCAGTTCAAGAAGTCGACATTTTCTGTAAAATTTTAGCTGTGTCCAGCGATCCACAGCTGGCCGCCCCTGTTTTAAACTTTCATTAAAAAAGCAAAATTTTATTAAAATATTCTTGGTGCCGTTTGTAAACTGTGATTTAAAATTAGGTGATCCCGCAGTGGGACCACTGTGCCGGAAAGGGTAAAAAAAGTTTAGGGATCAGTCTTTTTATTGAAATTGTAACAAACTTTGAAATGTACAAAACGAACACCGAATTTTGACATAATATTTCGATTCTTCGTTCTATTTTATTTTCAGATAACATTGCGGGATATCATTCGTTGAAGTAGTTTAGGAAATATACAAATATAATGTTTGAAACTTCTTATGATAAATTCCTTTTTAATAGTTACAAAACTGCAATGCTGGTAGTCGTTTAAGTATAATTCAAAAACTACTTGGCGGAATGAATAATTTTCGATTCGTATATTTAATACTTCTGTGACTTGATATATGTTAAAAAAATTATACTTTACAATTCAAATTGTTTTTCATATTAATTTCAAAAAATATATTATTTGAAAATATGCATTGCTTGTATGAACCTGCAGTTATCAGGCTCTGCACTCAATTTTAAATGCTTAGTAGTTTCAACAATATTATGGTAACGAAATAGCCGAGAAAAAATCAGAAATAATCTCTAAAATTGATATTTACATAATTTCTTAAAATAACACTCTATAGATAATATGCAGATTGTGAATCCATTTTATTTATAATTTACAAGACATATCTTTTGACAACTTTAGAATAGCTTAACCCTTATATGCGCGATTTTTTATTCTGTTTCGAAAAAATTATGTATGATTCTGTGAAAGGTTTATTACACAGGAAAAGTAATGAAAAAAAATCAGAGATATATTTTTCATATAATACGTCAATCTTTTTTTTTTTTCTGTTGCACATCTGCAATATAAGTAAAAACTACTGTCGTGTGCCTGTTTTACGCTAAAATAATGAAAATTAGTAAATACTTTAATAAGTATGTCTCTATATACCTCATTTTATGTAATTATTTATCTTATAAAGCTTAACATTTAACCCTTTAATTCCCAAAATAGAATACTTTCTAGAAATTACGTAGTTCAGAGAATTTGACTTTACACCAGAAAGTTTCAATGGTTAATTTCGCTTTATTTAAATACGGAATGTCTGTTTTTTAATTAAAGCAAATATTGTTATTTTAATTTTCTGGTGTGAATTAGGTATATGCGAATTAAAAAAATCGATTAAATTCAAAAGAGTATTGTTTGCATATATGCAAAGCTGCGCACTAAAGGGTTAACCCCTTAATTCTCGCTCCCGTCAATATTGTGGGCTGAGGTGACGTTCGTTATTTCTCGTGCCCGTAGTATTTCCGGACTAGAGATTTAGTTGCTGGAAAAAACTTCTGAATCGAGAAAAATTTAACTGGTATTTCCGTGTGAAGTCTTTGAATATTGCCGCTTGGGTTTGGTTGTTTGGTTTTTGTCGCTGATTGTAATGTTGGACTTTATATTGCATGTTTCGAAATATATCGCACTCAAAAAAAATTATTAATAATCAAAATTTAATGTATACATATATATTATTTCCAATATTATTTGTAAAAATTTGTGTGATGATGATAAATAAAGATCTAAGATGTGAAAAATAAAGGTTTTATTCGCATTAATATGTAGGGTATAACACAAACAATAAGACAGAGAATTCTCGCATTATGGGTTTTCTACAAATGTGAATTTTTCTATAATAGCTTTTTTTCGCCTTAAAAAAACTAATTGCGTATTTTATTTAGAAATCTTATAATTATTCAATTTCTGTAATAAAAAAATAGGTACTTTTTTGATGGTTTTTCTAAATTTTAAGCGATCCTTAAGGGGTTAAGATAAGAAAAGACCCTTCAAAGAACTTTATGAATATCCCTTGTGATTCTAAATAAAAATTATTCTAATGGTTTAATTACTGCCATAACGGCATATAACACAACCTGATACAAAGTCTACATCTTACTTATGGACGGAGATAAAAAATTCATATTTTAACTCTGAGTCAAGCAAGCAAGTAAGTTTTCAACAATGAATATTAAACAGAGGTAACTATTTTAACTTTCTATATTGCTGAGCAATTTGACATCATTTGTGGGAGAAATCTACCACGAAGGTCAATAATTGGAGATGGTGGTAACCAAAACCGTGATTCAACCAAACTGTGATATTAACCCTCTCGCCGCACATCCCGCGATTTCCACGGACAACGCAAATGTAGCAAAATTTGCGTAACCCGCGATCTCCTTGGGGATGGTTTTTTTTCCGTCTAATTAACCCACCTTGATTATTCCCACCAGTTATTTTTATTGTAAATTTTGCCTGCCATTATCCCGATTAAATTAGACAAAAATTTCCGTTTTGAGAAACCGGTAATAAAAAATTAAAAATTCTGTAAAATTCAGGCTTTTCTGACAACCTTTTATTATGATCTAATTCTATATTGAAAAAAAAGCTGTTTTACATAATTTTTTCACATATTTTAACTCTAAAATATATGTAGATTTGTAATATGTAATAAAATAATTGCGCAGTTTTTGTATCGATTTTGATAGAACAATTACGCATGCAGCAAGAGGGTTCAGAGGAGTATATGTTATGCGTTGATTTTTTCATAGATTAACGTGTTTCCTTTTGAAATACATAATTTTATCTTGCAACATATCTAAACAAATGTAGTTATCCATCCTCTGCTATCCATAACTGATATCAGAAATGGAAATTTAATCTTGATGTTTACCTTCTTCAATTTTATGTCTGTGCTTTTCCGCCTTCTTTAATGAAAAAATTTCTGCGAATAACTAAGGAAAATATTACTCTTCGGAAATAGTGTTTTACAAATTCAAGGCAGTGTGAGAACTGTGTATATGAGACTTACAGGGTTCGTACGGGTCCCGTTATTTTCCAGGTGAAATATCAGAATTTTTTTATAAAAAAGTAAATAAAGTTCAAATGCACAAAATTTCGCCTCATTTAAAGAGAAATTTTCTATAAGAAAATATTGGTACCGAAGAATTTCCTGGTCTGGAAATTCCAGGACCCGTACGAACCTTGGACTTTGAAAAAGATCATGCAAAAATTTTAAATTTAGCTCATCAAAAAAGCTGTTGCTTTGTTAATAGATGTATTGTGACTGTGTAATAGTGTGTGTAATAGTTTACTGTGATAGTGATACTGTGTGTGTGTAATAGTTTAAAAGATAACTATCTATTTCCCGTGTTACAAATCTGCAAAAATCTAACCTTTATCGTCGCATTAATCCTGCGTTCGTCGCATGCGTATCTCTGTGCTTCAAGACGCTATTTACCGCTTGTAAGCTTTGAACCAAGTTTCGTATATGGCGTCTCTTTCTAACTTCCTCCCACCGGTATCAATTTTTCACCCGTGGCAGCTTCTCTTCAGCCGGATAATGCATTTAAAATTTACAACAGGAAAATGGCGGCTTGTTTCACAGAGATACTCATGCAACTAATGCATGGTTAAAGGATTACCCTAAATTTATTATGTTCATAGTCGCTACAGGCGATTATTTTTTAATAGTTTGTATGCAACTATTTCCAAACAATAATCTTCGTGATGGATTTCTAGTAGAAATTACAACGAAGAGTAATGCGTGGGATTGTGGTAGACAAAAAAATATTCGCCTACGGCAATCCTGTATATCAATGTAGTCCAATTGTGGCTAGCAGATGGCACTAGTATTTCCGGATAGTAATCTTCACCTTATTTAGTCACAGAAATTATGTGATAAGAAAACGAAGAGTACCATTAGGAAATAGTAATGCCATCGAGACCCGTAGTGTACCAGTTGGACAACACTGCTCTATGTTGTGAATTTATCTGTGTGGTTTATATTACCCTAAAAAGAAATATTTTCAACTTCTAATAATTAATGTGAATTTGGTCTCTATCAATTATTTTTTTGTAGTAATTTGAAACATTAAAAATCTATTGGCCTATAACAATGTTTCTATTTCATTGCAGATATGCTGCAAGTTATGCCCTCGAGAACCAAAAAGCAGCTGGATTTCAAGATAATTACTCCGCTTCCCGCCGTGGAAGAAGCGGTGAAGACTGCAAATCTCTGTACAAAGTGTGCAATGAAGTTGAATAATTTCTCCCTTTATGTTTGACGTCCCAGTGATCCCAATTTGTTGACTTAAAATGTTTGTTAGCTGGACTGACAATCATTCTCCAATCGCACTGACATTTGTTTGCCGATAAAACAATCACTATGGTTTCTGTTTTAGTCCTTTTGACATTATCTATACTTTTTATTTATTACGAGTTCCTCTGTTCACTGTGTATATGTTTATGTAACAAGCACATATATCATGTAGTTTTTATGGCATCTCAATCATGATAGGTAATAAAAATTTCCTAAAAAATGTTGTTTTCTATATCATTTAAAAATTAAGTACTGTTTTTCACGCCATATTAAATCGCAGGTCTAATAAACATGTTCAGACCCAGAAATTTTAATCCATAAAAAATAACATATTTTTAAGTGGTACACATTAGACTAATAGAGTTATGAATAAAGAGGAGGTGACATGTAGTGTGGGCTGTCCCGCTGCCATCGAAATACTCAAAGCCAGAGGACATGAGTGTGTCATCATCACTAATCGACCGACTTCTCACTAGTGTTGGAATTCACACCGGAAAATTTTGAATAGCGATTTTATTTTATGTGTGGAATATCTATCATCTTATAAAACAATAATAACTTTTTAGAATTAGTGGTGAGAATTTGGAATCCCCCAGTAAAAAATCAGCCAGATGCGGTAACACTGTGGCATTCCGCATCTGGCTGAATTTTAATTTAGGGATTCCGAATTCTCACCAGTAAGTTTAAATAGTAATTATTGTTTTATAAGATGATAGATATTCCACAAATAAAATAAAAGATAATTGCTTTTCAAAAATTTCCGGTGTGACTTCCAACATTAGTGAGAATTTGGTCGATTAGTGATGACTTCACACTCGTGTCCTCAGGCCTTGAGTATTTCGATGGCAGCGGCTGTTCCTTGTTGCGAGTGAATTAACTGAGGTGGTAATCACAAGATGTCGGCTGTTTTTTTGTTTTGTTTTTTGTGGGTTTTTTTTTTTTTTTTTTTTTTTTTTTTTTTTTTACAGCGGATTAACAGTTTCTGATTATCGCCGGGACAAACTTCCAGCAAAAAATTTGAATAGAAAATTTCGCCTTATTCTTGCAAAATGTTTGTCACAAATATGGTAGAAATTTCTATTCGTTTTTGCTGGGTTGGCCCCGGTATTCTAATCTTTCTCACTGAGAGGAGGTTGTTTAGGTTGTCACAATATAGCGGAAACGCAGGGCCTGACTAAAGCCGGGATAAACTTTTACCAGTAAAAATGAATATCTCCATAATGATGACTGAAATTCTGAATTAATAAGGTGTTTAAACAAGGAGAAAATTTCTATTCAGATTTACTGGTAGAAGTTTCCACCGGCGGTAATCAGTCACTGTGAAACCTGTTACAGTTGAAGCTCCACCATTTTGAGAATATGTAGATTCATCCTTAATCATAGTTCCATGATTAGACTTCCTTTTACAGTAAAATTTCTAGTTAGAAATAAATTTCTTTGTTATGCCGATTACGTCATAAATTATGGTAGTAAAAAAGCGCAGCACTCTCTTACAAAATTTTACAATATGATGGAAATCATAAGAATGTTTATTCCAGGGATGACGAATCTGCGTGCCAGAAGGCACTTGTCACTATTTTTTTTGGAAAAATATTCTTCGTTTAAATGAAAGAAATTATAAGATTAAATAAAAAAACTATTCAAGAAAGTGGCTGTCTGGCACGCCCGTTCGCAGTCATAGGTTTATTTAAATATGACCCATACAGAGCTGCAAAACGTCCGGATTTTCAAGTATCACTATTTCTGAATAGCAATCTTTGTTTTCTTTAATTGCAGGATTTTCAGAGAAAATAAATCGAATATTTCTATTCGAAAGTAGTGGTAAAAAAAATCCGGAAGGTTGGCAGCGCTCCACGAATAGTAAAATTTGCTTTATTTGATAGCAGATTATATAATATGAATGCTGCAGTTCAAAAATAGTGGTAGCATTCTGAATTTAAAAAAAAAGTCCGCCTAACTGGCAACATCGAACATGGTCCATATCACACCCGATATCACTGATTCAAATACGCAAAATTTAATTAATTTTTAAATAAATATTTTATGAAAACTTATTGTAAAATTTTCATTACTTAAATTTGATGCATAACGACAATTTTTAAATTCACATGTATCTCGCGACATCTACAATCAGAGATATCCGAAGAATTGATACAATTTGTAAACAAAATTTTCATTTTAACAATTTCTATGAATATTTTCATATGCGAATTTATCAAGATTGCATCAGAAATACGCGGTGTGATACAAAAGTTCTACTAGTTACGCTGATCTGTAATAATAAAGATAGAAGTTTCCATGTCGGTGTGTTTGTCTGAGTGTTGTGTTCGTAAGAGATCGCTGGTATAAGATTTGGCAAGAAGGTACCTGTATGTCTGACGTTATGCACCTGGAAGAGAGTTTTTAGTTTTCTTAATTAGATTTTTTATTTAATTTTCTATGTAATTTTTAGCTTTTCTCCGTGTTTCGTGGCAATTTTTCTACATTAGTAAAAGGAATTTTAATCTTAGCAAAATAAACTAAATTTTTTCGTCTTTTCAATAAGGTAAAGCTAGGAGAGTCTGCGTACAATTTAACAGAATAACATTAAAAAATCTAAATACCAATTTTTGCTAAACTATCCACGAATAAATTTGTCTTCGTTTGTTTTTGATGCATTTCCATTTCTATTTTGTTGTTATGCTGTAATTTAACAGAACACCTGCAAAGCTGAAATAAAACCAAGAAAGCTATTTTGCGTTTAACTGTCCTTACAGGTTTGGTGTGATTGTGCACACGGGTAGTAGATATTATTATTAATAATAACTACAATTAAATTGTTAACAATAATAATTACACATAAATACATTATTGTAAAGTTTTATGATCAAATATTATTGTATTATTAGTGAATATTTCACCCTAACGATTAAATAATCAGAAAAAGGAAATAATTTCAAGAACAATTAAATTATTTAAATCAAAGAATCAGAAAAAGAAAGCCCAGATACGCTTGAAAAATAATATTAAGTTACTTGATAACACGTTTAACTTAAAATTAATTCATTTTCATTTCCACAGTTTCAGTGGTATCTTGTTTGCTGACCAAAGTTGTCGTCGTCCACAATCGATGCACTTATTGTTGTAAATGGTGCAGCTTTCGTGCAATCACCTGCTACTAGTAATACATTGAATCAAGCCACCTGTCGAAGTTGTCTTCAGGTACAGTTCCTGACATTCAGTGTACTCATTCTCATTACCCTTCGTTTTCTTTCTTTCAGTTTTTTTGTATCCTTCTGCCCTAGCTCTGTTAATACCTTGAAATTTCTTGACACATAACACAGGATGTCTTCGCATAAGCGAGGAAACCAAACTTTTTCTGTTAAAAAAAAAATCATTTATTAGAAAATTTATCTGTAGTTAACAAAATTAATTTATTAGCAAATTAATTGTTCATAAATTAAACATATATATACAGTGAAACCTCTGTGTAAGGGCCACCTGCCGTTCCATTGAAAATTGGCCCTTATGAGGGGTGGCCCTTGAATAAAGGTGACAAAAAAAAAAAAAAAAAAAAAAAAAAGAAAAAAGAAAAAACTAAAATAAGGAAATCAAACCTATATAACCAAACCGAAAAAAAGAGTTTGTATCAATAGAAGGAGCCATTTATTTACTAAGGAATGATGATCTTTCTGATACAGAAATTGAAAAATCTGACGACGAGAACAGTGAAAGTGCACGCAATCTATCAAATGCAGGTGATTTCGTGCACTATTGCGGCAATTGATTGCGTGGTTGCCCAATCTAATTGTCGCGCTCGTCGGCCTAACTGTTCGGAGTTTTCCGTGGATGCCCAATTTTCAATATTCTTGATCTGGATACAAATGATTCAATCGGCCCAGTTACTATTTCTGTAGGTAATAAGTATTAGGAGTTGAAGTTGAAAATGTAGATCAATTAGAAGATAAGAATATTGAACCATTTGACACGACATTTAGAGAAACTTCTTCATTGCCTCCTGTTGAAATTTTGTCCTTATGAGTATACTTTAAATTATTTTGTGATGAATAAATTACAGATAACTTAGTGTATCAAGTGGCTGAGAGATTCCGCTAGCAAAGCTCATAGACGGGGAGTGCTGGTTCGGAACCAATTGCGCTCTTCGGTCTAACTGTTCGGAGTTTCCCGTGTTTTTCATCGAATCATGGGTATCCTTGCATAAATACGGGCTAGGTTCCTTTAATAAGACCCCTACTGAGGGCATCCCTTCCTCGGGCATATATCTCGTGTGGATAATCGGCCATCATGAACAATACCAACACCACCTTAGTGCATCAAACAAATTTCTATTCTTGCCAAAAGCCTGGAACTTCAGTAAATACAATTATACATGATATGGACATTAAAAAATGAATACACATTAAAAATTGAATGTATATTTTCTTTTCTTTTGATTCCAATGATGCCAAATGGCAGCATGAGCAATTCATGTAATATACCCGTTTGGTCCCAATGATGCCAAATGGCATCGTTTAAAAAAACTATTAAAAAATGTTAAATAATTTTTTTAAATTATACTTATGTTTATAATAGCTAAAAATAACGTTAATTTCAGAAATTCAGATTTTTCCTCTTGTAAATAAAAATGCGGGCCTGAAAGTGTTAACTGGCTTTCAGCAAAGGAGTTAATATTTAATGGATGTCAACGAGTAGATTTAGAAGAAATACTTAGATTTTCATACTTTTTTTTATCTTGGAATAAACTTGTTCTGGTGGTTTTCCAAGAAGAACTAAAGCATCAATAAAAAATGAAAGATAAAATAATAATAATAATTAAAAACGACAATTTATATAAAACCCTTTTTCATTTAGCTGTTTTCAGAGAACAACTAAAAATCAGCTCACTCTATCGCCGATATCTTTCTGATTTTTCACGATTTTTGACTGACTTTTTTTATGAGTTGTTCCATAGAGTTTACTATTGAATCATGAAAAAAAAAAATTTTTTTTATCGTGCACGCATGTGCAGATAACAAATATTTCACACGACTGCTTATATTTCATCAAATGTTTTATATATTTACATTCCAATTGCGCTATATTATTTCTACTACATTTTGTCAAACACTCTGAAACTGGCGTTAAATTTGATAGAAAACCCTGCGTAATACAAACAAAAAACATGCAAGAATTTTTTGAACTTAAAAAAAATCGATATATCTCCAATTCCTTAAATACACGTGCTATTCTTACACAAATAAATACACATATTATACAATATTCACATATTCGTAAACTATAGCGATAGATCATTTCGTGCATTTTATTTTACAGGGTGATCCCAAATATTATTATTTTCTTTTGATTTTTTGTTGGCACTATGAAGTCAAACATATTCTTCATAAACCTGAAGTTCCAGAAAAATCCGACAAATACATCTTTAAATATTCGAACAAAAAGTCTAAAATTGAAAGCGTCCGGTGGTTAATGGCGATGTTGTGTATGTGGTTAATGGCGATGTAGTGTATGTGATTAGAGGCGATTGTGATGACGATTTTTTAATAAAATGGAAAGAACTAGTAAATTTTTCTATTGTCGTGATTTAATTCAAGTTTAGCGTTTTCAGGAGTGTAGAGAGTCCTATCACTTGGAGGTCAGTAGAGGAGAGAAAGGTGTCAATCCGGGAGATTCACCCATTCAAGTCACCTTTTTGCTAAACCCTACTTCTGCCCGCGTTTTATCTCCTCAAATGGAAGCAGTGTTGCCAGTGGGCTACATTTTGAAATTCAGATTTCTTTATTTGTACCACTTTTTTGAAATGGTATAATAAACCTAATTTTTGTCTTATTTAATCTGCCATTAAATAAAGCAAATTTCACTAATTTAAAAAACTGGTGGCAATTAAGGAATTTGAATTTTAAAACAGTAGCCCACTAGCAACACTGAATAGAAGCTGTATCCTTCGGGAACTGGCCTAATGCGTTCACTCGTTCAGGCGGCATAAGTTAGCAACAAAAAAATTGGCTCTTAAAAAAAAAAGATTTCTCATTTTAAAAGTTTATAATTTAATTAAAATAAAAATATTTCATAAAATTTTCCTTTTAATAACAATACACAAATATACTTAAAATGAAGTAAATGAAGATAATTTCAGGGTCTGTATAAAATATCGTTCATTCAATAAAAATTTCCTAAAAGAAATTTTTGCACTTTAGAGATCTGTTTCAAAATGACCCAGCTCAAGCCTTCAGTACTTTTATGCATGTACATTTAAGGGATCCTGTTTATTTTTGCTACATTTTTTAATAGTTGCAACTGAACAGAGTCTACGTTAAATTTATTGAACAGCTTCTTTGCTTTTTCTCAGAATCACAGTTTTCAACTCCTTGTAAATTTACATGACTTTGACTTATGATAGATAATTACCGACAGATTCTCCGTTATTTCACAAATAATAATAACTGTGTATTGGAAAATACATGAAAATTGCAGGTTTCTTATTTAGATAACTAAGAAATCGAATAGCGTTTACCATAAGAAATCGAATAACCTAGTCATGCTCTTTCCTCACCTTTCCCTCAAAAAAAAAAAAAAAAAAAGGCCGCAATATTTAATAATAAAAAAGATAGAAAATACAACAAATTTTACTCCTTTAATTATGTGGTAGGCAGAACATACCCAGTTAGGATTTGACCCTGGCTTTTATCTTTTTGTTAATAAAAGACGATAAACGAATAGCATTGTCCATTTTCTGATCTTTTAGAAAGCGTTGTCAAAGTTGGCTTTTTAAACCGCTTTTTGAAACATGACATGCCTAGAAATGTAGGGTAACAGCAAGAATGTAATGAAGGGTATACACCGTATACCTTCTGGATCTGAGTAACTCCGCATACCCCGGGCACCGATCATGACTAATTGGGGCCCTGGGCAAAAATAAATTAGGGGACCCTATTCGAATCGTTGCAACATTATTCAAACAGAGCTGATGGTCAGTCATATGTGTAAATGTGTAATACATAAACGATATTTTCGCACCTTGGATTTTAAATAGAAGAAAATTCTTAGCTCCGCCAATTTTAAATTAAGTACCTTAATTAGTAAAAATACTCATTTTTTTTTCGTTAGTACCAAACAAAACTCTCTTATATAACTTTGGCAACTTGTTATATTACTTTCAGACGAATTTAATAACTTCGACTTATAGAAAAGTTGGAATTGAAAAAAAAGTAAATATTTTATAATTTAATATTTGGTTTTGGGGACCCCTTGAGGTCAGGGGCCCCTGGGCAAAGTCCTGATCTGCCCATGCGATAATAAGGGCCTGGCATACCCTCCTTAGTTACAGCGTATACTTTCCAGTGCAGGGATGGTCAACTGTGGCACGCTCGACACCACTAAAATTTTATAGTAATCATTGCCTTATTTAATCATCAAATCTCTGCGATTCAAGAAGTCGGCTATTTCTTTAAAAAATTAGTGATACCCGGCGTGTCACAGCTGGCCACCCCTGCTCTAGTGCATACCCTCTGCTTATAGCGTATAGTCTCTGATTTTTTTAAGACAACATCACTCGATAGCAGTAATCGATTATACTCAAGTTGCAAAGAAATGGTCAAGTGCGAGTATTACTCGCGCTCAAAGGGTAATTTTTATTATAGAGTCTTGTAATTTTCTTTTACTTCATTTATGGAAAATGAATCATCTTGTAAAGCAAAAATAGGAGTTAAAACTTTCTGATGAGAATTCGGTATGTCTAATTAAAAAATCAGCCATATATCATGACGTACTGCGTATGTCATGGTCGGAAATGACCACAATAGCGTGACGTACTATTTGACATTTCATAATCCTAAATTCAGCATAATAATAATCTTTCCTTTTTACAGTATAGCTAAAACAAAACCCTTCTTCAAAGTTTAAACTTGATATTGTGCTAAGCGCGCTTCGAAAGGAGGTGACAAAGTTGCAACGCGGGCTTGGTCCCTGCTGCGGTTTTCCTGATATGTTTTTATTTAACTTTTAAAGACACGGAGGCCTGTTGAGAGATCCACTCAATGCAAACTTGTATCAAATCCCATTGTATTTATGTGATTAATTCCTATTAAATTACTCTGTTTTTAACAATTTGACGTTTATTGCTTTTATACTGCTACTGGGCATTGCATTACACAACAACGGCGGATCTAAGGGGGCGAGGGGTCAATCGCCCCCCTCCCTTGGGTAAATAAAGGGTTTGCAAAACGGCATTATGTATCCTCACGGGAAAGGACTTGGGCAGAAGCTCGAGCCCGGCGCGACCCGACCCGGGGTCGCGTCAGTTTAAATCCATGAGACTCGGCATGGGTAAGATCTTCTCTCTTTTATAGCCGGGCCGTGCCCTGATCTTAAATTTTTCTGCAAATTTGGGTCGAGCCAGACTTTTTTTTCTTAAAGGTCGAGCCTGGCCTGGATTTCATTCTTCCTAGAGGTCTGCACTGGCCAAAATTTCCAGGTCGGGACTCGTCCTGGAATAAAAGCTAGATGTTCTGTCCATATCATGCCGTATGATAAGCAGTATTGGCCTGACCGCGATCCGTACTCTTCTCTAAATTCTTCTCCCCGAGCCCAAGTTGATCTGGCATGTTACTTATTTGTTATCCGTAAAAGTTATATTTATGTTATACATTTGTTTAGCGAAATCTTTAAAAAATTAATTTGATTTTTATAAGTTATAGAGATGCATTTTTAAAAATCTACTTTTTTTCTTTGTAGAGCTTTAAAATTGTGATTTTCTTTTATCATCCGTTTCTTTCATTCTAAACTGATTTTCTTACTGGATTTTCATTTGAATGTATTTGTGTAAGTAATAATTTTTACGCAGTGTTTATGTACATGATTGCCTAAATAGTCATTAATATTAATGTTTTTCTGGATAGATGAATTTCAAACGTAATCTAAACTAAAATATGAGCGTAAGTAAATTTCAGCCCGGGTAAACCTCTAACTGACATATCGAAGCTAGCTTTATTATTATTATTTTTTTAAAGCTTCTTTCAGCCATCATCCCATAGCTACTGAATATACTGAATGTCCTAAATTGGATTGACTGATTTTAAATATAATTCAATAACTTGCAAATGGCGACAGCTATTAAACAAAATACTTGAAGGAGGGTTATGTAAGGTCTCAGGAGCAAGGGTGATTCTGTTTCGAATTTTCCGAAAATTTAACCCTCTTGCTGCGCATCCTGCGATTTTCACGGCCAACGTAAAAGTGAGAAAATTTGCGCAACCTGCAGTTTCCACAGCAAATCTTTTTTTTTTTTTTATGATCTAATTCTATCTAAAAAAGAAACTCTTTCACAAAGGTTTCGGACATATTTGAACTCTAACATATATGCAGATTTGAATTATGTAATAAAATAAAAGCGCAATTTTTGAACCTATTTTCATAATATATATATATACGCAGCGAGAAGGTTAAGGCATTCGGTTCCGAAAATTTAAATAATTCATCAATCCGAAAATTCGTACATAAAAATAATCGCTATTTTTGAAAAATAGCCGGCATAAAAAATCTATTTCGTCAATCGTTTCCAGAAAATAACATTCAATTTCGCCAAAGAATCGCGTAAAAAACGCGAATTCGGTCAAAAGGGCCACGGAAAAAACGCGAAATTCTTCAAATGATCGCGGAAAACGTGAATTTCGTCAAAGGATCGCAGAGAAAACGCGAATTTTGTCAAATAACCTCGGAAAAACGCGAATTTTGTCAAATTATAGTGAAAAAAGGCAAATTTTATCAAAGAATCGCGAAAGAAACGCGAATTACATCAAAGTATCGCAAAATAACTCAAGTTTCATCAAAGGATCGCTGAGAAAACGCCAATTTCTACAAAGAATCGCGGAAAAAAACGCGAATTTTGTCAAAGGGTCGCCGAAAAAAAACGCGCATTTCATCAAAGGGCTGCAAAATTACACTAATTTCGTCAAAGGGTTGAGGAAGAAACGTAAATTTCGTCAAAGGGCAATGGAAGAAATGCGAATTTCATCAAACGGCTACGGAAAAACGCGAATTTTATCAAAAGGCCTCAAAAACACGCGAATTTCGTCAAAGTGTTGCAGAAAAACACGAATTTCGTCAAAGAGTCGTGGAAGAAATGCAGTGGTCTCTTTAGAAAACAGCACACATACATATACCTATGTTTATTATTATAGGTATAGTTTTTAATCTGAAATAATATACTGAACTAACATTTGAAGAAAACGGGTTAACACAAACCCAGATTTCAGGAATCCACACTCAGCTTGAAATCGGCCCGAATCGAAAATATCTAACCCGATCTGTAACAGAAATAATTAGTGTCAGGATGGAATCCCCCCCCCCCTTCCTCTGTTGTAACATTTCAGAATATTTGCTTTGAATTTCAGAAATTTTTTTTTACTGAGAATCACCCCTGTTCAGGAATTTTTTTTTACTGCGATTTTTAATTTTAGTTTAAATTAGAAACGACAGATGGCGCTGCAAGCAATAGGCGCTAAATCGGTGCCCGATTTAACGACTATTGTTTGCAGAGCCATCTATCGCTGCTATTGTAAAATAAAATCAAGGATCGCAGTAAAAAATCTAATGACATCTTACATAACCCTCCTGCAAGATTTTTTTACATTGCTGTCACCATTTGCAAGTTACTGAATTTTAAAATCAGTCAGTCTATTTTAGAACACTCGGTATGTTTTTTAATAAGTTTCAAAGGATTCTTTAATGAATCACTCTCATCTTAGATATAAAGAGACAAGCAGTCTTATACCAAATTAGTATTTTTTACGTAATCCTGAAGATTAAAAAGTATTATTAAATAATTGTTTGGGCGTGCCCGTTATGGAGCTTATAATATGTATAGTTTTTATCTTCAGAAACATTTAGACTTTCTTTTCAAAATTCGGGTCGGCCCGAACCCTTCTCGCAAGAGTGAAAACCCAATCCGAAACTGACCCAAACCCGAAATAATGTATGTCAATCTGCACCAAACCCAACACTCTAGAGCGCAGCTAAAAAGTAGAAGCAACCCGACCCGCAGCCCGCAGCAGAAATGTAGAAGTCAACCGGACCCAAACGCGACCCACAGCTAAAACTAGAAGTAACACGACCCGCAGTGAAAAAAAATAGACCCGACCCGCGTATCAGATTGAAGTGTCCAAATTTCTAAAATCGCCCCCCCCCCCCCCTCTGAGGACTCTCCAGATCCGCCCTTGTTACACAAAAATATCATTAAAAGTTCTTATCTGGGCTTTCACAGCCAATGGTACATAGAGTACGCCACCCCTGTTATTATGTATGTCCAAACCGTCCTTGTCTTTAAAGGTTAGGCAGCCTAAGAGAGACTGCTCAGGGCCGGCTAGGCCTGCCCCTTAGAGCTTAACGTCTCTCCCGGTATGTTCCCCGACACTTTGGGGCTCGTTAGTGAGTCCGGCCCTGTCTGGCCGTATGCAGACGGACATACACAAGAGGTGCAGCAACGCACACCCGCCAAGGGCGGCCACGCACCACCGAACAAGAGCCAAGAATTTATTTGAGAAAACAAAGTGAGTTTACAAAAAAGGCGAATGCCTGCCCGCCAGGAAACGCCTACTCGCGACAGAGGGGGGGATAATAAGAACATCTAAGATATAAAAAATAATAACAAAATAATAATAATAATAATAAAATACATCACTGCTCCTGGCCGCCAGGGGACGAACCCCTCTCGCGACAAGGGGCGGCAGGAAGGGAAAAGAATGATTGGCGTGGCACAAGTAAGATGGCACGAGCAAATACTCAAGCGTCCATTGGAGATGTAATGATTTTTCTGGCACAAGTAAGATGGCACGAGCAAATACTCAAGCGTCCATTGGAGATGTAATGATTTGTGTGGCACAAGAAAGATGGCACGAGCAGATACTCAAGGGTCCATTGGAGATGCATCTCTTGATGGAATGGTTGGAAGCACGAGCAGAGGCTCTTGCGATCGTAGGAAACCACACACTTGATGGATAGGAGAATTTACTATAGACTACAAAGAGGACTGGATTCTGGTGCTGTTTGAAGCTTGATATGGTGGCAGTGAGACTGGATAAGCAGAACCAGGGATTACGTTAAGTTTGTTAAGTATGTAAGGAAATTGTGAATGTGTTTTAATTTGTTGAGTAGGAGGGTGCGGGAAAGGACGTTTTGGAGCCAATTGGCTTTCAGTATGTCTGGACGCTTCAAGTGCCAGCGTTGCGTGAGAGTACAGCTGTAGTACGGATGACTTATAGTGCCATCTTCACCGCAGACGCAAGTGGCAGTGGATCTTACTTAAAGCGGTCCAGATATGCTATGAAAGGGCCATGTCCTGTTAAGAAGCTGGTGGTGTAGGGTGTTAAGTTATATAGTATGAGAGAAACTTTAGGAATTAGCTTATATGGTGTGCCTGCCCTTGCCTGAAGTATCCCAGTGCTCCTGCCATCGCGTCAGTATCCTTGCTCTAAGGACCCTTTTGAAGTATGACTGGGGAACAGGGAGGTGTGTGTCTATTGTTTCTTTCTGTGTGGCCTTCTTCGCTAGGTTGTCTGCTAGTTCATTGCCAAAGATACCTTTGTGAGCCGAGACGTGACCTAGTGAGATACGATGTAGGAGATTCTTAAATTTTAGTTTGATTTGCAGTACTAGAGGATGTTTTGTCCTGTGTGCCTGTATTGCCTGCAGGCCAGAGAGGCCGTCGCTGTAGATGATAATACTATTGCTAGAGTGGGATTCCATCCACTCTAATGCGTTTAGTGTGGCGAACAGCTTCGCTTGGAATACGGAGTTATTATCATCTAGCCTTGCAGACCACTGATGGACCACCACCCTGCCCTCTGGGGCGCAGAAGGCTGCGCCCACGCCAGTTCCTGTGCCTGAACCGTCAGTGAAGAGTGTGGTGCTAAGGGTAGGTGTGTAGCTGTTGCGTGTTGTGTTTACTTGAAAATGTGAAGTCTCCTCAGCGGGGTGGAGCTGCCAGCTCCTGACTTTGTATTGCAGTGTTGTGTTTGGAAAAAGATAATCTATTACTGTGTCACGTTTTAGCTGTAGGATTGAGGACTTGGCGTGTTCGTATTCTAGTTGAAGTGTGATAGGTGGAATACCTGTAACTATATGTAGTGCATCTGTGGAGATTGTGCGGTAGCCCCTTGAAATTTGTAGGAGAAAAGTGCGTTGTATTGATTTTAGTTTAGGTTTTGCTATGGATGATAAATCCCCCCCCCCCCCACCCAGATGCAGGCCCCGTAAAGTATTATTCTTCCGATTATTGTTAGGTACCAGATCTTCAGTGTTTTGTTGTCTACCCCTCCCAATTTAGAAGTTAGGCTTAATGAATTGTTATGATATGCTGTCAATTTAAGTTTTAGGTCGTTAATGTGTGGGATCCAGTTAAGGTTTGCGTCAATGGCTATGCCTAGGAGTTTTATGTATTGTACGTGTCGAATGGAGACATTATTGATCTTCATCACTGGAGGGCGTTTTGGATCATATCTGTGTGGTTTGGTGAATACTAGTGCTTGAGACTTTTGTGGTGAGAATGTGAGGTGCAGTAAATCCAGGAGCCGGCATAAAATAGGAAGAGCTTCGGCAAGTCTTTAAAGGTTAATATCTCTGCTAATTACCGACGATTTTTTTTGAAAATCATTATCAACAATGCTTTTATATTTCTGCTACGATAGGTACCTCAAGCGCTCCTCAACACCTCTGCTGAATGCCTGCAAATCGAAATTTGTGAGTAGCGGAAAAAGGCGCTTTTCTCAAATACTATGTGACCAAGTGTAATCTCTATAATTTTCCTGCAAGGTTTAAATTAATGTCTACTACCTCTAATTTTTTCATCATTTTAGTTTCAGTAGATTCGGAAATAGAGGGGGAGAACATATTTTTGTACTACATTTTCGGCGATATCGCTGAAAATATAATACCTAAAATTAAAAGAAATGTATTTTTGAGTTCAGTGTTACGAAAGCTTTTATACAATATCCTACACGATATACAGAGAAGATATTTCTTTCTTCAACTAACTTAATTAGCCCCTCTACATTTTCCCTAAATATATTTGTGAATGTTTAATCATCTGTAAATATGTAAGTCAATAGTCTTTATTACTTCCCCCAATTTGAACTTTCCACGTTCCATAGTTTACGAGTAAAATGGCTGTGACATACAGACAGACAGACACAGGAATGATCTTATAATGGTTCCGTTTTTACTTTTTAAGAACGGAACCCTAAAAATGAGAGCGCTATATGATTAAAAATCACTTTGATAATCATGGTTCAAAATTTCGTGATTTTGTGTGTAAATGTGTCAAATGAAAGTGTGCAAATGAGTTCGTAAATATGTCAGAAAATTTCGCATTATCACCGGGGAAAACTTTTTTTTGAAAATAGACAATAAAAAACAGAAAATCTCTAAATTGACTTTTTTTATAGTGTAAAAAATGATTAAGTGCATTAAACTTTAAATAAACTGTGATCCAATAATTTAAGTATATTTATGCTTTACCTTTCTGCAATTATTTTCATTTACTTTTCCTAAAAATTCGATTCCATAATGTGTGTGGTGCTGCCATCTGCCTTCTAATTATCACGTTGATATTTACACGTAAAAACCAGACTCAGTATTCTACTTTTAAAGGATCGTTCAGAAACTTTTATAAAATTCATTGCATTCATTCGATAGAATAAGAGGAGGAGGAATATAACGACAGCCCTAAAACTCGAGCTTAGTATTTCTGAGCTAATTTTCAAAGCTCAGTAGAAGGGCGGTGAAGAATTTGCCCGACGGTAGGGCACCGTATCGATCGACGGGGAACCGAATTCGTAATATATATTAGAGGTCTCCACGAGAGGCCTGTCCCTAAGCCCGTACTCGGTGAAATTTTTTTCATTAAACTCGGCCCGGGCTCGTGCTAAATTTTATTTTTTTTTGAAAAATTGGGCCTGACCTGAATTTCATTCTTCCCGGGACACTCAGAGTCATACATTTTCTCTATAGATTTGGGTCGAAACGGGACCGTATTAATAACTGTAAGAATAAATTCTTTCCGGGCTGTGTCGGATAAGAATTTTTTCCCACGGATAATGTCGTGGCGGCGTACCTCCTTTATTAGTGGAGAAAATGAATGATAAAACAACATTTCTTTGTTTCTTTTTTCTTTCTTTGTTTCTTTTTTTTTCTTTTTTCTTTTTTCTTTTTTTTTTTTTTTTTTTTTCATTTTTAAAATAAAAAGTGGAATACGTTGGTTAATCAGAATGAAAGATACTTTGACAGAGTGATGTGAATGGCTGATTTTTCTTTAAAAATCTTGCAGATACTGAAGAGTAAAAAGAAAATAATTAGTAAAATCGTGAACATTTAGATAGATGTATAAGCAGACTAACAATTTTAAACAGTTACATAAACGAGTTTTCGTTTTGTTTTGTTTTGTTACTTAATTAAAAAAAAAACTGTCAGATTTTGTCTTTATCATTTTTCGAGAGACCGGCTAAGGCGATTGCTAAAAATAGTTGATAAAGAGTAGAAAATAAAAAGGTTCAATTAATTAATTATTTTTTGTTGGTAAGTAAAAATGGGGCAGAAGGTCAAAAAAAGGCCTTCATGCTCAGTTGGAAAAGAAGGTTTATTTATTTATTTATTTTTAAAGACACATGCATCAGATTTAATACAAATTAAAGTTGTCTCATTTCTTCAAAAGGCGCTATTTTGGCGAAAAAAAAAATTGCAGGAAATTTTAAACTAGGCTTACCATGTATAATTGAATGGATATAAGGCAATTATATCAAAAATATTAATCCGTTTAAGATACTTGTAAGATGAATACGCTACCCCAATTAGATTCGAATTGCTTCAGTGTTTCGGATGACAAGTTTTGCACGTGTAACGAACTATAAAAGCTACAATGTACTATACGAACTATAAAAACTACGAACTATAAAAGCTACATTATTGATTAATGAACTCATCCGAGATACTTGTGAGGGCCCCATTTAGATTCAAAGTGGTTCAGTATTATAGACATTATCGTGATAACGAATTTTGCATTATAATATTAGAGTTACAAACGAAGTGATTGCAAAAGGTCAATTTCTAAAAAAACTCACCTAAAAAATTCAATTTTAAACACTTTAAACTCAGTCCTTCAGGGGGAGGCAATCAGGAAAGCGTAAATTCTGGAGGGCAGGGGTTGCAACACAGTTAAAAAATAGAGCAGATATTTCTTAAAATTAAAGTCTTTTACAGATTCAATTTATTTTTTAATTTCGTGGGGTGGGAGTGGGGGGTAAAGGAGGATTATCAGAAATTTTTATGTGAAGTGGTAATTTAATTTATTATTAATTTACAGTCACTACAGTGTAAAAATTGGGCATAAAAAAATTTAAAAATGAGGGAGTTTTAAAGATTTAAACTCTATATACGTGCGGCGGTAAAAGGGAAGCGTTAATTTCGAGTGGAGATGGGACAGTTAGATGATTGATAAATTATTGTTACAATAAATTAACAAAGAGACCAGACAATGTTAAAAAATTAAAGAATATAAAAGATCTTATACTATGTGTGCTAAGGAGGCAAAGGGAGGTGGTTGAAAATTTTCGAGTGGTGTTGGGTTTTGGTAAAATTGTTAAAAATCGGAAATCCTCCGAAACGTGTAAGATTTTCCTCCTTGACTTCTTACTTTATGCTATTTTTAAATCTTATTTTATATATTTTTAATATTACATTGATTTTTTATTGAATATACTTTTGTATAAAATTGTGTGTATCATTAATATTGTCATAGCTGCCAACCTTCCACTAATCTTCCGTAATGTCTGGATTAATTTAACCCAGGTTAACCACATTTCGAACCAGAAAATTTATTTCATGAATGCTTATTTATTTAATTCCAGGTTTCTACGTGGAACATATTTATTTCCATTTCTTAAAAAAATTTCTGGTTTGAAACGTATTAAACCAGGGCCAAATTAACACAAGTATTACGGTAGATTCGTTTGAGGTTGGCAGCTATGTATTGTTAATTCATATACCTTGGTTTAAAAATACCTGCAATTTTTTGCAGATATTAAACTGTTGGTGTCAGGCCAGACTTCATTGATTTTTGTATGGGTCGACCTTGGCCAAAAATGCGAAAAAAGCAGACAAACAAAGCCGGCATTGTCTGTTTGCTTTTATAACAGGAAATGCACTGGCTTTTATCTTTTATAATGGGCCGGGCGAATAACAGTATATGTACGGATCAACAGGAGTTTGGTAAGAACTTTTAGCTTTTATACCAGGTCGGACCTGCAGGGCTGCCACGGGCGACTATTTTTCTATTCCATTCGCACCACAATTAAAAAAAAAAAAAAAAAGCTTAGATGACAGCAATCATCCTGAAATTGTGCAAAACTCCGAAGCTTTCAATAGGAATACCTAATTCTGACATCATATTTTACTTTTTCAGTGATTTTTATCTCGGGATGTCAAATAGGACATCATTTGGTCAAGTAGTAGAAATTATGAAGTTTAAACGTTTGGAACTCCTATTCTTAAATTCATTTGCAATCGTTGGAAAATAGATTGCAATGTGGGTGCTTTTTTAAGCCTAACTCAAAAATAGCTTGGGGGAATTACCTTGAATTTTGGATTTGCATATTTGAAGCTTCTAAAAAATCTATTTATGTTAAAAGAAATCACAGGTTGCATTTCACTTTTTTTTCGATAGTTAATCTGAAAAAATTGCGAAATAAATTTTCAAAATAATTAAGAATTGTAATCTATAATTTTATTAAAAACAAAAATCGATTTCTAGAAGCTTCAAATATGCTATTCCAAAACTATGACTCATTCCGCCAAGTAGTTGTTGATTTTTGCTTAAAAACTAACCGCATTGCAATCTGTTTTGAAACGATAACAAATAAATTTAACGTTAGGAGTTCGAAATTTTAAACCTGCATAAGTCCTAAACTACTTGACCGAATGACTTCTCATTTGGTACCCTCTGGGAAAATGTATCGAAAAGGCCAAATAGGACGCCAAAATTACGCGTTCGTATAGAAAGTTTTAGAGTTTGGCACAATTTCAGTATGAAGACCGCCTAAGCTTACTTTTTTAAACATACATTAAAAGGGGTATAATTCCCAGTCGACAAGCTATTTCCGTGTTTCTAATGGCAATTTGGAAATTAAAATGCATGGGAGTCCTCCCCTTTCCCACCAGTTTTTGGCCGACTGTACAATTTTCGTAACTACTGTCAAAGATTATTGTTGAAAAATGATATGAAAAATAGCATTTTACAAAGGTAAACGCCTCACCGGTCACGTAACATTTATAGGCAGGTTAATCACCATAAGAAAAAGATTCCATACGAATTTGATCATTACTGGAAGGGACAATCTTCGTTTCGTAGGGCTCTCAATATTACAGATTTTATGTGCACGTATATGGCATATACACAGCAATATTTAAAATATTAAGTATGGAATTGCAGTTTTTCAGCTATGAATTCGTGATCGCACCCTCCCTTCTCCCGACAAACTACAACAACAACAAAGACTAAAGTTTAGAGTCCTGCATCAGAGGTAGAGGTTTGCACATCAAAATTTCCAGACCCGTGCATGCCGGGACACACGATAGATTTTTCTCTTATTTTAAGAGATTCTTGCCTTTTGACTGAAGAATTTTAGGAAATAATGGGTTATGTTTGTATTTTGAGAGAAAAGGGACTTACAATAAACTCCGTTTCTAATACTAAAAAGTACGAGGCAGCACATTGTTGAAATACCCCTGAGATTTTATGAACATGCTGCATTAGATTGGAGTATTTTCTGTATTTATTTATTTTTTTTGGGGGGCGGGGGGGGGATGGGAAAAGCAAATCTCAAGTTTCCGTGTTTTATCCAAATATAATCGAGGGAAAAATTTGTTCACTTCACCGATTATTTTGGGAGCATACGGTCCCGCGTGGATCGATTTATACTCAATCCGATCCCAAAAATTCTATATCCAGCAAACCTGAACCAGTTAAAAGTAATTGGTTCACTTGCACAAGACAAACCTCGACCCAAAACAGACAGGCTTCAGCCCGAAACCAACCACAACCACAATAGGAAAGAAAAATCCATATTGCAATGCAATTATCGAAAAGTAGTATACAATTATATTTTTAGTATCATTTTTATTTTTTATGTAGAAAAATCAATATATATACATAGCTGCCAACTTTTACGCTTTTTTGCTACCACTAAAATTTAATAGAAATTTTCGACTTGTTTAATCGTGATATTTCGACGATTAAATAAGACAATATATACTACAAAATTTTAGTGGTAGGAAGAAAGCGTAAAAGTTGGCAGCTATGTATATATATATATATACATATACATGTACAGGGTGTCCACTCTCAACGGTTCCAATGGCTAATTCCTAAACCATTAGTCATAGATATACAGTTACAATTACAAAAATGTTTTAAATGAGGTAAAGAAATATTTAAAAAGCGATTTGGGTCAATAAAATAAATCTTAAAATTTTACGAAATTAAAATTTTTATATGGTCCCCGGTCCTATAAGTTATATTTAGTAAAATTTTCCTGTCACACTGACAAGAAAGACAAAAACAGTCCCGTTATTCTACGATTAAAATTGACCAAGTAATACCTGTTTAAAGTTGGAGCATATTTTTTGCTGCAAATTAGGGGTCATTCACAAATTTAGTAGAAATATAATTTCGTCAGATATATTAAAAAAATGGTTCAGAGTAAAATTAACATTGCAATATAAGTTTCAAATCTTTAATCATTTTGACATATTAATGCAAAATATACAATTTGTAATAAACATATAAGATGAAAAAAAAATGATTTTTTGTTAAATGAAATGTTGAAAATTAACAGCTTCAATTCTTTACAAAATGATACATATATTAAAATGTTATTAGGCCACACTAACCTGCAAAAGTTGAGTTATGTTTTTTAGCTTTTGATAATTGATTTTTATGTATTCTGTACCGCTGAATCCGAAATTGACCTACATTTTTTACCATCACGTCACGCTTTTTCGCAAATTGTAAATTTCAAAGTTAAAATTTAACCTTCTCCACCACCTCATCACCCTATTCAGCTGTTTAGCTGTAATAACCCTAGTATAAGCCGAACAATAGAATAAATTATTGAATAAAATAAAATAAAATTAAATAAAAAAGTTTTACATCTGTTTTATAGTATCAGATTTTCGCTATATTTTAACTTTGACATTTACGATTTGCAAAAAAATTCTAACTTGATAGTTAAAAATGAAGGCCATTTTCAGATTCAGAGCTAAAAAGCACAAATAATCAATTATCAAAAGTTAAAAAACACAGCCATCTCCTATATGTTATAGTATCCGATTTTTTTTTAACTTTGACAATTTATGATTTGAGAAAAATCCCGACATGATGGTTATGAATTAAGGCAATTTTCGGATTCAGTGCTAAAAATTACATAAAAATTAAAAAACACAACCATCGCAGCCTTGTGTTATCTAATCTAAATCTTTTTCTTAAACTTCTTGGCGGTAATCTATCCGAAATTTTTTGCGTTATTCTGCTAAAATAAGTATAAATTGTAACCACCAAAAATCATAACAGTATTAGATTGTCATCAGATTTACATCAGTATGCATAGTTGCCAACTTTTACGCTTTTTTGCTACCACTAGAATTTAATAGAGATTTTCGTCTTGTTTAATCGTGAGATTTCGACGATTGAATAAGATAAAATTTACTATAAAATTTTAGTGGTAAGAAAAAAGCGTAAAAGTTGGCAGCTATGAGTATGTAAAATTTAATCTCGATCGGATGTTTGAAAGTGAGCTAAAGTTCGAGTACAAATTTTGAACTGTAAAAACATACATACGACCGTTGCAGTTAAATAAAAACGTATAAAAATAACATAATATTTGTTATAAGAAATCATGAAAAGAAACAGTCTCAAATCCTTACAAAACAAAACATATGTTAAAACACAATTATTTTAGCCAATCTAAAACTTAATAAAAGTTATCTCAATGGTAAAGCTTGTATGATTTTTTTCAATGTGCAGATAGATACCCATGGAATAAGATCTGCGAATACTTTAAGCACTTTGTTTATGACCCTTCAAAGTAGGGCCGAACTCATTTGTGTTCAAACGCAGAAAAGTGGTGTAAGTCATGCATTTTTAAAGTTTCATAACTCGGTCAATTTTAGCGTTATATGAACAGGACTTTTTTGTCTTACTTGTCAGTGTAATAGGAAAATTTTACTAGATATAACTTATAGGACCAGGGGACCGTATAAAAATTTACATTTCGTAATTTTTTAAGAAATGCTTTTATTGACCGAAATCGCTTTTAAAATATTTCTTTACCTCATTTAAAACATTTTTGTAACTGGAACTATATGACTAACGGTTTAGGAATTAGCCACTGGACACCGTTGAGAGTGGATACCCTGTATATATACGCGTTAATGCTCAAATAATATAGTTTTCCATCTTAAAATATATTTTGAAAACCTTTTGAGAAATCGGGTAAAACCGAAACCGCCGCCAAAAACAATTAAAATTTTTACGACTCGAAATACGAAAGTCTTGAAAAATAGAAATCAACCCGAATCGCAACGAAAAAAGATTAGCGCTAACCAGTTACAACTCAAACTGCGATTAGTATTGGGCTCAGTTTTCCCGACGCAATGCAGGACTCTACCCGACAAAAAAGTTTTCGTCCTTCTGAATCCGAAATACTTCAACCGCAACCATACCTCAACCCAAAATGAAAAAAAGAAAATCCATATTGTCATGCAATTATAGTAGTCTGCGATTATATTTCTAGTATCAATTTTAACTTTAAATTGAACAAAATCAATATATATGTACTAATTAATATTCAAATACATAGTTTTTCAACCTGAAATATATTTTGGAGATTCTTTTGAGAGATCTCGAATCAAGAATCGCAAGTGTTAAAACCGAACCCGAATCTGACACAATTGAAGTCAACCCGACTGGAATCGGACTCTCAACGGCAAAAGATTAGCGACAACGATGAGTCGGGTCAGGTTCAGTTTGCTCGACCCGGTGCAGCACTTTACTCGAAACCCAACCCGAGCCCTACAAAGTATTTTTCGTCCTCCGTATTCCTAACCCAACTCGAAATACTTCAACATCAGCTTCCCTAAACGCGCAATTAGTGAAAATTGATCCACAATTTAATCTGATGGTGAAAAATAGTATACGAGCATATCTTAAATATAAATTTTATCTTTTATGTTGAAAAATAAACATATAAAGAGTGATCCATGTATCAAATTTGTAGATTTTTATCTGAAAGAGTATTTTGGACATTTTTCTGAACAATTAGATTAACCGAAACTCACCCCGCAAGAATAAAAATTGAACCAGAAACCGTCTGGAACCCGGAACAATCAGTTTAGTCAAGTCGGCTTGCATAGAAAAAAAGTGAGCGCCAACTTGACCCGACTCGCAGGTTGTGTTGAGTCCAGGGGGGTTACGGACCCGAACCGCAGGTCGTGTCGAGCCGAAATACAAAAGTCAAAATATTTTCCAAGACGACAACTTAATTTTGACTCCAACTGGGCGGGGGGGGGGGGGGGGAGGGCATATGCCCCCTTGCTCAGTGGAATTTTGAAACTAGGTTCGGCGAAGCTCGTGCCAGAAGCACTGTGACAAGTCCAGTCGGCTTTTTAAAATTCAGATTTCTTGATTGCTACTGTAGACAACGACGACACGGGGGTGAATTAGGCAATCAGGCATACCTCTGTCACTAATTTTAAAAAGTTCTTTTGTCCTAATAAATCACTGTGATTAAGTAAGACAAAAATATAATTTTAAATTTGGTGGAAGTGGTGGAAGTTTGCTTGATTTTCCCCCGTTAAGTTGTCACTTATGATTTCTACCACTTTTTGGAAATAGGACAACTCCCTTTATTTTAACTTTATTTAATTTCATTAAATAAGGCTAATATTACTATTTTAAAAACATGATAGTAATCAAGTCACCCGAATAAAAATGTTCGTGCTGGCAACAGTAGCCAGAAGGTCAATTGCACCACTTTTTCAGAAAAGTATTCTTCGACTTATCTAATGAAAGAAATTCTGTGATTAAATAAAGCGAAGAAAACTATTCAGGAAAAATTGTGGCAAATGACCTTCTTTAGGGTTTACCATCCCTGAACTAGAATTCCTGGCTTCATAACTGTTTATTAAGGCTAAGTTGTAACTTAAAATGTTAACAATATAATCACCCCACGGAGCTAAGCTTTATAATATAGGGTGTCCATAAAAGAATGTCCCAGTTTAAGTGGTATATTACAACAGTTTCATTTAGACCAGTGGTTCCCAACCTTTTTTTGGCCGCGCCCCACCTAAGCATCTCTAAAATCATGATGCCCCTCCCCCCTCCTCCCTTCTATATCATATAAATATTGTCACATAAAAAATAAACTTCCATTTTCCCGGATGTATCCGAAAATAGCATTAACTCTGATAAGTGATTTCACATTCTTTAATTTATCAAAATCATATATTTTTTTAATTACTAGTATGCTTTTACTCTAACTCCATGAATGCAGTGATGCTATGGATCTTCACATTTACATCTACAAAAGTTTTATTGTTTTTTGGCAACTTACCTCAAATTTAAAAGTGATAAATAGTCTATATTTTTATTTTCGTAAAATTTCTTGAAATCTCTCTCAAATTTTGTATTACATCTGATAGAATTGATACATTTTATAATGGATACTATGGATCGATAATGTACTTCATTAAGAATAAGTGATATTTGTTTATCGCCGAGACTGTATGGATAAGATAATTCACAAGTAACATTTCCGGATTCGGGCTTTTATCCATTTTAAAATACTATTTTTCTTTCCTCTCGTAACCTACTTCTTTGATAGTGGGATTTTTTCACCATTATTATTATTTGGCCACCATGTTTTCTCCAATTTTAAATTTTAAAATGCATAGGTCATGAATGTCATATTCTGTATGTGGTCTGCAGAAGAGCCATAAGAAGTATACTTTCAACTCTTTCCTTCCGTGATGTGCACGGGTTTTATTAATTTCATGAATGTAGCCCCTCATTTCGATCATTCAAAGCATTTTTTAGATTAAACATGTCCAAAGAGTCGATTTTAGATATACCCTACAAAATTTCCCTTATGGGCAGTGGTGGAAAATTGGCGCAGGGGAGGAGCCTATTGACACCACTAAATATTAGTAGTATTTTAAGGCTTATCTAATGACAGAATTTCTGAGTTTTTATTAAAGTGACGAATACTATAAAATATTAGTGGTGTCAATAGGCTCCTCCTCTGCGCCAATTTTCCACCACTGCTTATGGGACATATTACGCTATAAATAGATATACAAGTTTTTTTTCTTTCTTTCTTTTAATAAATAGTAAAAAAAGAGAGGTGTATTTCACTAAAATAATATTAAAACCAGAAAAATTAAAAGGATCCTTTAATATATAAAAAGGTGTCAATGTATGTCAAAGAAATTCCCATAATTATTCCGGTGTCAGTGTATTTTTTGAACTTTTAAATGGGATCATTTTGAAAATAAATTTTTATTCAGTTATTTTTAAATTTTACGTCTATTATTTCTATTTTTAGACTAAGACACTGCTTTCATTAGAAAAAAAATGACAAAAAATTTGTTAATAAGAAATTTGAAATTGCCCCCCTGAAAAGCCATATTGCCCCCTTGTGGGGCGTACGCCCCACATTGGGAACCACTGATTTAGACTATTTACAACAAATCCTACATCAAATTGAAGGTAAACTAACCTAGTTTTTCTTACAAATGTTCAATATACAGGGTGTATCGGAAATGCTTCAACAAACTTAGAGGGATGATAGTACTCATGAAGACGAACAAAAAATGCAATGGAACATGGGGTCGCAAATGACGTTTAAAGGATGAAAATCGAGAAAATGCATCTGGAAATGGACAAACTGAGACAAGAAAGAAACACTCCAGAAAATTACTTATTGCACAGAAATAGGTACAACACAGCTCGTGATGTCCAGAGAAAACAAATATTTTACGAAAATTGTTCAAAGTGTTGACCGCGCACATTATTACACAGAGTACATCTACAGAGGAACGACTGGCGGACACGCTCGAAGACTTCAGGAATCCTGCATACGTGGATTCCTGCTCACAGATTTGTCTGGTTTCTTCCAAGTTTTTGTTATCTCTTTCTGACCGGATATGCACAAAGTGAAAGGAAAACCAGCTTCGTGCTACTAGCCAGTTCTGCAGAAAAGCAGCATGCGAGATTTCGATATTTTTATTTTTTGCGATTTTCACCCTTTAAACGTCATTTGCGACACCATGTTCCACTGAATTTTTGTTCGTCTTGATGAGTACTATCATCCCCCTAAGTTTAAGAAACGTTTCAGATTCACCCTGTATGCACCTTTAGTTATACGGCACACATCCAACCTAAAGTCCAATTCTTCCCACACTTTGGTTAACAAATCTGGAGTCATGGAAGCAATATCGTCTTCAATTTTGTGTATCAACTCTGGCAAATCATTAGGTAGCGGCGGAACGTAGACACGATCTTTTCAAAAGCCCCAAAGGGAAAAAATCTCATGGCTCTAACGGCTTTTAAATCTTCAGCCCAGTAATAACGCTTTACGCTCAGGAGTCGCCATTTTGCGTATGTGGCAATGGAAGCGAGTCAATAACAAAGCAGTACTTATCTAAAACTGTTTGAGTGACTCTTTATGTGTGACCTTGAATCAACGCTTACAGTTGATACTATTACAATTTATAACTCGGACATTCTTTTATGAACACCCTGTATTGCAGGGTTCGTAGGGGTCATGGAATTTCCAGAGTAGCAAATTCTTCCGTACCAGTATTATCTTATAGAAAATCTATCTTCAAATAAAGTTTAACTTGATTTATTTTTCTATGCAAAATACTGATATTTTGCCTAGAAAATTCTCTGAAACGTAGGAATCCTGTATTAACCCCTTAATCGTCGCACCCGTGACTGTCACGGGCGGTGTAGGCTTCTTTTCTTTTATTCAGATAGTTTTATTCTCACCAGTTTTTTTAAAATAATGAAATTGGCTTTATTCCCTCGACATTTTATCTGCCATTAAATGAAGAGAATATTTCAACATTTAAAAAGTGGTGGCAATCAAACAATCTGAATTTTTAAAAAGTATTTGACACTTATCAGGCGCGGCGATTAAGGGGTTAATACATATACACATTTAAGATAGTGTTACAATGCTACATTATATTAACATGAATACTTAACATTTTACATAGAGGTGTTCAATCTGTGGACTAGGGCCACTAAGCTACTACTATTTTAGAATAGAAAATTTTTCTTATTTAACCCTTACCGGTGCGGAGTAATTCTGTTTATAAACTGATGAAATAATGGACTGACACTGCAATTTATAAACGAATTCATTAGAAAATACGAACTTGCTTATTTTCATGTATTTTATAAAAGGAAAAATTTAGTTAAATATTCTTGGTGCCGTTTGTCAGTTTTGGAATTAAAATTAGGTGTCATTTTTTAAAGACACCGCTCCGGAAAGGGTTAATGACAGGAACTTTGTGATTAAATAAGGCGAAGGCTATACTTCGGAATTTGTTGTTGTCAAACTAAATTTTATAAGGAATTACCTATTTATTACGTCAAGTGAATTTTGACGTTTTGTCAGCGTTACCAGATTGGGGACTTTTTTAATTCAGATTATTTGCTTGTCACCGCTTTTTTAAAATAGTATAGTTCACCTTATTTTTCAGAATTTTTAATCTCATTTAAATAGACCGAATATTTCTATTTCAAAAAAGCGGTGACAATCAACAATCTGGGGACAAAAAAGTCCCCAAACTGGCAACACTGCGTTTTGTGGCCCCACCCTATCACTACTGGTGCTCCCAGAGTGTGCGGAAGGGAGCACAGAGTATCACTTTTTCAGAAAAATGATCCTTACTTTATTTAATAGCTGAACTTTTGCGATTAACCATAGTGATCACTACTTTTCAGAAAAAGTGGCGGGAAGTTTGCCTGTGCACCCCCTGACGTTACGTCCATGGAATTGATCAAACGAGATTTCCGAGACGCTGTTTGTTATTATCCTATTCAGTAGGGAGCGTTAATACATATATGCATATCTGTGACCATAGAACTATGAATAAAAAGGAACTGGCATAGCCTCAAAATGATGAAACTTCAACTGTAACCGGTTTCACAATGGCTCATTAATACCGGTGCAAACTTCCACTGGCAGATTTGAATATAAATTACCTCCTTATTAAAACGCCTGATTGATGCAGAATTTCGGTCATAATTATGGCCATAAACATATATTCATTTTTACTAATGTATGTTTATTTTGGAAGTAGTCAGGCCCTGCGTTTCCGCCATATTCTGACAAGGTGAACAACCTCGTGTTAGTGAAAGAGACTATAATACCCAGGTAAAATCCCACCAGTATAAACGAGTAAAAATTTTTACCATATTTGTGAGAGAAATTTTAAATGAATAAGCCACTAAAATAATGGGAAATTTTCTTTTCAAAATTTACTGGTGGAAGTTTGCTCCGCCAGTAATCAGAAACTGTTGTTCCGATGTAAAAAAAAAAAAATAATAAAATAAAATCAGCCGTCATCTCTTGATAAGCTCCCAAGTTACTTCACTCGGAACTGATAGACTCTATACTACATGTCTCCTTTTCTTTATTCATAACTCCATTATCCGGGCACGCTTCTTCCTTTTGGTTGATTTCACTAAACACGGAGAATAGAAGGGACATTTTTTTTGCTAAATTTGGTCTTACGAGTGTGATACGATTCAATAATGCCAAATTTAGTATATAATAATATTGGCAGTAAAATAATACAGCGTTCTCAGACCCTATATGAGTGGAAGGTAGCTCCTGTGATTTCATATTTTAACCCTTTCCGGCACAGTGTGCCCGGGTCGGGATACCTAATTTTAATTCCAAACTTACGAACGGCGCCAAGAATATTTTAGTAAAATTTTGCTTTTACAATGAACATTTAAAGTAACATGTTTTTAATTTCTAAAAAAGTCGTTTTAAAATTCCGGTGCCAGTCAATCATTTCATCATTTTACAACAAAAATTGCATGTGCCGGAAAGGGTTAAATAGTTAGGTAAACGGAAGAGAACTTATGAATGTACAATCATGCACTACATTCATTCCAGTGATACTCAGTACTACTAGCGGAAAAAGTTCTAACACCACTATTTGCGAAAGTAATATTCGCCGTATTTAATGGCAGAAATTCTGTGATTAAATAACGTTAATATTTCTATTTTAAAAGAGGGGCAACTCTGCGTCTCATAGGCCGCGTAATGAGTACCACTGATTTAATCCGTTACTCTATTACCCTTACAACAATGCAATCACAAGCTTGTATTACACGCAGTGGATTAAATATTCCTTATTCAATCGAAATAAATGATAATTTCTATAAAGACTGCTATTTATCCGTTCCTCAAGCAAAAATCTTTACTGAAGAAACACATTTAAAAAAGTTAAATTAAATAGCAGAATTTATAATTGCAATGTTTAAGCACAGATTTTGAAATATCTTTCTTTGATTAAATAAGGCCAGAAATTCTATTCGAAAATTGTGGGTAGAACTGTACGCGCCCTGTCTTTATTTAACGTTTGACTTTATTTAATCCATACCTTTATTTAACGTTATTATTTCTTATCACACTGTTGATAATTTTCACAACTTTTACAGATAATTATATCAATAGAAAACTGAATTACATTTCAACATTTTATTTTTATTTAAGCATAACAAAGTTAACTTTATTTGTAATCTTAACTTTAACCGACTGTTTAGTCTCCGAGGAAAAAGAGCAAATGGAGTTCATTAGCATATTATCCGAACGTGTACTGAATCTTGATAATATTTGCATTGAAACGATTTTCTTTCGTAACGGATGAATTTCTTGCGAAGACACCATTTTAATAACAAACTCCCATTTCCAAAGCTTCCAAACTTCTTTTTAATAACATTACATTCACCTGCATTTTTAGTAATTGTCAGAAATTTTGTTGATTATATTATTTTCTTAAACAAAGATCATAATTTATTTTATTAAGGTCAATAACAGTCTTTTGTTGCATTTTATATGTTAAAATAGTTACATAAATATACATTAAAACCTGTATAACGGACACCTCTATTTAGTGGACACTTTTTCAATCCCCAGCACCTATACAGGGTGTATATGAAATGCTTCAACAAACTTAGGGGGATGATTGTACTCATCAAGACGAACAAAAAATGCAGTGGAACATGGGGTCACAAACCACTTATTGAGTCACAAATACAGGGTGTTTCACCCTAACTGAAGTCGGCTTGTCGGTAATAATTTTGAGAAAAATTCAAATATTGCAATAAAAATGTAACGATATGTACCTTATTTTGTATGAAATGGGATAACATCACAAAAAAAAAGCGATAGAAGTTTCCATTATACGTGCCAGCAGTAAGCATTGGACGCTCCCCATTTTGGACTGTGACTATCAGCTCATGCAGTATCATCGATTGTGTGAGTACCCTGTTTTTCCAGAACTTTTTGTGATGTTATCCCATTTCATACAAAATAAGGGACATATCGTTACATTTTTATTGCAATATTTTAATTTTTCTCAAAATTATTACCGACAAGCCGACTTCAGTTAGGGTGAAACACCCTGTATTTGTGACTCAATAAGTGGTTTGCGACCCCATGTCCCATTGCATTTTTTGTTCGTCTTGATGACTAATATCATCCCCCTAAGTTTGTTGAAGCATTTCAGATACACCCTGTATATCTGTACATTTTTACTTCTCAGCAGCGGGCACCTCCGAAAGCGGACAAATTCCACGCTCCGAAGGTGTTTGTTATTCAGTGGTCTTACTGTATATAGAAATTTATTTGTATATTCTCTCTTTATTTAACCCTTCGAAAGAAGAGTCACATACACGTGACATACAGGATGAATACGATCCTTTTCTTTGAGTAGTACCACTATTTCCGAATAATAATCTTCACATAATCTGGTTTCAAAATTTCTGCCATTAAATAACGCGATTATTACAGTTCAGGAAAAATGGTACTAAACATAAAAAGTCGAGCTTGAGACCCTCGTCTCGAAGTGGTTAAAAACGCTACAGAAATTTGAGGTGTTCAGAACTAGTAATGGGCAAAATAAATGATTTTACTTTTCGAATGAATCATTCGGGCATGCGCAAAAGCATATCTGCCAACCTTTATATTTTTTAAATTCAATTTCTACCAGAAATTTTGTATGAAAAAAAAAAGGTTTCTTATTTTAATTAGAATGCATTCAAGAACCCCTTAAAAATATAATGGGGTTATGAATAAAGAGGTGGAGACATATAGTGTACTGTCTGCCAGTTGCGAGTGAAGTAATTGAGGAAGTTGTCACAATATGGCGGTTGCTTTTTAAAAAATCTAATCAATACTTTCTGGTTTACCGGTGCAAAGTTCCCACCAGTAAATTTGAATAGAGAATTATGTCTTGTTTAAGAGCCTTATTTATGGAAATATTTTTTTACAAACATGGTAAAAATTCTATTCTTTTTTTTACTGGTGTCAGCAGCTTACCTAAGTATTACAATCTTTTTCATTGGCACTGGCAGGAGGTTGTCTAGGTTGTCACAATATGGCGGAAACGCAGGTCCTGACTACCTTGAAAGTAAACTTCCACCAGTAAAAATGTACAGCTGTTTCTGCTATTATTTTTGACAGAAAGTTTGCATTAATAAGGAGTTTAAATAAGAAGAAATTTAATATTTAAATTAACTGGTGGAAGTTTCTTCTGACGGTAATCAACCCCTACGAAAGCGGTTGCAGTTGAAGCTTCACAAATTTAACCCTCCGTCTACCAGACGGGTCCATTGGACCCGACAGGTACATACAAAATATTCATTCAAACCAGAAATTTCTTTAAAATAAACTAAGTATATAAACCAGACAAAAATAAGGTAAATAAATAAGTTAAATAGTTTTAAATAAAAATTCTGGTGTAGAACGTTTTATTAAAACTTGAATAAAATTCCCGGTAGATCTAGGGTTAAGGATATGTCAGTTCCTTTTTATTAATAGTCCCATGAAAAATATAAAAATCCTTTTCATCTTCAAAATTTTTGAAAATAACTGATTAAAAAATTTACGATTCCTGGAAACTGTAATATTGGTTCTTTTCTATTTACAAAATTCCTGGTGGTAATTGATTAAAAATATATACAAAGGTTGGAAACAATATTTTTGCTCATCCCCGAATGATTCATTCGATAGTAAAATCGTACATTCTGACCATTGCTATTCAGAACCAAAGTGAAGCAATTTCATTTTGTCATTCAACCGAGTATGAGATGAATTTTTATTTTATAGATAATAATTTCTTCGGTGCCGGTGCCGTAAAAAGGCAATTCCTGGGTTGAAAATGTGAGTGACAAATGGTGCTAGTCTCCTATGATTCTGGATGAAATGCACAAGAGCTTTACTTTCAAATATCCCTATATAAAGCTGCAATTACACGTTCTGTCATATCATAGACAATAAAAAATATTTTATCCTAAATAGGTTTTTGAAGAGGTAAATGATCGAAAACACATCGTGTGATAGTTTACGTTTCGTAATTTCATCCATGACGAGCTTATCGCTGTTTGTATCTCCTAAGATAAATATCGACTCGAATTTCTTCAATCAAAGTGCTCTAAAAATAGTTATTCTCATCCCTTTGATTTTAATCAGGGAACTCCACACTAGTTCAATTTGGGATTTCATAACTTTAACGTGCATAACTTTGTGAGCAATATAGTTACAATGAAGTATAACACACGATTCCTATACGAAGTTTAATGAGGAATCGAACCGAGACATATATTTTTTTATCAAAAAACTCTTTTTGTTAAAAAAAAATGCCAATTAATGAAAGCATGTTTTCAAAAAGCGCAAACATTTGAAATTTTGGTCGGTGCACATTCGCATTAGTGTGGAGTTCACAGGTTAAAATACCTCACCAAATGTTCCTTATCTTGCTTAGATTTATGGATTCCGTTCAGACTGAAAAATAACCCTACACGATCCGTGAAATAGCTGCTCGAAGCGAGTGAAAGGCAATAGCATGTATTACAAATAGTACAGCAGTACATTTGATAGAAACTTAATATTTTATTGGGGTGCATCCAGGTTAACCACAATTTTGGAGTAAAATCTTTCGCCTTATTTAATTGCAGAAAAATATTAAAATTTCTGAGATTAAAGAAGATGGCTAGAAATTACGAAATTTAAATATTAAACATAAGTTTTCTAATTTGAATGAGTGCTGCCAGCCTCCTTGGAAATTCTAAGGAGTTATTGGCAAGGCAAGTTATTGGTGTTATGGGCTTGATATACTTTGTTTGTGAACGCTTTATATATGGAATAAGAGAACAAGAGACATTGAAAATCAACAAAACAGTCTGAATAAATTAAAATGGATTATTATTCCGAAGATTACTTCCTGAGATTCCATGCACTTTAACCCTCTGTCTACCAGAAGGGTCCAATGGACCCGACATGTACATTCAAAATATCTATTCAAACCAGAAATTTCTTCAAAACAAACTAAATGTATAAATCAGACAATAATAAGTTAAATAAACAAATTAAATAGTTTTAAGTAAAAATTCTGGTGTAGAATGTTTTTATAAAACTTGAGTAAAATTTCCGGTAGTTCTAGGGTTAACCATACATTGCACAGTGATGCGCATATGCATCAGTTCATAAAATGTACATTAAAATTGTATTATATACTTTCAGTTCCATGATACTATTATAGTTACCACCTATTCTGCCACCACTATTTAATATAAAAATTTTATGCCTAAAATAAAATCGCAAGATTTACATTCATTGTTTAACCCCTTAACCCTTAAATGCGCGATTTTTTATTTTGTTTCGAAAAAAACTATATATGATTCTCTGAAAGGTTTATTACAATAGAAAAATAATAAAAAAAAAATCAGAGATACATTTTTCATATAATACGTCAATCTTTTCTTCTGTTGCACATCTGCAATATAAGTAAAAACTACTGTCGTGAGGCTGTTTCACGCTAAAATATTGCAAATTAGTAAACATTTAAATATGTATGTGTCCAAATACCTTATTTTATATTATTTTATATTTTATAAAACTCAACATTTAACCCTTTAATTCCCATGATAGAATACGTTCTAGAAATTACGTAGTACAGAGAATATGACTTTACACCAGAAAATTTCAATGGATAATTTCGCTTTATTTAAAAACAGAATGTTTGTTATTAACACTAGAAAGACCGAGAATTTTATTCAAATTTTAGAAAAATATTTCACACCAGAATTTTTATTTTAACTTATTAACTTGTCCATTTAGCTAGTTTTCTAAAAACACTTCTGGTTCGAACCGAGATATATTCATTTGGTAGCATTCAAAATGACTGCTCGCGGGCTTTCTAGTGTTAATTAAAGCAAATATTGCTATTTTAATTTTCTGGTGTGAATCAGGTATATGCGAATAAAAAAAATCTGTTAAATTCAAAAAACTGTTCTTTGCATATATGCAAAGCTGCGGCCTAAAGGGTTAATTCTCGCTCCCGTGATATTCAAGGGCTGTATCTTTTATTCGGATTGTTTGATTCTCACCAGATTTATAAAATAATGCAATTGGATTTATTATTTTATCATTTTACTTATCATTAAATAAGGTGAATCTTTTTTTTTTCAGAAAAGTGGTGCCAATAGCAATTTGAATTTGTAAACCGTAATTTAATTTAAGGGTTAACCGTAAGGGGTTAATCGTAGAATTTATGGTACAGATTTTTTTTTTTTTTTTTTGAAAAAATATGGTAAAATAGTACGAACCCTGAAAGTGTTTAGTTACAAATTTCATTCTAAAAAAATATTGTTTTCATTTAATTTATAATTGATATAACAGAGATTTTTTAATTTCAGAAGTTATGTTTTTCGTAAATTGTATGTAAGTATCATAATTTATATTTTTCTAAAAATTCATATTTTAAAAAGTAAAATACTATTCTGAACGTTTTAATTATGCATTTTATTTTGGGTTTGTGAATAATATCCCCTGTGATATTGGGTATATGCAAAAGTAAGTTCTGCTTTTGATTAAAATTGCATGTTATTTAGCAAGTGTATAAAAGTGGCACATTAATACGTGGTATTGTATTACTGAAGTGATAATATATTCTTGTTGTGTTTGTCTGTTCTCTTCATCCAATAATGCTTGCAATTTTTCATCTTTCAACTTTTTCGGTTGAAACCTCGGAATCGGTTGAAACCTTCGGAATCAACTTTTTTGGTTTTCAACCTTTACGTTCTGCGTCTTCAACATCGAATAAAGCTCCTTTAACCCCTTAACCCCTTGAAGGGCGCCGTTTGCAGTCTGCAAACGGTTAATTTTAATGCCCGAAATTTCAAATGGCACCAGTAATTCGTTAGTACAAGTTCGATCTCATAATAAGCGTGAAAAAAAGCTTTTCATTATTTGCAAATAAATTTGTTCGTATATTGCGGTGTGAATTAATTATTTGAACATAATCGGAGGAGAAAAGTCTTGCCACTGAAAGGGTTAATGGTCTCATTAAATTATGGTTTAAAAATTCAAATTGCTTATTGGCACCACTTTTTTGAAAAAAAAAATATTCACCTTATTGAATGACAGGTAAAATGATACCATAATAAAGCCAATGACACTATTTTATAAAACTGATGGGAATAAAACAATCTGAATAAAAGACACAGCCCGTGAATATCATGGGTGCGAGAATAAAAGGGTTAAATTGTCTGAACTACCTTCTACACATACTATCAGAAAAAGCATGTTCATCCTAAGCTTCTACAAGTAAACGATGACTTTCGGCAGCGCTTTTATTTAAATTATAAAAGTATAAACAAAACTTTCCACAAATGACGCTTATTTTTCACAAAACTGTCCATTTTAAATCGAATAATAAAGTATGTTGTTTACACATTAATCAAATACCGTATACTACGTTTTGAAGACTATGAAGAGACTTTTCAAAAGCATGCATTACTAGATTCACACAATACATATAAGAACACTTACGCCATCTATTAGTACAAGTTGGAAATTGTACGTCAAACGTGGCAAACGCGGTGCGTTCTTACTATAACAAGTTTTATAAATATCCTTTGCACCGCATATTGTACTGAAAGTATATTTTAGTACACTTCGTAAGTCCATATCATTTTCATTCTGTTCGAAAGGCTGTAACAACATTAAAACGTACTTGAAGTAATTTTTTCCCATTGGCCGTAATGTAACGAAAAACTTTTGACTGTCCCTGTAATTAAACTATACCATTTCCATAACCACCATACCACCATACGATTTCCATAAAATTTGAAATGACTCGACAAAATTTTGCAACAATCATATATTTAAAATTTCAGACAATTCGGTTGGGTAGTTTTTGCTCTCTTACATGCGGACAGACGGAGAGAAAAACAGATGGAGCGAACGACCACTATAGGTGCTACGTATTTATGTAATTACAAACGCACCTACAAACGGAACTTACTTTTGCATATACCCAATATGATATTCAGAGATGCACAATTTTTATATATCTTAGAAAGCACCTGATATACATACTATACCTTAATGGTTCATTTATGTAATCTTTAAACTTTATATGGAGATTTCCAGGTATTTCGTATAAGATTGAAAAGAATATATATAAATAATAGTATTTTAAAATATGCAATTTTTCAGATTAACCTGGTTGAACGTTACTTTATTCTAGGAAACAACATGTATTTTGAATAAACCAGTAGGAGAGATTCATAAGGCGTACCTTTCTCATGGATTTATTTAAGGTGCTGTTATTTTCTTTTCATTTAAGGCTATGTCTGAAACAAGGCTCCTAAACAAAGTTATTGGAATTTCAATAATCGTAAAAACTTAAAAATTTATTCTAAAATAACTTTATAGCAATGATTTCAGTAAGGAATCCTTAAAATGCATTGCATATCATTATGTAATATTTTCTTGATTTCTTGTTTATGTTTATGCGAACTTGGTCTATCAGAGGCAAAAGTGTTAGTTTTTTAAAGATCTTAACCCTCTCGTTGCGCAGCCCGAGATATACTCGGGCATGGATTTTTCTGTCTAATTAATACTATTTGGTTATTCCCACCAGTTATTTTTTAGCGAAAACTTTGTCTGATTTGATCAGGACATTTTCCCCGATTACGATAGTCAAAAATTTCTGCTTAAAAGAACCAGTGATGAAAGATTAAAAATTCTGTAAAAGACACTCATCGCGAAGAATTACTTACGCAGCGAGAGGATTAATGATGTAAGTATTAAAAAAGTCAATCAGTTTTAAGTCTAATATAACATTAGTCAGGGATGGCTAAATGTAATTTAGCTAAACTGCTTAACTCGTTCGGGACCATGGGTGCATATATGCACCCTCAAAAAGATCATACAAAATTTGTTTTAGTCACCAGTAAAAAAGAAAATTAATATTTAGTTTTCTTTAATTAGAGCATTTTCGCGATTGTTTAAATAAAGGTAACTTTTGTAAAAAAATTGTACCAACTGAATAAAATTTCTGTCAAAGCCGCCGGTCCCGAAGGGGTTAATTTATGCATTGCGAAGCTTTTGCTATGTATGTAAGTAATAGAATTTATAAAACAAATAAGTTTTGCAATAGAAAATAATCAAAAGTTTCACACAGTTCAGTTTGTCACAAATTAAATAAATGTGTATGCATAGAGCCATATTTCCGACAGGGTAGTCGATAATTGCATTTCGGATATTTGACGGTATTTCGGATGCGGAATAATCAGCCGAATATTCTGTCTATCCCTAGTAAAAAGAAATGCACAAATTTGAATATCTATATATATATTATAAAGCAAAAGCACGAGTGCGTGACTTCGTAACGAGATGTCAATGACCGTACATATGTTCTGCTCGATATATCACATAAATTTAGATTTTACGCCCTCGAATAGAAAAACAAAATGTACTTTGAAATGAAATTTGTTTGAAAATTGTAACTCAGTTTACACATTTTTTAAGTAATTTTCAAGCGTTATTTTTTACATGTCTATCGCAGTACGAAACGTTTTCATAGAAAATCACTTATTAACATTAAAGTGAAAATGTATATGCTTAAAACAGGAGTGGCCAACTGTGGCACGCCGGATACCGCTAAAATTTTACAGGAAAATTCGACTTCTTGAATAGCAGAGATTCGATGATTAGATATGGCAAAGATTTCTATAAAATTTTAGTGGTGTCGAGCGTGCCATAGTTGGCCACCCCTGCCTTAAAGTGATAACATCAAAAAGTAAAAAAAAAAAAAAAGCAATAAGATAAAACAAAATATTTTTTACATTTGCCCATTTTAAAGTACCTGCTTTCATTATACGTGCGATGTCGTGGTTTTTATTTATCAGGTTCACAATTTTTGGTTTTTTACGAAAATAATATTTTTATTTTAATTTATCTTGAAAATGTCGCCGATTGGGGGTACGAAACTTGTTGATCTGTTTATTAAAAGGTATTCATAAACAGTACACAAAACTAAGAATACACAAAATTAACAGTACACAAAAAGGCTTATCACTTTCAGCATGTACATTTTTACTTTAAGGAAAGTCTATGGCAATATTGTAAATAACATTTCAAGTAGTATAAATAATTATGCAAAACTAAGAAGAAAATAGCAGCTTTACCGAAATTGACAATGGATGGCCCAAGCTTGGCGAGAGCTATTTGTTAAACCTTTCTCACACAACAACAAAATCTTTTATTGGAAAAAATGCTGAAATAAATACTTTGTAACTTTCTATAAAGAAAAATTTTAAACGAGATCAGCAGAGAGGCTGCTTATTTCCTTTAAACATGCAGTTTTTAAAAAAAATTTCAAAAGCTTATTTTTTGAATACACACCTGACATATTTCATACAAAATATTTTGCAGAGGATGTATAACCTAACAAATATATTAATTGTAAAAATTCTATTAAAGGTTTCACTTGAAAACGACATTTACTTGTACACCGGACAGTATTTCCTGTAACCCACGTAGCCGGGGTTGAATCCTCTGGTATTTATATATTATATATATAACATCACAAAGTGTATAACGCTTCCGGGGTGGAACTCATCCGGATCCCACTTCGCTTTATCGTATTCCATTCGGCCATTTTTATTGAAAATTATTTTTTCGAATAAAACTTCATAAAAGTTACATTTTTAGAAAAATTATTCAAAATAAATTAACATTTGAGAGATGACTTACATCCAATTATGTATATATTCTGAGATAACTTCAGTTGAAATTAGTTTGGCCCTCTCCCTCCATAAGTAAACATTCGTTTGCATCCCATTCATTGTGAACTTTTGTGCTTTGCTGGCGCCATCTATCGGTAGTTAAAATAAAAAAGAAGTTTCTTTTGAAATTCTTTGAACGCTGGAAGAATTGGAACATTGGGAGAAAAAGTGAATAGTATTTCTTATAAAATATAATTATATATATATATATATATATATATATATATATATATATATATATATATTATGGCTATATATATATATATATTTATATTATGGCTGTATATATATATATATATATATATATATATATATATATCAATGGAAATAAAATTTTGTATTTTGTAGGGAAAATAAATTTATAATTTAATAAAAGAAATTGAGAAAAAAAATCTGTTAATGAAATTAATAGTTGCAATTTACTTAAGTGAAAGGATCATTTTTAATGATCAAAATTTATTATAGGTTTCTTTATGCATGTTTAAAAAAAATCAGGATTTAACCTGAGTTAAACTTTTTAAATTTAAGTTATATAATTATCATTTTGGCGTCAGCTATCGGCAATTAATCCGTGAAAGACTCTTATTTATTTATTTATTTTTTTCTGATTCATAAGAAATTGAAGGTTATTGATTTTTTTTTTTTTTTAAAGCAATGAACAAAGACGAAAGTTAATCGACAATATATTTTGAAATACCACTATTAGTTCTAATTTGCATGTTTTTTGTGAAGTAGTTCTTTAAATTTTGTGAGTGAAGTTCTTTCTTGCAAATTAAGTTTCAATTATAAATGGGCTGTTTTATAACTATTTTACTCCCACCTGATCCTGTTAGTCAGATAAGATAAAATTTATTACTTCATAATTCTTTTTATAATGCAATGCTATATCATTCTTTTGAAAATGCAAACACGTCATTATGACGAGCTATCTTCTAGTATAAGATAAACACATATTTAAAAATAATTAATGCTGAATAACATAGATTAAGAATGGATTATTTCAAAAATGTAACTATAATATGCATTACTTTCTTCTAAACGAAACACTTTTCGCCAATAAAATTATTATAGCTTGTTTAACCCCTTAACGGTCGCATTAAATTACGGTTTAAAAATTCAAATTGCTTATTAGCAGCACTTTTTTGAAAAAGAAATATTCACCTTATTGAATGACAGGTAAAATGATACCATAATAAAGTTAATGACACTATTATATAAAACTGGTTGTAATCGAACAATCTGAATAAAAGACACAGCCCGTGAATATCACGGGAGTGAGAATTAAGGGGTTAAAACCCCAAAAATTTATATAAACGAGAACGAAAAATCACGCGCCCTGTATAGATTATGAAACACCTTCCAACACATTCAGAATACTGTAAAAAAATTTCACACATTATTTAAGTGAAATACGATGTCTAAATAAATAATTTGGAAAACGCATAATGCATCTGAAATCCCAATTTATGCAATTGCAGTGCGTCTCATAAGTATATGGACAAGCTATTTTTTAAAATAGTAGCTCAAAATATGAAGACATAATCACGAAAAAAATAATAAGTATATGGAATAATAATATATGTTTGATAAACCAACGAAATACATTATAGGTTCCACAGAATTTTTGTAAAAAATAAAATTCAAAATAAGCTGTCTCAAAAATATATGGACAATGAAGTGAATTGCTTTTATTTACACCGTATCAAAAAAATTTTGCATTTTCTGCGTTCTGTACATGTGACGTACCCACTGCGAAATATAAAATCACTGCTCATTCTTCAATTATCGAATAGTGGGAAAATGCCTCGCAACGTTCAATTCTCTGCTGCGGATATAGCTAAAATTTCGCGTTTAAAGACTCAAATGTTAAATTTTCTGATATTGCTAAACAAATAAAGAGTAACAGATCCGGAATTTATGAAATTTTATCAAAAAGTGACAATGTGATTGCAAAACAACGTTCAGGTCGACTCAAAAAAGCAAGACAGAGAGACTTTTCGAGCAGTTTCAACCCAAAGAAGTTTGTTTGTGATATTTAGAAGACTTTAGCGTTTCCTATTACGAGATCTACTATTCAACGTTGCATACAGGCAAGCAAAATTCATAAATAACGCAGAATATGCGTGGAATCTATGCTGAAAGTTCGCCATAGAAATACACGCGTTCTTTCAACTAATAAAACACACGACTTGAGAAAATGAATTGTTAAGTATTTCTTCAGTGACGAAAACAAAACCAATTTGGCTGGTCCTGATGGTTGGGCATACCATCGGCAGGATCTGCGACGAGAATCTCGGGAGTTCTTTGAGTTCTTTAGTCGACAACAAGGAGGGGATTTTTTATGGTGTGGGGCGCGATTTGTTTCAATGGAACAACGGATATGGCTTCTCTTAATGGTCAACAGTTCTCTGAGGATTATTAAAATGTCCTTAAAAGCAATCTACTTCCATTTGGAAACATTTTTGAAAGGAATAATTGAAAATTCAAAGAGGACAATGCGTCGATTCACATCTGTCATTCAGCAACAGCTTGGTTTACGCAGAATCAAGTGACTGTTATAGACTGGCCAGCTATCAGCTCAGACCTAAATCCAATTGAAAACTTTTATGGAGTACTTGCACGGGATGCATATGCTCATGGTCGTCATTTTTCTACTATTCAGGAATTAAAGCAAAACGTAGAGCAGAATTGGTTCTCTTTACAGCCACACATTCTCCAAACACTAGTTTGAAGCTTACTTGTTACGGTTTTCAAGATAATTCAAAGGAACGGATCCAAAATTTGAATTTAAATGCAAAAAAACTAGAAAAGTCTATATATTTTTGAGACAGCCTATTTTGATTTTTATTTTTTTGGAAAAATTCTGTAAAACATATACGGTATTTCTTTGTTGTCATAAACTTGTATTATAATTCCATATGCTTATTATTTTTTTCGTGATTATGGCTTCATCTTTTGAACTGTTACTTCAAAAAATCGCCTGTCCATATACTTTTGAGACGCACTGTACCACCAATAGGTAGAAAAATATCCGAATTGTTTTTTACAGCTATGTACGTGATCTATAGATTTGTATGTATACAGCATAGTATGCTAAAAGTTAGTTCAGTTAAACGCATAGCATAGTTTAAAATTCCCCTTCAAAAATTTCCGTCACTAAAACGGAAATATATTTGAGATCTTTCGTTAGAGTCATAGAATTTATGAGTCATTCTCTGAAAAGTGGCAATTTTATGTCCCAGGGGTCTTGAAGAATTTTTAAAATTACAAAAAGAAAAAGTGATTTAAACTATCAATATTAATCTGTTAACAATAAACTGTTATTATTGGCTTATTAAAATTGAAATATGATAAATTAAATGTATTTTTTAATACAAATATCATTCCATCACTATGTCCCCATTCACACATGTAGAAAGAAAATGCTTTCTCTGCCATTGCAGCTCGTATGTTTATAATTATTTTTTTCTCGATTCATTAAACATACTTAAATAAATATTTAGCCATTTAATTATATTTATATTTTATACAATGAAAGAATTAGGGCACTTTTTAATGATGCCCCTAGTATTTGTCATCATTCCCTCACATAACTATAAATTTGCCCCTATTTGCTTAGTAGAAAGCAGCGCATGCTTTATATATGTCTAGAACAATTTGAACATGAGTAAAGTGAAGCAGCTATCTTGATGTTTGCTGAAAAACTTTCCTGAATAACTAGCACATGGCTTTCAAGTACTAGATCAAAGTAAGTATTTTTATTATCCATCATCTCATCTATTATAAATTTAATAAAAACTGATGAAATGACTTTTTTATGTTGTTATATTATTAGAAATGTGTTTCAAAAAATATTTAGTAACTGAAAATATACATTAGTCTAATTATTTTTGTATAAAATGGTTTTCAGAAGTATTTCATCATTCCCTCATAACTTTAATATATGAGAAAATGATCTAAATCCATTTATATATGTACTAAACAGTAAAATAAGAAAATCTAATGCAATAAAATACACATTAAAAAACTCACAAAATTTTTAATTAGCGTAAGTAAAGATAATACATTTTTAATTTTTATTATTTCACTGGAAGAAGTTATAAATAAATATATATATATTTTTTGTACTAATTGAAATAAACATTAACCTTTCTAAATGTTAATGCTTTATTTTTATTTTTTGAATTGACATAGAGGTAAAAAAAATATTTATTGGCAGTATGACTTCTAATTAAAATTTCTTTTCTTTTTTAACCCTTTCAAGGGCGGTGGTATGCTTATGAAACCACTTAACTTTAATTTCCAAGCGCCACAATGGCACCAGACTTTTTATAAACTTTTTTCTATTTCAGATGTGTGTGAAATATAGCATTTTTCTTATTTACAAATAAATTTGTTCTTAAATTCCGGTGCCAATCACTTATTTGAACATTTTAGCAATGGAAGTGCTTTGAAATTAAAATCTTAGATGATCTATCAGGTATCGTTTGGTTCATATTATCTTTTGATAAACATAGCAATAAGGTACTTGTAGGCTAAATTTTGAGATTTTTGAGGCAATTTTATTGGGCCGCAATTTTATTTTTAAAACAGCCACTTTTCAGAGAATGACCCTTATACACACCAAATAATAATAATAATAATAACGCTTAAATTTAAAAACACGTACCACAACTGCACAAACGTACTTCCGGCAATTATTGTTCATAGGCAGTGCTGTAGCCAAATTCTTTTGTGTGTCCCTATAACTGAGCGATAGATTCTATTCACACACTATTTTACCGTTAGCGCCTTTCAGTACACCTCAAATGAAATATATAAATTTCAATATGTTGTTTAAAATAGTGTGATATCATTAAAATACACCGCAAATGATTTTTATGCATAGACCGTAATGTATCGGATTTTTTTCGAGTGTCCCTGTAAAGGAACCAGAAATGCTACACACTTCATTTTCAATACTGAACACTCCATAGTTTGTCAATCTGACCCAATTTACGCGAGTTACAGCACGGACAGACGGACAGACAAAACAAATTCATGAACACTTTTCATCTATGTTGCATAGTGTTAAAAAAGATATTTCGAAATTGCAGCGCAGTTTAGTTGTTCTATTAAATTTGATAAAATATTTTCCTTTTGGTCGCCCCTTGTCCCCCTTAATTCGAAACACACGTAATATATTCAAAAAGAGGATTTCATTTCTTAACATTTGCCAATTAGTTATAATTAAGAGAGCGATTTTATCTCAATTAACGCCCAATCTATCACTAGAAAACAAAGATATCAAGCAATGGAAGCGGGTGCAGTGAAGCAACATGTCATTAAAAAGTAATTAATCATTGTTGAGTGTCATTTCTCTATTTAAATTCACCTCAGTAACTTCATTTTAAATATACTTCCCAGAAAACTTTCAAATAACTCCATTGAAGTATCATTTTCAAAGAAGGAAAGTTTCGATCGATTCGAGAAATTTAATTCAATCTTAATCCATTTAAACTTAAAATTTATTCAAAATGAACTGTTATCTGTAGGTTAAAATTTTAGATATCAGTTTACGTATCATTATATCAGCATCCTACACAATTAACCCTGACATAGGCGGTGGAGTATACTTTCCACTTACTTTTAATTCTCAACTGCCGGATTTTTGCCAGAAAATATATATATATATATATATATATATTTTGCTTTTATAATGCACGTGAAGAAAAGCATTTATTCATTTTCAAATAAATTTGTTCCAAGATTCTTGTGGCAATCAATCATTTCTGCATTTCACCATCGTATAAGAAGTATCTCGAGTAAGAATTTTGAGAACTGAGGATTTTTTTCATTTTTTAATTGTTTTTATGAAAAAAAATATTAACAAGAACAAAAAATCATGCATCAAGCATAGATTATCGAACACTTTCCAAGACTTCCAGAATACTTTAACCCTTAAATGCCCATGGTATCATTTATGATACCATCAGTGTTCCCGATTTATTGGCTTTTTTTATTCACATACTCCGTATTCCCACCAGAAATTTTAAAGAGAAATTTTCACTTCATTTAATAACAGACATTTCGTAATTAAATAAACCGAAATTTACTATTTATATTTTCTGGTATGAATTCAGATTCTCTGAATTAGGCAATTTCTGGAACGCATTATACCCTGGGCATTAACACGTTCACGCCGGCACGGTGGGTCACACTCAATTTTCTCAGAGCTGCCAAGTCTCCGGTTGTTTGGATACCAGTATTTTAATACAAAAAATGTTGTTTTATTTAATTAGAACAATTGGACGGTTTAAAGGAACAACATTTTCTCTAAAATAACAGTGGTGTGCAAAAAAGTCGGAGACTTGAAAACTCTGAGACAGTCGAGTGTGACCCACCGCGCCGGCGTGAACGTGTTAAAGAGTTAATTAACTCCTTCATCCGTTCAATAAGGTGAAAGACGCTTTCTAAGGAAACCATTTGAATAAAAGCACAGAAAATTTGAAAAAGGCAATTTCAGCAATTCCAATTAGTAGTCGGAAAAGTATGCGAATCCTTTTGTGGAGCCCTGTATATGAGCTATATATTTGCATATATAAACTACATAGTATGCTAATACTTAGTTCAGTTAGGGAACATAAAACAGTTCAAAATTCTGCTTCAGCCATTTCCGTCAATAAACAAAAATGTACTCAAGCTCTTTTACTCTGCTCGGTCTATTATAGAATTTATGCATACCAAGTGAAGGCAAAAAAATAGTTACATTTTAAAAAGCGGACCACAACTGAAAATGCACTTCCAGAAATTGTTGTTAACAGACAGTATTGTAATCGAATTATTTTGTGTGTCCCAGTAAATGAGTGATAAATGCACACTATATTCTATAGTAAACCTCTTGTAGCGCACCTCAGTAATTCTCGATATGTTTGAAATAGTCTAACATCATTAAAATACACCGCAAAGGGGTTTTTTCCCCGTAGATCGCAATATAATGGAATTCTTCTGAGTGTCCCTGTAGATGAGCTATAAATGCTGCACATTTAATTTTAAATACCGAACATGCCGTAATAAACCCCAATAGCATATATCAATTGCATGGCAGTCCGAGCATATTTACGCAAATTAGAGCACAAACAGACAAACCGAATTCATAAACACTTTTCAACTATGTTGGAAAGTGTTAAAAACATACCAAGAAGACAAATCCCTAATGTTATAGACAATAAATGACTAAATAAAGTGTAAGAAGGCTAATTAACCATCTACCCCTTTTTCGTTAAAATATTCTTCGAGTTATTTAACCCCTTAACGCTCGAATTAAATTACGGTTGAAAAATTCAAATTGCTTATTGACACCACTTTTATGAAAAAGAAATATTCACCTTATTTAATGACAGGAAAAACGATACTAAAATATAGCCAATTTCACTATTTTATAAAACTGGCGGGAATCAAACAATTTGAGTAAAAGACACAGCCCGAGAATATAACGGGAGCGAGAATTAAGGGGTTAATGAAAGAAATTCTGAGATTAAATAAGGCGAAGAAAACTATGAAGGAAAACTGGTTTCAGTTTGTTTTCTGGCATGTGGGTTCGTTATCCCTGCTATAGATGGTTTAACCCTTTAGTGCGCAGCTTTGAATATATGCAAACAACGCTGTTTTGAATTTAATAGATTTTTTTTATTCGCGTATACCTAATTCACACCAGAAAATTAAAATAGCAATATTTTCTTTAATTAAAAGATAGACATTCCGTATTTAAATAAAGCAAAATTAACCATTGAAACTTTCTGGTGTAAAGTCAGATTCTCTGAACTACGTAATTTCTAGAACGTATTCTATTATGGGAACTAAAGGGTTAAAGGTTAAGTTTTATAAAATAAGTAATTATATAAAACAAGGTATTTGGAGACATACTTATTAAAATATTTACTAATTTGCATTATTTTAGCGTAAAACAGCCACACGACAGTAGTTTTTACTTGTATTGCAGATGCGCAACAGAAGAAAAGATGGACGTATTATATGAAAAATATATCTTTGATTTTTTTCCTGTGTTGTAAACCTTTCAGAGTATCATATATATAACTCATTAATATAACTATTATTATTCATGATTTCTTATTTGAGGGACTCACAACCATAGCAGACCAAGTCCATTTTGAAAAAAAATATATAGTCCATTTAGAAGGTGCATAAAATCTGTTTTATTCATTCCCTCGGTGAACCAAGTCTGTAAACAGATGCCATGTATGAGAATGTGTGTGAAAACAGGCTTGGTTCACTTGAGAGTAGATAAAATAGATTTTATGCACCTTCTAAATGGACTACCTCATTTTTTTTTCAAAATGGACTTGGTCTACTATGGTTGTGAACCCCCTTCATTTGTAACTCAAGTAAATTTTGATAAGATGATTAAATGCTTTTAGACAGAAAGTAAGTTTAAAGGAATGAAACTTTTACCCTAATAAATTGAATTCGATCGAATTATGAAACTGATATAAAAATTATTATTTACAATGAACTCGATTTAACAATAAACATATAGTGAATTTCATTAAAATTTTATAAAAAATATTTGACGCCAGAATTTTTATTTAAAACTATTTAACTTTACTCTGTATGATTTATTCCATTTATATTAAACGAGCAAGCAGTTTTCCTGATTACGGGTGATATAAAAAAGGGCTGGAACGATTTTCGCGAAACATGCCTCCTATACTAAATCGAGCACAAGAAAATGATCTATCTTGTCCCGAATTCTAGAAAATTAGTTTTGATGGGTTAAAACAAACTTCGCGCTGAAAATGCTGCTTGCTATAAGTCGAAAAATGCTTAACTATTTACACAAAATGTGCCATGTATACTAATTTGAGCACGAGAAAACTATCTAGAAAGGGCAATAATTCGGGAAAGTTCGCTTTTACAGGTTAAAACAAATTTAGTACTAAAATTGCTGCCATATATAGAAAACGGCATAAACGATTTAAAAAAAACTTGGCTCCTATACTAATTCCAGCACGACAACCATCTAGATATGTACCTAACTCGGCAAAATTCTTTTTATATGGTTAAAACTACTTCGGTACTGAAAATGACGCTATAAACTGAAAATAGTTCGGACGATTTTCATGAAATATTCGAATACGAGAAAACGAATCTTACTAAATCTTGAGTTCGTAAAAATTGATTTTAAAAATTGCTTAAACTTATGAAAACTAATCTTCAGAGTCGGAATTCTCGCATATACTAATTGATCATTGATCAGAATCACGATTACGGAAGATATTGAAGAACGCTTAACGATTTTCAGGTTTGCCTTCCATACTAAATCGAGTACAAGAAAATGGTCTAAGTAGATCTCGAGTTAGAAAAAGATCGTTTTCATAGGTTTAAGCAATTTTCGAAATCAATCTTCAGTAATTGGGATTCTCGCCAATATGGTCATTGCTCAGCAACATGATTACGGACAATGTCTAAAACAGTGTAAAGTTTTTCAGATTTTATTTTCTATATTAAATCAAGTGCAAGAAAATTGTCTAGCTAGGTCCCTCATTCGGGAAAATTCGGTTTGAAAGTTTGGAATAATCTTAGTATTAAAGTTGTTGATGCAAAAAAAAAAATTAAATCTAAACCGGTTGGGAGGATTTTCATAACGTAAACTCAAAGCTGTAAACTCTTCCGCTTTTTTGTTCCACAAAAATTTAATAGAAATTTTTGTCTCATTTAATCGGCAAATTGCGGTAATTTAAAAAGGTAAAATGCTTTATAAAATTTTTGTTGTACAAAAAAGCTTAAGATGTTGGCAGGCATGCGTAAGCCTAATACATTAATTCAAGTACCAGTAAACCATCTACCTAGGACTGAACTTTCATAGATTTAACACGTTCACGCCAGCGTGGTGGGTCACACTCGAATGTCTCAGAGTTGTCAAGTCTCCGGCTTTTTGCACACCACTGTTATTTTAGAGAAAATGTTGTTCCTTTAAATCACCCAATAGTTCTAATTAAATAAAACAACATTTTCTGTATTAAAATACTGGTATCTAAAAGGCCGGAGATTTGCCAGCTCTGAGACAGTCGAATGTGACCCACCGCGCCGGCGTGAATGTGTTAAACAATTTTTTCTGCTGTTAATCTTACTCAATTGAATAGCACGCCAATATCACTTGTCATTGATCAGCACCATGAGTATGGAAGATTTCAACTCAATAGGAGACGTAATGTAAGTCGAACTTCGGGATGGTCTGCTATAGTCTTGGAACAGATACCATTCATACAGACCTACTGTTTAATTTTAACATACATCTTTCGAATGATGTGTGAATTGTGAAAATGCTCGAAGACGCGGTTTAGTTTGCGGTTGCCTTTCCGCTTAATACAATTTGCATAAACCAAAATTTATGAACTGAATCGAACAAGATAAAATAATCAGAGAAGTATAAACTTCGGCAAAGTTCATTTTTATAGGTTAAAAAAAGAAAAAAAAAATTAATACTAATATGCTGCTCACGTAAATGCCATTCACAATCGAGTTAACACTTTCCGGACCGGCGTCTGTTACACAAATTTTATTCGGTTGGCACCACAAAAAGTTACCTTCAATTATATAATTTCGAAAATGCTCTAATTGCACAAGGCAAATGTTACTATTCTCTGTTACTTTTGCCGAAAACAAATTTTGCAAATAAAGATGATGTCGAGTCAGACTCGACGTTGGTTCGCAAGGGTTTAAAAACTGTTGATCTTAAATTTTGCAAATAAAGTGTGTGTAGATTACAAAGAAATGTGGTGGAATAATATTTTGTTTAGGGAAAAAAATCACTAAACATGATTCTGAAAACCTCTCTTTATATTGTCGGTTTATAAGTAGAAGTTTGTTAAATGAAACAACCACTTTTTTATGCAAAAAATTCTTGTTATTCTTTCGTAATTGGGGTCCTGGACTGCTGGTGTAATACAACACGTATTGCTTAGCACAAATTTACTAGAATAGCAGCTTTTTAACCCTTTCAGGGACAAAACATTTCCATTGCTAAAATGTTGAAATGAATGAGTGACGCCGGAATTTACAAACAAATTTATTTGCAAATAGGAAAAAAAAAAACTGTATTTCAAATACAAAATATACGAAAATATTTTGTACCAAAATTATGGTGCCATTGCGATATTTGGATATTAAAATTAAGTGGTTTCATAAACGTACCACAGCCGTTGAAGGGTTAATCAAGAAAACATTTCTGCCAAATTTCTAAGCTTATTTTTTAAAACTTAAGTTGAAAGAAGTCATAATTTCTAGCCGGATGGCTATTTTCCTTTTTTCCGGAAAAAGGCCCACTGTACCTTTTGGGTAAAACAGTGAGTAGGTAAAAAGTTCTAAACCTTTACCATACTTGCCAACTTCCAACTAATCGTCCGTAAAATGTGGGTAAATTTGACCCAGGTTAAACACGTTTCAAACCGGGAATATTTTAAAGAAATGAAACTACATAAGTTCCACGTAGAAGCATAAAGTTATTATAAATAAAGATTCATCAAATATATTTTCTTGTTTGAAACATGGTTAACCCGGGTCAAAGCAATCCACATTTTACGAAAGATTAGTTGCAAGTTGGCAATTATGCTTTAACCGTGTTACACAAATTGGCGATTTTTCTTTGCGACGCTGATTCACCCGCATTTGTTATCTAGGATGCTTTGATTAGACTTGAGCGTAACAACGAAGAATACTTCGTAGGTCATAGGAATAATGAATTTTCTGTAGTCATCACATTCTTGCACTGTAAAGAGCAGTTTGACAAGGCTTTATTCCCTTGGCATTTGCACAATGTTTCGCTTTTTTCTAAGTAATCATAAGTAATTGTGCAAAATTATTCTGTGACCCTATAATATGCTCTAGCAATTCCATTAATTTACGTCTAATTGCATGGTTCAAAACACACTCGAGTCTTTCAATAATAGTATCTTCAGAACTAAAAAAAACATCTGACTATAGTGCGGCCATCTTTTTTTTTCTGTAAACTGCCATATATACAGGGTGTCCCTAAACTCATGATACATACGTTAGGGGGTGATAGAACACAACTAGACAAGCACAAATCACCATACAATTCATGGTCGGAACGCAAGTCGCAAAAAGATAGAGCGCAAAACATATTGTGGCACAAAATGAGGAGAAGGAAGATAGACAGCGATGGAATGAAAGGAAACCGACAATATCAAGAAAAACATTTTATTGAACAAAATGAAAGTAAACAACACGTACGTCCTCCATCACAGCAACTGCTCAAAATTGCGGCCGCCAACAGTAACGCAGGCTTCACACCGTCGATGGAGTGACCGCCGTACACTGTAAACTGTCATATATATACTCTTTTTATGCATAAAATGTCCTTCGTTGCATTTTTCAGGCTTAAGAGGAATATACTAGTCACACGAAAAGACTCGACCGCTAATGTTAAACTTATGGGAAAAATCTTTACAGATTTCTCGCTAGTATTTTAATATTTTTAAATGATTTTTTTTTGCATAGGATACCTGAGGTCGATACTTTATAATGTGCATTTGTACTATTTCGATTTTGTTTGAAGTTTTTTTTTACATGAGGATAGTTTCGCTTTTGGAATCTGTTGGAACTGGTTCGGAATGTGAAACTCTGCATTATATTAACAGCTAGTGAAACATCTAACAATGATACTGTCATCACTATTACGTCCGAAATACAGAGCCAATTCAAATCTAATTGGGACAGTGTATCGATCTCGTAAGTATCTTGGAGGTATTCATTAATCAAGTACGTTGCTCCTATAATTCGTTTATAGGGACACAAAAATATTTTGATGGCATTCATTGAATGGTATGAAATATATATCAGCCTGCGGGCGATTTTAAAAATTTATTTTTAACAAACTTTTAACATTTTTGATATAAATGCCTCATATCCATTCAATTACATTTGGTAAGATGAATTAAATGTTTCCCTGTTAATTACCTTTCTCACCAAAGTAGTGAACTTAGGAGGAGAGACACGATTTTCTTTAAATTATATTAAATCTTATGTATGTACATTAAAAAAAATAAATTAAAGATATCAACCCACTCTTCAGACTGCGTTGGGAGGAGTAGTTTACTTTCGGGAACTAACAATATAATATTATAGAAATATTAGTAATTTAAATGGCTGTATATTTTAAATAATAGAATGCATTTTGGTTTCTTACTTTTAAAATGTTTCAAAAATCCACACATAAAAACTTTCATTTACTTATGAAAATTTTATAAAAAACGTTTATATAGAAGATGAAAGTATAATTTGATTGCCATGACCATCCTCAAGGCATTTTCGATCTTCATAAGTCGTTAATTTCTCTATAAACTTACAAAAAATATATAACCTTATATGTACTGTATATTTACACAGACTACTAAAACCAATTGCATGTAATTTGTGAATAATATAGGAAAACATGTTTTAGTAAAGTGAAAAAATGCAATTTTTCTTTTGTGATTTCTCACTTGTTGATGTTCCTAAAATTAGCACACAGATACTTTGATTTAAACCCCTACTTGCTAATTTGAATAATGATTAGCATTAGACTTAAGAGGTTATGTTAAGGAGTGCCAGTATAAGCATATTATTACTGATGGACCTATTCATCATCTAAGTTTATTGTGAAATTTATCATAAAAGGAGATTAACTGTTAAGCAAATATCTAGATGTTGAATATTTTCACATGTTAGTTTATACATATCTTTACTGATGCAGTTCTGAACATAAGATTTTATGCTGGAAAATCTATGATATTTCTTATGATCTAATAAAAGTTTTAAGGACGCTGTTTTATTTCACATGATCTAAAAACTAAAGCAGTGTTGGAAGTTGGTCGTGTTTTTAAAATTCAGTTTTTTTAGATTTGTACCAGTAATTTCTATTAAATTTGTGGTCTGAAAAAGCGGAAGAGTTGGCACTTGTGCCAGTCTTTTGAAATAGTAATATCCGCCTTATTTAATGACAGATTAAATGAGGCGAATGTTATTATTTTTTAAAAAGTTGTAGCAATCAAAAAATACTGTCCCACTGGCAACATTCAACTAAAACATCATAAATGTTAATACTTATATATTTTTAGAGCGTGATTTACATGTTGTTTTGAATTATATAAAAAGAAAGAAAAAAAAACACGTAGGGCTCCCACTGGTCACTCTTTTGAATACTACTATTTCCAAACAATTATCTTCGCTGTTGATTTTTATAGTAAATGCTGTAGAATATATACCAAGAATATTTTGGACCCTACCAAAGAAAATTTCGGAAATAGTGGTACTTAAAAAATGGCCCAGTGGGACACCTGCCTAGTGTTGCCCGATGTCCCGCGTAAATCGGGGCTCCAAATGCTCTTGACACCAGTATTTAAAAATAATTTTCTTCGCCTTATCCAATGGCAGAATTATGTGCGATTAAACATGATGAAATAAACTGCAAGAAATGAGTGGTGTCCAGAGCATTTGGAGCCCCGATTTACTCAGGACACCTAGCAACACGACCCCTCCTTCCACATCCATTGAATAGCTGCCAAATATTAAGATATTGGAGTATTTTCATCTCACATGATCAGTATAAAGCGAGTTACTAGCTTAGAGTAACTGGCTTGGCCTTTTGCTCGGCGCTAACGTTCTCGCATCCTGATCATGAGATCCGTGGTTCGTATCCCATCGGTGCCAATAGATCGCTCGCCTCATTGGTGACCCGGAGAAAACATGCAACCTTTAACAACAGTCATCTCTTCTCATAACCAACAGATGGCAGTACCAAATAAATCATTGCCAGCAAACTAAGCCTGTGAAACGTTCACAGCACATAAATAAGCCTGGCATTAGAGTCCTGCGCCCGAACCCGCAAATTCCATTTTAAGTCAACCCGGAACCCAACCCAAACCCGCATATAAATTTTTGGCAACCCGCAACCCGACCCGAACCCGAGGTATTTCAACCCGCATTCCGACCCAAACCCTCAATGTAAGGAAAGTAAATCACGTTTTAATACCATTATAAAAAATAATCTACAATTGTATCCTTAATAGAGGTTTGCACCGGCCCGGCAAAATTTCAGACGGGCCAGGCCGAAGAATTTAGACAATTTTTCTAACGGGTCGGGCTGATAAACAAAATAAACGGGTCGATAACTAAAATTAAGCGGGTCTACCGGTCCGATATAAATATTTAGACGAAACCGATAAAATTATAAATGGGCCGTGCCGGGCTAGGGCCGAACTTTTAAGTTTTACAAGGGATGGACGAGGCGGGCCAGTCCCGAGCCAAAAACCGGGACTCGCAACAAAAAAGTCTAGAACCGGGTGCGGGTAACCCGATCCGATGCAGGATTCTAAACGGTATAAAACTAAAAATCTAATCTTTAAATATGCCTTAAAATTAGTTGCAGTTTCAAAAGTTCCGCATATAACGATACACCTTGTTCTACACAATTGACCATCCGCCTTTAGTTTATCAGCAGTTATTATTTTGAAAAATTTCCCGTCTAACATAGCGCATCGTGTATCATCACAATTAAATTATTCATTTGATACATTAGACAGGAAGTACCATTAAGCATTTTGCTGCGTATTGTATTTATAAAATACGATAAAAATATAATGCAGTTTGTTATTTCGAAGACTCGTGAAAGGATAATTAAAGACAAAACAGACAGGCACACATTTTGCTTTTGTGAAACTTTGATCTGCGATAAAGGCTTTTAACGTGAAAAAATATTTTCCACATTCTTTAAAAAAATCGGGTCAACCCGAACCCGACCCGCAACATAAAAACTTAAAGTCAACCCCACCCGACCCGACCCGCAACGGGAAAATATAGCGCCAACTCGACCGACCCGCGTGTCGGGTTGGCCGTCGGGTCGGGTCCGGGTAAGAGCGGGTAACCCGACCCGATGCAGGACTCTACCTGGCATGCTGCGCATCATTCACGAGTGCATATCGCTCTTCAGACTTCAACAAAATGTCATTCTTACAGGGGAGGGAGTGTGTAGCGATCTCATCTCACATGATCAGTATAAAGCGAGTTACTAGCTTAGAGTGACTGGCTTGGCCTTTTGCTCGACGCTAACGCTCTCACCTTCTGGTCATGAGATTCATGGTTCGTATCCAATCGGTGCCAATAGATCGCTCGCCTCAATATTATATATTATATGTATAACAGCTTTATTTAATGACAGAAAGTTGCGATTAACCATAGCTGCCAACCTTTGCGTTTTTTTCATACCACTAAAATTTTATAGAAAATATTATCTCATTCAATCGTCGAAATCTCGTGTTTAACCCTCCGTCTACCAGACGGGTCCATTGGACCCGACAGGTACATACAAAATATTCATTCAAACCAGAAATTTCTTTAAAATAAACTAAGTATATAAACCAGACAAAAATTAGGTAAATAAATAAGTTAAATAGTTTTAAATAAAAATTCTGGTGTAGAACGTTTTATTAAAACTTGAATAAAATTCCCGGTAGATCTAGGGTTAAACAAGGCGAAAATCTCCTTAAAATTTTAGTGGTAGCCAAAAAGCGTAAAAGTTGGCAGCTATGGATTAACCCTTTATCTACTGACGGTACTTATAAGTACCACTCACTTTAAACTTTCATCCCATAGTGAATATAACTAATATTCTAATGATATTTTGCAAAAACACGCTTTTAACTCCACTTTATCTGGATACATGGCAGCAGTAGTTCTAGGTTTGTTATTTTAGCGAGGAAGGAGGCTATCTTTGACTCAGACGATGGGTTTTGTGCCGACATTTTGTACAGATTGTCGTTCGTCTTTTTATTGCTGCAAATACAGTAAAGGATATAATATAAGTGTTGGATTTTTTTATGTGTTCATTATGATCTTAGAATACAGTTTGAGTAGCTATTTTAGGTGAACGGTGTATGTATTAGATTTAACAGTTGAATTACTCGGTGGTACTTATAAGTACCGTCAGCACACTGGGCGTTGGAGAAAAAATTCTTGTTTATTTTTCGTCTGCGTAGTTATCCATCATTTTCGTCTGCTTTAAAATGTAATTACTAAAATGTGGTAGTAATGATTTCCCTGGTATTTCTTTTCTGTTTCATTGTTATTTATTTATAGGAAATTAAAAAAGTTGTGGCACCGGCTCGTTTTTGCTATGCTAGAAATGGCATATGTAAATTCATATATTGCGTATGTGGAGATGCGAGAGAACATGTTGTCCCTGGAATATAGACGTTGCTTAACTAAAGGACTGCTAACAAGATCGAAACCTAAAAGAAAAATAGGTTTTTTTAACCCTTTCATGGGCAAAGCATTTTCAATTCTGAAGTGTTGAAATAAATGATTGGCACCAGAATTTGATAAAATCTTTTTGAAAACATGAAAAAGCTTATAGTTCGTATTGAATCGAAAATATTTTCTGGTGCCATTTGAAATGCCTTGCGGGTTTTCTCTTGCGATGTTTTAGTCATAGTGTACTGATGGTGCGTTAAAGTACCACTTTAATTAATTGCCTCTGCATAATTAAATTTCTCGCGGATGAGTATTTTTTTTATGTTTATCCTTTAATTTTCATTGTAGCAACTGAAAAAGAAATATTACATGAAAAAAATTGCCGTAGATCATAATGCAGTAGATAAAGAATTAAATAAGACCTAGACTACTATCAAGATATAGTGGTACTGAATAATAGAAACTTAACTTTAATACTCATACTATATTAAAATAATATTATTTTATTTTAGTTCTAAAGAAAACCGTATGCTGTTCGTTAATAGCACAAACCTCCAGGCTTTTATTTTATTAATAACAAAGCCCTGTTTTGTCCTACACTTACAAGGAAGACGCAGTAAAAAATTGAAAAAAAATACGGAATGTTTTTCTCACGAGGATATAGTATATGCTTATTAACAAAATTCCTGCGAAATCTATATATATCGTTCATAAAAAAATAATTAAAGTTTCGTTGCTTGGCGATTTATCTCTGCTTGACGAAACAATAATGTTTCGAAATAGTATATGCTATGCAAAATAATCTTTACAGTAAAAACTTTTCTACTTTTCGTACAAAACTAGCTTAAGTAATTTTAACTTAAATAAATACATTTATATAAATATAGATTTGTCATATGCATTTATATGTATAATTAATGAAATTTAACGATCGTTTTATACGGTTTAGAACAAAATTTAAATTAATTAAAATTGTTTCAAATTCAAAATAAATATCCGATTCTGAAGACTGTAAATTCGACTTCGATTTTGTGTGAGACAATAAGAGAAAAGTATTATTGCCACAGAAACAACGATATCGAAATGTATAGCGACAGCGTTTTTAATAAGGCCTTTACTTTTAAAATATACTAAAAACTTATCCAACTGGTAAAAATTTATCTGAACTGTTACATTGTCTAAATTTAAATTCATTAAGTATTGCACATTTAACCCCTTAATTCTCGCTCCCGTGATATTCACAGGCTGTGTCAATCTGAATAAAATATTCAGATTGTTTAATTCCCACCAGTTTTATAAAATAGTGTAATTGGCTTTATTATGGTGTCATTTTGCCTGACATTAAATAAGGTTAATATTTCTTTTTTAAGAAAGTGGTGGTAATGAGCAATTTGAATTTTTAAACCGTGATTTAATGCGACCGTTAAGGGGTTAAACACACATTTAACAAGCAATTTCCAAATGCATTGAAACTGCTTGTATTTGGCGGAGAAACGTGCTGCTTGGCAAATCGCAGAGCACGTTCATTTTTTCGCGCCAAATACTCGAAAGTATATATTTTTTTGACAGATTTTCTACTGGGATTCCACAGATAAGTTTGATTGATCCTTACCTAAGTAGTACAGTGATGGAACAGTGTAGCAGCAGAGAATCAATTGACATTGCAAAATTTTATTAGTATTCTTCATCTAACTTCAGGACAAAATTTCCGAGATTCTTGAAGGCGAAGAATACTGTAAAAATTTAGTGGTGACAATCGCTCAACTGCTGCGCCACTGTTCCATCACTGGTAGTGTCTTTAGAATTTTTTTTAAATATTTTGAGAAAGCGCTGTAAGAAGACCTCTCTTGTTATTTACATTTTTATCGTTGTCAGAAATGCATAGCTGCGAATATTTCGGGTATTTTCAATTAGATTTACATGTGTGAAACAAAAAAAGTATGTCCTTTTCATGTCCACAATTAGAATATTTTTTTCTGAGTAAAATGGGAAAGAACGCTTTATATTTTTTGGTTTCCATTAAAACAATCAGTAAGGACTTCATTATTAAAAGAAATGTTTAAAAAGATATCTTTTTAATTTAAATTATCCATTTTTATTCATCTTGACTAATAAAACAGTCTGTCCGGGCAACTTTAGAGATAGTTTTCAATTTACGTTGTTAACTAATAATATTTAAAATTACATTTTTAACTTGTTTTATGTAAACATGCATAAGATACAAATAAATGTAAATATATTGCTTAAAGGCGCGTCAAATTTGATAAAATCCTTTAAAAACACATTAAAGTCATTTTAAAAAACAAAACGTTTTCAACCGACATTTACTCAGCCTTCATCAGTGAAAAACTAATAGCTGTTGTCTCTCAGCGTATTTTGCCTTGTCCGGAACAGACCATTTTACTTCAAGGGTGGTATGGAATGTAAGGTGGAACGGAAATGTTATTCACCCCCCCCCCCAAAAAAAAAGTACATGTTTATCAATGGTATATTAATTCTTTCCAGACTGCGTGGATATCATATGATAATATATCGTTACAGACCATTTCTTTACTAGATATTATTTCCAGAGATTCCCTTATTATTGCTTCTTGAATCAACTTCTTGAAAAAGAAGCAAACATAAGAGAATCTCTGGAAATAATATCTAATAAAGAAATGGTCTGTAGCGATATATTATCATATGATATCCACGCAGTCTGGAAACGTACCGTTTGTACCGGACCCTACGTACTAGTACAGGGCTGCAACAGGAAACTATTTTTTAATTCTGTTTCGCATCACTTTTTCACTACAGAAATCTTTTACAAAATGTATTTTTTTTAAATACTGGCACGATCTGAATATAAAAATAGTCGCACGCGGCAACCTTGCAGTAGTGGTCCACTCATTTTTAAAAGTTTAAAAACAAGCTTAAAATGCATTTCTGAAAAGCGACTGAAAGAAATCTGGCTGACTAACACCCTTAAATGTTAACTTTCCACAATCTGTTTGGAATAATTGTATTTTTTCTGCTACTACATTTGTTTACTTTCTAGAGTGTCTTCAAAAACAGATTTTTTTGACAAATTCTTTGAGATTTCATTAAAAGATAGGTTTTTTATTTAAAAAAATTGTTTCTTTAATATTATGTTTCATTTTGAATTAAACTGCTGTTGATGTACTCTATTGCACTGTAAATAACGTTTTGGATAACCCGAAAACATAAAGATTCATGCATGAGAAATTGACTAGTCCCACTACTGGAGCATAGAGGAAGTTAACCTTTTTTATTTTTCATTTTCTCCGAAGAATATGTTTTGAAACTTTGAATGTTTATTCTGATACAGGAAGGTTAGGACACGGCTAAAATTTTTTTTTTTTTTAAATTCAATAACATTTTAATAATAATTAGATAAATGTTCTTAAGTGGCCCACTACTGGTACGTTTACATTATTCGTCAATATGGTTCAAGCCATTGAAGTGCAGAGGTATATTATATATAGAACTTAATTGTAATAGAAATTCGCACCAGAATTTTTCAATAAAATTTTACTTTCTATGACTTTGGTAAAACAAAAGTTGTAAAATTGTATTTCCCTATTTTGAAATGAAATATTCAGGGATGGGAATACTCCGCTTTTTTGCATACAAGAAAATGCATGATCTCACAGAAAATGTTATTTTATTAAATCGGAAAATACTGCAATTTAACAGAACAACATTCTCTCTAATATTTTACTGGTATGCAAAAAAGCGGAGAATTCTCATCCCTGAATATTTCGAAAATTCTTGTGTGAATTCAACATTACAGAATCATAATTCAATTCCCTGAAAGCTTTAACCCTCTCGCTGCGTAATTGTTTTATCAAAATAGCTTCGCGACGAACGTCTTTTAAGAATTTTATTCTTTTGTCACCGGTTTTTCAAAACAAATTTTTTTATATAATTTAAATGGAAAAATGCGCCGATTAAATACGGCAAAATTTGTAATAAAAAAATAACCGGTGGGAATAATCAAGGAGGGTTAATTACACGAAAAAATGCACCCCCGAGAAAATCTCGGGTTGCGCAGCGAGAGGGTTAACCCTTTCAGGGTCAAGGTGCTTCTATTCGCAAAATGCTGAAATGAGTGAATGACGCCAGAATTTACAGATTTATTTGAAAATAAGCAAAAGATTTTGTTCACGTAATTAATAAAAAGAAAATTTTCATTCCAATATTCTGGTGCCAATGTGGCATTTAAGGATTAAAATTAAGTGCTCCAACAATGAACCACCGCTCTTGAAAGGGTTAAAGAATGAATTTTAAACTTTAATTTAATATGTTAAAAATCATTCATTTGACTTCCAACTCCATGTTACAAAAATACTGTTTGTATCAACTAAATTGGTATTAATGAGTTGTAGAAACGGATTTTATTGACAATTCTTACTTTTCTTTCTATTCTTTTTCTATCACAAATAAAATCAATACAGATGCGTATATACACTATAATCCTTCATTTTGTGATGTTTCGTTTCTATTTCTATTCTTTAATCTTTTCGCCCTTGAATACAAGCAATTCGTTTAAGGTCACACACAAGACATAATTATATTAGTATAAGATCATTCATTGCAATTTAATACGAATACTAGCATACATGTATATCGGAGAAAATAGTGGCTTGTAAATATATGTATCACATAAAACAAAAGGTCTAAAATGTAAGTTTCTGATATATACTTATTATTATTTATATTTTATTATATTCATGAACGTTTCATAAATGCAATCAGTGTATATGTTTAAACGCATTTTTGAACAAAATATCAAAATTTACAAATACCAAATGTGTTTTTTTACTAACTAAAACTAAACTCAAATTCAAATCGGCGAATAGAGTAGTAAGTTTTATATTGGTGCACTTATGGATTTAAACTCATGTAATTTTAAACTTTTCACTTACCTATAATGTTTAATTAATGTATAATTTGAATTGAAGGTTTTTGAAATAGTGATAACACACCCATACGCATGCATATTATAATAAAATATAATAAATTAAATATAAAAATGTACTATTAAAAATGAGAGAGACTAGCCATTTAAATGTCATTAAAAAAAAAAAAAAAAAAAAAAAAAAAAAAAAAAAAAAAAGAGATCAAATGCAATTTTTAGATTTTAATTTGGATCTAGTAATTTACCTATAATTTAAACACTATTATAATATTTACTTCCTAAGTCGTAACACATTGTTGGTATTTAACCCTCTCGCTGCGTAAATAATTCTTCGCGATGAGCGTCTTTTACAGAATTTTTAATCGTTTATCACCGGTTCTTTAAAGCAGAAATTTTTGACTATTGTAATCGGGGAAAATGTCCTGATTAAATCAGACAAAGTCTTCGCAAAAAATAACTGGCAGGAACAACCAAATAGTATTAATTTGACGGGAAAATGCATGCTCGAGCATAGCTCGGGCTGCGCAACGAGAGGGTTAAAGGCACTTTTAAAAATGAGTCGAAATTATTTTCAAAACAAAATTTTCGGATTGAATACTTTGTTTAAAGCCTTAATTTTACACAATGTTATATTAGTAATTTTTATATTATACTGACAATAACAGCAAATTAATACGAATGAATGTGCAGTTCTGGAAAAAATAACTTCCATGAAAAGAATTTGCCCTTTCAAACCGTTAATAAATAGAAAATCCGAAAACTTTTTTTAGTTTGGTATGGGAGGGTGATTCTGTACCCCCCCTTCCCATGGGGCCACTTCTAAATTTATCACCGACATCGCCTACCTTCTTACTTATATATCTATTTTCTGACACTGATGTCTCCTCGAATATAAAAAATAAATTTACGGCAACCAACGTCGGATAACATAAAATGCCAAACAATGAAATCTCTACTATCTGGACTATTGTCAGGGATCTAATGGTCATACACCGTCTCCTGAATACTGGGCCTTAGCGCTGACACAAAAATGGGGGCAGCCGTAGGCGACATTTGTTTTTTAACGTATGTACGGTTCCTTAAATTTAGATACCGGTATTTTATAACAGATTTATTTGATTTGCTTAATCTCAAAAAGATAAAGCGGAGAAAACTTAAAAGAATTATTGGTACGAATATTTAAGGTACCGTACACACGCTGAAAAATTTCCGTCTTCAACAGCCGCCATTTTTATCTCAGCGCTCATGCCTAGTAATCAGGGGGCGGTGGGTCATACATAAATTACGCCATGCAAATTACGTGTTTTTATTTATTCCTCCTTGACCCTATGTCACATGCTGTTAGGGATGTAGTGGAGGATATAGGAGGGTATACACCGTATATCTTCTGTATTTTTTAAGAACCTCCGTATTACTTCCGTATCGGGCTCTGTATCAACGTAAAGCTATATCGCATACTCTCTAGCATATGCCTTCTGTCTAAAGCGTATACCCTCTAGTTATTTTACGACTGCAGCGCTGCTGTCACTCTCAAGTGATGCCCACACCATCGTCCCCTGAATACTAGGCCGCGCAAAAATGGCGGTGTCGTAGGCGAATTTTTTTAAGCTATTGTACGGTCCCCTAAATTTGGACACCACTATTTTCAAAAAGCTTTTTTTGACATATTTAATCTTTGAAAAATAAAGCTGAATAAACTTAAAACAATTATTAGTATTCAAATTAAAGGGGCCGTACGAACGCTGAAAAAAATCCGCCTACGACAGCCGCCATTTTTTGTGTCAGCGCTCAGACGTAATATTCAGGAGGCGGTGCCCACACATATTTTGACGTCACATTTTCTGCAATTGTTAATTTGAAGCTAATTTTATGCAAAAAATGTTAAATGCAAGAAATACAGTGAAAAAAAACGCGAATGAAATTGACTTTTTATGTTTTACGGTATGAAAGTAGTGCTGAAGTTAAAAATAGGTAGAACAGATGCAAAACAATTTTCTTTTGCGTTTATGGCGATTCCTGGTGGGAAATAGGGTAACTATATTTCTTAAAAAAAGGATTTATATTATTTTACTGTATGAAGAAATCAAGTTGGAGAGATTCAACTGAATTATATTTTCCTTTATTGTGCCCTCGGGCGGACAACAGCATTACTAAATTTAAATAAATTTATTTTATATGTTGTATTAATAAATATCAGAAAAAGCTCCAACCACGGTGAAATTTATGTTTTGATAAAAAGTTTCACAAGATATGTTTTTTACGCATGTAGTGTCCTGGAGAGAAATTGCATAGCTAAAATTTTAAAATGGGATTTTTAAGCTTTCTAATATGGCAACCATACTTTAAGTTGAAATTAGATTAGTCATTCAACTCAATATTCTTTTACGCCAATAATGCCACTAGCGAGAACTGGAATAACCAAATGTAAGTAAAATTGGTTTTTTATGCTTTACTGTATGAAGCCGTACTCAAATTAAAAAAAGCTACACAGATTCATCACAGATCTTCCTAGCGGGAAATAATTTAACTAAATTTAAATAAAATTGGTTTTATATTTTTTAAATGAAATCTTCAGCTTAAAGTCAATTACGCTCAAATTTATGTTCTAATTAAAAATTTTACATGATAGTTTTATGCTGGTAGTGACAATTGTGTAAAATTGAATAACTACAATTTTAAAATGGATTTTTTTTTCTTATATGACTACCATACTTTAAGTTTAAATTAGGTAGCATGGATTCAACTTAACCTTTCTTTACACTGATAATGTCCCTAACGAGAAAGGGGTTAACCAAATTTAAATAAAGTTTTTTTTTTTTTGCCACTGTATGACAGTTGTATTGAAATTAAAAATTGTAAAACAGATTCAACACAATTTTCTTTTGCATTTACAGACCCTTCTGGAAGAAATATATGTATATTCTTTTAATTCTTCACAATAAGCTTCTGCTCGGTCAAATGATACTTTAATAATAGTTTTCACATGATGGTATTTTTTACATCCCCAGATTACCTAAAAATAATAAAACTGATTTTTATGCTTTCTCATTGTTCATAAATTCTGGTGTCATTCAATCATTTTAACATTTTAGCAACTGAAGTACTTTGCCCCTGAAAGGGTTAAACACACATTTATTTTTAGCGCGCTCTGGCGGGAAAGGTAGTAATTAAAATTGATTTTTTAAATAAATCTGAAAAGAAGCTTCATTCACGATCAAATTTATGTTTTAATAAAAATTTTCACTTGATGATTTTTATGCATTTAGAGCCCTATTGGGACGTTGCTTCGCTTAAATTTTAAAATAGATTTTTTTAATGTTTTCGCATATAGCAACAAGTTGAAATAAGCGTGGATAGTTTGAACGCAAATTTCTTTTACTCCTATTCAGTATTTAGGGGAAATCTGTTGGAAACAACTACCCAGGTTTGACGTTCGTAAGGCATTTTTCTTTTAGAAAACATGAAAGATTTACCTTTCGTAATCGGATCTACTGTCAAGAGTTGTCATTAAGCATCACTGATATTGGCTGCAAAATATCCTTTGAAAAAAAAAAAAGAAGAATGACAAATTCGAGCATCAGTATTTGTATGCTACATTATGCTATCTCTGCTTAGATTCCTAATTCAATATACAAAACGTGTTTACAGCTACTTTAGATTACATATGTTTTAACACCCCCCACACAAAAAAAAGGTTTCAGATTTTCTATTTATTAACCCTTAAATGCATGATTTTGTATTTTGTTTCGAAAAAATTATATATGATTCTCGGAAAGGTTTACTACACAGGAAAAATAATGAGAAAAATCAGAGATATATTTTTCATATAATACGTCAATCTTTATCTTCTGTTGCACATCTGCAATACAAGTAAAAACTACTACTGTCTTGCGGATGTTTTCAGAGTTGCCAGTGGGCTATTTTTTAAAATTCGGATTTCTTGATTGGCACCACTTTTTGAAATAGTAAATTTTTTTTTATTTAAGGACATATTAATTAAGGTAAAAAGCAGTGGTATTTTACAATTTCAGAAAAATGGTGCCAATCAAGTAGCCCACTGGCAACACAGGTTCTTCATTTGATTTTTTACAGGGTTGTACCATAGAGTTCTTACACCAGAGCTGCCAACTTTTACGCGTTTTTGTTACTACTATTTTTTTTATTATAAAATTTGTCTTATTAAATCAAGAAAACTACGACTAAATAGGGCAAAATTTTCTTTACAAAAAGAGTGTTAAGAAAGAAGCGTAAAAATTGACAGCTACGGTACACGTTAGCGTCCATGGGGGATAACTAATTGAAAGCATGTTATTGACATTATATTATTTCAAAATGAACGAAGTTCGTATATGTATTGAGCTACACCAAATGTATACGCAACTGCAAATGTTGTACGTGGCATTTAAGGTTGATTTACTAAACCATAATGAAAATATTGTTATTTATTATATTATAATTGTTATAAGTGCGTTTGAATTGTATTTGAACAATTTTCTGACACAGAAACACATTGAAATTATAGCTCCTTTCTGGAAAAACGTAGTCTGGAAAAATCACTTTAATTTTACTAAATGTACGCCTGCCATTTGTGATTTTGTTCAAGAAAAATCTACAGCAACGAAAAAAGTCCCCAAAACTGTAAAAGAAAAAAAAAAGAAAAACCCCTATAAAAATCAAGATTTTTTTCCCGAAAATTTTAGGGAATAGTACATTTTTCTACAAAAAAAAAAAAAAAAAGTTTAATATCTGTAATTGATATTTTGAGATTATAAATGCGTAAATATGCAGTTTTACGTAAATTTTACAGGGTATTTCCGTGTTGTTTTCAAAAAGAGTACAATTTCCGTAAATGATGTTTAGAAGTTGCTGTTTTTGGAATGCGAAGTAATTGATTGTTGTATATTACTTTGCTGTATACTGTCTACCACAGTGGACAAAAATTCTACTTTCATCCCTATCCAAACTATTTCATTTACAGTTTTTATTCAAAGCTCATGATACTCTGTGACAGCTATGCTTTCAGTAGAAAATAGAGAAAGCGCCACAAGTCAGGTAACTTAGCAAATAGAAAATTGCAAATTTAACTTTGGGGATTTGCCAGTTTTAATGTATGCAACAAAGGGTTAAAGTGGAAATATTAGGTTGAGCAAAAAGTTCTGGGAAATTTTTAATCTAATAGTTACCAGAATTTGTATCGTATATAGGAGTACTAGTGGTATATCTATAGGATTTCAGGAATTTCGGTTCCGAAATGCTTATTGAACAGAATGATTTGCGTGTGTTGATCCGGCATTATTGGAGAAAAGGTCTAACTATTCTGAAAGCCGTCTATGAGTTTGCACAGTTGGACGGCGTCGAAGTTCTTCCACAGCCCGCCTACAGTCTAGAGGTGGCTCCATCCGATTACGGCCTCTTTCGGTCAATGCAACACTTTTTCAAGGGCCGTCGCTTTAAATCCTTTAATGAAGTTGAAGAAGCATGTCAGGAGTTTTTTGATTCCAAGGAGCCGCCATGGTACTTCCAGCAAATCCGGAATCTGGCAGAACGATGGCAGAAAGTCGTGGACTATGATGGTCTCTACTTTGAAGAATAGTCCTTGCTGCTGCTGTTGTTAATTTGCGCCTAACAACGCAACTTCCTCAAATTTCCCAGAACTTTTTGCTCAACCTAGTATTTCCAATTAAACGGTAATATTGCACAAGTGGGGATTTTATGCTGAAAATATTTTGAACGGAACGCCAATATTGTTAAATATTGACTTTGCATTGACAAAATTTTTAATGAAACAAGAAAATTACTTTAATATTGGCTTTAAAAATTGGACATATTTCAAATAAAACTCCGATTTCATCTAAATGTTTGTTTTACATTTGAAATATTTCAAGTAAAACCGATAAGATTTATGGCGCCATTCGTAGTGTGTACATTTAAACAATATGCAATACTACAATATACAATTTTTTTAAATGAAAAAAGCTAACATATTTTTCCGATATTTAAAAAATTAAAATTTTATTACGTCTTTTTTAACTCAGCAGAAATTGAAATGGAAATATCACAGTTTCTTTTTTTATTATTAGTTTAAACTAAATTTGGAATTAACTATTACAAGCTATAATTCTTTTTAAAATGTCCTTGTAGGATATTTCAAAATAAAAATCGTTTATTTATTTTAATATTCGTTAATCTATTCGGTTTAACAGTATCGTACACAAAAGTTTTAGCCCATATCAAATACAATAATTTCATTTATTATAAAATTTTTATTTATCTATCTAAGTTAGGATAAGCCATAAAAAAATAATTATTTTAATGCCACATAGTAAATATTTCTGCTTAACATTGTTATTAACTTAATTGTAGTTTATAGAAGGTTCTCATCCAAATAATTTGAAAAATTACATATTTGAAAAAAACTTTGGACTTATATATTACAATCTATAATTCTTTTTAAAATACCCCTGTAGGATATTTCAAAATAATAATCTTTTATTTATTTTAATATTTTTTAATCTATTCTGTTTAACAGTATCGTGTACAAAAGTTTCAGCCTATGTCAAATACAATAATTTAATTTATTATAATTTTTTTATTTATCTAAGTTAGAATAATCAATAGAAAAGGAATTATTTTAGTAACACGTAGTAAATACTTCTGCTTAACATAGTTATTAACTTCGCTGTAGTTTACAGAAGGTCCTCATACAAATAATTTGAAAATTTTTATATTTGAAAAAAAATCTTACTGGTCTTGGAAAAAAAAATCTTGAAAAAAGAAGCAACAACAAGCAACTCTAAATAATATTTTTATGCACGTAATACATAGAACGCTAAAATTTATCTCTTATAGAGCATAAAATATAAAAACCAAACATTCAAAGTTACAGAAAGAAAATATATAAAACGTTCAGAATTATACAGTATAACTTCAAAAATCCGGTAACATCGGGACGGAGACTATGCTGGATTTTTAAAGGAATGTCAAACGTAGTACTATATTCTTAATGGTGACTTTAGCCATAATTTATTTCATTACTAAGTGATAATTATGTAAGAAAAAGAGATAATTAAATATAAAAATAAACTTACATTAATTAATATTTTCTATGTTACAGAAAAAAGAATCTAATAAAGAGTGAAATTATTTCTTGTCGTGTAATTTCGGAAACATCGATGTCAATTTTGTTTGCTTCTAATTTTTGGCCGTTCTTTAACAAGTTTTTCATGTATTTTATACTACAAAATTTCTATTACGCATCTATTTCGGAAATACAGTCTTGTTCTATAAAGCAGCTATTTATTCTCAAGTTAAATTTATGCTTTTTTCTAGCGACACCTTTCCTTCACCCTCGTTTTTGGAGATGTTACTAGCGCTATCAACAGTTCTATTTAGCACAGCGTCAGATGAGATACTCCAAAGAACTTGTGTACTAGTCTCCACGCCGTTGCTGAGCAACAGTGCAGCTCCCAGAAAATGTTTTTGAGAAAATAATCGCCTCTGTCAAATGAAAAAAAATGTCAAATATTATTTTTTTGCATTTTACTTTCGATCTTGAAGTTTTTAATTCATAAACAATACTATTTTTCTTCTACAATAACTTGAAAGCGTAAAAGAAAAAGGAAGGGAAAAAGATGTTTTTGATGCCGGATTTTTGAAGTTGCCAGATTTCAGAATGCCGGATTTTTGAAGTCACACTGTACTTGATTAGAATCTCCATCGAATATGCATTCAATATTTTATGATAGCTTGCCTATGCTTCATAAAAGGTTCTGTAATTGCAGATTAATGATCTAAGTGCAAGTCTGAAAAGTTGCAGTTCCCTAGTTCTTATCCCGTTGTGGATAAGTATCCTTTTGCTTGTTTGCTGTTGATTGAATTTAATAAAGAATTTCTCCCCTGTGATGCAAATGCGTCACTAAAAAGTGATGATTAAAATTTATAAGAGGTGTTAGTTTGCCTTTTAACCTTTTCCGGCACAGAACAATTCTGTTAATAAAATGATGAAATGATTGTCTGACACCGGAATTTACAAACGACTTTTTTAGGAATTAAAAACTCGTTACTTTAAACTTTCATTGTAAAAGTAAAATTTCATTAAAACATTCTTGGTGCCGTTTGTAAGTTTGGGATTAAAATTAGGTGGTCTCGACGTGGGACCACTGCTCCGGAACAGTGTTGCCAGTGAGCTACTTTTTTTAAATTCAGATTTCATGATTGGCACCCCTTTTTTGAAACGTTAAATTTTTTTTTTTGTTTTTGCCTTAATTAATATGCCATTAAATAAGCGTCATTTTACCATTTCAAAAAAAGTGGTGCCAATCAAGAATCTGAATAAAAAAAAAGTAGCCCATCTGGCAACACTGCTCCGGAAAGGGTTAACCCATTCAGGGGCAAAACACTTCCATTGCTAAAACGTTGAAATGAATCAATTACACTGGAATTTACAAACAAATTAATTTGAAAATAAGAAAAAGCTGTTTTTCGCATACGTAATAAATGAAAAATTTTATACCGAAAATTCTGGTGCAATTGTGGCGTTTGGGAATGAACCCTTAAATGCCCATGGTATCATTTAAGATGCCATAAGCATAGCTGCTAACTTTTACGCTTTTTTCTTACCACTAAAATTGAATAGTAAAAGTTTTCATATTTAATCGGCGAACTCTTCGATTCAATAAGTCAAAAATTTCTCTTAAATTTTAGTGGTAAGAAAAAAGCGTAAAAGTTGGCAGCTTTTCATTAGTGTTCCCGATTCAGGGGATTTTTTTTATTCATATATTCTGTATTCACACCAGAAATTTAAAATGGGAATTTTTGATTTAGTTAATAACAGACATTTCGTAAATAAAATAAGGGAAATTTACTATTTAGATTTTTCTGGTATGAATTCCGATACTCTGAATTACGCAATTTCTGGAACAAATTCTACCCTGGGCGTTAAAGGGGTAAAATTAAGTGATTTCACAAACATATCACCGGTCTTGAAAGGGTTAATGCGATTATCAAGTTCAATGCTCAACAACACAAAACTTTCTGACACATTTTTAAACATAAATGTACAAAATTGGTAGGCCTAACATTTGAAGCGATTTGGAGTCGCATTGAGATTTCTATTTTTTGATAAACAAATTGTTTCTTTAATTATAAGCGATTTTTGTCACTTGACGACCGGGTTTTTCTTTCTCTAGCTGTTACAACTGGAAATTCAGTTCAAAAGAAAATTATCTCAGTATTTCCTGACAGATCCTTCACGTTTACCAAAAAAATGGGAAACGCCTTTCAGTTACATAGTTTCTGAATAACGGCACCTGCCAATTTCATACGTTTTCGAACAAAAATGAATTTAAAAATATGTCTGAAAGCAGCTCTTTTGGATTTGAGAACAGCCTTAAAGAAAAACTTTTAAGCACGGAAGTATATGAAAAGGGAATAATTTTGTGAAGAAACATAAATTATCCTGTTATATTTGGCAAAATATTCCCATTAAAATGCGGAATTATTACTGGGGTCCTGACTGCCATACAATTTCCATATTTTTACGGATTTTTATTTTACATGTTTTTACACTGATCTCGGTAACATTTTGTAAAGCGTAGCATATTTGACGCTGAAAGTACATTATAAAGAAATTGGCAGCATTGCGGTAACACGTTAATTTGGTGAAAATCCTACTTGAATGTTAACAACACAATAATAATTACCTCTTTTAATCACCTTCTAAAATCTTCTGTAATTGATTCATTTTAATGGGAAAATTTTAAACTTATGATTAGTAAACATACAACACAAGCATAATATAATATATAGCAATTTTTCAAAATTTGTATGATTTCCCCACTTTCAAAGACTGCATTTACAAGGGCAACTTTTTCCTATGGAACTATAAATAAAGAGGAATTGACATATCCTCAAAATGTTGAAGCTTCAACTGTAGTCGCTTCCACAGTGGCGTAGCACTACGGAGGGGGGGGGGGGGTCGATCATTTTACTACCACTATTATTGTCTGATAAATTTTGCTTTGTTTAATCGTATAACGTTCAGTGATTAAATAAAGCCAATTTTTCTATATTATAATACTGGTAGTAAAATGGTCGACCCCCCCCCTAACGCTACGCCACTGCAATTCCACAAGGGTTGATTACCGCCGGGGTAAACTTCCACCAGTTAATTTGAATATAAATTTTCTCCTCATTTAAGAGCCTTATTAATGCAGAATTTCAGTCATAATTATGACCAAAAACAAATATTAGTTTTTACTGAAGGAAATTTATTTCGGCGGTAGTCAGCCCCTGCCTTTCCGCCATATTGCGACAACATAAAGAACCTCTTGCCTGTGTCAGTGAAAGAATTTATAATACCCGGCCCAACTTTCACTTCTAAAAGCAAATAAAAAAATTTACGATATTTGTGAGAGAAACGTGTTCACATTTTTTTTTTCTTTTCTTGCTGTCAACTAGAAATATGTCCTGGAATCTAAATTTTTCCCTAATCTGTATAGCCGCGGAAGCAGCTAAAAATTAGCAATTCATTCCTTATATTAAAAGAATTAAATAAGCCATTACATAAAATACTCAAACGGAAGATTGATGCAGTTAAGCTGTTTTGTTTCCCGACCTGTCAGTCCATACATAATTTAAATATCTAAAATGCTCTTAAATGTAGACATTTATTTTTTAAAATTTATTCCTGTTTCTTTTCTTTTTTTGGGGGGGTGGGGGTTGGGGGATTGAGGGTATATTACTGTGTGTTTACACCAATGGATGAATTAGCAGGCCTCCCACTGGTCCGTTTTTTGAAAACCAATAATTTTTTAGAAAGAAATTCATAGAGGGTTTCTGCAACAATTGCAAGAAAAACGCGCTTCCCGGGAGGTTGATACGAAATTTATAAAGAAGATTTTTCTTTAAATAAAAGTGGTGCTCAAAAAACTGCCCGAGTGGGAGCCCTGATTAGGAATATATTTACAACGCGCGAGTCTTTTAATAATCTAGGTTTGCCACCCGATGGGCAGTCCCCCTAGTAAATACTCTAAAATCAGCAGCATGTTGCGTAATTTTATTTCAAGCTGTAGAAAATCAAAGAAAAATGGAGTAATTTACCTATTACAACTTTAATAAGAATCATATTTTTTAATGAACTTTATTACGCTGTTTTCAAGAAATGCCTACATAAATGTTTTCGTAGTTTAGGTGTGACGTGACAATGCGTATCTTCTATCAACAGGGTTCGTACGGGTCCTTGAATTGCCAGGCTAAGAAATTCTTTGGTACCAGTATTTTCTTACAGAAAATCTGTCCTTAAATAAGGCAAATTTTAGCGCGTTTAAACTAGATTTATTTTTCCATACAAAAATACTGATATTTGGCCTTGAAAATAACGGTACCCGTACGAACCCCGATCAGGATCAGGGTTCTCATGGGTCTATCAATTTAAACAGCACTATTTACTATGAATAATATTCGCCTTATTTAATCACAGAAAGACTGCAAAAACTACTTACAAGGAAGGTCTCCTTGCTGAGAATACACAGAATATTTTGAAAAAAAAAATACTAATTAAACTACATTAATATATGGAAATTATTCCAGAGGGAAACATTCGCCTTGCATACAATATTTCAAATGAAAATCAAATTTCAAAGTAATTGCTTAAAAGGCGCAAAGGCCAACATAGTGAAAAAGATTCCAAATCGGGACTCGAACCAGGGCCATCAGTATAGCGCACTGACGTGAGCAATTACTTTGAAATTTGATTTTCATTTGAAATATTGTATGCAAGGCGAATGCTTCCCTCTGGAATAATTTCCATATATTAATATAGTTTCTATCGATGCTGGATTTAATTGTGTTCCGTGTTTGCCCCAGGTCGGTGGCTCACGATAAATATTCCATCTTGTGCTGCGTTTGTAGCTTTGCCAACATATAATAGTGAGAAATTTTCCTTGCTGGGTATCGTTCCAAGTGGTTTAGTCGGTAGAACGTCAGTGCGCTATACTGATGGCTCTGGTTCGAGTCCCGGTTTGGAATATTTTTCTCTATGTTGGCCTTTGCCCCTTTTTAGCAATTACTTTAAAATTTGATTTTCATTTGAAATAATTAAACTACTTATGTATGTAATAAAGGATCAGTCAAATTTAGCGGCGGAATTACAGTAGAAAGTCTGTAAAAAATAAAATACTTTCGGATTTGGCGTGAAAAGACGAAAGCGTCACGCGATTTGGCGAGCAGTACTTTTTCTCGCATATATATATATATATATATATATGTATATATATTGCTTGTTGCTGCAATTATTTAATTTATCGCTGAAAAAAATATTTTCATATATATATAAAAAAGTTCATATTGAAAAAATTATTTTCATACATTTAAGCGTATTCAAAAATAAAAGCCAGGGAAGAATTATTCTATTCGGAAAGAATGGTTCTCATATTCAAGGATTTATTCAAGGACATTTTTGGCAACTATGTATTAAAATTAGATAAAAAATACGCAAAACTTTTGGTAGAAATTTGGCATTCCGCTTTAAAATTAAGTGGTATAAATAATATTCCACCATCTATTCAAAGGGTTAAACAGCAATTTAAATAAAATACTCTAAAAAAGAGTTCATTTTTCAGTCGTTTTCAATACTAATGAAAACTGTTCAAATCCCTTGAGAAACAATACAAAACAATAAAAAATGGATCGACGAGGATATTCACCTAAGAGTCATTTATTAACCTTTTGCACTCGAGGGCTCCGCTGCGTAGACATAATCTTTCTTTGCAAAATTTGTTTTTGGCACCAGTAATAAAGGAAAATAAAATGTACCTTATTTAATAAGAGCATTTTTGAAAGTGTGTACTTGAACGAAATTTCTTTTAAAAAAGTGGTGCCGATCGAATAAAATTTGTGTAAGAGACGCTGAGCGCAAAGGGTTAACACATTGCTGACGAGAAACGCGAATTCATGTCTTTAGGACATGCGTATTTCTGCTCGTGAGCGGTATTTTTTAATTTTATGTGTTACGATATTTCTCAAAAAACATACGCAAAATTCGTAATACCGTTAGAGCACTGTGCCTATAAATACTTTGATTCGAAACAATACCATTATTATATGCATTTAGTTATATAATACAAACACAAACCGAGAACTTCTTTTTCTTATATAGTGTAACATGCAAGTATAACGCCTATTGTTTGGCTTCCTGTTTAAAAGACGAAAACTAGCCGTCATCAATGTGTTAAGAGCGAAAGCATTAATAGGAAGAGATTAAATCTAGTTACTCTCACATACCTGCCAGCCTTCCGTGTTTTTTTTTTAAAGTGAAATAAACATAATTTAAACAAAAAATATTCGAGGAAATGTTTGCTTTCTCCAGGTGCTTATTGGATGATTTCTTTTATTTAATGAAATTTACGATTTGATTTGATTTGAAACATCGTTACATGTGAAATATAATTTATATTATAAGTTAAAGGTTTTCAAACACTTTGCTTGAAAGTCGTTTGCCACCATAAATTCCGGAAGGTAATCTTCGCCTTTTTTCATTTGCAAAATTTCTGGTATTCAACAAAACAAATTTTGTATTATAATATAGTGGTAACTTGGTGGCTCCGTTGGCCACAAGTTAAAGCCCCTGTTGTAAATGACTGTAAATGATATTTTTAACATTTTCTAACATAGTTGAAAAAATGACTCCGGTTTGTATTTGCCGTATGTCCGTGCTCTAACTCTCATAAATATACTTGAATGTGTTTGTAATTGATCTATGATATTGAGGTTTACTGTATTGAAAAGGGAGTATCTAGCATTTATAGTTTGTTTACAGGCGCAATAAAAAAATATCCCGTTACATTATGGTCCAGGGGAAAACTCGTTTGCGGTATATATTACTGATGTTATACTGCTTCAAACATAATGAAATTAATGTGTGCTTCTCAGGTACACTAAAAAATGCTTTCTGTAGAATATAGGGTGCAAAACTTTTACCACTCATTTACGGGGATACACAAAGGCATTCGGTTAGATAATGGCTTACTGGGAGAAATGTTTGCAGCGTATTTTCATGATGTTACTCTATTTTAAACATGTTAAAATTTATATATAATATAAAGGTGTACAACAAGATGATTACTGTAGAATATGATGTGCATAACAGTTATTCATTTACAGGGACGTTCCATTTACATACAAAAGATCTCGGTGGAAAATGCTGGAAGAGCGTTTCAATTGTTGTATGAGTTTTTATGTTTAAAGTTTTGTATACGTGTTGTGTATAAATTCTGTATATCATATACAGGGCAACACAGAAGACCGGGGTACAATGGCCCACTCCCTATTATTTATTTTGACTTCTTTTATTACTTCTCTTTTTGAATGATTCATATTTTTGCACATAGATGACAACACTGCAGTGGTGTAAAACAAATTTAAATACATGGGCCTAAATAACAATTTAGCCATTTTATGATTGACAGATTATTTGTGGTAGGTGGATGTAAATATTTCAAGGCAAACATATCGATCTCGGTGGAAAATGCTGGAAGAGCGTTTCAATTGTTGTATGAGTTTTTATGTTTAAAGTTTTGTATAATACGTGTTGTGCATAAATTTTGTATATCATATACAGGGCAACACAAAATAACTTGTAAGCATTAGGGAAGACCGGGGTACAATGGACCACTCCCTATTATTTATTTTGACTTCTTTTATTACTTCGCTTTTTGAATGCTTCATATTTTTGCACATAGATGACAACACTGCAGTGGTGTAAAACAAACTTAAATACACGGGCCTAAATAACAATTTAGCCATTTTATACTTGATAGATTATTTGTGGTAGGTGGATGTAAATATTTCAAGGCAAACATATCTTCTTTTCTTCATTAAAGAATGGGAATTTGAAGACATTATTTAGCACAATAAAAGGGTAAGACAATATGTTATTATATATAATGTAACATAATTTAATGTAAAATAATTGAATATAAAATTTATCACTTTTTTTTATCTATTTTCTTTCAAACTTCCATATGGAGTACAACGGACCTGGGCCACTAAAACTGAGGCATACTAAACCATGGTCCAGCGTGTCCCAGTTCCGTATCCCATATAGTTTTATAAATGGGACATTATATGTGAAATTAGAATTAATAAATTGCTCTATTTTCTGCGAGTAAACTAACCCAACAATTCATGTGGTTTACAATTTTGAAATGTTATCTATGTATTACACTTTCAAAATTCAAAATTAACTCAAATTAGAAACCAAAAGAAAGCAAACTAAGATTTTACTTATTCATTCATTTATTTGTGGTTTCTTTTTATTTACTTTTATATGTATTCCGTTAATTATGAATTACTTTACAATGAAACAAATTTATTAAACTGGAATTAATAATGGTATGGAGCATTTTAAAATGTAATACTCGTATCAGTTTGTATCTAAAGATGTTATAGTTACATTAAGTGTGAATTGAGATAAAATTAGATAAAAAAGGAGTAGTATTGCCGCATAACACCATCTTCAGAGATGATGTCACACATGAAAATTTCAAATTATTTAAATTATTATTTTATCCGTAATATATTAATTTAGCACAATTTTGTTATTGAAAAGGATATATTTCTTTTTTTCTTTATTACGTAAAATGATATATTCAACTTTATTTTTCCTATTTATTTTAGCTATGCCAAGAAACAAGCCTAGGAAAACCTAGAAGAAAAGGCATGTGATCAATCAATGAAAATGTCTCTAAGAATGCTGAATTTAAATGAACGTATGTGACTCTTCAGCCATCACTAGATGTGACCCTACTAAGCATATCACAATCCCTCTAGCTGAAAATTACCAGGTAAAAATTATATCACATTTAGAAATGCGTCTTTTCTAAAAGCTTGTTTGCGCAAAGCATAAATTAAATGAAAGAAAGGCACTTCAACTATTTTAACTGATACAGAAGTAGAAGTGAAGAAGAAACAAAGAAGAAAGAAGAGAAAAATTTAAACAAAAAAAGATGCTTTAGTTAGAGCTAGAAGGAATTTAGAAAAAATGTTGTTTTTTGGTATAGAGAAAGATGATACATCTGAAGGCTCAGGGACATGTTTGAACGAAAATTATGCATCAGAAAATTCGAGGGACTCTGAGAATATGGCTATTTAAAGTGATAAAAAATACACCGATGAGAAAATTATTTCACAGCACAATGCTAAATTTGGTAATAAAGTAAAAGTTGGCAATTCATAGTTGCCATTCATAGCTCCCGATTTTTTTTAATACAAATATTTTTATGCAGAAATACTTGTTTTATACAATCGCAGAATTTCTGCAATTAAAAAAAGCCAAACATTTTTTGTAAAAATTTACTGGTGTTAAAAATATCGGGAGGTTGACAACTATGGCAATTATATTTTGGTCAATTTTATGGCAAAAAAGACAGTAGTTCATTTTGTTGGCTTTGTAACAGAAAAAACGATGATGTGTTATGTTCTTGTGAGATTCATGTGGTGAAAATGTAATCAAAACATGTTCATTTATTCTGATATTGTTTATGAATCTCTTGTAAATGCTGAAGATATAGTAAAGAGTCTTCTAGACACGACAGTTTCCCAAGAAAACAGTAGACTTTGAGTGGCACAATAATCTTTTGCGTGTATCATTTGATAACTTTAATGTTCATTAATCCTACATCAAATGCATAGCTGCCAACATCTTACGCTTTTTTGCACCAAAATTTAATAGAAATTGTTGCTTTTTTTAGTCGGCAGATTACGAAGATTTAAGAAAGTAAAATTTACTGTTAACTTTTTGTGGTACAAAAAAGCGCAAGAGTTGGCAGCTATGCATATGTATGAACTGAAGCCATGAATAAATAAATATAATGTAAAATAAATATATAGTCTATTATGTTTTGTACTATTAAAGAATGCATTGCATAAATATTTTTAATTTACTTATGGTTCATGGAGCCCCGTGCTGTGGGATGTTGAACTCCAGTCTTTGGTTAAAAGGATCCACCTTGTCACTTACTATTTAAAACAATATACTAAAAAAAAAGTATGCATAATTATTAGTTTTGAGTGAGTGTAACATATATCCCAACACAGGAATATTATGCACGCAATTATTTCAAACACAACAAATCGGTACTTTGAGAGTTAACCCCTTGAAGTGCACCGGTATATTATATATAACACTTAATTTTAATTGACAAATGCCACATTGGCACCAGAATTTAGGAATTAAATTTGGCTTTGTATAATGTACGTGAAGAAAAGCTATTATTTACTTTCATATAAATTTGTTCATAAATCCCGGTGTCATTCAATCATTTTAACATTTTAGCAACAGTTTTGCCCCTGAAAGGGTTAACTGCCAATACTTACAAAAGTGGTCCTTTGTATCCCCGACTACCCTACTGTGTATAAGCATTAAATGTTAGGGGTGTTTTTAATTGAGTTAAATGTTTTCCAGATTCACTGTATTTAGTACTAAGAGATGTTTGCAGAATATAAATAAATTCATATACAGGGGTACACAAAGAACTGAATATATTGCCGTCGATGGATGGTAAATTCTGAAAGCACGTTGTCAGTTATGTTAACCCTTTCAGGGGCAAAGTACTACTGCTGCTAAAATAGTGAAATGATTCAGTGACACCAGGATTTATAAACGAATTTATTTGAAAATAAGTAAAAGCTTTTCTTCGTATACATTATCAATGCAAAATTTAATTCAAAAATTCTGGTGTCAATGTGGCAATTTGAGATTAAAATTAAGTGGTATATATAATATACCGGCACCCTTCAAGGGGTTAATGGTTTTTTTACTGAAATAAACTTTAATTTAATAGCAGGTGTGTATAAAAATCTGTACATAATATACAAGGCTGTACAAAAATTATTCGCGTGCATTTCCTGAGTAAATTGATGAAGGTGCATTTTTGACTATGTTATGAGCTTTGTAACTAAACAAAATTTTAGAATACAATGTATTGTATATACAGATCTATAGATCAATGCAGGGGTGCGCAATTGAATTATAGTACCTTACTGGTTATGGGTGCTGAAATGTGGTTTTAAATGTGTTATACGTTTTCTAAATTGTTCACTTAGATATCTTCTTTCCCCGTTTTAAAAGAGGAAGTTTCGTTAAAGTATTCTGGAAGTGTTGGAAAGTGTTTCATAATCTATGCTTGAAGCTTGTTTTTGTTTGTTTGTTTAATTATGTTTCGACTGAAACAATTTTAAAAATATTACAGCAGAAATACTCTCGCAATATATTGTATTTCCTTGAAATAATCCAAATGTTTCGATGAATACTCACATTTTTACTTTCTTTTGTTGCTCATATGTACTATACCATGTATATCTAATTGCTCCATCTATACTAATTCTTTTCTGAAGGGAAGGAAAAAGGGAAACATGGTAACCCAAACCCCTATATCACTTTCCTTGACAGGGGTCATTAACTGTATCCGGAGGATGGCAACTTAATCATTAGGTTGTTGAAACATTTATTAAGTCTTATTAGTATTATCAAAACCATTACATTACTGGCTTTTAAAGTCTTATATCTATCTTGTTTATCTTATTAGTGACACTGTTTGGCCCTTTGAAGTAAGTAGATAAAAGTAGATGTTATTTTACTAAATGACTTTTAACAATAGAGTTAATTCATTTGTATCTGTTTTTATCTATGGCCACGCATGCATTTTGAACGCAGAGTTACTAAGGCTCAAGAGATTTGAATACTAGTTTTTCCAAATGAAATATTTGCCTTATTTAAGGAGGGGTTCTACTCTTTTGGCCAAAAGCTTCCGTGATGTTTTTATGATTTGTTTTCGGTTACAAAGAAAAGAGATATCGCCTTCGGACTTTTTATTTTAATTATTAACGTTTTCCTTATACACAAGGTATCTATAATTAAACGACCGTACTTTAAAGTTGTCTACAGACGAAACTATTGTTGTGAAAATTTGTGAAAGACATGATAAAGGGATGTAAATTTGTTTAACCGAATAAAAACTTACTTTCACCACTAGAGTGCTTTCCTTAATAGATAACACATTTAGCATATATTTACGATAGTTTAAAAAACGTATTTATTAATTTTACCTGATCTTAAAGACAGCATTTAACGACATGTTCTTAGCATTTCCCAGAACACACTGCAGTCAACTGTGGACCATGCCATGATTCCAGATAGTGTTGAAAAATTATGATTATGTGGAACATATTTGTGTGTAATAAAATTCGTAAAATATCGTAAATGTATGCTAAATGTGTAATTAGTTAAAAAACGACCTCTGGAGGCGAACTTTTAACTACATTTTTCGCTCAAACAAATTCCCATACCTTTATTATGTCCTTCACAAATTTTCACAACATTCTGAACAATAGTTTCGTCTGTAGACAAAATAGTGGCGTTTAATTATGGACCCCCTGTATTTAAATTTTTGTGCGTAAAGCATTAAATAATACGCTTTGTACAACGGAAAGTTCTTGCAGGTGGGCACCGTGAACTTCCGGGCGATTGTTTAATCGGGAGATCGTTTTTCTTCAGTCTCAAGCATCAGGAAAAAATTTGGTTTTGAAAATATGAAAGGGCATTAAATTCTCTGAAGCGTTTACCAACATTAGTTATCAGAAATATATAAGAAAAGTGCTTTATTGGCATATTGTATTTACGCATTTCAGTGCCCCATATTAGTAAATACTTTATATTTTTTAATACTTTGAACATGGAACTGTTAATAAAAAGGAATTGACATATCCTTAACCCCTTAACCTACGATTTACGTCTAACAGCTCCACGGTTTGGCAAATCGGTACCACTAAAATTTAATAGAGATTTTCGCCTTGTTTAATCACGGAATTTCGACGATTAAATTAAACTATATTTACGGTGAAATTTTAATGGTAAGAAGAATTTACATTTGGTTCGATCATCGTACGCGGGCTATCCCCGTCATTGTAGGTTAAGGGTTTAAAATAACGAAGCTTCAACTGTATCCGATTTCATGGTGGTTCATCACCGTCAGAGAAAATTCTACCAGTATATTTGAATTTAAATATTCTCCTTATCTAAACGCCTTATATCAGTCATAATTATAGCCAAAAACAGATATTTAATTTTACTGGTGGAAATTTTCTTCTGCAGTAGTCAGGCTCTGCATTGCCGCCATATTGTGACAACCTAGACGACCTCCTGTCAGTGTCAGCGAAAGCGATTATAACAGCCTGGCCAATTTCCACCAGTGAAAACGAATAGATATTTTTACATTTGTGAGAGAAACGTTGCACGAATAAGTCGCTAAAACAAGGCTAAATGTTCTATTCAAAATTTACGGGTGGAGGTTTACTTCGGCAGTAACTAGAAACTGTTGATTCGATGTAAAAAATCAGCCGCCACCTTGTGACAACGTCTTCAGTTACTTCACTCGAAACTGGTAGACTTACACTACATGTCTCTTCCTTTACATTCATAATTCCATTACTTTGAAGGGTGGTGGTATATTATTTATATCACTTAAATCTAATCCAAACTGCCAAATGAAATCTAAATTTTTAATTAAAATGCGGTTTTATAATGGGCGTGAATAAAATAACATTTTTAAATTAAAAATATATATTCGTAAATTCTGGTGGCATTCAATCTTTATAATATTTTAGCCGTAGTTACTTATTATATCCTAGTTTATATAGTTACATATTATATAGCCATACACCATTACTTTATTAACAAAGTGTCAAGGGTACTTTTTGCCCAAACATCCCGCATGGATACATAAATTAGATCCACAGATGAGGCTGATTTTTATTATTTTCCCAGCATTATGTAGAGAAGATGTGCTTTTGAAGGAAAATGATCATTAAAAAATATATTTAAAAATCTATTTTATTGGCAGATTTGCTTCACATGCCTTGATGATAATTAGGGTTAATAATTTTTTTTTATTTATTCAATAGGTAAAACTTGCTCAGATGCAGTGTTGCCAGTGGGCTACTTTTTTAAAATTCAGATTTCTTGATTGGCACCACTTTTCTGAAATGGTAAAATTCCTTTTGTTTTCGCCTTAATTAACATGCCATTAAATAAGGCGAATTTTATTATTTCAAAAAAGTGGTGCCAATCAAGAAATCTGAATTTAAAAAAAGTAGCCCACTGGCAACACTGTAAAGATGTACAAAAAATATCTGAAGACGTGTAATATTGTTATCTTTTTCAAATCTTTAGGTAGAGATGATATATTACTGAAATAAATAAATAAATAATATATATATATATATATATATGAGATAACTGCCCTATCAGAAGATTTTTTACGCATCTAATTATTAAATAAGATTAATAAATGCTGTTTTTATATTTTAAGGATATACTTTGCCAATTCTCCCTTCCCGCAAATCTATACTAACTGACTGACTGAGTGACTCATCAACGCAAATCTGAAACGACTAAAGTCAGGATCACGAAATTTAGACAGTAGATTGCTGTTATGACCTAGACAAGCAATAAGAAAGGATTTTTCAAAATTAACCATCTATGGGGGTTAAATAGGGGTCGACAGTTTTAGATCATTTCACCATAATTTAGCATCAGTTTTAGGTAGGAGCGAAAAAATCAGCTTATTAAATACACTGAAAATATAGTTAAACACGCATTTTAGAGATTTTAGAAATGCAACAACTAATGGGGTTAAATGGGGGGGGGGTCGGAAGTTTTAGGACATTTCGTCATATCTCAGCAGCAGTTTCAGGTAGGAGCGTAAAAAACATTATACAAGATCTACTAAAAAAAAATAGTTGAACATATATATCAGCGGCTAAAAAAATTCTACAACTAAGGGGTTAACCCTTTGTTGCATATGTCAAAACTAGCAAATACCCAACATTAAACTTGTTATTTCCTATTTTCTAAGTTACCTTGCTTGTATTGCTATCTCAATTTTTCTACTGAAAGCATAGATGTCACAGAGAAGCATAAGCTTTGAATAGGAACTGTAAATGAAATAGTTTAGATAGGAGAAAAATAACATTTTTGTCCACTGTAGTGGACGCTATGAAACAAAGGGTTAAAGGGTCAAAGATTTTCGTTATCTTCACCATATCTCAGCTGCAATTTTATGTAGGAGCACAGGGTTGCCAGTTTGTCTTCCATTTTTATTCCGAAATTTCAAGTTCCTACCGGAAGTTCCGAAAGAAGAAATATCAGCTGATATAGTTTCTCGAGGATCAAAAATCTCTAGGATAATCAATGATACAACTTGGTTACAGGGACCAGAATGGCTAAGTTTACCTCCTGAGTGTTGGTCAATATCAGAAAACAAAGAAATCGCTTATTCTGATGAATTAGAATACAAAAAAAAATCCTAACGATGTTTTTCAGAGCGAGTGCTTAGTCAAAAAACTCGAAAATCCCATAAACATTTCAAAATATAGTAATTTAGAGAAACTTTTGAGAATTACCGTTTGGGTAAAGAAATTAATTATGAAGCTGAAAAATCAACTGAAGTACAAGACGTAGTAACAACCGAAGAATTACTCGAAGCTGAAATTTTTTTGATACAATCTGATAAAAAAACAATTTTATAAGGAAGAAATAGAATCTCTAAAAAACGACAAAACAATAGTCCAGGCAATAGGGAATTTTACCTAGCAAAATTAATGGTAGTTCTGGAAATCGGCTTACTTTATGTTTTTTGGGTCGCTGAATCCGAATTTGTAACTTCCCACCAAAATTTCCCACGGCAACCCTCCCAAATTTTGGTAAAAAGCCCCCCAAAAAGGTTTTTATTAAAAAAATCATTTTTTTATTGTTTTAGGGAAAAATTATCTATAAATTCAGAAAGTAGGCAAAATTTGCAACAAATTAGATACATGATATTACGACTTAGGATGAAGGGGAAGGGGGGATCTGCCTCGGAACATGTGCCGCGTTGCTGCGTGGACTAAGTTGCACAATTCCACTTAACCACTCACACGTTTACATTCGCCCTCCCATCTCCCCTCCGAACTTTCTCTATAAGGTTTACTTTAAATTTTTTGGGTCGTTGAATTTGAATTTTTAACTAACCCCCAAAAATCCCCCCCCCCGACCACCCACAAAAAATAGTTGTTTTTAACTTAAATTTCCTATTGTTTTAGGGAAAAAGCATTACGAAATTCAGAAACTAGACAAAATTTGCAACAAATAGGATACATGACATTATGACGTAGGATAAATGGGGAGAGAGGGAGCTGCCTCGGAACATTCCCCGCGCGCTTTTCTCAAAAACCAAATTTTTTCAAAAAATCAATTTTTTTTGGGGGTTGCCGGGTGAAATTTTGGTGGGAAGTTACAAATTTGGATTTAGCGACCCAAAAAACATAAAGTGAGTCGAAATTCAGAACTAGTATTAATTTTGCCAGGTAAAATCCCCTATTGCCTGGACTTCATAACTTAGTGCACGTAGCGCCGCAGTGCATGTTCAGAGGCAGCCCTCCCCCTCCCCGTTCATCCTACGTCATAATGTCATATATCCTATTTGTTGCAAATTTTGTGTAGTTTCTGAATTTCGTAATGCTTTTCCCTTAAAACAATAAGAAATCTAAGTTAAAAACAAATATTTGTGGGGGGGGGGGTCTTCGGGGGGGAAATTTTGGGGGGAAGCTAAAAATTCGGATTCAAAGACCTAAAAAACATATAGTAAGCCTTTTTCCTGAACTACCATGAATTTTGCTAGGTAGAGCCCCCATACGGTCTCTATTGCCTGGACTAATAAGGCAAATTTTCGGTAATTGTGCTAGCTGTGCCCCCGCGGTTGAGGTTTTGGAAATCCCTGATTTTAAATGTCATTTATATCTAAATTCATTTATTCTTTATAAAATAAATAACACATATTAGCTCATAGATATATCTGTCTATATCAGTATATTTTAAATTATAAATACATACTTGTGTATATGTAAAGAAAACTTAACCTTTTATACATAGATGGCAAACAATGAAATTTCATTCAATAATAAAGACTGTGGCTTTTCATAATGGCTCTTTCGGTATGTTTTTAGCAATTTTCTCTTTAACACGTTCTCGCCGGCGCGGTGGGTCACACTCGACTGTCTCAGAGTTGTCAACTCTCCGGCTTTTTGCACACCACTATTATTTTAGAGAAAATGGTGTTCCTTTAAATCGCCCAATTGTTCTCATTAAATAAAACAACATTTTCTGTATTAAAATACTGGTATCCAAAAAGCCGGAGACTTGGCAGCTCCAAGACAGTCGAGTGTGACCCACCGTGCCGATGTGAACGTGTTAATGTAAGATGACCAAATATGTTGGGTTTATACTGCCAGTCAAGTATAAAACCGGAAAATTTATTTAAATAAAAAGCGTCTCCCTTGTATGTGGTACGAGTTTCCAGTGTTGCCAGTGGGCTACTTTTTTAAAATTCAGATTCCTTCACTGACACCATTTTTTTTGAAATAGTAAAATTCGACGTATTTAATGGCATAATAATTAAGGCAAAAACAAGGGTAATTTTAACATTTCAGAAAAGTGGGGCCAATCAAGAAATCTGAATTATAAAAAAAGTAGCCCACTGTCAAAACTGCAAGTTTCGATTATTTTTTAACCCTTTCAAGGACAAGGTACTTCTATTCGCAAAATTCTGAAATGAGTGACTGACACCAGAATTTACAAGCATATTTATTTCAAAATAAGCAAAAGCTTTTGTTCAGGTATTTAATAAAAGGAATTTTTTCACTACTATATTTTGGTGCCAATGTAGCATTTAGGAATTAAAATTAGGTGGTCCAAAAATGAATTAACGCCCTTGAAGGGGTTAACGCATAAGCGAAATCTGGCTCCAACGTTGCCACCTAGGCCCATTTTTGATTCCGAGTTTCCAAATTCTGTCTCTGCTTGCAATATTTCATTAAAATATTTTCCCTTTTGTCTTTTGTTTAATTGCTGCGCTTTCTTCCCTGATTCCCGTTTAGACTAACAATTCAAGTAGTTTGAATATAATGTCCAAAAAACGACAAAACTGTTAGTTCTATTAAGTCATCTCTAAACATCTTCTATTGCTATAATGATGTAAGCGCAATCTGTTCAACATTTTCCGAGGAACTGAGCTCATTCTAGAGTCCTGTGGGATAATTCTTCTGATAACTACAGGTGCTATCAGAAACTCGCTCGTGGTGTGATGATTCTGGTTTTACGGAAAATTTCATAGTAAATTCAGGGACCCCAATCGGTCATTTTTTGAACATCACTTTTTTTTAAAAGAAGAATCCTCTTTATAAATTTCGTATAAACTTACCGCGAACGACATTTTTGATGCATTTGATAATATATCCCACTTAATTTTAATTGCCAAATACCACATTGACTCCGGAATTTTTGAATGAAAATTTTAGTTTTATTAAATTCGTGAAGAAAAGCTTTTACTTATCTTGAAATAAATTTGTTTTTTAATTCTAGTGTCATCAATCTTTTCAGCATTTTATGAATAGAAATGCTTTGCAACTGTAAGGGTTAAAATTAGCGTTGTCTGACCCTAACTATGAGTATAATAAAAACACTCTTTCAAAAGTTCCTGTTGTATTTAAATAAAATTCTTTAATCCCGAAATTGTAAGCTCTCATATGCAATAAGTCTCTCACCAGCGATGACTCCCTCGAGAGGTTATTATAAAAGTCAGCAGAATAGTTATTTAAACTCCTACGATGAATTTTAAATTTAATCCCAACACCTAGACATGCAATTGAATTAAGTTTTTTTTTTTTACTTTTTAGATATCCTGACATTACTTTACTCCTGTCTCCGAAAAGAATATCTACGGCATTTATTTCTCTGTTTCAGATATCTTTAATTTGTTTCAGCGGTCTTCTGGAATTATAAATACACACCTAGAATAATACATACTTGCCAACATTCCCTGAAACTTCCTAAAAATGTGAGTTAAATTGACCCAGGTTAAACACGTTTCGAACCAGAAATTTACTAAAGAAATTAATTCAAATAGATTTAGTAGAGAAACGTGATTTTAAATATATAATGTTACATCGCGTAAATATTCTGGTTAGTAACGCGTATAACCTGGGTCAACTTAACTCACATTTTGCGGAAGTTTAGTTGAATGTTGGCAAGTATGATAATAGGACCGACTAAACGCAGGCAACAGGGTCAAATCAATGGAGTTATGAATAAAGAAAGGGAGACATAGTGTAGAGTCTACCAATTTCGAGTGAAGTAACTGAGGAGGTTGTCACAAGATGGCAGCAGATTTTTTACTTCGGATCAACAGTTTCTGATTACTACCATAGCAAACTTTAACCTGTAAATTTTGAATAGAAAATTTCGCCATATTTTAGAGGTTTATTCATGCAAACTTTCTCTCATGGAAGTTGGCCCGGCTATTATAATCTTTTTCACTGACACTGACACTGACAGTGACAGGAGGTTGTTTAGGTTGTCAAGGCAGGACTACTGCAGAAGTAAACTTCCACCAGTAAAAATAAATATCTGTTTTTGGCCATTACTATTACTGAAACCCGACGTTAATAATGCGGTTAAGTACGAAGCAATTTCTAGTCGAATTTGCCTGTGGAAGTGGTTACAGTAGAAGCTTTACCGTTTTGAGGATATGGCAGTTCCTGTAAGTTAAATGTTTTATGGGCAAATGTGCATCAATTAATTTAAAATGTTTTCTTTCCTTAGTTATCATGGTGATTAAATAGGACAAAAACATTTTTTAATTAATTCGTAGAAGCATGCCGGATTGCCTATTTTGCCCCTGTGATGTCGGCGTTTATGCCAGAAAAGCTCCTTGATCTTTAGAGACAAGAATGTCTCTCTCTCCGTTTGTATTTAGTGTTCGAAAGGATTAAATTTTCCCTTAACCCAGGAGAAAAAGCACATAACTAGGTTATGAAAAGTTTTTACTGTGTCACCAATAAATAAAAATAATAATCGTTAACTTATTTAGTCGGAGACAATCGTTACATATTTTCGATACAGCAAGTTGAAGATTACTTTTCGCGAAATAGTGGTGACAATTGTAAAAACCGTACTCACCCTGGGTTTGTCATACCCGGCGTGACTGCCGCCGGGTTAAGAGCGCCGTTTTTCTTGCATTATGCGTGTGGAAGTAAGTTTATATTATTTGTACAGCACCTCAAAACGGCTGTGCCATAATATATTGGAAGTACGTGCATTTATGTGAAAATTCAAACTTTAATTCGTGCAAAATCGGGATAAGCTTTAACCGTTAAGGTAAACTTGTGCATGTTCATTTATGCTACTTATTGAAATGTTAACTTATGAATTTGTGCTAAGTATTGAGAATATAGTATTACTTCTAGATATTTTTTAATGTTAAATTATGGTAACATGTCCTCTAGAATATTAAGTGTGACCTTAAGAGTTTATGTTGATTTCTGCGAAAAGTATACTATTAGATAGCTTCTAGTTTCTACAAAATCGAATCAAGCACTTAATTTCGTTGAAAAAGAACACGTAATGTCAAAACATTCTAGTAGAAGTAATAAGTGGCAATTAAGATGTTACTTGTCTCAATACGATATAGGTAGTAAAAACAACGTTATTAGCACAAGAACATAGTAACTTGTAGCAGACTAGTTTCGGTAGCACTCAGCGTAATGATGACGGAACGCTGAATGATACTGAAACTAGTCTGCTATTAAGTTAATATGTGTTGGCGCTAATCGCGTTGTTTTCTACCCAGAATTAACTAATGTTTCTTGGCTTAGTCGCAGAAAATCCCAGCCTCCTCTGTGTGAAAATATTGGTCAACATATTTCTGTTAACGGCTGTATTAGGATCTTTGCTACTATAAATGCACTGATTTAAAGTTGTGGTTCTATTTAGTAATTAATATAAAGAAGTTTTGCGATGACTGAACTATGTTTAATTTCACGAATCAGCAGAAAATTTTGGTATATGTTCTTATTTTAATTTTTTTATACAAAAATGTATACTTATGTGATATTTGTAAGTGCTAGAAATATTTAATTTTGAGAATTGACTAATAAATATTAATTTATGTGCTTCATAAAGTAAATTTACCGAATCAGTATTTATTTTGTTTAAATACTATTTATTAAATTAAAATTTTGCGTATTTTAAATGAATTTCTTGTTTATTTTTATATTTGAAAAGATACGGGATCTCAACTTAAAATTAAAGTTTGGGTAAATTAGTTTAATAAATTTATTAATTCTGTGAGACATTATTGATTTATTATTGATTTGGAATCAGAAAAACTATAATTTTGGAAGATAAGGGAAAACAAGCTGCATTAACAGTCGTACAAATTCCCTGGATCAGAAAACTACTCAATCTAGAAACCAGAAAAACAAATGATCTGGAGACTAGAAAAGTACTAAAATGAGCCAAACCGCAGTACGCAAAAATGTTAAAACGACAACCTGAGAGAACTTCAGGTGTTCTCAGTCTTACACATAGATTCCAAATAATGTTGTTCTAGTTTAGACAAATCTTATATTTATGGTTTATTGAATCAATATATGGCAGGGGTGTCAAACTGTTGTCCGCGAGTACCACTATTTTTTAAAAGAAATAATCCACTGGCTTAATCGCAATTATTTGATGATAAGATAAGGCAAAGATAAATACAGTAGCGCTCAAAAGTATTTTGACACCGTTATATTCGCTTTTATTTTGTTTAATATAAAAATATAAAGGGAAATATCGCTCACCCGAAAGAAAAGTGACACATCTCGACAACAGTAAATTTCACAGGAGAGGCAAAAGAAAATTTGCATAATTTTACCATAAGATGAACTTGCAGCACTTAGCTCTACGTGCAGGAATAAAAACGTACTTAAAAGCATAAAACACTTAAGTATAAAGACGTAAGATGAGGTTTGGAGGGTTGGTTAATTTTACCTCTCCACGCAATCCACCCCTCTTCTGTGGTCCCAAATCGGACATTATAGTGTAATAAATAGATTTTCCTTATAACTACACTTATGAAAGTGTTTTTCTAGCAAGACACACCTATGACAAACGTATTAGTGAAAGAAAACACAAAATGAATTTTTGCGAGATATGTCACATTTCTTGCGGGTGAGCGATATATTCCCTACCATTAACCCATTACCTGCTAATGGTGCGTTTTCGCACCGTTAAAAATAAATTTAAATTAACTATCTAGATACCACTATTTTTTTATTTAAAAGATTGCCTTGATTAATTACAGAAAGTTTGAACATTAAATAAAGCGAACATTATCTTTTAATATGCGTGGTGGCAAACGTAAAAAAGTTGAAGACCCCTATCTTATAGTTTCGGGAGTTAACGGGTTAAAAACAATATTACTGAAGTGTTTCAAAGGTATCAAATTTGAACTTGTTTGTTTACATTCGGTGCCACCGAAGAAATGACATTCCTGCTTAGCTCAAAAGTATTTTGACAATTAGTTTGTCAGTTGCTCTATAGCTTCGATTAATGTTTACATTGATTTATTGTGGTTATTTTTAAATGACGAAACGCAAAGAATATTCTAGTGATTTTAGAAAAGCCGTTTTAAATGCACTTAAAGAAGGAAGGACGCAAGCAGAAGTTGCTCGTTCTTTTAACGTGTCTCGACAGCTTGTTAGCACATGGAAGGATGTTTTTAATAAACAGAAATCTATCGAAAATAAGCCTCAAAGTGGCCGTCCGAAAGAAAAACAACTTGACAATATTATAAAAAATCTAGCTACAAGTGATTGTCGTAAGTCGGCTGTAGTAATAAAAAATAAATTGAAAGAAAATTACGGGATAGACATACACGTTTCAACTGACAAACGATGCCTAAACCTCTATGGTTTACGTGGGCGATGACCAGCAAAAAAGCCTTTGATACCTGCTAAGAATAGGAAGGCTAGACTTGCATTCGCGAAACGGCATAAATCGTGGACAAGTGTAAAGTGGTCTAATGTTTTGTGGAGTGAAGAAAGCAAGTTTAATGTAGTGTCTTCTGATGGAATCAAGTACATTCGACGTCCTAAAAACAAGAAATATGATGTTCGATACCAAATACCCACCGTCAAACATGGAGGCAGCAATGTAATGGTCTGGAGTTGTTTTTCTCGCAGCGGAGTTAGACCCTTAGTTTGAATTGAGGGAAATATGGATGGGATCATGTATGGTGATACATTAAAGACTCATATACTACCATATGCTAAACTAAACATGTCTGCTAAGTGGTATTTCCAGCAAGATAATGACTCGAAATATAAATTCAAGCACTTAAGGCTGTTCTTAACTGCTCTGCTCAACAAGCGCAAAACGTTTTGACACATTTACAAATTTATTTTTTAACGGAAAGGTATAAAATTGTAAAGCCTGGCCTTGGAAACGATTTGGAATTGAACTGTTTTTTCCATTTTTTGATCAATCAATTACCTATTGAGTTTGAAGCGATTTGGATCACGTGACACGGCATTTTTCTCCCCTTACTGACTGTATTTCCTTCTTTCGTTTGTTTGTTTAGTTCAAAATGCAAACTTTGACAGTATTTTCTGAAAGGTATAGCGTTTACAAGAAAACGGAAAAAACAGTTCGATGACATAGTTTCTGAACAACAACACCTTCTAGTTTCATGCGTTTCCGAACAAAAATGAATTAAAACTTATGTCAGAAAGCCTTAAGTGATTTTATGAAACGCAGAAAAGTCAAGGTAGTTCTAGAGTGATCAGGTGAAAGTCCGGATTTGAATCTCATAGAGCATGCGTGGGGGGAATTAGTAGACTAAGATGCCAAAATTATTCAAATAAGGAGGCTTTATACGAAGCTCTTAAAAATAAGTGGGACCGAAATCCTTTTGATCGAATACAAAAGATAGTCGACACGATGCTCGCACATTGTGAGGCTGTCATAAAGGCCAGTGGATATGCTACTAAGTATTTACTGACACATTACTATGTTTGATAATTATAGTGTTAAAACGATTTTTTATTATAATGTCAAAATACTTTTGATTTATAATTTTTCTGGTTTTTCATGGGTTTCACGTTATTTTCTAGCAAATGATAGTTAATTTACTAAAATTCTATAAAACATTGAATATGGTTAAATAAAATAAATGATTGATTTTTGTATCTTATTATTGTTTTTAATTAAATCAATTATTATCTTTGTCAAAATACTTTTGGGCGCTACTGTATAAAGTTTTAGTAAACTACTATATAATTTCATTTGACCTGAAATTTCTATGAATATAACTACTTGGTTATTATAGGGAGAAAAACATGTCACGACTAGAAGTTAGACGGAAATTGTAAAATGGACAGTATTGGTACATTTATCCCTGCCTTAACTACGTGCATAAAAATGTGTCTAGATTGTGCAATGTTTTCTGAAATTAGCAAAGTCAATCAGAAAAAATTTCTAACGGTATATGTACGCACTTTTATAGAACTGACACTGAGCCTACCAAAAAACCAAACGAATGAATAACTTTCTTTAATAAGCTGTCGAAAGTCCTGGAGTCAGAAAATCAATCCAAACCCATAACTGCCCCATCTGTTAAATTTTTTGCTCGCAAACCTGAACAAAATCGACAGCAATTTAGACCTCATTTTTCAACATTTTTTATAATAAAAAGTGTAGATCCAGTTTTAGGCCTAATTTTCACTAGACCTTGGGCTGATAGTAAAAATTAAAGCTATATAAGACCTGCAGCTGGAACTATTCAATATCAGACTCAATTTCCTCTATCTCCGGGGAGACGCTACAGCTCATATTCAATATATTAGAATAATTACTTTTTTTTACAAATTGGAAATATCGTTTGGTAGTTAAATGTCTTTTAATGCAAATATGCAAACGATATTTTATTAAGAACTTATTGTTGATTTAATTTATTTATTATCTTAAAATTAATATCATTTTTGAAAAGATTAACTGAAAAAAAAAATTATTTAGAAAAGTCAAAATATTAGAAAATTTATTCAAGTGGTTCATAATATTAGAATGTTTCACATGAATTCTCCTTTAATTATCACCAATTCATAACTGATGGCATCATTGATTAAATTCAGACGATTTTATTTAAAATTGGTATTCTTTCGGCAATTTGTTTACTTTTTCGTCTTAAAATGGGTCGTGTGAGTGATATTCCTGAATCTATTAAACTTCGTATGGTTGATTTGTATCGGCACGGTAAAAATCAATGTCATATAACGAATTATTTACATTGATCGCAATCAAGCGTTAGTAAAATACTAACCCAATATTAAAAAAATGTAAAATTTCAAAATAATCACCGAAATGGCGGCCGAAAACCAAAAACATCTGCTAGAAATGACAGGAGAAAGTATAGTTGACTGAAGTGTATAGTTAACCCTAGATCTACCGGGAATTTTATTCAAGTTTTAATAAAACGTTCTACACCAGAATTTGTATTTAAAACTATTTAACTTATTTATTTACCTTATTTTTGTCTGGTTTATATACTTAGTTTATTTTAAAGAAATTTCTGGTTTGAATGAATATTTTGTATGTACCTGTCGGGTCCAATGGACCCGTCTGGTAGACGGAGGGTTAAGAAAAACCGTTTTAAAAGCGCGCGATTCTTGCACCGAAAATGCAAAGAAGAAGGAGTTGAAGTTTCTACATCGACAACATTAAGACGTCTCCATAAATTTAAGCTTGAATCTCGTGTACCGAAAACAAAACCTCTCATGACTCCAAAAAAAAAAGCGTATAAGACTGAATTGGTGTAAATGAAGACGTTTATGGAGAGATGAAGATTGCAAAAATATATTATTTATTGATGAAAGTATGTTTTGTGTTTCATATGATAATCAAGGTATTCGAGTTTGGATAAGAAGCATTTGATAAAGAATGCCTTAAACGTTCCGTAAAATTTGCTGCTAGTGTCATGGTTTGGGGTTGCATGAGTGCAGAATGACCTGGAAAGTTATGCATCTTCTACGAAAAGTTTAATTCTCAGATTTATCAAGAAATTTTGGAATATTACATGATTCCATCATCAGAAGATTTATTTGAAGATGATTTCATCTTTCAACAAGATTTAGCGTCACCGCATACCTCGGTGTCAACAAAAAATTGATTCCGCCAACGCAAAATTAAGGTTCTTTCTTGGCCACAAAACTCATCAGACCTCAATCCCATCCAAACCTTATGGTGTATAATGAAGAAAAAACTCCAAGAAAATCCTCCTTCAAGTAAAACTGAGTTAGTGGTACGTATAAAGTCTATTTGGGCTAATATTAATAGACATGTTTGTAAATACCTTGTATATAGTATGCAAGATCGATTGTACGCTATTATGAAAGCTAAAGAGGATGCTACAAAACATTAACTATCATTTACTTCTTATTCATAAGGTAGTATTTTTGCGCAAATTAAAATATCCTAATATTTTGAACCAATCTAAATTTTATTCTAATATTTTGATGTGTTTCAGAAAGCTGTATACCTAATTTATTGTACTGTATTTTATATTTTGTAAATGTTAAAATCTTATCTAAACATTCTAGATTCAATTTATAAGAAATTTAATTACATTTCCTTAGTATCAAAAATAAGTAAATGAAAAATATGTTTATCTGATTACTTTTTCTCGATTATTCTAATATTTTGAATATGAGCTGTATGAGAGAACAGGCACCACCAATGCTTATCATTTGATGCAAATTTGTTCTTTTGGGGCAAATAATGTTAATCAACTGTACCACAAAATCCGAATTTTAATGTTGACTCTACTCAACCTAGACAATAATGTCAATTGCGCGTATTCGGATACATAAAAAATGCATTGAAAATTCCCAAAAGTGTAATAGACATAGGATCCGTTATGTTAGTTATACCTCTTTGGCTTGTTGGACAAAATTACTTAAGCGTGCGAAATATATCACCTATGTATATGAAACAACCTCAGAGGGTAATCAAAATAAATAAAATCTGTACTTTTCTCTTTTTAATTGGAAACGTATGTCGGAAAATAACTAGTCACGTCACAAACTCACCATCTATATACAGTGTGCGCCAGGTATTTGAGAACACGTGTTATGGGTGAAATATCACCCTGTATATCATAGTCACAAATCTTTTTCCTGTTACATGTAAACATCTCAGAACCTAAACTAACTGAGGAAATAAAGAAGCATCCTGTCATTGGCTGAAGAACACTTCGATTTAGTGATTGTCACATTCTTAATACTCGCCCGGTCACTTGTCTTTAACCCTTTCCGGCACAGAAATATTCTGTTTTTAAAAAGATGAAATGACTGACTGACACCAGATTTTACAAACGAACTTTTTACAAAAAAACAAAAAGTTTTGTTTTAAACTTCCATTACAAAATCAAAATTTTATTAAAATATTCTTGGTGCCTTTTGTAAGTATGGAATTAAAACTAGGTGGTCCCGCAGTGGGACCACTGTGCCGGAAAGGGTTAACGTAGTGTGAAAACTGAAGGCTACAACGTTTCACGTGGCAAAAGCTTCATACCGGAAACAACATGTTCAGCAATATGAAATCATCAAAACCAGAATTCTTTAGTCAAGTTGATGAAAATCGTACGAAGTCGATAAGAGCACTCGATAGGCAGATGCAGGTTGATGAGGCCACAATCTGATGAGTGAATCATGAGAACTTCCGTTAGAGGTCATGCATGATGAGGAGTGTACAGTTCTTTCCCGAGAGAACCAGGATCAACTGCCTGACCAGAGACAAGAGCCTCCTTAACAATCTGAAACATCAAGAGGAGTCAGGAATGCTCTTGTTTCTTTCCAATTAGAAAAACTTTGCCCTGGTCAAGAAAGTGAATCGCAAAAAGAACGGTGATGGTGTAACATCCCTGAACAGGTTCGGATTGACACGTGCTGTAAATTTTCAGTCACACTGATGATTTTAGGGGGTCCTGAGAAGCGAAGACTATCTGATGTATCCACAATTCTTTCTTCAAGGTGCCAGAGTCAACGCCGTTGCTTATATTGAAATGTTAACCCTTAAATGCATGAATTAGTCTTTTAGAGATGTGTTTCGTATTCTTTTATTAAGAATCAGACACCAGAAATTTTTAGATAGATTTTTAACTTTATTTAGTAGCATATTTTTGTAATTTTAACTGGATTAATATTTCCATATAAATATAATGGTTGCTAAGAACTTAATTTACAAGCGCACCACCAAACATGGTGCTCACAGATTTTGATGATTTTAAAGTATGTTATAAAGATGATACTGCTAATTATTCTGCTGAAAGTTTTTATTCAAATGGGCCCTAGTTTTAGAGAATTTGGGGGTCAAATTTCAACATACGTTTCAAATACTGATTAATTTGCTTTTTTAAAACGTGGGCTGGGTATCGTCGAAGTAAAGTGCGAGAGCGCTACACCGTAGATGGAGCGTTCGAACCCAACTTGTATCATTTTTACTTTGTTATTTAATATTATATTTTTGACATGTTACAAGTTTTATACTGAATTAAAAAATCCGCAGCTTTACAATTTTTGATAATTTCCTAACAAATTACATTTACATTTTCAAAATTGTTTTGAATATTATATTTTTCTGCAATTTTTAAGCTAATATTTCTACTGACGAAAATTAAACTAATTTATATTTAGAATTTTTTTTGTTAAAAAGATTTTTATTAAAGGGCATAGCCAGATAAGCATTGGAAACATGCCCTTTAATGAAATTTCCTGATTTTTTTCCCAGACGTAGCTACATATCTGACAATATATTTCCCCTATTATCACCCGATAAATATTGATATTTAATGAGATAAAAATGTTTTTTCGATTTTTTAAAAAACGGATTTTCTCAAAAACTGCTGCACGGAATTTCACGCCATTAATTGAGGATATATAGATACCAAAGTTGCATAATTGGTAATTTTTGTATAATTTTCTGTGCATAAAAACTATGTGAAATAGCGAAATAGAAATTTTAAAAAATAAAAATCATATCTTATGGTTATCCGAAAATTACCATTTTCTTGTAAAAAATTCCCCATATGTGCCCGTATATTCTATATAAATGCCGAATCTAAAATACGTCTGTTGACATATTATCTGCTGACTTTGTTCCAAAAATTCTTCGGATGTTGAAGTTAAGTAGCTCCGCCCCAAATAACGCCTTAAAATGAATTTCAATAATTTTAATTTACATTTTTGTAAATATTTATATGTAGTACCCAACGCACACTTTCGGCATTTATATAGAATGTACGAGCACATATGGGGAATTTTTTACAAGAAAATGGTAATTTTCGATTTTTTTAAAAAATCGAAAAAACATTTTTATCTTATTAAATATCAATATTTATAAAATTGATAATGGAGGAAATATATTGTCAGATATGTAGCCACATCTGAGAAAAAAATCAGGAAATTTGATTGAAAGGCATGTTTCCTATGCTTATCCGGCTATGCCCTTTATATCTGTATACATTTTTATAGTTTAACCCCTTGAGGGGCAAGCAAAAATGTCTCTAAATATTGAATTCTCACCGGAATAACCGAAAAATTTTATTTTTAAATAAGGAAAAGCACTTTTTCAACGATTTTCCTCCAAAGTTAAAGATTTAAAATTTAGTTAAAATTTTCTGGTGAGAATCTTGTTTAAATTAGGTGGGATATATTTTATCCCACCTAAACACCCTCAAGGTGTTAGTGCAGATCTATAATAATAATATATGTATATTTTTTTACATTATGGGATTTTAAATGGAAATTTATATATATTTTTCATGTCGAATCTCTTGACCGTATTCACGATTCGATAATTTCAATAATATATTTACAAATGAGTAATAAAATGTTAAAGTAACAACACTTATATGCAAGTTTCTACCAGTTGTATAAATTTTTAATGTCCTGTAAATATATTTATCTGTAAAGTTCGAACTCAACATCATTTTTTATTTGCAAAGATAAAAACTGACAGATTAAATTTAAAACATTTTCTTCGTACTAACAATTATAAACATTGTGGACTTCATTCTTAAAAAATGAATTGGAAATGCCGCATATAATTTGTCATATATATACAGTGCTCAGCAAAAGTTTAGACAATGATCTATTATGCTTCTGTGCTGAGAAGTATGTAACGAATTGTTGTAATTCAACTGTCATATATTACTGGGGACTTATCCTTCATACACAAACAATAAATTTTAATTTATACACTTTACATAATATATAACGACAAAAAAACGAATTTAACATTGTTGCAAAAGTATAGACAATCTGTCTGTTAACAGAAAAATATCCATAAATTAAAATCGAACTGCACCTCCATTGTCTGCTATTAATGCAAAAATTTGACTTTTCATCGAAGAAACTAAATCCTGCATCACTTGGGGGTCTATTTCGTGCCAAACACGTTCAACATCTGATCGAAGTTCATTTACAGAGAAGTATTGTTAAAAAATTGCATAAACCGTATGAGATATGATACCACAAAGGTTTTCGATTGGGCTCAGATCAGAGCTACATGCGGGCCAGTCGAAAACAGTAATATTTTGAGAGTTAAACCAATTTTTTGATTTGTATGCAACATGAATAGATGCATTATCTTGCTCAAATACATACTTTGGAAGAGATAAAAGTTCACCAAATGGCTGTAAATTGTTTTTCAATGTATGTATGTAGTCTAACGCAGCTTGGCGACCACTGAGAAACTCCAGAGATACTTGAGAATTAAAACAAAGTGAGGCCCAAGTCATCAACCCTTTCGAGGGCAAAGGACACATAATTTTAATTCCAGAAATGGCAAGAATATTTAATTAAAATTTTCCTTTTATAATATACGTGAAAATAAGCAATTTCATATTTTCTAATAACTTCGTTTATAAATTCTGGTATCAGTCCATTATTTCATCCATTTATAAAAGGAATTACTCCGCGACAGGAAAGGGTTCAATTTGTTGTGAGATTTCAAGGCTGGTGGTGTTATCATTTTCATGTAAACTAATGTACATCTTTCTTTAATGCATCTACGAAATTATCCGTTGGCACAGAAAGCTCTAACTCACTTTTAATGCGATTAGCAGTCATCATTTGTCTAGATGCCAGTTTATGGATCCTTCTATAATCTCGTTTTCTGGCCACACGAGTCCTTCCAGATCTATGTTTTGCTTTGAAACAGTCACCATTTGACAGTACTTAATAGACAGACTTCTTTGGCCGATTGAAAGTAGCTGAAATTTCCGCAACAGTCTTCCCTTTCGATTTCAGATTCCGCGCTTTAATTATTTCATCTGACTGAAAATTTCTTGCTCGCGCATCTTCACTAACCGATGCTATCGCGAGGTGCACTTAAATACTTCATGCATGTTACGTCATAAGTTTGAAATATGCGGTTTTCTGTGAACAATATCCAAAAAATCACAAAAGTGTCTAAACTTTTGCAATATGCCAATTTCACTTTTTTCAGTTAAATGAAATATTATCCTACATTAAAACCGTTATTTCTGTCCTAAAACGTTTAAAATATATTTAAAAATAAGTACAGTCATTTGTATAACCCAAGTGTTCGTATTTTTTATTTAAAGGTTAAAAATCACCAGTGTCTAAACTTTTGCTGAGGAGTGTATAAAAAATATTTGTAATAAAATCATCTGCTGTGTTTTCGCGGTAATATCAAAATAAGTAACGTTTTCTTTTTATTGATCTCGTTCAGCTATTTGATGGCATTGAGAAATTAAAGTATTTAAAGAATATATTTTATGTTAGTAAGTATCTTCCAATATTGTTTAAAAAAATATTCATGCAAAGAGGTTGATTTTATCATGTTTTTTTAGTGGAATTTTATGTTTTGAATATTATTATGACATGTATCCTTCAGTTATTTGCATATTTACTAAATTAATAATGGCGATGTCGGTAATTATAAACATTTTTGTATGTCATTAGTTAATATATTACATTAATTATATTTAGAGCAAATGAAATATTAAAATTATATATCATTTTGTTAAATTTTACTAGTCAATTATATATATATATATATACTATATATATATATATATATATATATAATGTAAGAAAAAAATATTATCCGTTATTTCAGAACTTTGATAAATAAAAAATTATACATAAATGTAAACAATAATAGTAAGCTTAAAAAGCATGAGATAGCTATATATATATTAGTTTAATTTTCGTTAACAGAAATATTAATTTAAAATTTTGCAGAGAAAATATGAATTTTCGTTAAAAAAAATTGAAAATGTAACTGTAATTTGTTAGGAAAACATCAAAAACTTTCAAAGCTGCGGATTTTTTAATTCTGTATAAAACTAGAAACATGTCAAATATATGATATTAAATAAAAAAAGTAAAAATGGTACAGTCATTCAGAGTAACTTTGATCAATGGGTTGTAACTTTGCACCACGTCCTAATTTTCAATATGTTTGACTTCAAAAGGCTGGATAAACTCCAATGCTACACTCTGTTGGCAAGATTATAAGCTGCGCTTTCTACTCTTTATTTTGGAACATAAATTGCAACATTATACACAATTAATTGCATCATTCAGCTATTATTGTGAAGTACTGTTTTCAAGTTAATTTTGAATGCTGTTCTGACTGTATAATTTTCCGTCCATAAAAACTATGTGAAATAATGATAAAAAAAATTGCAAAAATAAAAATCATATCTTATGGTTATACGAAAATACCATTTTCTTGTCAAAAATTCCCCATAATTGCACGTATATTATATATGAATGCCGAAATTGTGCATTGAATATAACATGTAAATATTTTCAAAAATATGTGTAAAATACATGAAATTCATTTAAAGACGTTATTTGGAGCTGAGCAACTCAAATTTGACATTCCATACATTCGACCAGGGATGCCAGTTCGGTCACAAATTTTAATCCGACATTTTAAATGATACCGGAAATTTCCAAAGAATTTTTTTTACTTTCTGTGATCGTGAAATCTCCCTTATTAAATAAAGCATAAAATACTATTCTTTATTTCTGGTATGGACACTAAATTTCTCAATAAAAATGGAGGCCCATCTGGCAACTCTGCATTCGAAATTTTTTTATTCTTGTTGGATTCATACTATTATTACTATGTACTACTGTAACTATGGATATATTATTGAGTTAAAATATTGAAAATTGTTTTCACTGCATTTTTATGTTTTATATGAACAATAAACATATATATTTTGCTAAATATTCATGGTTTTCTGCTTCCACTCTTCTTATGCATAATATTCGTTTTAATATCATATATTTTACAAATCTTGTGATGTTGAGAAATGTCAATTAGCAGTCTTTAAATGTATGAAAAAAAAATTTTCTTCGCTTCAAATTTGTCCCAACTATAATACTTTCTAACCATTTGGAAAAATGGTTATTGTCCTCTGTCAGGGTAGGAAATCAAAAACATATCTGAAGCGTTTTATTAGTTGAATCCGCATTTTATTCGTTTTCTGATTGTTCTATATAGTAATCTGTATTTTCTTTTTACTTTCAACAGAGATGTATACATCTGTTGCCACTATGATAAAAAAGTAATAAAAACTACAAAAAAAAAATAATAACTCAGAAACAAATTGAGATACAGCTTTAAAAAAAATTGCATTTAAAAGTACATGTTTTTCTCTATACGACGGTGTAAAAAGTAATATTGTGGGATGTTTAGAAGTTTAAGAATGAAATTTCATTTAAAATTGGTCCAGGAATATTAATGTTTAATCCATGGCGTACGTAATGTATGACCAGCACCGTAGAAGTTAAAAAATTTACAGTACCGAAAATGTAATCCATGGCGTACGTAATGTATGAAATTTCATTTAAAATTGGTCCAAGAATATTAAGGTTTAATCCATGGCGTACGTAATGTATGACCAGCTCCGTAGAAGCTTAGAAATTTACAGTACCGAAAATTGTAGAACTTAAATTTCTTTTAAAATTTGTTCATGATGGGTCCAGGAATGTTAATGTTTAATTCATGGCGTACGTAATGTATGATCAATTCCGTGCGATTTTTTATGTCTTAAATTTTAGTCTTCGAAAAAATCATTTTCCAAATGGTCGTTGTAATTTGTTAAATTGCTTTTTTTCGTTTGTTTTTATAATGTCTTATTTTACATGATATTTATACTATGGTGCAAAGTTACACTACATGGCTGGATAACTTTTAACCGGGTTAAAAATACATTTTTTATTGCTTATATCATTATTATTCCTTAATTTCTGATACTCATACAATAATTTAGGATCATTTGTTCTCTTTTATGCCACTAGTTGCAACAATATTCTTAAAATAAGAGTGGGGCATCTGAAAATAGAGAAAATGCCGATCAAAGTTACCCTGAATGACTGTACAAGTTGGGTTCGAACCGGCCATCTACGGTACAGCGTACTCGCACTTTACCTCAACGCTACCCAGTCCACATTCAGAAATGCAAATTAATCAGTATTTGAAACGTATGTTCAATTTTGACCTCCAAATTCTCGAAAACGAGGGCCCATTTGAATAAAACCTTTCAGCAGAATAATTAGGGGTATGATCCCTCTATCATACTTTAAAATCATAAAAATCTGTGAGCACCATGTTTGGTGGTGCCCTTATTAGTTATTAAAAGTTAAATAAAAAAGTGATGCACATCTGTATCACTATGCCTTTAACCCTTTCAGAGGAATGGTACTTCTATAAAAAGTGGGGAAGGATTGTACTTTGTGCCAATATATTAAGAAAAGGAAGAAACAACGTATAAAGGCACAAATAAAATGTGTTTAAAAGCATACAGCTGTTTCAAAACCTATAAGGTTTCCTCATCAGTGCTTAAAATAAAAGTTAAAACTAAGACATTGTGTAAAAAGAGGGGGGGGGGGAGAGGTGGACAGAGAGTCAGAAAAGCGTACCTTTCAGCTCTACTGCCAACGGTGAAATGCCGTTGGCAGTTAGTTACAGCATTTCACCGTTGGCAGTAGAGCTGAAAGGTACGCTTTTCTGACTCTCTGTCCACCTCTCCCCCCCCCCCTCTTTTTACACAATGTCTTAGTTTTAACTTTTATTTTAAGCACTGATGAGGAAACCTTAGAGGTTTTGAAACAGCTGTATGCTTTTAAACACATTTTATTTGTGCCTTTATACGTTGTTTCTTCTTTTTCTTAATGGTACTTCTACTCGTAAAATTCGAAAATGATTTTGTGATACCAGAATTTATAAACAAGTTTATTTGTATTCAAGTTAAATCTTATCTTCACGTTTGAAATAAAAAGAAAATTTTCATTTAAAAAAACTTGTGCCAATGGGGCATTTAATTAAGTGGTCCAAAAATGAACCACCGCCCTTGAAAGGTTTAACGCACTAAATTACTTCTGTAACACGTGGGAGACGGTGCGTTTTTTAACAAGACTTTGCCCGATCCCATATGGCCGATACAATCTAAAAATTGATGGCTAAAGCATTCATGACGCTATCATCCTCATCTTGTTGGCTCCCAACCCAGATATTAACCGAATGGCCTATTACGTATGTGGCGTAGTTAAGAGGGATTCCAATAGTCATCTACACAGCGATGATGCGGCCCTCATGGCAGCTGTTGTGTGTATAGTGTGAAAAGTTCCCAACACTCATCTGACCTACAGTCAGTTTTGACAGCCTGTAAAGGCGGTTATTGCAGTTCGCAATGGTTTCATCCAGTGTGTATGTGGTCACTTGTGCAGAACGTTAAAATAAAAATTGCTGTACAGTCATTCAGGGTAACTCTGATCCGTGGGGGTGTAACTTTGTACCACTGCCTAATTTTCTCAATGTTTAGATTCAGAAGGCTGGATAAACTCCAGTGCCACACTCTGTCTGTATGGAAATAAACTGGGCTTTTTACTCTTTATTTTAGGACATAAATTGGCGACATTATGCACAGATAATTGCATCATCCATCTATTATTGTGAATTACTGTTTTCAAGTTATTTTTGAATGCTGCTTTGAAGTGGTTGTAATAAAATTAAAATTTTATAGTAAACAACAATATACTCATTTATCAGACATATTATTATCTAAATGTTATAAATGTGTTATTATTTTGCGATTTTGTATTTACTAATAGTCATTAAAATGTAAAATTAGAAGGCACTACCATTTTACCTTTTTTTCAGTATAACTTTGAGACGGCTCAAAGTCAGTGGTGTAGTCGTAAAAAAACAGAGGGCATACGTTCTAGGAAGAGGGTATACGCTCAAGGCAGAGGATATACCCTAGTGTATATATACTATAGCTTTCTTGAGAAACAGAGGGTATACGGTGTTCCTTAAAATCCAGAGGGTATACGGCGTATACCCCGTATACCCTCCACTACATCCCTGCTCAAAGTTAGGCATAGGTTTATTGTTTACTGATAAATAGTGTATAATTTTCTGTTCATAAAAACTATGTGAAATAATGATTAAAAAAATTACAAAAATAAAAATGATATCTTATTGTTATACGAATATACCATTTTCTTGTCAAAAATTCCCCATATGTGCACGTATATTATATATGAATGCCGAAAGTGTGCATTGAATATAACATGTAAATATTTTCAAAACTATGTGCAAAATACATTAAATTCATTTAAAGATGTTATTTAGGGCCGAGCTACACAAATTTGACATTTCATACATTCGACCAGGCATGCCAGTTTTGTCGGCAATTTTAATCCGACATTTTAAATTTATACCGGAAATTTCCAAAGAAGGATTTTTACATTCTGTGTTCGTTAAATATGCCTTATTAAATAAAGCATAAAATACTATTCTTTATTTCTGGTATGGACACGAAATTTCTGAATGAGAATGGATGCCAAACTAGCAACCCTGCATTCGACATTTCTTATTCATGTTGGATTAATAATAGTACTAGTATGTACTACTGTAACTATTATTATGCTGTAACTATGTACTGCTATATTATTGAGTTAAAACAGTGAAAATTGTTTTTCACTGCATTTTTATGTTTTATGAGAACGATAAACAGCTCTTTTTTGCTAAATAGTCATGGTTTTCTTCTTTTACTCTTTTTATGCATAATATTCATCGTAATATAATAAATTATACAAATCTTGTGATGTTGGGAAATGTAAATTAGGAGTCTTTAAATATTTGAAAAAACACTTTTTTTGCTTCAAAGTTGTCCTAACTATAATACGTTTTTTGCAATGTCTTATTTTGTATGATATTTATAATATGGTGCAAAGTTACCCTACATGGATGGATAACTTTGAACCGGGTTAAAAATATATTTTTTATTGTTTATATCATTAATATTCCTTAATTTCTGATAGTCATACAAAAATTTAGGATAATTTCTTCTCTTTTATGCCTCTAGTTGCAACAATATTCTTAAAATAAAAGTGGGGCATCTTAAAATATAGAAAATGCGGTCAAAGTTACCCTGAATGACTGTATCTCTAGTGTATATACCTGTTTGAAAGCAGGCGTTTATTTATTCTGAAATACCTGACGGTTACAGTTGCATATATTCACTATTTTAAGGATATGTCAGTTCCTCTTTATTAATAGTTCCATAGTATACACATGTAGGAATTGAATTTAGGTAGCATAATCTATTCCACTTATACGACGTACGTGATCAAATAAACGAACTCACTAATATTTATTATTGTCTATGATTTGAACGCATGACATATAAAAGCGAAATTCACAGATCACGAGCGCAAGGACTTCAGACTTTGAAAATTACAAAAGAGTCAGTGTCTTATTTTTCCATTATTCATGAAGCATTGACACGGGAGATGTCAATAAAGCAATGGCTATATTAGACCTAATTAGAATATTCTACAAATCATATGTTTTATGTGTTAACCTTAGTATGTTTGAAGAAGCTATTTCTAAAGCATTGCAAAACTGTCTTTAAGGAATTAAATGAAAGTTTGTATGATTTCAGCATTCTGTTACTATTTGAAAATTTCAATGAATTAAATTTCCATACCTTCCTACATACATGTGTTTTGTTATTAATCCCTTACTGGCGACAGACAAGAATTTACGTCTTCCGGATACCTGTAACTCTACCCATAGTCGATACTTTTGCATTTATATGTTGCATTATTTCTCAAAATTATATACAATATTCGTATTTGCACCGTTGAAGTTCTATGAATATACATTTTTCAATTAAAATAGCAGTATCATATGCATTTATACGTAATATCGTTACAAACACAGAAAATTTTATTGTGAAATGATGCACCGCCACCTTAAAACTAGGCTTGCACACTGACTCAAAAATGGCGGCTGTAGCAGGGTTTTTTTTTCATTGTTTCATCGGCCCCTTGAATTTGGATACTTTTTTTTACTTAATTTTCCGAGATTAAATAAGTCAAAGAAGACTTTTAGAAAATACTTGTGTCTAAATTTAGGAAACCATACAAAAGCTTAAAAAATCCGCCTATTTTTTTTCAGCACGGAGAGACCTTGTATTCGGGGGGGGGGGGGGGGGAGAATGACATTCATAATCTATGTCTCCTAATTATCCAGGTGAAGCTCCTTGAATTTTATATATACCATTTATTTTTAATTCCAAACTGTGAAGTAGCACTCAAAATTTTTAAAGGATATTTTGCTCTTATACGGTACTCAAAGAAAAATACTGTTTTCAAATAAATTTGTTTGTAAATTCTGATGACAGATAATCATTCATTTCATTACTTTAACAACAAAATTAATATTCTCCTAAAAGGGTTAAAAGAAGAAAACCAGATGACAGCGATTTGTTAAAATTTCACAATATTAATAAGAATAACATAATAATCTCTCAATTTGGTTTACAATAAATTTGATTTATGCGGCAAAATCATTCTATTGTCCATTTTAATCCTTAGACTTGTATTAATTTAAAGCAAAAGAAAATTGAAAATGTTTGTGAAAAAACTTAAATGGATAACTCTTATTAGATTTTTACTGTTTTGTCTTGTAATTTGATAATTTGCGTAAATGTAAATTGCCTTTATGTACTAATTTTTTTAAATTGCTTAGATTCTATTAAAAAGCGCAAAAAGAATGCTTTTGTATTACAGAAAATGTATTTTTTCGTATGTGAAGTTAGAAATAATTAGCACTTTGCTTATATGTTTATTTAAACAACAACTTTTATTAGATTGAATGCTTTCGGCTTTATGTTATTTTTTAGCTTCTATTCCCAGTACACTTAATTATTTCAGAAATTAATGAATTAGCTATTATTAAAAAAATATATTAATTAAATGAAAACTTCCGCATCGTAGTTTTATTTTTTACCTTGCTAGTTTTTAAAAATAGGTTGCTGTTGTTTTTTTAATCGTTTCCTAAACTAGATAAACGCTTCGATTTTTTTTTTAATTTTTCATATTTATTTGCTTTAAAATTAAAATCAACTACTAGAAAACAGCTACTAATGTTTTTCTGCTACTGCTTTTTCAGAACTTAGTGTTGCCCCCGATTAAAAAAAAATATTAGGTAGTACAAAACACATTTCAGTTTTAAGACTTACAATACGCTTTTATTTTATATAAGATGACGTCATGCACATCCGCTGACAAAAATATTCTTTAAAATATATTTTTATACCAGACAATATTCTTGGCATAGCAAGTATTTTAATTACCGTAATTTCTATAATTATTTCATAAAGTGTAACTTAATTAAATCGCGGTAAATATTTAACTTCGATTTTAAATAACATTTCTGGTCGAAACATGATTGTTTGATCCGCGGATTATATGCCGGAATTTACGGTGCAACTTTTTTAGTTGTTATCAGAAAATGGCAGCAAAAACATATAGCAATCTAGTATTTTTCCTTTATTTTCTACTGAAATGGAGTACTTCAGTTCCACCATTACAAAAAGAGCATTAAAAACTACAAAAAAAAAAAAAAAAATTAACATCTCAAAAATAAATTGAGATGCAGTTTTCAAACCAATTCCATTCAGAAGTACATTTTTTACTATACAACGGTTTAAAAATTGAAAATGTGCAATGTTTAGAAGTTTTAAAAATTGCAATAAATTATCGGTGTTTAACAGGAAAATTTTACCCTTGTTCCGTTTTATGGGAGGCTTATGGTTAGGTGTAACATTATTTTTTAGTGATGAGACTTTAATTGTTCTCTGTAAGAAATAGCATGTCGGCGGCTAATAAGGAGATGTAGAATCTCATATTTTCTAGCTGATATAGAAAAGATATTATGAAATACAGATAAAACAGTTCATACCGCTAACTTTCTTGGTAGATTTATTTTAATATCTAACCCCATTTCAATCAAATTCACCTATGTAGTCTAAGTAACAATACAAATATTGTATATCGTTTTGCACTTTCTGACTGTTTAACCCTTAACGTTCGAATTAAATTGCGGTTTAAAAATACAAATTGCTTGTTGGCACTACTTTTTTGGAAAAGAAATATTCACCTTACTTAACCCTAGATCTACCGGGAATTTTATTCAAGTTTTAATAAAACGTTCTACACCAGAATTTTTATTTAAAACTATTTAACTTATTTATTTACCTTATTTTTGTCTGGTTTATATACTCAGTTTATTTTAAAGAAATTTCTGGTTTGAATGAATATTTTGTATGTACCTGTCGGGTCCAATGGACCCGTCTGGTAGACGGAGGGTTAATGACAGATAATACGGTACTAAAATAAAGCCAATTACTCTATTTCATAAAACTGGTGGGAATCGAACAATCTGAGTAAAAGACACAGCCCGTGAATATGACGGGAGCGAGAATTAAGGGGTTAAAGCAGAAGTGGTTAACTGTGACACGCCGGTTACCACTACCGTAATTTCCGGCGTATAATCCGCGGATCAAACAATCATTTTTCGACACAGAATTTTTTTAAAAATCAAATTTAACTTTTTAGATCGCGGAAAATATTTGGCTTCAATTACTGAATAAAATTTCTGGGTCCAAACAGAATTGTTTGATCCGCGGATTATACGCCGGAAATTACGGTAATTTTTTAAAGAAAAACCCGAGTTCTTGAATCGCAGAGATTCGAAGATTAGATAAGGCAATGATTACTGTAAAATTTTAGTGGTGTGCAGCGTGCCACAGTTGGCCACCCCTGGTTTAAAGCTATGTACCACCCATGGTCATTCCTACGAAGAGTTACAATAACCCTTTCCAAGGAAATTACTTAAGTTGCTAAAATGTGAAAATAATTGAATGATACCAGAATTTAAGAACAATTAAATTTAAAAATAGGTAAAATCTGTTGTTCGCATAAATTATAAAAGCAAAATTGTATTCAAAAACTCTCGTGAAATTGAGGATGACATTTGAGGATGAAAATTAAGTGAAATATAAAATACTCCGCCGACTTTCAAAGACTTAATAGAACAACACACGATTTACATAGCTGCAATTTTTTAAAATTCTTACCAGTAAAATTTAATTTTTAATTTTGCCGTTTTTCATCCCCGAAATAGTTTATTAACTAACTTTAAAAGTGCTATTTTTTATATGTTGTTTAAAAAAACTTAAATGTTGGCAATTATGACAATGTTCAATTATGTTTGACTATATTCGTTGCGAGTGAAGTAACTGAGTATGTACTCACAAGATGGCGGCTCTTTTTTGTGTATATTGGATCAGGATGTGGTGAAGGCCGGGTCAAACTTCTACGTGTAAAAACGAATATAATTTTCTTCTTTATGCATAACAGAAATTTTGCATAAATAAGGCGTTTAAATGAGAAGATTTTTTTTCATTCAAATTTACAGATCGATGTTTGCCAGGCGGTTAACACTAGATCGCCCGGAAATTTCACCCAAGTTTCATGAAAATATGTTACACCAGAATTTTTTTTTTAAATTATTTGACTGATTTATTTAACCTAAATCTGCTTTTTTAAAATTTAACTTATTTTGTGAAAGGATTTCTGGTTTCATTTGACATTTAATAACATGGTCGGAGTCGAATCGACTCCTTCCGGGCGTTCTAGTGTTAATTTACTCACATTGGCAGGAGGATTGTTTATGTAATATAAAAATAGCGCAACTGAAGTGCCTGAGTACCGCCAGGGCTAACTCTTACCAGTAAAAATGAATAGATATTTTTGCCTTAATTATTCCATAAGTTTTGCACGAAGAAGTTGTTTAAATAAAGATGAAATGTCTATTGAAATTTACTGGTGGATGTTATAGAGGAGATATTAGATTCCCAGATTCGTGAATGAATGAAAAAAACTCCAACACGAAGATTTCGAGGACTTACTTCTTTATTATGAAACTTTTTAAAAGGAGGGCTATGATAGTACAGTGGGACGGGAGAAGTCAAACACAAGACCGCCCGACGGGGGCGACCCCGAAGGGCAGCGAGCTGAGGTCTCTCACATTCAAGATCAGAGGGAGTAGTGGTAAAATATTCATTACAATCACTCACTCATTGGCGAGATGAATAGGAACATATGTACTATATTGGCGATGAATATTGGTGGCGTGGACAAAGGAATCAGAAGCATCCCGAAGTATTACATAGAACTCAAACTTACGCCATGGCGAGCTATATATGGTTACACGTATCTTAACATTCCTGCGGTAAGGGAAAGTGGCCAAAGAAATAGCTAACACGGGATATTACATGCTCGTTATAGATTTTAACGACAGCTGAATTAGTCAGCAAGAGGCATATGGCTTTTATCCGACAAACAGAAGGGTGAGAATTGAATACTAATGCAAGCCCAGAGACTGGGAAAATATGCATTAGATATCGTCGGCTGCAAAGCGAAAATACATTCATTTGTATTTTATTCTTTTACTTTATTTCAATGGAAAATAGCTGCGGATCATAGATTATAGAAATATATTATAGAAATTAGGCTGTAAAGACTGAAATTTGTTTCAAGTTTCAATATATTTACACAGTCTATTGTCCAAACACAGACAGGAGTATGTCATGTTTACACTCTATTTCACCTCAACTTAGCTGCATTGTGAAAGGCAGTAAATCAAACATTCCAGATTAAAAAATAGTTCTCCGTTATTTTTTAATCTTAAATAGCTAAAATGCGTAAAAATTTATAAGATAATGTTTATAAATTATAGAATTTGATTTTTTGATATTCGTAAAATGTCTTACTAAATGGACATATTCCTATCAGAAATCGAGCAAGCAGAGCCCAAAATTTAAAAAAAAAAAGAGTTTTCGGCAAACGTTCTTTTGACTGTTCACTGGGATTGCAAAATTTTAGAAGACATTTCAGGAGTTGAAACTGTAGACAGATTACCCATTATTGCTCCAGGTAAAGGTATTGACCAGTTATTTGTTGTTCCAAAACTTTAATCAGGAACAGGTGAGGCAATGACTTCTTCTGTTAATTAAATATTGAAGTCGTGGGGAGTACCGAGCAAGTAAAATGTATGAGTTTTGATGTAACCTTTGTTAACACCGGATTATCAAGAGAAGCTTGTGCTCTTCTGGAACAGAATATGAACAAAGAAATGATTTGGATTGCCATCATCATATCCTTGAAATACTGGTTTTGTTCTTTATCTTTTGTATGAAGTTTATTGTATTCCTCCATGAGTGCTACCCCACTTTCGGCTACATCATTAACAACTTTGACGGAAGTCGCTAGTGCCTTACATGTCTTGTAGGATTCATTTTCATTCCAGTTAGTCACGTCTGTTTAAAAATGTCTGAAGGTAAATCCACAATTTAAAAAAAAACCCACAGTGCTGCTTGTTAGAAAATCTTGCAAGTCATTTTGGAGAATAGCACCAGGATCAGCACGTATACGTTTCAAGCGTTTTCTTCATTATTCAAAGCATGCACCATTTTTCTTTTACTTTCAAAAAAGACATTATCATCGAAAAATGCAAAAGCAACTAGTTCTTCTGTGAAGTACAGAAATGTCCTAGGAACTTCTTCAAAGCACACAAATAAATGTTTTCATTTACATTTTCGTGTTTTTTCAAGTTCTTCAGGAGCAATAAATCATTTGGCCTGATAACAACTGTGAATGTAGATTTTCACCACAAACGAGCAAACTTGACGAACTCTAGATTCATCCTGCTTAGAGAGTTTAAACTGATCTCTAAATAAATAGATCTTGAGCGAGTATATGGCCTTCACCATCCATGGAACCCGATGCAATCCACCTGGGGCTCTACTCACCTCTTTAGGGTACTCCTCCTAAGAAAATGGTTGGTTGGTTGGTTGGTTGTGTTTATGTCGGCCAATTATCAACACTAGGGATATGGGCCCTATGGGGGGAGTGCCCTTCGTGGGGGTCTTTCTAAGGGAACCTAACCCGTATTAACGCTTGGAAGTCCAAGGTTCGAAGAAAACCACGAAAACTCCGAACGATTAGGCCGACGGGCGCGATTGGGATCGAACCCAGCACCTCCCGTCTACCAGCATCGAGAGCAGAACCTCTCGGCCACTGGTGGGGCCCTAAGAAAATGATGGCAAGCTCTATCAGTTCCTTGTAATCGTCCCTTGGTTGAAAATCATTAAGATGTTTTTGAGCAAATTCTGTTATTTCTGACGCATTATGTGTTATTTTTTCATTGATTAAATTGTCAGTTATGGGAGTCTGAAATATACCATAATCGATAGACATCCACGAAATTTTAAATCGTTTGAATAACTGTATGTCTGGTCCATTTGAAACTGCGAGAGACTTAACAACAACTTCCTCAAACATAATTCCAAGGTTGTGATGATGGCAAGCCAAATCATTTCTTTGTTCATAGTCTAATCCAGAAGAGCACAAGCTTCTCCTGATAATCGGGCATTAACAAAGATTATATCAAAAGCCATACATTTTACTTTGCTTCTTAACCCCAAAACTCCAATGTTTCGTTAACAGCAGAAGCTATTCCATCACCTGTTCCTGATTGAAGTTTTGGAACAGCTAGTTAAATGGTCAGTACCTTTACCTGAAACAATAATGGGTAATCTGTCTACAGTTTCAGATCCTAAATTGTCTTCTAAAATTTTGCAATCCCTGTGAACAGTCAAAGGAACGCTTGCCGAAAACTCTTTTTTAAGTTTTGTGCTCTGCTTTTGATACGAATATGGCCATTTAGCATGACATTTTACGAATATAAAAAAATCAAATTCTAAAATTCATAAACATTATCTTATAAATTCCTACACATTTTAGCTATTTAAGATTAAAAAGTAACAGAGAACTATCTTTCAAGGTGGAATGTTACTGTTTCTAACTTTCACAATGCTGTATAGTTGAGGTGAAATAGAGTGTAGACATGAAATACTCTTGCCTGTGTTTGGACAATAGACTGTGTAAATATGTTGAAACTTGAAACAAATCACAGTCTTTACAGCCTAATATTATAGCATGACTCAATTTGGCAATGACTATGGATTTGTATTAACAATTTATTATTAGATTACAAAATATGTCAATTTTAAATTTTTTTTTAAACATTCAAATCTTGGTAGCGACCCTTAAAACATGTTTTAAAATTTTGAAATTTTTGTGGAAGCCTTTATTTTATACATAGAACAAAATAGGAGGGTGCCCCATAGAAAATTTAAAAGTTGATTTTTAAGGACCACCCTAATACACACACACATGTATACATACACATATGTATATATATACACACACACATACAGTCGAACCCCGTTAATACGCGCCCTGCTTAATACGCGAAACCGCTTAATACGCAAATTTTCTTCGGTCTCTTGAAAAACGCTATCTTTTGCATATAAAAAACGCCGCTTAATACCCGAACGTTTAATACGCGAACCCGTTTAAGACGCGAAGTTTTATCAGTCCCGTGAAAAAAAAAATCCCATGTTTAATACGCGAATGCAGTTTGGTTCGAAAGAGGAGAGGTTTTATAGGGAATATTGCCTCAAGCTTTACATAGGACAGACAATTCTTTAAACTAAGAATGCTTTTTTCTGCCCAAATCTTGCTCTTCGGTCAGTGACATGTCACGCCTTCCTCTCCCCGCCCATTTGCTTGAAGCTCACTTTGATCACGTGCTACGCCAGCAAGATTTCAAAAGCTTTGGAACGCGAGCAGTGTTTCAGAGTTACCATTACGAAATGATTGGTTGTGTTATGTTTTATTAATCTTCTAATCAAAACACCTCAATATTACCACGATCTCATGAATAGAGTTCTGAACTACCAAGTATGGTTTTACTAAAAATATCAATTGCAACTTTTACCAGCTAAAGGAGAATTCTTTCCTGGCCCCGATTACTTCGCATAATCAAATAGGCCAGGAAGACCGAACAGAAAATTTTATTGGTAACGACCTCGCAGTAAATAAGCAAAAATGCTGCCTCTCTCCCTACTCCTGACCAGAAAGAGTTAGGTCTCGATTAAAATCTCGTTATGGAATAAAATTCAAGCAAGTGTGTGTGAATTAGCTGCTGTCAATATTGAAGACGTCAATTGTTGGAAAACAAATGTGCTTCCGCAATGTATGTAAAGAACTACTCAAGCTGTGATGTTTACAACGTGGACGAATTTAGACTTTTTTTATAAACTGATATCCAACAAACAATAGCTAGGAAAGGAGAAACATGTCAAGGGGATGAACTAAAAAAAGGCTGTCTTACTTTTCAGCTCGGTTCCAACTCTGACGGATCAAACAAGTTCCAGCTACTGGTCATAGGAAAATTATGCAACCCGCGATATTTTAAAAACGTCAAAAATCTCCCTTGCTTGTACGAAAGTCAGCACAGAGCATGGATGACTGGCAGCTTTTTTTTCTACATTGGCTCACAGTTTCGACCAGTGGATGGGAAAAGATTCGCGCGAAGTATTATTGCTTGTAACTGCCCTGAGCGAAGATAACAAAGGCCTGATAAATTTTCATGCCGAATTTTTACCTCCTATTTCGATCAGTGTCTCACAGACAATAGATAAAGGAATCATTAACAATGCAATGTTAATTTACAAGACTGGAGTAGTACGACGATACCTTCACCACATGGAACACGGCAGCAACCCTTCTTGCTACGAGTGTCGTCTTATCATAGTCCTCCACGCTATACACATGCTTACCGAAGCGTGGAAGAGTGTTACACCAACGTCGAGTGAAAATTGTTTTCGCAAAGCAAGCTTTGGAATTAGCGAGGACATCACTGGTACAGAGCGACCTCGGACCCTGATGTTGAAGAAGAGTGGCTAAGCACACAGGAAATTATAGAGGGAGATTTTGATGATTTAGATACAAATATCAACAAAGATGTAGTCACATCTGAGCTCAGAAGTCTGGATGACATCATCGCCGATGTAAGTGTGACTGGAAAACTAGATGAAGAGGAAGAAGAAGATGAATCTGTGCCCACGGCCCTATGCCCATTCTCCAAAGTTAAGGAGGCGTTTAATATTTTCAGGCCGTATGCATCTTCACTGGACGAAGGGCCGTCGAGTAGCAAGGTTTACCATCATCAGAATAGGACTGAAAACATCATGTTGATGGTGCGGCTTCATGTCAAACTGGCTGAAATAGATAGCTACTTTGCCAAAAAATATTTTTTATGTCATTATTGAATTTATTGAATTTTAACATTTCTCTTTTTATATTGACTTTTTATTAGTATCCGCTGTTCCCTATTTGTTTTGTAAAGCTAACAAGGATTTAAATTTTGCTAACATGAGTCTTAGTTAACGTGATTGGCAAAAATTTTTGGTATCGCTTTGTACAATTTTATATGGGGCGTACATAATAAATATAGCTAATAAAATTTTAAAAGATTTTTACTTACAATAGATTTTTACTTACTTATTTGAATTTCCAATAGACGGGCGGCGGTTGCACGAACCGTCACCTCATCGCATTCACGGCTGAAATTTTAGGGTTAGTTAAGACTTGATTCGCATATTAAAAAGCAATTCGTCTGCCAAGTCATATCTTGATAGAAAACATCTACAGATTAGATTTTAGGGGTTGACTGGTAGGCTTACCATTGTGTGTTTTTCTGCTCAAAATCCCAATCTTCTTTGTTTTCATACCTTTGGGTGCAGGAAAACATACTGGTAAACTTACCAGCAAACTCCTAAAATAAGGTCTTCATGCGGTTTCCATCAACATATTACTTGGCAGACCAGTTGCTTATTAATATGCTAATCGAGTTTTAACCAATCCTAAAATTTCAGCCATGGAATCGATGAGGTGATGATCAGGTCCATCCGCCTCCCGGTATAAAACTTTTGAACTTTCCTGCTTGATAAAAATAGAATTATAACAACAAATGAAAACGTCATTTTATGGCTTAAAAACGCTGAAAGCTGTCATAAGGATGGGTTTTATCACCTCGGTTAATACGCGAACCCGTTTAATTCGCGAATTTTTATCGGTCTCTTGATTCGCGTATTAACGGGGTTCGACTGTATATATATATGATATAAAACTAGGTTTTGGAGTCGTGGCTTGTGGCATGCTTACTTAGAAAACACACACAGTTCTTTCATACATTGTTTATTGGGCGTAGAGGACATATTAGCCGGAGACAACAAGTCATCAAAGGTGCACTGTTAAAAATTTTCAGCATTCTGGCATGTCATTTGACTGTTTTTTTTCGAAAACGGTTACACAACCGTAATTTTAACACTATTCGGACCATATTATTGGCCATTTTATGGTCAGAATATAGTTAAATTATGGTTATGAAACCGTTTTTTCAAAAAACGGTCGAATGACCTCCCAGAAAACTGCAAAATTTTTAACAGTGTGGTACCCGCCGAAATCAATCTTAGCAGTCCCCAATACCGTGTCTCTTTACAAGGGCTGCTCGTAGGAATCTGCGTGAATTTAAAGTTCTAAGAGAAGATCACCAATTGAAGACTACTTTATTACAATTTATAGTCTTAGACTATTTTATATTAGATGCCCCTGAGTAATCTTGGATAATTGGCTTTCAGACTGTTAAAAATTTGCAGCATTCTGGCAGGTCATTTGACCGTTTTTTCCGAAAACGGTTACACAACCGTAATTTTAACACTATTCTGACTATATTATTGGCCATTTTATGGTCAGAATATAGTTAAATTATAGTTATGAAACCGTTTTTTTCAAAAAACGGTCGAATGACCTGCCAGAATGCTGCAAAATGTTTAACAGTGTGGTACCCGCCGAAATCAATGTTAGCAGTCCCCAATACCGTGTCTCTTTACAAGGGCTGCTCGTACACTGTTAAAAATTTGCAGCATTCTGGCAGGTCATTTGACCGTTTTTTCCGAAAACGGTTACACAACCGTAATTTAACACTATTCTGACCATATTATTGGCCATTTTATGGTCAGAATATAATTAAATTATGGTTATGAAACCGTTTTTTCAAAAAACGGTCAAATGACCTGCCAGAATGCTGCAAAATTTTTAACAGTGTAGGAATCTGCGTGAATTTAAAGTTCTAAGAGAAGATCACCACTTGAAGACTACTTTATTACAATTTATAGCCTTAGACTATGTTATATTAGATGCTCCTGAGTAACCTTGGATAATTGGCTTTCACACTGTTAAAAATTTGCAGCATTCTGGCAGGTCATTTGACCGTTTTTTCCAAAAACGGTTACAGAACCGTAATTTTAACACTATTCTGACCATATTATTGGCCATTTTATGGTCAGAATATAGTTAAATTATGTTTATGAAACCGTTTTTTCAAAAAACGGTCGAATGACCTGCCAGAATGCTGCAAAAGTTTTAACAGTGCACTTTAGTACGTGTGCGTAAATACGTGTTCATGCTCTCCTAGACTTAAAAGTTATAAATACTTGATAATTGAGCCATGTGTTGCAAGTTACTTCTGAATTTAATTGGGATTTGAAGTAGCAAGGAAATTATGATGTTTGAGATGTGTCAAGACATCGAACATATGCCTGCACTGCTGATTATCGAAAATAGGCGAAATTTAATAGTATCTCTTATGGGGCTATGACGATTTAAAGTGCTACTTGGGGCAGATATAGAAAATGAGTTAGCCACTAAGGGGAAGGTAGGGGAGACTAGGGAGGATTGACCATACGGGAGGCTTGACCCACTCAGTTTTCATATTTAAAAGGATTTCAGAGTTTTATCAATAGGTGTCAACCAAAGCTAAAGGAATGCTCAAACAACAGTCTTTTTTTCATGCAGATAATCGAAATAGGTGTGGAAAAATCAATTGTGAGGCGTTTTCAACCTAAAAGTTGTATTTTTTAGAAATATTTTGTAAGCTTTTTTCAAATAAAATATATCACAGAAATTTAAGTAAGTAGGTTTTAAGTAATGCAGAAATATGGAGCTTTCATTCCAGGTAAAAAGATTATACCGTAAGTTAGGCTTAACATAACAATGCGCTATTCTTTAGAAAAAGGCCATGCGAGGAGGCTTGACACAGTCAATGTGAGGGAGGGTTGACCAGATGCTCAAGACTCCCTTAATAAATTCACGACGGGAAACGAGAATTCTTGTTTTCATTCAAAAAATATCATTGACTAAGGGTGTGGCTTCTACCTTACAGAATATGCATTTATATCCTGTTGTCCATATTTTTTTAGATTGTAAGACATTTTATATTAAATTAGTTCATTTAATAATGTTTACCGATGCATGAACTTGAGAAACCTATCTAGAACATCAATTTACAAAAGACTTCCAGAACAAGGAGGAGCTTCTACTGTTTTAAAATTCAGATTTGATAAAAATTGCCCGTCGGCAATGTGTTAATTAAGGGGTTTTGGAAATCTTTTTATTATACACTGTGTATAATGAAAGATTAATGGTTATCCATAAAAAATAATGTAAATTTATCCTGCGAAGGTACAGTAAATTGGGGTGATGGAAAAGGAAATGTTTAAAACTAATTAAAGAAAGATGTAAAAAATTGCTATTTGCACTGCACGAAAAAAATTAATGAAATGTGAATGGTAAAGTTGATAAAACTTTTTTCCATTTAAATATTACTTACAATAGGTAAGTAGAAACAATGGAAATGACTAGAAAGTACGAAAGCAGCAGACTTAACCCTTTCAGGCGCAGTGGTGATATCGACATGTGAACTATAGCCATTTTCATATTTGCAAATAAATTTGTTCGTATATTCGGGTGCCAGTCATTTATTTCAACATTTTAGTACTGAAAGTACTTTACTTCTGAAAGGGTTAAAAGATGCTAATGATAAGTTAAGTACTCATGCGGCTGCAAAAGAAAACGGCATGGATCGGAAAACTTTAGTAAGGTATGTAGACAAATTTCAACTTAATGAATAGAGTGAGATGAAGCCAAACTATGTGACAACTAGAGCTGGCTAATCGAATGTCACAAAATGTAGGACAAGGAGACAAAAAATACCGGGACAGTGGCTACTAAATCCGGACATTATAAGGCATGAAAACCTATGGAAACGGAACCTGTCTTTAGCGGAATACTGTCTTAAATGTTAAAATTTCCTTTTCCCTGTTGTACAATTATACCTGCTCAGACAAAATCCTGCTTAAAACAAAATTTTTCTCCCTTGAAGCATCATATTTCCAAAACATTTTTTATAATAATTAAAGCATGTAGCATAAAGTTATTTTGCTTTTTTTAAACTGATTTTATTTCTTTTCACAAATATTTCAATATAAAACAAAGTGGGTCAATCCTCCCATATAGTGGGTCAATCCTCTCATATGTGGGGAGCCTTGACCCATTATTTTCTCATGATTAAAATCAATCATTTTTCAAATTTCTTATATATTACACTTATGTAGCAATTTTATTTTGATAACTGATTGTATAACGAATAAAATGATATATAAAACTTTATTCTACGTTCAATATTTAAAAAATAAAAAATCATTTTGTAAAAAGTGGGTCAACCCTCCATAGTCTCCCCTAAACTAATTAAAAAAGTTTAAAGAGCATCTTATCAATTTTATAACATACATGGTAGTTCGATAAGTTCTCGGCCTCAGGGCCTGACTAATGCAGGAGCATGCGGGGCAGCTGCCCCCCGGGCCCCCATTTTTATGGGGTCCCCATGGGAATAATGAGGATTTTCATTAACCCTTTCCGGCACGGGCAATTTTTGTTGTAAAATGATGAAATGATTCACTGACACCGGAATTTTAAAACGACTTTTTTAGAAATTAAAAACATGTTATTTAAACTATTCATTGTGAAAGCAAAATTTTACTAAAATACTCTTGGTGCCCTTCGCAAGTTTGGAATTAAAATTAGGTATCCCGACCCGGGCACACTGTGCAGGAAAGGGTTAACACTAGAACGCCCGGAAATTTTACTCAAGTTTCATAAAAGTATTTGCCACCAGAGTTTTTATTTAAAATTATTTGATTGACTTATTTAACGTAAATCTGCGTGGTTTAAATTTAACTTATTTTATGAAACATTTTCTGGTTCCAGTTGACATTTAATCATATGGTCGGAGTCGTATCGACTCCTTCCGGGCGTTCTAGTGTTAATAGGTGCCAAATGGTTAAAGCTGGCCAAAAGGGATCAAAATTTATGTATTTTCAAACATTTCGGAAGAGAGTGCGGTCCCTCTTCCCCTCGCTGCTTCCCGTAGCCCCTCCTGCCACGCAAAAAGACGAACTGTATCATTAGAACACTAATGATTAACGTTTTTTTTATAACAACTAAGAATTCGATTGTTTTCAAAAGAAATTCTTTATTGACGTTTTCCTCGTAACGAGGCAAGTTAAAATCCTTAGTTATGACTAACTGGGGGCATTTTCTTTTGTACATCTTATAGCATACGTAGATAAGCAAAATAAAAGTTTGCAAACAAATATTCCTCTCAACCAATCTGTCATTTTTTCTACTATTATTCTACTAATATTTTTCTTAAAGCTGTGACCATCTTATTGTGATGCCCTGTATGTATACCGATGTGAAGAGTACCTGGTACGAAATTTATGCATACATACAATATGTATGAAGTTTAGTACAAGGTACTTCCACATTATTCGCCAACAATTTCTATGGATAGATAGAAGGGGACCCCCGCAGATTGATGTTTGCCAGGTGGCCCTAGGTAGCTTAAGCCAAGCCCTGCTCGGCCTGGCACAAAGGCGGTATAAGACCAAATGAGAATCATGTTTTAAAAATATGATCCTTTAGATGGCATGCTGTAAAGTTTCAGACGCGTGATTTTATTGGTTATTACCTGGCGATAAAGTAAAGTACAAAAGTTTTGACATCTTCTAAAAATGGATAAAATTGAAGTTCGAACTGTTATAAAAAAATTTAATCTTCGCGGACATACAAAAAGCGCTACACTCTCTTTTAAAGGATTCTTCCCATTCGTACTCGACGATAAAAAAGTGGGCTGCCGAATTTAAACACGATCGGACATCCATTCAAGATGATGAAAGCCGAGGACGTCCGAAAACCGTCACGACCGGCGAAATCCACTCAAAAATCCACAATGCCTTGTTGAATGATGGCCGACTGAAGATACGCAAAAATTTTAACATGACAAACATTTTACATGATGTTTTGTGTATATAAAAGCTTTCCGCTCGATGGGTGCCGCGTTTGTTGAACGTCGACTAAAAACGCCAAACAATGGACGTTTCTGAAGAGAGTTTGGCTTTCTTTAAACGCAATTCCGCGGATTTTCTTTGGCGTTTTATAACAGTAGAAGAAACACGGATTCACACACACACCAAAGACGAAGCAGCAATCTAAACAGTGGGTAGGAGCAGGTGAAAATGCGCCAAAGAAAGCGAAAACGGTTTCATCTCCTGGAAAAGTCATGGCAATGGTTTTTTGGGATTCACATGGTGTGATGCTGATAGTCTACCTGGAAAAGGCAGGACCATCACCGGGCAGTATTACATTTCACGAATGGGCCAATTGAAGAGTGCTATTAAGACTAAACGTTCATATCTGGCCAAATAGAAAGTGCTCTTTCACCACGATAATGCGCCTGCACAAGCGTCTCTTGTTGTTGCTGCCAAACCGTTGCTACCGAAACACTCAAGGCCTGAGGACACGAGTTGTGACGTCATCACTAATCGACCGACTTCTCACTAGTGTTGAGATTCACACCGGAAAATTTTGAGTAGCAATTTTCTTTTATTTTATTTGTGGAATATCTATCATATGATAAAACAATAATAACTATTTAAACTTAGTGGTGAGAATTCGGAATCCCTAAATAAAAATTCCGCCAGATGTGGAATACCTCAGTATTGCCTCATCTGGTGGATTTTTTATTAGGGGATTACAAATTCTCACCAGTAAGTTTAAATAGTTATTATTGTTTTATCAGATGATAGTTCTTCCACAAATAAAATAAAAGAAAATTGCTATTCAAAATTTCCCGGTGTGAATTCCAACACTAGTGAGAAGTCGGTCGATTAGTGATGACGTCACAACTCGTGTCCTCAGGCCTTGAGTGTTTCGGTGGCAACGGCCAAACTCCATGACCTACGCTTTGAAGTGCTTTCACATTCGCTGTATTTGTCTTTGCTCCCGGGTATTACTTCCTCTTCCCAAACCTGAAGAAATGGCGCGGTGGATGAAGATTCACCTCAAATGATGAGGTCAAATATGAGACCACCGCTTATTTTGCATAGTTAGATAAGGCTTATTATACTGAAGGTATTAAAATTTTGGAAAGCCGTTGGTCTAAATGTATTGAGTATCAAGTTGACTATGCTGAAAAATAAAATGAAATTTTGTCAAACGTCTTGTATTTTCTTTGACAGGCTAAGAACATTTCGAAACATCCTGAAACATTGCCGTCTATAGTGGGTAAATGCAGGAAAAGCGTTCTCAATTATGTCATGTATTTTCTAACTGAAATTAAATTTTGTGTCGTATGTGGTATGTATTAAAATCTATGGATCATACAGAGAGCTGCACAAATAATTCGAAAACATTGCTGTCTACGCGGACTAATTGTTGAAAATAGTTTTTCAATTGCGCTATGTATTTTCCAATATTGCTCATTTAGATATTTCCTTTCACAGTATGAAAAAAGGAAAATACGTAAAAATATTCTTAAAGTGATTTAGAGTGTTACATAAAGTATGTCTGGTGAATGGCTTTTTATTCTTGATTTCATTTTTACCTCAGTGTGCATGCATTATTTAATCCCAGTATCGCAGTGGTTAGCACGCCTGTCTGCCACGCCACGCTACAAGTTCCTAGTTCTATTCCGGGAGGCAGCCTGGGCAAGGTCCACTCAACCTTCCATGCCTTCGGGATCGATAAAATGAGGACCAAGCTTGCTTGATAACTAAACACTTGGGTGCCGCGTTAGGCTGACAAACTGACCGGGACATATGCTGTATAGCAATTCAGGGTCCAAGGTAAAGAAAACAAGGCTGACCACTGTAGGCCAAGATCCCTAGAGATTATAGAGCCATAGGTTTAGTTTTTTCTTAGTGCGCGAATTATTAGTGCGACATATAAGTGCAGGAATGTCGCTCAGGAATATTTATATTAGGCTCGATTCTGGATTGAATCGATGTTCATTTCTGGAGCATAATATAATTTCTGTTAAAGATAACGTTAGGGTCAGAGTTATAAACACTTTTCTCAGATGATGGTAGTTTTTTTAAAGATAACTTGAATATGGGTCAGACTTTCAAATGAAATCTGAAAGTTTTTCTGATCCGCGCGAGACATGATTATTAGAGTCCTGTAATAATTTAAAAGCCAAATATATTAGTTATTGTGGTTAATTTAATGCTTTCGAGTCTCGCGTCTGAATAATCCACACGTTCTTAAATATAACGTCATTTGGCAATAAAATATGAAATGGACACAACGTTGTACTCTATTACTGTTACTTTCATTTTTTTCATAGAGTTTGTTCCAGTGTCCGAGGTGAGAAAAGAGTCAAGATATATTGACATGAATTTAACTCTATTATATATTTAATGCAAACATTTTACAAACATTTGTCTTAAACAGTCTAAATTTCTATTATTAACCGGCAGAAAATTCCAATCTACAACTAAGTTTTTCTGCAAATTTTGATTTTTGCCTGTTGGATACAGTCATTCATGGTAACTTTGATCCACATTTTTTCTATTTTCAGGTACCCCATACTTATTTTAAGAATATTGTTGCAACTAGTGGAATAAAAGAGAAGACATGATTCTAAATTATTGCATGACTATCAGAAATTAAGGAATAATAATGATATAAACAATAAAAAATGAATTTTTATACTGGTTCAAAGTTATCCAGCCATGTAGGGTAACTTTGCACCATATTATGAATATCATATAAAATAAGACATTATAAAAAAAGTATTATCGTTAGGACAACTTTGAAGCTAAAAAAGATTTTTTTCAGATATTTAACCCTTTCAGGGGCAAGGTACAAAGAGTTAATAAATTGCTGAAATGAGTGTTCTACACCAGAATTTAAAAACAATTATATTCCAAAGTAAGCAAATGCTTTTGTTCACGTACGTAATAAAAGGAAAATTTTCATAGCAATATTCTGGTGCCAATGTAGCATTTCAATGTTTTAACTCAATAATATAGCCATAGTTACAGTAGTATATACTAGTACTAGTATTAATCAAACAAGAATAAAAAAATGTCGAATGCAAAGTTGCCAGTTTGGCTTCTATTCTTAATCAGAAATTTAGTGTCCATACCAGAAATAAAAATTAGTATTTTATGCTTTATTTTAAGAGAGATTTAACGATCACAGAAAGTAAAAATTCTTCTTTGGAAATTTCCGGTATGAATTTAAAACGTCGGATTAAAATTTGAGACCAAACTGGCATCCCTGGTCGAATATATGGGATGTCAAATATCAGTAGCGCAGCCCCAAATAACTTTTTTGGATGAATTTTATGCATTTTACACATATTTTTGAAAATATTTACATGCTATATCCAGTGCACATTTTCGGCATTCATAATACACGTGCACATATGGTGGATTTTTGATAAGAAAATGATATTTTCGTATAACCATCAGATATGAGTTTTATTTTTGTAACTTTTTTTTTTCATTATTTCACGCAGTTTTTATGAACAGAAAATTATACAGTATTTATCAGTAATCTATAAACCTATCCCTAACTTTGAGCCGGCTCAAAGTTATACTGAAAATAAGGTAAAATGGTAGTGCCTTTTAATTTTACATTTAACTGACTATTAATAAATATATAATTGCAAAATAATAACACATTTATTACATTTACATAATAATATGTCTGATAAATGAGTATATTGTTACTTACTATAAAAATTTAATTGGATTACAACAACTTCAAAAGAGCATTCAAAATTAACTTGAAAACAGTACTTCACAATAGTAGTTGGATGATGCAATTAATTGTGTATAATGTTGACAATTTATGCTAAAATAAAGAGTAGAAAGCCCAGTTTATAACCTTGCCAACAGAGTGTAGCACTGAAGTTTCTTCAGCCTTTTGAAGTCAAACATATTGAGAAATAGGACGTGGCGCAAAGTTACACCCCATGGATCAAAGTTACCCTGAATGACTGTAATTACATTTAAATAAATGTATGTGGTGGTATGTGGCAAAAAAAAGAGTTAATCATATGGTTGTAGATAATCAATGGTCCTCTATCATTTGTTAAATTACTATCTGACGAAACCTAATACTCACAGAGATTTTAATTGATAAAGGAGGCATTTGACAATAAACGCAAATAAATATTTCGAACTTTACAGCTCATTTTCTCAAAATGACGTTTGTGTCACTTACCAACTTTACATCCGAGTTTTTCAAATATATAAAACTAATTTTTCTGACAAAACTATTTCTGGCCTTAAGAGATAAATATTGCATGGTTGGACAATAGCTATATATTAGTACAATTAAAGCCTTCAAAAGTGGCTTTTGATAGAAAAGTTACCCCATTTTATTTCAAGGAAAGTCTTACATCCCAATCCCACTTGAGTGCGCGGATTTGAATTCGCGTACGCTGGCAACGAGTAGATTATATACAGAGTGTCTCATAAGTCCGTTCTCATTTTAAAAACCTAAACAAAACATTAAATTCTCGCCTCTGAGTACTGTTTGCGCCAGAAAACTCCTTAAATAGTCGAATTTTCTGTTGCATTAGAAATAATATCTAGAATTACTCTACTCGACGTTCTGAACACTGGTGTATGTGTCCAGGAAGTAATATCTCTCTCTTTCCATATATATATATATATATATAACCATTAATTAAACATTACCGACCACCAACAAAAATTGTGAGAGTATGATGAGTTGACAACTATACAGTTTCCCCAAACACACTGAATGGATACCAAAAACATAATATACAAGCTGCTATGTATAAAATAAATTCTCTTGTAGTATATAACAAGAATTAATATGGAAGAAAAAAGAAGAATATGGATTTCGATAAAAATAATTGAAAAGCTTATATATTGAATTACGTTATCAAGAGTACCGAATTCAATTATATAAGCAAATTAGTTGTTTTCTGTGAGAAAAAAAGCTAAAAGCTGAATTTTTTTTTCTCCTGTACTCTAACGACTAAAATAACCAAGAGAATAGTTTCAAGATGAAAACAGAATAATATTAAATGCTATGAAATGGTAAAAGCAATACAACCTTTTAAATATTTAATTTATAGCAAGGAAAAATAGTAATATTACACAACATACCTAATAAATTCCCAGTTCTTTTATCCAAATACACTCCTGCACATGGTATCCAAAAACTCGATAAGTTTAAGGTTATATTTACAGTTAAGTTAACACAGATTTTAAAACCTCATGGATACAGTTAATCTATTTTGAAATACCGTGATAAATGCAATTAAAATAATATAAATCGAAAATAATTACATAATAAGTTCTTAAAATACCTATTAACACTTTTTAAATTTATATATTGCTTAACTAAAGTAAAAAATACCAAAACTATTAGTTTACAATATCGCAAATAACCAGCATTAATCACCACCATGTGTTAAAAATTGAAATTATTACTCTAATCGAAGCATATCTAGTGTAATAACTTGAAACTATTATGAACAAAATGTCATAAGATTAAGCTATTAAAAGCTAATTCTTTCAAAGTATACTAACTGCTTTACCCCAAAAAATCCTAATATAAAAATACCACATTATATGTCATTATTCATATAAATAGTAAATAAATACAAATGTTAATAGAATGATTACAATATATTCTACTACCATACCCAATTAATCTATACGGAAAATTTAAATAATTTTCTAGATAATAAAATATAGCAATATGCTACAACACTAAATAAATTATATATAAAAAATTATATATAATAAAAATATAAAAAACTATAAGAAATACTTTTAAATATAAAAAAATAATTAATTAATAAAATGAACAGGAAGAAAAAAAAATGGATGTTTATAGAATTTTGTCAGAATCTTCAGTTCCCAATTGCCTAATGATAACAAATAAATTGTATGGTTTATTTTCATATTAACCATAAAAAACTAAAGAATATGAATTTGGGATTAACATTCACATAAAACCGATATTAATCATTTAATGCTAAGTTCAAAATTAAACAATATTAAAAAGTATAGAGGAATAATAAAAAACTAATAACCCAATTTTAATACAAACTGTAATAACATTAGTTATATCAAATAAACTTATAATGCATATTATTCTCCATAAAGATGGTATACTATTTGAAATTAATATGATATTATCCCGAGAAGAATAAAAATTAAAAACAAGTTAATTGTTAACTTAATTAAATATTAATTAAGCTAAATAAATTTAATATGAATTGAAATATAAATATAACGTCACCATATATATATAAAATATCGAATCAAACTCCATATAAATTGTGTATTAGCAATGTAGTTATAATTCAAATGCCCCATCAAATTTTTCAATAAATTAAAATTTTTTAATAAATTAACCATTGCGTATTATCCAGACAACACCACCCTCCTTCGTACTCTAACATCTACCAACCCAACCGTCCTATAATTTTTTTTTTTATTATTTTACATTTTTTTAATTTTTTTATAAATATTTTCTTATTTTATAAGTTTTTTTATAATTTTGTTTACGCATGTGTTAATTTGTTTTTAAAAAAGATCATGTAAGTACTAATTGTATATTAAAGAATATATGAATTTTTTTGGAAAACCATGATTTAATGCATCATAAATTAGTTTTTTAATATTATTATTAATTAGATGAGAAGAATATAAACATTTTATTCTATATAAATGGTTAAGTATTATATTTCGATATACAGAATTATGAAGACAAGATTTAAAATTTGTAAATGTATTAACTTTGAATTTAAATTCTTTACGTTTATAATACAGATCTGTTATTGTTTTGTTGTCTTTTATTGTAATTTTAAGATCTAAAAAGTTGATTGTACTATTAGATAAGATGTTTTCCGTTAATTCCAAATTAGTGGGATAATCTACTGGAAATTGAGAAATTTTAGTTTGATCAGTGGCAATTAAAATTATGTCATCAATATAACGATATAAATGTAGAATATTATTAGTAAAAGTACGTTCATAGTGATATAAATATAAGTCTGATAATAAACTGGATGTACAGCCAACTTGTGGTATACCGATGTGTTGTAAATATAATGTGTCTTGCAAGATATAATTATTATAGACAATTAAGTTATATTAGATGTAAATTTCCAACTGGGCGAAAAATGTCCGGACCAGGATTCGAACCCGGGACCTCCTGGCTGAAGCCGCCAGTGCTCTGCAATCTGAGCTATCCCGGACGATTCTGGTCGAACTTTTTCACCCAGCAAACCTTGATGATTACAGCATCTGGTCTGAAACCTAGTTCAGCTCAACAGAATAAATCTCAGGTAATGGAACTCCAGAAATCACTGGATACGAAATTACACTAGATTAATATTAATACAATTATTCTAATTGGTAAACAAATCACATTAGATGTAAATTCCCAACTGGGCGAAAAATGTCCGGACCAGGATTCGAACCCGGGACCTCCTGGCTGAAGCCGCCAGTGCTCTGCAATCTGAGCTATCCCGGACGATTCTGGTCGAACTTTTTCACCCAGCTAAACTTGATGATTACAGCATCTGGTCTGAAACCTGGTTCAGCTCAACAGAATAAATCTCAGGTAATGGAACTCCAGAAATCCTGGTCCGGACATTTTTCGCCCAGTTGGAAATTTACATCTAATATCATTTGTTTACCGATTAGAATAATTGTGTTAATATTAATCTAGTGTAATTTCGTATCCAGTGATTTCTGGAGTTCCATTACCTGAGATTTATTGTTCATTTGTTGAAATTTGAGATCAATTATTGAAATATGCTAAGTGGTATTTGTGCGCGTACATTTATTAGATGAAATTATACTACTACGGATAATTCATTTGAATAAGGCAAACACTACTTTTCGAAAAAAGTGGTATTTACCCCGTGTTTTTACCGCTGTTTATTGTGTTTTAAAAAAGAAAGTGTTAAAGTGCGAACCTTTTCCGGGGAAAAGTAGATGTCTTGCTTAGATGTTGAAATGATTGAATGTCAGCCACAATTTACGAACAAATTTATTTGAAACTAAGTAAAAGTTTCGCTTCAAGTATATAATAAAAGCGAACTTTATTCCAAATTTCTGGTGCCAGGTGCGGAATTTAGGGATCAAATGAAGGGATAGAAATATACCACTGCACTTCAAAGGGTTTTCTGTAGCCCTCTCAGAGGAACATTGAATTTTGATGCCTGTGTGTATGTTACATTAAATAAATAAATAAAAATGTTTAAAAGAATCGGTTTCAGATATGTCATCGATGCCAAAAGTTAAAGACTATTTGTTAAATAAAATATCATAGTTATCTGTCTGAAATTATATACACGCATTGATGTATGCCATTTATTTCGATGCTCCCAAGCATACATAATGAATCTCTTTTCCTAACATGCATTATAAGTTGCAGTGGCCAGTTAGTGAGGGGGTGTTATTGTTTTGTGGGAATCATTGAAGGAGAACTTAGCTATCCCCAGAACAGGTTTAGCGTTGAAACTGGACTAGCAGCGTAATGAAAAAAAATTAGGACACACGGAAAAGAATACCTCTCAGTATTTCGGGAACTGAAAATGTTTCCCTATAGATCGCGACAGTATGGAAAGTGTTCCAGTCACTTTCGTAGGATATCTTCAGGCTGTAAAGACCATGGTAGGATATTTTAATCGCGCATCATGTTTTCCCTGAATGAATTTCATCTCATTAAAATTTAATTAAATAATGTCTCTTCGGAAAATTCCAGATATGGAGGAATTCAGGTAAGAACACTTTCACTGTCCGCTTCACGTGAATTAATTATATTAGACATCAAACTTAAAGCAAATTTTAATAACATATTTATCTCTTTCAGTATGTTTATATGCATATTTAAACATGTTTGTTTCATCCGCGGGCTATATACCGAAAACACTGATTTTAATGTATTTTAAAATGTAAACATTATGATATTGAACCACAAATTTTTAACTGCTCATCATATTAAAGATGAATTATATAAATTTATACCTTCCAACTTTTTTTTTCTACTCGAATAAATATTCTTTGAACGGCAAAGTGTATTTAATTTAATGTGTTTCCATTCGATAGTCGCTCGATTCGAATTCCTTTTCAAATAATATTTTTGCTTCAAATGTAGCTATTGGACTCGAAAAAACTAGCAGCTATGTAAATTGATATAACAGTTCACTAAGATATAGCCTATATTACACAAATGCTGATTAGTTATTGGAGCATATAACAGGACTCCCACTCGGTCCATTTTTTGAGCACCACTACTTTTTAAAGAAAAACCTTCATTATAAATTTCGTAGAAACTCATTTAGAAAGGCGGTTTTCTTGCAATTTTTGCAGAAAAATGCCATGATTTTTTTTCTGAAAAATTACTGATTTTAAAAATACGGACCAATGGCGGTCTTGTTTTATGGTCTAATAACTAATCAGTATTTGTGTAATATAGGCTATATCTTAGTGAACTCTTAGATCAATTTACATAGCTGCTCATTTTTTCAAGTCAAATAGCTACATTTGAATTATAAATGTTATTGTAAAATGAATTAGAATCGAGCGACTATCACTTGGAACCACATTAAATTAAATACATTTTCCCGTTAAAAGAATATTTATTCGAGTAGAATAAAGGAAGTTGGTAGGTATAAATTTATATAATTCATCTTTAATACGATGAGTGGTTCAAATTTGTAATTTAATATCATAATGTTTATATTTTGAAATGCAATAAAATCCGTAATTTTCGGTATATAGCCCGCGGATCAAACAAACATGTTTAAAAACAAAAATGTTATTTAAAACTAAACATACCGGGAATTTTATTAGAGTTTAAAAGAAACTATTTCGTGCTAGAATTTTTATTTTAAACGGTTATATTTTATTTATTTTATGGAGAAATTTCTGGTTTTAATTGGAGTATTTTCAGTTGGCTCCGGTTGTTTCATCTAATGCTCGGTTGTTGGTATATTTAATGTTAACAAAGCGTATCTATCGTATTTTTTAACTACATTTATTAACACTAGAATGACCATAGAGGTAATTTTGAGCGGTACCAAATAAAAATATTTCGAATCGAACCAGAAATTTCATCATAAAATAAGCTTAAAATGCAACACGCAGAAATGAGTTAAATAGATTTAAATAAAAATTCTGGTGTAAAACATTTTTATAACACTTAGCAAAATTTCCAACCATTCTAGCATTAAATAAAATTTGTAGTTCAAAATTATTTCTTTGATCCAAATTCTGGTAGGGGAAGGTGTTTTACCTCAGTCCTATTTTTGACATTTTAATTTTTTATTTAATTTAAATGTGTAGATATTGAAATATAAAACTATTTGCTAATTTTTTATCATGTTCTGTTTCCCTCATAATTTTATTCAACTCAAATTTTAGGCCTATCATAGTTTTTCATTTAATTAATAAAAATAGTAATTTTAGAACCAAGGTACAACACCCATGTTATACCTAAGGCATGTTGTACTATGAGTCATGCATAATTTTTCTATAAAAAATAAAAATAAAATTGACGAAACATTTTTATGATGTATTTGAAATAAATTTTAAAAGTACATTTAATAACAGATTTGTCATAGATAACTATTTAAAGTTGTTTTAAATTAATATAAGACTGAAGGCCTAAATTATAGAGCGGATGGGGGATAATTCCAAACACAATGGATATCAATTGTATTTTAACTGTTTTATTAAATTTTTATATATTTTTTATACATGTTTGTTTTATTAAGATGCAAAATCAACAAAAAGCAATTGCATAAAAAGCTAAGATTTCAAAAACTGATAATATATCAGGAAATATATAAAGAATTCTTCTGTCTCTTTAAATAAGACTAGGTTCTGGCAAAACGCAAATGATTTGGTCACAACTGATTGAAAAACATATTTTTCTCAAGTATGAATTGTATTCTAGTGCTATTAACACATTACACGTTCGTGTTGTGTTCATGCAACGGTTAAAATAAATGCACGTTTTTAAGTTATTTACATAACCATCACTATTTTTGAATTAAAAAAAAGATCTTACTTAAAGAAATAAAATTTTAAGATCATATAAAGCGAAAATTATCTTTCAGAATTTGTGGTGGCAAACAACGTTCAACTAAAAATTCGAAAATTTCAACCTTATAGTTTTGGCGGTTAATGGGTTAAAACGTTCATAGACACAACAATAATCTCTTCTTTGCTATTGTATTTGCGTATTTTCTGTACACAATTGGTGTAGATACAATGTTTAGTTTTTAATTCCTTCCATTAATGATACAAAGACAAATTTTCCTGGCACAGTTTCACTTGTTGGCTTTTTAACAGAATAATATGTAATTGTGTTGTACTTTGGCCCTGTGCAAGGTACAACACTATTGCTAGGTTAAGGTACAAAGCTTGGTGATTTGAAAAATAATGACTTCTGTAACATTTTCTAGTTAGGATTAACATGATTTGAAATTCATGCTCATAATGCACAATAAATACTCTTTTATGTATAAATTTGTATTTAAAACGAATAACTGTTTATAATAAGATATAATGAAAAGTTGCACCTTTAAAAAATTTACTTTTACACGATCAACTCTTTTTTTAACAATTGTCTGCTACATGTACTACATTAACCCGGGAGACGCGTGCATACCCAGGATACGAAAGGTTTGTACTTTGTCACCAATAAATACAAATAATAATCGTCACCTTATTTAGTCGGAGACAAAGTGTTATAAATTCTGCGATAAAATAAGATGAAGATTACTTAAAAAATATATAGCGGTGACAATTGTAAAAAAACATACACACTCTGGGTCTATGAGGCATGGCGCGAGACCTCCCTGGTTAAAGAGACCAACTGCTAAATGATATCTAGTGGTATATCTCAAAACTACATTGATTAGTTTTATAACAAAACCAATAGGTAGGGCTAAAACTTTGTGGGCCCAAGGTACACATATGTTCAAGGTACAACACTTTCCCCTATACAGGGTGAGTCTAAAACCATGGGACAAACTTTGAGGGGGGGGGGGGGGTGTAGAGCTCACTATAACACACAATTATTGTATAGGAACATATGACCGGAAGTGACGCGTTAAGGTTCAAATACCAGAGGGGCAATTTGGCGCTTTTTTTTTATTTCAAAATTTCTCATTCGTACCAGAAAATTCCTATACTATTCTTTTCTTTATTTAAGACAGACTTTTCATTATTGCTCAAAGAAAAAATTCTTCTTTGAATATTTTTGGTAAGAAATCGAAATTTTTGAATTAAAAAAAAAAACTCCATTTCTATTTACTTTCATGTATTTCCTGCGCTTGACAGATTTGCCAGTTTTGTGCTTTTTTTATTCAAAAAATTTGATTTCATACCGGAAATTTTCAAAGAAGAATATAAATTCGTTTGTAAATTCTGGTGTCAGCCAATTATTTCATCTTTTTACGAACAAAATTGTTCTGCCTCTAAAAGGGTTAATACATTCAATGAATAAAGAAATGTTTGTAATATCATGCATTTTTTAATGAATGATTTCTAGTATAGTTAAAAAATATACGGTTATAATGATGGATTATTTATTATATGGTATAAATTTAAATTTAAATAATACTTCTAGATGATAAAGTTATTTTTTATGCTTTAAATTTGCGTAGCGATATAATCCTTTTGTCATAAATGTGTCATAATATTTTCCCATACATTATTTATGAAAGTAAAGTGTCGAATTAGATTTCAGTTTTTTAAAATATTCTATGAAAAGTTTTCCTTATAATCATATATTGCATCCATACTTCGACGATAACAATTTCCTTGGTTTTATTAGAAAAATGTTTTACACACTATAAAATAAATCCGAAAGAAACCATTTTACATTTTTATTTCTTATTACTCACTAAAACAAATAAACAAAGAGAAACTATTCTCACTTCTTGCATGAAGATTTTGAGCTTTTGAGCTTTTTCAATTTTGCGAGAAAGTACATGCAATTCTTTTTATGTACCACATTACACAACGTTTCGCATTCAAAGTGGGGATGTAGAATTTATCAGGCACCCGTATAAAACATTTTGGAACGCTTTAGATTATTTTTGAAATTTAAATTGGTTTAACCAACCTCCCTTTTAAAAACGAAATACATTTTATTCGATATAAAAATATGTCCGTTTTTTTTTGGTCCATATACTATAGAAATTAGGTTGTTCTGAAAGTCATGACGTTTAGATACAAAATTGTACGCTGATACAAAATATAGTATTTTTGATATATTTAATTATAAAATTTCTGCTAATAAATAATATGATGATATAGATACTATAAGGATTAAGTTGTAGAAAACAACGTAAAAATCAGCATTTATATGTCACTGCTTTCCCGACAATCCAATATAACAGGGGCGGCAAACCCGCGTGCCAGAGGGCTAATTGCCACCATTTTTCATGAATAGTTTTCTTCGAGTTATAGTATTCTTCGACTTATTTAATTGTAAAATTTTTCCGATAAAATGAGGTAACGATATATTGGGTCGATCGGAAAGTCGTGTCGTGTTGGGAAAATCAATTCGTACCGGAAAATTCTGCCCGATAAGTATTTGACATTAGATATTGGAATCAATGCCTATTAATTAAATGATAGAATTTTCCGGTACGAATTGATATTCCCAGAACGACACGACTTTCCAATCGACCCAGTAGATACTATATACTATAAGGATTTAGTTGTAGCAAAAAGCGCAAATTTTGGCACCCATATGTCATGGTTTTTCCCAACAATCCAATATTACAAGGACGGCAAACCCGCGTGCCAGAAGTCTAATTACTACCACTTTACATGAATAATCTTCTTAGAGTTTTTGAAACTCAGAATTTCTTTCGTTAAATAAGCCGAAGAATAATTTTTCCGAAATAGTGGTGGGAGTTGGCTTTCTGTCACGTGCGTTTGCCGTCCCTTACAATATATAGTTTCAAATCGATAATTGTCAAAAACTACATTCAAGTAACAAATATTTTTTTTCGTTTGGTAATTTTATTTTAGAGCGATTTAAAAAAAAAAAAAAAAAAAAAAAAAAAAAGAATAAGAAAAATAAACACCGTTTTATAATAAGTAATATTGTGCGACCAAAGAAAGTTTACATTATGCAAATATGTTTATAAGATCAATTTTAACCTAAAATAACAGTTGTATTTTCCATTTATACATCGAATTGACTTATTTACTTGAAAGATGCACTTTAAAGAAGATTATGTGTGTATCAGTTTACGTATGTTTGTTCGTTCAGATGTTCCAGCAGAAAGCCCAAGTGGTTTGATAGATTTGGACAAATGACTTGTGATTAAAAGGGTGTAAAACTTCTTGGTATTATGGAGTATAGAACGTTACAAAAATTCGAACTTTCTAATTACAGTCGAATCCAAACATAAAAAAGACAGACTTTTTTTTATTGTCGAGACTGATATTCAATGTTGTAGAGACAATCAAAATAATTTGCTATTTATATGGTATTATATTAAAAATAACCAATACAAAGAAAGGAATTTACTCGTGTGACGCATGGATCAACATATATTGGAGAGTCTACAGCCATTGGCCTAACCGCGTATGACGGTTCAAAAATTATACACAGGGTGAGGCAGGTATTTGAGAACAAAATAACGCCTGCTTTCAGACAAGAACAAACACTAGAGATAGATCATTTTTTACATTTTAACGTTATGTACAGGTGACCACATACACAATGGATGACATTATTTACTGAAACCACCGCCATCACAATAGCTGCCTCTACACGTTGTCAAAACTGACTGAGGCTATAATCAGATGGGTGTTGGGAAAGTTTGCCATTGCATACACAACGACTGCCCTGAGAGCCGCAATAGTGTTGTCTGAATGACTACTGGAGTTCCTCTCAACCACTCCACTTACGTAATAGTCCATTGGGTTAATATCTGGGGAGCTGGGGACAACAAGTTGAGGATGATATTGTCTTGAATGTTTTGGTCATCCATTATTGTGTTGCATGGGCTGTATGGGATAGTGGAGAGTTTTGTTGAAAAACGTGCGGCCTCCCACGTGCTACAGAAGTAATCCAGAGCTTTAACATCTCGGCATAACTAAAAGCATTGATTCTGTCACCTTGAAGAAAGAAATTTGGAGACATCGGGGCGTCTTTGCTCACAACCCTCAGAACCTGGGACTCGAGATACTCTGCGATGCCGATAGGAACCTCTTCGGAGATTTTACTCAACCAACGGTCTTTTAGCGGCTCACTTTCTAGACCTGGATAATGTTTTTCTCATCGGAGGGAAACAACAGCATTCCTGGCTCCTCTTGATATTTCAGCTTGTTAAGGAGACGTTTGGCTCTGATCAGGCACTTATTAGTGTTTGTCTAGGATAAGAACTATCATTTCTTCACCACGCATGACCTCTAACGAAAGTCCTCATGAATCACACATCGGATGGTGGTTTCATCAACATGCAGCTCCCTAAAGAGTGCCCTCATCGACTTCCTGGGATTTTCATCTATACGACTGACCCTTTCTAGCGTCTTGATAAAGTCATATCGCTGACAATGTCGCTTCTTACATGAAACAGTTGCCACATTAAACCTGGCCGTCTACAGTTCGCTCCTTACTTTAAGACGAATGACCGGGTGAGTTTCAAGAATGCCACAATTTCTAAATCCGAGTGTACTTCAGCCAATGAGACAATGAATGCATCCGTGTTCATTTCCTCAGTTAGTCTAGGTTCTGACATTTTTACTCGTAAAAGAAAAGGATTTATAACTATGATGTGCAGGGTGGTATTTCACCTACAATGTGTGTTCTCAATTACCTGCCGCACCCTGTAAAGGATTCTGTCAATGAGAAATCAAGGCAAATTATCTATATTAAATACAACACAAAAAATGTTAAATACATCATATAAAGGTAGAAAACGGAGCACGTTTCGGCAGATCTAATATTTTTCCTTCATGCGAAAAAAGTAACACCATTACGAAAGCATGAACAAGCAACACTTATATGAAAAAAAGAGGCAAGAAAGGCAGATGAGAGACAACAAACAACCGAGAAAACAGGAAAAAAAGTTAAAAACAACTAATCAGTAAGCTTTGATACAACAAATGCATACAGTTTTTCTGAAGAAGAAAGATATAAATTTTCAAAACGCTCTGAGTTTTCTCCATTAAAGATAAAGAAGTTTTTCTATCTCATTGTACTGTTTTGCAGTAGAATTTCAAATATTTATTCTAGACATACTCAATTTCTGTTTATTAGATCTGGATGTGACCCTTGATTGCAGAACAATTCTAGCTAGAACGGCAGTGTTTACCTCTTAAAAATAATCGGTCACCATAAGTATGATATAGGGGAAAGGGAATACTAAAGAGATGAATTCTCGATGTGGCCGGTGTTTGATATAAAATTATTTTTTTTAAGTAATAACGTTTAACCTTATCTCAAGCCACGATAACAATAAAATGTTTGAGTTTGCTGATTCTGCTTCCGATTTTGAACATGATTTAATTAAAAATTTTAAAAAGCTTAAACAAAATATTACCTTTTATCATTCACTGTAAAAAAAAAAAAAAAAAAAAAAAAATCGGAAGCGTTACTCTAACCGTTGGGGCAAAAGTGTGGCCCAACGTCCGATTTATGTTTCCGCATATTTCGGTAGCATATTCGGAAACGTTTCTGAATGTTTCAGAAAAAATGTTAGTGTAGGGGAGAGTTGTACAAAACCTTTATGCGGGTAAAACCGTGTAGCGCAAATTCCTCCTTGATTTGAACATTTGTCCATAGGCCAACACGAAGAATTGCTTGTCGAACGTCATTACGGCATTTGTAGCTGAACGAAACCCTACTGTGTGCGGTTATTTTTTGTGTGAAGGATTTTGCTTGAATTACTCTTAAAAATTGTTTCTTTTAATTCTATGTTTTACGCAAATAGGAACTGTTTATCTGCATATTAAATATTGGTAATTACTATTTCAAATTCTTTGCTTTCCTGCTAGTATTTTGACAGTTTTATTAATCCTTTACTATAGGACTGAGAGTATCGCCGCCATTTTTTTAAACCTCTGTCATGTTGGGGTAAAACCGGGTACTTAAGAGTGGATCAAAACCGAGTATATCCGGTTTTGTCCTACACTCATGGAATGATTTTTTTAGGTTAGTTAATATATTAGTATGAAGCTGTAAATTGCAATTTAATGCTGTTAACCCCTTCATGTGTCATTCATGACACCTCTAAACTCATACAACAAACAAGAGGTGAGGAAGTGGTTATTTTCTAATCCTGGGCGATCTGTTAGAATTTACGTTTTTAAATGGAATAGCTGCAACAATAAATATAGCTTATCCTTCCACACAGGGGTGTAATAATCTAGGCGCCAGCAGGCACTTTCTCACCAGTAAATTATATTCGTTATTTTTCGTCAAATGTTTCGTCTAAATTTTTTGCAAGAATGCTAATAAAATTTAAGCCAAGAAAACTAATAAAATTTTGTGGTGAGAGACTGGCCACTGGAGCCTAGATTTTTACACCCCTGCTTCTACATCTAAAAGTGTTGACATCACACATCCAGCAGTTGACAACATCTAGCCTTTTCCATCGACATCTCAGATTGTGCAACCCAGCAATCTGCATTTCCGATTTCGCCTAAAATGTTATTACCCCCTCTCCAGGAAGACTTTAGGATTGTGAAAAGAGCTGGAAAAAGAAAGGGAAAACTGTTATTTTGGCTTCTTAGCCCTATAAATTAGAGCTGGAAACAGATATTAACCCTAGAACTACCGGAAATTTTACTCAAGTTTTATAAAAACATTCTACACCAGAATTTTTACTTAAAACTATTTAATTTGTTTATTTAACTTATTATTGTCTGATTTATACATTTAGTTTGTTTTGAAGAAATTTCTGGTTTGAATAAATATTTTGAATGTACATGTCGGGTCCAATGGACCCGTCTGGTAGACGGAAGGTTAAGGAGAAAGAAGCCAAACAGCATGCAAAACGAAAACAGGAGATTCATAAAAAGAAAAAAGAAATTAAGAATCAACGTAAAAAGAAACAAAAAAAGTTGAGGAGAAATCCTCAGAAGATGAAGAAGATAATGAAGCCTGCAGGTTTTGCAATGTGCTTTACTCCGATTCAAAAATCAAAAAAAGGTTGAATACAATGTTTGAAATGTCACGGATGGGCACACGAAGCATGTAGTATGAACAAGAATATGATAACAAATTCACTTGTGATTTTAGCAATTAAAATAACTCCAAGTCTTCCAGAGTAAAATAGGTAGGCATATATAATATAGAAAATTTACCGCAGATTTATTTTTGACACATGGACGAACACAGGAATTTCGTTTCGTTAAAAATAATAAAAATGTATTTATTACAGTATAAATGTATTTATTTAAAAATGTATTTGATAAAAATGAGTTTTCCAGGAGTTTTAAGTGGATACCCGGTTTTACCCAACCAGCGGGGTAAAACCGGTTTTTTGTATATGTTGGAAAAGAGCTATTTTGTTTTATATAATATAATATAATCACTTATATTTTTCATCGAAAAGAATATGTTTTATTATAGTCAAAGATTTACTTGATTAAAAAACGTGGTTCAGAGTTTATTTTCCAATTTGATTGCATTTGAGAACAACAAACATTTATGGTACCCGATTTTGCCCCACCTTCCCCTATATTTCATAAAGGTTTCTGTGCATTTCGAAAACATTCCCGAATATGTCATAATTTTAGAAAGTAATACGTTTTTTGAAAAAATTAATATTATCCGATTGAATTTTATTGCATAAAAATTTTAGATTTACTGTTAACACTGTTTCTACCAAGAGATGTCAAAAGACATCTTTCATATTTTCACTTAAAATTATTTTCTAAGTTTAATCATTTCCCCATAGTTAAGATTTTGACTTTTCGCAAGTTGTAAAATTAATTCAGCAACGTCATTTTCCTCCAGCTCATTCTGGACTAAAATGTACATATGGTTTACCTATTTCTATTACCACGAGGTGTCTTTTGACACCTCAAGGATTTTATAATTTATAATTTCTAAGGATTTTATAATTCGTAATTTTAAAACAGATTAGACAACCCCAATTCCAGTTGTAACGGAAAATAGAGGAGTTGTTGAATAACTTTGATATTCGCTTGTTTTCCGCCATGTTACATTTTAGTGTAGATTATTGCAGTGACAAGTTCTAAAAAAAAGTTGAATAACGCGTTTTGTTCTCCAATTCTGGTGGGGAGTTCAAGGCTTATGAATTTTGTTTCAATTTGTGTAAAAAAAGCTGTGGTATTGAATAAAAAAAGAATTTTATTACACTGCTGTTTTATGATTACTGTTTTTTTTCTATTACTCGGTTGTTGTTACAAAGACTGAATTTTTGCACATGAGACTGAAAGCTTGTTAAGTTAATAATATTAAAAATGTTTGATTATCTTTCTAATAAAAGTAAAAAATGAAGATAATATTTTTCAATTATTGTTCCTGTTGACGTAAAATATTTTTGATTACATATTCATGTATATTTATATTTTGTAGATTTATGAATTAATCTGGACTTTACAACCTGATTAAATAATCGCTAATAAATACGCATCAATGTATGAATAAATATATTGATCAAATTATCTATATTTAACTGATAATTTGAAATCCCAACAGTTTTGGCAAATATTTGCATTCAAACGCAAAGGTGTCAAAAGACACCTTTTGGTAGAAATAGGTATACACGGCTAGTTTCATGAGTACTTGTAGTGTAAGTCACATGCTACGATTTTTGTCTACCAGTATTTCAGAACGGAAAAATGTGACTTATTTTATCGGAGATATCTCATTAACTGTATAATGCCAAGCGAAATTTCCGAAAATAACGGGAACCAACAAGCATACCAGCTGTGAATCGGAACATAAATTCAAGAGAAAAATATAATAAAAACGTAAAAACAGTGCTATTTGTACTTTACTAATACTAGAACTACATTATTGTTCATTAATCAAATATCTATCATAGATTCATGGAAAAGAGTGTAAATTTGGAGCGGGTTACTTAACTTCGTACGTGCAACAAACAATTAACCCTTTGCACTTGAGGGTTCCGCTGCGGAGACATAATCTTTCTTTGCAAAATTTGTTTTTGGCACCAGTAATAAAGGAAAATAAAATGTACCTTATTTAATCACAGCATTTTTGAAATTGTGTACTTGAACGAAACTTCTTTTAAAAAAGCGGTGCCGATCGAATAAAATTTGTGTAAGAGACGCCGAGCGCAAAGGGTCAACACTATTTTTAACACGATTTTGTGTGGCAAGTTCTATGGGTTTTTGTAGTGTAAGTACATAGCTGATTAAAAAGCAGAAAAACCAACGTTTAAAATGCACAAATAATATATGAAAAGCAGCAAACAGCTGTTTCGAATCTACTAGCGAGATTCTTCTTCAGTGCAAGATAGGGAAAAAGGAACAGCGTGCTAGAAAAAGCAAGGCTGAGAAAAATCATAGACAGAGACGCGCTGGCTTATATGCTGGATATGCGGGTAGCGAAAGCGCCAAAAAACAGCCAATGAGAGAGAAGCAGTGGAAAAAACTGGGTGGACAAGTAGCGACATCTACCGGAGAAGGAGAGAAAAAGAAACCAAAAAAGGGGAAATTAAATTAATGCTTTCCAAATACTTGGAGAATCAGGAGTACTAGATAAGTCATTGACTAAAGAGTGAGAATTTTTAATGATGTGGTAAGCTTCCCAAAAATCAAGATCAAGGTTAGAAGAACAGTTTTGCATAATGATGGCTGAGGAAAAGTCTAACATATGTTGAAAAGACCAAGAATGCTGAGCAATAGAAGAACGTTTGAGCTCCTGATTTTTAACATAAGCTTCAGGCTCTTTTAAACGAAATCTAAGAGCACGTTTAGTCTGGCCAATATAAGAAAGGCGACACTGGCAAGAGATTTGGTAAATACCCCAGTTATCTAGGCGATCAGCAACGGGGTGTTTGAGATTTGAAAAAGTGATTTTATTAACAGGAGAAAAAATAATATTAAAATCAAACCATCTTAGGATTTTAGCAACTTGCTGACTGATTTTAGGAAAAAATGGTAACACGACTGAAATATTAGAGTTGGAATTAGAATGCTTTTCACAATGGGCGGATTTCGTCAATTTCTTATAAATAGAATCAATAATATTAGAGGAATAACCACGATCAACAGCAATAGCTTTGAGGCAATTAAGTTCAGCACTAAGTAACTGAGGAGTGGAACAAATATTGGTAGCCCGAAAAACAAAAGTATTGAAAGCAGCGAATTTCTGGTTAGGGGGATGAGAAAAATACCTGTGAAGTGGGAGACTGACAGTGAAAGGTTTACGAAAGTCGGTAGTCTGAAAGCCATTTTCACAACGAATAACAAGGACATCCAGGAAAGAAAGACAGTTATTGGTCTCAATTTCAGAGGTAAATTGAATGCAGGGATCAATGGAATTTATAACAGAGAGAATATGATTAATATTCGAATTCATTTCAACAAGGACATAAACATCATCAACATAACGAACATAGAACGGGAATTTTAAAATTTCAAAAACTTTGACCTCAAAATAGTGCATATAAATATCGCATAAAATTGGACTAAGAGGATTACCCATAGCCAACCCGTCAATCATACGGAAGAAATTACCATTGAAAACGAAAGTATTTTGCGACAAGCAAGCGCGGGTTAGAAGGATAAGCTCCTCGATTTCAAAATAAAAGAAATGGAATTCACAAAGTCTTTTCTTGATGCAATCTAAAGCGCCCTCAAACGGAACGTTTGTAAATAATGATTTAGCATCAAAAGAAACCATCATGTGACCCTGCGGCTTAAAATTATGAAGTTTTTTAACAAAATCAAAAGAATTCTTAACAGTGAAACAGTTACTGCCCAAAAGTGGGGAAAAACAGAAACTAAGTATTTGGCAAGCTTATAAGAAGCTATACCGATGCTAGAGACAATAGGTCTAAAAGGAATGTCAGGTTTATGGACCTTAGGTAAAGCATAAAACCTGGCTGTTTGCTGCTTTTCACATATTATTTGTGCATTTTAAACGTTGGTTTTTTTTGCTTTTTAATATTGTTGCACAAAGACTTTATTTGCTATTTTTATGTATTTGGCGTTAACGGGCCATTATTCCTCTGTGATTTTTTTCCTTTCCCGCAATGTCTCAAATCAATATGTTTTGTAATTTACGATTAAAAAAGTAGAGGTTTTTGGAACACTTAAATTTCCTACTTGATTGTAGGCGTAAGAATGTTATTCCTAAATTCATTTCCATACGTTGTAATTTATTTTCTTCAAATAGGATTGACAAGCTGTTATTTCATTCTAAATTAGCTCTTTTAAGAGCTTTGATTCAAGAGACTCGCCACAAAATTGCTCACATAGAGCGCGAGTTATATTCTTTACATATCAGCCTCGCTAATTCTACACCTGATTTTGAGTCTATCGACAGAAGGTCATGGAGCAGAGTTCTCACAGCTTCTTCTGTTCATTGTTCGGTTTTAAAGAAGAAATTTACTACACTTTGTGAAAGTTCTGTCGCTAATAACTCCAGGAATTTGCCTCTTGTTAACCAAAATGCTGTTGTCAATCTTTCTAGTGTTCCTTTAACTAACAATCAGCTCGATGCTCTCAAATTGAATAACAATTTTTCTGTCTCTGCTATTCCTTCTTTACCTAATCTTATTGCTCATATTGAAAGAGCCTTTAAGTATAGCGCCCTATCTTCTTCTCAAAAAGAGTCCATTTGGCATCTCATTGCCAATACTGTTGATTTCAATTCAAATGTTTATAAGCCCAATCTTAAACATCCTGTCAAACAATGCCTGAAAAATTTGCGTTCTGATCCAAACTTAATCATTACTAAGGCCGACAAAGGTGGTCAGATTGTTCTTCTTGACAAATGTACGTATTTGGAAAAATCCCATAAATTAATTAATGATGGTCCGTATGTGGATATCCGCAAAGACCCTTCCACTAGAAAAATTAACTCTATTAAGTCTGCCACCAAGTCTTCTTCCATTATTCCTGCTAATTTTAAGAAATCTCTTATTCCGTCTATTGTGCATTGTGCCAGGTTTTATGCTTTACCTAAGGTCCCTCAACCTGACATTCCTTTTAGACCATTTGTCTCTAGTATCGGTACAGCTTCTTATAAGCTTGCCAAATACTTAGTTTCTGTTTTTTCCCCATTTTTGAGTAGTAACTGTTTCATTGTCAAGAATTCTTTTGATTTTATTAAAAAACTTCATAATTTTAAGCCGCAGGGTCACATGATGGTTTCTTTTGATGTTAAATCATTATTTACAAACGTTCCGTTTGAGGGCGCTTTAGATTTCCTCAAGAAAAGGCTTAGTGAATTCCATTTATTTATTTTGAAATCGAGGAGCTTATCCTTCTAACTCGCGCTTGCTTGTCGCAACTTTTGTTTTCAATGGTAATTTCTTCCGTATGATTGACGGTTTGGCTAAGGGTAATCCTCTTAGTCCAATTTTATGCGATACTTATATGCACTATTTTGAGGTCAAACATTTTGGAATTTTAAAATTTTCATTCTATGTTAGTTATGTTGATGATGTTTATGTCCTAGTTGAAATGAATTCGGATATTAATTATATTCTCTCTGTTATGAATTCCATTGATCCCTGCATTCAATTTATCTCTGAAATTGAGACCAATAACTGTCTTTCGTTCCTGGATGTCCTTGTTATTCGTTGTGAAAATGGCTTTCAGACTACCGTCTTTCGTAAACTTTTTGCTGTCAGTCTCCCACCTGACATGTATTCTTCTCCTCTCCCTAACCAGAAATTCGCTGCTTCCAATACTTTTGTTTTTCGGCTACCAATATTTGTTCCACTCCTCAGTTATTTAGTGCTGAACTTAATTATCTCAAAGCTATTGCTGTTGATCGTGGTTATTCCTCTAATACTATTGATTCTATTTATAAGAAATTGACGAAATCCGTCCATTCTGAAAAGCATTCTTATTCCAACTCTAATACTTCAGTTGTATTACCATTTTTTCCTAAAATCAGTCAGCAAGTTGCTAAAATCTTAAGAAGGTTTGATTTTAATGTTATTTTTTTGCCTGTTAATAAAATCACTTTTTCAAATCTCAAACACCCCGTTGATCGCCTAGATAACTAGGGTATTTACCAAATCTCTTGCCAGTGTCACCTTTCTTATATTGGCCAGACCAAACGTGCTCTTAGATTTCGTTTAAAAGAGCATGAAGCTTATGTTAAAAATCAGGAGCTCAAACGTTCTTCTATTGCTCAACATTCTTGGTCTTTTCAACATAGGTTTGATTTTTCCTCAGCCATCATTATCCAAAAATGTTCTTCTAACCTTGGTCTTGATTTTTGGGAAGCTTACCACATCATTAAAAATTCTCACTCTTTAGTCAATGACTTATCCAGTACTCTTGATTTTCCAAGTATTTAGAAAACATTAATTTAATTTCCCCTTTTTTGGTTTCTTTTTCTCTCCTTCTCCGGTCGATGTCGCTACTTGTCCACCCAGTTGTTTCCACTGCTTCTCTCTCATTGGTTGTTTTTTGGCGCCTTCGCTACTCGCAAAGGGTATATAAGCAGCGCGTCTCTGTCTACGATTTTGCACAGCCTTGCTTTTTCTAGCACGCTGTTCCTTTTTCCCTATCTTGCACTGAAGAAGAATCTCGCTAGTAGATTCGAAACAGCTGTTTGCTGCTTTTCATATATTATTTGTGCATTTTAAACGTTGGTTTTTCTGCTTTTTATTCAGCTATGTACTTTCACTACAAAAACCCATGGAACTAGCCACACAAAATCGTGTTAGAAATAGTGTTAACCCTTTGCTCTTGGCGTCTCTTGCACATATTTTATTCGATCGGCACCACTTTTTTAAAAGAAGTTTCGTTCAAGTACACAATTTCAAAAATGCTGTGATTAAATAAGGTACATTTTATTTTCCTTTATTACTGGTGCCAAAAACAAATTTTGCAAAGAAAGATTATGTCTCCGCAGCGGAACCCTCAAGTGCAAAGGATTAATCGTTTGTTGCACATACGAAATTAAGTAACCCGCTCGAAATATACACTCTTGTCCATGAATCTATGATAGATATTAGATATTTGATTAATGATCAATAATGTAGTTCTAGTGTTAGTAAAGTACAAATAGCACTGTTTTTACGTTTTTATTATCTTTTTCTTTTGAATTTATGTTCCGATTCACAACTTTTGTAATGATGAAATGTACCGCTTATATGAACGAAGAAATTCATGATTTCAGTTCTGCTAATTCGTTTTATCCTCGTTATTTGTGAATTGCACATTTGCAAAAAAGATAGAGACTAATTCCATGAAAACTTTTCATGTCTGTCACAAACTACGATTTTTGGCTACCAGTACTTTAGAACTGAAAAATGTGATTTATTTTATGTGAGATATCGTATCAATTGAATAACGCGAAGCAATTGTCTCGAAAATAACAGTGGCCAACAAGCATAGCGATTTTCAGCTGTGTGAGAGACATGACAAATTTTCATGGAATTAGCCAGTACTGAAAATTTGATTTATAGATATATAAATAATTCTTTTTAAATGCGGTCTCGTGAGCTCCAATCTTTAAATAAATACATTATGAAAACGCTTAAATTCATGACAAATAAATAGATGGATTTTTTTATACCTTTGAATAATTATTTTTTTGTATAAAAAGATACAATATTTCAAAATAGTTAAAATCTGCAATTAATTATTTTATTTTCATGTATTGTATATTTACAAATAGATATATTTTCACAAGTTATCTAAGCACTCATCAAGTTATATAAATAAAAAAAAAAACTTTTAAAGGAATATATTTAGAAGCATGATAATTGTAAAACACTATATTAAAAAATGTATTTACAAATAGACAAAGCATTTTCAAAAATATATTTATTTTTAAGTATTATAATTCAAGAAAATATATTAATTACTCACAGACATGAAATATTTAAAAATTGTATACTATAATTATAAGATAAAAAAATAAATATTAAAAAGTTTAAAATATCCATATATTTTCGTAGGGAAATTAAATATTTTCAAATTAATGTCTATTTGCAGGATGGAACTCACGAGACCGCATTTTAAAAAAGAATTTTTTATGGATCTATAAATCAAATTTCCAGTAAGATCTTTTTACAAATATATGATTCATAAACAAATAGGATAAAACGTACAAGTGGAATCATGAATTTCTTCAGTCACCTAAACGATACATTTCACCATTACAAAAGTTGTGAACAGGAACGCAAGTTCAAAACGAAAAGAGGATAAAAACGTAACGTATAAACAGTGCTATCTGTACTTCACAAATACTAGCTCTACATCATTATTCGTTAATCAAATATCTAATATCTTATATCTATCATAGATTCATGGACAAAAGTATATATTTCGAACGAGTTATTTAACTTTGTATCTTCAATAAACGATTAACAGTAACTCTAATATTATTAAACAATAAAATTAAATTGAATAATAATAGTTCTTTTTAAAAGGCGTATCACTTTCTTAAATAAAAATATATAAAACGTAAATGCTTACTTTCCTCAAAATATCCGTTACGTCTCTTCGATACTTTCAACCCCAGAACAATAAAAATCACGTGATCATGACGTTTGTAGAACGTATTGGACATGTACAGAAAATTCGAATATTCTCATCAAATACTTTACACGGAAAAGAGCGTAACGTTTGCAACTTAATAAGTCACTCAAGAAAATTCATAGTTTTCACAACATTTTCGAAAACGTTTCCGCTATAGACTGTGACGTTTCTGATTTTTTTTACAGTGTAGTTTAACTTTATTAAATTTTATTAATTTTGATAGCCGTATGTATGTGTCGCCTGTCACGAATAATTTGTAAGTGGAGGATCCGATTGGGATAGTTATTTTTTGTTTAAAAGTATAACGAGAAAAGTATTTCGAGAAAAGTTTTAGTCATCACATACTCAAGCATGCAAAAAGCAAAAATATTTCCTACATTATATTAAAAATTATAAATGAATAAATAATAAGTTATCATTCAAAATACGGCTGCTTTCAGAAAATATCTTGCAGACTGCATGAAAAAAATCTCTGACGCACGTCTTCCGTCTATGATTTTGCTACCGGGGATGCAGTAAAATACAAATTCTGTCACTAATTAGTTAAATAAACATTTTGAATAATTTTTCTAGAACAGATGAAACTTGAACAGCTTTAAATTAATAAAAATTTCGCCTGACCCACATGTTTAAAGATTATACACAAATATTTTTAGGAAAAATTTAGGGCCTAATTAGGTTACTTGAAATAAAATGTTTTTTATATATCGTGTGGGTTATTGTTCGAAAGATCTCGTACCACCGAACTAAAAAATATATTGTTTTATTTTTGGTATTATATTTTTTGAGATAGCGCCGAAAATGTACTCCAAAAATATGCCCCCCCACCTATTTCCGAATCTACTGGAACTAAAACTATGAAAAATTAAGGATAGTAGGGGTTTATTTAAAGCTTGAAGGAAAACTATAGAGATTGTCCTAGGTAGTGTTGCCAGGTGTCCCGCCTAAATAAAGGCTCCGAATGCTCTGGACACCACTAATTTCCTACAGTCCATCTTTTAGTCGCAAATAATTCTGCCATTAGATAAGGCGAAGAAAATTACTTTAAAATACTGGTGGGGAAAGTGTTTGGTGTCCCGATTTACGCGGTATACCTGACAAAACTAATCCTAGGCCATATAGGTTTTGAGAAAATCGCATTCTTCCTTTACACAGACACTTTACTTTGCGGCGCTTAGCGAGAAGTTGAGGGGCACTGGAGATACTGATCGACGCCGAATCTTCCAAGGATTATTGATAACGATTTTCGAAAAAAAAATTGTCGGTAATTAGCCGAGACATTAATTAAAAGCTATCTAGAAAACCGCAGCACGGACCAAGGCTTAGTTGAACTTTGCGACCCCTTTCGAAGCGCGCTGGGCACAATGTCAAGTTTAAATTTTGTACAAGGTGTTTGTTTTAGATAAGACGAATCATAATGATAAATAGTTAACGTTTTTCATTCTAACTGAATTCGATTATCGAAAAAAAAAAAGTGATAGAATAATTCCAATCTTTTTTTTTGAAAGTCTCATTATTCTTTTAGCAACGATTTTTTTAATGTTGCAGTTAGTAATTAACAAATATATCGCAAGGAACACTATTTACAGGAGTAAAACTCTCACTTGACCATTATTATGTAAAAAGAACATTTATTGTTTATAGCGCCTTTACTGCTATTTTTCGAACCGTGACGGGTTATTTAATTCATCATAATTTATCACCTTTGTAATGGCGTTATTTGAAATCGAGAGGTTATTTTTGCAAGATATCCCTAAAATGAAAGGGCAGTGCGAAACAAATTCCTGCATCGCTATCATAACTATAAAAGAGTGCGTACAGTTCTACCACAATTTTCGAATAGAATGTTTCGCCTTTTTTAATCACAGAAAAATATTATAAGCTCTAATATTTTAATCAGCGAGATTTAGAAAAAATAGAAAGAGATTTGAATAGATTTTTTTAGAAAGATTCTTATCTGAAGAGAGGATATTAGGCCGACATTTCTAATCTGGAATATTGGTGTCATACTCCTTGGAAATTCCAAGGAGTTTACCCAGTTTGTGATAGTTATTTGCAATACTAAATGCTTTAGAACAAAGGTCCTTGCACGAGAGTTTCTTTTTATGATTTTCTATACTTCCGTTGTAGTGAAATGTTTGAGGGGCCGTATACATATTTACTTTTATAAGAGCTTAAAAAATCTCAATACGAACTCTATATTTCTTTATTTCATTTGATTTGAAATTGAGAATATAGGCATCTAAGAAATTAGGCTTCGATATTCCATAACAACCATCGCAGTACAAATATTTTATATACACTAGGGACAATAATTATTGAACCACCCACGTATAAGGCTAAGTTTTAGATAAGAAATACTTGAATTTTCTCTTTTTTCACTGATTTTTCTCCTTATCTGTCGCTACTCTGTATACGCTGGAAGTTAAAATAGTGTTTTTAGCTATTTGGAACTATTCTAAACATTGTATGCATTAGTTGCCAACTTCTACGATTTTTTGTCACTACTATTTCTTCGACTTATTTAATCACAGAAATCTGCAATTAAATAAGCCAAAGATAACTATTTGGAAATATTGGGCAAAAATCCTAGTAGTTGGCAGCTATGTATATGTATGACTAATCCCCTATTAACAAAATATTAACAAAACGGCGAAAATATTTAATAAAGATTTTAGGAAATCGGTTATAACGAAGTGCACGAATAACGAAAATTTGCACTGTCCTCCTGCTTCATTGCAAGCGGTTTCCATTATACAGAGTGTCCGGGCTAAAAGTATTCAAAAGTTATGGCTTATGTTTACGGAACTACCCATTAGATTTAAAAAAAAATTATTTCGATAAAAATAGCATGCCACAAAGTTTTAATATCAATAGACTTCGATGTGTGCACCTTTGGTAGCACGACAAACGTCTAAACGGTAATCCAGTTCTTCCCAAATGTTTCGTAGCCCGGGTGTCCCAAAAATGATCGATGATTTTAAAATTCAATAACTTGCAAACGGCGACAGATATTAAAAAAAATTCTTGCAGGTGTGTTATGTAAGATGTCAGGAGTTTGTATGCTGCGATTATCAGTTTTAGTTACAAATAGCATCGATAGATGGCTCTGCAAGCAATAACCGCTAAATCCAGACTCGATTTTTCGGCCTCTCTCTTCTTCCATGCGTTAAAAGGAGGTTAAAATGTATTAAATGGATCCTGAAGTACCAAAAATCGGGTCTGGACTGAGCACCTGTTGCTCTCAGCGCCATCCATTGTTTGAAATTCGAAGTAAAATAAAGAATCACAGTAAAGAACTCCTGATATCATACATAACCCTCCTGCAATAATTTTTTTAATATCTGTCACCGTTTGCAAGTTATTGAATTTTAAAATCATCGGTCATTTTTGGAACACCCGGTTTCAGGAGTTATTAGAGAAATTGCTTCTATGATACGCTTTATCAACTCATCCAACGTTTCAGTTTTTTGTTTTGTTCAATGTTTTAAAATCTCGGAGGGGTTTCCAACCCACATAGTAATTTTAGTTTGCAGAAGTCTTGCTTTGAAAACCTGCAAAGTTGCAGCAAGCTCAGCATGACAAGACTGCAGCAAGATAATCCAAACGCCAAAGTCACCATATTTTGAACTTGCAGCTAACTTGTTTTGCAAGTTAAATTCATGCTGTATCAAATTTATTACAAATTAACGGCAAACAAGTAATCAATAATACTGCGAAGTAGTAATCTTTCCATGCCACATTGACTGTTTACAACTGTCACACCATAAGTTTAACCCCTTCGAAGGGGTGCATGTACCTGATCAGGCCTATTGATGCATACGTGCCGTTAAGGTGCATGCATCGTTCTTACCACCATAAACAAGTTACGGTAAAATATGCAATTCGAGTCTTTTTTGGTATTTGATAAGTATAGCGTTTAAAAAAAGCGGTGCCAACCGAATTAAATTTCTGCAATTTCTGCGTATGTGCTGATTGTCTATTCTTTCAACAGAGGAATTTTTTGCTTTCGTCACTTTCGTGAATTAAAGACAGTCTTGCCATCAGTTTCACAACATACTACTCAAGCAAGTGGGTGATGGTATACCTTGCGGGAGATTTGCTGCGAATTTCTCAATTCAAATTTGTCACGGCAAGATAATATCAGAAAAATCAAACTTGTTGCTAATGTTCATACTATTTGGAAATCTACGGAGGTGAAGTCTATTATATTCTAATGTGTAGTTCCGTAATAATAAGCCACAACTTTTGGATACTTATATCCCGGACACCCTGTATTTGCATGCATTATTATCATACGCTCAAAAAATTCTATAAACTTATTCAATATAAAAGGCCACATTTATTCACATCCTAATCATATCCTTAGAATCGATTTATCGACTATTTTAAAGGTTCTGCCTTTTAAACGAATCTTCTTAAATGATGAAAACAACTCTTGTGAATCTAGTATTTCTCCATCCCTTTATTATGTGAACATGGTTTATAGATACGCCTACTCATTCACTTTAAAATTGAGGCCAGTCCATTCTCGTAATTCCCATCATTTCCGTTATTAGAATTCATTTTCTAATTACAGTGATATAAAATTATTTCCGCATCCCATCAGTTGTTTTAAATTAACATAAGAATCACACGCTTGAGTTCTGTTTAATGCATGGATTTTATTAAAGAATCAATAATGATGCGTTCGAACTATATTAAATCTCCTGCTTCAGGCGAGCACTTATACTAAATTAGAAGATCTCAGTTCCAGCGGAATTATATCGTTAGTGTGTCTATATTACTAACATTCTTTGACCAAAAATATGGTATAAATTGCATTAGGCAATAGTAAAAGAAGAAAATAAGTAATAAAATAAGTATTAAATAAATACAAATCAGATTTTTTTAAAATAACTATCCCGGGCTGTTCCATTCATCATTGTTTCTTGCATTTTAAGTTTAGTCAATAACTGTTCGATTCGATCTTCCCCCACCAACAAACTAATATTCCTACCAGAATTTCGGTTTACATATTTTGTATTATTTAATCGCGGAGTGTCTGTCATTCAATAAAACAAAAATAACTGTACACAACTTCTGGTGAGACGGTTGATCTTTTTGAATGAAAAGGGGCTAAGATGGCAATAATATTGTATTTCTTATATAATGTCAAGATTAATTAAATATTGGTTTTACGTTCTAAATAGTTACAATTAGCGGAGATTCACCCATCCTGTGGTCGATTTCTCCAAACGAACCTGGAATCAAACAAAACGTTTTCAGACGAACCTGCTGTTGAGGCTCCACTGCTTCCGGCAGCGTACACCTGGGTGTGCTGCGCCCTTTCCTGTTCCAAATCAAACGAACCTCGGACTATTGGTTTTATTTTTTTATTTTCAGACGAATATCTTTTAAACGAATCTAGGGGGGTGGGGGCCCCACTGCCTTCAGAAGCGTGAAATGGGCGAGCAAGGTCGCTAGACGCCCTTCGGGTTTTATGTAGCCTATGTAATTATTTTCCTCTCTTTAAACAAAAAAGCTTGGTAAAAAAAATGCAAATAGGTCAATTATTTTTCGAGTGCTAAAATTTTGACCTTTTTTAAAATGCGCCCACTTCTGTTTCTATCCATTTTCAACACAAATGCTCTTGTTAGAGCGTATTCGTCACTCCTTTATAAAGGTACTTCATACGAATAGCGGGTTAATTTCTCCTGTCTGCAAATTGATGAACTCTCGACTCAACTCATTGTTTAATTATTCGAAGCTTCGATCGCTAACTTTGAAATAGTTTTTCTCCGGATCTACATCATGTATAGGTAAGCTGTAAAATCATGAAATTCAAAGCTTTATTTGATTCTCTAAGTTTTAACCCCTAAATGCGCGATTTTTTATTTTGTTTCGAAAAAATTATATATGATTCTCTGAAAGGTTTATTACGCAGGAAAAATAATGGAAAAAAAAATCAGAGATATATTTTTCATATAATACGTCAATCCTTTCTTCTGTTGTACATCTGCAATACAAGTAAAAACTATTATCGTGTGACTGTTTTACTTTAAAATAATGCAAATTACCCAATACTTTAATAAGTATGTCTCCAAATTCCTTATTTTATACAGTAGAACCTCGATTATCCGAAGTAACTGGCACCGATCATCTATCGGAAAATCGAAATTTTCCGATAATCGATAACGCTTGAATTTTACGATTAATGAGAAATATATGCGTCATTTCTTATTATGCTAACAAGTGCTTAATAAAAATAAAGCAATATCAAAACAGAAACAAGAATAAATTACCCAAATTTTAATTTTGAAATTAAGTACCTTTTACATATTTCACAAGGATTTGAACCAATATTTTGCTTGTCGCAGTTTCGATTGCCTTTGCTTTGAAACTCTATCACGAAGTTTTTAAATATTATTAGCTCACGAGTATCACAGATGTTCTGCTGCTCGAACCATGCGAAAACTTTTGCAAAACTTTCAAAACCTTCAGAATTGCTAATTTGTTAGTTTTCTTCGTTCGTTCCACCCCGCAGCTTACGGGAGCTCAAGTTAAATTCAAAGGAACTCTAAGAATGGGAATCGAAAATATTTATATGTACTCGTAGTTCGGAATGGACCGCTTGCACACAAGGAAAATGATAGTTAAAAAAAAAAGAAAGAGAAATGCTTTGAAAATGGATTTTGCATACAAGGAATGTGATACTAAAAACAAAATAAAAAAAAAGGTTTAAAAATGGATTTTGGTTAAGCGAGAGTTTCGGTTAATGGAGTTTCGGATAAAATAGGTTCTACTGTAATTATTTATTTTATAAAACTTAAGGTTTAACCCTTTAATTCTCATGATAGAATACGTTCTAGAAATTATGTAGTTCAGAGAATCTGACTTTACACCGGAAAATTTCAATGGTTAATTTCGCTTTATTTTAATACTCAATGTCTGTTTTTTAATTAAAGAAAATATTGCTATTTTAATTTTCTGGTGTGAATTAGGTATATGCGAATAAAAAAATCTATTAAATTCAAAACAGTGTTACTTGAATATATGCAAAGCTGCGCACTAAAGGGTTTTATTTTACTAATTAACAAAAAAAAAAAAAAAAAAAAAAATCGCAATTAAAGAGGAAAAAAGGGCTGACTCATCCTGAATCATTTTGTAATTTTCTAAGTTGCGCCATCTATTGGCATCGAATGTAAACACCTAATCAATAGAAGTTGCTAATTTCAAGGATTCAATGAATTAATTGCGAAAATAATTACAAAATCAGAAAATTGCTTTCGAGGTGCATAATTTCATACATACAGTTATCGTCCTGCCAAATCGTGTAGCTTTGCTTGCAGCAGTTTCTTCGGTAGAGTTGCCAAAATCCCGAAGGTTTTCAGGGACGGAAATAAATCCGAGAAATTTCAGGAATAAACCTGAGAAATTTGAGGAATAAACCCGGAAATTTGTAGAATATTGTAAATTTTGAGGGACTAATCAAAACCAGTCATTATTCAACTGAAGATATCGGCTATATCAAATACATTAACCATAGGTAATGCATAAACCAGTTTTAATGAATGTTTCGCTGTTCCATTGCTACCATTTATACTTTTCAAAATATTTTTGGTAGGGGGATAGCTTGGCACATTGTCCAGGCTAGGAGTTAAACCTGGAATTGCCAGCGTTCTGCTTATTGAGCTACCTGGGCAGTAAAGCGGCCGAAACAATTCACTCAAACAACCTTTTTGGAAATAGCAACTGGTATGTACACAGCCCTACTGAATACACAGCAGATAATGGTAAAACATTAAATTATAGATATGTAGATATACTTTATAGTTTTTAACTCAATCTTACAGATTTGTAAAGCATAGCTGCCAACCTCAAACTAATCTTCCGTAATACTTGTGTTAATTTGACCCTGGTTTAATGCGTTTCAAACCAGAAAATTTTTTAAGAAATAATTAATATGTTCCACGTAGAAACCTGGAATTAAATAAATAAGCATTCATGAAATAAATTTTCTGGTTCGAAATGCGGTTAACCTGGGTTAAATGAATCCAGACATTACGGAAGATTAGTGGAAGGTTGGCAGCTATGGTAAAGGTATCATATGAATTGACATTTTCGAAATGAATGGAAAACTGTCCATTCCGGGGGTCAAATCCAAGACCGATAGCTTAAATTGCAAATTCTCTATCGAATGAGCCGGGTAGTTCAATTTTGGCCTCGACGCTTTTACATTCAGTTGGGAAAATGCCAATTCGCCTGTAGGGTAATTCCGGGATTTATGCAGCACATTTTTTTGAATTTGTGTATAAAGTCCCCATGGTGAACATAAAATTAAAAATATCATGCTGTGCTATTTAATGTTAAATATACAACGCGTGTACTGCGACAAAAAATTCAAAACAAATTATTAATAATTTTTAACAATTTTTTTCTAAAACATTACACTGCGGCACGTCACCCGTACATTCAGGTTGAGACGCCGCACTTGTGCGGTGGTTATGCCGCGCTTGCAATAAGAACAGAATAAAATTATAAATAAAAATCTTTTTAAAAAAATATTCGTATCTTGACTATAATTAACGATGTAATAACAAAATGAAACTAAACTCTATACAAATGCTACATTTAGTTTTGACATCGAAATCATGCATGCATTTAGTAATTAGTGTATGAAAAGTATTTAAACATAACGTGTTTAAAAGTTTGGACAGTGAAATCATGCACTTACGTCAAATTAAGGATTGTACTTCTACAAGTAAACATCGAAATGGAATTCACGCTATACACTGGTTAAAGTAATCTCATTACGCAGCTATACTGTGCGTTTGACGACCATCTATCGATAATTACAAGAAATACAAGTGGTGCGGCATCTATCCCGCATGCGGCGACTCTCCCGGAGTTACACTATATTCAATTCACGCACACGTATATACACTCACATATATAGTATTTTCGTGTGTGCGTTACGGTCAAATTAAGAATCTTTTTCACCTTAAGAATTTATATGTAGAGTCAAGGTCTTGGGAATGTTTTACATGTCAGTTTGAAACTAAAAAAAATGTCTGTATACTCAAAGAGAAAATTAACGTATACTATTCAGAATTTTTTTTATCATTAAAAAGGTATGATTAATCAAAAATTTAAAATAAAGCAAAATTAGGAATACTACTTCATTTTAGATCTTCTTGTATTCATATAAAATGATAACTATATTTTTTTCTGTATTTATAAAAATATTATTAATGATTGAAGTTTAAGTGGGTCTGAGCGTGACCTAGAGATCTGCGCGGGCTGGCCCGTGGTCCGAAGCCCGAGCCCGGCCCGGCTTGCGGGCTGGGCTCGGGCCGATTTTCATTCACGGAACTCGGGCCGGCCCTAGTCTCCACTCCTTTAGGTCCGGGCCGGGACTAACTCATATTTTTTCTGTATAGAGTCGGGGCTGGTTTCATTTCTAGTCTTCACGCCCAAAATTTTCAGTACTAGTTTTGATCCAGCCCGTATAAAAATCAGTGACTCAGCGTGGCCTGGCCCATTCAAAGGTCAGTAAAATTAGGCCGGTCCCAAAAGATTTTGCAAAAAATGCACGCATTTTTAAATTGCCATGATTCTACACTTAAACATTAAAATTTATTCTTTTTAAAGAATGGTAGATTTCTACGCTTATTAAAATATAGCTAAATTAAAATCTAGTACAACTTGTGAAAAAGAACCTGCTTATGACGGAACCCTGTTTTAAACTGAAAAACGTGTTGATCTATGCAAAATTAATATGCTAAAACGTAAGAAAAGAGTATATAATACATTTGCGCTTGCTAAGAAGTGAACTTGTCTATAAAGCCATATTTTCCCTTTTCTATGCAATTTCGTCTTAGAGGATTTTACTGTATAGCATTTTTCAGATTTTTAACACTTCAATACTTGGAATATGGATTAACCATATTAATGATAACTGAAACATTTACATACATGAAATGGAGATTCATTAAAAAAATAAATATCGCAGAGTGCGGCACTTCTATAAAAATGAAGATTATAAACATAAAAAAAATAAGATAAATATTTTCGGTCAGAACTCCTCGTATGAGACAAATTTTTAGCCAAATCGACGTAAAAATCATTTTTTTTGTAGAAATGCACTCGGGCCGAGATTTTAACTTTCTTTTGGGCTGCGCCAATATTTTGTTTCTACGGGCCGGGCCGGGCTGGGCTTTGGCCGAACTTTTAACTTGTTGTTGTATTAACTTTACTTTAGTTGTTAACTTAACTTGTTTTAACTTAACTTTAGTTGTTGTATCGGGCCGGGCCAGGTCGAATTTTTTCTTCTATGAGTCGGGCCGGGCCCGGGCCTGAAAATTTCGGTCCGCGCAGACCTCTAGCGTGACCAACGAAATACAAGGCCAGTTCATGGTCTGACGTCAAGGTAATGGCGTCACGACCATGCGAGTACTCGGTCAGAGCGCGACCAACAAAATACATAAAAGTACCGATAGTTGTTACTTCATACTCTAAGATTTTAATAAAAATTTTAAAAATAACTTGTTTTTCAATTGTGCCTTTTCAGAATAAAAATATATTGTAAGATATAATAAATTTTAATAAAAATCTTATTAGAATAAAAGCAAATCTAATTTAACCTATTTGATGAGAAATAACAAATATATTAATATTTTAAGGCATACCTGAGGTGCTAGTCACGTATTCATGAAGAACTTAAGTCAGAAGCAAGGCACAGGGATCAAGCATTTAAAAGCAACTTTATGCAGAAAATTTGCCCGGAGAAGTGTCACTGAGGAATGTGATGTTAAAAGCATTCAACATACACTCAGTGATACTTTTTGGGCCACAAAAGGTTCATGTGAAGACAGGTTCATGTCAGATTAACTGAAGACCATTCTCACCGAATTGTAAAGATCATATTGTTAAGATTCTGAAAAGAAAACTTAAATATTTAAACTGAACAGACAAATTTTGCATCTAGGTTTAAGAAGAAAGAGTTTTAGTACATTCTAAGGAATTTTTTTATAAATACAGACAAACTACATTTTATTTTGCACATAGTTTATAAACTTAAACACAGAAAAATTGTAAAATATGTCTTGTTTTATTTAAATTTCATTTAAGTAAAACTTCTAGTTCATAGTATGTTTATTTGATTGGAAAGAAATGGGGAGGTTAGCAGTTGTGTTTTGTGTTTGCATATAATTATATTAGTAAAATGCAGTGTTGCATGCTTATCAAAAGTAAAAGAAAAATCCAAAACGCTTTTTTAACATGTATTTTTTGTAAAGGATTGTGAAAATCTATTTTACAGCAACTCAAATGAAATAGCAATTGGATATTGATAAATAAATAAAATATGCATGTATTTCAGGGACTTGTTTAAATACAGAATACGAATATTTCAGTAGTATTATAATATTCACCTGAAGAACACTAATTTAGTTATCTTAAGTTTTAAAATGCTATTTAAAAAACTGATAGAAAGTCAAGGTACAGTAACATTCTGAATTAAACCAAATCATTAAGTCTTATCAAAATGAGAAATTAAAAATATGTTTAGAAATAAACTTTACTTCGTTTGATTGCTCTGTAAAAATGTTTTAGGGAAAAAATTAAAATTAAACATAAGCTACAAGCTACATGCTAAACAAATGTACAAAATATAACATTTAAATGAATACACAATTTAAAACTTTTAATTCGATAACGAAAGAAAAAATAAACTGTAAAGAGGGTATTCGATCTATAAAATAAGTAGATTATAGCATAGGACAAGCAATTGAACAAATTTAGTTCTGAAAACATGAAACTATATATCAATTTATCATTAGGCTTAAATACCCATTTCAAGCTCTAGCACAAAGATGACAGATCAAAAAATAATAATTAGTTTAACTAATAAAAAAAGCACCAAATCCGTAAAATAATATATTTAAATGATCACAAAATTCTACAGATTATAAATAACAGCAATACATGCCGATTTGAAACCTGTAATATACTTTAAAAAGTCATTTTTTAAAGACATAGTTATCATAGCTGCCAACCTCAAACTAATCTTCCGTAATACTTGTGTTAATTTGACCCTGGTTTAATACGTTTCAAACCAGAATTTTTTTTTAAGAAATGTAAATAAATATGTTCCACGTAGAAACCTGGAATTAAATAAATAAGCATTCAAGAAATAAATTTTCTGGTTCGAAATGTGGTTAACTTGGGTTAAATTAATCCAGACATTACAGAAAATTAGTGGAAGGTTGGCAGCTATGAGTTATGTACTTTCTTAATGCTTTACTACGGAGAACTTGAGTAAAGAAGAACCAGTCCGTTTGACGTCATAAAAGTCACGAGCTGACGTTTTATTTCGTTGGTCACGGTCTGAGGGATCAAAATTCTCGAAAACATGCCTCTTTTTTTTTTTTTTTTTTTTTTTCTTGCTAAAAAAAAAAAAAAATCGCAAAGCTAAATCGCAAAATAAATTAAATAATGAAAACCGATAGGATTGTTCATACGATTATTACATCAGCAGATATAACAAATTTTGTTCTGTACTATCAATCCTGCCCTGTCTGTAATTACAACTTTAAATCCATGTATCTTAGGATAGATTTTTTCATATTTTTTCATATTTACGGGAACAAGAAACCTTCAAAATCAACAAACTCGCTCAAATTCACGCGAAAAAAATGTTTGTACCCAAAAAATCGAGTTCCGTGTAAGCTTTTATCCCCAAGACGAATTCTTGCAACCGAATGATTTTTTGCATTTTATTTGCATTTTTTGTAATTAATTAAAGGGCCCTCGTGATCAACTGATTTTTGTTTACAAATATTTGTAACTGCATTTTTTTCTCTTAATTAGCTATTTCTTTTTTTAATTTTCGTTCAAAACTTTGCCCCGAGCGAAGTTTTATATTCGCATGGCCCCGCCAGGGCCGTGCAATGAGAGGGTCTACGAGGGCTGTTTATTTGTTTATTTATTCCTTTTTTGGTCGTCGATCATTTTTCGTGGAATTTCCTTTTCTCTCTTGGTCATTATTTTTATTTTGCTGTCGCAAATCATCATGAACTCTAACAAATAAGTGCAATTTTCTCTTATGTTATTTATTTGTTTGGAATTTCTGAATTAAAATTAAGCCTCCAAATTAAACCTCCTCAAATTAAAGTTCCAAAATAAACGCAAAGTATTTATTAAAAGATAAACATAAACATAAACATAAAAAATTTAAATAAAACATTAAAATATAAATAAAGCATAAATTTAAAACATATAATCGTACCTCGCGCTCAAACCACTGAAATGAACAGAATCCAAAATGCTGGATGTAAATAGTTTCCTTCGGATGTTAACTCCTGAATTGAGGCCAATATGAAGATATCGCTTTTAATACGTTTCAAATCTTTGTTTGAACCCTTTACCACTACTTTCATTTAAATGTGATTTTTGGTATTGTTAGTGGGCATTCTAAAATAACATATTAAATGTAAAAAATCTATTAGAACTACCAAAAAGACCCGTGCGAGGCTTTTTCGCAGTAACCATTCAGATTATTTCCTGAAAAGTTTTTATAATAATTTTTGATTAACTGCAATTTTTTTAAATCACATAAAGTGTTTGAACGATATGTAATTATACTACGTCAAAAGCCGTTTACAGAACCTTTCGAAAAATATCTCAATCATCGCTGTGCAATCCTTTAGTATGTGCAGAGAAAAAAAGATGTTAACATCAGAAATAATACATATGATAGTTTTCACTTGTATTCTATAACGCGGGAATCCCGGGTTTATTCCCTTGTTTTTATAAATCCTGAAGTCAAATTAAAAAGAAACGTTTTTTGCACACCAATAATGAAAAAAGTAATGCAAGTGGTTCAAGAGTTATATCAAAAATTAAATAAGTTTAAAATTTAAAAATTTCATTAATTAAAGTTCAAAGTTTTCAAAAACTTTTTACCTGAAAAGTAATTTTTATAGAAAGACATATTTCAGAAAAACAGTTCATTAAATAAAGGGATATACCGTAATTTCCAGCGTATAATCCGCGGATCAAACAATGATGTTTCGACCCAGAATTTTAAAAAAATAAAATGTAACTTATTAGATCGCAGTAAATATTTGTGTTCTATTACTAAATAAAGTTTCTGGGTCCAAACAGAATTGTTTCAACCGCGGATTATATGCCGGAAATTACGGTACATAAAGGATACATACTATACGTAAAGGAGATAAAATTTTGTCTCCCGGAACCCTCTTAAAATATTCGTTTAACAAATAAGTTTTTTAATGCATATTTTAACAAAAGATTCAAAAACTTGACCCCAAATTACAACAAAAAAACTCGAGAATGATTTATAGAAAAATGAACGCATAATCGCGGATAACACATTAAAAAAATTAAGATTGACATTTTAGTGATGAAAAATTCATTACAGGATTAATTTAGAATAAATGGAAGTAGTGTTGGACAGAGAACAAAGAATATGTAAATGCAGCACCATGTAGTGTTTTTTTACGCTGTAATTAATTATAGTGAAACATGAGCTTCTGAGCTTTTCAGATGTTAAAAAAATAATGTATGTACAGTTTAGTTATCAGTTACAAATTTGTCTTTCGGAATTTAAAATCCTTGTATCATAATGTCTTTGAATATTTCCCCTTTCTTTCTTTTTTTAAAAATATATTCTAAGATAAAGAAAAGAGCGTGCTTTTGCTTAACCCTCTGTCTACCAGAAGGGTCCAATGGACCCGACATGTACATGGTGACTTGAAAAATAATGATTTCTTACCATTTTCTAGGTAGGCTTAACATGATTTGAAACTCATGTTCATTATGCACAATAAATACTTTTTTATGAATAACTTTAAATTTAAACAAATAACTGTTGATAACGAGATATAATGAAAAGTTCCAACTATAAAACATTTACTTTTTGATGATCAAATCCTTTTTCTAACAATTGTCTGCAACATGTGCTGACTATATTAAACAGACCAACTGCTAAGTGACACCTAATGGTATATCTCAAAACTACGTAAATCAGTTTTATGCAAATGCAAGAGATAGAGCTAAAAACTTTGTAGGTCCAAGATGCATGTATGTTCAAGGTACAACATTTTCCCTACGTAAATAGCACAGACTATTTGGGCTAGTGTTGGTAAATTGTGCAGACCTACGTTTGGTAAATGATTAGAAATGTCTGCTTTGCCGATCGTTGTACAGCGAATTATTTGCAATAAATATCTAAAAATCTACTCCAGCAAAAGCCCAACATTTTACTTACCGAGGACCAAACACACTTACCCAGCAGAAATCCAACAATTGCTCTAAAAATTAGAATTGTGCGATTAAAAAAAAAAAAATCTACAGGACATAAGCCGTCTGTAAATTATATGTATCAGAATCTAAAAATTAATAAGGAAATTTGATATACAGGGTGTTTATAAAGTCCCGGACCCATTTTGATGTTTAATAACTCATAAAATAATAAAGATAGATTAAAATTAATAACATAAATGGTTAGATAGACTCAAAAAGTTTCATGACCCTTGTCAATTAACTTCCACTTGTGCCCCCTTCATCGCACGGAGAATATCAAGTCGATAGCCAATTTCACGCCAGGTACCGGCAAGAATGTCGGCATCCACAGAAGCTATTGCGGTTGTAATTCTGGCTTTTAAGTCATCAATGTTCGACACTCTCCTCCTGTAAACATTGTCCTTTACAAATCCCCAAAGGAAAAAGTCCAGCGGCGTTATATCAGGTGATCTGGGTGGCCAAGGAATTGGACCTCCTCGCCCAATCCATCTTCCTGAAAAATGGTCATTCAAAGAAGTACGAACGATGGTACTCCAATGAGGTGGTGCACCATCTTGTTTGATATTCTCCGTGCGACGAAGGGGTCATACGTGGAAGTTCATTGACAAGGGTCATGAAATTTTTTGAGTCTATCTAACCATTTATGTTATTAATTTTAATCTATCTTTATTATTTTATGAGTTATTAAGCATCAAAATGGGTCCGGGACTTTACAAACACGTATTAAGCTTTCTACTTAATATTACAATATAAACCATTTTTAACCCTATCCGTCATTCAACCGAAGTGGAAGCCGCTGGTATCCGCAGGGTATCGCTAAATGGTTATTGCGCAGTTTAAGTTTTTGCCTGTTGTAGATAAGCAGGCGATGTAAACTGCAAAAGTGTTCAAAATAAGGTAACAGTTTATTTTAAAGGAATAGTCATCGCATTAATTTTGGAAAAAGTTACACATTTTAGATTTTTTGTATAACCCCCTAAACATAATTGGTCAATAATAATAACAATCATAATAATGACATATCTGCGTCATTAAAATTAACTGAATTATGAAAAAGGAGAAAAGCTGACTCATTTTTCGCATCATTTAAAATTCTATTTCATTAATATAAATAGCGATTATTCACAAATTGATCACCACCCCCTAAATAATAGACTCACGCGTTGACTCAAAAATGGCGGTTGTCGTAGGCGAATTTTTTAAAGCATATATAGGGGCCACTGAATTTAGACACCAGTGTTTTCTAAAAGTTTTTTTTACTTACATAAACTAAAAACAAATGAGACAGTGAAAATGTTTTAGAAATTATTGGTATTCAAATTCAAGAGACCGTACAAACGCTGAAAAAAATCCTCCTAGGAGAGCTGCAATTTTTGTGTCAGCGTGTAGGCCTAGTACTCAAGGTGTAGTGAATTGATGATGGCGTTCCTGATATCAAAAATTGCATTACAAGTGAAAAAAATTGCATAAAAAATACATCAGTGATAACATAAAGATACAAAATTAGTTTTAAATACTCGATCCATAATTAAAATATAGCGATTCATAAAGCATTTTCTCTTACTTCTTCTTATAATGCCTCTGTAAATGCTATTTTAACCCTAGAACTACCGGAAATTTTACTCAAGTTTTATAAAAACATTCTACACCAGAATTTTTACTTAAAACTATTTAATTTGTTTATTTAACTTATTATTGTCTGATTTATACATTTAGTTTGTTTTGAAGAAATTTCTGGTTTGAATAAATATTTTGAATGTACATGTCGGGTCCAATGGACCCGTCTGGTAGACGGAAGGTTAAGGTGCTTCGCTATTAATATTGTTGAAATCTTTTGTTTAAAGTCAATTGCATATGAATTATTGACCGCGTTATCTTGCAATATCTCGCAGATTTACAATTCCAGGGATGCAAGTTCTGCTCCACAAATGGCTGACTTCTACCACTAAATTTTTATAGTATTCCTCACCTTATTAAATGTCAGAATTTCTAAGATTTAATAAAGCAAAGAATACTATTACAATTTAGTGATGAAAATCAGCCATTTGTGGCGCAGCGCTTGCATAGCCGCATTTCTAATTTGGCGTATGTTGTTTCGCCCATTCATAATGGTCAATTTTTAATTAAGCATAACTACCCGAATTTTAAAGATACGGGTATGCAGTTTCTTTTTGTAATGATCTTGATGCTTTAACCAGGGAATGCTCGCGCATATCCAGAATATGAACGATTAACACTTTGCCACCAATAAATTCAAACAAAAATCGTCATTTTATTTAATCGTTGACATTGCTCACAAAAATAATTTGACGATTACTTTTCGAAAATTAGTGGTGAGAAATGTAATAACCTTGCCCATTCTGGGTATGACATACCCTGCGCGAGCAATCTCGGGTTAAAGGGGTAAAGAATAAACTGATTTAGTTTGTGTAGAAGGGTCACATAAAAGTAAAAAAAAAGTGTAACTTTTAATATAGTTAAGGTTAAGAAAATTTCATTAAAATTACTTGCCTTATTTTGAACATTTTGGCAAATTACGTTTTAATTTTTTACCTGTTGGTGATAAGTATACTTATCTCCAACAGGTAAAAAATTAAAATGCATTTGAAAGTTTTTGGAAAATCACGTATAGAAGATTAATGGTGAATCGGAGCGTGATGCTGGAATTAAACTCATTGAATCCATCATTAAATTAAAAACATTGTGGGATGCGATACATTACGTATGCAGGAAGAATCCTTGAGACATCTTGTAAGTAGACGGCGATTTTCCGAATAAAGCGCGAGATTTAACTGCATCCGTGCATTATTCTTCGTGAAACTTTGGGTGGTGTAATGAAATTATGTTTGTTTGGGTCAACAACATTCCGTTACTGAGGTAGCCATTGTAGACTCATTGCTCTAAATTACTTTTTTAATCAGGGGTGGCCAACGCGAGGTCCACGGACTTCAGAGCTGTTAATATTTTTGAATGACATAATTTGTCTCATTTAATGTCAGAAACTCTGTGATTAAATAAGGAAAATGTTACTATTTGGAAATAATGGTGACAAAGGCAAAAATGGCTAAAGGATGGGCGAAAAGTAAGAATTAGTGTTAAAAGTTAGTGGTATATACTACCTGAGTATGCCACTACATTCTGATTATTTTTGCACTGAATCTGTTGAATGAATTAAAACAAGTGACATAAAAAATTGGAAATACTCCATGTATCATATCATGCATTTTAAGACGAAAATTAATTATTTTCTAAAAAATTAACAACTGTTAATTGCTCAAAACACACACTGTTGCTTTCTGTAATTTGCAGAGCTTCTAAATACAACCCATTTAAAAATAAAAATCTTTCAAGAATGAACTGATTCTGGTAACCGATTACATTTATGCTTACTATAACGTATGTATGTACGTATTCCTAATTATAAGCACCAACTTGACGGTGGCAAACAAGAAAACTTCCATCACTAATTTTAAAATGTTATCATTGTTTTAATAAATTATAGTGATTATAAAAAGCAGGGTGGAAAACTTTTCAAAATTATTGTTAGAAGTATACTTGATTGGGCTTCAAAATGAGAGATTTTGTAGTTTAATTAACATTTATTTAAAATTTATGTAACATTTAATAACAGGAATGGCATATTGTCTATTCCATTGTGTAAGAAGGGTGGGAGGGGAGTAGACAAATTGTCATCATTTAATCACCGGATTTCTGTCATTAAATAAGTGGAAAATTACTATTCGGAAATAGAGTCAACAATTGGCCCTCTTCGGTTTTGTTACACCTGGGTTATATATTATGCCGCCTATGTTCTTATAGGTTAAATCCGATACTCGTACATACAACATACATATATTCTATCAGAGGCGTCACAATGGGGTGGAGCCCCCCCCCCCCCCCACACACACACACACAATATATGTGAACTTGACTTGGGAAATTTGAGCTTAGAGTTGGGAAATAATAGATTTTTGAAACACTTTTTCTTTTTTTTTTAATAAAAAGTAAAAAAAAAAAAAAAAAAATCTACCAGACCTGAATTTCTCTACTGTTGTGCATCAACAGTTTCTCTAATACATTTCCTCCAAAACTTTGTTCCTTTCTCAAAAATCTAATAATATGAGGCTATTTTCATTTGAAGTACGATTATGACTCGTACGCAATTGAAGACAAAAACTTTCATTAAATGAACCAATAATTATAATTTGTATGTTTTTAGTTTCAGCATTTTTCTTTGGAAAAAATTTTTTTTTTCTCGTATAAGTATCATTATCATTAAACACACATTGAACATATCATTTTTGTTGGAAAATAGAGCAGTTTGTTTCACGTTGGGAATTTTTTGAATTATAACTTGGGAAAATTTTGATCCCCCCCCCCCCCCCCCCCCCCCCGGGAATTTTTTTTATAGCTACGCCCCTGGGTTCTATTCATATTTACACAGTTTATTATAACTTGTGTAACCTCGATGTCCTAATGTGAAGGGCAACTGAAAGTCTAACAATTTAAAAAACAAATAAAATATGGTTATACAAAAATAAAATGTATTAATAATAAGTTTAATTTACATTTCCAACTCATGAACCTACTCTTGAAAGATCAAACATTCTTTCTATTGGTTTGATGCTGCCATCTAGCGGCTGAAAGCAGTAAAACAATAATTGAGTAAGTCTTATAAAATTCTCTTCGATAAAGAATGCTAAATTAAGAACATTTTCGTGGACATTCAAATGTCTCATGGACCATGAAATACCTTTACTATTTCTGTTTTGGTAATTTGATATAATTTAGAAGTTTTGAACCTTTTTCTTTAACTCTGTTAAATTAATTGACATTTTCATATCCGCTATATTAGTTACAATTAATGTTTTCTAATAAATTATATGAACTGGGGATCCAGTCGTGTAATTTAAACCATAAAACTCACAGCGGTTTTTAAGAATTTAATTAAATAATTAAAAAAGCAGCCATGGACATTTCAGAGTGTTACGATTTTATGTCTTTCAATATTAATAACGTCGGCTCGTAGCAAAAGTTGATGCGGATGCTGCTTTAGAAAATTTTTCAGCCATTATTTCAATATTGTGTAAAATATTCGTATATTTCTATAGGAAAATTTGAAAGGAAAGTGACTAGCATTAGAAAGGACTTCCTCTTCATTTCATTATGACCTAAAAATTTAAATTTTTATAAGATCTGGTTAATAAATATCAGCATAAACAGTCAAATCTTTCAAGAAAATCTGCTGAAACATAAAATAAATGACAAATATAAGATTTGAAACCAATTTTAGTCATTAACACTTAACCGAATGTGAAAGCTATAAGGTTAGTTGGGGCAATTGGGCCATGATTTTACAATTTGACTCTGGAGCTTCTGACAATTCAGCTTCAAAAAGCTAATTTTTATTTGAATTAAAGTTCGAAATTCTATAAATGTGTTCAGTTAGGTTACCTCTATGAGACAGAAATGCTCAAAATTACATTTTAATGTTTAAAAATATAAAAATATGCATATTTCATCTTTCTTTCCCCATGGGTCCAGTTGCCCCATAAAAATGGGGTAAGTGGACCAGAGGGTCTGTGTCCCACAGGCGTTTATTTTTTTTCATATGGGATATCAGGTCCTGTTTGAAAAAGTGTAAACAACTTAAAAAAATTTAAACCAGGCAGATCATGTAAATTATATATCAACTAAAGAGCGTTGTAAAGGAAACCTTTGCTGTCAATGTGTCTAAAAAAAGCATTAAAGGTAAAATTATTAGATTTATTTATACCAGAAACATAAAATTTAAGTAAGTACTTGTGTACTTTAGTATGGGTAATAAGTATAAAAGTCACATTGGTATTTTAAGGAAAAAAATAGCAAGGTAAATCTATGAACAAACGGCTACGTAAGTACTTTATCTGTATTCAGGGGTCGCATTATAAAGGGAAAATTTTATTGTTCCTACCAGAACCCTTAATGAGTTACCTTCATGATCATTTTATTTAACATATTCTAAAGAAAGGTGCGATGAAGATATTACTTTCAAAATAGTGGTAGGAACAATAAAAGTTTCCCTATTTAATGCGACCCCTGTGTATGGTACAATTTCAAGGTTTTGGCTATTTCGCTTTCAGGGGCAAGGTACTTGCATTCGTAAAACGTTGAAATAATTTATTGACACCAGTATTTACAGGATAATCTATTTGTAAACAAGTAAAAGTATATTTTCGCGTACTTAACAAAGGAGAAATTTTCATTATAAAATTCCGGTGCCAATGTGGCAATTAGGGATTAAAATTATGTGATGCCGTAACGGCATCACCACCTCTCTCAAGGGGGATCAAGAAATTTGGTTTGATACCGCCAAATATGCTTTTTTAAATTTTATAACGTAATTTTAATGAGGTATTCTGTAATTTTCTTTATTTTGAGCAAAAAACAATGTAGACATTTACTTCATGTAGTAAGAGAAACTCAAAAAAAAAAAAAAAAAAAAAAAAAAAAAAAAAAAATTATAACTATTGGGGTAATTGGATCCAGCACGGTCCAGTTACCCCGGATACATGTCCCAGTTAAGGTGTAGAGATTAAGGTGCATTGTTAACAAAAGCTAAAACTTAAAAAACATCAACAATTTTTTATAAAATAGCCTATTGCCCAGTTACCTCGTGGGTCCAGTTGCCCCAGCTAACCTTACATTGTTATATTTCTTCATTTAATTTGATATATCTTTGCTCTATGCTGTCCGTCAAGGCAAATATCATACATTTTATAAAAATTTTAAATACAAGTTTTTTAAAAAAAGCACGTGGGGGAAGGCAAAATTTATTAAAGCATAGTGTCATAAAACATATGCAAAATTTTAGCAATTTACTGTAAATAAATATTGCGCTACACTGTTAAAACTATACAGGCCTCAATCTGAGTTGCAAAATCTGGCGGTTTTTTTAATGAGAAATTTCTAGTTCACACCAGAAAAGTTTTAATACTAATTTTACTTTATTTTATTCACGAAATATCTATCATTATAATAACGAAAAATAGCTATTCAAACTTTCTATGAAGAATTTAGAATTTCTTAAGGGGACGGTGGACGTTAACCCGGGATTACACGCGTACGGTTATTACATTTCCCACCACAATTTTTCGAAAAGTATTATTCAAATTATTTTATCGCAGAATTTGTGAGCAATATCACCAATTAAATCACATAACGATTTTTAGTTGAATTTATTGGTGACAATGTATAAATCGTCCATATCCCAGATATGCGCGAACAATCCCGGGTTAAAAATTGTTTTTTTAAATTTTTTCATAGGTGCCAACCTCAAAGTAATATTCCGTAATATTTGCATTAATTTGACCCTGGTTTAATACGTTTCGAACCAGAAATTTTCTTAAGAAATGAAATTAAATATGTTCCACGTAGAAACCTGCAATTAAATAAATAAACATTCATGAAATAAATTTCCTGGATTGAAACGTGGTTAACCTGGGTCAAATTAATCCAGACATTACGGAAGATTAGTGGAAGGTTGGCAGCTATGATTTTCATCATAGAGATATAAAATTTTGTGGAAATATACATTTCATCATAAGTATAAAAACACCTTAAAAGAAATTTCCAATCTTATTATAATTTTAAGATTTTTTGAAAAAAATTCAAATTTTAAAATGCTCCATGCGTCATAATTTTTGAGATATTTCCCCGATTTTATATTTATTCACATAAACCTCTATTACAAACAAATCTGTGCATCGATTTTTTAATCACTTAACCCCTTGAGGGGCGCCGTTTGCAGTCTGCAAACGGTTAATTTTAATGCCGAAATTAACAAATGAGACCAGAAATATTTTAGTACACTTTCTATCTTATAATATATCCCCCCCCAAAAAAAGCTTTTGATTATTTTCAAATAAATTTCTTCTTTAATTGCGGTGTGAATTAAATATTTGAACATTTTTAGAGCAGAAATGCCTTGCCCCTGAAAGGGTTAACACCAGAACGCCTGGAAGGAGTTGATTCGACTCCAACCAGATGATTAAATGGAAATTGGGGCCAGAATTTTTTTCATAAAACAAGCTATATTGAAAGCACGCAGAAATACGTTAAATAAATCAGTTAAATAATTTTAAATAAAAATTCTGGGGTGAAATATTTTTATGAAGCTTGAGTAAATTTTCTGGGCATTCTAGTGTTAAATACTTTATATTAATAAATATAAAGTATAATATATATTATAAATATTTTTTAGAGATTTTTTTTCTGAATTCGACATTGATTTTCATCAAAATTTTGCCTTTTAATAAGTTAGAAATCAAATTTAATTATCTTAATGAAGTCGAATTTTAAAATGCATGCGGAGTTTTTTTGTAAGCAATATCAGGATTATGTCTTATCAATTTCATGAAGTTTTATGAAAAATTAAGACGCATGGAGCATTTTAAAAATCTAAAAACGTTAAAAAATCAGTTTTGAGAAAAATAGATTTAACGTAACTAAAAGGTCCGAAAAATTGTTTGTGTACAAAATTCAATCGCTTGTAACTTTGCGAAAAATAGTCGCATCTGCATGCGGTTTTTCGCAAATGGCTGAGATCAAATTGAAGAATAATAATATTCACAAAAATAATTTTCGACTTTTGGGTCGATTTCCGCTCAGATAAATGATGCATAAATGCGTCAGCGGCCAGTATAGTGTTAAACATTTGCATAAAACTGTCTAGTCTTTCGAGTTTCTATAGAAAACGTTTACATAACCGTGATTTAACTCTATTCTGGCCATAATATGGGCAATAATGTGGTTCCAAGCGCGTTAAATTACAGTTATGTAACCATTTTCTATAAAAACGGTCGAATGACTGGGCAGTTTGCTGCAAATTTGTAACAATGTACGTCTTAAAATTTCTCCTAACAGTATTTTTTTCTAGCTCTCCCAGAAAAAAAAAAAAAAAAAAAAAAAAAAAAAAAAAAAACTATCGGGGATCTCAAAATCATACTGCCTATCTCTTCCAATGTCCTGCATCTGCTCGGGTAACCCAATTTTATCCGATTGCTACCCGACGCGGTTCGGGTGATATATATATTTTTTAGTTTATTAACCCCTTGAAGGGCACCGGTATATGTTATATACCACTTAATTTTAATTCCCAAATGCCACATTCACACCAGAATTAAGGAATTAAAATTGGTTTCGTATAATGTAAGCGAAGTAAAGCTTTTACTTAATTTCATATAAAGTTGTTCATAAATACTGGTATCAATCAAACATTTTGCAATTTTAGCAACAGAAGTGCTTTGCCCCTGAAAGGGTTAAGTAGTATTTTTCTATGAAATCTGTGAAATGGGAAATCTATCAAAATTTGATATTACGTTTTTCATTAAAAGAGCATATGTCAATGACATCCAACAGGCGGGCGACTTATTACCAGTATTTCCGAGTAGTACTTGTCGCCGTATTTAATCGTAGAAATTCAGAGATTAAGTTGGCTTATTGGCTCCATGCACGAGACATACTTTCTGCGATTGAATAAGAAGGAGATTACTATTCAGAAACAGTAGTAAAATATGGTTGGTTGTTTGGACGCCTCTGGCATATGTAACTTCCTCAAAATAATGAAAACACGGCCACATTTTTAAGGTGGTACCACTTTTGGAAGTCTATAAATTCTGAAATAAATTAAGTTGAAGAATACTTTTTGAAAAAATAGTGGTGACAGTTGAAAAAACCCTACGCACCCGGGGTATGTCACACCCCATACGACTGCTCCCGGGGTAAGAATAAAAATTTGGTAACATGTTCGAGTTAAGTTGTTTAAACTTAAATTGTAAAATATTGACGTGGTGGAAACAGAATAGTTCAAAAAAGAAAAAAAAAAAGGAAAAGAACAGAATAAGAAAGTATAAAGTAAAAAGAGTCATACAAGACATGATAAATTTAGTATCAGAGAAATGATTTTAATTTTAAATTTATGCAGGGTGTTTCATAAATGATGGGCAAAACTTTAAGAGGTGATAGTGCTCATCCAAACAAACAACTTTCATCAAAGAATGCATGGTGGGAAATAAAACGTAAATGTGCTAGAGGGCACCAAAGGTGATGTTGTTGTTATACGTCCATTTTATTCAGAAAACCGGAATTCGTGCCAGAAATTAAAAATAGTATTTTTTGCTTTATTGAATGACAGAAATTTTTTGATTGCATATAGTACAGATTCTTTTTTTTTTTTTAATTTTCCTGTATGAATGCGAAATTTCGGAATAAAAATTGAGACCAAACTGACAACCCTGTTATACAAAGCAAAAACACAAAAAGAACGATCAAGTGGCAAAAAGAAGGTGAGAAACCGCTCTATGTACAATCGTTGAGCCTCCGAGCCATTTTCTTTTGTAGATAAAATGCAAATCAGCCTTTTTCCTATTAGTGAAGGGTAACACCTCTCTACACGTTCCTACCGCGATTGAGGGTTGCACAACCCAATCAGCGGCTGTTATGTATTAATAGAGGCGAAATTTTTCATACGCGTTCTTCTTCTTCCCCATATCAAATTTGCATGCTATCAGTGTCGTTCTTCTCCCGATAACTTGCAACGGGAATGGAGCTTTTACGTTTGCATCGACCAAGTTTCCAAATGCGCCAGAACATTTGCGCTTTATTTCCGACTGCAAATGAAAATGGCTCAAAGGCTCAACGATTGTTCCAACCTTGCTTTTGCCACTTAATCGTTCTATCTGTGTTTTTGCCTTGTATAACAGGGTTGCCAGTTTGGTCTCAATTTTTATTCCGAAATTTCTCATTCATTTTTATCTCAAAATTACACAATTGTACCAGAAAATTAAAAAAAAAAAAGAATCTGTACTATACGTAATCGCAAAATTTCTGTCATTAAATAAAGCAAAAAATACTATTTCTAATTTCTGGCACGAATTCGGATTTTCCGAATAAACATGGAGACCATGCTGGTAATACCGTCGTATAACATCACCTTTGGTGCCAGTGTTGCCAGATTGGGGACTTTTTTAAATAGTATAATTTGCCTTATTTTTCAGAATTTTTAATCTATTTTTAAATAGACCGAATATTTCTATTTAAAAAAAGCGTTGACAATCAACAATCTGGGGACAAAAAAGTCACCACTCTGGTAACACTGTTTGGTGCCCTCTATAGCACATTTGCTTTTTATTTCCGACCATGCATTCTTTGATGAAAGTTGTTTGTTTGGATGTGTACTATCATCTCTTAAAGTTTTGCCCATCTTTTATGAAATACCCCGTATGTTTTATCTGTCGTTTAATGTAGTTTGACTTGATAAAATTATGTATAATTTGATGCAGAGTTTTAAGAATTATTATAAAATTTTGCGCAGCGATTTAACATTCTTTTCGTAAATGTATACGTATATATGAATCAATATTTTCATCTTAAAAACACCTCTTTTATCGGATGTCTGCATACCAAATGATTCAGAGATTTCTTTATAACATATTATTTAGTGTTTGATTTTCATACAACCTAATTTATTCAACATCGAACACCAGTAGCACAGTTTCGTTTTTAAGCAGTTGAAAAAACGACAATGCATTTCGTTGGAAAATCGTAAGTCGACCTAATAAATTTTAAAAAAATGTCTGGTTGATTCGATTGTTTTTCAGCCGTAAATTTAACTTTTTTTTAAACTTAATATCGATCGTCTTAGAAACGTTGTTCAAAGTAGCAATAAGTTCGCAATACTTTCGTTACTTTTACTATATTTTAACGACATTTAATGGCTTTAAAAATAGCAGTATGTCAGCAGTACTATCTTGTTAGCTTTACTATTTCTTCAACGATACTTTAATGACTTAAAAAATTTTTAAATGGAAAAAAAAATCTTCAACATATATATATATATATATATATAATTAGTTTTCTTTACTTTTCTTTGTTAATGTTAATAATTATAAATAACAAAATTTTTATTTTTTGAAGGCCTTTTGGAAAAAAATCTTTGAGAATTTTTGCTTCTTTAGAAAAACAGGTTAATTTATTTTTATTTATCAGTTTTCTCGTAGTATTGTTTCAGTAAACATGAAAAAAGAAGTATTTTGGAATATTAATTTCTTTTTTAGTAAATATTATGAAATTTTTTCATAATTTATAATATATATAATTATGTTACTTAACATAACTTTCTTTAATGGATTTTTTTGCAAAATTTCCGTTTTATTTATTTATATTTTTTAACGAAACTTTTACATTGCTGTCTTAGAAAACTGATTAATTTATTTTAATCAATGCATTTTCCAATACTATTTTTTTTCAATAAACATGAAAAAAGTATTTTTTTGAAATGTTCATTTACTTTTTCAATAAATGCTATCAAAAGAAAATATTTAAAATATCTTTTAAATATTTGCTTTGCTCGTCATAATATAGTTTCCCCATAAATCTTTATATACTCATATTTCTATACACACTTAAAAAAAAAGAAAGAGATAGAAAAGCAATAAATTAATTCATAAAAAGTGGGGAAGGAGTGTACTTTGTGCCGATATATTAAGAAAGAGAAACAACGTATAAAGACACAAATATAAATATGTTTAAAATAAGCATACAGCTGTTTCGAAACCTCTAAGGTTTCATCATCAGTGCTTAAACATAAAAAGTAAAATTAAAACTCTGAGTAAAAGGGGGGGGGGGGGAGACAGTGAGCCAGAAAAGTGTACCTTTCAGCTCTACTGTCAACGGCGAAATGCGACATACTGCTGACAAAGAGCTACGGAGTCAATCTCACGCGCACACACAGAGAGACCAATCAAAATCGCCCAATTGCTCCAGAAGAGTTCAAACTGAGAGGAGAAAAAAATGGTTGGGAGTAAAGGGAACGAATTATAGAATATTAAACTACATCTTTGAAAAACTGGGCGTACTGGATAAATCGTTAGCTAAACTGTTTGAATTTTTCCATGTGTGATAAGCTTCCCAAAAGTCAAGATCGTAAACTGATGAGCATTTCTGTATTATGGAGGCTTCGGAAAATAGCGCAATAGTTGGCAATAGCGGAACGTTTGATATCACAATTTTTAACACAAGTTTTATGCCCTAACAAACGGATCTTAAAGGCTCGCTTCGTTTGACCAATGTACATTTTATTGCATTCGCAAGATATCCTGTAAATACCCCAATTTGAAAAACTATCAATTGGATGTTTCAGATTTGTGAATTGAATTTTGTTAAAAGGAGTATAAACTACCTTAAAATCAAACAAGAACAATTTTTACAAGATTTTAGAAATTTTATGGCTGATTTTTGGAAAATATGTAAGTATAATTAAATTTGCATTGCCGACAGTATTAAACCTGGATTGAGTACATTTACTTAGTTTATTATGAATGGAATCTATGATTTCAGCTGTAAAACCTCGATCAATGGCAATGGATTTAATGTAATCTAATTCTGTTTTTAGTAAACTGACGGAAGAACAAATATTTAAAGCCCTGTATACATAACTGTTAAAGGCAGCTAACTTTTGATTAGGTGGATGTGATGAAAGGCGATGTGGGGGTAAAGATACTGCGAATGGTTTACGGTAAACAGTAGTGTGAAACAAGTTATTTTCGCGGAAAACCATAACATCAAGGAAGGGAAAACGACTGTTATTTTCGAGTTCGAAAGTGAACTGAATATGTTCAACTATAGATTCATCTATTCATAATATCGAGAATATTATATTATATCATATACATTATATAATAATAATATAATAATAGTCAATGGATTTAAAACAACGTAACCAATCTTCAACAGTTCAGACTTACTTTTAACGCTATAACAACATTATGTGCAACGAGTGAAGTTAACAAGGCCTTTTTTTAAATAAAAAAATATTTATTTGGTTTAAATAATTTTTCTTGTTCAGTTAGTATAGTATAAACGCCTTCAACATGTGCCCCGCGATCCACTAAGCTACCACTATTTTAGATTAGAAGAATTTGCCCTATTTAATGATAGAAACTTTACGATTAAGTGAGGGGAAGATTACTTTTCTGAATTTGTGGTAGCAAGCGACTTTTAGGCAAAAATGTTGAAGACTTTTATCTCACTGACTTATTATATATCCGAATCATCTTCTAATTTTTTATTTATACTTCATTTTCAGGTTCAAATTGTGGCTTCTGCTATATCAGTGGAGAAAAGCTCTTCTAATATTTATCACATCATCATTAATACTTGTGGGATTTTTCTTCATGCTTAATATTACCCAGTTTGAAGAGCTTCCTGTTACAAGAAGAGAAGTATTTAACACAAAAACTAAAGAAAATAAATTGCATTCAAACCTAATGAAGCAAGAATACCACAACGTGCCAAAATTTAAATTATCAAACACTCCCACATTAAGATTTTTAATCAATGAGCCTTACTTTTGTCTGGAACAGAAACATCTGTACATCATAGTTATATGTTCTTCACCCGAAAATATCGAAAAACGGATAAGTATTCGAAATACATGGGGTAACAATGAAGTTTTAAATAATACAAGTGGAGCTATTATTTTCCTTTTGGGAAAAGTTCATAATAATATGAGACTTCAGAAACAGATGTATGAAGAAAGTATGAATTATAGAGATATTGTGCAAGGAGATTTTATTGATTCTTATAAAAATTTAACGCAAAAGTCTATCATGGCTTTAAAATGGTTTTCATCTTACTGCTCTCAAGTTAATTTTTTAATGAAAACAGATGATGATGTATTTATTAATACAGAAAAATTAGCTAAATATCTTTTAGAAAAACAATCTAAAAAACGATGGATAGTCGGTTGTGTTAAAACACACGCAGCTTATCCTATTAAAGTAAAAAAAAATAAAGCTGTGCCAGTCCTTTCATTACCCTATGGGCATCCTACTTTTGTAGCTGGAGCAGGATATATTATGTCGAATGATATCGTAGAGTTGCTGTATCAAAAATCTCAACAACTGAAATTACTACCAGTAGAAGACGTGTTTATTACAGGTCATTGTGCTAAAGCTCTAGGTATCATACCGGAACACAATCCACAATTTAGCTGTGGTGAGGCCATGAAAAACTTTTGTGATTTAGAGGATTTAATGCTGACTGGGCACCACATAACAGCGAGCGAGCAGGAAAAAATATGGAATCTTATACACGATTCAAAATTTTGCAGACGGTCGAAATTTGTATCACCAAAAATTAAGTAATATATTTTATAGTATATTGTTACAAAAAAGTAATAAAATTGTTTTTATGAAATTAATTTTTGTTTAATTCAAAATGAAGTTACGCAGTTTTTTCCTTCCTTGAAAAACGAGCATGCTATTGCGCTTAATCGCTGCCATCGAAATACTCAAGGCCAGAGGACACGAGTATGACGTCATCACTAATCGATCGACTTCTCACAAGTGTTGGAATTCATGGCGTAAAATTTTGAATAGCAATTTTCTTTTATTTTATTTGTGGAATATCTATCATCTTATAAAACAATAATAACTATTTAAACTTACTGGTGAGAATTTGGAATTCCCTTATAAAGAATCAGCCAGATGCGGCAACACTGTGGCATTCCGCACCTGGCTGAATTTTCATTTACGGATTCCAAATTCTCACCAGTAAGTTTAAATTGTCATTATTGTTTTATAAGATGATAGATGTTCTACAAATAAAATATAAGAAAATTGCTATTCAAAAATTTTCGGTGAGAATTCCAACACTAGTGAGAAATCAGTCGATTAGTGATGATGTTACATTCGTGTCCTCTGGCCTTGAGTATTTCGATGGCAGCGGCTTAACCCTTAACTGGGAAGGGAAATGAGACTGCTAAACCTTAACCTGTAACATGTCTTCTGTTAAATGGCAGTGTTAACTGACATTTTAAAAACTTATTTTTCGGGATTCGCATTCAAATTTTGGTTGCGTTAGTGCGTCAGTATTGAGTCGTGAACAACTATGTTCCTTTTATGGTAAGTTCTTACGAATTTTGTTTTATTTTCATTTTTATAGCAATGTCTAGAAATTTAGTCTCACGGACGGCACGTTATGTTTTGCGTGCGATATTGCAAATTTTCGTAGGCTAAATAACATAAGCCCTTTGCCCTGCACGTAAATTTCTTATGCCTATCAAAAAAAGTATCTCAAGTTTTATGGAACTTTTATGCTTCTTAAATTTAAGCACAGATATAGCAAATCGTACATTTAACGGAACTTTACACGTTTAACCGCTACCATCGAAATACTCAAGGCCAGAGGACACGAGTTGTGATGTCATCACTAATCGGCCGACTTCTCACTAGCGTTCGAATTCACACCGGAAAATATTGAATAGCAATTTTATTTTATTTTATTTGCGGAATATCTATCATCTTTTAAAACAATAATAACTATTTAAACTTACTGGTGAGAATTTGGAATCCCCCAATAAAAAATCAACCAGATACGGTAACACTGTGGCATTCCGCCTCCAGTCCTCTGGCCTTGAATATTTCGATGGCAGCGGTTTAACCTTTTATCTACGGCATTATGATCTACTGAAAATTTTTTCATGTAATATTTTTTTTTCAGTTACTACAATGAAAATTAAAGGATAAACATAAAAAAAATACTCACCCGTGAGAAATTTAATTATTTATAGGTAATTAAATAAAGTGGTACTTGCACCGTCAGTCAGTGTTGCCAGATTGGGGACTTTTTTTAATTCAGATTATTTGACTGCTACCACTTTTTTAAAATAGTATCATTCGCCTTATTTTTCAGAAGTTTTAATCTATTTTTAAATAGGCTGAATATTTCTATTTCAAAAAAGCGGTGACAATCAACAATCAGGGGACAAAAAAGTCCCCAATCTGGCAACATTGCCGTCAGTACACTATGACTAAAACATCGTAAGAGAAAACCCACAAGCCATTTCAAATGGCACCAGAAAATATTTTCGATTCATTGCGAAATATAAGCTTTTTCATGTTTTCAAAAAATCTTTTAGCAAATTCTGGTGCCAATCATTTATTTCAACACTTTAGAATTGAAAATGCTCTGCTCCAGAAAGGGTTAGAAAACTATTTTTTTTAAAGTTTCGAACTTGTTAGCAGTCCTTTAGTTATGCGACGTCACATGTTCTCTCGCATCTCCACATATGCAATATATGAATTTACATATGCCACTTTTAGCACAGCAAAAACGAGCCGGTGCCGCAACTTTTTCGAATTCCTATAAAAAATAACAATGAAACAGAAAAGAAATACCAGGGAAACCATTATTACACTACATTTTAGTAATTACATTTTAAAGCAGATGAAAACGATGGATAACTACACAGACGAAAAGTAAACAAGAAGTTTTTCTCCAACACCCAGTGTACTGACGGTACTTATAAGTACCACCGAGTAATTCATCTGCTAAATCAAATACATACACCGTTCACCTAACACTAACATAGCTAGTCAGATTGTATTCTAAGATCATAATGAACACACAAAAAAATCCAACACTTATCTTGTATCCTTTACTGTGTTTGCAGCAATGAAAAGACGAGCGTGGCAATCTGCACAAAATGTCGGCACAAAACACATCGACTGCTTCAAAGATAGCCTCATTCCTCTCTAAAATAACAAACCTAGAACTACTGCTGCCATGTATTCGGATAAAGTGGCGTTAAAAGAGAGATTTTTGCAAAGTACCATTAGAATATTAGTAATATTCACTATGGCATAAAAGTTTAAATTGAGTGGTACTTATAAGTACCGTCAGTAGATAAAGGGTTAACCTATTCGGGACCATGGGTATATATAAGCACCTTCAAAAGGTGCATACAGAAATTGTTTCCTGTACCAGTAATAAGGAAAAGAAATATTTGCCTTATTTAATTAGAGCGTTATCGTAATTATGTAAGTAACCGTAATTTGATAAAAAATAAGTGGTGCCAGTTGACTAAAATTTGCGTATGAGACGCCGATCCCGAAGGTATTAAGAGCTCATGCTAGTCATGCGAAGGCATTTGCATGATAATGTTAAACCAATGGGGCAATTCTTTTCAAATTTCTCGTATGCTTTTCAGTATTTTTAAAACGATTTTGTGTGCGTAGGAAAACTGAGGTCTATCTCTAATAGGCAGCTATTTTACTTTTTCGATTTTGGTTTGCAGTTTTTTAAAAATAAGGGTAATTTCTCTTTCGGAACCAATTCTGAAACAGAGAGTAATCTCATTAAAAAAAATCTGTAACCAAAATCGTAAAAATAAAGAAAGTACCAGGTTAAAAATCGATCTCATCTGTCCCACACAAAGAAATCGTTAACAAATATTGAAATTCAAAGGAAAATTTGAAAATAACCCTGCCATTGGTTTATAATTAGCTTGCGAATCTCTTCGTATGACTTGTGCAGGTTCTTAAACTGTTAAAATTTTTTAATGTTTAAAAACTGTTAGCATATTAAAAATTATTTGACCCCCTTGTATAAAATGATAAAGAAATATTTAAACAACCTTACTTTTTAGAATTTGCTTAAAAAATAAATACATTTAATTGCCGAAACGTCAGTGAAGGCTTACTGTGGAGACCCGAAAAGTTTTTGGTTTCCGTTTGTTTGTTTGTCTGTCTGTCTCTTCCGCGATAACTGCCGCAAAAAGCATCCGATTAGCTTGAAAATAAGGGGGCATGTTGGTGAGGTACCCGGAATTAGCTGTATAGTTTTTCGTTATATGTGGTTTATTCGTTCGAAAAGTATAGAATATTTTATCTTGCACAATAAGGCTTTTCTATGGCAATTCAGACAATTTTTCCATTTTTATTTGTTGAAAGGAAATATCTCATATGATTGTAGGATTTAAATGGTAAATTATAGATGATGAAATTTCCTAAATGGAATCATACATTATTCATATTAGTTTGAAATTTTCTCCAGGCATTTGTCAGAGTTTTTAAATTCGGTGTATAACTTATGAAAGGATTTTATATATGCGTTCCAATAATATAAAATATTTTTATAAATTTACTTCTTTTAAATGTACACATTTCATTGTTTTAATTTTCTTTTAACTGTTGCCTAGCAACGGAACTACACTTAAAAATATCGTAGATGTGAAAGCGTGTGTCATTCTTTAAAGTCAAATGAACGTCAAAAAGGGATGAATTAATGCCTTTTTGTCTTTACAAAAATATAGATAGATTTTAACCCAGAAATAAAGGCAGGCTATGTCCTATTTATTTTCCAATATATTTTTTCTGTTCAAATTCTTATGTCCAAATATATTTCTTATAAATTAAAAAGTTCATTATTTTCATAAGGAATAAATTGACATTTTTCTATAAAATTTAACAATCTTTTTTTTTTTTTTTTTTTTTTTTTTTTTTTTTTTTTTTTACCGTTGCCAAGAAAATCAGATCCCGAAATAATAATTTACCCTAAACAGTTAATTTTGATTTGAAAGATTTGCATGTGCAAGAGGAAAATGAAATAAACAATAGACATGAATATACGTCTTCATATTGGAAATAAAACGAAAATACAAAAAGAAGGTGAATTTGACCTCATATATCAAAAACAAAACGAATATACTTTGAGGTTGAAATAAAAGGTCCTTGTGTTATGATATTGATTCTTAATATTAAAAAAAATGTTACCAATATCTCACGGTATATCGTCTACTCACGGCTAACAGAAATGTTTAATTTTTAATCGAAAATTTCAATAAGAAAAAAACTTTTGAAAAGCAAATAGATAGTAAATGTCAAAATTATGCACCGAAAAATTATCTCTGTCGAAATTGACGTTATTATATCTTGAAAAAAATATTTTCATTCTTAAAAGTCAAACATTGACTAGATTGCCTGAAAAAATACTTTTTGACGAGTGTTACTTCCTAATGCAGCCTCATTTTATAAAATATGAATGAAAATTATTTTATTTTTAAAAGGAAATTACTTTTACGTTCATAAAACATAAACTTTTAATATGATTGCGTCAATGTAAATTATCTTCTGTTCACCGGTATTAAAAAATAAGGCTCGTAAGTGTAAAAATCAATCTAAGATTTACGATAACAACTAGCACAATGCATAAAAAGTTACATATGTAAATTTAATGAGACCAGGGGTGGGGGGGGGGTTCAGGAGCGCCCCTGAAGAAATCAGGGAGCAGTTAGTAGCTCATAAAAATTTCAGAATATCCTTACATAACTTTTTAAATTAACGCTTCTAATGTCTGAAAACTTCGTATTTTTTATTCTTATAAATAATTAAGTAATTTGAAAACTTTAAATTGCGTTTTGCAGGGAGTTGAATATTACCCAAATGTGTGTTTGAAAATAATGACTTGCAGAGCTGACGCTGAGGCTCTTGATCTGCAGATTTACTAGTTTTTGTAACTTTTAATTTATAAGTACATGCATATTTTTTCCACTGTGCGCATGATAACACCCACATATGTTAGATGTATAAGCAAATTTTATTTTAATACACTGACAAATAATATCTTGTTAAAAATAACTAAAATTAAAATAAATTTGCTTTCTTTCAATAATAAAATATAAATATAACATAGAATCGAAAATTCGAAAGCATAAAAAAATACAACAAACAACAACGTATTAATATTAGCTCAAGGACTAAAATTTAGTTAATTTCCGGTACATTCATTTACTGTACAAGATGTTAAATCTTTAACCCTTAAATGCATGAATTATTCTTTTAGAATTGTGTTTTTTATTCTTATATTAAGGATTAGACACCAAAAAATTTAAGATTGATTTTTACCTTTATTTAGTAGCATATTTTTGTAATTTTTAAACGATTAATATTTCTATATAAATATAGTGGTTGCTAAGAGTTAAATAAAAAGAGAGGCAGATAAGCATCACTATCATAGCTGCCAACTTTTACGCTTTTTTGCTACCACTAAAACTTATTAGAGATTTTCTCCTTGTTTAATCATAAAATTTTGAAGATTAAATAAGACAATATTTACTATAAAATTTTAGTGGTAGGAAGAAAGCGTAAAAGTTGGCAGCTATGCACTATGCATTTAACCCCCTCACTGACAAGCCCGTGTTAATGCGTTCACTAAGCCCCAGCTTTCACTGCGATACAAGCAATATTTAAAGTAATATAATTCTATTGATTTAATGTATTTTTAATACATTGAACAATGATTAATACTTCTAAGGATTGCATACATATTCGATATTAAGTTTAATTTTAATAAAATGTTGAAAGAATCATCTTTTTTTTAGCATTTAAAACAAAATACAGAGAAAACAACATTACAGTTTTGCCCTTTTCCAATACTGTCAGAGGGATAACACTAGAACCGCCGTAGCGGTCATTTTGTCCGATACCAAATAAAAATATTTCGATTATCACCAGAAATTTCTTTCTAAAATAAGTTTCAAATGTACCTCGGAGAAATAAGTTAAATAAATAAGTTAAGTAGTTTCAATTAAAATTTCCGGTGTAAAATATTTTTATAACACTTCAGTAAAATTTCCGGCGGTTCTAGTGTTAAGGGTTAATAGTTAGAAGAACATTTCCTCTTTTCATTTAAACGTAAAACTGCATTTCAGAAAATGTTTTATTGTATTTTCTTCTGAAATATATATATAAAAAAAATACTTTCGTTTTCTGCGCAATTTTAATAATTTGGAGACTAAGGTTACTAATTTCTGCTAAACTGAGAAAAAATGACTTGGAAGGTTATTTGCTTTCTTTTCTTTTCCTTCTTCTTTTTTAAGAACATAATATACCACTTAAAACATAAATAGCTTATTCCAACAATGTATTTTTTAAAATCTTCTGCAACTGAAAACATCAGGAAGTTACCAAGCAAATTATTCATAAAATTATCTTATAAGTATTCTTTAACACATGCTAAATAATTTTCGTTTGAAATACCTAATTAAAACTTATATATGTTTATACATATAATGTCATTCTGCACAAAAGTCTAATATTTTTATGCATGTAAAGTTAATCAATTGTTTTGTTTTGTGCGTTGAAAAATGGGACTGAAGATTTCTAATAAAATATTTTCCCTTTAAATCAGGGTTCGTACAGGCCCTTGAATTTCCAGAGTAAGAAATTCTTTGGTACCAGTATTTTCTTATGGAAAATCTCTCCTTAAATAAGGCGAAATTTCGTCCGTTTAAACTAGATTTATTTTTCTATAAGAAAATTCTGATATTTGGCCTTGAAAATAACGGTACCCGTACGAACCCTGTAAATATGTATTATTAATGTAATTTATCTTCTATTCCGCATGGATCGCTATATTGGGTACAGTGGGACACATTTTAAACCGTTAAATGCCTGATTTTTCAAAAATCATTGTAATAATGTTTTTCGGCTTTCATTTTTTAAATAGACCATGGGAAAAATACTTTAAAAAATCATATTTTGTTTTAAGTATGGTTTACGGCTAAAAATAGTTTGTTACTAATCGGCAATACTGGTCTTTAATTGAAAAAATAATTTTCCTTGATAAAATTCTATAATATTAAACACACAAGAATTTTAGGAACTATAATATGAAATAAATTTTACTTGCTCACTGCAGAACAAAATAGGATATTTCGCAACCTTCCAAACAAAACAAAAAGAAAAGTAGCAACAATTGAAAAAATAAATCTATCTTTATTCTTAAACAGCACAAGTGTTGCCATCTACATGTTGAAAATCGATTTAATAATATTTTCAGAATGTATTTTATTGGCAACATTAGGCATTATAGCTTCAATAGTATTCTAATAGTATTTTACAGCCTAAATTGGGTATGTTGCCGAAAAGCAACACCAGGCATTTAATGGTTAAGCTTTAAAAATATAAGGAGTTCCAACCCGGCCTTCCCGGGTTACAGAATATAGGTGAAAAGCATATATATATATATATATATATATATATATATATATGTGTGTGTGTCTTTTTTAGTTGAAAACTCTAATAGGTATTTTACATTTAATATATATACAGGGTGTTCCGTTAAAGGGGTCCAATATTAATAGGGATAATAGAGGAGATCACATGGAGCGTAAATCAGTATATAAAGCCTGGTCGGATCTCAATAGTTTTCAAGTTACAGCAAATAGAATGAAAATTCGGAAAATTGTAAAAGAACCCTCATTGCTAAACTATCGATAATGCTACATAAAAACGAAGCACATATTTAGAAAGAGCAGAAAAAACCTACAAAATGACATCAATTGTATTAAAATAGCAATATTTATTGACGAGTTACAAGCCCTGAAACAGTGAAAAAAGTACGAAATCCAATATACATCAAAATAGTTAATCGTTAATTCCAAAAAGACAACTCTAGCTACAACAAGGAAAATGTAGTAAAATTTGGTCCATTCCGAAAACTTTCGAAAAAGCTTACAATGAACCATATCGGTTTAATTGTGTGAGAGAAATTAATCAGTTTCTTAGTTACAACTCCGCTTTCTTTGACACTAGCAAAGGTTAAACTCCGCCCATCACGATTGGAAACACCGCCTTTTTAATTACTCTCAACTATACATTTTCGATCATGCTTCGATCATGACAAAAAAGTCTAACGGATTGAGGTCTGGAGAGCGTGCAGGCCAAGCAACAGGTCCACTGCGTCCAATCCATTTCCCAGGATATGTTGAATTGAGGTGATTGCGAACACCTATGAAAAAATGTGCCGGTGCGCCATCGTGCATAAACCACATATTGCGGCGCAATGTTGCTGGCACATTTTGCAGTAACTGCGGTAAGATATCCCGTAGGAAAACCAAGTACGTACTGCCATTGAGTACATCTGGGAGTAAATATGGTCCTATGAGATAATCGCCGAGGACACCTGCCCATATGTTCACACTGAACTTTTGTTGTGCGTTCGACGGGAAAACAGTGTGCGGATTTGTATATGACCATGTGTGCATATTGTGCATGTTTACCACGCCCTCTCTCGTAAATGTTGCTTCATCAGTAAATAAAATATTTTCCAGAAATTGTGGATTATTTTCTGTTACATTAAGCAACCAGCGTACGAATTCTGTCCGCTGAGCACAATCTGTTACTGATAACAGTTTTACCCGCTGCACATGAAAGGGGTGCATGTTTTCTGCACGCAGAACACGCCACACACTTTGGTGAGAAACACCGACTTCAGACGCAGCAGCTCGTGTACTCGTGGAGGGGTTATCTTTAAAAATATTCAGTACATCTTCTTCCATTGCAGGTGTTCGTACATGTCGAGGTTTCCCTGCATCAATGCTTGCTGTATTAAACGATCCAGTCTCCCGTAATCGTCTATCGATTTTTATGAAGAGTTTCGAACTTGGGCAACGTCTCCTTGGAAATTGCTCACGGTACATGCGCTGTGCTAGACATGCATTTCCATGAGCTTGCCCGTACATCAGATGCATGTCCGCATATTCTTCGTTAGAGTATTCCGGCATAATTATTATACATCAACTTACTACAATCCCACTTACAACAGCCTCCCTTTAACATAACGTCCACTGATGACTGCTGTTTTATTACACTTTTCTTCCTATACACATAGAAAATTTGCATAAAAAGTACTTCTTCTTCATCATCCTGAAAGTTCATGGAGGAAACGCAGCAGTCACGGAGTTTGCTTTAAGACAAGGCGAGAGCTGCACAATATGTCATTCACTTGACCAGACTGAATAATGAAAGGGTATTGATAGAGGTTGATCAGAAATGTATAATTGAAAGATATTAAAACGGGGTGTTTACAATCGTCATGGGCGGAGTTTCGCCCTTTCCGAGCGTGCAACAGTACAGAGTTGTAACTAGGGAACTGCTTGATTTCTCCCATACAATTAAACTGATATGGTTTATTGTCAGCTTCTTCGAAAGCTTTCGGAATGGACCAAATTTTATAACATTTTCCTTGGTGTAGGTAGAGTTGCATTTTTGGAATTAACGATTAACTATTTTGCTAAATATTTGATTTTGTATTTTTTCACTGTTTCAGAGCTTGTAACTCGCCATTAATTCTCAATATTCTAAAACAACTTATGTCATTTCGTAGCATTTTTTCTGCTCTTTCTAAATATATGCTTCGTTTTTATGTAGCATTATCGATAGTTTAGCAATGAGGGTTTTTTTACAAATTTCCGATTTTTCATTCTATTTGCTGTAACTTGAAAATTATTGAGATCCGGCCAGGCATTATATACTGATTTATGCTCCGTGTGATCTCCTCTATTACCCCTATTAATATTGGACCCCTTTAACGGAACACCCTGTATATATATATATATATATATTTACATTTTTCACTAACAATACCAAGAATCATTTTTATATGAAAAATAGAAATTATGTAATAAAAAATATTTGAAATTTATTAAAAACGATAATTTCGTGTTGGCCTCGTGCCAGGATTTAATAGTAGAAGAAATCGTAAAAGATCGCTAGCCTTTTTTATTCTGATATTTTCAGTGATTTAAGCATGGTTCGATTATCTGTCTTAAATTTGTGTTTTATTTATATTTTATAATTTTATTTATGGATTGATAAAGTTTTAATTTCGTTATGGAATATAAGCCGGAAACAAATGCTGAAAAATTAGTGTAAACAGGTATATCTTTTGTAATTGTCTGTCTGCAAGGACAGAGATATGAATTTAAAAAAATCATGCTTGAAAATTATTTTTAAAACAATTAAAAATCACTAAATTTGGATACAAATTTCAAACAAATTTCGATATAGTTTCCAGACAAATTGCATTTAAAGTACATTTTTTCATTCGAAGGCATAAAAATTGAAAATGTGCTGTATTTAGAAATAAAAAAAATGCAATAAAAGATAATTAAAGTTAAATTTAATAATCTGCTGTTGCCAATCGCAAAATGACGTCAGCGTTACGGACGGATACGTTTGTCCTTTATAATATAGATCTATTTTTTTAATTATCAAGACTTATGCTTTGAGAAAATTAATAAATAAAGATAAGGAAATAAGGTATAGTGAGGAATATCGTCATGTAGTCAATCATATTGTCATCTGCAAATTTCAGATGAAAAAAAAACTTGAACAGAGGCTCACTGCGCCCCATTTCCCCCTAACTCCCATAGTACAGTTTTTGAATGATATTGGCTGTCAAAAAGGGAATAAACTCTTTGGCAACTCTATTCAAAGTATTTGGATTTTTTTTCTTTATTTGAACGCAAATAACAGTTTTTCACATTTAACTCCTTTATCGGCATTATTATTGGAAACATTAACGAAACTTTCGACGGATAATCCGATAACATTTCTTTATCAGCTTTAGTTTCCTACACTTAAGTCTCCGTATGAACGAAAATGGAAGTAACGACATTATCGGAGACTGTTCACAGAGTGGTGGTATATAATTATTGGATGCACTTCTGAAGGGAGAAACTTAAGACTAACTTAAGTCCTATACTTTCTGTATGGATTAGTGACTGATAAGTTGTAAAGATTTATATTAGTTTACGTTATATGATTGATTGTAATGTAATAAAAAAAGTTAATAACTAATTATTAATTATAATACAGAGCAGGTATGGTAAACCCGCGTGCCAGAAGGCCACTTGCTACCAATACTTCGGAAAAATATTCTTTGACTTTATTACTGAAAGAAATTATGGGATTAAATAAGTTAAAGGAACATGAAATGTGGAGGCAATAGACCTTCAGAAACCCGAGTTCGGTATCACTGATATAGGGTGTATTTACTTTGCACTATTATCGATTATTTTTTATAAGATAAATTTATCGATAAACTTAACCCTTAAATGCGCGATTTTTTATTTTGTTTCGAAAAAATTATATATGATTCTCTGAAAGGTTTATTACACAGGGAAAATAATGAAAAAAATTAGAGATACATTTTTCATATAATGCAACAATCTTTTCGTCTGTTGCACATCTGCAATATAAGTAAAACCTACTGTCGTCTGTCTGTTTTACGCTAAAATATTGCAAATTAGTAAATATTTTAAGAAGTATGTCTCCAAATACCTTATTTAATTTAATTATTTATTTTATAAAACTTAACCTTTAACCCTTTAATTCCCATTATAGAATATGTTCGAGAAATTACGTAGTTCAGAGAATCCGACTTTACACCAGAAAGTTTCAATGGTTAATTTCGCTTTATTTAAATACGGAATATCTGTTATTAATTAAAGCAAATATTGCTATTTTAGTATTCTGATGTAAATTAGGTATATACCAGGGGTGTCAAACTGTGGCACGCCGGATACCAGTAAAATTCTATAGTTATATTTGCCTTATCTAATCGTCGAATTTCTGCGATTCAACTTCTCGACAATTTCTTTAAAATTATACTGGTATTCGGCGGGCCACAGTTTGACACCCCTGGTATATACGAATAAAAAAATCTATTAAATTCAAAACACTGCTGTTTGCATATATGCAAAGCTGCGCACTAAAGGGTTAACAAACATCGAATTCCAAGGGCGTACACTACTTGTAATTTCCAAGGAGTTTGGCACTAGCATTTCGAATTAGAAAATTGCTATTTAACCCCTTGAAGGGTGGTGATTCATTTTTAGACTACTTAATTTTAACCCCTTTACTTTTTTTTTTTTTGACATAATAATTTAGAAAAAAGGACTCTGCACCACATTTTTTTTTTACTAAAATATTTGGTTTTGTACAATAGAAAAATGTATGCTATTTAACAGACCAAAGATTACAGTTAAAATTGTGGTAACCAAAAGTTATTAGTATCGATAAGACAGCAAAATCTTTTTGCCCGAGCGGCACTCGGGCAAAACAGTTAAGGGGTTAATTCCTAAATATCGCACTGGAACCAGAATTTTAGAATGAAATTTTTCCTTTTATGAAGTACCCAAATAAAAGCTTTTACTTCTTTTCAAATATTTTTTTAAAATTCTGGTATCAATCTATCATTTCAGCATTTTACGAATAGAAGTACTTTGTCCCTGTTCATCATATGAAGACACCAATTATCTCAAAATTGATATTTTAAAAAAATCAAATTTAAGTTTTTATATTGTCCGTGGGTTCTTTAACCCTCCGTCTACCAGACGGGTCCATTGGACCCGACAGGTACATACAAAATATTCATTCAAACCAGAAATTTCTTTAAAATAAACTAAGTATATAAATCAGACAAAAATAAGGTAAATAAATAAGTTAAATAGTTTTAAATAAAAATTCTGGTGTAGAACGTTTTATTAAAACTTGAATAAAATTCCTGGTAGATCTAGGGTTAACAGTAAACGTACTGTGAGGGTTCATTTTGACCCCTACCAATTGAAAATATTTCTGTTCGTACCAGGATTTTCTTTATACAATAAACACAAGGAAGAAGAAGTTAAATAAATAATATAGACAGTTTTAAATAAAAATTCTGGTGTAAAATATTTTTATAAAGCTTGAGTAGAATTTCCGGTAGTTTTAGTGTTAAGTTATATTTAGAAATTCTTTCTTTTTCTTTAACCCTTTCAGGGGCAAGACTTTTCTGCTCCGATTATGTTCAAATAATTAATTCACACCGCAATATACGAACAAACTTATTTGCAAATGATGAAAAGCTTTTTTTTCATGCTTATTATGAGATCGAACTTGTACTAACAAATTACTGGTGCCAATTGAAATTTCGGGCATTAAAATTAACCGTTTGCAGACTGCAAACGGCGCCCTTCAAGGGGTTAACAAGTAAAACAGTAAAAAATTCTATTCTTGTACAACTATAACCAAACGAAGTATGATACTTTGCATTTTATGATTTTTCATTGTTTTTTGGCAATAAAAACAAAAAATACGCCCAGTATGTGTAAAAAAGTTTTGTAATTTCTATTATAATTGACGTATATCAAAACAAACTCAGAACCATATTTTTAGCATATTTTTAGGGGCTAACGCTATTAACCCGGGAGAAAGCACGCATAAACAGGATATGAATGGTTTTTACTTTGTCACCAGTAAATACAAATAATAATCGTCAACTTATTTAGTCGGAGACAATTGTTAAAAATTTTGAGATAAAATAATCTGAAGATTACTTTTACAAGGATAGTGGTGACAATTGTAAAAACCATACGCACTCTGGGTCTACCAGGCCCGGCGCGCGTCCTCCCGGGTTAAAAATGCCTGTTGTTTTATTATGTTATTAACACAATATCTCCATTCCGGGTAAAATACAAATTTTTTTCTGCTGAGGCGTAGACAGGGTGGTGGTTTAGAAGCACTGTATACCACTTTTTTCTAAGAACTTTCTTCGCTTTTTTATCGAAAAAAATCTGCAATTAAATAAGAAGAAATTGACTATAACTGAAATAGTAGTATTTTGAGCTTCTGGGGCTCCATCTAAATACGCCACTGTTTCTCTGTTCTCCAGCATATACATCCTTTTTGCCTTTTAGCGGAAATTTGTAAAGTCATAAGATTTTTCTGTTTTGGCTTATAAATCTACCATAAAGAAAGAAAAAAAAAGGTGATTTCGTATAAAAAGCTTTTTTTTTTCATTATTCCAATAATACCTGAAAATCTGAAAAGGAAAAGAGAAGTGATCTCGTGGATAGACCACACTCGCAGCTAAATAGCATACTCGCTGTGCAACACAAATAAAAAAGGAAAGTGCCCAACTAAACTGTTGACATTGGGTTCACAGGCTATTCAGACTAATTGCATAATATACTCTTATTTAAGTCTATTATTCTTGACGTAGAACTCACTCATTTTGAGCAAAACGATAAGTAATCAGGGAAGCGCCTTATCAGAATAAACCGGTATATCAAATTTGAAGCAAGTCGGATAATTCTGCATGAAAAACCCATTTATCTAACTTAATGGGGTGATTAGCTTTCCATTCCTTCCTTTATACTTAACCAATGAACCTCCAAATCTAACCAAGGAAGTGCCTTATCAGAATATACTGGGATACCCAATTTGAAGCAAATCGGATAATTCTGCATGGAAAATTCGTTTATATAAATTAAGTGGGGGGATTTGCCCCCGCTCCCCCTTTATCCTTAACCAATGAACCCCCAAAACTAATCAGGTAAGCGCCTTATCAGAATGAACCTGTTTACAAAATTTGAAGCAAATCGGATAATTTTGCATGAAAAACCCATTTATCTAAATTAAGGGGGTTTAGCCCCGTTTCCCTCCTTTCTACTTAACCAATGAACCCACAAAACTAATCAGAAAAGCGCCTTATCAGAATAAACCAGTATACCAAATTCGAAGCAAATCGGATAATCCAGCACGAAAAACCCATTTATCTAAAATAAGGGTGATTAGCCCACCGTTCTCCCTCTTTATACCAAACCAATGAACCCCCAAAGCTAATTAGGGAAGCGCCTTATCAGAATGAACCTATTTACAAAATATGAAACAAATCGGATATTTTTATTCTGAGTTATCGCTTAATGTACATTCATACGTAAGTACATACAGAGCCTTCGGGCACATTAGCTCTCAGGCTTCGATAGCCTACGGGCTAAAAAGTGTTGTTAAAACCTGGGTGTATTTCCTATTACATACCGAAATTCTGTTTCAATTAATAGGGACAAGGGTTGCCAGTTTGGTCTCCAATTTTAATCCGAAATTTCAAATTCATACACTGCAAATAAAGGCGTCTTAAATTTAGACACATGTGTGACTAAAAAACAATTTCAGACACTTAAGTGACTGAATTTGAAAATTAAGACATGATGTTATGATTTAAGGGGCAATACCGTAAATTATGAAAGAAGAATTTTGACTTTATATGATCCCTAAATGTATCTTATTAAATAAAGCATAAAATACCATTCTTTATTTCTTGTATGAACACTAAATTTTTCAATAAAAATGAAGGCCAAACTGGTAATCCTGATAGGAACTATTTTATTCAGAGAAAAACAGTACTTCTGTTGCTAAAATGGCGAAATGACTGATTGGCACCAGGATTCAGAAACAAATTTATTCGAAAATCAGTAAAAGCTTTTCTTCACGTACAATATAGATGCAAAATTTTATTTCAAAATTTTGGTGCCAATGCAGCAGTTGGGAATTAAAATTAAATAGGATATGTTACTCGCGTTGGGCTGTTCACCCGGCAGGGGCACATGCTGCATAGCACCTCGGGTCCCACGGTCAAGTAAACAGAGTTGGGCACTGTAGATCCTGATCGATCGTAAAACCACAGGTTTAGTTTTTTTTCTTAGGATATGTTATGTCCGACCAACATTTAACCCTTTCAGGGGCAAAGCACTTCCATTGCTAAAATGTTGAAATGAATGAATGACGCCGGAATTTAGAAACACATTCATTTGCAAATACGAAAACGCTGTATTTCACACACATACTAAACGGAAAATTTTATACCAAAAATTCTGATGTCATTGTGGTTTTTGGGAATTAAAATTAAGTTGTTTCATAAAAATACTACAGTCCTTGAAAGGGTTACGAGTTTCGGGATTCCTTTGTTGAAATTAACCCTTAACGGACCAATGGCAATATAAGGGGAATTGGCACCCTTAACCAAATTTATTCTCTTGCCACCAATTTTTTTAAGGAAACATGTTTACTTGTTCTTTGACAGCACGTGCGAGAGAAATTCAGTAAAAAGTTTACTTTTAATCCTTTCGCTGGGTAAGTAATTCTTCGCGATGAGCAGAATTTTTAATCGTTTATCACCGGTTCTTTAAACCAGAAATTTTTGACTATCGTAATCGAGAAAATGTCCTGATTAAATCAGACAAAGTTTTCGCAAAAAAATAACTGATGGGAACAACCAAATAGTATTAATTTGACGGGAAAATGCATGCTCGAGCATAGCTTCGGCTGCGCAGCGAGAGGGTTAACCCTTTCAGGGGCAAGGCATTTCTGCTCAAAAAATGTTCAAATAATTAATTCACACCGCAATTAACAAACAAATTTATTTGAAAATAATCAAAAGCCGTTTTTCACGTTTATTATCAGGTCGAAATTGTACTAAAAAATTACTGGGGCCATTTGAATATTTAGACATTAAAATTAACCGTTTGCAGACTGCAAACGGCGCCCCTCAAGGGGTTAAAACTAGAACGCCCGGAAGGAGTCGATCCGACTCCGACCATACGATTAAACGTCAACTGGAACCAGAAATTCTTTTGTAAAGTAAGTTAAATTTAAACCACACAGATTAAATAAATCAGTCGAATAATTTTAAATGAAAATACCGGTGTCAAATATCTTTAAATAAAAATTCTGGTGTCAAATATTTTTATGAAAGTTGAGTAAAATTTCCGGGCGTTGTAGTGTTAACAACCCTTTCACCGTCCGAGGGTTTTTACATATTTTTATGAGAATGCTTGTATATCCAAGGATATATATTTTTTTAATCACAGTTTGATGCTATAATATCTCTAATATCAGTGATTTCTATATACTAGCTGACCCGCCCGGCGTTGCCCGGGCCCATAATAATATTCTTAATTGAATCTGAAATTTTTTATCGCAGATCCGTACAGAGGGGACGGTGCAAATTACCAGGGCCCGACTCTTGCTCAGTTCAAAAGTTGTGTAAAGTCAAAGGTTAAGATTTTTAATTTTTATATGTCTCATACTTTAAACTTTTTTATTCTAAATTAACTGATGAATTTAATTAAAATGTAATTATATTTTCAAAAATTTAATTTTTTATTTAAAATCTTTATATCAAAAAGCAATTACAAATACAGCATAAAGTGTAATGCTGAAAAAGAAATAATAAAATTGTAAGCAAATATTACTATATAGATTTTTAAGAAAAGTACCATCCAGAAAATTTATTTTCTAATAGAATAAAGCCTGTTTATAACGGAATCCTGCAATAAACGAAAAAAAAAGTTCCAGCTCTTCCCCCCCCCCCCAAAAAAAATGCTATTATGCGTTGTTCAATTTAATGACCTGCATAAAACGGAATTTATCACTGGTCGTTTTCGTTTACGTCTAAGCAGGTTTTATTGTATCTTACTTTTGAGGGGGCCCGTAATAATATTCTTAAATGAACCTGAAATTCGTATCGCAGGTCCGTACAAAATTACTTTTTACGTCATGACAACATTTTGTAAACTTCTTGATGCTGTTTAATTCGCATTTCCAACACAGTGCTTTGCATAAATTGCACGTTTCACCCACAGTTATGCATGCCCCGGAACGTTTAAATTAGTAATTTGGATTTCAGTAGCAACTCGTGCATGCTACAGTTATTAAGCCTATTTTGCCGATCGCTTAACGGCGTTCTCGACAATTCTATTTGGATTTCGAATCTATTTCGATTCGACTCTAATTCGGCTTCTTCTTCACTTTCAAGCATTCACCGAGATTTTTTACGGGCATTTCAAATGATATTTTGAAGCTACATAATTGCAGCGAAAGATATTCCACAGAAAACGCAAAACGTAAATAACAACAAACCCGATCGTCCTAAATCCTGCCAAGGACTCTTACACAATAACCAATCAGATGCGTTTCTCGGGCGTTGCCATTAAACAATAACAAATAATCGCGATTTCTGTGCCACGTACGTTAGCGTAATATATATATAGATGGTTCAAAATAGAATTCTGTTTAAAATATATTTGTCTACAGCCATTTTAACATGATTTCTAGAAATGGAAAAATCCGGGCCAGCCGGTTAAAGGGTTAAAAGATACAAAGGGAAAAAGGGCTAATTAAATAAGTTAAACAGTTTTAAATAAAAATTCTGGTATTGAACATTTTTATAAAACTTGAGTAAAAATTTCCGTCTTTCAAGTGTTAAAATACACTGGTGCGAATAGAAAATAAAAATAGAATCATTAATTAAAACTACCGTCCGTTAAGGGTTAAAGGTGCGGTAAAACTGGTATCACTGCACACAGGATTTTTTCATGAAATCTAGAGGATACTTTTAACCCTCTTGCTGCGTATCCCACCATTTCCACGGGCAACGCAAATGTAGCAAAATTTGCGCAACCCGCTATTTCCGCGAGGATGCATTTTTTCCTTCTAATTAACACTTCTTGATTATTCTTACCAGCTATTTTTATTGTAAATTTTGCCTTATTTAATCAGAGCTTTTTCCCGATTAAATTAGACAAAAATTTCTGTTTTGAAAAACCGGTGATAAAAGATTAAAAATTCTGTAAAAGACGCTCGTCGCGAAGGGTTAAATGCGCAATTTTTTAACCTATTTTGGTAAAACAATTGCGCAGGTAGAGGGTAAATCTTTCAGAATAGCAAGTGATTGTGTTTCTATACTGCTGAATTCGCACCAGAATTTTCGAAGAATTTTATTTGAAAATAAGAAAATGCAATTTTATTACCTTTATTTTCAGAAAAGTTATAAAAACAAAATGTAACTAAAGATTCTGGTCCAACTCTTGATTCAAAATAAGTGGCATTATATTGGGTGATGGCAAAAATTCGTGTCCGATTTGCGATGCATCGAGTTTCGAAGTGTACCCAAGTTGTTTTAAATGGCGAAATGCGCTCAAAATGTCAACAATTAGTCTCTCAGCAATCTCTTCAGTAATAATCCGTGGATTATTGTTCACTAAATCAAGGATTGAGTCCTTAACAATGCCAGAAGGTCGCCAGAGCGAATGTTATCGTTTAGATTGAAATCACCCTTTCGAAATCGATAAAATCACTTTTCTACTGTCCTAAAAGCGGGAGCATGATCCAAATAAACGTCTTGAATATTTTTTGTAGCACTCACTCCTTTTTTACTTTCTTCTATCTTCAATAGAAAAAAGTGTTGTAATCGAAATTTTTTTCGACTTTCGACTTCCGGTTTTCGACGGATTTACAAGTTTTAGGGGTCAGAGATCACAAAAAACATGTTTATAAAAAATGTCTCTCTGTCGGTGTGTCGCCATTGTACCGTCGAAAAATGTATGAAGTTATGCATAAAATTGAACCAAATTTGTTTTTAAGTTTTTGGCTATGGCAAGCAGGTCCTCCCTTAATTTCAAAAATATCCACCAGAAGGGGGCACTGTAATAGCGATTTGTGAGCCATTTTGAATATTGTACCATCGAAAAGTGTATGATGTTATGCATACGATTGAACCAATTTTTTTGTGTATATTTTTGGTCATGACTAGAACGTTCTCCCTGAATTTGGAAAAATTCCGCCGGAAGGAGGCGCTATAATAGCGATTTTCGTGCCATTTTCATTATTGTACCATCTAAATTGTATGAAGTTATGCGTAGAATTGAACCACATTTTTTGTGGATGTTTTTGGTTATGGGAAAAAGGTCTTTACTGAATTTGGAAATGTTCCACCGAAAGCGGGCAATATAACAGCGATTTTTGTGTAATTTTCTTGATTTTTCTTAGTTCTGTTATACACCAGTGGTTCGTGAATCAACGGGAACTTCCCATCCTGATAATCCGACGATTTTCGAACAACTGGTATACAAAATAATAATAAAAAACTCTTGATTTTAATAAATATCATGATCGAGATTAACTCGTTTTTACTCGATTAATTGACTTAAGCAGAAATTTAAGATGGAAGTCAAAGTTCATATAGTATTGAACTAATAAAAATGAAATATTGACATTTGTAACAACATTTTGAAATATTAAAATATATGAGATAGAAGAAAGTTTTGGGATTGGCACATCCAACTAGTTAAACTCATGTAACATAACATGAAGAAAATATAACTTTTCATTTTCCATTTTGAATATTAACCTTGTCCACAAATTAATTTGGAAACGTTATGTTCACTCACGAGTCACGACACATGTAGATAAGTGTCAGTTAAAAATACTGTTATAAAAGAAACGTCAGCACAATAAAATTGCAAGTTTCTGCCATCTATGAAATAGGGTACGCTCTTTTGCAATCACCCAATAATACACCCACCCTATATCCCACCGTCCCTCAAAGGGTTAGGAGTGAAACTTAAACTGAAGAAATAATTGATTTTCAATCATCTAGCAACATTTTCAAATATGAAATTTTCATGTATTTCTTTCTTTAAAGAAAAAACATTTTTGTACAGAAATATTATGCATTTCACGTCGAAAATGCTTGTTTGATACAGTGTTGCCAGATTGGGGACTTTTTGTCCCCGGATTGTTGATTGTCACCGCTTTTTTGAAACAGAAATATTCGGCCTATTTAAAAATAGATTAAAATTTCTGAAAAATAAGGCGATTTATACTATTTAAAAAAAGTGGTGACAGTTAAATAATCTGAATTAAAAAAATTCTCCGATCTGGCGACACTGGTTTGATGACAGTCATAATAGAGCTTATGAAAACAGACAATTCTTAATTTGATCGCCTACCATCACAAAAAAGGAGAACGAGAAGAAAGCCTTAGCCCTTTGAAATCGAGTTTCCCGCATTACAGTTTTTAGTATGCCTATTTCCGAATAAAAATCTTTGACTTTTTCAAAAACAGAAATTCTGCCTTTAAGTAAATTGAAAAGTACTATTCGAAAATAGTGGTCATCAAAAATAAGCACTGCATACACTTTATACAGCACGTATGCATGACGACTAGTCTCCACAGAGTTAAGTTATCATAATGGTGAATACATAATAATTCAATTTTCTTCACATTCTATGAAGATATTATTATTTTATAGAAATATGAGTTTTATACAAGTGAATTCTACTGTTACTAAATTTACGCTTATAGTTATAAAAGGTAACAAAATAAGCTCGAGGAGGATTCACCTTACGAGATATTAACGTGCTGTTGATATATGGTAATGTCTTGCAAAATATAGTAATTATAAATAACGAAATTAGCAAGTGTATTAAAGTAATCTGCATCCACATCAACCGGAAGAATCAACGATGTTGAAACTTTATGAATAATTATTTTATAATAATATGTACATCTAAAAGACTTCTATTGTGAAAAAAGTCTTTGAAATTGTATGTATGTATGATTTTGCACATTTAAGATCTCTGATAATAGTTTTTTGTACAACGTGTATTATATAAATTAGTTTAAGTGTGTATATTTAATTAGGTTTTTTAAATAGAAGTTTGTTAGCTATGTTATTTTATGTATTGCAACCAATAGTAACAACTCTAAATTTAATGGGTGTTTTAAGAAATTTTAGTATGAGAACTAAATACGGATAATTAAAATTAGTAGAGGGAATGCATAGCTGCCAACTTTTACGCTTTTTTCAAACCACTAAAATGTAATTGTAAAATTTTCCATATTTAATCGAAGAACTTTAAGATTCAATAAATCAAAAATTTCTTTTAAATTTTACTGGTAATAAAAGAACGTAAACGTTGGCAACTATGGGAATATTATGTAGTTTACAATAACTACGCATTTTACGTTTGTTTATGAGTATGGCATCGTTCGATTTTGGGAAGAATTATTAGAAGAAATAGTGGATGTAAGAAGTTCGTGGATAAGATTTGATTTGAAATAAGGTTTGAATATGAAGACATAAGTATTTAGAGCAGTGGCGTAGAGTCTGGGGATGCCTGATTATTTTAGAACCAGTATTATTACATACTAAATTTGGCCTTATTTAATCTTATAACTTTCAAAACTTAAATAAAGCCAAAACCAGAACACTGATTTGGAGATTTATCAACATATGCAATTGCCGGAGCAAAGCTCTGGCTTGCGCGGAAATAGAGGATGTCCATAATTAACCTTTAAATGCATGGTGATGCATATCGTCGGTACCATGTAAAACTATCCAATGTGAAAAAAGTGGGCTACTTTTTTAAAATTCAGATTTCTTGATTGGCACCACTTTTTTGAAATAGTAAAAGTCGCTTTATTAAATGACATATTGCACTGCGTCTCATAAATATAAAGACACAGATGTTTTTGAAATTGCCTTTTATTAATTCAGTTATAAGAAATTAAATTTTATATCTCCTATTAAGGACAATGAAATAAAATAAAATAATAATAATAAATAAAATAATTTCAACTCGAATAATAAAAAAAAATAATAAATTACGCTGTCTCATAAATATAAAGACAAATTTGAAACTGCTTCATACGCAAATTTTTTTCGAATGTGCGCGTACTGAAATAATGCACACGCGCAGAAATGCACTTTAAGCTACCCAAACGAGCAAAGTTGTTTGGTTTGTTTCAATTGCAAAGATGCTGAGGAACATTGAAATTTCTAAAGCTGAGATTTGCAAAATACGTGGATTTAAAGTTACTGGCTTAACAGTTTCTCAAAGACGTAAAAAAACTGGGAGGAACAGGGTTGTACTTTATAAAATTTTATCAAAAACTTACAATTTATATACGAGAAAATGATCTGTCAGATGGAGAAAGACTCGATCGCAAGACCATGCGACTTGTTTCGTCGCAAATAATGTCACTCCGATAAGTTTCTCAACGAGTTTATGGTATGGTCTTAAAGGAAACAATACATCCTCAGATAAAAGTAAGTAAAAATATTGTGTGTCGGCATATGTGCAGATTTCCTTTACAGAAAATAGAACACAAAGAACGGAGGCTACTCTGGGCTAAAGATCATATGCATTGGAAGAACGAATAGATGCAAGACATTTTTTCAGAGGAAAAGAGATTTAATTTGGAACGCCCAGATGGTTGGAATTTCTACTCGCACGATTTAAGATGCTAACCTCGAATCCTCTTCAGTAGGCAGAAAGGGGGAGGTTCTGTTATGGTTTGGGGTGCCTTCTCTTTTAATGGAACTACAGATATTGATTTTCTGGAAGGTAAACAGACATCTAAAGAGTATATAGAACTGCTTGATAGTCACTTGTTGCGAATTGCTGAAAGTCTTGGTGGTCGGAATTATTTGTACCAACAGGATAATGTGCCCATGCACTCATCAAGACTCATACAAAACTGGTTTTCTGATAACAATGTTCATGTCATCGTGTGGCCTGCACGTAGACCTGATTTAAGTCCAGTTGGAAATCTTTGTGGCATTCTTGTTCCAGGCGTATATGCATCTGGAAGACAATTTTCAAACGTCCTTGAATTGAAAAAAAGGAATCGAACGAAGTTGGTTTGATATAAACCTTTGATGGTACGTACACAACCTAATAAAAAGCATGCCAGCTAGGATATTTGCTGTTATTAATAAGAACGGACCGTTTATTGGACGATAATTCAAAAATATGTAAAATATCTTTATATTTATGAGGCAGCAAATTTGCTTACATTTATCAATTTTCGAGGTCAAATTATTTAATTCTAATTTAATTTACAGTAAAATGTTTTTTTAGTACACGCTTTTTGTTATATGCATAAACATAATTTTGAATACTGAATTATTAAAATATTATTTCGAAAATATCAGCGTCTTTATATTTATGAGACGCAGTGTAATCAAGGCAATAAGAGGTAACAAGGGGAATTTTACACTTTTAGAAAAGTGGTGCCAATCAAGAAATCAGAATTCTAAAAAAGTAGCCCACTGTTTTCACATTGGATAGTTTGACATGCTACCGACGATATCTACACTACTTTTTAGCTCACAGGCTATCAAAGCCTGAGAGCTAATGTGCCCGCCGGTTCTGTATGTATGTATGTATGTACGTATGTACGTAACGCGATAACTCTTGATAGAAACATCCGATATACTTCAATTTTTTTTTCTAGGTTCATTCTGATAAGGAGCTTCCCTGACTAGTTTTGGAGGTTCACTGGTTAAGTATAAAGGGGGAAAAAGGGGACTAGTCCCCCCCTTAATTTATATAAATGGGTTTTTCATACAGACTTATTCGATTTGCTCCAAATTTATACCAGTTTATTATCTTCCGGAGCTTCCCTGATTAGATTTGGAGGTTTATTAGTTAAATATAAAGGCGGGAAAGGGGGGGAGCATCCCCCCTTAATTTATATAAATGGTATTTTCATGCAGAGTTATTCGATTTGCTTTAAATTTTATATAACGTTTTATTCTTATACTAGCTGAGCCGCCCGGCGTTGCCCGGGCCCGTGATAATAATATTAAATGACCCTGAAATTTGTATGATTTTAACGCTAACCTGTTTTTGTCTGAAGTACGTGCCCAATGACTGTGTGAAAAATCGGTTTAAAAAAAATCTGATCTTTAGCGGTAAAAAGGCTTAAAAAAAACTGCAACGGGAAACAGGGGATATGTGTCCGACGACTGATGTTGACATTTAACAGTAAAAATCACTATTAAGCCATGTAACTATTTTTTTTTTCACACCGTAATCCTGAGTGAAATATTTCGACTTTTAAGCTAATTATATCACACTTCAATCCGATTATACGTCAATGAATACGATATTTGATTATTAGCTAAAAGGTTAGTATATAATATTTTAATTTCAGAGCTATTGTACAAAATTAAGTATATATATATTTTAAACAAAACATGCGTAATGTTCACCCCTGTTGATAAAATCCTAACCGTAACCTAATTGTGACGTAACGGCAACTTATCTATAACTTAATTGTAACTTAACCGTAACCTAACCGTAACTTAAATATAACATATATGTAACCTAACCATAACCTAACTGCAACTTAACCGTAACCTAACTGAAACCTAAGCGGAACTTAAATATAACCTAACCGTAACCTAACTGTAACCTAATCGCATCTTAAATGTAACCTAACAGTAACCTAATTAATCTAAATATAACCTGACTTTAACCAAACTGTGACTTAACACTAACGATAACCTAACTGTCCTAACCATGTACGTGCTGCAAAATACTTTAATTCCACTTTGCACTGCTACGGGGCACAATATGTTTTATACGAACAACTGACACGGGACATCGCCGCTGCAACCGGGTATAGCAGGCGTGCTACATACGCTTTGTAAAATCTTTTAGTTTCACTTTCCACCACCAGGATGCACACTCTTAGTAAACAAACCTATATCCGAACGAAACTCCGATTCTCAACCTATCCGTAGTTATGTTACTCGATGGGGTGGGGACACAAATAAGAATTTAAGTAATTTGCTGAAATTTTTATTCGAAAATTATGGTAACCACCACTCATTTAAGAGGCCAATATGATTTATAAGAACCTTCGACACGGCTCGCTGCTGCATGCTTCACCCTATAGCAGGCTTTCTGTGCAGGCTCCGTAAAATATGTTAATTCCACTTTCTGCCTCCAGGGGGCACACTCTGATCTTAACAAACCTACATCAGAACGAAACTCCGTCATTATACCTATTTGTAGATATATTAGTCGAGGGGGTAGGGGAATGATATAAAAATGTAAAAAATTTTCGGAAAATTACTATTTAGAAATAACCACTAATCATAAATTAAGGGTGCAAATAGTTCTGTACGAACATCCGACATGGGTTCGCACTGCCTGCGGCACCGTATAGCAGGCGGGGATAAATTCGGAACATTTTGCTGTATTTAAAAAACAAAAAACAGCAATTAAAAAATGCGTTTACAAATGTCTTTAACTCCTTGAGTGGCACCGGTATATATTAAATACCACCTACGATTAATGAAGTTTTACACCAGAAAAAATTTATTAAATTTTACTTTTCTAACTTTGGTGGAAAAAAGGCCGTAAAATTGCTTTTACTTATTTTGAAATAGAATTTTTCAAAGATTCCGGTGGGAATTCAGCACTACACAAACGTAATTGCTTGCCCCTCAAGGGGTTAAAAAACACTTCAAAAATATATTATTAACAGTATCAAAAATGAGAATTTATATTCTATTAAAATTGTTGCTTCTCGCTACAGCAGCAGAAAACATTAGATTGCAAGAACTTTTTGTTGCCAATTTCTAGTGGTAAAAGAGCCAGTAAGGAGTATTCTAATCTTTTATTTAACGTTTAAAAATCACATTTCTAGCTGTCTAAATGGATCAGTATCAAACAGGCACCCCGTAAACAAACCAAAATCGCCGATTTTTTAGCAAATATTATTGCTCAACCAATCAATGTAGAGAAAAAACAGAAAACAGTGTGGAAAACAAAAAGCTTGCCATGTTGTCAAGTTGGTTGCTAAGTTGTGACGTCATTTGAAATTAATCTATTCTCTTAAACGTTCATTATTATTAAATATGTTTTCAAATCATGTGTTTCACCTTCATGCTAAAATTTAATGTTTAGTTTAAAAAACAGTCACTCTTGAAACATTAATCACTCAGATTGGTTTATTTAATTGTACCCCGGTTTATTTAATTATTTCTTCGAAAGCTTTATACAACCAACCAATTGAAAGCAAGCGGAAAGAAAGAACGTATTTTGGATGAGCGATGCTTTATAAACCAACCAACCAAAAGTAAGCGGAAGGAAAAAAAGGCGTATTTTTTATGAGAGTGATGTCCGAAATAAATTAATTACTCAACTAATAATTAGACTATTAAAATTCTGAGGGCTAGGTGCATTAGGAGAGGCCTTGGACTCTCTTCACAAAAATTTTGAACATCGTACGTGCCGTAGATTTCTCTGCCCATCGCCAACAGACACACACACACACACACACACAGACCGATCTGTTCTTTTATTAGTATAGATAAGGAGTATACTGTTATTCCCTGGTTAGATTTGGAGTTTAATTGTTTAAGTATAAAGGGGGTAAGCGGGCTAGACCCCCCCCCCCCTTAATTTAGATAAATGGGTTTTTCATGCAGAATTATTCGATTTTTTTCTCCAAATTTGGCATACCGGTTTATTATGATAAGGAGTTGTCTTGATTAGATTTGGAAGTTCATTAGTTAAGTATGAATAGGGGAACGGGGCTAGTCCCCCCTTAATTTAGATAAATGGGTTTTTCATGCAGATTTATTCGATTTCCTCCAAATTTGGTATACCGGTTTATTATGTTAAGGAGCTGCCTTGAATAGATTTGGAGGTTCATTAGTTGAGTATAAAGGGGGGAATTGGCGCTGGTCCACCACTTATTTAGATAGATGGGCTTTTCATGCAGAATTATTCGATTTACTTAATTTTTTTTCTAGGTTCATTCTGTTTCGAGCTTCCCTGATTAGATTTTATGGTTCATTGGTTAAGCATAAAGTGGGGAATGGGGAAGCTAATACTCTCCCCCCCCCCTTTAATTTTGCGAAATGGTTTTTTTCATGCAGAATTATCAGATTTGCTTCAAATTTTGGCACACAGGTATATTCTGATAAGCCGCGTCCATGATTAGATTTGGATTTTCATTTATTAAGTATAAAGTGGGAAAACGGGGGCTAATACCCCTTCATTTATTTTTTAAGGGTCATTATTCTTTGAAATAAGTGTATAATATACAAATAGTGGGAATAGAATGTGAGCTGAATGCCATCAGTTTAACTGGACAATTTTCTTTTTATTATTTAATTCTTCGCAACCAGTATATTTATATCGAAATATTGAACCTGTAAAAATTACAAAAATACAAAGTTAAGAAACTATCTTAAAATTTCTGGTGTCTAATCTTTAATATGAGAGTAAAAAATATAACTCTAAAAAAATAATTTATGCATTTAAGGGTTGAGTTTTACAAAACAATAAAGTATATAAAATAAGGCATTTAGATACATACTTATTAAAATATTTACTAATTTGCAATATTTTAGTTTTTACTTGTATTGAAGATGTGCAACATAAGAAAGGTTGACGTATTATACGAAAAATGTATCTCTGATTTTTTTCATTATTTTTCCTGTGTTATAAACATTTCAAACAATCATATATAACTTTTTCGAAACAAAATAAAAAATCATGCATTTAAGGGTTAAACGACCCTACTTTAACCCAATAACTGCCGGAACTATTAAACAGCAATCTTCAACTTTTTTGATGAAAATCTTTTGCCACCCCAAATTTAGAAAGATAATCTTCGCTTCATTTAAATTCAAAGTTTCTGTTATTAAATAAGGCTAATTTTTTAATTCAAAAATAGTGGTAGCTTGATAGTTAATTTAAGGCATCCCATTTACTTTTACTGTTATGTCAACGCATCAGCAGCGGTTAATGGGTTAAAGTTGTCTACATACAAAACTATTGTTCATGAAATTGTGAAATTTTGTGAAAGACATAATAAAGGGATGGGAATTTGATTCAAAAACAACAAAAAAGTTCAAAATTTCACACCAGAGGGCAATTTTTAATAAATTACGCATTTAGCATTATGATAATTTATAAATTTTATTTACAGAGTGTCCCTAATTAAACGATCCTATTTTAAATTTGTCTGCAGACGAAACTATTGTTCAGAATGGTGTGAAATTTTGTGGAGGGTATAATAAAGGTATGGGTATTTGGTTAAGCAGAAAAAAAAAATTCGGAAGCCGTTTTTTAACGAATTACACATGTAGCGTACATTTACGATAGTTTAACAAATTTTGTCAAAATTAAACATATTCCGCAAGACGGTCATCATTTTCAGATACCATCTTGAATCGTAAGATAGCATGTTCCACAGTTGACCCCGGTGTGTTCTGGGAAATGCTAAGAATATGTCGTGAGAATTAGGTTAAGTTAATAAATAAAATTTCGAAACTACCGTAATGTTAAATGTGTAGTTTATTAAAAATCGCCCTCTGGTGGCGAAATTTTTTAATTTTTTTTTTTTTTTTTGCTTAAACAAATTCCTATCCTTTTATTATGTCTTTCACAAAATTTCACAACTTTATACAATAGTTTTGTATGTAGACAACTTTAAAGTAGGGTCATTTAATTATGGACACCCTGTATTTTATACACATTATTACCCGCATCGTTATGACGTCAACCTTATTGACGCATAGATTAGCACTTTTTGACTTAGATTGACTTTTTGAATTTCTAACGAACTACTTTTTTTAAAAAAAGAAGCTCGAATTTGCCTAATTAGACTTTACATTCTTTGTAACTTCAAAAATTTTTTCAAATTCGAATTAAACACTTCTTTACCATTTTTACCTGCATGGTTACATATACAAATTTGGGTACTTACGTATTAGACGCATACCAACGGATAATCACAAAAAAATCGAAAAAAATTTCAAATCATGTATGTATTCATTGTATGTATGTATATAGTCCTATGTATGTGTGTTTGTATAAAGAAATTTCCGCAATCGGGCTCGCAGGTAGTTGATGTTTTTTAGCGAGCGTGGAGCAAATTTAGTTTCATTATTTTAACCCCCTTTTTTTACCATTTTTAGACATACTGTGTAAGGAAAGCATTGTAATCATGATAAAAACTCGAGTATGGAAATATTGGCATTTTTCTACATTTTGTGGTTGCCTGAATCCGTTTTTGTTATTTTTAAAGTTATTCCATATATATGTGTTATGTATGCGCGTGTGTTAGAATATCCTCATGTACACAGAGCTCGTTTTCGGTGGTTTTTCGATGATGTCGCGGTGCATGTATGTGTGTGAGTGAACACTATAGTGCCCAAACTAGGCTTTCTGATGAGGTCCTATTTGTTGATTATGTTACAGGCCACTTTCGCAAGAATTGCATATATGATCAAATAAATTGGCCAAGGGGTCTAAACTTGTATCTAAACTTGTTTCAACCATTTTCGAACTATTCTGTGACGTTCATATATTCTCTTATATCTCAATTAAATTATTTTTATTGCTCGTCTTCTTCTTATGTCGATACAGACACTATGCTTCACCAGAACGTGATTCATCTTAGATTTTTTTTTTTTTTTTTTTTTTTTTTTTTTTTTTTTTTTTTTTTAACTCACAGTAAAATATTTTTACTTTGAGAAGAAGATTAATGGAAAAAGATTCTACTAAATAAAAGCGTATGGAAATTTATGCATTAATTTCGTTGAAGAAAAAACATCTTCTTTAAAAAGACAAATGAAATGAAATATTCTTCCAAAATATGATATAATACAGGGTCTCTCCAGTAACGAGACAGATTAATGAGACAGATTCCATAAAATTCGTTTACTTGAAGATAATTTTACAGAAACTAATTCTTCAAAATAGTTTTTTCCTGCAGTAATACATCACTGCCAACAACTTTGCCACCCATTTATGCCCGCCTGGAAGTCTTCAACTGGAATGCTGTTCAGAACGTGCGTTATGTTTTCTGAAAGTTCTCCAGATCGTCAAAATGATGTTCTGCTAAGCTAGATTTTAACCGAGGGAATAGAAAAAAGCACGACAGTGACAGATTGTGGCTGTATGGTGGTTGGGGCAGCGTTGTAATGCTGTATTTTGCCAGGAACTGGGTCACTTTGAACGATGTGCTGGAACTAGCTTGTCACAAATTTTCCGCATTTGAAGTTCTTCCATAACAATTTGATTTCGTAAGTCAAAATGTCCCCGTAATCATTCGGATACTCATCCGACTGTCAGAAATCAAGAGCACGTACATTTTAGCCACATTGTCTGAAGTTCGTGAACTGTATGGACGCCCAGCGCGTTATTCGTCATTGAAGTCCTCTCTTCCAACTTTGAAGACTTTGTGTCAACTGAACACTTGAGCCTTGGACAAAAAATCCTTCCCCTAGGCTTCTTGTAACATGGGAAGCCTCTCTGTAGCCGATGTGTTTAGTTTTACACAAAACTTTATGGCGTATCTCTGCTCAACAGTCCATGTTATTCTGAAAACCTAATGCTTCATTCAAACGCGCGTCTGCTTCACGAGGGATCTGCGCTGCAAAGGCTTAAGGCCAACTGGCTTCAGCTAGAATATGTAGCTGGCAGTCCACGCCGCACGTATCGCTCGCAAACTCCGTCTCTTTCGCCTTCTGCTTGGCGTGAAAAATTCAGTTTCATTACTTAACCTTTTGAGTGCCAAGAAGCGCTATCGTGCTCCTCAATACTCTGGCCGAAAATGCCAGGAACGCGATCGTGCTCTGTCTCACGCATGAACTAATTCGATCTCTATTTCATACTTGTCGATTCTTGTTTATTGTTTTTTTTCCGCACGCGTATTTATAAGAAATCTAAAAAATACGATCTCTATTTCATACTAGTCGATTCTTGTTTATTGTCACATATGTTGAAATTATAATATTTATTGGAATTATAACATTTATTTTTTGTTTTTGAAATACTTTTCGTAAATAAAATGTTCCGAATTTAACTAAGAAATATATATATAGATTTAAATTTCTACTTTCCTGTAGCAGCGTGGCACTTGTAGCTAATTCTCTAAAAATCACGTTGGCACTCAAAGGGTTAATGGACAGACCATGTATTTTAAAATGATCCCCTCTTTGGAATGTAAAGGGTTGTAATCCTCAATACTTGAAACTAATTGAAGAGCTAAGTGGAAGAACATGTTAAGTAGCAAAAATTACATTTGAAGAAATATGATGTGAAAGTTTTTGCTGTAAATTTTAATGATTTATTTTCTGTTTGATACCATGTGTTTAAAATATTAACAGGTATGGTACTAAACTCTCTCAGAAAAACTTATTCATATTTAATTTCCAAATTTTAAAAATTATTAATATTATTGACATTATTAAAAATTAAAATATTAAATATTAATGAATAATGTCTTAAATCTTCAAGACTAAATGGAATCTTAGTATTTTAGCTTCATCATGTGATAGGATACCTCATAACGCTTTCATCCAGAAGATAAAAAAAAAATAAATTAGAAAATGTGGCATAATATGTTCATCCACTCAGCTCTTCAATTGTCGCCAGGATTTTTCATGTTAGACGCCATCTTTGACAGTGATTCCGATTACAGAAGGTTAGCTGTATAATTATTTTATATTATTATATTATTAACTGTATTGTATTTTAGTAGGGTAATTTGCATATTCTACGTTATATATTGTTTCAGTTTCTTTTGCATTACCTGGAATCTGAATGCACAGTATTTTATAAAGTATTCGGAAAATCGGGTGGAGTCACGTCACACACATATTTTTCTTGTGTGTGTGTGTACGGCAAACATTTACAATTTATTTAAAAAATGTGCCTCTGTGTTTATACAATTGCTGTTTGTATAAGCAATTAGTTAAATCATGTTCGTGCAATTTACATTTGAATATAAACATTTGCCTTCATGTTTATATAAATCGCAGCCAACGAAAGTTACAGACAGCGGCGCTGAACGATTTCATTCACTTTTCAGCCACCCTTGATCGCACGACAGTTCAAAAACTGGTAGAATCCAGCCTATCGTGATCACATGACAGTGAGGATGAGTGGAAATATCGCGGCACGTGTCTTTAGTGGATGTGATGTAACATCTCTGATATATGTTAAACCGAATTGTTGCCAAAATCGCTCGTATTTGATCCAAATCTTGATTACGGAGCTATAGCCCATGGATATAATCATGTATACAGGGCGAATCTAAACTCTTGGACAAAGCTTTAAGGGGTGATAGTACACATCAAGACAAACAATATTAAATAGGAAACTAAGAGTCCCAAACTTCTTTAGAAGAAAATAGGCGCCATTAACCCTTTGAGCACTGGGAGTGAATTTCTTCAAAATGGTCCAAATGTCACATTGGCACCAGTATTTTGCAAACAAAAGATTCGACTTACAATATACACGAAAAAATGCATTAATCTAATTTCAGATATATTTGGTTGAATATTCCGGTGTTAATGTGACATTTGGAGATTAAAATTAAGTGGGAAGAAATTCACCCATCAGAGCTCAAAGGGTTTAAAGTTTAGGGTCCAAAATTTCAAATGATTATAAAAAACGGAAAAAATGGTCGATTTGTTTGCGGTTTTCGCTAAAACTATTCTTTAAGTCAGTATTTTCTTGAAAATAAATTTTAAAGATAAAGTTCAAAACTGCTGATAGAGGGCGCCTTAGACTTTGGAGTAACGAACAACTATTTTTTAACGTTATTTTTTGCATCTCATTAAATGCTTTCAAAAGCATAGACTTAAACTTAAATTTTGAGCTCAAAATCTGACTCGCTGGGAATGGTTAAGTAGCGCAAACTAAGCTGTGTTCAGGAGTTGAAATTTGACCCCCCCCCTTTCTGAACACAGTTCAGTTTGCGCTACATAAACACTCCCAACGATTCAGATTTGGAGCTCAAAATTTAAGTTTAAGTCTATGCTTTTGAAAGCATTTAATGAGATACAAAAAATAACGGTAAAAAATAGCTGTTCGTTACTCCAAAGTCTAGAGCGCCCTCTATCGGCATTTTTTGAACTTTATCTTTAAAATTTATTTTCAAGAAAATACTGACATAAAGAATAGTTTTAGCGAAAACCGCAAACGAATCGACCAATTTTTCTGTTTTTTATAATCATTTAAAATTTTGGACCCTAAACTTTAATGGCCCCTATCTCCTTCGGAAGACGTTTGGGACTCTTAGTTTCCTATTTAATATTGTTTGTCTTGATGTATACTATCAGCCCTTAAAATTTTGGAAAAGAGTTTAGATTCACCCTGTATATGTATTTATTATTTATAAGTATATATTCATGTATGCATTATTATTTTCAATGCATGTTTGATTGTATCTTCAGGACAGTTGCTAAACTTTTTCCATTCGTAACAAATAATCTTTCTTGATAATCATGAACTCCACAGTTTTCGAATAATACGCGGATATTATGAAAGTACCTTATGTTTGCTGTTTTTTTTTTTACCAAATTGTGCTGATTTTTGTAGTTATTTTTTAAACTCAAGTACTTCGCCTATTACGTATAAATTTAATTAATATTTATGCCAGAATAATTATTTTGCTTATTTACATTTTCCTCATTTGGATGTTTAACCCTTTGCGCTCGGAAGTCTAGTCTGACTAGACATCATCTTTCTTTGCAAAATTTGTTTTTGGCACCAGTAATAAAGGAAAATAAAATTTGCCTTATTTAATTAGATCATTTTTGAAATTGTGTACTTGAAGGAAACTTCTTTTAAAAAAGTGTTGTCAACAGAATAAAATTTATGTAAGAGACGCTCGAGTCGAAGGGGCTAAAGAATTCTATATTCATTGTGGGGGTTCACGCACACAATCCATGTAAATTAAAACATAATTCTTTTACGAGGAATTCAGAATATTTACCCGGCCCCACTACAGATTTTTCGCACTTTCAGGGCTCGCAGCGTTCCTAAAATTTTCGTACTTTGCTACCAGTATTTTAAATCGAAAATCTTCATGGCAGATTCCATTAACATCTACAATAGAATTCTACAATAAATATCATCGTTTTAAAATTGTGGTAGGAAAGTGTGAAAATTTTAGGAACGCTGCGAGCCCTGCACTTTATTGCAAGCTCTAATGCAGGTGAGTCAATCTGTGTCCAGCAGGATACCAGAAGAATTTTATAGTAATCATTGCCTTATACAATCATCGAATCTCTGCTTTTTCTTTCTATTTCAGCTATTTCTTTAATCCTGTCTGGCACAGAAAAATTCTGTTTGTAAAATTATGAAATGATTGACTGTCACCGGAATTTACAAACAACTTTTTTAGAAATTAAAAACTCGTTATTTTAAACTTTCATCGTAAAAGCAAAAATTTATTAAAATATTCTTGGTGCCGTTTAAAATTAGGTGGTCCCAACGTAGGACCACTGCGTCGGAAAGTGTATAAATCAGTAGTATCCGGCGAGCCACAGTTTGACACCCCTCCGTCTAAAGTAATGGAAAGTGAACATATCGTCGGTATCATGCCAAACTATCCCATATAAAAACAGTGTTGCCAGTGGGCTACTTTCTTAAAATTCAGATTTTTTGAGTGGCATCACTTTTCTGAAGTGGTAAAATTTCCCGGGTTTTTGCCTTAATTAGAATGTCATTAAACAAGGCAAATTTTGCTATTTCAAAAAAGTGGTGCCAATCAAGAAATCCGTATTAAAAAAAGTAGCCCACTGGCAACACTATTTTAATATTGGATAGTTTGACATGGTACCGACGATGTTACGCATGGATATCAAAACATCAGGTTCTCTGATAAACAGTAGAAGATTCTATGACTTTGTAAGAGTCAAATCCGTGCACTCAAGAAATGTACCGTAATTTTCCGCGTATACGCCACGGCTTAGTAAAATCTTTTTCATACCAGAAATTTTATTTAAAAAATGAAGTCAAATAATTGCAAAGCAAAGCATGTCACATTTTATTTAAAACAAATTCTTGTAGGAAATCGAGTTTTCTGAGCTGTGGCGTTTACGCGGGAAATCACGGTAATTAGAACTATCTTGAACCATCTTTTACACGAGGAAAAGATCATTCTAGAAAAACACTACAGCGAAATAAATGCTACAAGTTATTTTTAAATCTGTTATGGTCTTAGCTTTTACTGGCTTTGCAGCTATTAATATTGACGACAGAACACAGCATCCAGATATGAGACTATCTTTACACATTCTGGTGCTCATTCTCCAGGTTATACCCGTTCACTGTAGTGTAAATCTTGATTATGGACTTTGATGACGTTGATTTATCGACAGTGATAATTACTTGTAATATGGTGAATGCGATTGAAAACCGCTGCAAAGAGCTAAACCGCATGAGCCATTTGGTAGCTATTATAATACATTAAAATAAAGTCTACTCAACGAGTGAAAGTTTTAATTGTGTTTCCTGAATGTGTCTTTCAATAAAAACTTTCGATTATTCGCAATAGGTTTCTTTTCTTTTTTAATGCATCTTTATAATGACGATTCCGCTCGACGGAAATACTAGTTACGAAGTCTTTTTTAACATTAGTAATTTGTTGGAGGATATATGTTTCTAATGATGGTCGATATGACTTCACGACGGTTTATAATACAGGGTCATCGAAAAATAATGCCTAGATTTAAAAAAAATCATAACATCGAAACCTTTTATGTTAAATGAGTAATTCTTTCACTACACGATAACTAGTGAACGCAAGTTTGGTTTTAGTTCACCAGAATCCGTTTGCTTGTCTGTGTTATGCGCGAATTAGTTGCGCAGCCGCCAAGGTCAGCCGACGCGCCAGACTGCAGCTGCTCAGTACGATGTTCATCGTGCAACAAAAAGCACAGTGCGTGATTTGGTATGTGAAATCAAAGTCAATAGTCAGTGTGCACGGCTTTTTCGGAGCTTCAAAAAGTTCCGACAAAAAGTTCCGACTGAGCAGCTGCAGTCTGGCGCGTCGGTTGACCTTGACGACTGGCAACTAATCCGCGCATAACACAGACACGCAAAAGAATTCTGGTGAACTAAAACCAAACTTGCGTTCACCAGTTTTTGTGTAGTGAAAGAATTACTCATTTAACATAAAAGGTTTCGATGTTATGATTTTTTCAAATCTAGGAATTATTTTTAGATGACCCTGTAGTTAAGAATTCCAAGATAATATTAATTCCAGAGGATATTGATGCGCTGCACGGATCTCAAAACAAGGAACCAGCAAACGAGTTCTCTTCTGAGGTCGTGCATTCTGTTTTATTGGTGGGTGGATGGGAACACAAAGACAATAAAAAACCACATTGCGTCAACGGGCGCTAGCTAATCGGCTAATATGACAGCACTATTTAAGCACGTATGGAAAAAGATGTAATAAGATATTGGCAGCGGCGCGAAAATTTTTACGAACGCGTCCACCCTGAAATAAAAAAACTATGCTAATGAAAGAAAAAGAATATACCACATGGAGAGATCTTTGAGATGGAAAAAGTATGATACCAGTTGTACAATAGTGGAAATTTGAGAAAGGGAAAGTAAAAAAAGAAGCATTTTAGATTGGCAATAACTAAGTTAAATGGGAGAAAATACAGAAATTACATATATATAATAAAAACTTTTATAAATATAATAACTGTTAAATTGTAAGAAAAAATCGACACTAGAAAAATTGAACAAGTATCAGAATGCGTTAGAAAATAACTTCATTCCAACAGTGCTAAACAGTGTATCATAAATAACTAAAAACAAAAGAATATAATAAAATGGAACAATATAATTATGAAACACGTTTTAAAGGTCAGTATTTCACAATATGAAGATTTCGCAATGTTTTCGATTTGAAATAGATTGCGTTTAAGCAAGAATTTTTTATTCCAAATTACCCGATCGACTGCGACAACAGATACCAAAATAATAAAAGTTAAGAATAATGCATAAATCCACACACACATGTATATGAGTCATTCTCTGAAAAGTGGCAATTTTATGTCCCAGCGGTCTTGAAGGTATATTTTAAAAATTACAAAAAGAAAAAGTGATTTAAACTATCAATATTAATGAGTTATACATATAAACTATAATTATTTGCTTATTGAAATTGAAATATGATAAATTAAATGTGTTTTTTAATGCAAATATCATTCCCTCACTATGTCCTCATTCACATATGTCGGAAAGACAATGCTTTCTCTGCCATTGAAGCACGTATGTTTATAATTATTTTTTCCTTAATCCTTTAAACATACTTAAATAAATATTTAGTCATTTAATTATATTTATATTTTATATAATGAAAGAATTAGGACACTTTTAAATGATGTCCCTAGTATTTGTCATCATTTCCTCACATAACTATAAATTTGTCCTTATTTATTTAGTAGAAAACAGCACATGCTTTATATACCGGGTGATCCAAAAGTCAGGACGAACTTTAAAAATGAATAATTCGAAAACGAATCAAGATACAAAGATACGGTTTGCACCAAACGGATGGAAAAGAAACCGGGTTTTGTGTGGCAACGAAAAACAACAGTTCTGTTGGCGACCAACAGATTGCGCTATAGTGTTTTATTGCACCAAAAGATGATTTACAAATGAAAAAATGTTGACAACTTACAAGTCAGCTTAATTACAGTTAATTAGTACTACAGTAAATGTTCAATGTGATGTCCATCATTCAGAAGTAGAGCTGTGAGACGAGGCAGCACACCGTTCACAGCATTTAGCAGCATTTCTTGCGATATGGCAGACACATTTTGGCGGATGGCATCTTTCAGTGTTGCTAGTGATGCCTGTTGGTCGCGGTACACTTTTGACTTCAAGAATCCCCCACAGCCAAAAGTCATAGAGTGTCAGATCGGGAGATCTCGGAGGCCATGCGTGATTAAAGTAGCGACTAATAATGCGATCCTCCCCAAATGTTGAGCGTAGCAGGCGTTGCACAGGCAGAGCTATAAGATGTGGTGCTCCATCTTGCGTAAAGGTGACTGTTTGGAGTACCTGTCGCGCTTGCAGTTCAGGAATAATGTTGTTCTGTAACAGTGCTACATATCGCTGACCAGTAACAGAAACTGTTTAGAAACCTGTTTGTGTGACTTCCTCGAAAAAAAATGTACCAATTATGAAATCAGCAGTGACGCCACACCAGACTATCACTTTAGGCTGTTGCAAGAGTACCTCAACAAATGCATATGGATTTTCTGTGGTTCACACTCGACAATTGTGGGTGTTAACAGCGCCAGAGAGTGTGAAATGCTATCTCTGTCCAAATCATCTGTCCAAAGCACCTTCATCTGTCCAAAGCACAGTGTGAGGCCAGTCCTGCTGCTATTCCATCTTATTGAATACCAAATTCGCAAAATCTCGGCGAGAGTCGAAGTCAGGAGGTTTCGGTTCTTGGTTATGTTGCAACTTGTAGGAATACCGTTGCACAGTTATTCGCAGTGCTCTCCAGACACTTCCCTACGACAATCCTGACTGCCACGAAAATTCTCGAGCACTTCACTCTCCATGTGCAGCAACCGCCGACATGGATTGCTACGTCTGCTCCACTGTCGTAGCAACAGCAGCGGCTGTTGAGGGACGACCACTTCTTTGACGTAACGCCAAAGAACATGTAGCTTCAGATTTCTTCATCATTTTCTTCAATGCAGAAGACGTTATTGGTCCTTTGCTAACTCGCATACCCTTTATGTAGCGATATGCTCTCAATGCCGCAATGGCACTTTCCGAATTCTTATAATACAGTCTAACTAAGAGGGTTTTCTCAAATATGGACATAATTTCGATGCATACAAGCTTCGACTACCATTACCTGCTGCAGTTGATCCTTTTATATCGTTTGTTGCTTTGCATAATCCTACATCAGAAATCCGACAGTGCCATCTGTTGGTCGCCAACAGAACTATTTTTTTTTCGTTGCCACTGCCACACCAAAACTCTGTTTCTTTTCCATCCGTTTGGTGCAAACCGTATCTTTTTACCTTGATTCGTTTTCGAATTATTCATTTTTAAAGTTCGTCCGGACTTTTGGATCACTCGGTATGTATAGGACAGTTTGTACATGAGTAAGGTGAAGCAGCTATCTTGTTGTTTGATCAAAAACATTCCTGACTAGCTAGCACATGGCTTTCAAGTACTAGATCAAAGTAAGTATTTTTATTATCCATCATTCCGTCATCTATTATAAATTTAATAAAAACTATTGAAAGGTTTTTTTATGCTGTTATATTATTAGAAATGTGTTTCAAAAGATATTTAGTAACTGAAAATATACATTAGACTAATCAATTTTGTATAAAATGGTTTTCAGAAGTATTTCATCACTCCCTCATAATTTTAATATATGTACTAAACTATGTACTAAACAGTAAAATAAAAAAATCTAATGCAATAAAATACACAAATAGTAATAAAAAATATCATTTATGATAATATGACTTCTAGTTATAATTTCTTTTTTAACCCCTTAACGCTCGAATTAAATTACATTTGAATAATTCAAATTGCTTATTGTCACCACTTTTATTAAAAAGAAATATTCACCTTATTTAATGACAGTAAAAACGATACTAAAATGTAGCCAATTTCACTATTTTATAAAACTGGTGGGAATCAAACAATTTGAGTAAAAGATACAGCCCGAGAATATGACGGGAGCGAGAATTAAGGGGATAACACTTTCAAAGGTGGTGGCATGTTTATTAAACCATTTAATTTTAATTCTCAAGCGCCACAATGGGACAAGATTTTTTATAAACTTTTTTCTATTTAACATGCATGTGAAATATAATATTTTTCATATTTGCAAATAAATTTGTTCTTAAATTCCGGTGCTAATCCTTTATTTGAACATTTTAGCAATGGAAGTGCTTTGAAATTAAAATCTCAGAAGATTTATCAGATACAGTTTGGTTCATATTATTTTTTGATAAGTATAGCAATAAGGTACTTGTAGGCTAAATTTTGAAATTTTTGAGGCAATTTTATTGGGCTGAAATTTTTTTTTTAAACAGCCACATTTCAGAGAATGACCCGTATATATATATATATATATATATATATATATATATACAGGGTGTTCCATTAAAGGGGTCCAATATTAATAGGGGTAATAGAGGAGATCACATGGAGCATAAATCAGTATATAAAGCCTGGTCGGATCTCAATAGTTTTCAAGTTACAGCAAATAGAATGAAAATTCGGAAAATTGTAAAAGAACCCTCATTGCTAAACTATCGATAATGCTACATAAAAACGAAGCACATATTTAGAAAGAGCAGAAAAAAACCTACAAAATGACATCAATTGTATTAAAATAGCAATATTTATTGACGAGTTACAAGCCCTGAAACAGTGAAAAAAGTACGAAATCCAATATACATCAAAATAGTTAATCGTTAATTCCAAAAAGACAACTCTAGCTACAACAAGGAAAATGTAGTAAAATTTGGTCCATTCCGAAAACTTTCGAAAAAGCTTACAATGAACCATATCGGTTTAATTGTGTGAGAGAAATTAATCAGTTTCTTAGTTACAACTCCGCTTTCTTTGACACTAGCAAAGGTTAAACTCCGCCCACGATTGGAACGATTGGAAACACCGCCTTTTTAATTACTCTCAACTATACATTTTCGATCATGCTTCTTCTGAGATGCAACATTTTTAATTATTCAAGAGTTGAATGAACCAAAATAAATTTACAATAATAGCCTACATTTTAAAGTGGTCTTTTATTGATATAAAGCTTAAGTTAAATTCTTTAAAATTAAACTGGTGGTGAAAATTCGGAAATAATTAAAAATATTGCGATTTGTAACTATGCAAGAAGTTTCAGTACATGGACAATTATTGTATGTATATGTGCATCATAATTTATGATAGGAAATAATAATAACAAATAGCATAATAATTTTATTAATTATAAATTTAAAAAAGACACTAAATTTTAAATTAATTCATACAAACTTTGTAATTTACAATTTGAGTACACCACAGTCTGTGACTTACAAAATACTGTGCCAAAAAGTGTTGAAAATAAAAGAAAAATGACAAATAAAGAATTACATTCCACGTACTTTCTGACATATGTGAAGCATAGTCTTCTGGCCTGCGCTGCACAGTTCAATGTCGGAAGGCAGACGAACGGACATTATTATAATAGGTGTTCGAAGTTGCGCCCATTAACAGAATCGCACAGCCGACAGCGACGTCGTAAAGATTGGCGAACACGCCGAAAAACTCCGACGGAGTTGGGAATGTCTCCTGCAGCGACAACGATTCGCGCTAGTAAATCCTCCGGTGTATCCACAGGCGTTTCATACACCTGCGATTTAAGGTGTCCCCAAACAAAAAAGTCTAACGGATTGAGGTCTGGAGAGCGTGCAGGCCAAGCAACAGGTCCACTGCGTCCAATCCATTTCCCAGGATATGTTGAATTGAGGTGATTGCGAACACCTATGAAAAAATGTGCCGGTGCGCCATCGTGCATAAACCACATATTGTGGCGCAATGTTGCTGGCACATTTTGCAGTAACTGCGGTAAGATATCCCGTAGGAAAACCAAGTACGTACTGCCATTGAGTACATCTGGGAGTAAATATGGTCCTATGAGATAATCGCCGAGGACACCTGCCCATATGTTCACACTGAACTTTTGTTGTGCGTTCGACGGGAAAACAGTGTGCGGATTTGTATATGACCATGTGTGCATATTGTGCGTGTTTACCACGCCCTCTCTCGTAAATGTTGCTTCATCAGTAAATAAAATATTTTCCAGAAATTGTGGATTATTTTCTGTTACATTAAGCAACCATCGTACGAATTCTGTCCACTGAGCACAATCTGTTACTGATAACAGTTGTACCCGCTGCACATGAAAGGGGTGCATGTTTTCTGCACGCAGAACACGCCACACACTTTGGTGAGAAACACCGACTTCAGACGCAGCAGCTCGTGTACTCGTGGAAGGGTTATCTTTAAAAATATTCAGTACATCTTCTTCCATTGCAGGTGTTCGTACATGTCGAGGTTTCCCTGCATCAATGCTTGCTGTATTAAACGATCCAGTCTCCCGTAATCGTCTATCGATTTTTATGAAGAGTTTCGAACTTGGGCAACGTCTCCTTGGAAATTGCTCACGGTACATGCGCTGTGCTAGGCATGCATTTCCATGAGCTTGCCCGTACATCAGATGCATGTCCGCATATTCTTCGTTAGAGTATTCCGGCATAATTATTATACATCAACTTACTACAATCCCACTTACAACAGCCTCCCTTTAACATAACGCCCACTGATGACTGCTGTTTTACTACACTTTTCTTCCTATACACATAGAAAATTTGCATAAAAAGTACTTATTCTTCATCATCCTGAAAGTTCATGGAGGAAACGCAGCAGTCACGGAGTTTGCTTTAAGACAAGGCGAGAGCTGCACAATATGTCATTCACTTGACCAGACTGAATAATGAAAGGGTATTGATAGAGGTTGATCAGAAATGTATAATTGAAAGATATTAAAACGGGGTGTTTACAATCGTCATGGGCGGAGTTTCGCCCTTTCCGAGCGTGCAACAGTACAGATTTGTAACTAGGGAACTGCTTGATTTCTCCCATACAATTAAACTGATATGGTTTATTGTCAGCTTCTTCGAAAGCTTTCGGAATGGACCAAATTTTATAACATTTTCCTTGATGTAGGTAGAGTTGCATTTTTGGAATTAACGATTAACTATTTTGCTAAATATTTGATTTTGTATTTTTTCACTGTTTCAGAGCTTGTAACTCGCCATTAATTCTCAATATTCTAAAACAACTTATGTCATTTTGTAGGATTTTTTCTGCTCTTTCTAAATATGTGCTTCGTTTTTATGTAGCATTATCGATAGTTTAGCAATGAGGGTTTTTTTACAAATTTCCGATTTTTCATTCTATTTGCTGTAACTTGAAAATTATTGAGATCCGGCCAGGCATTATATACTGATTTATGCTCCGTGTGATCTCCTCTATTACCCCTATTAATATTGAACCCCTTTAACGGAACACCCTGTATATATATATATATATATATATACATACATACATACATATATATATATATATATGTGTGTGTGTGTGCATGTATGTATATAAAACTAGAATAAAGACCAAATATAATTCATCATATATAAATTGGGAAAAGAAAACCAAATGATAGATGAAATTCATACGTGTTATGTTAAGTTATTCGAAAATGAAAATATTGAAATATTGCGAAAGGTATAGTTGAATTATCAAGCCCAAATTACCATGGACAAGACATGTTCGATTCCATCCTTGCAATAAGATAAAATATATATACAGTGGAACCTCTTTTATCCGAAACTCTTTTAACCGAAATCCATTTTTAAAGCTTTTTTTTTATTTATTTAACTATTATATTTCTTGTGTGCATGTGGTCCTTTCCGAACTACGAGTACATATTTTATATAAATTTGAGCTTCCGTGAGCTGCAGAGTGGAACGAAGAAAACCAACGAATTAGCAATTTTGAAGCATTTTGAGTGTTGTGGAGAACTAATAATTACAAATAACTCCCTGCAAAGCAAAGGCAATTGAAACAGCGACAAACAAACCATTTTTTCAAACCCTTGCGATACATGTAAAAGTATTTAATTTCAAAATTAAAATTCAGGTAATTTATTCTGATTTCTATTTTGCTATTGCTTTATTTTTATTAAGCACTTTTTTACCATAATAAGAAATATTGCATATATTTCTCCTTAATAATCTTAAAATTGAAGCATTCTCAATTATCCGAAAATTTCGATTTTTCGAATGAGGGTCGGTCCCAATTACTTCGGATAATCGAGGTTCTACTGCATATATAACCCATTTTCCGAACTTTATTAAGTAAAACAGATCATTTTCTATCCAATATCACTTTCAAACACTAAAGGTTAATATATTTTTAGCTAAACGAGATATTTAATAATAAATGCCACCATCCATTGCAATACTAATTCATATCCCACACAGTCAATAAAGTCTTCGAAGGCATATATTAGTTTTCTGAACTAGTTTATGTATGTTTTGAAGGATGACAGCTTGAAAGTGTCAATGTGAAATATAGGATTTCATTTTGTTTCACGTTAAGTAACGTTCACTTATTGCTGTTAAACAAACACAGTCATTCTATGGAACATTGGAGTCATATTATTGAATATTCCTATTGCACATGCTTCGATGTGTTTTTTGTTGAATATAGCGTCAGTTTGAGATACATTGTTTAAATAAGAAATGCTGCTTAAACTTTTGAGAAATTGACTAATAACAAAACGTTGATTTTAAAATTTTATGATGACATTTGTCGCAAATGATTTAATCAATACCTCTACCAAACATTAACCCTCTTTCTGCGCAGCCCGAGATATGGTCGGGCTTGCATTTTTCCGTCAAATTAGTACTACTTGGTTATTCACACCAGTTATTTTTTAGCGAAAACGTTGTCTGATTTAATCAGGACATTTTCCCCGATTACAATAGTCAAAAACTTCTGCTTTAAAGAACCGGTGATAAACGATTAAAAGTTCTGCAAAAGTCGCTCATCACGAAGAATTACTTACAGGAGACATTATCTACTGCTACGACTATCTGTCACAATTGTTTCCGACTAGAAATTTTCTCATTTTTTAATCGCATAAATTTGATATTAAACAAGGCGATCATCATCACTTGGAAATAGTGTTGCCATAAATTGTAGAAGTTGGTAGCTATACTAGCGTAGTTCCATGAGGTTTTGCAGTGTAAATCACATTGCTGATAATTGCTATGCTTGTTGGCCACCGTTATTAAGAAATGTTTGCTTAACCTTTTTCAATTAATGCGATATCTCCTTTAAAACAAGTCACATTTTCCGTTCTAAAATACTGGTAGTCAAAAATCTTAGTATGTGCTCGACAAGTGCTCAGGAAACTACCCACTAGTAAACACTATAAAAAATTGCAACATTACAAAATTACAAAATTAAGTAAAAAAAAAAAAAATATTGAGAAACACAGTTTTAACACGTTCACGTCGGCGCGGTGGGTCACACTCGACTGGCTCAGTGTTGTCAAGTCTCCGGCTTTTTGCACACCGCTATTATTTTAGAGAAAATATTGTTCTTTTAAATCGCCAATTGTTCTAATTAAATAAAACAACATTTTCTGTATTAAAATACTGGTATCCAAAAGGCCGGAGATTTGCCAGCTCTGAGACTGTCGAGTGTGACCCACCGCGCCGGCGTGAACGTGTTAATGCGTATTATATCATTTAACAATTTAGAAGAAAATCTCATTAACCCTCTCGCTGCGCATCCCGCGATTTCCACGGGCAACGCAAATGTAGCAAAATTTGTCCAACCCGCGATTTCCGTGGAGGTGCATTTTTTCCGTCTAACTAATCATCCTTGATTATTCCCATCAGTAATTTTTTATTGTAAATTTTGCCTGGAATTTGCCCGATTAAATTAGACAAAAATTTCTGTTTTGAAAAACCGGTTATAAAAGATTAAACATTTTGTAAAAGACGCTCGTCGCAACGGGGTTAAAAGCACAAACCCCAATCTTTCTTTATAATCTAATTCTATGTTGAAAAAAAATCTTAAATTTTTTTTCAGATATTTTAACTCTAAAATATATGTAGATTTGTAATATGTAATTAAAAAAATGCGGAATTTTTGAACCCATTTTGATAAAACAATTACGCAGCGAGAGGGTTAAAACAGAAAATTTTAAGTTATTGTGACGTTTCTTCCCTTTTAATGTAATAGCTTTAAATAGGAACAATAGAAAATATTCAAGTGTTGGATACATTATTTTAATTGTAACAATTTTAAATATTTGAAACTGAAAATGCATAATATTTGTTATACTTAAAAGTGTTTAATTAACATGAAAGAAACGAAATTCTATTCATGCATTAGCACTTAATTTTTAATCTTTGATAATATCTATTTATTTTATTAAAATGACAATGAAACATGTTTAATTTTCTGAGGGCATCCAGGAACTATGCGATGTTTTCAGAATTTTTACAAATTAATGCTACAAAACGGTGACTAATTTAGCAAACATTAGAAATTATATGCAATATAATAGCTTTATCTAACATTTTAATTGATAACAGTGTGTTTAAAGAAGAAAAGAATGACGTTTACTTAAGTTTTCATTAAATAATAAACTTTTACGCTACAATGTAAATTAAATAATTAGTTTTCGAAACTTAGAATGAACAGTTAAAAAAGGTCACTTTATTTCATGAAATACTTGTCTGAAGATTAACCCTTTGTGATTGAACCATTCCGATTAAAAATATATATCTATATATATTTACTCAGATGTTAGAATACATCATTTTAAGCATGTAAAAAAGAATTAAAATAATTTAGAACATAAAAATAAAAACTTATTGACTAAAAGGTTTTTTTTAATCTCTTTTTAACTAAGTTGAAAAGCCTTTATGCATTTGGTTTGTCTGTCCGTCTATCCACGCTCTAACTCCCGTAAATGTACTCGGACTCTCATGAAATTGATATACGTTATTGAGGGTCACCAAAGCATGTTTGGTATTGTATATGAAGTACCCTGGATTAATAGTTCATTTACAGGGGCACTCAAAAGAATTGCATTACATTGTGGTATATAGGGGAAAATCGTAACAGAGTATTTTAATGCTATTACGCTATTTCAAATGTATTGAAACTGATAGAAAACTCTGAATTTTACTACAAGATGATTACGATAGAATAGAGCATTCATAGCATTTGTCGATTATTTACAGGGACACTAAAAAGAAATCGGTTACAGTAGTGTATTTGAGTAATAATTGCTGGAAACGCGTTTTAAAATTCGGTATGCGCTTTAGAATGTAAATAATTTTTTGCGTGTTACTCATTGTATATAATTTCTACACCTCATATACAAGGCCGCACAAAAGAATTCACGTAACATTCACCTTATTAGCGGAAATTGCTGAAGGGGAATTTTCAACTGAGGTATATGTATTTCTTAACTGAACTAAATTTTGGAATGCATGTAGTTAATAGATACAAATCTATATATCATATACAAGGCTGCTCAAAGAATTCGGATAATTCTCCAATTGAAGATGGGAACAGCTGAAATTTGATTTTGAAATGTGTTATGCGTTTCCATATTGTTGAATTAGACATAATATTTTCACTTATTAAACGGTGCAGTTTTGTTACCTTATTCTGAATGTGTTGGAGAGTGTTTTATAATCTAGGCTTGACGCATGGTATTATCTTTCTTGTTTACATATGCAATTAACAGAAAATTGCATATTTCTCATAAATATTCCCAATTTCCTAATAAAAAATTGTAAGGTATACGAATTTACCTTTGTCAGAAAATTTATTTTGGACGATCCTAGCCTTTTCAATTTTGCAACATTAGCGAAGTCAGGGTTCGAGCGGGTGCTGGAATTTCTAGACCAGGAAATTCTTCAGTACAAGTATTTTCTTTCGGAAAATATCTCTTTAAAAAAGGTGAAATTTTGCGCTTTTGAACAAAATTTATTTTTCTATAAAAAAAAAGATACTGATATTTCACCTGGAAAATAACTAGACTCGTACGAAGCCTAGAAGTTCATTTTAGCAATAACGATGTGAAATTGCTCAAATGATAAATAAAACTTTGGCACAAAACATAAACTCACTATCGCCGTCTATTGAGAATTATGTGCACAATTTATATTAAATACTCTGTTGGAAGATAGCACCAATAAATGAAATCGTCTGTTAACCTTAAATGTATGAATTATTTTTTTTAGAATTGTTTTTTTCTTATATTAACACGTTCATTGCTGCAAAAAGTAAGAATTTTCAAATTTCTTCTTGAAAGTCGCTTTCCACCATAAATTCTGAAAGGTAAATTTCGTTTTACTAATACAGCGAAATTTCTGCTAATAAATAAGGCATTTTTTTTTATTTTAAAATATTGGTGAGAAAGTAATAAATTAAAGCCACGAATATTAAAGCTACGAGTATACTCGTAGCGTGGTAGTCAACGTGTTAAGGATTCGACACCAGAAATTTTAAGATAGAGTTTTAACTTTATTTAGTAGCATATTTTTGTAATTTTTACAGGATTAATATTTCTACACTCTAACTAAAAAAGAGTGACTATCCACTCCGGAGGAGTGAATATGCCCAACCTCTTTAGAGTGACTATTCACTCTGAGCCAAAGTGAAATTTTTGACTCTCTGAAAGAGTGAATAGTGACTCCTTGGAAGTGAATATGCACTCTAAACAGGGGTGGATAATCACTCTTTCGGAGGAGTGACTATTCACTCTTGCTAAAGGAGTGCAGTTTTTCACCCCTGGTAGGAGTGAATAGTCACTCTTTCATAGGAGTGAATGGTCATTTTTTTTTTGTAGTGGGTTGTTTTTTTATTTTGCTTTTATGGTCATTTTAAAAGAATCGCATCTTTTACGGCATGCAATGGAAATAGATATAAGCGTGGTAAAGATTGGAATAAAACACTTTATTAGCAATATTTATTTAATTCATAGTTAGTAACACTAATTGAACTTTTAAGGAAAAATACAGTTAAAGTTACATACGAATTCAAATTAGATTACTGACAAAAATAAACTAAAATATTTTATTCCAATCTTATCCTTTGTGTTTGCTTTTATTGCATGCCCTAAAAAGATATTACTTTTAAAGTTTTATTAATAACTTTTTAATAGGTGGATGTTATATTTTTAACAATGTTTGATCTCATTTTAATTTTTGTTTTAAATATAAAACCGTACTTTTTCCTTAAATTATTGCTATTTTTGCAAAGTGCTATTTTTCTAAAATATTTTTAATCTTTCCATTTAAACGCAATGCTTATAAACTCACTTCTTTTTTAAATAAGTTCTAAGCATGATTTAAATGTTAAGAATGTGTAATTTTTTTTATCCGCTGTGATTTGCTTTTGTTTTATTTAATATGAACATGGAGTCTAAAATTTGAGTTCTCTGGGATATGTATATATTTTTCTTTTAAACATATTCCTTAACTTAATCATGATTTTTAATTTTCGCCCGTTATTTCCATAAGCCACGATAAGCCATATTTAATTTAAATTTTTTATTCGCATAGATATTGTATTGTGTGACTATGAGCAAAATAGATTTTATATGTTTTATAGGAAAAGATTGACCTCGGAAATAGAAAAAAAGGAAACTTAAAAATAAAGTAAATGGCTGCATTAGAAATATTATTATTGTTTTTAAAACATTTTAGTGTAAAAAAGTGGTTATTAATCTATTTAAAAAAATATTCAGTCCTGTATTATGTAAGTAAGTATGACCATTTAAAAAATATACTAAAGCAGTCTTATCCATAAACATCAAAACAGGCAAAAAAAAAGAAAAAAAAAACATTTTATTCCAATGCTTAAATATCATGTTTCATTGTTTAGCGCCAAAAATTACGTGTATCAAAAACGTAGAAAATGTTTTTATAATAGAAGGAAATTTAATAACTGATGCAGAATATCTATAATTAATTTTTTTTTTATATTAATCAGTCCCGAAATTTTCAAATCATAACCCGCAGAAAAATGTTTACATACAATTTTAAAAAAATAATATACAGTAAAACCTCCCTAAGGCGACCACGTACCGTTCCAATAAAATTGTGTCATTCCGAGAGGTGGTCTCTTAATGGAGGTCATGTTTAAATATAGATTTTAATTGTTTAAAAAGGGTAACAATGTTACTAAAATTTATTTTTCACATTTGAAAAAAATATAAAAATTTAAGTATCAAAATAAAAGTTAATTACATGAGTTAATTACTGCAGAGTTTTGAAAATGAATACATTGAGCTTTGTTTTAATTTTACAGTTTTATATTTTATAATTTTTATCTTCAAGTCCTTTCGAAGTTCAGTAAATAAATGCATTTTTTTGTGGACGGAAACAAATAATGACGGTTTCATTACTTTATCTATTTTTCGACAGAATAGGGCAGAGGAGTTTATTGACCGTCATTCTTAATTTGTAATAAGAGTTAAATTCATTGCCTAAAAAGACACAAAGGGACTTAAAAATTCTTAAAAACACTTAAAATTTACCGGGATAATAAAAAAAAAATCTAAACTTAGTTTAGAAATTTGATGAATAATGCACTCTACGGAATTATTTTTTTAATAAAACCTTCTTCAAGCGACCAGGAAAAAACGGAATTTATTTCATTTTCTTCAAAGAAATCGATCTCTCATAGAGGGAGTTCAACTGGGATGGTCTCTGAATAGAGGTAAAATTAGTATTGAGCCTATGGGAATAAATTTCGTTCCATGAAAAAATGGTCGTTCAAGGAGGTGGTCGCCTAATGGAGTTGGTCGCACACTGAGGTTTCACTGTACCAACCTTTTCGTAATAGCATAAACATCAAATATCATATTAACTCCGAAACAATAATAAATACTCTTAACTGTATATAATCCAAAATCAGTAATAAACAAAAAAAAAAAAAAAAAAAAAATCTCATGTAACGGCAAATTAATGTTTTCGAATGTGTCTCCGAATGTTAAAACTTCCAGATATCTTCTCTTATGAGTCAGTCACCCTTTCAAACGAAAGCGATAAAACTTTTTCGTTTTGATCGTTGGCAAAAATAATTTGCAGCATAGCATTGAAAGGAAAGAATAAAATATTTACTCATTTTTTTTATTCACATTTCCCGAACTAATGATTTGCTAAGCATTGTGCGTATTAGAGGTCTGCACGGGCTGAAATTTCCAAGCTCGGGCCCGGCCCGACTCATAGAAAAAAAATTCGGCCCGACCCGTAGAAAAAAAAAATTGGCCCGACCCGGCCCTGTAAAAAACTTGGCGGTTGAAAGATCATAAAGTAGATTCCCCCCTCCGTCCAATTGTTTCAAAGTGTTTAGGACCGACGTACACTAATGAAAAAGCGTGTGTCTCTACTTAAAGTCATATTAAGCACGTAATCAACTCCACAGCAGATCTAGTTAAGATACTAAAAGATTATAAATTAGAAGATAGCAGCATACTAGTAAGTTTTGATATAAAATCTTTATATCCTTCCATTAATGTTCACGAGGTTAAAATTATCATTGAAGATTTCATTTTAAATAACCCAATATATAACGACGATATAAAAAATACACTTATTTCAAGCTTAAATTTAATTACAAACAATAATGTCTTCCTTTTTAATGGAAAGTATTACAAGCAAACAGAAGAGGCCCCAATGGGCTCACCAATCTCTGGACTATTGGCCGAATTTAAATTACGGCCTCCGGAAAATCATATCATTTCTTCTTCTACTCTTAGACCCGCATTATGGATTAGGTATGTTGATGACATACTGATAATTTGGAGCCAAGGAATCTCTACATTAACTGAGTTTTTGAATCATGCTAACAGTATAGACAATAATATAAAGTTTAGTTATGAAATAGAAGAAAATGGTTCGTTGCCCTTTTTAGATGTAGAACTGGTTAAGAACATTTTAACAAAAAGCATCGATATGAAAGTCTATTGAATACCTTGCAGGTCAAACAATACAATATCCTATGACAGTAATGTTCCATTTCACTATAAAACTGCTGCATATCGATTTTATGTTAAAAGAGATTTTCAGGTTTGTTCTGATGTTTATCTAAGTGATGAATTGATTAAAATTAAAGAAATGGCTTGTCAAAATGGGTTTTCGATAAAATTTATCAAAAAGTTAATTTATGAATATGATAATAGTAACAAAATACCTACAAATATTAGTAAATATAAAGAAAGACCTACTAAATTTTGCAGTATGGAATAAATTCCAGATCTTTTTGAGCAGATTAAGTATGCTTTGAAGAAATATAATGTAATTCTTATCGCTAAACCACCGACAAAGTTAGAGTATCTGGTACACAGAATGATTGATCCTATAAATAAATATGATAAATCTGGAGTTTATATTAACCTTTTAAAAGTTAATAGCAGTTCAAAAACGTATACTTATGTAGGCATGACCACTCACAAATTGCTTGAATGAATCAAAGAACATGTAACAGATATCAAAAAGGGTAAATTATCTACAGCTCTATCCCGGTTAAGTCAAGGTATAGATATTGATATCCTATTTAAAGAAGTCAAAATCATTGCACATGCATCGCATTATAATATTTGTATAATCAGAGAATCTTTGGAAATTTTGACAAGAGGCAAGTGTAACTGTAATGATGTTCTGCCCTATAATATACCAATGATATGGTTTAACATACTAGGTGTAACTGGTGAATTTGGTTTTGAATAAAACGCCCCCCCCCCGTTTTTTCAGGTTTCTACAGCTACTCCTCTATTTCTTTCCTTCCCACCTTCATATTTGTGGTTTATGGTTTCGCCCTCTGTATTTAACCAGCAGTTGTCTTTCAGCCGGCAGTAGTTTTCCCTGATGACGACTAATGTTTTAGTCGAAAGTGCTCGCATTTTAATAACACCTGACTCCAATGTTTTAACATCTTGATTGTTTTAAAATGTTTTAACATTTATGTATATTAGCACCTATTTAGTAAACATATATATTGTGAATTTAATATTCATAATGCTTATTTAGTTTATTAAGGTGAATTTGTCGTTTCAACTTGCAATATAGATTTTCTATATTTATTTTATTAATTTATACACTTTTTTTACATCTTTATACAGTTAAAAGAGATTAAAATTTGAACATGTTAACGATAAATCGACGTGACAAAGTTTAATTTATATCTTCCTATTGAATTTTGTTTTCTATAAGATATAATGAATAGGCCCAAACACATTACGGGCATTTTTTCATTCAAAAGCAAATTTCTGATCATAAAATTGTTAACAAATTTATATTTAAATAACTATGAGTTGTGACCTACATTAATTTTTATATAAAGAACCATAGTCATCATAACATGGATGTGTAAGTTTACAGCACGCCAATCACGGAGATACCAGTATTTTAAATTAAAATAATTTGCCTTATATTAATTATAGTTGCTTTTAGAAACTTTGCTTTTAGAAAAGGCGGAAATTACAATGTGAAAATTGTTTTCATAACGAATTTCAAGCAAAAAGTTTGAAGACCCCTTAGTCAAAATACCCGTTTCCCAAAGCGTTATAAGTAAGCGAACAAACTTAATGCTGGAATCAGGCGTAAATTAACACATTTGCGCCACCTTGTGGACGGAGTGATAATTATACGCGGGCTTTTAGCGAGGCGCGTATTTTCTAAATCTTCAGACACTCATGGAAATGAGTTTTGTTCACCACATTTATCGCAAAATAACAGCGAGAGGAGCATCCAGACGCATTTGATACCACGAAGCTTTCTTCGCGTTATCAGAAGCACTTCAGTTATTAATCAAGGTGAAGAAAACTTTACAATTTTAGTGGTGTCAGTAAGAAAACAGTTAGGTATCTACCTTAGTTCACACTCTATCCGCTACGTGGCGCATGACCTTGATTGATGTGACCTCGCTTTTAATTTCGCGGTTACTTCTCCCATTTAAGATAGGACGCTTACTTATATCGCTTTGCCCGTTTCCTGTTATCAAAGCAATTCACAGAAATGAAATTCTCAGAAAGTAGCCCGAAATATTTTACGAAATATTTGTTCATATAAAAGTGAGTGATTTTATATTTAGAAATGCTGTAAACAATTTCTGGTGATTCATTGTCTTATCAGGTACTTTATATTTAAAAATGTTAATCTTATTTTTTAAAATTTACGAGTCAACCCCCAACACAATTCCTTTTATGACTGTTTGATGATTTAGAAAAAAGTATATAAAATATACTTTTTACCAGATTGCCTTGATCGAAGGATCTGAAATATTGCTTCGAAAATTGGTGATGACATTTGAAACTTCAAAGTTAGTACAAATTTAATGTGCTGACGAATCCTATTTCAAAATCATTCATATTTGGAAAGTAGGTACAATTCAACCGTATTTTGAATGCAATTTACATGGCTAATGTATCTCCAACAGGTAAAACGCTAAAGCGTGTTTCAATCTTTGTAGAACACCCTGTAAATAGATATGGATATAGATATACAGACAGATGCAAATATTTTGATTGAAAAACGTGAAACTTTCTTATTTTAACCCATTAAAGACTGACGTTGCGTTTTCGCAACATTATATATTTGTTTTTTTTTTAACATTTTTCATACCAGTAAAAGAGAAAGGTTAAATTTGGCTTATTTAATTAACACAGTTCAGTGATTCATAGTATAAAAGTAAAGGTTTAACAAAAAATGGTGTGAACTGAATAATATTCCTGTAAAACATGCTGGTGCTTAATGGGTTAAAAGAAGGAATACAAAATTCAATAAATAGAAGATAAAACAGCAATAAAATATTAAGAACGATTTAATCATTTAATTTTAAATAATTAACATAGTTTGTGATTAAGCTTCTGTAAGAGGTAATTGCTTTCGAAACTACAATATTCTTTTTGACTTTTTTAATGTCTTTTTTTTTCCGTGGTACGTTTGATTTTATCGCTAAAATAACTATTAAATAGAAATAGCTTTTTTGTAACACTTTTGAAAAATTAACTCGTTATTGTTTCTTAATAGAATTTTTTTGTTTTTAGTTTATCAGTTATTTTTTGTTTGTATTAAGGTTTGATACATTATTTTTTTTAGAGGGTTTCTTTTGTATAGAGTTCTTAAGCTGCTGAAAATTGCTGAGAGTAAAAAAAAAAAAGAGCACACCTTTAAAAAAATATATTAAAGAACTGCAGGAGGATTATAAAAAATGTTCTTTAAATTGTTTTAAAAATGTGAAGTAAATTCTGTAAAATTCTCAGTTTACTTTTATATTTGTGCTGTAAGATAGACTATAAGAAGATTTTAAACTATTATTGCTTTATCTATAAATGCTTAATATTTCTTTTCAAGTGCGGATTGTAATTTTTTTTAAACACTTTTATGTTTTCAAACATTTAACAATATAAATAAGAATTTATTAAAAGTTAGAACAAGATCTCAGCAATATGTATGTTAGCAATATGCATATAAATTAAGAAAATAAAATAGCTAGTAAAATCTTTTCTTAAGAAAAAAATCATTCCCAATTTATCAACTTGAAAGCCGATTAAAAGATGTATTTAGTAAGTATGACTTCAAATACCAATGGAATTTGGAAATTTTTGATTATCTGAAAAATAAATTTTAATTATTAAACAAAATCTTTAGAGTGAAGTATACAAAATATATATTTTTTTCATTTAACTTAAAATATTTTACACCAAGAAAAAAGTGAAAGCTTATATATTAATCGACATATAGTTAAAAATATTCAACATATACACATTTAGAGTGATTATATAACATATACAGATTAAGGCCAACAAAATCCAGCTATTAAATAAAAAACCTAAAAAAAACCCCCAAAAGAATTAACACTATTTCAACTGGATGAGGATGGGAGTCGAGCCTGAGACATCTGGTTTAAATAGTCAGCTTTCTGCCTATTAAGCTACCTGGATCGAAAATTTGCCGACACAATTCACTCAGACAACCTTTTTATGTATTTATCAACGAGTAATTGAGTCAAAAATAATAAAGTCTAAAACAGAAACATTGTAAATTATATACTGTAAAACTAAGAAAACTGAACTGGAAATCATGTTGGCAATGTAATTTCCTTATTTTTAAGTAATTTGTTTGCTTAATGAAAATAACAATTTAAATAAACTTTTCGCATTGCTATCTGCCAAGTGTATTATCAAACTAATATTCACTACTTTTTAAAGCAGAGGTTTCAAACAACTCAACCGCGAGTTGCAGAGCTAGCAGCAATCGTTTAACCCTTTAGCGGGCGGTGTCCACAAAAAAGGACACCTAATTTTAATACCAAAACTGACAAACGGCACCAAGAATAGTTAATTAAATTTTTTATTTTATAAAGTACCGGAAAATAAGCAAGTTTTTATTTTCTAATAAATTCGTTTGTAAATTCTTGTGTCAGTCCACCATTTCATCATTTTACAAAAAGATTTATTCCGCGTCGGAAAGAGTTAAGGGGACAGTTTACTTCAAAATCGATCAAAAAATCAATTTTTGTTTTCAACTATTAAATGAAAGCCTGTTTAATTGTGAATATTTTGACACCTCATTTTCACCCATACGGTAATTGTATCACGAGATATTGTAAATTTTGTTAATTCACCCAGCTCAATTCCTCACACAAATGAAAATATTAAACGGCTTTTTCTCCATGTTCATATTTCTTTCACTTTCATATTTTAAAAATGTTAAGGCTTTTTTTGTATTTGAGATAATGATTTAAAATTTTTGGTACATGTTCATTATTATATATGTGATAAATCTGCGCATGGAGTTAGTCTTCCGGTTATTATTATTAAAAAAACTAATAACAGTATATGAAGACGTATTAGATTTCGTAGTTTTACGCTACATATATATCAGTAAAATTTTATATTGAATGTAATATTAGATGTATTCATGTGCAGTCCATGCGCATAGCTGCCAACTTTTACGCTTTTTTCTTACCACTAAAATTTTATTGTAAACATTGTCTTTTTTAATCGTCAAAATCTCAAGATTAAACAAGACGAAAATTTCTATTAAATTTTAGTGGTAGCAAAAAAGCGTAAAAGTTGGCAACGATGCATGCACAGTCTTGTGTAATACACATTTGAAAACCTAAAAAAAAAAATAGTTGGTCAAAAATATTAATATTTATAAAAGTTGTTGGGATTTAAAAAAAATTAAAATTTTCTTAAACTTTTTAAAAATTTTAATTAAATATGCAGTTATTTTTTTTTTCGAAATGTACTTTTAGTTGAACATTGAAATGCAAGGAGTTCACCATTTAAACCTTATTTTTTTAAATGAAAGAAATTGTTGAAAAGGTAAACTGCCCCCTTAAAGTAATCTTAACCTTATTTAAAATCAGAATTTCAACTAAAATAACTTTTTGCGAAAGGATGACGAAAAAGTAAGATAAAGATTACTCTAAAAATTATTTTAATTCTGCGGTTGAGTAATTAGACATCTTTGTTCTAATGCATTCACGCAATCATTATCATCGGAAACAGGGTGTCCAGTTTGGTCTCCAATTTTAATTCGAAATTTGAGAAATATACAGGAAATTTCGAAAGAAGAAATTTTACTTTAACCCTTTCCGGCGCGGACAAATTTTGTTGAAAAATGATGAAATCGTCGACTGACACCGGAATTTACATACGACTTTTTCAGAAATTAAAAACTTTTCACCTTACACTTTCATTGTTAATGCAAAATTTTATTAAAATATTCTTGGTGTCGTTTGTAAGTTTGGAATTACAATTAGGTATCCCGTCCCGGGCACACTGTGCCGGAAAGGGTAAAGTGATCAATAAATGTGACTCATCAAATAAAGCATAAAATACCGTTCATTATTTCTGGTATGAACTCGAAATTTCTGAATAAAAATGGAGGCCAAACTAGGCAAACCTGATCGGAAAAATAGGTAGATGGTATTGGTGATCTGAATGCCAGTATAATTTCCTTATTTCTACGTAATTTATATATTTAGTGAAAACAATAATTGAGAAGCTTTTTAGCTTTGTTACCTGTCATCAGTGTTGTCAGTGGGCTACTTTTTTAAAATTCAGATTTCTTGATTGGCACCACTTTTCTGAAATGGTAAAATTACCTTGGTTTTCGCCTTAATTAACATGTTATTAAATAAGGCGAATTTTACTATTTCAAAAAAGTGGTGCCAATCAAGAAATCTGAAATTTAAAAAAGTAGCCTACTGGCAACACTGCCTGTCAAGGATATTCACTAACACATTTTCATACCTGCCAAGTCTCCCGAATTTTAAGCAGTACCTGTTCGGAATAGAAACCTCACCTTCTTATAAACATGGAATTTCTGCATTAAATAATGGGGTATAAGGTAAATGTGCTTAAATGCGATCTGATATTTCTCATCTTTGTCACATTTAGGGTGTATTTCGAATTTTATTTAATATAAAATGCCAAATGTAAGCAACAAAGGATTGATTATTTAGCTCTTTTATGTCAAAACTAAGCTGTTTTTAAGAAACTGAATGATTATCTTAATTTAAGTACAAATATAGCCTTCACACATTTAGGTTAATTTTGTCACATTTACAATAATTAAAATCCCAATGAAATGTCCAAAGTATCTAAATATGGCAATGCATTTAATGCATGTTACTTTATCTTAATTTTATTTATTTGGTTGTAATTGGTTTTTTAAATACTTAATACTGCTTTCTAATTAAATAGTGAATCCTTTAACATTCATAGTTTAGCACTTTCAGCTTTGAAAATTAATTCACAAGAATTAACAAAAGTATAACAAATACAACATTCATTTTACCAATACAAAGTTTATTACTGTATGGTCTATAGCACATCAATTTCATAAACTTTTTCTTTTCTTTTTTTTTTAATTTAAGATCACATGGAACGCTGTAGTCGTTTCTGGAATTTAACAAATTGTGGTGATATATAGCTGCCAACCTACCGTTTTTAAGTCAAATATACAGGGTGTTTCAGTGCAGTGGTTACAAAGTATTAGGAGAGATAGAATATACATAGATGATGGGAAACCACACAGCAATGCATGGTCGGAAACGTTTTCCTAGCGCGATAGTAACGACACAAAACACAAGAAAGGAAGGACGCGAACAGGGTAAAAAAGCATGTTTATTATTCTTATGCCGCAAAAAGGCTGGGGCAATGCTGGACAGTGCTGAGGAACTTGTTGCACGCATCGTGGCAGTTGCTGGGGAAGTGCGGGACACGCCCGGTATTTTCGAGAATATTAGATCTTCCATGCGTCGGCGATGTGAGGCCTGCATCACGGCCCGGGGCACTGCCATCGAAATACTCAAGGCCGGAGGATACAAGTTGTGATGTCATCACTAATCGACCGGTTTCTCACTAGTGTTGGAATTTACACCGGAAAATTTTGAATAGCAATTTTCTTTTATTTTATTTGAGGAATATCTATCATCTTATAAAACAATAATAACTACTTAAACTTACTGGTGAGGATTAGGAATCCCCCCTCCCCCCAATAAAAAATCAGCCAGAAGTGGCAACACTGTGGCATTCCACATCTGGCTAAATTTTTATTGAGGGATTCCGATTCTCACCAGTAAGTTTAAATATTCATTATTGGTTTAGAAGATGATAGATATTCCACAAATAAAATAAAATTGCTATTCAAAATTTTCCGGTTTGAATTCCAACACTAGAGAGAAGTCGGTCACTTTTGTGATGACGTCACAACTCGTGTCCTCTGGCTTTGAGCATTTCGATGGCAGCACTTGGGGTCGTAATTTCGAACACTTTCTTTGATGACGATCATGGTATTAGAATAGAAGGTAGGGGAACGCTATGTTTGAGAATTAACCGCAAGAGAGAAGTTCGATGATGCAGGTAGTGGCCGTAGCACCATCTATTGTCTCCATTTGAAGTTAGAAACGAGAACGTTTTTTTTTAAATATAAAGTAGCTTTTTTTTCTTATGTGATTGTTTTTTTTATTATTATAAAAATCATAAAAAAAAATTATTTTAAATTTTGTAAATTATTCATACTACATCTTACAAACTAAAAGTAACTCCCTTTTTATCAACTGTGTTATTTAAATGGAACAAAAAATATTAATTTTTGTTCAAGATAGGTATTTTTTTCCCTTTTAAATTTTACTGTATCCAGGCTATTTTAAGTAAGATTTATTTAAATCAAGAGTATCTATATAAAAATTGTGTCCTGAATTTGGCATGTAACTTTCGCAAATATTTTGTAGATTAACTTAAAAAAAAAAAAATAAATGCTGCAATGTTTTTGTTTACATTTTTTATTTTATTAAAAAACATGAAAATTAGAATTTAGTTAATGAATTATTATTGTTTATTAAATATTCATAAAAAATTGACAAACTGCAAATTACTAAAAACAAACTTTTTTTTTTCAGCCGTATTATAAATGAACAAATATCAATTCTTGTTCAAGACAAATCTAGAATAAATTTCTTTCTTTTAAATTTTACTGTACTTTCGTTTTTCAAAGTAATCAAGGGTGTATCTACATAAAAATTGTGTTCTAGATTTTGTAAGTAATTTTTGAAAACATTTTATAGATTAACTTGAAAAAATAAATAAATACTGCGATGTTTTTTTTTTTTCATTTTATTTGAAAACCATGAAAACAAGAACACAGTTTGTGAATTCGTTAAATATTCATAATAAATTTGACAAACTGAAATTAGTACAAATCTATTATTTTTCAGTTGCATTATTTAACACGTTCACGCCGGCGCGGTGGGTCACACTCGACTCTTTCAGAGCTACCAAGTCTCCGGCTTTGTAGCTACCAGTATTTTAATACAGAAAATGTTTTTTTATTTAATTCGAACAATTGGGCGATTTAAAGGAACAAAATTTTCTCTAAAATAATAGTGGTGCATAAAAAGCCGGAGACTTGACAACTCTGAGACAGTCGAGTGTGACCCACCGCGCCGGCGTGAACGTGTTAAAAGGAGCACAAAATATTAATTCTTTTTTAAAACAAGTCCTAGACACCTATTTTTTTTATTTTCAATTTTAATGTACTCAGATTTCTTTAAAAATAGTTTATATAGTATCAAGTTAATGTTGCGATTTTATACTTTTACAGTAGCAAAACATTAATGAAAGTGTATAGTAGAATCATTTCGTGTAATCAAGAAATTCGTCAATAACTTTTGTTCCATTAGGATAAAGTCAATTTATTGACAATTTCTTTCCCGAAATCAAAATATAGGCTGATGTTTTTATATTGCATTTCATAAAGGTATTTTGATAAATTAAAGCTCTGTGTGGGTACATTCAAATAAAGATTACATAAGAAAATGTACATTGTCTTTATTTACGAAATAATTAGTCAGCAATAGAACATTGTTTTATACGAGAATATCGTTTTGTTTTGTAATTGAACGACATGTGGCAGCTCCAGCAAATTCCAATTGATTTTCAATACTTTACTAAAAAATTTCATATCATTAAATATTTATTTAATATATAACAGAATAAAACATTTTAGTTACAAATTTGGAGTTTAAATTTCACTAAATGTTAGTTTTAACCCTAGAACTACCGGAAATTTTACTCAAGTTTTATAAAAACATTCTACACCAGAATTTTTACTTAAAACTATTTAATTTGTTTATTTAACTTATTATTGTCTGATTTATACATTTAGTTTGTTTTGAAGAAATTTCTGGTTTGAATAAATATTTTGAATGTACATGTCGGGTCCAATGGACCCGTCTGGTAGACGGAAGGTTAATGTATATATATCAATCTTTTATTTACAGAAATGCAGATAGAAAATTCATTGTCAAATGTAAGACGTCTCCCATAAGGATGTTAATTATTTAATGCGTTCATTTCCCAGCTGTTTAGTCCGTTTTTTGGCTTTCCTATAGCCCGTATCACATGCATACACGAATCATTTCCGCGCCATATCTAATTATAATGTAAAAATATTAATTTATAAAAGAAATAATAATGCACTCGTATTGAAAATAGCGTTAAAGTAATGCAGGTACTGCGCGCAGCGCCGCGATACGGCCATTTCAGCGTTACGGTCAAGTTCGCTTGGAAGATGCCATAAGAGAAGTTTCTTCTTCATTAGCTCCGTGATGACGATCTTGACTCTCTTTTTGTTCTTATTTATTAGTTTTTTTACTGTCCTAATAGTAATAAACATGTTTTCTCACCTTGTTTGTGTCCTTCCAATCTTGTGTTTTGTGTCGTCACTACCGCGCCAGTAAAGTGTTTCCGGCCATGCATTGCTATGCGATTTCCCATCTTCTAGGTGTACTCTACCGCTCCTGAAACTCTGTAACCGCTATGCTGAAACACCCTGTACATATATTGAACCAGAAAAATTATCCAATGAAATATTTCATACTTTTATGTTGGTATTCAAACTTTATTTTTAAAAAATAAATTTTCTGGTTTTACTTGATTTTTAAAATATCTTATGGTTGGCCAGTATAGTTTGAATTTTTTTCTGTTCATAAAATATTTCGTTATACCGATCAGGACATTTCCAATGTTTGGTTACAATTGTTCTTACCTCGGACTTCTTTATATATATATATATATATATATATATATTAATAGCAACAGTAGTATCTGGAGAAATTTCCACTCCTACTCAACAATTACATAGCTCCTAAACTTAATATGATCATTACAGTCATTCGGGGCAACTTTGATCCGTATTTTCTCTATTTCCATATGCCACACTCTTATTTTAAGAATATTGTTGCAACTAGGGGCATAAAAGAGAAGAAATTATCCTAAATTATTGTTTGACTATCAAAAATTAAGGAATAATAAGGATAAAAGCAATAAAAAATGAATTTTTATCCTGGTTCAAAGTTACCCAGCTATTTAGGGTAACTTTGCACCATATGATAAATATTATCCAAAATAATTCATTATAAAAAAATTATTATAGTTAAGACAACTTTAAACCCCCCACAAAATGTTTTCAGATATGTAAAGACTCCGAATTTACATTTCCTAACATCACAAGATTTGTATAATTTATGACATTACAACAAATATCAGGCATCAGAAAAGTGGAAGAAGAGAACCATGAACATTTAGAAATAAGAAAAACCTGTTTATTGTTCATATAAAACATAAAAATGCAGTAGAAAACAATTTTCAATGTTTTATCTCAATAATATATCCATAGTTATAGTAAAACATACTACCCAGCAAAGAAAGAAAATGTGGGCCATCAGCTGGAAAAAAGATGGCAGCCAGCAGTGCTATCAGCAGTAAAGTGCAAGGGTGCCATTAATTATACCTGTTGAAAAGTGTCCGAGCCGAATGCAGCTGGCCCATCAATGATGGCCAAAAGCAGGCCAGCATTGGTATGCCATCACATTACTTCTATAAGCACTTTTCCTGCAGTGCTAGCACCTAGCCCACTGCTATTCCTTTGCTGGCCCAGCACTACAAAAATTTCTTATAGAATTCTATAAAAAAAGAAAGTATTATATAATTATGGCTCTTTTTTCTATAAGCTAGTTTCACCAAGAGCTATAGAAACATCTGTAGAAGTGTCTATAGAAATATTTGAACTGCATGCGGCCACCCTCCCAAGTACTGACCGCGCTCGATGCTGCTTGGTTTTCGTGATGGGACATGAACAAGTGCTTTCAGCGTACGCTACGATTGCTCGTAGTTTTTTTGCTCTCATTACACTGTTTCATGTTTGTTTCTTTTGTGATTTACGTTCCCAATCAATAAATTGGTATAGAAATTATTCTATTGTATAGAAATCCCATGTATTTTATACGCTTTTTTTATTATTGATTCTGAACTGCGTGAATTATGAAATCCGAAATCGTTTGTAACCTAGTAAAACCAGATTTAAGGAGAGAGAAAAAGTGCGTTGAAATAAAGAATTTATTTATTTATTCATTTACTTATTTATTTTGTTGGTGGCAGTGGTGATATATTTTTCGACTCCGACCATATGATTAAATGTCAATTCAAACTAGAAATTCTTTCACAAAATAAGTTAAATTTTAAAAACGCAGATTTACGTTAAATAAATCAGTCAAATAATTTTAAATAAAAATTCTGATGTAAAATATTTTTATGAAACTTGAGTAAAATTTCCGGGCGTTCTAGTGTTAAAGCCAGGCCAAATTATTTTACAACCTCGACAACTTGTTTAACTTCCACAGATCTCCCTCCGCCTCCCCCCCCCCCCCCCTTAGTTCGTTTTTTTGAAAACTAGCATTTTTTAACAGTGGTTGGTTTTTGCAAAAATAGCAGCAAAAACGCCTTTCTAGGTATAAATTTCAAAGAAAATAATAAAGATTTTTTTTTTTTTTTTTTTTTTTTAAGTGGAATTCAAAAAATGGACCGAGTGGGAGCACTGCTTCTGGGACATTTTACTCGTAGGAGCTCCCTTCAGCATTTATGTTACCAGTTCGCCTTTATTTTCATGTTTTTAATCTGTCATAAAATAACGCGAATATTTACATTACAAAACAGTGCTGGCAATCAAGCAATCTGAATTTTAAAAAAAGAAGCGATCTGGTAACGCTGTTCTGCATTTTGTTAGCTAGAAATTATATATTAAAAAGCAGAAAAAACAAAGTTTAAAATGCACAAATAATACATGAAAAGCAGAAAACAGCTGTTTCGAATCTACTAACGAGATTCTTCTTCAGTGTAAGATAGGGAAAAAGGAACAGCGTGCTAGAAAAAGCAAGGCTGAGCTATCTTGCTATTTTTATAGAAATTATATAGTAAAAGAAAAGTAAATGTAATAATGGAGTTATATTAAATAATTCTTGTTTATTACATAATAAAAATATCTTTTAAAAGATAATAGAAGTGAAATAAAGACAATAATTTTGACTGCCTTGAGCCGCTTGTTTATAAGGAACGTTGGGAATGGGCCATTTTGTGCTGCCTGCTATCCCTTCGATTCAAAACTTGCTGCATTGAACTCATTTCTGTATTAACCCTTAAATGCGTAATTTTTTATTTTGTTTCGAAAAAATTATATATGATACTTTGAAAGTATTATAACACCGGAAAAATAATGAAAAAAAAATCAGAGATATATTTTTCACATAATACGTCAATCTTTTCTTCTGCAATACAAGAAAAACTACTGTCGTGTGGCTGTTTTGAGCTAAAATATTGCAAATCAGTAAATATTTTAATAAGTATGTCTCCAAATACCTTATTTTATATAATTATTTATTGTGTAAAGCTTAACCTTTAACCCTTTAATTCCTACGATAGAATACGTTCTAGAATTTACGTAGTTCAGAGAATCTGAAGGAAGATCTGCATAAGCGCATACTCAAAATATTTTTGAAAAGGAAAATTCTTCTCTGGTGGATATACCTGTTTATGACAAAAAATTCTGCAGCATCTTAATTATAAGTTCGTAAAAATATATTGAAAATTTCCTTCTTTGACGATTTATCGCTGAATGGTAACACAGTAAAATATAAGTACACAGTTTTACGGTCATTGATCTTTCATTTTACTCGTTGGGCAAAATGCACCCAAGAAACACTTGTATCATATATCCCTTAAAAATAAGTTTAGCTTAAATACTTTTTCTAACCCCTTGAAGGGCGGTGTTGCCGTCACGGCATCGCATAATTTTAATCCCCCAATTGCCACATTGGCACTGGAATTTTATGATGAAAATATCATCTTTATTAAGGACGCGAAAATTTAGTTTTACTTGTTTACAAATAAAATCTCTTGTTAATACTGGTGTCATTAAATTATTTGAACATTTTACGAATACAAGTGCCTTGCCCCTGAAAGGGTTAAAGCTAAGATTTTGGAAGAAGGAAAAAATTAAAAGGTACTGTCCGATCAGCTTACTATGTGTGAATTATAAAATTTTCGTCAAAATTTTAACGACATCGCTTGAATCAGATCTGCTAAATGATAAGCAGGATTACGACGTAGATTTAGCTCAATGGATCATATTCATAAAGTAAGGGACCTCGCCCACTCTAAAAAAAAAATCCCCCCCTGAAATGTAAAAAGAACTGGCAACGGGTTGCCGGAACATCATTGTAATGGGAAGAAACTTTTCTGGTATTTGAAATAAATTCCGTTTTTTGACTGGAAAATTTCAGACAATATTGAGCTCAGATTTCCAAATGTTTCGTGTTTTGGGTGAAAAATACGTAAAAGTTCAGATTTTAACACAAAAATGAGCTATGCATCCCATTTGCTGGAACACCACTGTTATTTGACGAAAATGTAACTTCAGATTGGAAGAATTTTGGGTAAGTTTTACGGAAGATCGCGTAATTTTTAATATTTTGGGATAAAATGGGCAAATTAATGTGGAAAATTTCGTGTTTAAGCGGAATATAATCAGCGGAAAATTTTGTTCAATTCACGGACTTTTTCGAGAGTGTAGAAAAACATAAAGAACATCATTTACCTCTCTGACTTGCATTTATTGATCTGTACTTTTGATTCGGTCTACACATAAGCAGTAGTAAATTCTTTGTAGGGAATTGGTATAAACAAATCTTACATCAATATTATAAACAAGATTTACTGCGACAAACCGTTTGGACAGAGGAAAAGCAAAGACAGAGCTTGACAAAGGAGTTAGAGAAGGATTTTCTATTTCATCTAAAGCAGAAGTGGCCAAATGTGGCACGCTCGACACCACTAAAATTTTATAGAGATCATTGCCTTATCTAATCATCGAATCTCTGCTATTCAAGAAGTCGACTTTTTCTGTAAAATTTTAGTGGTATCCGGCATGCCACAGTTGGCCACCCCTGATCTAAAGTAAGCGTTTTACTGCATACTTAGAAAATATTTTCAAGAAACTGGATTGGGAAAACAAAGGGATTAGAATAAAGGAGGAACAATAAGTTTTTTAAGATTTGCTGCCGACACTTAAATTTTCAGTAACAGCCCTGAAGAATTGGAAGATATGTTAGAAAATTTGAAGAAAGCCAGCATTAATGTGGATTAAACATTTGGAAAAGACTAAGATGATTTTTAATTTATTTGGATAGAAAAAATAAGTCTACAACAACACTAAGATAAAGAAAGTGCAGAGTTATGAATAATTTGGTCAGAAAATAACTTCGGGTAACAGCATCATGAATGGTATCAACAGATGAATAGGAAATGGTAGTGTGCTTTTGAAAATAACAGTAATATTCTGAAGAGTAACACAGCTCTTTGCTTGAAACAGAAAAGTGTTTAACTTATGTGCTTTACCTACACTCACTTATGGAGCAAAAAACATGGACGCTAAGACAACGGATGGAAAAAAAATCACATACAACGCATCAAAGTATGAAAAGACGTATGCTACGCATACATCCAAGAGGATTAACACGTTCACGCCGGCGCGCTGGGTCATACTCGACTGTCTCAGAGTTGTCAAATCTCCGGCTTTTTGCACACCACTGTTATTTTAGGGAAAATTTTGTTCCTTTAAATCGCCCAATTGTTTTAATTAAATAAAACAACATTTTCTGTATTAAAATACCGGTATCCAAAAGGCCGGAGACTTGGCAGCTCTGAGACAGTCGAGTGTGACCCACCACACCGGAGTAAACGTGTTAACCGGTTAAAATGAAAATGAGCTGTTTCCATTGCATGAAGACAAGACAATATATAAAGTACAAATAATCTACAGTGGTATCCCAGAAATGTAAAACGGTCATATGGAGCTACTAAATAGGAAAGTGAAAGGAGTTAATTGCATGACCAAAGCACTAGACAAGAATCAATGGAAAAATCTGAGCGAGACCTAGATCTTGCAGTGGATTTAAAATGGCGGATGATGATGACACACACACACACACATATATATATAATTTTTATTGCTATTCTGAATCATTAAGTATTTTTTGACAAACCTTCTTTATTGATTTATTCGTGACTGATTTGAGTTTAATTATAGACTCATGGATATAATTTCTATACTGTTAAAAAATCCAAGAGTTAATAAACCAGTAATAATATTACATTGATGATTTTTTAAATATTTTGTAGGAAATATATTAAATTTTCCAGGTAAAAATTCTTATTTTAAAAGCACACAAAAAATCAATAAAAGTAATAAAATATAAATAGTTAACACTGATAAAATATTAAAAACAAATTTGCTAATCATTTAATTCTAGTTAATTAACATAGTTTGTGAATACGTTTTTTAAATTAAGCAATTGCTTTTTAAACTACAGTTTTTATCGTCTTATTGAACAGTTTTTTTCGTGGTACGTTCGGTTTAATCGCTAAAATAACTATTACATAGAAATAGCTTTTTTTCGGTAACTGTGTAGAAAAATTGTTATTGTTTCTTAATGGACTTTTTTTTTTTTGTTTTTCATTCATCAGTTCTTCTATTTAGATTTTTGGTTTTCTTGAAGTAATTCTTTTAGTGTATTTATTTCGTGTAGAGTTCTTAAACTGATGTAAATTTTTCGAAAAAAATAAACACTTTTAAAGGAATATATTTTAAATAGGATTAGAGTTTTATAAGGAATACCTTGATTCTTTTAAAAAATGCAAAACATATACTATAAAATTCTCAAGTTAATTTTATATTTTTCTTTAAAATAGACACTGAGGTTAAACATTAAGTTTTTTGACATTATTTTAAATGCGGATTTTTAAATGCTTTTAAATATTGATTTCAATAAAAAAAGAAAACATTAAAATGTAGAATATCACTACAGCAACATATACTGTAAAAAGTATACTGTAGATGTCATAGAAAAACTGTGTTATCGATGCTACTAGTTTTTCTATGTAACTTGTACAGTGGAATCCTTTTAAATTGTTAAAGATTTTCTGTGTATAAAACAGAAATTCTTCATAATACAAACAGGTAATGTAGTTAATTTGAAACTGTGTTTCTTGGTTCGAGACAAAATTTTGACACGTTATAGAAAGTGCTATCATGTTCAACAGGAACAGAAAAAAAAAGTTGACTTGAATGTGTCTTACTTTTCTTATACCTTGCAATATTTGTCACATGAAATATGTATAAAAAAGTACAGAATATTTTAGTTAATGTATATCCCGCAGCTTGGAGCAAACAGCGTGAAAGAAAGTTGAGGTGAATCTGTTCTGATAATATTTATATTATTTGGCTCTGTTTTGCATTGAAGAGAAGATAAATATGAATTCTATTAAATTTATTTACTCAATTTCCTGCCAGGTGGCAATAACAGTGTAAAAGAGAATTAAGTTTAACCTGTCTTGACTATTTTTAATTTGGGTATGGTTGTCATACGCGAAAGCATAAAAAAGTTTTTAAATATTTTAGTTAGTCTACTTTCCGCCATGTATCTCTGTCAGCATAAAAAAACAAGTGGGTAAGTGTGATCACAGATCGCACAGAGGGTTTCGTTTAATATTCCTTTCAAAACAGTTTATCTTTTTGAAAAATCTGTTACTTCCACATTTTGCAACCAGGGGGCGCACTCGATTCTAAACAAACATCTATCCGAACGAAAACACGTTTTACATACTATCCGTAGGTATATTAGTCGAGGGGATTGGGCCCATAGCACCTGAGATCAGTAGGCGCACCTGGCGGTAAAAAATGGAACTAAAATATGTAAGGCTATGGTGCATAATATGAAAGAAGGGTCAAAGGGGTGTCGGCAAAAGTTGGAAAATTTCTCCCCTGGTTGAAAGGGCGGAGATTAGAAAAATTACTTAAAATACACAATCTAGAGCCCGGAGAGGTAAATAATATAAGACTTTTTGAAGATTTTATGATTTGTCGTTTGGTCTGAGGTATTCAGCTAAACGTATGCAAAATTTCATGTCTCCAACTTAATTAGGGGCTCTCTTAGAAAGAATTGCTTCAAATACATATGTGGTAGCTCAAAGGGTTAAACGTAAGACATTTTCAAGATTTTATGATTTTTCGCTTGGCCTCAGGTGTTCTGCTATAAGTATGCAAAATTTAAAATCTCCAATTTAATTAGGGGCTCAGTTAAAAAGAATTGCTTAAAATACACGAACTGGAGTTGAAAGGGTTAAACATAAAAATTTTCAAAATTTATTATTTTACGTGTAATCTGGGATGTTGAGCTATAAGTATGCAAAATTTCACGCTTCCAACCGAAATAGGGGCTCACTTAGAAAGAATTGTTTAAAATACACATGTGGAAGCCCAAAGGGTTAAACGTACGACATTTTCAAAATTTTATGATTTGTCGTTTGATGTGAGGTGTTCAGCTATAAGAATGCAAAATTTCACGCTTCCAACTTAATTAGAGGCTCACTTAGAAAGAATTGTTTAAAATACACATGCGGGACCCCAAAGGGTTAAATGTACGACTTTTTCAAAATTTTATCACTTTTTGTTTGATGTGAGGTGTCCAGCTATAAGCATGCAAAATTTCACGCCTCCAACATAATTAGGGGCTCACTTAGAAAGAATTGTTTATAATACACATGTGGGAGCGCAAAGGGTTAAATGTACGACTTTTTCAAAATTTTATGATTTGTCGTATGATGTGAGGTGGTCAGCTATAAGTAACCAAAATTTCATGTCTCCGACATAATTAGGGGCTCACTTAGAAAGAATTGTTTAAAATACACATGTGGGAGTTACCGACTCGTTTACCGACATTAATTCTTCTGCGAGTTAAATCGATTAATTAAATAATAATTAATATTTCAGCTTGTAATTAAGATAGGACTTAGAAATAGGTATCAATAAAATCAGCGTGAAATTTGACACCGAGATGCCAAAAAATTTAATCAAAAACTTTAATATTTAAAAAGTTAAAATTTCGTATTAAAATATGCTATTATGAAAAACCGCAGCGTCGTCATGTCTACCTGCTTTCCCGCCGAATTGAAATCTTTTTTCCTTGTCTTTCCAATTAAAGAAATTAAACTTTTATTGATCGGTTTTTAGTGGATATTTTAACTTATACACATCGCAGAAATGTGAACTTTATACCAAATGAAAGTAGACTTTTTTCTGCGTCTGACTATTCCATTTACAAATTTCTCGGACCAATATTTTCTGATATGCAATTTCGCTTTAAAATGCCCACTTCATTTTTCGGCTTAATTTCCTCCCTGGTAACCACGCATCGGCTGATTTTACTGGCAACCCTTAGGAGAAACACGGATGATTTGGAGCAAGTCCGTTTGAACCTGCATTAAAAAGGTGGATTGGTTAATTTTAGAAGTTAATTAGCCCGTAATTCAGTTAATTACCAACTTTTTGAAAATTTTATGATTTGTTGTTTGATGTGAGGTGTTCAGCTGTAAGTACCCAAAATTTCAAGTCTCTAACATGTATAGTTTCTGAGAACGGGCTCTGTGACGGACAGACAGACAGACAGACAGACAAAGGAGTGAGACGAATAGGGTTTCGTCAGGTGAACGAAACCCTAAAAAGACGAGACGAATCTTTCTTACCTATTCTTAATTTGGATATGGTTGGTATAGCATAAGAAAACATAAATAATTGCAAATATTCTACTTACACTATTTCCTACTAGGTGATGCTAGCAATATAAAAAGGGTAAGTTGAATCTTTTTTATCTATTTTGACGAAAGTATAGTTGCCATATGTGAACATATACAAAATCAATTTTCGGATATTTTATTTTCTCTATTACTAGCTAGTTGGCACGACTAACATCAAAGAAAGATTATTTGAATCTTTCATACCTGTTATTATTTTGGTGTCGTTACTATAGTAGAAGGATGAAAAAATAATTTATGCCCTTTTCCCAATATTTTTTTTTCATACGTATGAAATTTTTGCCAAATACAAATTTTACTGTGTTTATATGCATACAACCTACATAAAGCCAGTTCCTGCATAAAAACATTGCTAGTTTGGATAAAAATACAGTCACCTGAAAATGCCTTACAGGTAAATATTGTAACCTCTGTTACTAGTGTATGATAGTGTATTATATCCTCATTAGTGTACTAGACTTCAATATGTAATTTTATATTTAAAAGAAAACAATAATAGGGATTAATTTATATAACAATATGTAACCCAGTGTTGCCAGATTGGGAGCATTTTTGTGCCCAGATTGCTGATTGTCACCTCTTTTTTGAAATAGAAATATTCGGCATATTTAAAAGTAGATTTAAAATTCTGAAAAATAAGGCGAATTATACTATTTTAAAAAGTGGTGACAGTCAAATAATCTAAATTAAAAAAGTCCCCAATCTGGCAACACATATCTAACCTCTGTTACTTGTATTCAACATTACAGCCAAAATTTTCAGTTCCCCCCACAAAATATATTTTTAAATGGTCAAATAGTTTTAGTACATTGAAAGAACAAGTGCTTTTTGATGCTTTGAGAACATTTGTTAAGAGATTCTAATATACAGCAAGAAAAATATAGAGAAAAAGAGCGAGTAACAGGAATTATATATAACAACAGAGGTTACATTTTTGTAATAGAAGTTACATTGAGCAACACAAATTAGACAGTAGAAGTGTGTTTACATTAATCTAGAAACAATCACACCACTGAAGCACTTTGGTGGATTTTTATTATGCATATGCATTCTAAACAAAATTTTTGTTAATCCATCTACCTTTGTTACAAATATGTAGTAAGAGAAGCTGCAGGTAACAGATATTACATTTAATAAAGAAAAAATTCCATTTTTTTTTAAATAAAACTATGTAAATATTGCATTTCTTTAAATTAAATTAACTTAAGTTCATGTAATAAAAATGAAACTTTAATTAAAAAAACAATATTTAAATTTAAAATTCAAGTAACAGAGGTTACAAACAGAAACATTTTAACCTGGTTTTCTTATTCCCCTTCTACTCTGTGTTCTTTTGTTTTGATTATACTGTTCTGCGATTGGCTGTCGTCTTCTACTTTCCTATTGGCTGTTGATTTCTAATTTCCAATTGGCTGTTTTTTCAGCTTGTTTCCTTTCCCTTATCTCTCATTTCAATCTTGTGCTGCTTTCATAGTAGAAGCACGTATTCCTTGCGCCTGAGGAAGAAAGAGTCAGATCCTTCGAAAGGCCTAGCGCATTTAAAAGTTTTTGATGGTGTTTTAAGAAGATCTTTTGTTCTTAACAACAGATTCTCCACAATTCTCCTATAGCACTCTTCGACTGACGATTTCTTTAGCCGAAAGCAAAATTTTCATCAAGCAAGAGCATACTTATTCATTGCGTGTTGCCTCCATCGTTCTTAGGGGTGATACTAAAAGTCTCTGAAATTTCATGGCTGCCGCTGACGTACTACTGGAAATAAATGAACAAAAAATTAACACGTATTCATTACACATTACACTAACAATGGAACATAAAATAAATTTGTGTGCAATAAAGTATGCTAATAAAAAATAATGATCATTTTTATTGAACAGCCCATTTTTATTGAACCCTTAAATGCGCGATTTTTTATTTTGTTTCGAAAAAGTTATACATGTTTCTCTGAAAGGTTTATTACACAGGAAAAATAATGAAAAATCAGAGATACATTTTTCATATAATACCACAATCTTTTCTTTTGTTGCGCATCTGCAATACAAGTAAAAACTACTGACGTGTGGCTGTTTTACGCTAAAATATTGCAAATTAGTAAATATTTTGATAAGTATGTCTCCAAATACCTTATTTTATAGAATTATTTATTTTATAAAACTTAACCTTTAACCCTTTAACACTAGAACGGCGGGAGGGGCCATTTTGACACCTGAGTACTTTCGTCCGTTGATTACTTTTGTTTGCTTGGACGAAATCATTTGAAATTTTTTGACTTTTCCTAAATAGATAACATGTATTTCTGAAGAAAAATTCAGCTTTTTAGATTTGTTAGTTTTTGAAATATTGACTTGTATTCCTAGAACGGCGGACGGGGGTCATTTTGACCCTTTTAGTAAAATACTCTTTGTACTTGAAGCTGCTTTTGTTGCTATACTATATGATCGAGGAGCAATAAAAAAAAAAGGTTTAGATTTTTATTCATTGTCGTCCAAGGCATGAGGAATACTATTTTGCAAAGAAACTATCTCAAGAGATAGATTCAAAGAAAGAAAAAGATTTTTTAGGTTTGATGAAAAGACAACGAGATCTAGCAGACTACAGACTGATAAATTTGCTCTTGCATCTGAAATGTGGAATAAATTTATTGAAAATTGCAAAACATGCTACCGACTAGGACAAAATATTACAGTTGATGAACAATTGTTCCCATCTCAATATAGATATAAATTTACGCAATATATGCCAAACAAATCGGATAAATTTGAAATAAAATTTTGGTGATCTGTTGACGTTGATACTAAATTCCTCTTGAATGAATTTATTTATCTAGAAAAAGATGAAACAGCCAATCCTTAATTACGTTTATCGGAAAATGTTGTCATGAAAATAACAGATCCCCATCTAAACGAAGGGAGGAATATTACGACAGATAGCTATTTTACTAGCATCAAATTAGCAGAAATGTTAAAAGCTAAAAATACAAGTTTTGTTGCACAATGAAAAAGAACAGAAGAGAAATTCTTATATAATTGAAAAATATACGCAGTACTCTTTATTCATCGAAGATAGTGGAATGTGATAATAATGCACTTACCATCTATCAAGCCAAAAGAAAAAAAAAAGTGTTTTTCTACTGAGCTCATTACATTCTACTATAAAAACTGGAGACGGTCTCAAGAAGTTGCCCGATTCAATAAAATATTACAACGCAACGAAGTATGGTGTGGATATCCATGATCAGATGTGTCGAAAATACTCCGTGAAATCGGTTTCTAGATGATGGCCTGTACAATGTACATATCTTTTCAATATTTTGGATCATGCAGCTTTAAACAGCTTGGATAATTTATAAAAGTGTAACGGGCAAGCCTATCAGTAGAAGAGATTTTCTATTAAATTTAGGAGATGTGTTCAGAATGGATCTTATGGTTTCAAAACTCCCAAAGGTCTTTTCTGAGTCTTCAAAAAATAAAAACACGAAAATAAAATAGATATGAAGAGAAAAAATGTCAAGTACAGACATGCAATGGAAACAAATCTCAAGAATTTTGCGCACAATGTTTCAAAGTTGTGTGCAGAAAATGTACTGGAAAAATTGCTATTTTTTTGTTACAATTGAATTAATTCCTAATACGTGTGCACAATTTGGAGTATTATAAGCATTAAATAAAATTGAAACAGAAAGCTTAACATATTAACCATTCAGCTACACTTATAATAAAATAACGGAAACAACAGAACAAATTTCTCATTTATGGATTTAGAGAGTGAATCATTCGGCGAATAAGTTAGATGAAAAAAAAAATATATATATATATTATTTTATAAATTGTGTTTTATTTTAGTTAACATTAGTTTTAATTTGTGAAAACATTAATTTTAAATCGATTTTTATATCAAATTAATGAGTTTTTCGAGTAGTTGTATTATGGTCCAATTAATCGCCATGTAGGCTTTATATATACAGTACTTCTAAAATTCAATAAATTATCGAGTAAAATTAAATATAAATTATGAAATACACGGAAATTACATATTTTTGCCAATGTATGACATTTAAAATTGTTTTAGCGTTGTTATTTCAGTATTTTCATCGAGGGGTCAAAATGACACCTTCCCGCCGTTCCAGTAGGTAAGATTTTCCCGCCGTTCTAGTGTTAAATTCCATGATAGAATACGTTCTAGAAATTATGTACTCCAGAGAATCTGATTTTACACCAGAAAGTTTCAACGGTTAATTTCGCTTTATTTAAATACGTAATGTCTGTTATTAATTAATGCAAATATTGCTATTTTAATTTTCTGGTGTATAAGGTATTTACGAATAAAAAAATCTATTAAAAAAAAAACTGTTCTTTGCATATATCAGTGATGGAACAGTGGCGCAGCAGTTGAACGATTGTCACCACTAAATTTTTGCAGTATTCTTCGCCTTCAAAAATCTCAGAAATTCTGTTCTGATGTTTGATAAAGAATACTAATAAAATTTTGCGGTGTCAATTAATTCTTTGCTCCTACACTGGTCCATCACTGATATATGCAAAGCTGCGTACTAAAGGGTTAATATATCAGGAGTGCCTCTGGCAACTATTTTTATATTTTATTTGTATCGCTAATTACAAATTATAAATCTTCGTGAAATACAGGTGTTTATAAAGTCCCGGACCCATTTTGATGTTTAATAACTCATAAAATAATAAAGATAGACTAAAATTAATAACATAAATGGTTAGATAAACTCAAAAAGTTTCATGACCCTTGTCAATGAACTTCCACGTGTGTCCCCTTCGTCGCACGGAGAATATCAAGTCGATAGTCAATTTCCCGCCTGGTAGCGACAAGCATGTCGGCATCCACAGAGGCTATTGCGGTTGTAATTCTGGCTTTTAAGTCATCAATATTCGACACTCTCCTCCTGTAAATATTATCCTTTACAAATACCGAAAGGAAAAAGTCCAGCGGCGTTATAGCAGGTGATCTGAGTGGCCAAGAAATTGGACCAAGCAGCAATCTCTGAGATTGCACTATCGATTTTGTTTCTATGAACCACCATAAAATCTGTGCTTTCTGTTGTGGTGTATGCATTCTCCTTAATATCCGCTCGATTAAAACATCACATACAAAAGTAACATAGAATAAATACATCAAAAGTAAATATAACATTGCAATAGTTGACAAAAACAAAAGAGAGAAAAATGCAATTAATAAGCAGACGATATTTAGAAAAGTACAGATATTTAGACTGGAAAATGAAATTATCTGAAATTAACCACACGCGCAGACGATATTTACAAAAGTAAAGATATTCAAACCTGAAAAGGAAAATATATGAGTTATTCCATCAATAAATGCCATAAGTTTGTTTATATCTTCATTATTTTATGAGTTATTAAAAATCAAAATGGGTCCGGGACTTTATAAACACCCTGTATTTCTAAAACATGCGCGAGAAAAAGGTTAAGAAATCTACCTCGAAAATTATGGTACTACTAAATTATAAAACTAGTTGACAGTAGTACCCCTGATATATGAAAACATATTATGCATTATGGAGAATAGAAACTGTCCAAAAGTACGAAAATGTAGATAGAAGAGTAACATAAATTGTTTCTAAATGTTTTTGCAAATGAATGGATCTTCTCATATTTTTCTATGAACTAAAAATGATATTCAATGCTTTTGATTAACGGTGCATGGATTAAAACAAGTGTCTGCTTTAAGTTGGTGTCACTATGAAAAATACACATTCATTAATACGTATCTTGTGAAACTCAGTAAATTTCGTCCGGTAAAAAAACAAAAATCTTTATCATTACGATCCCTTAAGGATTAGGAATGGAATTATGAATAAAGAGGAGGAGACATATAGTGTATTGTCTACCAGTTGTGAGTGAAGTAATTGAGGAGGTTGTCACAAGATGGCTGTTGATTTTTTACATCTGATCAACAGTTTCTGATTACCACCGGAGCAAACTTCCACCAGCAAATTTTGAATACAAAATTTTACCTTATTTCAGCGGACGTTTTCATGAAAAATTTCTCTCACAAATATTGTTGAAATTTTTATTTGTTTTTACTGGTAGCAGTTTGCAAGGGTATTATATATTTTTTTCATTGACACTAACAGGAAGTTGTCTAGCTTGTTACAAAATGGAGGAAACACTGGGCCTGACAACCGCCCAGTAGTAAAATTAAATTAGCCAGTAAAATTCCCACCAGTAGAAATGAAAATATGTTTTTGCCCAGTAAATTCCCACCAGTAGAAATGAAATATGTTTTTGCCCAGCAAATTCCCACCAGTAGAAAAGAAAATATGTTTTTGCCCAGTAAATTCCCACCAGTAGAAATAAAAATATGTTTTCGCCATTATTAAAGACTGAAATTTCGCATTAATAAGGCTGTTAAATAAGGAGAAAATTTCTAATTAAATTTACTGGTGGAAGTTTGCCCCGGTGGCAATCAATCACTGCGAAAGCGGTTACACTTGAAGCTTCACTATTTTAAGAATATGTCATTTCCTCTTTAGTAATTGTTCCATTGGATCAGGGCCTACAGTCTCCAACCCGATTTTCTTGATCCTAGGTCCCGAGGTGCTATAAAGCATATGTCCGGGTCAGGTGGTCAGCCTAACGCCGGACTCTCATTGTTTTCCCAAGCAAGCTTGGTGCTTATTTTATCATCCCCGAAGCTATGAAAGGCCGAGTGAACCAGCCCGGAGCCGAACTCTGGATCTATTGCCTGGTATCCAGACACGCTGACCACTAAGTCACTGGGCGTGAGGAATGCGAAAATCATATCATGAAAAAAAATCTACGATAAACAAATCAAAATAATTTATTAATTACAAAAATAATTATATATTCTTGTTTTAACGGAGAATGTAAAAGGTTAAAATTTTCAAATTATTAAGGCTTATTAAATTAAAAATTAAAGGCTAACAAATTTAAATAGCTAACTGAATGTAAAATAAAGAGGTAAAACATTGTAATGGCTAATTGAATTCAAAATGAGTTTTATAAGTGCTATGATCTATCTGTGAGATGATCTATCCGTGATGATGCTTTCAGAATCAAAATGAATCATGTCATGAAACGTTCGTCAGTGTTATTTGTAAGTCAAATTATTAAGCTCCGTTGAATTTCATTCAAAATCAGGGTAGCCAGTTTGGCCTCCATTTTTATTCAGAAAAAAAAAATCATACCGCAAATTAAAAATAGTTTTTTTTTTTTGTTGTTGTTTATTTAGACATTTCGTTTTCACTGGAAGCAAAAAATTTTCTTTCGAAATTTCCGGTGTGAATTTGAAAATTCTAAATTAAAAATGGAGGTTAAAGTGGAAACCCTGTTCAGAATCAAAGGAAGGGCTCATACGGGTGTGCTTTTTCAATACCAGTATTTCTGAAAAATTGTTTTCGCGCTAGACTTTTAAAACATTTTTAACAAAAATTCCTTCCGCGTAGATATCTATAAAATTGGCAGGAAAAATCTAAAAGGAAGTTTTTTTTTAAAGTAGTTTTAACCCTTTCAGGGGCAAAGTACTTCAATTGCTAAAATGTTAAAATGACTGAATGACACCGGGATTTATGAACAATTTTATTTGAAAGTAAGTAAACGCTTTTCTTCGTATACACTATACAAAGAAAAATTTGATTCCTGAATTCTGGTGCCAATGTGGCATTTGGGAATTAAAATTAAGTGGTATACATAATATACCGGTGCCCTTCAAGGTGTTAAGATAAGGACACGGTTGAATTGGGTTGATTTTTGACGGCCGATTATCTGCTCGTGGGATATAGGCCCTAGGGGAAGTACACTCCGTGGAGTCTTTCTAAGGGAACCTAACCCGTATTTACGCAAGGTTTCCCAAGATTCGAAGAAAACCACGAAAACTCCGAACGGTTAGGCCGACAGGCGTGATTGGGTTCGAACCCAGCACCTCCCGTCTACCAGCTTTGAGAGCAGAACACCTCAGCCACTGGTGAGGTCTAAAATAAGGGCAGAGTCAGAGTCCTGCATAGGAGACTGACGTTTTCTGTTGCTCCTATCAACAGGAGTCGCATTCTATAGGGAAAAAATTATTGTTCCTACCACTATTTTGAAAATAATATCTTCATCGTGTCTCTCTATAGCACATTTAAAATAAAATGATCATGAAGATTACTGATTAAGGGTTCTGGTAAGAACAATAAAAATGTCCCTATACAATGCGACCATTGTATCAGGAATGCCAGTTTGGCGTCCACTTTTATTAAAAAAAATTCGATTCACACCAGAAAATGCAAAAAGTACTTTCTTATATATTTAATGTCAGACTTTCCTTGATTGCTTAAAATAAAAATTCTTCTTCAAAAAGTTCTGGTCTGAAGTCGAAATTTTGGTATAAAAATGTAGGCCAAACTGGCAACCCTGGCTCCTAATTACAACTTACGGTTTGAGTTGTTAGTGCACCGGACAAATTAATATCAAGAGAGAAAAAATCCTTATCAAATAGGGTTGAACAAAAAAAATGGCTGGTTGGTTGTTTAGTTTTACTGGCTCAAAGTCCGTATTTGGAGATGCTGCGCCAAACGAAAGTCAAAATATAATGAACATAAAAATTATATATTAAGTCTATTGTATAAAAAAACCTATCTGGATGGGACCCATTCAGAATAATAAATTTAATTATAATTGAAGAGCCACGTAAGGTATTAAAAAGTAAATAAAAAATAAAGTAAAAATAAAATAATTTTGTTGATAAAACGAAAAAATGGACTTGACACACTTTGGTTCTGAATGCTTCATACAGTAAGCTCGTTACGCGCAGTCATTAAGCTAATGACTTTTTTCTGGTAGCAAAAAAGAATGCCTGAACGCATAATATATTTTAACATGAAAATAATGAGAAATTGATAGATAGAAATGCAACTTGAAATATTTGCATCATTAATCTCGCTAAATTATTCTGTAGAGGAAAACTAGAATAGCGCTAAACATTTTTAGCTGTCAAGTTTAAGTCGGTCTGAAATTTCCAGGGATTTTCTTTTAATTTAATAAAATATGCATAAATTGTTCTTTGCTTGAGTTTTTAACGAGAAAGAAAAATCATGTGTCAAACATAGATTATTACTTATTATAACACTTTCCAACACTTCTAGAATATTTTAACAAAACTTCGCTGCGTGAGTAAATAAACAAATAAGATACCTAAGTAAACATTTTAGAAAACGCATAACACATTTGAAAAACTGATTTGAGCAGTTATCGTCGATAGCCGAATATGTACTTCAATTCTTCTGTGCAGTCCTGTATTTGATCTATAGACTGGTATATGTTCTATATAGGATGCGAAAATTTAGTTTAGTAAGAAAACGCATAATAAGTTGAAAATTCGCCTTCAGAATTTTTTTATTAATAGACGGAAACATACTTGAATACTTTTGTACAGCCCTATATTTTACCTACTGTCTTTTTATACACGCCACATATTAAGCTAAAATATTATTCAGGCTGAAACACTCTTAAAAATACTGAAATTAGAATTCCAGAAATTACAAGACACATGCGGCCATGTATCAAATTCTTTGCGTGACACTGTATATGATTTTATCTATATTCTACAAACATCTCTTCGTATACTAAATATATTTCAGCTTGAAAATGCATAACTCGATTAAAGCATGCATAATTCAACTTCAAGCAATTAACTCGATAATCTTTACGAATTATTTTGTGCAGTCTTGCATATGATTTATAGCACTTATACACACCACGTAGTATGTAAAAATTCAGTTAAACTTAAAAAAACATTCCATAACTGAAAATGCAGTTTCAGGAATTATCGCTAATATACAGTATTTCGGATACAGTGCTGTATCCGAAATCTTTTGAGTTTAGCTGTAAATGAATCATAAATGCTATGCACCTTATTTTACAGGAAGTAACTTGTAGTAAACATCAGTAACGTATATCAACTTCATTACATTGGAAATAGTGCAACATATTTAAATGCGCTACAAGCAGTCCCTCACTATACATTATGTAACGGAATTCTTTTGTGTGTCCCTGTAAATGAATAATAAATTCTTTGCATCCTATATTCTACAGAATACTCATTTTCGTGCACTTCATAACTGCATATCAATTTAAATGTTTGAAATGGCGACTATGGATGATTATTAAATTCACTTGAAACGATTTTTTCCTATTGACCGTAATGTGAAAGAATACTTTTGACTGCCCCTATAAATGAATTATAAATGCTAAATACTTCATTATTAAAAGCTATTGCGCTGTAGGGAACTTCAATAACATACAAAAATTTCAGGCAATCCTAGTATATTTACGAGAGTTAGAGCTGGGTCGGACGGATATACAAATTATCAATTATACATATCGCTCACCCGCAAGAAAAGTGGCACATCTCGCAAAAATTCATTTTGTGTTTTATTCCTTAAATAGGTGTGTCGTAAATTCGTCTTGCTATAGGCAAATTATTATTCTTGTCGTTATATGGAAAACCTCTATATTACAATATGTGTCACCTTTCCATTATGGCAAATGCGCAGTGATGGAACAAGAAAAACGACACATCTCACAAAACGTTTTATATAAGCACTGTAAAAAAAAACAACTCTCATACACTGTAAAAAAAAAAAAAAAAAAAAAAAAAAAAAAAAAAAAAAACTGTAATTCTATATATGTAAAGTTACGGAAATCTGTATGATTACTAAACTTTTGTCCGTACACTGTACAAAAAAGATGTGAATGTAGAAAACTAGTTTTTGTTAAAACTACAAATCTGTAGCTCTGCAAAAGAATGAACTAAAATTACAGTAAGGTTAGTTGGGGCAACTGGACCCACGAGGTAACTGGGCCATAGGCTATTCTATAATAAATTAATGATGTTTTTTAAGTTTTTGCTTTTGTGAACAATGCACCTTAATCTCTACTTCCTAAAACAACGTGTGTCAACTTAATCATTACTTTCACTTTGATGTGATAGGTTGTCAAAAATTTACGTTTTTTTTTTAAGAACAACGTCAATATGGTTGAACTTCCTCGGCTTTTTATTAAAATACTGTAAGTACTTTTATTAAACAACTTTTTTTTTAACGATTAGGCATATAACTACATTAATATTACTAGGTATCTATACATATTTACTTCATGTTTCAAATGCAAGCCCGGTGTCCCAGTTACCCCATAAATTTTTCAAGAATGGGGTAACTGGGACATGTATCCGGGGTAACTGGACTATACCGGATCCAGTTACCCCAATGGTTATAAATAATTTTTCTGAGTTTCTCTTACTACGGGAAATAAATTTATACATTGTTTTTTTGCTCACAATAAAGAAAATTATAGAATATTTTATTAAAATTACGTAATAAAATTAAAAAAAAAGCATATTGGGTCGTATCAAGCCAAATTTCTTGACTCCTTGAGAGGCGGTGATACCGTTGTGGCATCGCTTAATTGTAATCCCTAATTGCCACATTGGCACCGGAATTTTATAATGAAAATTTCACCTTTATTAAGAACGCGAAAATATACTTTTACTTGTTTACAAATAGATTCTCTTGCAAATACTGGTGTCATAAAATTATTTCAACATTTACGAATGCAAGTACCTTGCCCCTGAAAGCGAGATAGCCAAACCTTGAAATTGTACGATACTTAAGTACTTACGTAACCGTTTGTTCATAGATGTACTTTGCTATTTCCCCCCCCCTTAAAATACCCATGTGACTTTTATACTTTTTCCTATACTAAAGTACATCAGTACTTACTTAAATTGCATGTTTTTGGTATAAATAAACCTAATATTTTCACTTTTAGTGCTTTTTTTAGACACATTGACAGCAAAGGTTTCCCTTACAACGCTCTTTAGTTGATATATAATTTGCATGATCTGCCTGGTTTAAATTTTTTAAAGTTGTTTACACTTTTTCAAACAGGACCTGATATCTCATATGAAAAAAAATCAACGCGTGTGGAATATAGACCCTCCTGGTCCACTTACCCCATTTCTAAGGGGCAACTGGACCCATGAGGAAAGAAAGATGAAATATGCATATTTTTATATTTTTAAATATTAAAATGTAATTTTGAGCATTTCTATCTGATAGAGGGAACCTAACTTAACACATTTACAGAAGTTCAGACTTTAATTCAAATGAGCATTAGCTTTTTGAAGCTGAATTTTCAGAAGCTCCACAGTCACATTGTAAAATCATAGCCCAGTTGCCCCAACTAACCTTAATCTTACTAAAATTTAATCTGTAACCCGAGTTGCAGTTACATAAAAAGTTGAAGGCATCTCAGTTTTCTAAAAAATTCTGAGTAACCTTACAGATTCTTTGATTTACTATGCAAAAGTGTAACTCTTACATGAATTTTTGTTGTTGCCGTTACATAAAAAGTTCTAGGAATCCCAGTTTCCTAGAAAAATTTTAGTAACTTTACAGATTATTTTTTACAGGGTACTCGAGCAATTTATAAAACTCTTTACTGTCATTGTAATAAAAATACAAAAATTTCCTTATTTGACGAAATATCGCTCTATTGGTGATTAATATATTGTCAATTGATTAATAGTTGCGCCATTGATTAATAGTTAACTTTATAATATGTCAGGTAAGTATAGTGATGTTGTCGAATGTCATTTTTGGAATGAATATGAGGGTCAACGCCGAGCAAAAAAATTTATACTTAGTTGTAGATGTATTTACAAGACATTGCTTCACGTTTTGACGGTAAAGCAGGGTTCCTACAGGTCAGGAAATTTCCCTGACTTTAGGTCAGATAAACAACAGTATTTTATTAGAGAAAATATTGCCCTTTGCAATCGCGCGATTATATAAGGCGAGTTTTTTTACATAAAAATACTGGTATTTCAGCTAAAAGTGTACGAACTCTGTAAAAATGTGGAATTAACTTTTTACTATGATAACTGCGACGGGCAAAATCAAAATAAATGTATTATTTCGTTATTCATGCATGCTGTTAAGACACTAAAAATCTATAAAATAACAATAAGGTCCTTGATCTGTGGACACACGTAAAATGAAGGCGATGCTGTCCATTCAGTACAACAGAGAAACAGAAAAAAAAGAAAGAAAAAAAGAAAAAAAAAGGTCAAATTTACATCCCTCAACTGTACATGACATTGATGAGAAAGTCAAAAAGACCATTTCCAGAGAAAAGACATTTTCCAGTGAATGAGTTAGATCATTCTGATTTTTTAGGTTTAAAACGATCGAGTGGCGAAATGGGGTGTGCTTAGAAATTATTTGAAAGATAATGAAGGTAATGTTTTCTAGAATCGAAATTTTAAGATTCGATAAATCAACACCTTTCTCATTTAACGTAAAATATTCTGATGACCAAGGTGATTTTTCTGAGTTTGAAATTAAAGCTAGAGGTAAAAGAGAACTTTTACCTTTACATAAAGCGTATTCGAAACATGGAACTCTTAATAAAGAGGAACTGACATATCCTTAAAATAGTGAAGCTTCAACTGTAACCGCTATGGCAGAGGTTGTTTATCGCCGGTGGAAACTTCCACCAGTATATTTATATAGAAATTTTCTCCTTATTTAAACGCCTTATTATTGCAAAATTTTAGTCATAAATAATGGGTGAAAGAGTTTTTCATTTTTACTGGTAGAAGTTTACTTTCGCGGTAGTCAGGCCCTGCGTTTCCGCCATATTGTGACAACCAGGGAAACAAACTGACAGCTTTACAAGACAAACTGACACCAGTAAAAGAAAACAGAACTTTTTACCACATTTGTCAGAAAAAATTTCCGTGAATAAGACGCTTAAGTAAGACGAAATTTTCTATTCAATTTTACTGGTGGGGTGTTTGCCTCGGCGGTAATCAGAAACTGGAGATCTAATTTAAAAACAGCAGCCGCCATTTTGTGACAACCTCCTCAGTTACTTCCCTCGCAACTCGTAGACAGTACATTATATGTCACCTACGCTTTATTCATAACTCCATTATTCGAAACCCTTTCATTTGAGTAAACGGACGAAACAAGATTGCTTGTCCTTTAGGTGCCTCAAAGTTATGTCCCTTTTTTGAAACATTAGAACATTCACAATGAAAATAAAGGATTGTGTAACATCCATCTTTTAAAAATAAAGTTCAAGTTTGAGAAAGTCCTATAAAATGCTGCAATATTTACTTTTATAAGAATAAAAAATTTAAAAAAGAAAAGATAAAGCCACTTGTCTAGGTTTTAATTCATATTATGTATTTTTAAAAAATCTGTGATAATTATCCGTTATATTTCTGATTTGAATTTTTTTTCTTTTTCAAAAGCTTGTCGAAGTTACAAAACAAACGTAATAATCTGTTCATACTTGCGGAGAAAATAACTCTGAAAACTGAAAAAAAAATATTTGTTTTTGAATTATTGCTAAACAACAACCAATAATTATTGTATTTTATGCTCTCCTAAGTAACGTTCCTTTTTATAATAATGTAGTTTACAAATATATAGAAATGTTTTGAGCTAATAAATAATTATTTCTATTGAAGCAGGAAAAATAACTCTCCTACTTCTTCTATTTTTCAATTGTTATAGAAAATATTGTAATGATGTAATTACGTCTATGTAACTTATGAATTTTATAATCAGTTCTTGTAGGGGAGACCGGGGCTAGTGGGCGCAGTTTTTAGTTTTTGATTTTTATCAATTTTTTATTTAAGTTTTTTAACAAACTTTAACTGTACTTTTAAAGAACAGACATTTGGCTATAAATACCCGGAGTTTTGAGTTTGTAGTTTTTGTAGTTTATGTTTAGCGGAAGCCTAAAGTAAAAGGAAAATTATGCGCCAACCTACCCCGTCACGGGGCAAGTTGCCTATGCCTATGGGGTAAGTTGGCACACGCTTTATAAAAATTTAAATGAAGCTCAAATAAGACACGCAGTTAAGCGAAATCAATTTCATTATTACCAGTAAGTTTAGACTAAGGCGTTATAGCCGTACAATGTAAATTCTAAATCACGCGGACATAAAAATAATGAATAAAACATTAACATTGAGTAACTTCTATCCTACTCTATATCATCATCAGAGTTACAGTTGCCACAAATAAAAAATCGAGTGTCTTGGTTTCGACAAGCCCCGTGTACCCAAAATCTTGCATTGCAACCACTTTTCTCGTTGTTTGCTGATTTTCAAGCTACCAGTGCACACCAAACACCGAGCCAACTTGCCCCGTGTTCAATGCGCCTACTTGTCCCATAATAAATTTCTTCACAAAAGGGACACGTAATCCTCTAAGCATAAATAATCCAAGTAAATCACATATGGGGTAGGTACAGTTAATCATACACTAAAAAAAAACTGCGCAAGTTAAATCGCAATTATTAAGATAAGTATTAGAAATTAGAAAAAAGAATGAAGCAACAAAAAATTACTCATGAGTGCAAAAAACAGAAAAATCGTAATAAATGTCCACTGCATGTAGATAACGATGCAAAACTACATTGAGGATTGTAAAAAGCAATAAGAAAGGTACTCTGTGACTGGTTGCGCAATCTACCCACAAACAGGCGATTTATGAGGTCTGCGCTTACTTACCCCTGTATCCAACTATCCCCGGTCTCCCCTATACTTATATTGTATATTTATTTTCTAGTAACTATAATTTTGTTTCGCTGAAATGCAATTGTAAAATTGTAGTTGAATAATAATTATAAAAATTTTGAAATATGCTTTTTCTTTTAATTTCCTAGAAACTTTGCTATGAATCTGTGGTTCATTGTTATATTGATGCAAACTAATATTTTTAATAATTAGTAATAATATATTAAAATTAAAACATTGTGATTTAAAACAAGAACGAAAAATCATGCGTCCAGCATAGATTATGTAATACTTTCAGTATACTGTAACTAAACTTCACAGTTAATTAAGGTGAAATGTCATGTATAAATACCCAATTTGAGAAACTCATATCACATTTCTAAACCCCATTTCTGCTATTACAATGAAGACGAAAAAATATCTTTTTTTTGTGCAGCCCTATATATGATCTATGGATTTGTATGTATACTAATATTTAAATAAATAGTTCAATGTAAAAATGCGTACCACAACTGCAAACGTACTTTCAGCAATTATTATTCTAAGATCCCAATAGTTAAACTTCTCCTTCAGCCAAATTCTTTTGTGTGTCCCTGTAAATGAACGATATAATTTATGCACACCCTATTCTACAGTCAATGCCGTAGTGCACCTCATGATATATATAAATTTTAGTGTGTTTAAAATAATATGATGTCATTAAAATACACCACAAACGATTATTTTTCCCATACACCGAAATATAACTGAATTATTTTTAGTGTTTCTGCAAATGAACCATAAATGCTATAGACTTCATTCATACTAGAAATTATGTCATAGTAATACCCAATAAAATCTAAGACTTTCATGGCAATCGGACTATATTTGTGCGTGTTAGAACACAGATGGTCATACAGACAGACATTCAGTCAGTAAGACAGACAGAAAGGCGGACAGACGGACCATAATGTCTGCCTTATGCATAATTTTTGTTCTTTTTAACACTAGAATTACGGTATTAAAAACCTTTTATGGGAAAATACTTTTATTCGTAAATTTCTAAAATGTTTGATTTGATCCTAAATTTACAAACAGGTTTATTTAACTACTTCCCTTAACAATTTTTTTTGACAAAAAATTTCAAAAAATCATCATATTTTTTTATTTCATTATTGAATATAAGGAAATGAAACAAAGCATAGCATACAGGTTTTAAGTTGAATTGTTAATTTTTGCAGATGTTAAATGTTATATTGCAATATGGAACTCTTTAAAAACTTATACTTGACTATGATTATGATGAATTTACAGCTTGTAATAATTAAAAAACGGTTGAGGAAAAGGTTATATGGAGCAAGAGTTCACATTAAGTTGACAACGTGATCGTATTAGTGGTGGTTCGTGATTCACCATCATTTTAAAGAATAAATCAAAACTACTACCTGTAGAACTTGACATGGGTATGTTGGAGACAGAGAAAACAAATAATTAAGCTGGAACATCGTTTAATTTCAGGATGTGCAGATCTTCGGAAGGAGAGTGCATGGCTTGAAAACTGTAGGAACTTCTGATAAAATTGTAGACGCGATATTTAGTAAAAAAGAACATGTCTTAATGAAAGGTATGCTGATCTGGTGTATGATTAAACGTTATTTAGGAAAAGGTGGAACATGAGTGCCTTCCATAGCACACAATAAATCTTGGCACTGAGACCACACGTGGTCCGTGCAACATAATGAGTCCGCGTACTGCGTAAAAACACAGCTATACACTACGAAGCGAATCCACAGACTGACTTTTTCCCGTGCGAGCGTTTTCAGAATCGCCGCTGAAAAAGTACGCCAAGCAAGGCCAAAACGATACTGCGCCAAAAATGGAACTAACGGCAAACCTGCTTTCGCCAGGGAGTGACCAGAGGAGAAAGAGCGCTCGCAATGATGATAAACCTGATCATTCTGAAAATGGAACGTACGCTTGCAAAGAGCTGGCATTTTGCCAAAACGGTACTATTGAAAAAAGGAAGATGCGTAATGACTGAATTTCCGAAATTAAAACTATAAAATGTTGATCGATTGATCAAAACATAAGATAATGAATTTTTAAAGGGAAAACTTAAAATGGATTAAATAAGATACATTAAAATTAAAGATTAAATAATTAAGACTAAGGATTAAAGATATTAAATTAGAGATATTGAATTGGGAAGAATAAGAGACAATATATCAACATGATATATTACTCCGCCAACAATAGGAGAAATACTTGAAAGAACCATAAAAGAACAAAATAAAAAACTTATGACACACCGATAAAACAGGAATTCTAAAATAAAATTACGAAAATTAACAAAAATGACTGATCAATCGAAAACAGATGTGAATTAGGAACACTCACTATAATTATATAACACCATATGTCGATTGAAAACAGAATAAGGAAATTAAAAAAATGAATAAGAAAATCAAAGATTAAACGAGAATACAAAACATTGATCAAGAATACCAAATATGTATGAGAAAACACTAAAATTGATCCAAGATTCTCATATTAAAAAAATACTAAAGGCTGAGAAAAAAATGAATGAAAAGAGTACTTTAAAATTTACATACCGAATGATATACTATAATGTTGATGAAAAACATCACTACGATATTGAATCTAAAAGAAAAAACTGACATCACTTGAATGCCTGAAAAAGAAAACTCTCACAACTTATCCAGATGCTAAAAAAATGAAGAAAAAAGTCCAAAAGTCAATCAAGCCAGCACGGAAATACATGGGGTTGACAAAGACATACCCTACGGGTGGGTACCTGAAGTTTGTATACCATCTTGTAAAATACACCTTGTATAGTTGCAATAAAGTTACAGAATACATGAACACATATTACAAAAGTTATAAACTTACAACAAAACCCTAAAAATTAAACCCAAAATAAAATTAAGAAAAAAATTTAAAAAAAATGGGGAAAAGTAAAAAGTGTGGTACCACAAAAAAATAAGGACAAAAATAAAAAAAAATATGTATTGTGACTCTGCAACATTATATAAACATACTTACTGCACAAAATAAATTGTTCCAAAAATTTACATGTATAAACACAAAATAAGAAAACATGATCATGAAAAATTTTTTTTTTTAATTGACTTGGCATGCATGCACTATATTACCAACAACAACAGCAGCTGACATCTATATTTATACTCTCATATGTATGCTTATCGCATACCTTATATTTATATATATCCTTAATAATTATCCATAACCAAGGATATAAGGTATGAAAAAGAATTGTTAAAGGTTAACGGATATATTATATGAATTTTGTTGACGTACACAATACATAAAGTTTTACCAAAATTTTCAAAGGAGTACAGTGCAAAAAATAAAAATTACTGTGTATTTTGAAATATGTCAACAAAAATTAGACATTACCAAAAATATTCAACTATTATTTATCCACATAAAACTTTGAAATTGAGAAACTGTTGTATTTTTGATGATTTCAAATTTGAAAATTGTATATGCTTATAATTAAAACAATAGAAAAAGTTATGAAAGAAAAATCTATCATAATGTAAAAAACAATCGCTTAAAGTCTGAAGGGACTGAAATGTGAACTAAATCACAACTAGGATAAAGTACAAATTCATTGCTTAAAATTTTAAAGTTAAGTAGTAAAAAGAAAAAAAATTATAACTCTAATAATAAATGACAATAATTCCAATGTTACCAAACCACAGCATAAAAAGAATGAAAAATTAAATGAAGCTTGATACCAAAAAACATTTCAAAAGAAACGAATTGTTGAATGATTTAGGTTAGAAAAATAAGCTTAAAAGTTTAAATTTAATCGGGGAAAAAAACTTTAAATGCAACACATGCTTTAAAGCATGAGATTGTAATTTATAAAAGAATACAGTAAAAAAATATGATGCAATTGAAAAAAAATTGCAAAAAGTAAATGAAGAAATTAATCTAAGTAAATACTGAGCATCATTTTAAATTATTACATGTTGCAAACCATATTGGGAGAAAAAAAACAACACTATAATCTTGCAGACACATGAAATAACAGTTATGCATAAAAAATTTAAAAAATGAAAATTAGTTCCTTTTGCTAAAAAGCAATGTACAGTTTTCACAAGTATAAGAAACAAAATTTATAGCTGAAAAGGAAAACATTGTATGTAATGACATAAAAGGTAAAAAAAATTACGGTTATTACTGTTGTTATTGAAAAGTATGAAATTTTGCATCTGTTTGACAAGAGTTAATGAAGTGTCAAATAGTTTGACAGTACCGCTCCATTGGGTACTACATATAACTCTGCCAACAAAATACAAATACACATTAGAAAAAAAATTACTTAAAAAACTTATAGAAAGAAAAAATAAATTATGGTAAATGTATCAGCTTCAAACAAAATGTTAAGAAATTTTGCAGTTGAGTTTAAGCCTCAACTTTAAAATGTTGTATTTTCTAGACTCACAGTCTTTCGAAAATGCTGGGTGGTGTGGATCAAAATTGTGTCCCTTAGAGTTATTATATGCACAATTGCTACAATGAGCATTTTTGTTACAATGTCCTTCTTCATGGTTTTCACCACACCATACACATAAACGTGGTTTTGAACAGTGTTTTGCTGTGTGATTAAAGGAATTGCAGTTAAAACACCTAATGATTCGAATGAAACGCTTAACTGGATAACGGATATTACTAATACATAGAGATCTACGTTTTAAAATCAGGTGAGCAATGTCACCAGGGACGTCGATCACATGATTGTATCTATTACCATCCTTACTTCTAAATTTCTTCATTAAGGTGACTGCTGGAAAGTCATTGTTAACGGTATTTCCTATGGCCTGGATTATTTGATGATCATTAATAGAATTAGGAATATTGTAGACTATTACTTTAATTTTCTTGAGTTTTCTTGAATTATCAGATATGTTTGAGAGATTAATATGATCATTAGAGATAGATGTATTAGCTATTGACTTATCAAAAACGGATGTTTTGAAGGATTCATTTACAGGAATGATGGGATCTTCGAAAACTGTTTGCGTGTCTACATCACACGTTGAAATTTTTACTTTTTCTGAAGATGTACTCTGTTTTAATTTTTCGAGAATTTTCTTATTAACTTCTTTTAGATTTTCAGTGTCCTGAATGGCTTCTTTAAATTTATTTTCAATGAAAAGTTCATGCATCTCAATTAAATTATTTGCTTCAAATTGAAAAGTTTTAATTATCATATTTATTGCTGCATCATCTATTGAAAATTTACTATTGTTGGATTCAAGTAAGTATTTTATGGTTCCAGGAATAGATTTGTGAAAATCCTGCAAAGCAACGCTAAAAAATTGAGCACTGTTCGTCTTCTGATCCATAATTGATTTAAATTAAATACTGAGTATACTTAAAAAAGGTAAAGAAAAAACTTATGTATGGATCTATTCAAAACTTCAGAGAAAAAAATACAATTCTTCAAAATACACATTTAAAATTTTATATATATATCCACTTGAATTTGAAATCTTCTGTATTTTATTCTAAAGAATTAGTATTTCTTGAAATTTTATAAAATACGTACATTTATTACACTTATTAACTATTGATATGAAAACTTAGAACAGTGAAAATTTATAAAAAAATGCCATGTGCAACCATATTCCAGAAAAGAGCAACACTTGTAATCTAATTTCATCTTGAATTATTTTCATAAAAAATGACCAAATTTTGCTTCAAATGGATTATCATCTTCATATTTTAAATAAAAGTCACTTATTGTGATAAAATACTGTATTGGAGAAAAGTTCAAAACAAAAAAACTTGACGGCGAACCAATGCACTGTTTGTGCACTGGCACGTGCACCATTTGTTATATTGTAATATGGAACTCTTTAAAAACTTATACTTGACTATGATTATGATGAATTTAGAGCTTGTAATAATTAAAAAACGGTTGAGGAAAAGTTTATATGGAGCAAGTGTTCACATTAAGTTGACAACGTGATCGTATTAGTGGTGGTTCGTGATTCACCATCATTTTAAAGAATAAATCAAAACTACTACCTGTAGAACTTGACATGGGTATGTTGGAGACAGAGAAAACAAATAATTAAGCTGGAACATCGTTTTATTTCAGGATGTGCAGATCTTCGGAAGGAAAGTGCATGGCTTGAAAACTGTAGGAACTTCTGATAAAATTGTAGACGCGATATTTAGTAAAAAAGAACATGTCTTAATGAAAGGTATGCTGATCTGGTGTATGATTAAACGTTATTTAGGAAAAGGTGGAACATGAGTGCCTTCCATAGCACACAATAAATCTTGGCACCGAGACCACACGTGGTCCGTGCAACATAATGAGTCCGCGTACTGCGTAAAAACACAGCTATACACTACGAAGCGAATCCACAGACTGACATTTTCCCGTGCGAGCGTTTTCAAAATCGCCGCGGAAAAAGTACGCCAAGCAAGGCCAAAACGATACTGCGCCAAAAATGGAACTAACGGCAAACCTGCTTTCGCCAAGGAGTGACCAGAGGAGAAAGCGCGCTCGCAATGATGATAAACCTGATCATTCAGAAAATGGAACGTACGCTTGCAAAGAGCTGGCATTTTGCCAAAACGGTACTATTGAAAAAAGGAAGATGCGCAATGACTGAATTTCCGAAATTAAAACTATAAAAGGTTGATCGATTGATCAAAACATAAGATAATGAATTTTTAAAGGGAAAACTTAAAATGGATTAAATAAGATACATTAAAATTAAAGATTAAATAATTAAGACTAAGGATTAAAGATATTAAATTAGAGATATTGAATTGGGAAGAATAAGAGACAATATATCAACATGATATTAAAGCATTTAGTTTATCGTCTGTTTACTATCCCGAGTTATCTCGGCAAATGAAAAAAGTTAAATTTTAGTCTTTGTAAGACAGTTTTTCAAACAAGGAACAACACCTGACATACCTGACATTCGGTACACCGGTATGTGGTCTCTTTTCTTACTGGCTTACCTCTGGAATCTCTTTTACGGGAGCATATAGCACACTGTCTCGTTGGATTTGAATTTTTCTCAGTAGCAGGAATAACATCTGGAAAATGCCTTGAGGTTAGCCCGAGTGGTGAACGACTAATGCTGGGTCTTCCTGATGTAGCAGAAACCTCGTCACAATGATTTTCTGCAATTAGTTTTTGAACAAGTTCCATTCTAAATTGTTTAGGGGATCGTCCGAATCGCTTGAACTATTGTCTTCCAAAGGCCTACTTACAGAAGCATCACTCCCACTCTATTCAAAGTCCACTTCTTCATAATCACTATCAGAAAAATCATCTGCATCGCTTTCGCTTTCGTACACAGTCGCCGTTTTTTTACTCTTTTTCAACGTAACTGTCCTTAATTATCCAGCAGCCGCCGAACATACAATCGTGCAAAACACGTATCCAGTCCCGCTCTCCAAAGCTCTCCAGCAAAACTCGGCTAACTGCTAATCAAAGCAGAATAGAGGGTGAGTTTAATATCATGGGACAAACTTTGAGGGGTTGTAGAGCTCACTATAACAAACAATTATTGTATAGGAATATATGACCGGAAGTGACGCGTTGAAGTATAAACCTCGGGGGAGCAATTTGGCGCTTTTTTTTAATCTCAAAATTTCTCATCCATACCAGAAAATTTCTATACTATTCTTTCCTGTACATAATACAGACATGATTGCACAAAGAAAAATTCTTCTTTGAAAATTTCCGGTTTGAAATCGAACATTTTTAATAAAAAAAACTCCATATCTATTTCTTTTCATGTATTTCCTATGTTTGACAGATTTGCCAGTTTTGTGGGGTTTTTTTTAGATTTCATACCGGAAATTTTCAAAGAAGAATATTTTCTGTAAGTAATCATGAAACGTCTGTCTCAAATAAAGAAAAGAGTAGTATAGGAATTTTCTGGTATGAATGAGAAATTTTGAAATGAAAAAAAGCGCTAAATTGCCCCCCTGGTGTTTGTACCTTAACGCGTCACTTCCGGTCATATATTCCTATACAATAATTGTTTGTTATAGTGAGCTCTACCAACCCTCAACATTTGTCCCATGATGTTTGAATCACCCTGTATATTCTTTCTTTTTAAGCTTCAGGCCCATTAAAAACGTAATAAAAAATTCGTGCTAACAAATTCTGCTACGCCCAGGGCTGTCAATGGTGACTATTTTTTAATTCTTATTCGCACCACTTTCTCAAAACAAATATTTTTCCCATATACCGTGACAACACGTGTAAAAGAAAAACTTTACAAAATTTATTTTTAAGAAATAGTGGTACGAATACAATATAAAAATAGTCACCAGTAGCAGCCATGTACACCCGAGTTTACTCGGTATAATAATTAATTGCAATATATAGGAACACGAAATAATTCGAGATAATAGAAAAAAGAAAATTTTCGTTTATAAATTCTGATGCCAATGTGGCTTTTAAGGATTAAAATGAACCCTTTCAGGGGCAAAGTATTTCTACTTGTAAAATCGTTGACTGACACCAGAATTTACAAGCAAATTCATTTGAATGTCAAATAAAAGCTTTTCTTCACGTGCTTCATAAAAAGAAAATTTTCAGTCCAACAATCTGGTGCCAATGTGGATATTAGGCATTAAAATTAAGCGGTCCAAAAATGAACCACCGCCCTTGAAAGGTTAAGTGGTGCAAAAATCAACCACCCTCTTTAACCCCTTAATTCTCGCCCCGTGATATTCACGGGCTGTGTCTTTTATTCAGATTACTTTATTCCCACCAGTTTTATAAAATAGTATCATTGGCTTTATGTTGGTATCATTTTACCTGTCATTAAATAAGGTGAAACTTTCTTTTTCAAAAAGTCCTGCCAATAAGCAATTTGAATTTTTAAACCGTAATTGAATGCGACCGTTAAGGGGTTAAAGGGTTAATACCGGGTGAGCAAAAAGTCCGTATAAACTTTAAAAAATCATAAAAACCGAAAAAATAACCGAAATTAAAAACTGTTTGCAGAATTAGCATCTATAGGTCACTGGATTTTTTTAAAGACTGAAATAAAAAATAACTCAAAAAACAGCCGACAGATGGCGCTGGTTCGTGCGATTTTGGTGGAAATATGCAAATGAAACGGTTTTAAGAATTTGCGCTCTTAATCCAGAACTAGTTCACCGTTGTGAGCCGTGTACTTGATCAAGGATGATGAATATGAAGGATAAAGCTTTGTTGGAGAAGTTATTTTAAGTGGACATTTTCTGGATTAGGAGCGAAAGTTCTTATAACCGTCATTTGCATATTTCCACCAAAATCACACGAATCAGCGCCATCTGTCGGCTGTTTTTTGAGTTATTTTTTATTTCTGTCTTTAAAAAATTCCCGTGACCTATAGATGCTAATCCTGCAAACAGTTTTTCATTTCGGTTATTTTTTCGGTTTTTATGAATTTTTAAAGTTTATACGGACTTTTTGCTCACAGGGTATAAATAAATGTTGGATTCAATATAACAATATTTAATTTAAATATTTGAGATTTGAACGCTTTTCGTATAAAACTAATTGAGGTGAAAAAGTGTGAGAAAGGCTCACATGGACTGAAGCTATAATGTACTAGCGCCCAAATTCTTTTAAGTGTATGGCCACGATTGTGATAAGGCACACCAGAATAACATTATAGTACTAGATGTAGGCAATGTATATCGTTATTCATGTATTATATAACTTAGAATAAACGTCTAAAACCATTCCGGGAGAGTTATTAATTTTTGGTTTCCAAGTGAGATTTATTTATTAGAACTCTCAGTAATATTCATCTGGATTCAAGAAATCCATTGGAGAAAAAATTGAAATATTATGTCTGTTTTGTTAAGTGCTTAACCCTTTCAGTGTCGCCAGTGGGCTACTTTTTTTTAATTCAGATTTCTTGATTGGGACCACTTTTTGAAATTGCAAAATTCCCCCTTTTTTTTGCCTTAATTAATATGATATTAAATAAGGCGAATTTTACCATTTCAAAAAAGTGGTACCAGTCAAGAAATCTGGTAGACCACTGGCAACACTGAACCTTTTGAGGGGCAAAGTACTTCTGTTGCTAAAATGTTGAAATGAGTGATTGACACCAGGGTTTACAAACAAATTTATTTGATGTTATGTAAAAGTTTTCTTCACGTACATTACAACATCAAAACTTTATTTCAAAATTCTGGTGTCAATGTAGCATTTGGGAATTAACATTAAGTGGGAAATATTATATCCCACCGACTCACAGTGGGACGTTTTGACGATCTAGGTGGACAAAATTATTTCGTTGAAGTTTAGTTAGTTTTTGCTGTTTTTTTTAATGCATCACTAATAAAATACTCAAACAGTGATAAATATTTGGTTATTTAACAACAACGTCTTAAAATGAAAATACAGGATGCCCACTAAAGTCCTTTCCCACCCTTTTAACTAACGACTGACTGCATCTATATTCATAAACGTGGTGTCTAGGTATAGTAAAGAGACTATGCGCTACTAGATGAGACCGCTTACAGCGCCAGCTGGTACAAAATGGTGGCATTAGCGTTTCTATCGCGAAAACGGTTCGAAATATGGGATAAAAGTGAATGACGACACCTCGTGAACATGAATGCTAAATGAATCCCGTTCTGAATATGAATCTCGTTTTCGAGATAGGAATACTAACTCAGCTGTTTCGTACCAGGTGGCTCTGGAAGCGGCCTCATCTGGTAGCGCATAGCCACTTTACTGTACCTAGACACCACTTTTGTGACTATAGCTGGAACCGTTTGAAAGTTAAGAGTGTGGGAAGGAATTTAGTGGGTACACTGTATAATGCATTACAAATAATGCGTTAAACATACTTATTTTACGATTAAGTAAAAAAAAAATTAATGCACACATGTAAACATTCATTTCTTTTTTGTATTTTTGTCTACTCAGAATTGCTCGAGAAATTTGTGTAGTCATCCTGAAAAATAAATTTTTTTAAAGAAAATCATATTAAAAAAATTTAATGTTTTGTGGTACCCTGTAAAACATCTAAATGCTACCAAAATTATTTTCGGTTGAAAAAATGCTGTTGTGTGAATAAATAAACTATATAAATTTTATTCAATTTGAAATAAAATTTCTGCATATAGACGGTAATGTATCCGAAATTTTTTTGTGTCCCTGTAAAAGAAATACAACTACCACGTGGTAGTAGTTGTGCGTACGCACTTTGCTTTCAGTTTAAAAAATGCTATTGTGTATCTCAATAAATTATAGTAATTTTGTTGAAATGTAATTAAAATTTCTGCTTTTTAGCAACAATCTTTCAGCCCTTTTGTGTAGCCCTGTACCAAATGCATAATTTCTACTTTCGTCAAATTATAATTTAATAGAATTGTCATCGGAAAAACAAATGTAGGCAAAGTTTCAGCTCAATCAGATAATTGAAAGTGGTTTAAAATTGTCTTGTAAGATTTGGACTAATATTTTATGTGGCCCTGTTAAAAAAAGCGTAACTGCTACGTTCCATAAATTATAATGATATTGCATTGTCATCAGAACTACATATCCTGAGCAAAGTTTCAGCTCAATCAGATTATTGAAATTGGTTTAAAATTAACTTGCAAGTTTTATTCAAATTTTTTGTGAAGCCCTGTAAACACTATTCTAAACAAACTTCTACATTATTCAAATTATAATAATATTGTATTGACATTCAAATTAAACGTGTTTTCATTGTTTCGGCTCAATCGGATAATTAAAAGCTGTTTAAATTTAACTAGCAAGATTTGATCTAAATATACATACATGCACTGCAAGTTAATATGATGCTTGTTTATTAATAAAAACTTAATGATCAGCAGACATCTGCAGGAGTTTTTTTAATTTTTCAGTACTTTAGGAATGGCACTTTGATTTTAAAAAATGCTTATTGCTGAATAATATGTTAAAAGTCAAGATGGAATTTGCAAACAACATCAAGGATCATCCAGAATGACAACCTTTGAAAAAAGCTGTTAAGCGGGTTTAATATCGCTTATTTTCAAACAAAAATGGGTTAAATCTGACCTTGACAAAGCTGTAGCATATGTTCAGCAAACTCCTGCTTTTATAAAACTGAATAGCCACGACGTGCCTCAAACTTAGCCCTTAAAAGCACGATTATTTATTTTGTTCAAAAAAAAAATATTATATGATTCTCCTTAAGGTTTACTACACAGTAAACATAATGAAAAAAATCAGAGATATATTTTCCATATAATACGTCAATCTTTTGTTCTGTTGCATATCTGCAATACAAGTAAAAACTACTGTCGTGAGGCTGTTTTACGCTAAAATAATGCAAATTAGCAAATACTTTAATAAGTATGTCTCCAGATACCTTATTTTATGTAATTATTTATTTTATAAAACTTAACTTTTAACCCTTCAATTCCCATAATAGAACACGTTCTAGAAATTACATAGTTTAGAGAATCTGACTTTACACCAGAAAGTATCAATGGTTAATTTCGCTTTATTTAAATACGGAATGTCTGGTTTTTAATTAAAGCAAATATTTTTCTTTTAATTTTCTGGTGTGAATTTGGTATATGCGAATAAAAAAAAATCTATTAAATTCAAAACAGTGTTGTTTGCATATATGCAAAGCTGCGCATTAAAGGGTTAGAGGAAGCTAGTGCAACTTTTGAAACTCCCTCAAACCATATTTATATAGTCATGATTAATCGACACTTCTGATTTGTTTTTGACAAAACTCGTTCGGATCTCGAAAATACAGACATTCAGCTACCAGTACACGCGGTTTTATCAAATTCCGAGATAATCGGAAAAATGAATTTTGTCCATCTAGATCATCAAAACGTCCCACTGTGCGTCCTTCAAAGGACCTTTAACCCCCTAACAGTATCTTTTTATGTCACAATAAATTAAAAATAGTGTTGCGAAATCAAGCAACTCCTCTTACCACTTACCCTTTGAAACAAGAACAAAAAACGCACCTGCAGTGTGTTACGTCAGACCTACTGCGCAAGAGCGGACAGAACTTGTTTTCCTTTTTTTCTGTGAGAATTGACTCAGATTTAGAACAGAAACTAGATATGAACGTAGAGAAAAGAAAATAACTTTTAAAAAAGAAAACTTTAATACTCGAATTGTAATATAATGTAAATAATTTTTGTTTTGTGAGTGTCTAAGCAAGTTGTGTACGTCTTCAATAATGTTTAATGTAATACAGTTTTATTTACTTCGAAGATTCAAGACTTATTATTTGGATGTCGTCTTATTTATTGCATAGAATCCCCGGCTATTTCTCCTTATGCGAAAGAAAGAACAGGTAGGGCATTTAACTTTTATTTTATGATTATATAAGTTGAAAGCTTTTTATTACATAATAAGATTAATAAGAAAATTAGAAAAAGAGAATAAGATCAGTAGTAACATTTTGGCATCCCTTCCGGCGATATAACCTAATTATGAGATAAATAGAATAAGATATTAAGATATTAGAATAATTAGAAATTATTTATCAAGCTATTTAATTTGAAGAACTGAAAAAATATTGAGAACTGTTGAACATATAGAGAATTGTACTTTTTAATAGAATTTAGTTGTTGTTGTTATTAGTTCGCAATGGCTGAAAGTTTAGTTATCGCCAAAAAAGAAAGAGCTGTGCTACGTGAAAGCATAGATAAGTTTATAAATAAAACAGAAGCTATTTTGAAAGAGGGAAAACCAGACATTTTTGATTTGGAAGAGGTAGTGGAACAGTTAAGTGTGACAGAAATGGAACTGACACGAGCAGACGGGGAAATTAAAAAATTGGTGCAAGAAGCACAATTAGATACAGAATTACAGGGCGCTCGCGAATTTAAAGAGAAAATTACGTCATGGCGCTTTAGAGCAAACAGAAAAATAAAAGAGTTAGATAAAAAGAAAACACAGGATGATTCGTTTTCTAAACGAGAAAATCCCTTAAAGGAAAACGCAAGCATTAAATTACCGAAACTAAATATCGCAAAATTTTCTGGGAATTTTGTTGAATGGCTTTCGTTTTGGCCAGCTTTTGAAACAACCATTCACAACAATGACACATTAGATCCAGTAGATAAATTTAACTATTTAAAAAGTTTTCTATCCCCCATTCCATTAAAAAGTATAGATGGATTTTGTGTCACTGCAGAGAATTATTTAAAGGCCGTCGATATTTTGAAAGAAAGGTACGGGAATAAGGATATGTTAATTTCGGTACATACAAATAAACTTCTTAATTTAACTCCACTCAGACATTCGAATGACACCAAATCATTTCGAAAACTTTTTGATGAGATACAAACGAACATTAGAAGTCTAGAGTCACTTAACATTTCATTAGACTCTTATGGAAGTTTATTATCCCCCCATTTTATTTAAATTATTACCGAGAGACCTAGTTTTGGAATTTAACAAAACGCATGAAGACTCAATTAATGTCCAAGATTTAATATCGTTCTTACATAAGCAATTAATATCCAGAGAGAAAATGTATGCGTCATCACTGAATGAAATAAATGAAAAATCAACACAAAATAATTATGTTGCGTAGTCATTTAGGAAAAATACTTCCTTTCCCCCCCGAGTCAATAAATTTAATACGCAGAGTAATAAATTTGATTCTCCGAATAGAAAATCACCGTCAGCGAGTGATTTATTGGTTCAGAGCGAAAATGAGACTACTTGTGGAGTTTGCTTTGGCAGGCACCAGACAAATAAATGTTTTAGCACTTGTAATTTACCGTTTGAAAAAAGACTTGATTTACTGAGAAAGAGAGGCCTTTGTTATATTTGTTTATCCCGCGGACATACTGTGTATCGAAGGATTTATGCGCTATTTGTAATTCGAGACACGCCCAGATAATGTGTAATAAAGAAATAAATTCAAAAGGGAAATCTACTAATTCAGAGAGTAGCGATGTTACGAGACCAATGCTGTCAAATCAGGATATAATTTCTAATGTCTATTTACAAACTTTGATAGTGGAGATCCGTAATGATAATCAATCTTCCGAATTTATTCGTATCATTATAGATACTGGGAGTCACAATAGCTATATAACTAGATATGCTGCAAATAAATTGAAATTAAGGAAAATTCGATCAGAAACAATTAGACACGGACTATTCGGAGGGGTAGAAAAAACGAGTAAACATAATCGCTATGAATTTACTATCAGTAATTTAGATCATAGTTTCCGATTTAAAATACAAGCTTTAGGTGAAGGAAAATTTGTTCAGGAGTAAATTTATGCCGCGATAGCGAAATGATAAAAATCTTAGAAAAAAGGGGAGTTCATCTGACCGATGTTCGTGAAAATAATCGACTATGTTTATATGAGAATAATCCGGAAGAAGTACACATTTTAATCGGCGCTGACATGGCGGCGAAATTATTCACAGATAATATAAAATATTTTCCTGATTTGGGTATAACAGCTTTTGAAACAAAGTTAGGCTGGACAATTATGGGGAAAACAGAGGGTAATGGAAATGATTCAGAAAGTTCGTTGTCAGTTCTATCGCTGTCATTATTTACTTCAAATGCCAGTTTATCACAACTGTGGAACTTAGATACCTTGGGTATCACTAATGAAGATTACAAAAATAAAGACAATTTAGCTAAAGAAACTTATAACCATTTTCTTGAAACAGTCAAACGTGATGAAAGTGGCCGCTACGAAGTGACACTACCCTGGGTTGTTGATAATTCAATTTTAGCGAGCAATCGCGTATTAGCAGAGAAACATTTGCGCAAGACAGAACAAAAACTTATCAAAACAAATAAGAAAATAGAATTTGATGAAATTTTTAATTTGTGGAAGGATAATAATATTATAGAAGAAATTTCAGACGATAAGGAGAATAAAGTACATTTCTTACACCACAGACCAGTAATTAAAGAAAATAGTGAAACGACGAAAATGCGTCCGGTTTTTAATGCCTCCGCACATAATGCAAACTCTCCTTCTTTGAACGACTGTCTCACAAAGGGACCTAATTTGATTGAAATAATTCCGAGTATTTTGAATCGTTTTCGTAAATACAAAATAGGTATTTCTTCAGATATTGAAAAGGCATTTCTCCAGATAAAAATCACAGAAAAAGATCGCGATTTTTTACGCTTTCTCTGGTTCGACTCCAAACATAATTTGAAAGTTTATAGACATTGTCGCGTAGTCTTCGGACTCACGTCAAGCCCGTTTTTATTAATGGGTACACTAAACCATCTTTTAAGTCAAGTACCCGAACAGTGGGAAAATACAGCACGAATTTTGAAAGATTCATTTTACATTGACAATTCCATTACTAGTTTAAAATCGATCGCAGATACTGGAAAATTTATAACAGAATCACAGTGTATTTTATCATCAGCTAATTTTAATTTAAGATGTTGGCGATCAAATTTGCCTCAGGCCATGATCGATGTTTCTGAAAAAAATACAAAGTTAGCACCAGTTTTGGGATTGGTCTGGGACTTAGAGCAAGATAGATTAATGTGTAAAATAGAAGAAAAAATTGAAACGAAAGAACCACTCACAAAGAGAAAAATTTTATCGGTTACCCAAAAGATTTTTGACCCCATAGGATTCTCCGCCCCGAGCACTCTTATTCCAAAATTAATTCTTCAGGAAACCTGGAAACAGAAATTAAAATGGGATGAAGAACTTCCTGAAAATTTAAGAAAACAGTTCGACTTCTGGTTAAAACAAATTAACTTTTTACAAGAAATTCAAGTTCCACGTTGGTTGAATGTATCGCCCGAAAATGAAAATAACATTTCCTTTCATACTTTTTCCGACGCGAGTAGACACGCCTATGCCACTTGCGTGTATCTTAGATGTCAAACACAAGAAGGAGTTAAAGTTCAGTTAGTCAATGCTAGAAGTAGAGTAGCGCCCATTAAAGAACTCACAATTCCTCGACTGGAGCTACTCTCGTGCCTCATTGGAGCTAGACTCGCTAAAACTATCATGAGTGATCTTCAGTTAAAACCAGAGAAGACAATCTTTTGGAGCGATTCCTCAGCAGCTTTAGGGTGGATAAGAAGAGAACAATCTTGGGGCACATTTGTCCACAATAGAGTTTTAGAAATCAGAAGCCTTACCCAAGTTGAAGATTGGCGACATTTACCAGGAAATTTAAATCCGGCAGACCTCCCATCCAGAGGATGTTTCTTTGAGCAATTGGAGAAATCACGATGGTGGGAGGGACCAGCTTGGCTGTATTTACCGGAAGATCAGTGGCCACAACCGGAAGAACACCCTGAGGAGGATATAATAAATAAAGAAAGGAAAAAGACAATCCTAACACTTTTAGACAATGAAGACACTGATTTACACCGTTTTTATCGATATTTTTCCTTTTATAGAAAAAACATAAGAATGATTGCATTTATATATCGTTTTTATAACGACACAAGAAAGAAAGAAAGAATTTCATCACCTAACATCTCCGTTGATGAATTTGAAAAAGCAGAAAAAATACTACTCAGATTAGTACAAAAGGAATCATTTTCAGGAAACACAGATCCCAAATTAAGAGCCTTAAGACCATTAGAAGATAAAAACGGACTTTTGAGAGCAAAAACAAATATAATCTGTAGACAAGACAAAGAAGATTTTCGTTATCCAATAATTTTGCCCTCAAAACATCCTGTGGTACAGAAGTTAATTTTTGAAAAACATTTAGAAAATCATCACGCTAGAGTTAGCATACTAATGGCTCAACTTCGAGAAAATTTTTGGATTTTGAAATCAAGAAAGTACATCAGAAACGTCATTAGACAATGTGTTAAGTGTCAAAGATTCCAAACACCCAGAACAGAGGTGGAACCAGTTATCCCACCTGAAGACAGAATCAGAGATGCAGCTATATTTGAAGTGGTGGGAGTCGATTTAGCCGGTCCTCTATACCTTGCCGATGGTTCAAAGGTGTGGATAGCTTTATTCACCTGTGCTGTCTATCGAGCAGTACATTTGGAGTTGATAACATCTTTATCAGCTGAATGCTTTATGCAGTCCCTAAGAAGATTTATAGCACGGCGAGGCAGACCATATATAATTTACTCAGATAACGGAAAGAATTTTGTTGGCACTAACAGAGCCCTTTCTAGTGTGGATTGGCAAGCTATAAGTACATTGGCCTCCATTCAGAAGATCAGATGGAAATTCAACCCCCCTTCAGCCCCCTGGTGGGGAGGGTGGTGGGAACGCCTCGTGCGAACAGTGAAAGATATTTTAAGAAAAGTTTTGGGTCGCGCCTCATTAAATTACGAAGAACTGAGCACAATACTCTGTGACTGTGAAAATGTTGTAAATTCGAGACCGATAACATACATCTCCGAAGATAATCGCGATCCCGAACCTTTAACTCCATTGATGTTCCTTCAAGAACTGCCTACATCCGGTGTCCCAGATATAGATGCATTAGACTCCCAAGATCTTAACAGACGAGCAAGATATCGTCAAAGAATAAGAAATGATCTGCGAAACCGATTTAGAACGGAGTACTTAGGACAGCTGCGGCAACAGTCTATGAAGAAGAATTCCAAACCTTTGCAAATAGAGACATCGTTCTTCTGGAAGATACCAACAAAAGACGTCTTCACTGGCCTTTAGCCAAAATAATTGATATATTTCCCGGAAAAGACAAAATAGCAAGATTGGCCAAAATCCAAACAGAAAATGGCATTTTCCTCCGTCCTTTCCAACGCCTGTTTCCTTTGGAAATTGATGCAGCTAGCGATTTCCCATCAGATAACAGAATCCATCAGAAAGTGAACTTTAATCTCCCTAATGAACAACGAAAGGTTACTCCAGAAATCGATCAGACTAGAAGCAGTGTAGAAAAGAGCCAACCCTGTGACAGAAATATCTCTCCTGTGGTTACCAGAAGTGGACGACTAGTGAAACCGCCTCTGAGACTCCAATCTGGACTTCTAAATTGTTGAGTTCCTCCCATGGATCACAACTAAAGGTGGGAGGATGTTGCGAAATCAAGCAACTCCTCTTACCAGTTACCCTTTGAAACAAGAACAAAAAACGCACCTGCAGTGTGTTACGTCAGACCTACTGCGCAAGAGTGGACAGAACTTGTTTTCCTTTTTTTCTGTGAGAATTGACTCAGATTTAGAACAGAAACTAGATATGAACGTAGAGAAAAGAAAATAACTTTTAAAAAAGAAAACTTTAATACTCGATTTGTAATATAATGTAAATAATTTTTGTTTTGTGAGTGTCTAAGCAAGTTGTGTACGTCTTCAATAACGTTTAATGTAATACAGTTTTATTTACTTCGAAGATTCAAGACTTATTATTTGGATGTCGTCTTATTTATTGCATAGAATCCCCGGCTATTTCTCCTTATGCGAAAGAAAGAACAGGTAGGACATTTAACTTTTATTTTATGATTGTATAAGTTGAAAGGTTTTTATTACATAATAAGATTAATAAGAAAATTAGAAAAAGAGAATAAGATCAGTAGTAACAAATAGGGACATGGCATCGCTTTTTTGTACTAAAATATTTTGGCTTAAATAGTCGAAAAAGGTCTGCCAATTAATAAAGCGAAGATTACAGTTAAAATTAAGTGGTGTTCAAAAGGTTTTAGTAACAAAGCAAGCAAACTATTTTTGCCCGAGAGGCAAGCTCTGTTAGGCTATGGTGGTTGAAATTCTTCCCACTTTATTTTAATGCCTAAATTTGTACCGCAAAATCTCAGAAAAAGACCGAATCTCGAACCGAACGAACCTCGAAACGGGTCCCCGTTGCCTAAAGTACCGTTTAGCAGGCGTGCTGTGCCACTACCATCGAAATACTCAAGGCCAAAGGACACGAGATGTGACGTCATCACTAATCGACCGACTTCTCACTAGTGTTGGAATTCACACCAGAAAATTTGAATAGCAATTTTCTTTTACTTTATTTCTGGAATATCTATCATCTTATAAAACAATAATAACTATTTGAATTTACTGGGGATAATTCGGAATCCCCCCCACCTGTGCCACACAGATGCGTCATCACTAATCGACCGATTTCTCACCAGTGTTCGAATTCACACCAGAAAATTTTGAATAGCTATCTTTTTTTATTTCTGGAATATCTATCATTTTATAAAACAATAATAACTATTTAAATTTGCTGGGGAGAATTTGGAATCCCCCAATGAAAAATCAGCCAGATGCTGTAACACTGTGGCATTCCGCATCTGGCTGAATTTTTATTTAGGGATTCCGCATTCTCACCAGTAAGTTTAAATAATTATTATTGTTTTATAAGATGATAGATATTCCACAAATAAAATAAAATTGCTATTCAAAAATTTCCGGTGTGAATCCCAACACTAGTGAGAAGACGGTCGATTAGTGATGACGTCACAACTTGTGTCGTCTGGCCTTGCGTATTTCGATGGCAGCGTCTGTGCACGCACTGCAATATCTTACAAAAAAACCCAATCTCGAATCTTTTAGTTCCACATTCCACCACCAGGGCGGGGAACTCTGTCTTTAATAAATCTGTTTCTGAACTAAACTTCGCTAAACTACCTACCTATAGATACAAGAGTCAAGGAGGTGGCGGACGTATGCAAGAATTTAAGGTATTCCTTGAATTTACTATTCGAAAATAGTGGTAAGAAAATAGCGGTTTTGAAATTTCATATTAAACAAGTAAAATTTATTGCAGGGCTCTGTCAAAAATCTGCATGTAAGACGGTAGAAAACAGTACGGTTTTATTTGACCGCTCCCCCCCCCCCTAAACAAATTTTATTAGCAAGAATTTAAGATGTTTGCTGAAATTACCATTCGAAAATAGGGGTAAGTACACTTTTGAAATTTTATATTAAATAAGTATTATTTAACCCAGAGTTCTGCCAAAAATCCGCATCTAAAACGGTACAGTTTTAAATATTTGATCGCGCCAAAAAAAAATATTGTCCCCCCCCCCTACCCCTCATAATTTGATGCCTACTACACTTTAAGCTCTATATTACACTATATGGCCAAAGGTGACAGATCACTTGCGATTTTAGACGTTTTGTTAAATATCTAGAAAAAAACATGAGGAATTAACCTGAAACTGGTGGTGGGTAAACAGTATAGTACAGGTCATATATTTCCGCGAAGATTTTTTCCCGAAACCCCATAGGGGACCGTCAACAAATTGAAAAAGAAAGAATATCTTTTGGATAGTCTGATAATAATCGTTGAAAAGTCTGATAATAATCGTTGATAGAATAAGCTCAAAAATCGTTGTTCCCAAAATGAAGACAAAAGATGATGGGTTGCATCCATATATCCATTGATTAGTGCCAATATAGAATACCCAATATTGCTCGTACTACTGTATTTCGATACAGCCCCTCATCTTTTTGCTTCCTTTTAGGAATAACGGATTTTGAGCTTATTCTATAAACGATTATTATCAGACTTTTCAAACCATGTTTTTGAGACTTTCACAAAAGTTGCTCTATACATTTAGCTAACACATTACCTACATTATGTTTTGATTGCATCCGCGCATGCGCAGTGTAAAATGTTTTAGTAGACCTGCTCATTTTTCATCCAATTTTCATTATTTTTTAATTATGATTGCAGAGTGTTGTGAACAATGTTGTTCGTCATATTTTCTGAAAAGAACTTTTTTTATATTAAGAACTCTGCAAGTTATAAGCAAAATACTTGGCGAAATTTGGGACTGTTTTTATAAAAATCTTAATTTCTCTACGAGTATACATGCTATCCCATAGGTGCCAACCTCAAACTAATCTTCCGTAATACTAGCGTTAATTTAAACCTGGTTTAATATGTTTCGGACCAGAAATTTTTTTAAGAATTGAAATTAAATATGTTCCACGTAGAAACCTGTAATTAAATAAGTAAGCATTCACGAAATAAATTTTCTGGTTCGAAACGTGGTTAACCTGGGTCAAATTAATCCAGACATTACGGAAGATTAGTGGAAGGTTGGCAGCTATGCTATCCTCATAAAAATGAACACAGTATATTACAATAAGCCACTTATTAATAATCTTGAGTTTGAACGCTTTTGCTATATTAGTTTTTACACGGTTATCCAAAAGATATTCGTTCTTTTTCAATTTGTTGAAGGTCCCCTATAGGGTTTCGGGAAAAAATCCTCGCGGAAATATATGACCTATACTATATTGTTTACACACCTGCAGTTTCAGGTTAATTCCTCATGTATTTTTCTAGATATTTAACAAAACGTCTAAAATTGCAAGTAATTGGTCACCTTTGGCCATATAGTGTATGTGTTATAAACTTGAAAGTTTTACATTAAATAAGTAACATTTATCCCAGGGCTCTGTCAAAAATTCGCATCTAAGAACGGTACGAATTTAAACATTTGATCGCCCCCCCGCCTAAAATATTTTATTTTCTCCCCAAAATTTGATGCCCCCTACTCTTTAAAATCTTTATTATGTGTTATAATTTATCTCAAAGTTCGAAATCGACCGTTTCTTGGGTTTTCTTAATTTTAACAAATTCGAGTTTCAGCATTTCTTTTCCTTTTAAAAAAGCGATTTTTTTTTTTATAAAACATAAACTTGCGGATCGATAGATACGGCTAGATGCATAACTTTAAAATTTCTAAATAGTGTATTTTAAAAAAACTGACGGCTTTCGAAATAATCCTAGTATAAAAATCATTTTGGTTTCGAAAAACTTGCTTTTAAATTGAGAGTATGAAAGGAATCATCCAATTATAGAAATAATAATTAATATCTAAGGTTGTAATTGAGCGACTGTGAAGAAATTTACATATCTGAAATCAGGGGAAAATTCTACATCCAGATGCATAAAAATTAAATCTATAAATTCAATATTTAAAAAATTTTACAAGTCGTCTATAAATTCTACCTGCCAGCGCCGACCAGTTTGCTTTTCAAAACATCTGCTCTCGTTATGAAAGATTTCCCAAAAATCAAGTGTTTCTTTGAAAGGAAATAAAAAAGATTTTATAAATGGATTTTTAATGGATATTTCAACTATTTACAGGAGTATGGAAATAATTTTTTGAATTTCTGAAAGGGGAATTTTTCCTGCATCTGGCTGTGCAATTTTCGAGTTTTTAGGCCCAGTAGAATTTAAGATACAACCCTTTATAAAAAAAGTCCAGTACATTTATTGCCATGGCAGCGCTGTTTTCTGTTGACTCCTCGCCTTCTCTCTCTGCAACTTTTCAAAACAATATTCTGTGGTTTGATAAAAATCTATGCTTTTGTTGAATTATGGTTGTTTTACCGCTCTTTTAATTTGTGGTTTTTAATTAATTTCTCAACTAATTATTAGAAACTTAAAGTTCTGAAGCTCAGGTACATCAGGAGAGGCCTTTGACTTCCCTCACAAAAAAATTGAGCCTCGTACGTGCCGTAGATTTTGCTAGCCATCGCACACAGACAGTCAGAGCGATACTTTGTTTTACTAGTAGAGATATCAGGGCTCCCACTCGGTCCGTTTTTTGAACCCCACTATTTTTATAGAAAAAATCTCCTTTATAAATTTCGTGGAAACTTACCAGGAAAGGCGTTTTTCTTCCCATTGTTGCCGAAACCTACCACGAAATTTTTTCTATAATAATACTGGTGTTCAAAAAATGGACCAGTGGGAGCCCTGAGATATAATATGCTTGACCACATTTTATTAGACTTGTAGCAAGTCTTATAATCAGTCCATATATTGAAACATTTTTGTTGATCCGTAAACCTGGAAAACCGATCCAAGCTCATAATATTCAAAGATGAGGGCCAGACTTCTACTGCTTTCACAGAAAATTGCGGGCCAACAATATTTCATGTAATATATTTAATTAATTTTTTAATAGTTTTTAAACAATATGTATCATAATGTGCATATTTATTTTTGACTCAAAAGGAATCCAATACAAGTATAGCAGAATATTGAACATTTGAGATTTTAATAAAATATACCATAAAGGGATTTATCTCAATATGGAAATATTTCAGATTTGTGCTCACGATATCTCTCAAATTCTTTAATAATTTTACATGACATTTTTAGACGACATAGACTATATTTATATCTTAAGACTGAAAACAAAAGTATTTATTATTTCATCTACATAAAAATATTATGCATGGCTAAACTAATAAAAATCAATATGTACCTAATACTTTCAACTTTATTTTTAAACTATACATTTTGCTAAAATATACACATGTTTAGGTTGAAATTTGAGATATAGATATAATCTATAAAGCTGCGAAAATTGCATGTAATAATATAGAGTGTTTCAGGAGAACTGTTGCTTGCCATTTTTAAAAGAGCTCATAATCTACGTTTTGAGGCAAGCGACTTCGGAATATTCTTTTCACCCTTTCAAGGAAAAGTAGTCATGTTTGTAAAATGTTGAAATGATTGACTGACACGAGACTGACTTTATGAATAAATTTTATTATTAAAAGTAAAATGTTTTGAACATCTACATTATAAAATCAAAATTTTACCCCCAAATTCTGGTGCCATTGCGGCAGTTAGGGATTAAATTTAAGTGGTATAAATAATATACCACCGAAAGATCAAGGGGTTAAGCATTGCTTATAAAGGGATAATATGATATGTTTCTAGTCATAACTAGTTTAATTATAGGGATTTAATTTATGCGATTTGTTTTAACCCCTTCAAGGGCAGTGGTTCATTTTTGGACCACTTAATTTTAATTCCTAAATGCGACATTGGCACCAGAATATTGAAACGAATTTTTTCCTTTTATTAAGTAAGTTAAAAAGAGCTTTTTTTTATTTTGAAATAAATTTGTTTGTGAATTCCGGTGCCATTCACTCATTTCAGCATTTTACGAGTTGAAGTACCTTGCCCTTGAAAGGGTTAAAAGGTGCAGAAAATGCTGTTCTTCTGTTCTTTCAGTTTGTTTGATGATTTAAAATTCCCCCTTAAGTAAAAATATTATAACTTAATAAAAGCTGATCGCATTTTAACTTAAGGAAGGCATGAGATTAAATCTTCTATGGGGTATACATCAGAAGGTTAAGATTGGAGAATTTAATCTCATTATCTGTTGACTTTCATTAAACACAATTTGTTTATTTTTAACTTGGTTTTGGACATATTTAAGATTGAATCATAAAACGCCCTGGTTATTTGCAAAACTTGACATGTTGTACAACAATTGGACAAAAAAGTAAGTGGTCCAAGCACTAACTAATCGGTTTCGGTTAGTATACGCGTTTGAGTATTTGCACATCAACAATCAAAGTGGTGATATTAACTTAATTTTTTTAATGCAAAATGGCAAGTAATTTTCATGAAAGCAAAGAAGGTTAACAATATGAAGGAGCGACCACCTAATTTTAATCCCCAACTGGCACATTGCATCATAACGTTTCATAAAACATTTTGGTTTTATAATGTACGTGAAAAAAAGCATTTATTTATTTTCTATTCATTTCAACATTTTACCAACAGATTACTTTGCCCCTGAAAGGTTAAATTACATGTTCCGTAACCTTTTGAGACGAGAATACTGTACAATTTTTTTTAACCAGTTTCACCAGTACTTTGAAGCACACATACTTGCCTAATATCATCGCCGAAATGTTCGGAATATATAACTGAAAAATTAATCCTTAAAATTTCTGGCGGTACAAATCAAGGTTTCTGCGCACGCTAGACCTCACGTATACTCGACGCTCTTAGAGGGTTGTCAGATTGGCCCCTCTTTTTATACAGAAACTCCAAATTCCTACAAAAAATTCCGAATAGTAATTTTTGCTTTATTTAAAGATGTTTCGTGATTAAATAAAATAAAAAAATCTTCTTTCGTATTTTCCGGTAGGAATTCAGAATGTCTTAATAAAAAAGAAGGCCGAACTAGCAAACCCGCGCTCATCACGAAGGGATTAAAGAAACGGCTTTGTTAAGAAAAATAGTGGTTCCTTTATGTTAAAACATTAATAAAACTAAAAGTCTTTATCTCTGTGAATCGTTTCATGTTCTTCTGATTACATTTAATTACATATTTCCTATAGTATCTCCTTATAATGCAGTCATGCGTGACATTTATTTTAAATAAATGCCATAACTAATTTCAGCTTTTTGAGTCATAAGTGCTGATACTTCATATCGAAAATTTTCCAGTTGACTAAATGTGTTGTTAGTAGCATAAATGTCAAATTACATGAAAAGAAATCTTTTCCTTTCTTAGTGTCAAAAGTATATCACTAATCATTTTATTTGCTCAGAGTGTGGAAATTAAATAGATGTATTTCTATAGCAATCGCCAAAAGAGTTATTATGATGTTAGTTACGACTATTTTTATTAAAAATTATTAATGGATCGTTAAGTTATTGAATTACAAAATTTTCGCATTGAAACATTTTTACATGAATAATGAACTTTGAAATTTGAATGGTATTTAGTCAACAAAAGACAAGTTTTATTATTGATCTTGTTCTCCAGATAAACAGTCTTCTGATTATTTAGATATTCGAACCGCTTTTTGTGTTTTACAAAGTTTTCGAATTTTATTGTTAAGATTTTAAAGCGTATATTGATGTTATTAATTTTTATATTTTGTTTGAAATATTTCAGTGATATAAGCTATTTAATAAGCCCTTGTTATTTATCACAAAATTTAGTAAAACAATGATAATGATAACTATCAAAGTAATCAGGGTTTTGTTTTATAGAATTAATTTATTTTCTTAAATATTCTTTGTAAAGAATACTGGAAAGACTGACGTTTTATGTTTTAAAATGTAGATTCATAAATTATTCTCCCAAGTAGAAAAAGAATTTTGCACCAATAGTGCTTGTATTAGCCAATATTTTTATTACCGGCATGCAATATCGGCAAAGTTTACCCGTATAGCACTGAAGTGATTATATTTGTGAATATTAACCATTATTAGTAAAATATAATTTCTCCATTTCATTTCCAATATTTTATATATAAAAGCAATATTTCAGCAACATTGACATTTGATTGTATATATTTTCAACATTCCCATATGGTCCGCCAACTAAATACCAATATTTTTTCACAGAAGATTTCATGGTACGTTTTTAGAACCTTTGCTCCTGATTTAACCCCCGAAGGCGATTTCTACGGAATTTGAAAGAAAAATCTTTAAATTTTTTTTTCTAAGAGAATACCGAAGACTTTTAAGATACATAGACCGGCAACTACCATTCAAAAGCATGCGAAATCATGGCAGTCATCTGAAGTAAATTGAAACACCTGAACCGCGAGGTTTGTACGTCAGCTGTGAGTTATTTACAATTAAGTGCAATGGCTGGAATGAGCTTTAAAAATTAATTTTTATCAATATATATGAAGTTTATGGCATATTTTTTTTCATAAAGCTAATTTATATCTAAATATGCCTTATATATATTGAATTTTCAGAAATAAAGTTAAATAAGGTGATTTATTAATAATTTTATGGATGGTATGTTTGAAAAAGAGTATCTAATTTTAACATGCCTTATAAACCGAAATATAGGCGAAATTTATATGGAAACAGATTGTTAAAGATTATAATTCCACCTTTTTTTAAGTTTGACTTATAAAAGTAACTGGCAGGGAAGTTTAGATTAAAGGTAGCAACTGTAACATAATATAGTAATTTACAAAATTTTAAATTACTTGTAAAGAAATCTACGTTTTTTAAGCTAATTTTTATGCAAAAAGGTAATTAAAAAATGCATATTAAGGAAAGAAACACTATATTTTCATCCTTGGAAGATGTTTATTGAAATATTTACTTGCTATACGAAAAAAACATAAAAAAAATTGATGAATAATACAGTTTTTTCTTAAAAAAAAGGCCTAAATGAAATAGGGTAGACTAATACCTAATGATCCGCAATAAAAAAATACGCTGATAAAAGCATTTTCTTAGGTAAATTAAAATATAAAATATATATACTGCCGTTCAACAGCTGTGATAAAAAATCTTCAGTTAAACTGACAGTTTGCCGATCTATGTATCTTAAAGGTCTTTAGAGAATACTAGTATTCAGAAAGAGGACCATTTGGGAGCCCTAAGTATAGAGACAATGTTTAACCATTATTTGTAATGGAGTTATGAATACGGAGGAAGAGACATATAGTGTAGTGTCTACCATCTGCTAGTGAAGAAACTGAGGAGTTTGTCAGAAGTTGGCGGCTAGTTTTTTAAATGCGATCAACGGTTTCTCATTAGTGCCGGGGCAAACTTCCACCAGTAAATTTGAATAGAAAATTTCATCTTATTTAAACGCCTTATTTATGCAAAATATCATTTACAAATATGGTAAATATCTCTATTTGTTTTTACTGGTGGCAATTTAGCCAGATAAATGTAATATTTCTCAGAGACACTGCCAAGCGGTTTTATAGGTTGTCACATTATGGTGGAAACGTAGAGGCTGACTATCTTCGAAGTGAACTTTCAGCAGTAAAAATTAATATCTCTTTTTGCCGTTATTTATGACAGAAATTTTTCATTAATAAGGTGTTTAAATATAAAGAAGATTTCTATTTAAATTTACTGGTGGCAGTTTGCCTCGCGATAATCAAACCCCTGCAAAAGCGGTTACACTTGAAGCTTTACTACTTTAATAATATGCCAGTTCCTCTTTATTAACCCTTTCCGGCGTGGAGGAATTCTGTTTAAAAACTGTTGAAATGATGGACTGACACCTGAATTTATAAGCGAATTTTTTAGAAGAGATGAAGAGATTTTCAAGTACGACATAAAAGGAAAATTTTAATTAAATATTCTGGGTGCCAATAAAGGAAAAATTAGGTTCTTTTTTGAAGGACACCGCACGCGAGAGTGTTAATAGTTCCATGATATTTATAGCTGAATGGATATATTTCCAAAATAGGTATAATTCTTAATAAAATTGCCCATTCTTTCAAAACTAAAATGACCGAAAACTTCAATTTGACTCCGCTCAAATAGGCACGTTTGAAGGAGAAATTGTATTAAACATCATGTAACTTCTTTCTACGTGATTCTATTTGATTTTATTTATTAACAATATATAGGACACTAACGCATTCATGCGTCATTTATAAAACTATCGTTAATAAATTCTAATTTTTCCCAGAAAGTTTGAATCAGGGTTGCCAGTTTGGCGTCTGTTTTTATTTGCAAAATTTCGAATTCACACCGGAAATTCCTAAAAAAGTATTTTTACTTTAAGAAATCACAAAGTGTTCGTCATCATATAAATAAGAAAATACTGTTGGTATTTTCTAGCATGAATTCGGAATTTCTCAGTAAAAATGGAGGCCAAACTGGCAACCCTGGTTTGAATCGTTATTTTTGGTTATTGAAACGATAGATATTTCGTGAATAAAACAAATGAAAATTAGTATTAAAAAATTTCTGGTGTGAACTTGAAATTTCTGAATAAAAATCCCCACCAGATTCGGCAACACTGCGGCCTGTATAGGGTTAAGAAATGTTTTGATTTTTAAAATGTTTATTTGACTTATTGAAGTCTACATTTTGCAAGGCTGCCAAGGTGACTATTTTTAATTCCACCTCACACCACTTTCTCAAAACAAAAATTATTGACATACTGTTCGAGAACATTTTCAAGAGAAATATACTACAAAATCTGTTTTTTTTAAGATAGTGGTGCGAATAGAATAGAAAAATAGTCGCCTGTGGCAGCCTTGCTTATGGCTGTATTATAGGGAGTTCTATTTTCCCGTTTCTGTTATTAGATGACCCGAGAAAGATATTATAAATTTATTAAAACATTGCCGACGGGCATTTTTTATCAAATTTGAATTTTAAAACAGTAGAAGCTCCTCCCTGTTCTGAAAGTCTTTTGTAAATTGGTGTTCTAGATAGGTTTTCCAACTTTATGCATCGGTACATATCTTTCAATGCACGAATTACAATCTAAAAAAATATGGACAACATGATATAAATGCATTTTCTGTAAGGTAGAAGCCAAGCTCTTAGTCAATGATTTTTTTTTTTTAATGAAAACGAGAATTCTCATTTCTCGTCGTGAATGCGTTAATTTGCTTTAATAATACAGGGTGTCCGAGAATTGCTGGACACTTTACAAAATGAAATAAAAATAATTATAAAAACAGCAGCACTAAAATTTAATCACTAACTTGATATGTAACTACATAAGTTAATAGGTTTCAATATGCAATCGTTTAGTGGCTCGCAGTATCTGTAAGCGTTACTCGCTTTCATTCCTTGTATTTGACAGCGATGGAATGAGTAACAGTTGTGATTCGCCGCTTGCGTTCCTCTGCGTTAGCACAAGTAGTCTTATAGACGATATCTCTGATTTAACCCCACATGAAAAAATCTAAGGGGCTTAAATCTGTTGATCAAGGAGGCCACTGAATTGGATCAGCACGACCAATCAATGGATTTATGAATAAAGAGGAGGAGACATATAGTGTACTGTCTACCGGTTGGGAGGGAAGTAACTGAGGAGGTTGTCACAAGATGGCAGCTGCATTTTTCTAAATCGAATCTACAGTTTCTGAATACCGCCGGGACAAGCCTCCCACCAGTAAAATTAAATAGAAAATTTTGCCTTATTTAAGCGTCTTATTCATGGAAATATTTTCTCACAAATATCGTAAAAACTTCTATTTGTTTTTACCGGTATCAGTTTGACTGATAAAACAGTAAGTTTTTCTCACTGGTTGTCACAATATGGCGGAAACGGAGGGTCTGACTACCGCAAAAGTAAACTTGCACCAGAAGAATTGAAAATATGTTTCTGCCATTATTTATTACTGTAATTTTGCATTAATAAGGCCTTTAAATACAGAGAAAATTTCTATATCAATTTACTGGTGGAAGTTTTCACCGAAGGTAATCAGGTCTTGCGAAAACGGTTACAGTTGAAGCTTCACTATTTTAAGAATATGTCAGTTCCTTTTTATTAATAGTTCCATGAACCAATCCATCTATTGGGGAACTGTTGGTTGAGTCAATTGCGCAGAGACGTTGCCTAATGCGGAAATTTTGAATCTGAGGTTTAGTGAAATTTTTCAACCTATCTAAATAAATGTTAACATTTATGGTCTTTTCGGCAAAGAAGAAAGGACCAATAATTTTCGTTTTAGATAGGATTCATCAAACAATAACTTTTGCTGAATCACGTTACAGTTCAACAGCAACACGAGGTTTTTCACTGCATTTGTGACACATCTAGTGGCATCTATGAGATAGTTTTGGCATAACTTATGCGGAAAAAAACGCAGACATTCTCTTTGAATGACATAATTCAAATACCCTGTTATTATTTACCGTTTATTATTAGTTTAATTTTGTAAAGTGTCAGACAATTTTCGGACACTTTGTATCATGAGTAATGTTTTAAACGCATGTTTGTTTATCAGTGATTCTGGATATATACAGTGTGTCCACGTATAACCTGACCGACCTTTATTTTCGCAACCGTTGATCCTAGATGCATACTTCCAATTACAAAAATTGTTTAAATAAGGTAAATAATTATTTTTAAAGCAATTTGGGTCAAGAAAAACATTTATTAAAAAATTACGAAATTTAAATTTTTATACGGCCCCCCGGTCCTATAAGTGATATTTACTAAAAATTTACTGTGACAATGACAAGTAAGACAAAAAAAGTCCCATTCATCTAACATTAAAATTGACCGAGTTATGAAACGTTGAAATGCATGACTTATACCACTTTTTTGCATATCAAAACAGATCCTTTCGACCATGCTTTCAGGGGTCGTGTATAAAGTACTTAAACTTATTTCAAGGTATCTGCGCTTTGAAAAAAATCGTACAAATATTACGATTAACTTTTGTTAGTTCAGTTTCAGATTAGTTAAAATAATTGTATTTTGACATATGTTTTATTTTTTAAGAATTTTAGGCTATGATTTCTTTTAACTAAAATTGTGTTATTTTCATAAGGTTTTATTTAACTTGCAATGATCGTCTTTAAAGTTTAAAATTTGCACTCGAACTTTAACTTACTTTCAAATGTCCGATCGAAGTTAAATTTTACATTCTGACTTAAATCCGATGACAATGCAATGTTATTGTGAATTTCGACTCTTACCATCTTATACATACTTATATTAGAGGATAACACAAAAATATTCGGATAGATTACCGTCATGAAGTTTAAGAAAGAGTTTTAGATTAGATAGCATAAACCTGCGATGGTTGTGCTTTTTAACTTTTATAATTACATTTTATGTATTTTTTCGAATTTACGAATCAAAAAATTATCTTCACTTTTAACCATCATGTCAAGAGTTTTAGTAAATCGTAAATTTCAAGTTTAAAAATAGCGAAAAATCTGATACTATAAAATAGATGTAAAACTTTTGTATTCAGTTTAATTTTATTTCATTCAATAATTTATTAGATATTTTGGCTTATACTGGGTTTCTAACAGCTAAACAGCTCGGGGGTCCGATGAAATTGGGAGGGGAGGGGGGATCAGTTTTAACTTTTAGCTTTTTAACTTTGAAATTTGCGATTTGTGAAAATTCCTGACGTGATAGTTTAAAATGAAGGTCATTTTCGGATTCATTGCTAAAAAATACATAAGAGTCATTTTTCAAAAGCTAAAAAACATGCCACAACCCAAAATTTGAAAGACAGTGTAATCTAACAGCATTTTAAAATATGTATCATTTTGTAAAGAATAGAGGCTGTTGTTTTTCATCCTTTTATTTAACAAAAAATCTGCTATTTTTATCCTCTTATAACGTTCAGTACAAATTGTACATTTTGCAGTAATATGTCAGAATGATTAAAGATTTCAAATATATATTGCAATGCTAATTTTACTCTGAACCATTTCTTTAATATATCTGATGAAATTATATTTCTACTAAATTTGTGAATGACCCCTAATATGCAGCAAAAAATATACTCCAACTTTAAACAGCTATTACTTGGTCAGTTTTAATCGTAGAATAACGGGTCATTTTTTGCCTTAATTGCCAGTGTATCAGGGAAATTTTACTAAATATAACTTATAGGACCGGGGAACCGTATAAAAATTTAGATTCTGTAATTCTTCACTAAATTGTTTTTTCGCTTCAAACTTTTTTCTTAACCCTGCACCTTATTTTGACCATTTTTGTAATTGGAAGTATGCACCTAGGACCAACGGTTGCGAAAATAAATGTCGGTCAGGTTATACGTGGGCACACTGTACATACAGGGAGTTTCATAAAATACGGGCAAAACTTTAAGAGGTGATAGTACACATCCAAACAAACAACTTTCATCAAAGAATGCATGTTCGGAAATAAAACACAAAGATGCTGCCGCATTTGGAAACTTTGTTCAGTGTTGCCAATGGGATACTATTTTAAAATTCAGATTTATTGATTGCCACCATTTTTTTGAAATAGCGAAATTCGCCTTATTTAATGACAGATTAAATAAGGTGAAAACAAGGCGGATTATCAATTTTTAAAAACTGGTGGCAATCAAAAAATTTGAATTAAAAAAAAGTAGCTCGCTCGCAACACTGACTTGGTCCATACAAACGCTAAAGCTCCATTTCTATTGGAAGTTATCTCGAGATGAATGGCACTAATAACATGCGCATGTGATATGGGGAAGAAGAAGAACGCGTATGCTAAATTTCGCCTCGATTAATACATAAAAGCTGGCTGATCCGAGTGTGCAACTGTCAATCGCAGTAGGAACGTAACGGAAGATTTTGCCCTTCCCTAATATTGAAAAGGCGGATATGCATTTAATCTACAGATCTGCAAATGGAAATGGCTCAGAGAATCAACGGTTGTACGGAGAGGAGATTCCCACCTTGCTGTTGTCACTTATTCGTTCTTTGCTTGTTTTTGCCTCGCGTAAAAACATATCCAGTTTTGCGAGTGGGCTACTGTTTTTAAATTCAGATTTCTTGATTAGCACTACTTTTTTGAAATGTAAAAATTCGCCTTATTTAACGACATATTAATTAAGGCTAACACGAGGGGAATTTTACCATTTCAAAAAAGTGGTGCCAATCAATAAATCTGAATTAAAAAGAAGTAACCCACTCGCAACACTCAATATCTCCTTTGGCTCCCTCTTGCACCTTTGCGTTTTAATTCCGACCATACATTCTTTGATGAAAATTGTTTGTTTTGATGTGTACTATCACCTCTTAATTTTTTGCCCATATTTTGTGAAATACCCTGTATATATACATATTTAAAAAACATACTTAAGGTATTTTACATTCTTATAAGGTAGTATGTAAAATTTATTACATGTATTCATATTTCAGTTCTTACATTCTAAACACTATGTGATTAAGCTTAAATTCCCATACACAGTCAAACTGATTAAAAAACCCTTCGATATTTAAAAGTAATGAACGAAATCAGTACCATTAAAATATGGTAAAAATTTCTTTTATAATACCTTTTATAATAGTAGAAAGAATTTATTAAAACAAGAAACTTTGGCGTTTAGAATAAACAGTAAAAATAGTAAAACCAATTTTCTACTAAAAGTGACCTTATGTTATACTTCACGAAAACTATAGTAATAGATCAAAAAATATCTGAGTATTGGATACAATAATTTTAGCCGACAGATATATTGGAATATATATTCTTAAAATTCATGCATACATACATATAAATGAATGAACCTAAATAGAATATGATGATATATAGATTTGGAAAAGTTTTAAAATCGATATCTTAAAAACATCAATTTCTTTTTACTAAAAATCGATTTGTAAGACATCTGAAAAGAAACATAACGATTTCCTGATTTTATGTAAAGTATATTTTAAAATTAATTGATCAAAGAAGTGCATTATTCATTTCAAAGTTTTCAGCAATTAAAGTAATAAGAATTGCTTTTTCAATTGATTCTAAAGCCGATAAAAAACGTCGAGGAATAGCATTAATTAGTTTTTACTTTTAATACAGAAACATAAGATAAGTTAAGTAATCATTCAATTAGTGCAGAAATATTCTTTTAATGCTTTACTTTAACTTTAAATAATCATTAAAATATCAACATAGCTGCTAACTACTACGATTTTTTGATTACCACTCTTTAGTATAGCAACCTCTGCCTTAATTAATCTCAGATTTCTGTGAGTAAATCAAGGGAAAATTACTCTACTAAAATAGTGGTTGTGGAAAAATCGTAGCAGTTGTCAAGAAATAACATCACACAATTTGTAATAATGTCTACAGCAGGGATGTCCAATCTTTTTACCTGCTAGGCACTTATCACCAGTATTTACGAATGGAATATAAAAATAGTTGCTACTGGCTATATATGTCTGGCACTATATGTTTCCTCCTCTTTATTCATAACTCCATTCTTCTTCTAGGAGCTCATGTAAGAAAATAAAAGGCAGTTTTGCTTGCGGCACAAAAATAATGCAAGTCTGATGACCGTATCTAGGCGTTAAAGGAAGAAATTTCGATTGTTATCGCTAATAGCAAGTGGTCTTAAATTTTGTCACAGATATCTAGTGGTTTTTAACTTTTGTTAAGGACAGTAAAGAGGTACTGAGTTGTAAAGTTCATTTTCTCCTGAATCGTTGAAGGTTTTAAAACGTTTTATATCAGACAGAAATTTTCTTATAATTGAATAAAAACCACCGTAACGTTTCTGATTACAAGGTGGTCAACATTTAAACTGACAGAGATTTAATTGTAAGAATAGAGCCAAATTTTGTATTATGATTAACCCTTTAATGTCCATGGTATCATTTATGATACCACCAGTGTTCCCGATTTATTGGATTTTTTTTATTCACATATTCTGTCATCCCACCAGGAATTTGAAAGAGAAATTTCCAGTTCATTTAATAACAGACATTTCGTTGTTAAATAAACTGAAATCTACTATTTAGATTTTCTGGCATGAAATCCGATTCTCTAAATTACGCAATTTCTGGAACGCATTCTACCTTGGGAATTTAAGAGTTAAACAAGTCTAGAGACAAAGGATTCCGGGAAAAAAAGTTTAGTTCAAAACGTCAACGCAAGAGGATATGTGGCACCGTGCAATAGAAATGTTTTAACCAGTTTACCAGACCACAGTTTAAAAAATGCGGAATCAATACTGAAGTAGAACTACTTAGCACATTCAATTCAGGTTCAATGTATCCATAGTTTTTGTGGACTAGTTATAGTTTTGTGGTTCTCCGCATTCTCAACAACAGAAAGTAACATGTCTGCAGGAATGTCCTGTACAGCCCGTGATACGTTTTCCTTCAAGTTAGCCAGATCCGGGACATCTCTGAGATACACCTTGGACTTTAGATAACCTCATAGCTAAAAGTCGCATGAGGTAATGTCAGCGGACCGAGGCGACCATGCAGTTAGAAAGCAGCGACTAAACACACTTTCTGTTCTAGCATCTGCTGTACTCGGAAAGCAATGGTGGATGGGCTCCATATCTTGCATGAAAATTATTTTCTTCAGGCTTGTGTTTACTGAAGTCAGGGAATGACAGTTTTTTAACATGTGGCGATATTTCTCACCGTTAACAGAATACGTACCGATCCTTTCGGGGTAATGTTAGAGGTATGGACCTTTGATCATTTCTTCTCTGAAACCACCTCAAACAGTTATCTTTGGTGAATGTAAGGAAAGGTCTCTGAAAACATTTGGTGAATTGTTGTAATCCCAAGTTCAGCAGTTCTGGGTATTTCCACGTGCATTCAAGCAAAAGTGGGGCTCGTATCACCATCAGAATTTTCATAGCCAAGCATCATCCACTTCCATTCAGGCAAGAAAGATGAAAGCAATAGTAAATAGCTTATCATGGTCGGTGTGACGTGACCCACATGAACTTAACGCATAAAAGTGGATAACCTTTTGCGAAATTTCCCATACCGTACAGCAGAGGTGTCAAACTGTGGCCCGCCGGATACCACTAAAACTTTACAGTTATCTTTGCCTTATCTTATCATCGAATAACTACGATTCAAGAAGCGGATTATTTCTTTAAAAAATTAGTGTTATCCGGTGGGCCACAGTTTGACACCCCTGCCGTACAGTAAAGAATATCCAGATTGCGAACTACCGTAATATTGTCTTTTATTCTGCCGAAAATTTACGCTGCAACTTCTTCGATCGTATCATGTAGTGCATGTTTGCGCCCTCAGCCTGACTGAACTTTCAGAGAACCCATTTTTTCAAACCTTTCAACCATTACTTTTGAGTCATTAACTGATAAAGTACCGCTACCTTTACGCATTTTTGGGACGTTTTAAAAGCACGAAGAACGGTTGTCGTGTTGCACTGGTTGACGTCAAAGAATTTAGTAAGTAACGCACGGTCGGCTAAAGAATGAGACATACTGCACATAATTTTCAATCAAATTGTTTCTAAAAATAACACATTGCCGTTTAAATACCAGCAAGCTTGCACTGTTCCAAAGGATGTAACGTGGAATTTTAATAAATAAATTTCTTCTACTTCTTCTTTCTTTGGGACTGAGTGAGTGAAATTGCAGATAAACAGATTTATGAGTGTTTATGTAAATTTTCAGCTTTTTATAAAATTGCTCTATTGAGCTTGAATTAAATCATCAAAGGTACTAAATAAAAGGTCATTTTATTCAGATTTTATTCTGCATTTATAAAAACGCTCTTTTCAGTTGCACAATACATAATATCCCTCTAGTGGCATACTTGCCAACATTCAACTAAACTTCCGTAAAATGTGAGTTAAGTTGACCCAGATTATACGCGACACTAACCAGAAAATTTATTTGATGTATCATTATATATTTAAAATCATGTTTCTCTATGAAATCTATTTGATTTCATTTCTTTAGTAAATTTCTGGTTCGAAACGTGTTTAATCCGGGTCAATTTAACTCACATTTTACGGAAGTTTAAGGGAAAGTTAGCAAGTATGTAGTGGTGACTTTTAACCATAGCTGCCAACATCTTACGCTTTTTCAGACCACAAAAATTTTATAGTAAATTTTATCTTTTTAAATCGCCGTTATCTGCCGATTAAATAAGGCAAAAATTTCTATTAAATTTTTGTGGTCTGAAAAAGCGGAAGAGTTGGCAGCTATGCTTTTAACCCTTTCAGGGGCAAAGCACTTGTATGCGTAAAATGCTGAAATCATTGAGTGACACCGGAATTTAAAAACAATTTTTTTTTTTCAAAATAAGCAAAAGCTTTTCTTCACGTACTCAATAAAAAGAAGTTCTTCATTCCAATATTTCGGCGCCAATGTGGCATTTACGGATTAAAATTAGGGGTTCAAAAGTGAACCACCGCCCTTAAAGGGGTTAAAACTATTTTTTCTCGTGGAATCATTCATTCCCTGCTTTGTATACCCCTCTATAAAATTTTACTCCATTGTCGCAATTAGATCGCTCTTACAGAGCATACTGCGTACTGTCAGTTTAAATATTTTTGCCTTGTATTTAAAACATAGTTGTATTTATGATTGGGCTACTAGGCCTTATTAATAATAATTCAACATTCAGCCAAAAAAAAAAAAAAAAAAAAAAATTCAATTATTGTGTACAAATAATAATACACTGTAAAAAAAGAGAGAAATGAATCTTGATCTTGTAACAAGATTTACGAAATTATAATGCAGTGAAACCTTTCGATAGTGAACACCACTGTACCTCAAAATTTGTCCGCTATTCGGAAGTGCCCGATTTTCAGAAGTAAAAATATACAACAATGTATGTGTTGGGGGATTGAAAAAGGTGTTCGCTAAATAGAGGTGTCTGCTATTCGGGAGTGTACGTTATGGATGGTTTATTGTATAACTTCTTTCGAATACTCCGTGATTCCTTTCTAAAGTAAATATTTTCATGTTCACCAAACATGTTCATAAAACAAACACACTAAATTAAAAGCGTAAAAACAACATTATTTTTTTACTCTTGAACGTATCAATTCTGTTTTGAAGCTGTAAATGTTTACTTGAGAATTGATAGGATTTGATATACCGATATATCGTGTTGAAACCAGGTTTAGAAAACCGATAAATACACTATATAAACTACTCGGAATTGTTTCAAGAAATGCCGGGCTTCAAAAGTGAAACTTTTGTTTTCATTAATACTTTAATAAATCTCAGCAATCTATTGGTTTTTGAGAATAAAGGAACCTATTTCGGAATCGTGGGTGACTCTGAAGAGGTTATATTACATTTTTCTAAGCCATAAAAAAAATAAAACATTTCACTTTTTTTACAGAGTAGAGATAAAAAATTTGGCTTCTGTCCCCAATCATATAAGGTTCTTAATGACTGCTCATTTGAAAGATAATCCTGTTAGTCCAGAATCATGATAAATCAGTAATAATGCGATAACAACCATTTCATGGGTAATTTAATAGAGGAAATAGAGCTCCCGTTTATATATAGGTATTAATGTGGATGTGAAGAGTCAGTTCTTATAAAAGAAAAAGATACATCAATAGCGATTTATATTACTCTCTTTTTCTTTTTCATATAAATATATTTATCAATACCTTCTTTTTTTCTTTAAATATACATTAAAATATTGCGCGCAAATGCTTAAAAAAATTATGTTTCTTCAAATAAATTTCTTTTTGTAAAGAAGGAAATTATTTTTTACATTTCTAAAACTGTTCGCTGTACGTTTCCTCTTGTTTTTCTGAATATTGTGACATGACACAGTTTCATTGATAATGCTAGTATAACCAATTTTGCTATTTCAATTGGAAAATTTTCCGTGTAAGTACCAGTATTTTCCTATAACAAAACTCCCCTTAAACAAATCGAAATTTATCGCGATTAAAATAAGATTATGTTTCTGTAAGAAAATATTGGTACATACTTTGAAAAATTCCCTGACTCGTGGGAACCCCAGTATAACAAACATGACGATAATTTCTTGGAAAAAATTAAAAATTGCTCTAAACATAACATTTTATAATTTATTGAGTTTTCCTAACTGAGAAAGTAACGCGCCAGCACAAATTTCCTAGGAATGCACGCCACGGTGAAAGCACGATGGCTCCTGGTCTGAAATAAAATAAGTACTTTAAATACTGAATTCCATAATTTATAGATTAGGAAAACATAATCGTTATGAAATCAATGATGCATTTAAAAAATGCATGATGATATAAGTAATCGTCATAAAATGAATGATGAATTTTAAAAAATGCATGATGACATCTACATTAACCCTTTCAGGGGCAAGGTACTTCAATTCGTAAAATGCTGAAATGAATGAATGGCACCAGAATTTACAAACAAATTTATTTAAAAAAAAAAAAAAAAAAAAAAAAAAAAAAAAAGCTCTTTTTAACGTACTTATTAAAATGAAAAATTTCATTTCAATATTCTGGTGCCAATGTGGCATTTAGAAATTAAAATTAAGTGGTTCAAAAATGTACAACCGTCCTTGAAGGGATTAAAAAATTGCTTTAAATGCTAGATTACATAATTTATAGATTTTCCGTAGCTGAAAAAATAGTTCTCATAATACAATTTTAAAGTATGCATCATGAAAACATGACAATGACTGAATTAATACAAAATAAAATTTATGTTGAGTACCAGATTTCATAAAAAAATAAAAAAATCCTTAACTATGATGTCCAACTTAACCTTTTCTCCACGAGCGTCGTAAATACTTATTTTAATTTTGGGGCACCACTTAACCCGAATAATAATTTTCGCCTTATTTTATCACTGAAGTTTTGTGATTAGATAAGTCGAAAATTTCTATTCTAAAATTTGAATACCACTATTACGGAAAAAAGCTAGTATTCATATTGAAGGGTTCTACCCACCCAATATGGAACATATTCGTGCGAAATTTATAAAAGATTCGGGAGTATCACTGGTCTCTGTTTAGAATACCACATTTTCTGAATTCTTTGTGGGATATTTCTATTGAAATGTTGTAGAAGCATACCAAAAAGGTTATTCTTTGGTTGAAGTTGTATTTAAAAAAAACAGTTGGAACCCCGAGGATTCCATAACTTTAAAATTAACCCATTGATTACGAATTAAATTTTTTATTAGATGTTCACGTAATTGACAATTATTTTTTTATTCTATCCATACTATTAACCCGGGAGTAGTCTCGCCGGGTATGACATACTCGGAGGGGAGGGGGTACGGTTTTTATAATTGTCACCACTAGTTTTCGAAAAGTAATCTTCAACTTACTTTATCGCAGAACTTGTTACAATTATCTCTGACTAAACAGGGTGACGATTATTATGTCTATTTATTGGTGACAAAGTGAAGACCATTCATACCCTGGTTATTCGCGGTTTCTGCCGGATTAAAAAAAATTGTTTCTCATATATTTCTAAGACGATTTCAAGAGAAATATACAGGGTGGCCATAATTAAACGACCCTACTTTAAAGTTGTTTACAGACAAAACTATTGTTCATGAAGTTGTGAAATTTGGTAAAAGACATAATAAAGGGATGGGATTTTGTTTAATCTAAACAAATATAAATAAAAATAATTCAAAATTTCACCACCAGAGGGCTATTTTAATAAATTACACATTTAGCATTACGATAGATTAGAAATTTTATTTATTAACCAAACCTTATTCTAAAGACAGCATTTCACGTCATGTTCCTAGCATTTCCCAGAACATAGTGCGGTCAACTGTGGAACATGTTATCTTACGATTCCAGATGGTATCTGAAAATGATGAAAGACATGCAGAACATGTTTGGTTATAACAAAATTTGTTAAACTATCGTAAATGTATGCTAAATGTGTAATTTGTTAAAAAACCGCCTCCTATTTTTTTTTCGCTCAAACAAATTCCCGTACTTTTATTATGTCCTTCAAAAAACTTCACAACATTCTGGACAATAGTTTCGTCTGTAGACAACTTTAAAGTTGGGTCGTTTAATTATGGACACCCTGTATTTCGAAGGAATTTTTTTCTAAATAGTGGTGTTCATAAAATATAAAAGTAAAATAGGTAGTGGCAGAAATGAAATCGATTTGTGGGACGCCAATGTTACCCTGTAGTTAAGGAGTTAAATCATCATACCTGTTAACCTTCCGTTTTTTTAAGTCAAATAATAAGAATTTGAACCAGCAAAATCATTTAATGAAATGTTTCTATTTACACATCAACTTCGTTTCAGTTGAAAAACAACCCCAGAAGGATAGACGCTATGAATAATTCATTAGTTGTGATAAATTTAAAGATGAAATAACTGAAACAAGTAGGTCGAAAATCTTTTATGCAGTTTCATAAAAAGAGTACAAATTTTCATCAACGGATGGCGTTCGATGGCGCATCAACAATACACAGGGTGGTTCGGAACTATATGTCAAAAATGTAAAGGCAGTTTGAGGGGACCTAAATAAGCAGATTTCGAATATAGGAATGTGGGTGCGTTGTGGGTAGCGTTGAGGCAGTAGAGGGTGCTGTTGAGTAAGGTGGATGAAAGCGCTTCACTGATTAGAATCGTCATCCTCAGCTCGTATTTTGAGCAACATGCGTCGTTACACCAATGCGGAGCTTGCTGACATGCATTTCATGTATGGGGCTGCACAAGGAAATGGAGCGGTTGCTCAAATGATGTACATGGAACGATTCCACGGTAGGAATCTGCTGGATCTCCAAACATTTGAGCATATTCATCGGGAGTTGTGTTCGAGTGGATCATTTTATGCTTCGAGGCGTGATACGGGCACTGAAAGATATCTCAGAATTCATGCAGTGGAAGAAGCAGTATTACGCACATGAGGGATAGTCCTTCAACAAGCTAGAGAGCTGTTGGACGTGCGTTGGGTGTGAGCCATTTCTTGCGTAGCGCCATACATGAGATGCATGTCAGAAAGCTCCGCGTTTGTGTAACGACGCATATTGCTTGAAATCGGTGCGGGAATTGACGATTGAAGTCAGCGAAGCGCTTTCACCCGCCTAACTCAACAGTGCCCTCTATTGCTTCAACGCTGCATTTCCACACCCACATTCCTATACAAAATCTGCTTATTTAGGTCCCATCTACCTGCCTTTATATTTTTGACATATAGTTCTGAACCATCCTGTATAGGTGTTTACATTGTATTCTATTTAGATATTGAAACGCAAATACGTATATATACTTAAATTTTGAGCATTCTGAAAGTTTAGGACGGCAAAAATTTATACCATTTTTTATTAATCTGTCCAAAGTTTATGAGCAACCTACACTTTTTTTACCTTTATATTTTTTTTATAGCAGGGCTGCCACAGGCGACTATTTTTTAATTCTACCTCGCACCACTTTCTTAAACCAAAAAACTGTGATGTACAGTTTGACAACTTTTGCAAGAGAAATATTTACTTTTTTAAAATAGTGGTGCAAATAGAATAGAAAAATAGTCGCCTGTAGCAGCCCTGTTATAGTTAATGAATTATTCAATTTTAATACTGGAGAGTTTTTTATGAAACAACCTGAACATATATCATGAATGCTCTGAAGTTTTTTTATAATTCAGTGGTACTCACTATTTTTTGGAAAAGTATTCTCGAAATGAATATTAGTTTATTTAATTACAGAAATTATGCGATTAGATAAGGTGGAGACATCTATTCCATAAGAAGTGGCTGCTCTGTGGTGTGCAGAAAGCATAATAAATACTATTCTGTTATACAAAGTGCGTACACGCCCAATAATTACCATGAAGTCTGCCATCGCTATTTAAGTTATAAAAAATTTCTATTTAACCCCTTAAAGGGCGATGGTTCATTTTTGGACCACTTAATTTTAGTTTCTAAATACCACATCGGAAACAGAATTTAAAAATGAAAATTTCCCTTTTATTAAATACGCGAAAAAAGCTTTTTATTTATTTTGAAATAAATTTGTTTGTAAATTCAGGTGTCATTCAATTAGTTCAGAATTTTACGATTAGAAGTACTTTGCCAGTGAAAGGGTTAATACATGCAAAGTTAATAATCTCCCTGTTAATTAACCCTTTCATGCATAAATTATTTTTCATTACTTTCCATTATTCACAAAAAATCTTTTTTTGTGATAAATGAGAACCCATTATAAAATAATTTTATTATTGTGTTGCATGCTATCTATTATCTGTTCAGAAACCAGATCTCCATAAATGAATACTTTTTTTTCTTTTTAGTGCAATAATTATCTGCCCTCATATGAAGCTCGTATGAATGAAAGGGTTAACAGGATTTGTAAAATTTGTCTGCGGTTAAATAATATAACAAATTCTATTAAAAATCGTGGTAAAACTGTGTATCGTATTAAAAAAATTAATCTGCTTTCTGATTTCCTTTTAACATCTATTTTCATGATTCGTACAATAATTTTCCTAATGTAATGCTAGCCTCAGTATAAGACAGGACTTTATGATTAAATAAAAGGAAGATTTTTATTTTCAAATAGTGGTCGTCAAAAGCTGCCCTTAACACTAGAACGCCCGGAAGGAGTCGATTCGACTCCGACCAATGTCAATTCGAACCAGAAATTCTTTCACAAAATAAGTTAAATTTTAAAAACGCAGATTTACGTTAAATAAATCAGTCAAATAATTTTAAATAAAAATTCTGATATAAAATATTTTTATGAAACTTGAGTAAAATTTCCGGGCGTTCTAGTGCTAAGGTACGTAAACGCCTGCGAATTTCCAAGAAGGCTGCATCACTCATTCAGATTAAACAATTTCGATTTAATATATAATTCGATGAAATCGCAATACCCTTGTTTGGCAGCAGAATTTGTAATATGCTTCCATGAAAAAGGTCTATTAAAAATTTGTGATAAAATTATATTCACCTTGTATCGTGTACCTATCTTGTACGTATTCTGTTTTTACACCTATATCAGGCACATGGGTTATAAAATTAACAGCAATTCATTTTCGTACTTAATGTCTTCGTTTTCTGGATAAAGTCCAATTACTAGGTTTAGTGTTGTCCCATAAACTTTCTCTTCATTTGACCAAGTTTTTCACTGCCCTGCGTTATTTAACGATATAAATTCTTGGATTAATAACGGAAAAATTACTATTTCTTAAAAAAAAAAAAAAAGCTCTGTAACCTGGCAGGCCACGTAGTGATTGCCACTCAGCTTTATCAGAAATTTGTTGTATCAAAATGTACTTTTTCAAGAATAATTCAACTAATTCCTAATCTTAGAAAAAGAACATATTTAACTCATACTATTTGGAAATTAGAATAAGCTAATTAGGTTTTACTAATATGTTGTTCATTCGTAACAAGGATTAAATAAACGCTTAAAATTTGGAGTACTACAGTCGACATTTTTGCGTACACAGCGTATGTCGGTTATCAAAGTGCTTTAGCATCAACAACTCACTCACTCAACACTTGGCATTTTAAAAGAAAGCACAGCTCTCTGACTACTAGATCTACGCGCTGACACAGAAATGCTCGTAATACACGGCTGTCGTAGGTGATTTTTTTCAGTGTTTGCAGGGTACTTTGAACTTTAACAACAGTTTTTTCTAAAATCAGAATTTCATCCCTTCGGGGTCGATAAAATAAGTACCAAGCTAGGCTGGGGACTAAACACTGAGGGTAACACCTCATCGGGATATAGGCTGTATATAGCGTTGCCATATGTCCCGTGTGAATCGGAGCTCCAAATGCTCTGGACACCAGTATTTTGAAGTAATTTTCTTCGCCTTATCGAATGGCAGACTTGACTACGATTACCGATGCTGAAATAAACTGTAGGAAATGAGTGGTGCCCAGAGCATTTGGAGCTCTGATTTACGCGGGACACCTGGAAACACTAGCTTTTTAACACTTGGAGTCCCAGGATCAAGAAAACAGAGTAGTGCACGGTAGTCCCTGATCCTTAATGGATCGTAAAGCCATAGGTTTTATTTTTTTATTTTCCTAAAAGTGTTTTTTGCCTTCATTTAACGCTAAAAAAACCGCGAAGGGTCATTTTGAGCCCTACCATGTGAATATATTTCCGTTCGAACCAGAAATGTCTTTGTAAAATAAGTTAAAAAAAAAAAAACAAAGAAGAAAAGTGTTAAATAAATATGTTAAATAGATTTAAATAAAAATTCCAGTGTAATATATTTTTTTAAAACTTGAGTAAAATTTCCGGTCGTTTTAGTGTTAATCGAAGAAAAATAAAGTGAAGAATGGTATTGAAAATTACTGGTATTTAAATTCAAGGAATCGTACAAACTCTGAAAATAAATCAGCTTACGACAGCCGTCAATTACGCACCGCCCCTGAATTTTAGGCCTGAGCGCTGACACAAAAATGGCGGCTGCCGATGGCGGATTTTTTGGTCCCTTGAATTTTAGCACCAATATTTTTTTTAAGTTTTTTCCGCTTTAATTTTCTGAAATGAATGTTTGTTTTATTGGCTAAAAATGTTCTTTGAACCTTCCTGAATCCATTGGTGTACCCATTTTTTTTCTGACCATTAGAAATAACCGTAAAAATTCAATAGGGTTGCCACAGGCAACTATTTTTTAATTCTACCTCACACCACTTTCTCAAAACAAAATTTTTTGACCTACTGCTCGAGAACATTTGCAAGAGAAATATACTGCAAAATTTGTCTTATTTAAATAGTGGTGCAAATAGAATAGAAAAATAGTTGCCGTGGCAGCCCTGCTTATAGGGAATGCATCGACTCGGACGCCACACCCATTCACATTTATTTTACGCTAACATTTTATACTTGATTCTATTTTAATATTCTACTCGCATTGTTATATTTTTTAAATAAATTTTGTAGTATCCACTTGTTGTCAAAGTAGAAATAAAAGCGTTTCTTATAAAAAAAGTGGTGCTAACCGAATAAAATTCGTCTAAGAGATGCTGGTCCGGAAGTCACGTGGGAAGTGACATAGAACTGATAAGGGTTAAAACATTGCCTCATTTATTACATAAAACTAAATTTTACCCAAGTGTTTATATATACTTTAATTCACGTGTTTGATAAAGTTGTGCAAGAACTTCACACAAGTTAGAAGTGTGTAAGTTATTTGTCTCTCCTGAAAAAACCGCATTTTTCAGGTAAAAATCCCATTACACCACAAAATACTCAAGCGATTTTGATAATTTTTTTTTATGGTAGAGGATAAATATAAGACCATATATGGCAGATAGTTTTAAAAAACTTTAATTAGTTTTGGAAATTTTTTTTCTGAAAAATGGAAAATTTCTGACAAATTGACATTGCTCTAAAATAAAAAAGTTTCAGTCGTAGAAACAAACTGTCTGCCATAAATCTTGAGCTTAATCCAGTGAATATGGATTTCAAATTTCACCAATATCATCCGGGTAGTTTCCGTGGTAACGGGTCTTAATCCTCTCGCTGCGTAATTTTTTTTTTTATCAAAATAGCTTCAAAAATTACGTATTTAACCCCTTTGCGACGAGTGCCTTTTAAGAATTTTTATTCTGTTGTCACCGGTTTTTCAAAACAAATTTTTTTGTTTAATTTAATCGGGAAAATGCTCCGATTAAATAAGAAAAAATTTACAAAAAAAATAACTGGTGGAAACAATCAAGGAGGGTTAATTAGACGGAATAATGCATCCCCGAGAAAACCCCGGGTTGCGCAAACTTTGCTACTTTTACGATCCACGAAGAAATCTCGGGTTGCGCAGCGAGAGGGTTAACTCCTTAACCGTCACATTAAATTACGGTTTAAAAATTAAAATTGCTTATCGCACCACTTTTTTGAAAAAGAAATATTCACCTTATTTAATGACAGGTAAAATGATACCATAATAAAATCAATGGTACTATTTTATAAAACTGGTGGGAATCAATCAATCTGAATAAAACACACAGCCCGTGAATATCACGGAAGGGAGAATTAAGGGGTTAAAGCTGGCATATTTTCCTTAGGACAGCACCCAGTCTTGTTTTTCCTTAACCAAGACAAAGAAATCTTTTATAAAATACTGGTGTCAAACAGTAAAAGATTGTCCATAAACTAAAAAAAAAAAAAAAAAAAAAAAAAAGCCGAACTCGGCTGTCGCCATTTTTGTGTCAGCGATCAGGCCTAGTATTCTGGGGGCGGTGAATTATGTGTCAGTGACTAGGCCTAGGATTCTAGACCCGAGGTTTGCGCAAGGGGTTAATGAAAACTGTATGAATATACTTTATTCTTTTTACCCAACGTAATTCAAAGCGAGAGTAATAGTGAAAATTTTAAGTATACTAAAGACTATAAAGATATAAGTTTTCCCTTTGATCTTCTCACCAAGATTTCATTTAATTTAAATACCAAGGAATCCAGAAGGCGCAGATGAAAGGTAATGAAGTCACTCAAGAGAAAATTTTAAATAAAGCTAAAGAATTTGTGCATGGAATTTTAATGAGTTTTGGAATTTCATTCATTAATTTTAATATACAAATATGACCATCTCTTGACGTACTTCTCTGAGAAATTCAGAGGTCTATAATTACTGAAAAATAAAAGAACATGATTATCACTTTAAATGGGAGCAGAAACAAAGTTATTAAAATTTAATTGTTTGACAGACACTTGCAAAATGTTATGATAATGCAAAATTAATAGAAGTTATCAATAGGAAAAAAAAAAGAAAATCTGACTGAAAACTTTTTTTTTCCGCACAAAAGTTTTAAATGCTAGAACATTTCGAAGCCTATCCTATACGTACTGTCCGCCATAAAATCCCCTCCCCCCTACTTTTTATCTTGTGTACCCGTAGGGATTTCAAAAACAGTAATAAACGTTTCCTATCAATTTGAGATGACCTCGTTTGGGTAAAATATTTTGGGACAGGGGCATAGGGTATCCCGGGGGTACAACTGTACTTTGCAAAAACACTCTTTTAACTCCACTTTATCCGGATACATGACAGCAGTAGTTCTACGTTTGTTATTTTAGCGAGGAAAAAGACTATCTTTGACACAGACGATTGGTTTTGTGCCGACATTTTGTACATACAGGGTGTCCAGCGAATAAGACCCTGATTTCAAAATTAAATATCTCAAAAATAAAGATCAATAGAATTATGCGGTAAACGGTTTGTTTATTAGCTAAGCTGTAAAAATGTTATAAAGAAGTTTCAAAAATTAGTTGCAAAAACCGCTAACAGATGGCGCTGTAATCGCAATGCCTGTAAACTGTGTTTTGAAGTCCAGAACACTCGCGTTTCATTCTTAGATGGCTTCCTATCGAAGAACGAAAATTGGGAAAGACCACTTTTTCGTTGGAGTGATGTGCAGAAGTGGAGACATCTGGTCACATAATTATTGCATCAGCTTCAATTTTAGAGAATTTCAATTAATATAATTTTGAATAAAAAGTTTAGCAATCATTATATAAGAACTTATTAAAATGTTTTATTTCGGTAATGTGCAAAAGCGGAGCCATGTGTTGACAGAATTGAGATTTGTTTCAAATTTTGATATAAGCTACTTCGGTCCGGATACCAGTATCTCTGTGGTATGTCTTTTCTCTCCTAATTGGTAGATCGTGGAATCGAATCCAAGTAGAGGAGGATTTGAAAAGAATGGAAATCTTTATTTTTTTATTATTTATTTAAACTGTGAAAAAAAGTTTGAATAAAAATATCCAAAGTTTCTGGTTTTAAAATGTAATTAAGCTAAAAGAAACCCCTTTTTAAAAAAATCATTGAGCATTTATAATAATGATTCATAAATCATTTTTTTAGTTGTATAGAATAGTTTGAATGAAAAAATACAAAGTTTCTATTTTTAAAAACTTAATTAAGTTAAAAAAATAATTTTAATTTTAAAAACTCGTTTTCATTTTTTTTTTTTTATCATTTCGCACTGAAATATGGCGCAGGTTAGCGATAGGATCCGAAGGGTTGGAAATGAATGCAGCATCCAAAATACTTTTGCTTTGACGTTGATTATATGCCTTATCATCAATTCCTTTTAAAAAAGAAGTAATTTAATGCATAATTTCTGTCTCTAATACTTTGTTTACAAAGAAAAGAAATATATGTGTTATGCTAAAACCAAAGTATTATGCCGAGATTTAAAAATAAATGAAAAGTGCAAAATTACATTTTTATTTATAGTAATTCAGGTATAAACAATAATACCAAAATACTATGCCGTGATTTAAAAATATAAAAAATAAATAAAAAGTACAAAATTATTTTTCTAAATATATGCATTTTGATTTAAATAATTATATGGCATTAAAAATTGAATTTAATAAAATATTTTAATAAGTTCTATATAATGATTTTTAAACTTTTTATTGAAAATGCTATTTACTGAAATTTTCTAAAATTCAAGTTGATGCAATAATTCTGTGACCACATGTCTCCACTTCTGCACATCACCTGAACGAAAAAGTGGACTTTCCCAATATTCGTTCTTCGTAGGGAGCCATCTAGGAATGAGACGCCAGTGCTCTGGACTTCGAAGTACAGTTTACAAGTATTGCGATTACAGCGCCATCTATTAACGGTTTTTGCAACTAAATTTTGAAATTTCTGTATAACATTTTTACAGCTTAGCTAATAAACAAACTGTTTGCCGCATAATTCTAGTGATCTTCGTTTTTGAGATATTTAATTTTGAAATCAGGGTCTTATTCGCTGGACACCCTGTATATTCACTCTCGTCTTCTTATTGTTTCAAACACAGTAAAGGATATAAGATAAGTGTTGGATTTTTTTTTTACGTGTTCATTATGATCTTAGAATATAGTTTGACTAGCTATTTTAATTGAACGGTGTATGTATTTGATTAACAGTTGAATTACTCGGTGGTACTTATAAGTACCGTCAGTACACTGGGTGTTGGAGAAAAACTTCTTGTTTACTTTTCGTCTGTGCAGTTATCCATCGTTTTCATTTGCTTTAAAATGTAATTACTAAAATGTAGTGTAATAATGATTTCCCTGGTATTTCTTTTCTGTTTCATTGTTATTTTTTATAGGAATTCGAAAAAGTTGCGGCACCGACTCGTTTTTGCTGTGCTAAAAATGGCATATGTAAATTCATATATTGCATATGTGGAGATGCGAGAGAACATGTTGTCCCTGGAATATAGACGTCGCATAACTACAGGACTTCTAACAAAATCGAACCCCCCCCCCCCAAAAAAAAAAAAAATAGTTTTTTTTACCCTTTCAGAGGCAAAGCATTTTCAATTCTAAAGTGTTGAAATAAATGATTGGCACCGGAATTTGCCAAAAGTAAATAGGAATAAAAGGCCTATATTACACATACTTATTAAATCGAAAATACCTTCTGGTGCCCTTTGAAATAACTTGTGGGTATTCTGCTACGATATTTTAGTCAGAGTGTACTGACGGTACTTTAAAGCACCACTTTAATTAATTACCTCTAAATAATTAAATTTCTCAGGGGTGAGTATTTTCTTTTATGTTTATCCTGCTTTTTTCATCGAAGTCGCATTTGAAATAAAAATATTGCAGTAGATCATAATGCAGAAGATAAAGGGATTAAGTAGCTTTAAGTAAAACTTCTGCTGTGAAATATTTCTTATAGACACTGAGTAAAATTTCTGGTATGTCCGTCCAGTGTCATCATCACCGCCCCCTGGATACTAGGCCTGAGTGCTGGCAGAAAAATGGCGGCTGTAGTAGGCGGATATTTTTAACCCTCAAATGCATAAAACCCTCAAATAAAAAAAGTCTGAAATGCAGTTTTACGTTTAAATGAAAAGAGGAAATGTTCTTCTAATTGTTAACCCTTAAATGCAGAGTGATGCGTATCTGCATCACTTTTTATTTAACTTTTAATAAATAAATTAAGTTCTCAGCAACCACTATATTTATATAGAAGTATTAATGCTGTAAATTTACAAAAATATGCTACTAAATAAAGTTAAAACTTACTTAAAATTTTTGGTGTCTAATGCTTAATATAAGAATAAAAAACACAATTCTAAAAGAATAATTCATATATTTAAGGGTAAAGCGTTTGTACGGTCCCCTGAAATTACACATTAATATTTTCTAAATGTTTTCTTTGACTTATTTAATCTCAGAAATGTAAGGCCGAAAAAAGTTTAGAAATTATATTTATTCCCATTTAAGGGACCATGTAACGACCTATGTAAATTTAGTTGTGTCAATTGACTATGTGGTGCGCAGCTGTTCCATCACTGTATCGTAATTTAAAACGTTCCGAAAAAGCCAAATATGATGTCAAAATTAGGTGTTAGTAGTGAAAATTTTAAAGTTGAACTCTCCGGTGCCCGTATCACCGACCTGCCCCAATTTTGTTTTTAACTAATGAGGTTACCCCAAAATTGATATGACACGTTTTTTGCAGTTTTGCGAAATTCTTACTCGTTCCTCAGATAAGGAGGGGTATGTGGAACTTTAGGTGGCCCAGTATAATTAATTTACTTTTCAGCGTAAAATCCGCTGATCAAATAAATATGTTTCGCTTGAAATTTCACTTGAAATTTTGCTTAAAAATTATTAAGTAGTAAAATTGCTTTGTAGAAATAAGTTATATTTTATTCAGGAAAATTTTCTTATCTAAAAATTTTGTATCAATATATGCCGGAAATTAGTGTATTTAAATGTGTCCATAAGTATTACAATGAACTGTCTAAAGTACTGATTTATCTTGTTTTTGCCTGAAAGTTGATTGCCATCTCAAACTGCGTAAAGCACTTTTCACTTTATTTCGTCGCAAAGATTTTGTCATTAAATACTGCAAATTTTCTATTGTAAAACAGTGGTAGTTTCGTGTTCCGCGGAGCGTAGATGGACGAACCCTAGTCTAAAGTGCCTTCTTGGATGGAAACAAAACACACACGATATTCATAAAATAAATCTACGATTAAAAATATTTTTTTATTTCTAAGTTACAGAAGTAGTAGGAAAACGAGAGATCAAGAATAGGGGGCTGCGGCACGGCAGCACAGTGCCGCAGCCTCCCACCCCCGCAGGCCCACCTTGCCCATTCCGCTCGTGCCGTAGCCTCCGGAGCACCCTCAAAAACCGATTCGAATGCTCTCTGCTGGAAAAAAGAGTGTTTTTTTTTTCATGAAAAAGGAGATATTTTAATGATTTTTCAACTGCAAGACTGAGTAATCGAGGTGTGGGACGAGAGTTGAACTCATAATTGAACTTTTGAACAGCCAAAATTTTAATTACTATTAATAGTTAAACAAAACAAATGGAAAATATCGATTTTTAAATGAAAAAAGTGATTTTAAAGGAATTTTATAGATTTTTGTATACGTCGTCTTGTAAGATGATAGTTTGCATGATTTCAACCTTTAGACGACCGTAATACACGCAATACGCAAATTTAAATAATTTTATAGCCGAATTTTAACGAATATATTGAATGTAGCATATTAATTTAAATTTAACTCATTTTTCTGTGGGTTTTTTTTATTGATTTTTCGCGAGTTTTGCGGTTTGATTGTACTGTAGGAGAATAGTTGAATTATTTTAATCCTCAGACGGACGAAACCCGAATTAATATTAATAATTAAACAAAACAAAATAATTTTAACTTAATCAATAGTTGAAAGTACCAGACTTAGGAAAATATTATTCCTTGAAAGACAAAACTGTTTGAAATATATTCACTAAACTGTTGAACGAAAAATACTGAAAAAAGTTACTGAAAAAAATTGTAATTTTTTTAAAGTTAAAAAAATTAACAGATAAACAAAAAAATGTACAAGTTGGTAATACAATTTCAAAGATTTCTAGAAATGTTTACAAATTAACAGAACAAATTACGCACAAAAAAAATTCCTCTGTTTTAAAAAGTTTAAAAAAATTCTCTGGTTAACAAAAAAAAAAAATAATAATAAAATAAATATAATAAAATGTATACAAAAAATTGAAAAAATTACTACATATAATCTTTTTTAAATTACAATTAAAAAAAATGTTTTCTAAAAAAAGTTTTAAAAAAATTACAAGTTAGTGAAAATAATTACCGCCGTCTGAAATTCTGCATGAATAAGGCGTTTAAATATGTAGAAAATTTCTATTCATATTTACTGGTGGAAATTTTTCTAGGTTTTAATCAGCTCCTGTGAAACCGGTTACAGTTGAAGCTTCAACATTTTGAGGATATGACTATTTCTCTTTATTCATAGTTCCATGTCACAGACATGTTTTGAATTTTGCAATGATCGCAAGGATTAAATTCTATACCGCGTTTAGTGAACCTGAAAATAAAATCTTCCATGCCAAAAAACTTTTTGAACTAGCATTCAGAATTGTGTAGGGGAGGTAGAGGAGGTATGATACACTTTTTTTTACTAATTTTTTACAACCCTTAGAAACCTATTTTTAAACAAATTTTTCGTGTTTTCTTATAAAGTGACCTTTTCTTCATTTATTAAAAATATTGTGAATTTAAAAAATAATCATTCAAAAAATATAACTCAATTATTGTGAATGGTTACTCCTGTATCAAATCCCCCCATTGCTGGGGAAGATTGATACACTAGCAAGGGAGGTTTGATACATTGTTATGTAAATTGAAAAAAAAAATGCAGACAATTCAATTTATGTGTCATACAATTTTTTATGATAAATCTTGAAATATTTAAGTAAAATTTAAAAAGAAATTACACGACATATTTTTGTTTCAGAAATGTTTTTTACAAAAATATTTAAACAATTTCTACTAATTAAACAATTCTATTAACACACTTTTTAGAAAATAAAGAATGAAAAAAAAAAACCCTTAGAGATCTTGCTGCAAGGAAAAATGAAGTGAACATTGCTAATTTGCAATCAATTTAACATAAATTTAGCCCATCTACGATTTATTTAACCCTTTCAGGGCAAAGCATTTTCAATGCTAAAGTGTTGAATAAATGAATGGCACCGGAATTTGCCGACAAATTTAATTGGAAATAAGAAAAGGGCTACATTTCACTTTCTTATTAAAAGGGAAATATTTTACCAAAATGCTGGTGCCAATGTGGCATTTGGTAATTAAAATTAAGTGGTTTCATAAACATACCACCACCCCTGAAATGGGTAAAAGAAAAACTAATAACGCTATCATTTTGGTAAGTAAAATAGGGTGGATTTGATGTTTTTTTAATTTGCCCTTCGTCAATTATAGAAACATCTTCCCTTTCAGGCCATTTAATCTTTTTTCCTTCCACATGACGAGCAAAGCAAATTAGCCATCTATCATCGCACTGCTTTTCTATGAAACCTACATGATGTCTATGAATAGTCTCTTTGTTCTTCCTTACCAATTTCAGTAGCTCTTGCTTTACAAAAATAATGAATATTACAGTCCTATATTAGTTTACAACTTAAAAAAACTATTAAATTTCAAATATACAAGTGTATCATTTCTCCCCAGCACTAATGTATCATTTCTCCCTATCATGCCTTATTGGATTTTCAATCACTTTGTATAAATGCAGTTGCAAAATGCTAATCTGCTTTCTGGTAAAACTCAACCTAACAATATGCTTTACAAAAAAAAAAAAAAAAATATATATATATATATATATATATATATATATATATATATATTATCTTCACAATAATAAGAGTTATGAAAAAAAAGTCAGTGTTTAAAAAACTTGCATTGATATTCCAAAAGTATTCAAAATTAAAATTAAAAAAGTTCTTCACTGCTAAGTGCAGCTAATGATGGCCTCTGCTAATAAAAGAAGACTTTACATCCGTTACAATGGCTGTTAATGCCATTTGTTGAGAAAAATTATCAATGTATCAACCCTCCCTATGTATAAAACCTGCCCTACCTCCCCTATATACTTCAATATTTTTTATCAAATTAATATTTTAGTATTATATAGTGAAGATGGAGTTTTGCACAACCAAACGATCAGCTACTAACGTTGTTTTCACGCCTGCTTATTACAAAACTGATTCAGGTTCAACTTGCACTGAAGACTCAACGAAGAACAATTTTTTATTCACCCACAGCATAGACTCGACACCTACTTCAGTAACGCATAATCTTTTCGAAAAATGACATATATGCAGAACAATAAACAAGATACGTCGACTTCCATCGATTCAGCTAACAATAAACATCACCCAGTTTTACTGTATTGAAGAAAGAGCTTATGGACCTGCTTTTTTATTCCCAGAACAGTGTAACTCCCAATTAACGATTCATTTACGGCAATTTAATCGTGATCCAAATAAACCGAACGTATACTCATCAAGTCAAGAAATAACAATGGATATTTTAACATGGTATGTTTTCTACCAAAAAAAAAAAAAAATAATAATAATAATTACTAACATTGATACTATTTATCGAACATCCTAATTTGTGGCGAACGATATAGTATTATAGTATTATAACACTAAAAAGAACGGGAATTTTACTCAAGTTTCATAAAAATATTTGTCACCAGAATTTTTATTCGAAACTGTTTAACTTATTTATCTAACATTTTTCTTCTTATTTGTCTTTTAAACTTATTTTATAAAGAAAGGTATGAACCGATGGTAGGGGTCAAATGATCCCTCACGGTCCTTTTAGTTTTAAATTGTGATTGCAGAATATATGCAGAATGTAAATGCATGTAATTCATCTAAAGTAAAACTGAACGAAGGTCAACTTGAAATTTTAAAACATTTAATTCCTAAATTAAATGATTCGATTATTTTAAATTTTAATTTAGAATATTTACTTAACCCAATTACACAAGAGTTCAGAGTTGTCACTAAATCTTCAAAAAGCGAAAATTGGCTGATGACTTAACTAATTATATCGAGTGAAGATGACTTGATAAGTATGTTTAACAGAAAATTTCAATGTGAAGGATATCGAGTTTATGATATTAACCTTCTTATTCACATGTGTATAATTTCACGAACCGTGAAAAATAACAGCAATTAGATAGCGTAGCATTAATTCTAGCAAACATACATACTGTTGTAAAGAATATTTTATATAATGCAAATTTTGTTACTCACGATTTTCTAATTGATATGAACGCAGATTTTATTCACAATGTATTGCTTAAATGACTATAATAAACATTTTTTTACCGACGCCTATCTGTGTGCTTACTTTTAAAAAACCTATTTCATTATTGGTTTAAATTTTAAGATTTTTAACTTAAAATTTCTACATGAATAGCCAATTTTATCTTACGGAAATCTTGGAATACGAGGTGTGGCTATTAAGTAAGGAGACTAATGCTGTAAAATATTTCATTTTAAATTTATTCATATTTAGTTATTATCCCCTTCAATATACACCCCTCAAGTATCCTTAGAACGCTCCATGCGACTTTTCCGTTGTTTGAAATAGTGCTGGACGTCTTCTTCTGTGAGCTCTTACATGACGAGTGCCGCTTTTTATTTCACAGATTCAACGGTCTGAAATCTGGTTCCTTTTAATGCAGATTGACCTTGGGGAACAGATAAAAGTCGCATGGTGCCATGTCAGGTGAATAAAGCGGATGGTGGAACACAGGTATTTTATACTTGGCTAGAAATGACAGACATTGCAATGTAACCCGGTGCAATGTCCTGATGAAGCTCCCATGACTTGTTCTTTCACAATTCGGGTCGGTTTTTTCGTATTTTTTCACGGAGTTGCGCTAGGACCTCAACGTAGTAGTTTTGATTAATAGGAACCCAGTCACTTCAGGAACCCAGTGAAGGTGTACAATACCATGAATATCGAAAAAAAAAACAATCATCAGTGCTTTGAATTTTCATTTGCTCATTCGAACTTTTTAGCTCTCGATGAAGTTGAGGCTTTCTAATGCATGTATAGACGCTTAGTTTCTGGATCATAAGTGAAAAACCAACATGCATCATACAGTGGTGGCCAAAATTGTGAACATATTTTGAAATTTTCATGTTTTATAACTTTGTGTGCTTGAAGAATATAATAAATTTCACTTAAATGCAAATGTTTATATATTAAATTCAAGGAAATTTAATGTAGATAGGATAACCCTTGTCTTTTATCACACCTTCATAGCGTCTTTTCATTGTTTCCGTTGGCGCCTAGATTTTTACACACCTGCTAACTTTTTATGCCTGCTAATTACACCTCCTCTTTTTAAAAAAAACTTTTTGGGAATTTTTTAAGAACTTTTTGAAATTTTTTAGAATTTTTTTGTAATTTCTTTTTAATTTTTTTTTTAGCTTCTGACTTTTTGAAATCTTTTGTGAATTTTTAAAAAAATTCTAAATTCTTAAAAACATTTCACATTTTTTTTTACCATTTATGTTAACATGTATACATTTTTAGAAAAACATTGAAATTTGTTTTGCTAAAATGCACATTTTTTCATTCATCTTTTAATATTTTAAACTTGTAAATATTTCTGCAGAGTGTGCGTTCATGTCCATTGTTGCAAATGTTGTTTCGTTTAAAATGTTAAGATATGTCCAAGATTTCCATGTCCTCTATAAAGTAAAATTAGCTATTCATGTAGTCATTTTAAGTTAAAAATCATAAAATACATTCCAATAATGAAATAGGTTTTATAAAAATAAATACACAACACATATATGCTTAGATCAAATAATATTTATTATAGTCTTTTAACCCTCCGTCTACCAGACGGGTCCATTGGACCCGACAGGTACATACAAAATATTCATTCAAACCAGAAATTTCTTTAAAATAAACTAAGTATATAAACCAGACAAAAATAAGGTAAATAAATAAGTTAAATAGTTTTAAATAAAAATTCTGGTGTAGAACGTTTTATTAAAACTTGAATAAAATTCCCGGTAGATCTAGGGTTAAACAATAAGGTCATTGTGCCTATGCGACGCGATTCCCCATAGTTTTGTCGCATTTAGGGAATAGTTGGGATTTTGTTAATAAATTTATATTTTAATAAGTAGAAAATTGTTGAATACTATGCCTTTGGTTCAAAACTAACTTGTTTCGTAAAAACTGAATCGTTATTTTTACTATAAGCCAACAATATACCATTGTCGTATTTAGGTCATTTTTGTCGCATTTACCGTAGTTAAATCCTAAATGAGACATTCAATGTCCTAAATGTGACAATGCGTTTTACACATGTCATTTCATCTTAAAATACTAATTTAATTACTGTATATATTTTAATTACTTAGTAAAGAGTTGAAATACGTCAAATTGAATGTTGAATAGCTTATTATTGAACAATTGAATAAAATAATAATTTACATAAAAAATCATAACGGTACATAATCTTGAATAAATTTTACTTAAATAATGCATACTTCAAAATCCATATTTAACAGACTTTTAACTTTGACCATCGATAAAACAGGAAGTAATTAATGAATGACTGATACAACAAGTTTTACCAAATATTTTAAGTTTGATTTTAACGCATTTTTGATTTTCACCTTCCGCGTAGGCCTTTATTTTTTTTTTTGATATCTGAATGGTATGGATCTATATACTATTAAGGTTTAAGTTGTTGAAGATTTACTTCCAGATTGTTTTAGTGACTGACTTCAGGTTTTTAACAATTTTGTTTTTGAAATGCTAATTTTGATTTTTTACGCTTTAATTATTCTCTCTCTTTCATTGTCCTATTTTGTTTTTCCATATTACGCTGCAGTTTGTAAACGTGCAGCAAAATCTGACTTTACGGCTTTTCGCTTTTTCGTAGAATTTTGAATTGTCTGCAAAACTATTTCATCAAACGACTTTCAAAAGTACAGGATGGATCAGTTTCCGCGGAGTAAGACAACGCAGGAACGTCCCTCCTTTCCTCTTCACACGAGCGTTTGGCATTAACAGACCACTGCATGGGAAAGTACCGTTTACGTTCAAAGCACACACCAGAACCTAGCAAACGCAAGCCCAAATATGTTAGCTAAATTTATATTTCAACGTTGCTTTTAGTGGAAACTGGTGGCAATGAAGATTTGCATAAGCAGAATAAAAACATCACATTGTAATCATATTTGAAAGCAGATAAACATTTTAACCTGTGGCGTAGCCAGAGTGGGGGTCCAAATGATCTGGATACCACTAATATTCAAAAGTTTTCTTCGTATTAATGAATAGCAAAAAATTCTCAGATCTAATAAGGCGAAGAAAACTTTACAAAACTATTGGTACACTGAGCATCTAGATCCCCACCCTGGCTATGCCACTGATTTCAACCTTTAGACTTGAAAATAAATGATAAAGTTCCACGTATATTCCAAACACGTTTGTTCTTTTGAAGCTTTTTTATAGGAATAACAGCATTTCTTAAAAATTCTTTTTTTTTCTTTTTAAACATTAGTTCCATAATTTCTGTCATTAAATAAATTGCTCTTCAGAAATAATGATAGCAGTTTTTCCACTGGCAACGTGTTTGCCACCCTTTCTTTACAAAATGCAGATTTGTTTTATGAAATTTAAAATGCTTAACAAGTTTCAAAATTGTTTAGGATATAATAATTTTTCCCGACTTTGACTAACAAATAAAATTTTATATTCCCACCTGTTTACATTAAAAGCATTGTTCAGATATTTATTTCTCTCTGTGCTTGCGAACTGTTATTTTCTCCCGCTGGTAGCGGGAAAAAAAGATACGCCCGTAATCCGTGATTCTTCATTTTGAAACTCTTTTGGCAACTCGAATTGTGTTTGCTGGGGGTGCACTTGCATAGCGCTGTATGTCTTTATTTGGGAAACGCTAGAAATGTTTTAAATTATCTTAAGATTCTCTAAATTATCCTGGAACGTTCTACTGAAAAATCTGTAAAATTCCTGTGAAATGAATAGATACATTGGTGGCGAATGCACGTGCTAGCGAGTTAACACTAGAAAGACGGCGAGCGGTCATTTTGACCGCTACCAAAAGAATAGATTGCTTTTCGAACCAGAATTTTTTTTATAAACCTAGTTTAAAAGATAAAAAAAAAACAAACTAGTTAAATAAATAAGTTAATTGTTTAAAATAAAAATTCTGGTGCGAAGTATTTTTTACAAAATTTGAGCAAAATTCCCCGTCTTTATAGTGTTAATTGTTACCCGTACATACGAGTAGTAGGAATATTTCAGAAAGAAAATTAAAAATTCCTGTTATAAAAACTTATAAAAAGGGAAAACGGTCCCGGAATAAACGCGGAATGCTACCATTTTTTGACGCTGCACTGACTGAATTAGAAAATGGCACTTTTTACATTAAAAAATTTAAAGGTGAGTATTTTTCTATTTTGCTCATTTCAAATACACGTTGTGCGCGGTAAAAGAAAACACTATTGGAGGATCATCTTGAAATTCTTAATTTATTGACTCAACACAGCTTATTTAAACACAATTTTTGCTTTAAACATAATTTTAATGCAATTTATGAAAATACCATATAGATATACCTTAGTTTATATCCTGAAAGTCTCTTCGCATTCAAAGCTGAAACTCTTCCGCTTTTTCGTACCACAAAAATTAAATAGGAAATTTTGCCTTATTTAATCGGCAAATTATAGCGATTTAAAAAGGTTAAATTTACTATAAATTTTTGTGGTACAGAAAAGCGTAAGATGTTGGCAGCTATGCCACATTTAGGACATTATCTTTGTCGCTAATAGGCAACTGAAGAAAACAAGTTGCCTAAATGCGTGGAAAACTTTAGAACTCAAATCTGAAAATTTTTCGCGTTTTAACGAGCTAACTTTGCTGGTAAATGAAACACACATGGCAGCCATTGACTTCCGTAATTTTATTTGATCTTCAAAGTTAACAGAAAAAAAAAACTTGAACCAATTTCGGGATTTTTTATCGCATTTAGGAAACACTGGGGCGCTGTAAAATGAGTGATGTCCATTGGAATGGGAATTTGCTTAATATAAAACGTTTTAAATGAGATAAATGTTTCGGGTTTTGTTCATTAAGATCGGATGCCTCATTATACAGCATTTATTTATAATTCTTGCATTAAGATTACAAGGAAACGAAGATTATCGCATTTAGAGGTCATCACATTTAGGCGCACTGACCTTACCTTGGGAATAATGTCTAAATTCATATCAGTTGGAAAATCATAAGTAACGAAATCTATATTATCTAAAAAATTCTTTACAACAGTATGTATGTTTGCAAGCATTAAAACTTTGTTGCCTAAAAGTTGATAATTTTCATGGCTGGTAAAATTTACACAAATGTGATTGAGAGGGTTAAGGCTCCTATCCCTGCCGGCGAAGGCACTCATGAGCTAATGCTAATCCTATGGGGAGGGATTTTTCTAATCTCTCGTTTGCATTTCGACATTAAAATTTTTTTTTTTTTTTTTTTGCATTGGACAGTCGAGATCCGTCTCTACATCGCATCTTTTTTACTTTTTCGATTTTGGTTGCAGATATTTTTTTAGAATGACACTTTCAAATTCAGAACCGGTTTTTAAAGTGAAAGTAACTTTATAAAAAGTATCTATGACCAAAATCGAAAAAGTAAAAAGGGTGCGCTGTAGAGACGGACCTCGGCTAGCCAATGCAAAAAAAAAAAAAAAAAAAAAAAAAAAAAAAAATTAAAAATGTTGAACTGCAAACGAGATATTAGAAATATCCATCCCCATAGGAATAGCATTAGCTCGTGAGTGCCTTCGCCAGCAGGGACAGGAGCGTTAATATCAAACTCGACACCCTGCTAATTGAAATATATTTTTTAACATACAGTGTGTCAGTAAAGTCATGGTGCACTTTTGACCGCTCACAGGAAATCAACGAAACAAGATGGACATGTGAAATCTTCGCCAAATAATAAAAAAAAAAACTCTCCAAGTTTCATACCTGTTCAGTGCAGTTCGATGTGGCCTCCATTTGAAATAGAGAATCACAGATGTTATTCACCATGTTACACCAGACGTCCTTAACCCTAGAACTACCGGAAATTTTACTCAAGTTTTATAAAAACATTCTACACCAGAATTTTTACTTAAAACTATTTAATTTGTTTATTTAACTTATTATTGTCTGATTTATACATTTAGTTTGTTTTGAAGATATTTCTGGTTTGAATAAATATTTTGAATGTACATGTCGGGTCCATTGGACCCTTCTGGTAGACAGAGGGTTAACTGTATATGGGAAGAACTAGAATATCGTTTAGATGTGTGTCGGGCAACAAATGGAGGCCACTTGAAACTGCACTGAAAAGGTATGAAACTTGGAGATTTTTCTTTCATTTGGTGAAGATTTCACATTTCCACCTTGTTTCGTTGATTTCCTTTGACCGGGCAAATATGCACTATGACTTTACGGACGTACTGTACTTATCAATTCATCTTCACTCCATATAATTAGTTGAGTCATCACTAGTGTTGCCAGGTGTCCGTCGTAAATCAGGGCACCAAATTCTGTTAGTTCGCCATATTTAACGCGGATAATTCTGACTTTAGATAAGGCGAAGAAAATTACTTTAAAATTCTGGAGTCCAAAGTATTTGGAGCGCAGGGCGTTTGAAACGGGACACCTGGCAACACTAGTCATCACGCATTTCACTTTTTGAAGATCCAGTGACAACAGCACACTCTTGTGCTATCAGATTGGGTAAATATTCTAAATACATAAATTTAATAATCGAATCATTTAATTCCGGGATTAAATGTTTTAAATTTCAAGTTTTCTAACATTTAGTTATATTTTAGATGATTTACATGCCTTTACATTCTGGATAAATACTTCACATTCGCAATTTAATTCTGTACTATAGTATTATTATTCGCTGCAAACGAAGATGTTAGATAAATTGCATCAAAGTTAATAATTTCTTGTAGAAATCCATAGCTGTGAACTCTTCCCCTTTTTTGTACCGCAAAAATTTAATAGAAAATTTTACCTTATTTAATCAGCAAATTACGGCGATTTAAAAAGCTAAAATTTACTATAAAATTTTAATGGTACAAAAAAGCGCAAGAGTTGGCAGCTATGGAAATCATACTATAAAATATCCTTTATTATTTCTTGAATTGATGGGTATATGTTGATTTTATTCGAATCACGTTTAAATTGCCGTATACATAGCTGCCAACTTTTACGCTTTCTATTTACCACTAAAATTATTTAATAAATATTATCTTATTTAATCGTCGAATTTTCATGATTAAACAAGACGAAAATCTCTACTAAATTTTAGTGGTAGTAAGAAAGCGTAAAAGTTGGCAGCTATGCGTAGATGAATCATTAATTGGGTGTTGCACAGTTCTATGGATAAAAGCGTCAGGTCCACAAGCTTCTTCTTCAGTACTGTAAAACTGGGTGATTGCTTACTGTTAGCTGTATCGATGGAAGTCAACGTATCTTGTTTACTGTCGTTCATATGTATCATATCTTTGAAAGATTATGTGTTATTGAAAGAAGTTGAGGCTATGCTGTGGATAATTGAAAAATTCCTTTTGCTTGTGCCTTTTTGTGTAAATTGAACCCGAATCAGTTCTGTAATAAGGAAAATTGAAAATATCGTATGCTTCAGATCGTTGCAAAATCCAAATCTTGTCTGTGAGTTCTTATGTTGGCAGGTAGGCTAACTTGTAATTTTTTAAAAGCTTTTTCAGAAATCATTAAATTTTTATCAATAACTGATAATTTGTTTAAGTTTCTTGTTAAAAACTTTTAAGCTTTGTAAAAAAAAAAAAAAAAAAAAAAAAAAAAAAAAAAAAAAATCTTTTTGTAAATATTTCAGCATTTTTTTTGCTGAATTGCGAAATTTTTTAAACGGGAGGAAATTTTCATTGTTAAAACTTTTTTGTTAACACGAGAATAAAAAAAAATTGTAATTTTTTATAAAATCTGCAAATATTTTCAGAAAACGTTGTAATTATTTTACTAACAAATATTTTTTCAGTCACCTGTTACGTTTTTAAACTCTTTCAGAAAAACATTGCATTTTTTCAGCAACTTGTATATTTTTCTTTCAATGGTTGAATTTTTTAAATCTAATAAATGATATTTGTTATGTGAAAGTAAATTTTTTAATTAATTATTATTTTTTTTGTCAGTGTAAAGTTACAGACTTAGATTTTATTTCATGTATATTTAATTTTCTATAGAGTTTTTTTAATATTGCAATGGTTATGTGTGATACATAGTCAATAATTATTATTATATTTAAGTAATAACTTTGAATTTTGTATTTTTCATTCGCTTGTCAAATTTAAGTTTGGTATTTTTAGGTAGTTCATTATCTTACTATTTACTTTATATGATTTATTTTCATGTAGTGATAAGTTTCTTGTATAGGATTATTTAATATTTAATATATGTTTAACTTTCCCTGTCATTTTATAATATGTAATGTTCCTTGCAGATACATAGCTGTTTAACTGGTAGAACGTCTAAGTAATGGTATTGAAAGTATGCATCGGAAATCGACTGGTATTTGAATAATTTTCTGGTAAATATTGTATTGTCCAGAAAGTTCGTATGAATTCGTGCCCACTGGTAACTATTTTTATATTCTATTCGTACCACTATTCTAAATAATACGTTTTACAGTATGTTTCTTTTGCAGATGTTGTCAAAACATATGTGAAAGATTTTTAATTTCAAAAAGGGGTTCGAGATGAATTAAAAAATATCACGTGAATTGAGAAACAAACATTTTGAGGCAAACTCTGACTGTCAGAAACAAACGCCTTGCATTCGTTTGAGACATTCTGACCGTTTCTCCCTACTCTTCGGACATTGTTCCGCCCGACTATTCTTTAATTCTTTTTTAAAAAAATTATCTTCGCCATAAAAATTGACCCCTTGAATGACACAAAAAAAAGCATCTCGATAACTATTTTGCCATCGAACAACAAATGTTTTGGAAAGAAGGCATTGTGAGGCTTCTGGACAGATGGAAGAAAGTTGTAGAAAAGAATGACACCTATATAATTTAATAAGTGTACACTAAAATTTAAATATTTTGCGTTACAATTTTCCTTCAAAATTGGCACGAACTTTTCGGACAACCGAATAGTTATGTTAACTTGGACTGTAAGTAAAAATAGCTGTTAACCCTTTCAGGCGCAAGGTACTTCTATTCGTAAAATGTTGAAATAAGGGAATGATAACAGAATCTATTAACAAATTTATTTCAAAATAAGCAAAAGCTTTTATTCACGTACTTGATCACCCGACCGGAGCACCAACCAAAGAATGGCATAGGATGTAACGCTCCGGTGGAAAATCCCCACAACAATCACCGATGCCGGACATCGGAAAGCACCCAGAATAACAGGGAAAAAGGCACATATTCTGACGAACTTACAAAGTAAATCGTAAATTTACAAAACAATTGATGTTGCTTTCATCATAATAATAAAAATAAAAACAAAAGTGAAGTGACTTAAATGTATAACAAAAGTTAAGACTATAAATCCTTGTTCAAGATTATGAAGTGTAAATGTTCATAAAAGTTCACTGTTCACTAATGTTCAAATGAGTTCAGTGTTCGAAAGAAAAATGTTCATAAAAGTTTTATATAAGATAAACTAACTTGAAGAAAGATCACCATAATGTTCAGACCTCAAGAGAAAATCACCGCCAACAAAAATGTCAGACAAAGGACAGTTACTATAAAAGGCACAATGTTGAGCCTTTGATGTAGTGTCAGAAAACCACGTAATGTCCGTAGCGAACCACTGGTGAGTATTAACAGTATGATAGAAGTAAAAAGTTACAAGTGTAAAAATTATCAAAATTTATATCTAATAAATGAGTATTCCCTATTAAGTGCGTTGTACATAGCACACAGTTTTCTATAGTTTGAACGGGTGGTGAGAACGTTTCGAATATTCCATCTCAGTGTACAATTCCTGTTGAATTTAAATGTACAAGGCATTAACGGACAATGTCCAAACAAATAATGTTGTATACTTCCTACTTCACCACAGTTACACCTGTTATCTGGGCGTTTTCCTATTTTAAACAGATACTGTGGAAATGCTCCATGTGAAGAAAGAAAATAACCTATCACCTGGGATTCACATAGAAATAAATCGTTAACCTTGTTTAATATCGCATAAGTATCTCTTCCCTTCTCCGAATTTTCCCAAGAAACCTGCCATTGATCATGTAGAAGTGTTTTAAAATGACGCTTTAAAATAGAAGTTGGTGCAGGAATGCGTAGAACTTTATCATACAGATCATTTATAATGACTGATTTTGCCAACATGTCCGCTCTTTCATTTCCTGATATTCCAACATGCGATTTTATCCAGCCAATATATATGACTTTATTATGTAACAGGCGCAAAGAGTTGAAGATATTAAAAAGCTGACCGTTAGATGGAAATAAGCGCTGAAGAGCGTAAATTGATGACAAGCTGTCAGTATAAAGATGAAATGAATCATGCGGGGAGTCGATGCACCAACTGATAGCCTCGTCTATCGCAGCCAATTCTGCTTGAAAAACAGAGTTATAGTCATGTAATTTAATCTCATGTCTAGCATAAAAGAATCCCTATACCAAACCGTAAATGCAGCTCCTACACTGTTCATCATTCGAGAACCGTCAGTATACAGTATCGGATGATTCACCACTGGTACTGTATCAACCACTGGCTTAACAAATTTTATATTTAAGTTTTCAAAGAAGTAAGGATAATTATATGTCCTCAGTTTATTCATAAAAACTTCACCTTTAAAACACATATTGTCAATCAAGACTGTACCATTTCCATAAATGATATTATAACGCTTAGAAGACAAATTCAGTTCTATGTCAAGTGGTGGAGCACCCACCAAAACACACAATGCGTCATTAGAAATCGTACGATATGCCTTTAAGACAGATAGCAGACATAGACGTTGACATGAGAGTAATCTTGTTATTCCATGTTGATTTAAGTCAGGCATCCAGATCTCATGCCCATATGAAATACGTTTCTTCAAGACGGTATTGTACCATATTTTAAGATAAATAGAAGGAAGGCCTCTATCACGGATTCTGGTTTGGCGCATTTTACACGTGAAATCGTTAAGCCTAGTTCTAATCATATCTAGGTGATCCATCCAGCGAAAATTGCTGTCAAGTAGAAATCCCAAATAAAGAATATTGTCCTTTACACTGATACTTTTGCCATTATGTTTAAAAATTGGTCTTCTTTTACTAAGAGTGTGGCTCCCAAACAGCATTGCGGCTGACTTCTCTGCACTAATTTGCAAATGATGTATAGAACAGATATCCGAAAAGTGATGAACACTAGTATTCATTTTATGTTCTAGCGCAGAGCGCGTATCTGCGCCCTCTATAATAACGCTATCATCAGCATAAGAAATAATCAGTAATCCTCTCTGCTTGCAACTCTTTAAAATCCTGTCAGCAACTAGTGTCGAGATAAACGGCCCAAGACATGACCCCTGCGGGCACCCACGGAATACATGAAACCATGTTAATCCATGCGTATATTTAAAACAAATAAGCCTATGACTCATGTAATTTTTAAGTGTAGACTTCATGTAATCAAAAATAGGTAAGATATTTATGATATCGGCTACAATACGCCAATCCAAAACGTCGAAGGCACCACTGATATCAAAAGAAATCATTGCACAGTATTTATATACTGATAGTGTTTCTCCAATGATATTCTTTAACGCAGAAAGTGCTGTCAAGGTGCTCCGTCCCTCACGAAAGCCATGTTGTCCATCATCAAGATAATTAGAAGACTCCAGCATCGTAATAACTCGAAGTTTTAAAAGTCTTTCATATAACTTACCCATCATAGGGAGAAGAGTAATAGGTCGATACGAATTAATTTTTTCAGCTGTCCTATTACGTTTTCGAAAAAAGATGATCATTCCTCGTTTCCAACATTTTGGAAAGTGACCAAGTAAAAGACAAGTATTAAATAGCGTCAACATAAGAGTTGTAAATCTGTTACACAAATTTTTAATAATTATTCCATCAATATCGTCCGGTCCTGGAGCTTTATTTATGTCCTGAAGGCGCAGTACATGAAAGAGTTCTTTTTCTTTAAATGGAATAAAATCAGGTGATGAGGAATAATTGAATGAGCTAATGTACTCATAAGGGACAGAAGGTCGATAATCCACGTCAAAATGACCAGACATAAGACTATGTGCTACGCTATCATATGTGTCAAACACAGAAGATTCTTCTAATGTAGTAAAGATCATGTCGTTATGTTTCAGGGTTTTACCTGAGACATGTCTGTATAGAGACCCATAGGCATTATCAGTGCGTTCACAGAATGACAGCCAACCCTGTCGTTTTGCACGACGTAAATTACTTTTGTATTGTCTTCTAGCAGTCAGATATTTATCCTTGTAATCTTCTCTATTCAAATTCTTCCTATAACGCTTATACAAGGCGTTAACTTTGTTTCTTTCAACCCTAAGAATATCTGTATACCATTTTGCCGTAGGTTTATATGATAATGAACCTCTTTTAAAACAAGCACTCATAATCTCATGCAAAAGGTCATAAAAATTAGCCGTCCAATCTTCTAGTGCATCAGGACTAAAAACTCTACGTAAAGTGTTCATCAACTGAGGAAGATACTCAAGGAGTCTTTTGTTGAAACTATATAAACTCTTGTTTTTTGTTTTATATCTTGTATAAGTCTTAAATGAGGGATCAAGAACAAGGTGAAACCTGATGTAGCGATGATCACTGTATGAAAAGACACTATCATCTACAGACCAACCATCCAAAACCTTTACAATTTCGTTACCGCCCAGCGTAAGATCTGGACGGCCCTTTCGGTCGTCTTGAACGTAACTATGAGGTGCCTCTGGGTCATTTAGAATCACGTACTTAATAAAAGGAAAATTTTTATTTCAATATTCTGCTGTCAATGTGGGGTTTAGAAATTAAAATTAGGTCGCCCAAAAATGAACCACCGCCCATGAAGGGGTTAAAAGTATGTAGAGTCAAAGGAGAAAGTAAAAGTATTCATGTGTGATGTGGATAATTATCATGGCAAAGATGAACTCGCTGTTAAATTTTTAAGTCAATAAATTATGGGTAAGCAGTGTTAATGTCCTTAGAAGTCCACATAATTTCAATTAAAAGTTCACGCAAATCATTAAAATTAACTGTACCTATAAAAGCTTATTAGTGATTTTTATTTTTCGGGTAAGCGAAATATTTTAATATTTCCATGAGTACTTGCAGTGTAAGTCACATGCTACGATTTTTGGCTACCAGTATTTTATAACGGTAAAATGTGACTTATTGTATAGGAGATATCTCATTAATTGAATAAAACCACGCAAACGTTTCGAAAATATGGGTGGCCAACAAGCATTGCAGTTATCAGCTATGTGACTCACGCTACAAAAATTCGGAAATAGCAAATAAGTACGGCAGTAAATTTTCAGATATGCATGTACTAACACTAGAACCGCTATAGCGATCATTTTGGCCGGTACCAAATGAAAATATGCCTATTCGAACCAGAAATTTATTTCTAAAATAAGTTAAAAATGTCCCACGAAAAAATAAGTTATATAAATAAGTTAAATAGTTTTAAATAAAAATTCTGGTGTAAAATATTTTTATAACACTTGAGTAAAAGTTCCGGCGGTTCTAGTGTTAATATACTAATATAGGATGATGTAAGATTTTGTCTGTGGTCTATGGCTGTAGTATCATAATTTCAGATAGTGCTGAATTCATATAGTTTTTAAATTATAAAAATAAATTCACGTTTATAATATCATAGCTGTCAAAATATACGCTTTTTTGTTACCACTTTTCAGATAAAAATTTCCATCTTACTTAATCGCAGAATAAGTAAGACGAAGAATTTTATCCGGAAAAAAATGGTAACAAAAATGCATAAAAGTTGGCAGCTCCGTAATATGAATATGACCAAAACATTATCTAATCTAATTCTGAAATAAAATTTTATAAAAGTTAAAATATTTAGAGAGTATTTCTTTTGCAGAATGAAAATCTTTTTTGCTATTAATCTCTGAATTTGTAATATTTTTCTGTGATTAAATAAATCAAAAGATTGTATTCGGAAATTGTGTTAGAACTGCACGAACGATAGTGGTGTTATCGAAATTCCAGAAAAGTATTATTTTTATTTGTCTACTGTTCTAAAGCTAATATACAAATACTTATATGTTTCTGGAAGTGCAAACTGCATATAAAGAAATGAGTTAAGTACGCTGCCTTTTCCTATCTACAATTAATGTGTCTCTAAATGTTTCCGATTGAGGAGTTCTATTAGTTAAGTAATAAAAACAAAGTTGTAAAGGTTTAATTGCACAAGCCAATAATAATTCTTCGCAGAACAATGCCATAAGCCGTTCCGTTTGTTACATCATTCAGGTGAAACAGTCGAATAAATTTCACTTACGTTAATTATTTGGTACAGAGAATCGAAGTTTAATTATTACTATTTCGAAAATGTGTATTTTCTGTGTTGAATGAATATTAATGATGCTCTTTCGCAAAATTACAATAAATTCATCAGTAGTTTCACTCTGTTTAGCAGTTTATTTAATAGCTTTTGTTCGTGATAAAACGTATCTCGGACTAGCGAAACCTTTAGGTAACAAACAATTATTGTAGTAAATGTACAGAAATAAATGCAATAACATTAATATACAAATATCAGACATTAGAAATGAAATCATCTTCTTTATAATCTAAGTTTTAATCTTATAGTTTCTGGTAAAAACAGTGGATGGATGTGAAATTTAAAAATTATAAAAATAAGTAAGTTTTGAATATGATTACGGCCAAAACACCTTCCTATGATGAAAGTATTATAAAGAAGTTAATAAATAAAGTATTAACAAAGTTAATTTTTTATAAACATTCAGTCACACATTAATAAAGCTATATTTAACAAATGACAGTATTTGAGTACTGTATTTAAATTTTTTAAAGATTTTTTATTTCAAAATAATGCATTTTTGAAAGATTTTGAAATTTAATGAAAAATAAAGTGCACCAAATTCTGTTTTTACACGATCCCAGTTTTATTGACATTGAACACCGCCCTTTTTAATAGTATCCTTCCACTTGTTTAACTTGTTTGTCCACTTGTTTGTATCCACTTCGCAGATTTCTGTGATAAAATAAGGCGAATATTACTATTAAAAAGTAGCGATATTCAATGCCTACAAAATTTGAACCCTTTGCACAGGAGAGATGACTCTCATTCACCTCTAATGTTGCTAGGTGTCTCGCGTAAATCGGGGCTTCAAATGCTCTGGGCACCAATATTTTAAAGTAATATTCTTCGCCTTATCTAATGACCGAATTACCTGCGATTAAAGATGGCGAAATAAACAGTAAGAAATGACTGGTGTCCGTAGCACTTGGACACCCGATTTAGGCGGTACACCAGGCAACATTAATGGTGAGTGAGAATCACCTCTCGAGTTCAAAGGGTTAAGTCTGTGATTGGGAATAAAAACAGAATTAGGTATATCCTGTTTGATACGGAAATCAAAAAAGATCTTCGACTTAAACTGGGTATTTTTAACTAATGGACAGCGGGCCACCATGCTACCAACGTTTTAGAACAGAAAAATTTACCTTATTTAATGTCAGAAACTTTGGTGAAGAGTACCATTCGAAGTTTTTTAGTCGAAAACGACTTTTAGGCAAAAAGGTTAAAGATCCCTTCTTTAACCCTAGAACTACCGAAAATTTTACTCAAGTTTTATAAAAATATTACACATCAGAATTCTTATTTAAAACTATTGAACTTATTTACTTAACTCATTATTGTCTGGTTTACATATTTAGTTTATTTTAAAGAAATTTCTGGTTAGAATAAATATTTCGAATGTACCCATCGGGTCCATTGGACCCGTCTGGTAGGCGGAGGGTTAAACCAAATGCTATTTCAGGCACAGGCGCCGACTTCACAGGGACTAAGAGGAAAAAGGAGGACAAATTCCACTACTAATATTGAAATGTCATTTTTGTCTGAATTAATCATAGGATAAAAAGAAAATCACAGGCAAAACAAAAATTTTAATAATTTGAGGCGAATGGCTTCCTTCGCCTCCGTGAAATCGTCGCCTTTGATTTCAGGGTTGCCAGTTTGGCCTCCGTATTTATTAAGAAATTTAGTGTTCATACCAGAAAAAAAGTATAGTATTTTATGTTTTATTTACTAAGAGATATTTAGCGGTCACATAAAGTAAAAATTCTTCTTTCGAAATTTCCGGTATGAATTTGAAATTTCGGATTAAAACTGTAGACCAAACTGGCAACCCTGTGCTTAACCCATTAAGGACTAGCGCTACCATATGGTCACAGCGTAGCTGTCAACACTTTTACTGTTTGAATACCAGTAATTTAGAACAAAAATTTTCATTTTCTTTAATGACAGACACTCTGCTATAAAATAAGAAAAATATTGCTTTTTCTGAAAAAGTGGTGCGAAATGCAATTTTTGTGTTTTAGTAAGAAAAAATAATTCCGTCTTTAATGGGTTAAGGTCCTTACTTTTGAGTACCACTAGTTCCAAATAGTAACTTTCTTCTTATTAAAAAACAAATATATATTAAATATTCTACTGTTAAATAAGAAAAATATTACTATTCGGAAATAGTGTTGTTCTAAAGTAAGAACTCTTTCTAACCCGTATGTTATAAAATTTTCAATTATTTGTAAAAACTGTTTGTTCAATTTATTGCTCAATTTAATTATGGTTTAAATTAAATTCTTTTTCTAGATAGCCATAAATTGCTTTGTCGGACGACCGACGGCGCATAACATATATAATTTGAAGCCTGTTTATGAAGTGTTTGTCATGTACTTGACAAATCCGAAAATTCCAACCGGTCACGTTTTAAATTTCAATAAAAATCGACCACAAAGATTATTGTTACAAAATAGTGATGTTAGTGGGCTGACCGTGGAACACGAACCGTTTCACCCAGCTACCACTATTTTAGAATAGGAAACAATGTTTTTTCTTTAATGATAGAAACTTTGAGCTTAAATAAGGCGTAAAAAAGTATAAAAAGAGGTACTAAAATGTAAAACGCTTACCTGTCTTGCACATAATTCCAATACCTATTATAAAAAAAGAGGGGGGGGGGAGGATTGTATAGCGTTTATATCTTACAACATCGGCATTAAAAGTTACATGTACAAGAAAAAATATACGTTACTTTAAATACCTTATTTTATCTTAAAAATTGTCTGGAATATGCATATTTTTATCTTTCGAAAGGGGATCAATATTAAAAAAAAATCTGAAGAAAGCTCTATTGATTTTGAAAGAATTGAACATAAAGGGTAAAAAATATCACAGATTTAAAAACTCTTTGTATAGATAGAAATAGAATAAGAAACCTTATCAAGAAAGTTAAAATAAAAAGAAATTCCTTCCCCAAAGGGATTAAATAGAACAAAATGGTAGCTTATATAATTTAGGCTACTCTTTTAAAAAGCATCTGATGAAAAATTTAATTTGGTGATAGAAATAAGAATAAAGATTTAAGGAAGTATCTCCGTCGAAACAAAAAGGAATTTACGGAAAAAGAAATATTTTTATCTATTACTGAATTGGTTAAATTTAAATTTACAAACGTTTAATTAATACTTTTCATTCAGATACTTTTATTGAATAACCGCAAAGAAAGTGTGATTTATAAACGTTGTTTGGGAATTTATAACGCACCCAATTAAATCGCATATAGGAAAATTGTATATAATTTTTTTAGAAGTAGATCTTCTTTTTCTCCTCAAAAATCAGAAACCTTGTTCTTTTCTCCTTTCTGTTCAGGGTTTATTCAGCTCAGTGGTTAGCGTGCTGGCAAGAAAAAGAGTAGTTTCTGCCGAAGTTAGCAGGTTCTGCGCCACAGCGCAGTAAGGGTGGCTGACTGTCTAAGGATTTTAGGGTATTCTTTGTATGAGTATTCTTTGTATCATTTTCCATCCTAAAATTTTTCCTGAAGACAATTCTAAAATATTTCATTTAGCAATATGGCCAAAACTAGTCAATGCTTAACCCATGAAGGGCGATGAATCCTTTTTGAACAGCTTTTTAATCCCCAAATGCATAGCTGCCAACTTTTACGCTTTTTTCATACCACTAAAATTTTATAATAAATATTGCGTTACTTAATCGTCAAAATCTGACGATTAAAGAAGTCGAAAATCTCTATTAAATTCTAGCGGTAGCAAAAAAGCGTAAAAGTTGGCAGCTATGCAAATGATACACTGGCACCAGAATTTTTGGAATGAACTTACTTTCAGGTAAATTTGTTTGGGAATTCTTGTATCATTCAACCATTTCAGCATTGCCCCTTAAATGTTTAACAAAATACCCTTCCACTGCATCCCCTTCTGAATTATAATTTTACGAAAGAGAAAGATGATTCTCTTCTTTGCTCTCACAATTTAACCACAAACTTGTTTAATATTACTTCATATAATTTGTTGAGCATACTAAATCCTTGAAACACCACTGCATTACTTTTATACTTACATTTTTTTTCTGTATGTCGCCCAAATGAAAGTGACATTGCTATAATAACTCCGCTATTTGAAGAGAAAGATGACTGCGCAGGCTCCTACTGAGGGCGTAGTGTGCTGGGAATGTCTGGGATATTGTCTGATCCCACTAAATGCGCGTGTGATAGCGTGGGAGCACGTTAAAAGGCTATGTGAGTGCTAGTGAAATCTGTCCGCGAATGAAAAATGTGTATGACACGGAGTGTATGTCACGCAGATTGGTATTCCGATGGTGTAGGGGTTTTCGTAGTAAAAGAAGCCGTACTGACGACAGGTCACGACCTGGTCAAGCGCGTGTGGTTTTCTTCCACTGCGAAAATCCCTACACCATCGGGATACCGACCTGCGTGACATACACTCCGTGCCATAAACATTTTGCATTCGACGATAGATGTCACTAGCACTCACATTTTCCGCTGTTAAAAATTGCATGACTGCGCGTTGACACCATTTGGAGGCATCCATTATGCAAACGATGCTTTTTAACGTGCTCCCACGCTATAACACTCGCATCTGGCGGGATCTCACGCTATCCCATGCATTCCCAGCACTCTACTCCCTCTATAGGAGCATACGCAGTCATCTTTCTCTTCGAATGGCGGAGTTGTTATAGCAATGCCACTTTAATTTGGGCGACCCATACATAAAATATGACAATTATAATTAACATTCGCACAGCTGAAAACTTTCTAGTTTTTCTTCAAATCAAATTAAGCCAGAAATTATATTAAACAAATAAAAGATAATTAATAACCCCTAAAGAAAGTGGAAATACTTCATTTAAAAAAATTCTGGTTCAAATTCGATTTATGTGGCTCAAAACGGCCACCGTAATGTTGGTAGCTATTCGAAAAGGATATATAATTCTAACTCTCAAAAATGTGAATGACATCCCATTTACATAAGTTCTTACATGCATATATGATATCTATTTTTTTTAAATTATATTATTCTTATTTACAAATAATATTGGGTTGTCCGGAAAGTTCTTACCGATTTCGAAGAAGATTTTAATTTTAGTATACATTTATTAAATTACATAGGTGTCATTATGTTCCACAACCTTCTTCCATCTGTCCAGAAGTCTCCTAATGCCTTTCTTACAAAAGATTTGTGGTTTGAGGGCAATATACTTATCGAGATACTTTTTATGTCATTCAAAGTGTCAATTTTTTGGCGAAGAGAATTTTTGAGAAAAAGAAACAATGAGTAGTCGGGCGGAGAAATGTCAGCAGCGTAGGAGAGGGTTAGGTCAGAATGTCTCAAACGAATGCAAAGAGTTTGTTTCTGAGAGTCAAAATTTGTCCCTTGTGGCCGAGAGGCACTCAAAGCTGGTAGACGGGAGGTGTTGGGTTCGAACCCAATCGTTCCCGTCGGCCTAATCGTTCAGAGTTTTCCGTGGTTTTCTTCGGAACTTGGATTTCCTAGCTTAAATACAGATTAGGTTTCTTTAGACAGGCCCACACGGAGGGCGCCTCCCCTTTCTTGCCCATATTCCTCATGCAGATAATTGTCTGTCATAAACAACACACACCAAAGTTTGTGTCAAAAATTTGTTTCTTAACTCACGTGATATTTTTAATTAATCTTGCACCACTTGTTGGAAAGGAAAATCTGTCACATATACTTTGACAACATCTGAAAAAGAAACATACTATAAAACGTTTGAAATAGAGGTACGGATAGAATATAAAAAATAGTTACCAGTGGGCACGAATCGGCACGCACTTTCCTGAGAAGTCAATAACAATCGGGTAAAGTAGTTGTATTTAACCTGTGGCCAGAGGTCTAACAAGGTACCATGGAACAACTAATAACAAGGAACTGACATATTCTTAACCCTTACAGGAACAAAACACTTCAATTAGTAAAATACTGAAATGGATGAATGACACCGGAATTTTCAAACAAATTTATTTAAAAATAAATAAAAGATTTTCGTCCCGTACTTGATCACCCGACCGGAGCACCAACCAAAGAATGGCATAGGATGTAACGCTCCGGTGGAAAATCCCCACAACAATCACCGATGCCGGACATCGGAAAGCACCCAAAATAACAAGGAAAAAGGCACATATTCTGACGAACTTACATAGTAAATCGTAAATTTACAAAACAATTGATGTTACTTTCATCATAATAATAAAAATAAAAACAAAAGTGAAGTGACTTAAATGTATAACAAAAGTTAAGACTATAAATCCTTGTTCAAGATTATGAAGTGTAAATGTTCATAAAAGATCACTGTTCACTAATGTTCAAATGAGTTCAGTGTTCGAAAGAAAAATGTTCATAAAAGTTTTATATAAGAAAATAACTTGAAGAAAGATCATCATAATGTTCAGACCTCAAGAGAAAATCGCCGCCAACAAAAATGTCAGACAAAGGACAGTTACTATAAAAGGCACAATGTTGAGCCTTTGATGTAGTGTCAGAAAACCACGTAATGTCCGTAGCGAACCACTGATGAGTATTAACAGTATGATAGAAGTAAATAGTTACAGGTGTAAAAATTATCAAAATTTATACCTAATAAATGAGTATTCCCTATTAAGTGCGTTGTACATAGCACACAGTTTCCTATAGTTTGAACGGGTGATGAGAACGTTTCGAATGTTCCATCTCAGTGTACAATTCCTGTTGAATTTAAATGTACAAGGCATTAACGGACAATGTCCAAACAAATAGTGTTGTATACTTCCTACATCACCACAGTTACACCTGTTATTTGGGCGTTTTCCTATTTTAAACAGATACTGTGGAAATGCTCCATGTGAAGAAAGAAAATAACCTATCACCTGGGATTCACATAGAAATAAATCGTTAACCTTGTTTAATATCGCATAAGTATCTCTTCCCTTCTCCGAATTTTCCCAAGAAACCTGCCATTGATCATGTAGAAGTGTTTTAAAATGACGCTTTAAAATAGAAGTTGGTGCAGGAATGCGTAGAACTTTATCATACAGATCATTTATAATAACTGATTTTGCCAACATGTCCGCTCTTTCATTTCCTGATATTCCAACATGCAATTTTATCCAGCCAATATAAATGACTTTATTACGTAACAGGCGCAAAGAGTTGAAGATATTAAAAAGCTGACCGTTAGATGGAAATAAGCGCTGAAGAGCGTAAATTGATGACAAGCTGTCAGTATAAAGATGAAATGAATCATGCGGGTAGTCGATGCACCAACTGATAGCCTCGTCTATCGCAGCCAATTCTGCTTGAAAAACATAGTTATAGTCATGTAATTTTAATCTCATGTCTAGCATAAAAGAATCCCTATACCAAACAGTAAATGCAGCTCCTAAACTGTTCATCATTCGAGAACCATCAGTATACAATATCGGATGATTCACCACTGGTACTGTATCAACCACTGGCTTAACAAATTTTATATTTAAGTTTTCAAAGAAGTAAGGATAATTATATGTCCTCAGTTTATTCATAAAATCTTCACCTTTAAAACACATATTGTCAATCAAGACTGTACCATTTCCATAAATGATATTATAACGCTTAGAAGACAAATTCAGTTCTATGTCAAGTGGTGGAGCACCCACCAAAACACACAATGCGTCATTAGAAATCGTACGATATGCCTTTAAGACAGATAGCAGACATAGACGTTGACATGAGAGTAATCTTGTTATTCCATGTTGATTTAAGTCAGGCATCTAGATCTCATGCCCATATGAAATACGTTTCTTCAAGACGGTATTGTACCATATTTTAAGATAAATAGAAGGAAGACCTCTATCACGGATTCTGGTTTGGCGCATTTTACACGTGAAATCGTTAAGCCTAGTTCTAATCATATCTAGGTGATCCATCCAGCGAAAATTGCTGTCAAGTAGAAATCCCAAATAAAGAATATTGTCCTTTACACTGATACTTTTGTCATTATGTTTAAAAATTGGTCTTCTTTTACTAAGAGTGTGGCTCCCAAACAGCATTGCGGCTGACTTCTTTGCACTAATTTGAAAATGATGTATAGAACAGATATCCGAAAAGTGATGAACACTAGTATTCATTTTATGTTCTAGCGCAGAGCGCGTATCTGCGCCCTCTATAATAACGCTATCATCAGCATAAGAAATAATGAGTAATCCTCTATGCTTGCAACTCTTTAAAATCCTGTCAGCAACTAGTGTCCAGATAAACGGCCCAAGACATGACCCTTGCGGGCAGCCACGGAATACATGAAACCATGTTAATCCATGCGTATATTTAAAACAAATAAGCCTATGACTCATGTAATTTTTAAGTGTAGACTTCATGTAATCAAAAATAGGTAAGATATTTATGATATCGGCTACAATACGCCAATCTAAAACGTCGAAGGCACCACTGATATCAAAAGAAATCATTGCACAGTATTTATATACTGATAGTGTTTCTCCAATGATATTCTTTAACGCAGAAAGTGCTGTCAAGGTGCTCCATCCCTCACGAAAGCCATGTTGTCCATCATCAAGATAATTAGAAGACTCCAGCATCGTAATAACTCGAAGTTTTAAAAGTCTTTCATATAACTTACCCATCATAGGGAGAAGAGTAATAGGTCGATACGAATTAATTTTTTCAGCTGTCCTATTACGTTTTCGAAAAAAGATGATCATTCCTCGTTTCCAACATTTTGGGAAGTGACCAAGTAAAAGACAAGTATTAAATAGCGTCAACATAAGAGTTGTAAATCTGTTACAAAAATTTTTAATAATTATTCCATCTATATCGTCCGGTCCTGGAGCTTTATTTATGTCCTGAAGGCGCAGTACATGAAAGAGTTCTTTTTCTTTAAATGGAATAAAATCAGGTGATGAGGAATAATTGAATGAGTTAATGTACTCATAAGGGACAGAAGGTCGATAATCCACGTCAAAATGACCAGACATAAGGCTATGTGCTACGCTATCATATGTGTTAAACACAGAAGATTCTTCTAATGTAGTAAAGATCATGTCGTTATGTTTCAGGGTTTTACCTGAGACATGTCTGTATAGAGACCCATAGGCATTATCAGTGCGTTCACAGAATGACAGCCAACCCTGTCGTTTTGCACGACGTAAATTACTTTTGTATTGTCTTCTAGCAGTAAGATATTTATCCTTGTAATCTTCTCTATTCAAATTCTTCCTATAACGCTTATACAAGGCGTTAACTTTGTTTCTTTCAACCCTAAGAATTTCTGTATACCATTTTGCCGTAGGTTTATATGATAATGATCCTCTTTTAAAACAAGCACTCATAATCTCATGCAAAAGGTCATAAAAATTAGCCGTCCAATCTTCTAGTGCATCAGGACTAAAAACTCTACGTAAAGTGTTCATCAACTGAGGAAGATACTCCAAGAGTCTTTTGTTGAAACTATATAAACTCTTGTTTTTTGTTTTATATCTTGTATAAGTCTTAAATGAGGGATCAAGAACAAGGTGAAACCTGATGTAGCGATGATCACTGTATGAAAAGACACTATCATCTACAGACCAACCATCCAAAACCTGTACAATTTCGTTACCGTCCAGCGTAAGATCTGGACGGCCCTTTCGGTCGTCTTGAACGTAACTATGAGGTGCCTCTGGGTCATTTAGAATAAATAGGCTGTGAGACATTAGTAACTCCAAAAGAGGCTCAGCCCTATCACTGTCGCAAGTATATCCCATCATCTTAAGCGGGACGTTGAAGTCTCCTCCAATCACATGCCTGGAAAAATCTGGATAAAAGTCAGTCCATGGGTCCATGTCATCTTGAAAATTTCCAGAAGGTGGTGAGTACACTGAACCAATAATAATGAAACCTTTTGCTGTTTGCAAGTTTACAAAAATACTATTTCTCGACTCAAAACTTTTCACACATGCATGTCCTGACAAAGTTGAAATAATAGCTGCAGTACCACCAAAAGAAATAAAGTAAACCCAGTCAGGAGGAAGACCAACAAAACAACCGTTAACCAAATATGGATCTTGACAAAGTACAAAATGTACGTTAAAAGAAAATACGTATTTAATAAGAGCATCAGTGGCGTCCGCACAGTGATGAAGATTTATCTGGACAAAATTTAATCCGTAATCATCAGCCGAAGAGCCCGAGACAACTATCACAATCGTTTGGCTAAAAGTCCATCCCTGTAAGCCTTAAAAGACGGACAGTTCGGGCTATCGGCACGATGGGAATGATCAATTTCATCATCCTGAAAGAAGCAATTACTGCAAGTAACTGTGTCCACGGTGCAATCCCTTATGTTGTGCTTTCCTGCACATTTTACACATTTTACATCCCCAGCACATCTATTTGCAACATGACCAAAAGCTTGACATTTATAGCATCGCACGATTGGTATATACTCAACCATGCGGTACCTCTCCATGTCTATACAAATCCTACGACGTGCCAAAAGATAATCAAAACTTTCCTTATCCATGTCCAATAGCCAGTTATGTCTGCCCGCTCTAGTCACAATCCTCCTAACAACCTCAAAAATATCTCCAGGAGCCTCAATAGTCCTATCTGAATTTTTTGCATCCACACTCAATCCCTCCAAAGCACATCTGACCGATCTGACAACCTCCTTTTCATCAACAACAGAATCAACACCCACAATCAATAATCTTTCTCGTTTCCTACGCGGAGTCTCCACTTTTATTTTGTCCTTGATTTCCGATTCAACATGCAAATTCTTCAATTTTTCGCTATCACTCTTTGACTTAACCTTTAAAATCAATTGTCCAGCCTTTGTAACCACAACATCTCCCGGAGTCGGTATATCTTTAATTCCTCGCCACGTATTCTTTACTTCTTTTTTAACATTGTCTATGGAATCATCTCCAGAGGACGTAATGATAACTGAGTAGTCAGAGTCTTGCCCGTGCCTAGTTTTAACAACGTCAGCTTTGTTATGAGAGTCATCCAAAACCTCCCTAACAGTAGAGAAACGCTGGGCAAGGGCCTCATAGGCCCTTAATAAAACGAATAGGCCGTACTTAATAAAACGAAAATTTTCAAATTAAAATTCTGGTGACAATGTCCCATTTAGGGATTAAAATTAGGTGGTCAAAAAATGAACCACCGCCCTTGAAGGGGTTAAGATATTGAAGCTTAAACTGTAACCACTTTCGCAGGGGTTGATTACTTCCGGATGACACAGTTACCACAAAATTTAAATAGAAATATTCTTCATAATTAAACGCCTTATTAAATGCAAAATTTCAGCCATAAATGATAGCAGAAACAGATATTCGTTTTTACTGGTGGACATTTACTTTGGCTGTAGTCAGGTCCTGCGTTTCCGCCATGTTGTGACAGCTTAGACAACCTCCTGTTAGTGTCAGTGAAAAAGATATAATTCGGGGGCAAACTGAAACCAGTAAAAACAAACAGAAATTTTTACCATATTTGTAAGCAAATATTTCCATGAATAAGGAGCTTAAATTTCCTATTCAAATTTACTGGTGGAAGGTTTGCCCCGACGGTTATCAAGAACTGTTGATACGATTTAAAAAAAAAACAGCTGCCATCTTGTGACAACCTTACTTCACTCGACTTACCTCACTTGAATTACTTCACTCGAAACCGGTAAACAGTACATTATATATCGTCGGTACCATGTCAAACTATCCAATGTGATAAAAGTGGGCTACTTTTTTTAAAATCCAGATTTCTTGATTGGCACAACTTTTTTGAAATAGTAAAAGTCGCTTTATTTAATGACATATTAATTAAAGCATTAAGGGTTAATTAACAAGGGGAATTTTACACTTTTAGAAAAGTGGTGTCAATCAAGAAATCTGAATTTTAAAAAAGCAGCCCACTGTTTTCACATTGGATAGTTTGACATGGTACCGACGATATCTCCTCCTGTTTATTCATACCTCCATTCAAGCTACCAATATTTTAATAGAGAAAGAAATTGCTTATTTTATGGCAGAAATTTTGTGATTCAATAAGGCGAAGATTGACTTCCAGAATTTGTGATGGCAAACGACTATCATGGAAAAAAAGTTGGAGATTCCTGTATTATAGTGTACACCTATTTCTGTTCTATTGGTCGTTAAATGTACTAGTAGGAGAGCTGTTGAACATTTTTGAGTAGGTACACTCATTGCCATAAAAATTTGCGCACCAAGAAAAAGCCGTCCAAATGAAACGAAATTTTACACGCGTAAGTACTACTGTGATATAAGTAATTGATTAGAAAACCAAAGAAAAAGGATCATTTATTGCAATAAAAAGTACAAATGAACGAAATTTTAGTACTCTGTTGGACCCCCTCTAGCGGGAATACACGATGCGATACGAGCGGTCATTGATTCATAAAAGTTCCGTATCATGTCCTGAGACATCTCGTTCCACAGTTTCTCTAAACCTGCCTCGAATTCAACCAAACTCGTAGGGTGTCCAACTTGCCGTCACAAATGATCCCAGATATGTTCGATTGGTGACAAATCTGGGGATCGAGCAGGCGAGGGAAGGGTGGTAATGTGGCGGAGGTATGCTTGTGACATCCTTGCTGTGTGTGGCCGAGCATTGTCTTGCTGAAAAATGGCTCCTGGGAGCCCTGCCACGAGTGGCAATACATGTGGCTGAAGGATGTCCTGGACGTACCGCTTGGCTGTCATTGTGCCACGGATCAATATTAGGGGTGACCGTGTATCGTAAGCAATGGCAACCCATACCATCACACCAGCTGTGTGACCGGTGTGTCGCTGTAAAGCGAAGGCAGGATTGGGGCGCTCACCACGGGGCCTCCACACACGAACAAGATTGTCATCGCTGCTCAAATAGAATCTAGACTCGTCGATGAAGACGACCTGGTTCCATTCCGTTGCAGTCCAATTCTGTCGTGCACGAGACCACTCCAAACGGAGGCGTCGGTGGGTGGGTGTCATTGACAGTACACGTAATGGGCTCCGCGATACCAGATGTCCTTCAGCCAGGCGCATTGCGATGGTTCGGGAAGACACACGTGTCCGTAGTGAAGGTGCTGCCTGTGTCTGGATAGCGGCCAATGAGGCAGTTGGCTCTACGCGTGCGTTTCGTATGATGTGACGGTCATCTCGACGACTGGTCTATCGAGGGCGTCCCAAACCTGGCCGCCGTGTAAATGACGTCTTTTCAGTCCACTGGTCCCAACTCCCCCTCACTGTAAAATCAGAACGGCCTACTTGACGAGATACTCGCCGAGCTGACCACCTAGCTTCCATCATCCCGATGATTCTTCCCCTCTCAAACTGTGACAGCTGCTCAGATTGTCTTCGATGGCTGCGTAACAGCATGTCTACCTCAGCGTTTCCTTTCCAAAATAAAAGGTACATTCAGACAAGTTCTGCTTACAAGTTTTATACTCCAAGGAGGACGAAGTTCAACGCCCTCTAGTGGCATTACGCAATGCGAAATCAGGCTGCATTTCTAATCATTTGCATATCTGCCTTATATGTACCTTCATGCCAAATTTCGTTACGATCCCACAATTATTTCTTGGTGCGCAAATTTTTATGGCAATGAGTGTATTTGAGGCAGCCTGAAAATTTGTGCAACACTTCTTTTGTAATGCCTGAATACAAAATCGAATGTCTGGCTGAAGGAACGTGGCCCAAAAACTGTGCCAGACACGTGTCAAGTGCCATTTGGCACTTGACACGTTTCTTTCTTTCAGCTTATTTTGTCTCCAAAAAATAACTTTACCTTACAGAAGCTAACAATAAACAAAGCAGATGTATCATTGTACAATTAAATGCTCTATAGCAATTTTTTTAATTTCTAAGCATCGCACATTTTCAATGTTTATACCATCGTATTGGAAAAAAAAAGTACTTTTAAATGCAATTTGTTTGAAAACTGTATCTCCATTTATTTTTGAAATATTAATTTTTTGTAGTTTCAGCACCATTTGTTTAATTTTGGCAACTCAGGTACTCCATTTATATAGAAAGTAAAGGCAGAGGTGCCAAGCTCGCACTAATCTTCCGTAATGCGGGGATTAATTTAACCCAGTTTAACGAAGTTTCGAACCAGAAAAATTATTTGATGAATCTTTATTAATTTAATTCCAGTTTCCTACGTGGAACGTATTTAATTTCATCTCTGAAAAAAAATTCCGGTACGAAATGTATTAAACCAGGGTTAAATTAACCCACATATTACGGAGGATTAGTCGCAACTTGGCACCTATGTAAAGGGAAAATAGTTGAAAAATAGCAATTATATCTTTTTGTTGCAATTTTCTCATAACAACCGAAAGAGAATTTAATTAAAATACGTGCTATTTTGAAAAAGAAAATATAAACGAAAAATTACTACGAATAATAAAACATAGAGCTATTATAAACTATATTTAATTTTAAGCATCTGTAGACCCTTTCAGTGTGACGTCAGTCATGACGTTTTGTTTGGAAACTGACTCCAAACAAACGGTTGCTACGCGTCATTTCTTTTTAACCCCTTAACGGTCGCATTAAATTACGGTTTGAAAATTCAAATTGCTTATTGTCACAATTTTTTTGAAAAAGAAATTGTCACCATGTCGAATGGCAGGTAAAAAAAATACCATAATAAAGCCAACTACACTATTTTATAAGACTGGTGGGAATCAAGCAATCTGATTAAAAGACACAGCCCGTAAATGTCACGGGAGCGAGAATTAAGGGGTTAAATATAAATCGTAGAAAATGTTACCAGTACATATCAAGTATTAAAGCACTTAGATGTGAGATATAGATATAAGATATAGCTGCAACACACAAACAAAATAGAAAATACAACATAGCAACCGTTTGTTTGGAGTCACTTTCCAACGAAAACGTGATGACTGACGTCACGACTGATATCGTCTATATTAATGTTACAAACAAATGAATGCTTATTAATCATTATATAGCCGATTTTTTGTCCATTTTCTTTAATGACGGCATCTTTTTGCTGCATTTGTGTATTATTTTGAGATAGTGAAATCCTATGCATGCTTTACTGTGGATATGATCGTAAATGTGGAATTCTTAAGCGGATGCGAATGACGTCATTTTACATAAAATAAAAGTTTGTGCTTTAAGTATTAAAATTGAAATAAATTTTATACTCTTTATATATACATATAATTTTTTTTCATCGGGGGCGACACTAAATTCTGAAAAAGCAGAATTCCTGTTTTCTAGTTTTATACTTTTGTTTATAATGTCAAGACGAACAGAGAAAATCTTTATGTATAGTACCTTAGTTACCTCTCCCATGACTTTCACGGGCAGTGTAGGCTACTTTTTAAAATTCAGATTGTTTGAGTCCCACCAGTTTTTTAAAAATAATGTAATTGGTTTTATTCTCGCATCATTTTATCTGCCATTAAATAAGGTTACTATTTCTATTTCAAAAAACTGGTGACAATCATAATTTTTAAAAAACTAGCCTACAACTTATCGGGCGCAACGATTTAAGGAGTTCATATACCACTATAACACTCATAAGCGGGGCGCTTCTTGTTTAGCCCCTTGAAAGGCGCCGGTATATTATATATACCACTTAACATTAATTCCCAAATGCCACACTGGCACCAGAATTTTGGATTTAAGTTTTGCTTTTTAAACTGTACGCGAAGAAAAGCTTTTACTCACTTTCGAATAATTTTTATTATAAATCCCGGTGTCATTCAATCATTTTGACATTTTAGAAACAGAACTGCTTTGCCCCTGAAAGGATTAAATAACGGAAACTAGCCATCACCATTGTGTTAAAAACGTGGTAGCTTGGTGTCTCACAGGCCACAGGTTGAAGACCCCTATGCTAAATCGTTCTTAATATGTTTTATAAATATTTTGAATTTGTAAACTATAAAGTATTTCTTTCTACATCTGAATTTTAAATGCAGTTCAATTATTTATATGACATTTATCCTTCTACAGAAAAGACAATATGTATACACTTTCTCCTAACATTGAAATATCATTTATTTTAATCGTGTCATTTTTAGAACTTTCGATAAAAATATTATTGAGTTTTCCCATTTGCCAACTTTCGAATGAAAAATAATCCCAGAGAAAAATAATTTTCATTTTAAAACAACTTTTGTTTAAAATGAGACTTGTTATATTTTACTCCCGCTTTCTGTGTCACTGCATAATACTTGTCTCCGCGGATTTCTTTTTTTCATATAGAGAGAGCACTTGTGTCATTTTAAATGAAATTATTCAACGCCTTTGAGAACTCGCTTTTGAATTTACATTCTAAATGAAAATTTAAAAAAAGTCCAAGCTTTCTTTTAAAATCAGTTGTTATTAAGTTTAAAACGATATGTGAAACGAAATGTAAACTATTGTATAACATAAAGGCAAACATAGTAACAATTGTAATCCTAAAAGATTTCGAGATTTCCATGGAGAATTCTGGATAATATTTGAATATTCTATTAAATATTAAATAATAAATGAAAGTATCCTTGCATAGTTGTCAACTTTTATGCTTTTTTCGTAACACAATTTTTGAGAAGAAAAATTTATTTTATTTAATCTTAAAATTTTGGCCACTAAATAAGGCGGATTTTTCTTTTAACATTTTGAGGGGCAAGTAATTGTGTTGCTGAAATGTCGAATTCACACCAGAATCTTCAAAAAGGTTTATTGCAAAATAAAGAAAAGCAATTTCATGACTTTTTTCCACCGAATTTAGAAAAGTAAAATTTAATGAAAATTTTCTGGTGCGAATATTGATTAATCGTAGGTGGTATAAAATATATCCCACTGCCCCTCAAGGGGTTAAACGATAGTAGTAGGAAAAAAGCATATAAGTTGGCAGCGATGTACTTCGTGATAAAAGATTAACCTTTTGCACAGTGTTGCCAGTGGGCTACTTTTAAAAAATTCATATTTTTTGATTGGCACCACTTTTCTGAAATGGTAAAATTCCCCGGTTTTTCGCCTTAATTAGCATGTCATTAAATAAGGCAAATTTTGCTATTTCAAAAAAGTGGTGCCAATCAAGAAATCTGAATTTAGAAAAGTAGCCCACTGGCAACACAGCTTTGCACTCCACTGACACCTATACGATGACAGTGGATTTGTGGTTAAACTTACAAGGCTGCCAGAGGTGACTATTTTTCTATTCTATTCGCACCACTATTAAACAAAACATATTTAGGTGAATATTTCCTCTTGCAAATGTTCTCGAACAGTATGTCAATAATTTTTGTTTTGAGAAAGTGGTGTCAGGTAGAATTAAATAATAGTCGCCTGTGACAGCCCTGAACTTAGTATGTCACCGTATAGGTATCGGTGGAGTGCAAAAAGATAAACATCCATTAGAAAACCCTTTTACCATGCAAATAACTTTTATGAATTTGAACCAGTGTAATTCACCTGCGGCTTTCGTAGAACCACTATTTCATTAAAAACATTTCCGATTTATTTAGTCGCAGAATTTATCCGATTACGTAAAGAGAAATTTTTTGGACGATTAATACTAGAACGCCTGGAAATTTTACTCAAGTTTCATAAAAGTATTTGACACCAGAATTTTTATTTAAAATTATTTGACTGATTTACTTAACGTAAATCTGCGTGTTTTAAATTTAACTTATTTTATGAAAGAATTTCTGGTTCAAGTTGACATTTAACGATAGAAAGACTGAAAATTTTACTCAAATTTTAGAAAAATATTTCACACCAGAATTTTTATATTAAATTATTAACTTATGCATTTAGCTAGTTTTTTTTTCTTTGTATCTTTTAAACTAGTTTTATAAAAGAAGTCCTGGTTTGAACCGAGATTCATTCATTTGGTAGCAGTCAAAATGACTGCTCGCGGGCTTTCTAGTGTTAATCATATGGTCAGAGTCGAATCGACTCCTTCCGGGCTTTCTAGTGTTAAGTGATGCTACATGGACATTACTGAATTAAACGAAAACTACAAAATTAATCAAATATATTTTTGATATTTGTCAAGATCTACAGCTTATGCCCACCACTAATTCTGAATAGAAATCTTCATTTTATTTAATGTCAGAAATTCCGCTATTAAATAGGCCGGAAATTACTATTTGTAAATTGTGTCGATAATCTGCCCATAGGAAGGTAGTTTCTCTCTCTACTCCCCAGAATGCAGTTACATCCAGAGATAGCTAAACAATTGCTCAATCATAAAGAAATCACTATTCAGTCTAGACATTACCCTGTAAAAGGGTACAGTCGTGGAAAAGAAAGTAAACACCCCCTACTAACTCTGCAACATATTATTGTAAAAGAAACTTACTGGTACCAAATGTTTGGAAATAAAATCTACTTTTAAATTATGTATACTATAAAATTGGCTTAGGGGGCATCTACTTATCAAAACGAACCAAATCTTTGTTTTTGTCAATAGCAATACCCAACTTTGACACCATAAATAGATTCTATACCCTTCAATTAGCCTACATCCAAATTTTACAAAATTTGTATGATTAGTTTCCGAGAAATTAATTATTTTAAAATGAGCCTATTTTAGGGGCTGTATCCAAAGTGAAATTCGGTACTCGATTCATGAAATGCTACAGAATGACTATGTCACTTCTTTTAATGTAGTATTTCTTGCCAATATAAACATCTCACTCGTTTAACACGTTCACGCCGGCGTGCATCACCAGTGGGTCACGCTCGACTGTCCCATCAGGCGGCATGCATCACCGGTGGGGCACGTTTGACTGTCGCATCAGGCGGCGTACATCACCGGTCGGTCACACTCTACTCTTCCATAGAAGGCGTGCACTACAGGTGGGTCACACTCGATTGTTCCATACGCGGCGTGCACTACGAGTGGGTCACACATGAATATTCAAAAATTCAATAGTAAAAACAATTCAATATTATATACTTAACACATTCACGACGAGAAACCAGAATTCTCGTTTTCATTCAAAAAATATCAATGACTAAGTTCGTGGCTTCTACCTTACAGAAAATGCATTTGTATCATGTTGTCCATATTTCTTTAGATTGTAAGACATGTTATATTAAATTTGTACATTTAAAGATATTTACCGATGCATAAACTTACGAAACTTATCTAGAACACCAATTTACAAAAGACTTTCAGAACAGGGAGGAGCTTCTGCTGTTTTGAAATTCAGATTTGATAAAAGTTGCCCGTCGGCAATGTGTTAACCCTAGATCTACCGGGAATTTTATTCAAGTTTTAATAAAACGTTCTATACCAGAATTTTTATTTAAAACTATTTAACTTATTTATTTACCTTATTTTTGTCTGGTTTATATACTTAGTTTATTTTAAAGAAATTTCTGGTTTGAATGAATATTTTGTATGTACCTGTCGGGTCCAATGGACCCGTCTGGTAGACGGAGGGTTAATGTAACTTTTTATTTATTTCTAAGCAATTTTTTAAATCATTCATTCTAAACAGTGTGCTGGCTGGCCCTTACAACGGTTACAATACGCGATTACATTTAAAGTTTTCTTCAAAGTATAATGTCTGCCTTTTCTTTTAGATAAACATTTGTATTATTCTTTACATTTTTGTCTTTTTTTCTTGCAGACCCTTTGTTCGAACGAAAAGAACGTGAACCTTTTTGTCACGGTATTTGCCTTCGAATTGCCATTTTTCAGTGTGATGATTATTGATCAAAAGGTGATCAATAATTTATTCTCTGAATTTAAAAATATTAATATGTTTATTAGCCCATTTTTTATGTATGTACCCCGCATTTATGAGGTAAGTCTCGCATATTAATCATATGATAATTTTTATGTACCATTTAACAGTTTTCCGTAAACAACCATAATATCATGACATTAGATTGGCCAAATAAGCACCCTTTTTTACACTATTCTAAAAAAAGATATATCGGATTTCGATTTATTAATTTTTCTTGAATAATGTTACACGTGTGATTCCTGTAAGTAGTTACCACACTTACGAAGTAATTGCCATACATACTGGTCAAAACATTTAACTCCGCTATGATTTACAAAACTCATAATGCCACACCGTTGTTGTTTTTATTTTGCCTGTGGTGGTAAGAAATTTTTGTTCAGTTTTATAGTATCACAAATAAAAGTTTTTATTTTTTTATTTCAGCCAATGTTCATCAGCCAAACGGAAACTCGTATATAGCTAACTGTAAATAATATGCGGCCCTCAAATATTAATTCGCTTACCAATCTCCTTACGACGTCATGTGAATGTGTTTTCAGATTCGCCGTTGCATTTTTTCTGGTACAAATATCAATGTTATAGGTGTAACTTTCAGGAAGACACGGTTTATTTAATTTTATGTCATACTTATGCCCCTTGCCTGGAATATATTGGCGAAAACCGAGGCGTCCTCTCCATGGAATCATACTTTAGTCGATTACAATGTTTTTGCCAGGCTTAACAGGGTCTTCAAAAGTATCAACAATTGCTTCAATAATATTTCGAATTTTGTTCAACCTATCTTCATGTCTAGCTTTGGTATTGTCGGAAAAATGTAAAAAAAATAAGTATCAATAAAGAACGATCATGTTTCAAGGCATTTTTTATGCGCGCGTTTACATACATGTCTCTCTTATACCAATACAAGCGACTATTTTTTAATTCCACCTCGCACCGCATTCTCAAAACAATAAATCTTACATACAGTTTGACAGCATTTCCAAGAGAAATATGCTGCAAAATTTATTCTTTTTAAATAGTCGTGTGAATAGAATAGTACAATAGTCGCCTGTGTCTGTGGCAGCCCTGCCAATATAATCTAATTTCTAATAATTAGGCTCTTACTTGCGGTAGATCGTTCTTTTCATTATTAACGTTAGTCTAAATGCGTATACATAGCTGCCAACTTGTACGGATTTTTGCTACCACTAAAATTTAATAGAAAATTTTGCCTAATTCAATCGCCGAATTGCAGTGAATGTTGATAATTAAATAAGGAAAAAATTTCTGTAAAATTTTAGTGGTAGCAAATATCCGTACAAGTTGGCAGCTATGCGTATAATATGTGGAGGTTGTGCTGTCTTAAGTGTAGTCAATGAAATCATGCCTCTAAGTAATTTGCTTACTCCTTACGAACTTACAGATATTCACATCAACTCTGCTTGTTATATTCGAGTTCAATTCAATAAATGTGAGAGGGACGGGTCTTTACATACAGTGTCTGAATAAGCGATAATACCGTGCCGCCAGATGAAGCGAAACATGAATTCGAGTGCTGTGTGACAGCGAAAAATATGAATATCGGTGCCGGCGTGAACGTGTCTTTCGACTATTGACAGCCCAAATGTTTCATTAACACTAGAACGGCGGGAAATTTTGCTCAAGTTTTATAAAAAATATTTCACATCAGAATTTTTATTTAGAACTATTCAACTTATTTATTTAAGTTATTTTGGGGCAACATATATTAATCTTATATTATAAAAAAAATTCTGGTTCGAATCGAAATGTTTTCATTCGGCAAGGGTCAAAATGACCCCTCGCCGCCGTTCTAGTGTTAAAATGAGTAAAATATATTTTTTTCAAATTATGCATTTCTGGACATCATAGACACTCATAATTTGAAAGCAACTTGGAAGAAAAAATTTAAATTGAGAATTTTCAAAACAGAACATAATACATATAAATCTGTCAAAAAAATTGTAGGTTGAAATTAATATTTTTTTCGAATATTAATTTTATAATTCATATTATAAAATTTTTTAAATTACAAATTCAATGTATTTATGTTTGGATGTTTTAGTATGATAATTAAACAAAAAATTATCACATTAAAATTATAATTTCAGAAGATATTTTAAAAATATGTAAATGTAATTTAACATTAGAAGCTCTGAATTTGAATGTTTATAATTCAAACATTTATCATCCAAATGACTTGAAATTCAATTTCTAGGCATAGTTTGAACTGAAGATTTAAAATATATTGTCAAAATTGGGTGTTGCTATTGAAAAAAACGAAGTTTGGTCTAGTTTTGATTTGTAGATGGACTCCTAAGCAAATTTTATATACATCATTTGAAAGTAGACTTTATTTCCAATCTTTTGGTACCTGTACATTTTTTCTATTATAATTAATCGCAGAGTTAGTAGGGGTATTTACTTTTTTCTTCCACGATTGTACACTTGAATAAAAAATATGTTTTATAGGCAGGGGTCGTACGCTTCAGGGAATTTTTCAGGACAACTATCAGTACTTTTTTTATAGAAAAATAAATCTAGGTTAAACGCGCGAAATTCTGCCTTATTTAAGAAGAGATGTTTTATAAGAAAATACTGGTACCGAAAAATTTCCTGGTCTTGAAATATTATGATAAGTACGACCCCTTTATGTGTCAAGATTACCATCATTTTGCGAGTTGTCCTGTCTGTCATCATGTGTCCTATCTGTTCTTTGTCACACAGTGACCCTCACAGTACAAACATTCCAAAATGCATCAGTTGCATTAGGAATTACGGCGCAAACAACGCCTATTTTGATACGTATCATGCGACATTCTCACATATATGTCCATCTCTAAAAAATATATGAAAAAGAGCAAAGATAAATGTCATACAACTGCGATTGATTTCAATGAACATTTAATGCTTCCCTAAAAAAATAAAAGGAGAGTTGTAACCATGTCAAGTTTTACAATTTTTTTTAACATACGCACCATTTTGAAGGATACATTTTTTGCATAATTTTTTTTTCTTTCTCAATCATTTCACTTCATTATACATTAATGTAGAGGCTTCATCATTCAACATTATTAATACTTGATTCACATTTAGTAGTTATCTTTAAAATTAAAACTATTATATTTTTAGTAAACAATTGCGTACAGTTTGGTTCCTTTTTCATTTGACTGTTTGATGAGCAGAAATGGTTAGGTGATTAAAGGTATTGTTTTATGGCGAAAAGTCTTTCTGATGAGGACCGTCCAACTTTTTCTTTCACATGTAGAGTAATTTTAACATGTATTTGTATAGTAATATAGTTTGTAGAGTAATTTAAGATTAATTTTGAAAATTTTTGAAAAATCGTATGTTTTTTGTAATATTATAACTTCAAAATCATGAAATTTTTAGAGTGGTATCTCAACCTGCTCAGGAGTTATGAAATAAATGCTGAAGATCAAAATGCAAGGAAATAAATAAATAACAGAATAAACTGGAGTTAGATTATTATTATTGTATGGTAATTTTCAGTTTTTATTTCCTAACTCTTGATTCCATTTTAAAAATTTCAGGACATAAAACATACAATTTTTTCAAAATTTTTAAAACCACTCTCTCATTTTTTTACGGAGATTTCTTAAGAAAACAGAAGATTTCCGTTCAGAAAACGGAAATTTCCTTTACGGAGAATCCTAGAAGAGAAGTGAAAAAATTTGTTTTAACATTTTCAAGGGCGGTGGTCGCATGGCGTGACCACCGAAATTTAATTCCAAACTGACAATTGGCACCAAAAATACTTTAATAAAAATTTATTTCTATAAAGAAAGTTTAGAAAAATAATTTTTTATTTTCTAAGAAATTCCTTTGTAAATTCTGGTGTCAGTGAATCATTTCATCATTTTACGAAGAGAATATTTCTGCCCATGAAAGGGTTAACCACATTAAAAAAATGTTGTTCTTTTACAAACCATTTTATTCTACAGGAAATAAAAATAGAAAAAATTAAAGATTGACAAAGGAAAACCTCATTTCTCTTCATAAACTAGTTTTTTTTATGAACAAATTTTACATTTATTTTGTGGGATACAAACCTTACTATTGTTTTTCAACAGATCTTGCATTATTACCATTTAAAATTATTTTTATATACTATAAAACTGTAGCAACAAAACAATGCTTTATTTGACATACCCACAATAATACTAATAGTATTGTTAAATTTTACAAAAAGAAATTTTACATTTAAACATGAATTATTTTGAAACTGTTAAAAACACAAGTGAAATGCATAAAAAAATAATTTTAATTCGTGACACTCTCTTAGAAATATTATGCAATTAAAATCCTAATGATACAACTGTATAAGAACCATGGAACTATTAATAAAAAGAAACTGACATAACCTTAAAATAGTGAAGCTTCAACTGTAACCGCCTTTGCAAGAATTGTTGATCCAATTAAAAAAAAAACAGTCGCCATCTTGTGAAAACCTCCTCAGTTATTTCACTCGCGTCCGGTAGACTCTGAACTATACGTCTCCTCCTCTTTATTCATAACTCCATTATAAGAATAGATGAAAAAAAAAACATCTGTCTCTAAAAAGCACGAAAAACCCCATACTAGTGTTGGGCAGAATCTGATTACAAAGTAATGAAATTACACATTAAAATACACTGGTTTCCAAAAATTAAAGAATAACAACAAAAGTAGCGATTATTTAAAATGTTACGTGTGGATTTTAATAAAAATGAGCCGCAATATACAACACATGGTAAGATATTAAATAACAGAAATTACCCGACGATTGAGGTGTTTCAGAAATTAATACAATTATAAAATAAGCAATATAAATGTGTCAGTTTGGTATTGGAGTACGATCACCTCTAGAAGCAATACAGCACATACAACGATGTGTGATACTGTCAATTATGCGATCGATACGTTTGCTGGGAAGTGCGAGTCATTGCTCTTGTAAAGCAGTTGTAAGCGTGGCAAGAATCTGAGGAGGGGAATTGAAAGCAGCAACACATCTCCCTAAAGCATCCCAAACATGCTCGATGGGATTCAAGTCCGGTGATCGAGCTGGCCATTCCATGCGCTGAATTGTTTGGTGCTGAAAATAATCTTCCACGATTCAAGCCCTGTGCGGTCTAGATTTGTCGTCCTGCAACAGGAAATCATTACCTATTGCGCCGGTATAAGTGGCGCATAAGCATCAAGAAGATCATCTCTGTAGACGTGAGCACTCACAGTTCCATATGGAAAGGAATGGAGGTCTGTACGTCCGCCCAAAGAGATACCATCTCAAACACAGACACTGCCTCCGCCGTATGAATGTCTTTCACGAAGGTTTGATGGATGATAGAGTGTCCCGTGTTCTCTCCAAATCAAACAACGCCTACTATCGCTTTGGATGCTAAACCGGGACTCATCCGTGAAGAGAAAATGCTTTCATTGATCAGTCGTCCAGTGGGCATGTTGACGTGCCCACTTTAAACGTTCCCTCCAGTGACGTGAGGTGAGCGGCACACAAATGGCTGGTCGCGCCGCGTAAAGACTACATCCATGTAGCCTTCTACGCACAGTAGACGTTGATACCAACCTTCCAGTGGCTGCAGCAAGGGAAGCTCTAACATGAGAGGGGTAGAGGAAAAGGTCTGAATACCGGCTACTAGGTGTTCTGAGAACTGAGCGCAGCGCAGCCTAGCGGTGATAGGCAGAGTTTGTAACTTTAATTGAGAGAAGAAAGTTACGAAAAGTACGTCGCTGAAGTCTGTGTCATTTACAAATAGTAAATGCAAAAGTGTCGAATCTACGTAATCTGGTACATCAAACGTTTTTCAGATATGCGTTTCTCATTTTTTTTTAAAATATACTGATCGTATATTGGCTTGAATTGTTGATTAAGATATTTTCTAGACATATTTAGCTCTCCATTGCCACGCGCACATTATTGGTATTTTATTATATGAATGAGTAATAGCGGTTTTAACTTAAACATAGCAGTGGTCTGAATACTGGCTACCTAGAGTGGTCTAAATACCGGCTACCCGGTATTTGGACCTCTCTCGGTTGCTCTGCTTGAAAGGAAGGAAAATAAATTAATTTAAATAGTTCCATAATTAATAAATTAATTTAAATGGTTCAAAAATAGTTCCAGTCCCATTTCGCAATATGAAAAAAAGCAACCGTGGCCGCAATTCTTCAGGACCGACACCGGTTACCGGATCACTTCCGCAAAAAAGTGGTGTTGGACACTCCAAAATTGCCTGTAATAAATGTGAAGAGAAAGAAAAAAAATGACGGAGTAAACCAGCCGAAAGTGACAGAATTTGGATTTTAACCGTCTCGCTGGGCAACCCGATATTTCCTGGGGCAACGTAAAAGCAGCAAAATTTGCGCAACCCGAGATTTCCTTGGGGATGCATTTTTTCCGTCTAATTAACCCTCCTTGATTATTCCCACCAGTTATTTTTTTACTGTAAATTTTGCCTTATTTAATCGGAGCATTTTTCCGATTAAATTATATAAAAAAAATTGTTTTGAAAAACCGGTGACAAAAGAATAAAAACTCTTAAAAGTGCTCGTCGCGAAGGGGTTAAATACGCAATTTTTGAGGCTATTTTGATAAAACAATTACGCAGTGAGAGGGTTAAAAAGTGAAAAACTCCTTCCGGCCAGTGCCAGGAGGAAGAGGTAGCTTTCATATTCCTTATTTTAAAAAAGCCAACTTCTATTATTCAAACACACGAAGCTCAATTTAGTGAAAACCGAATATAGGAGATTCAATACTAATTTTTACCAATACTAAATCATTATGAATGAGAATTTCGTGAAATTAGTCAGCTTTATCCAAGCTGATTTTATTTAAAGTAACTTATATTTGCTGCCAAATTCGGCGATTTCTTAAAGTGCCTGCCATTTTAAGACAACATAGTGGATGAGGCTAACCAGTGAACTTGGTCGAGACCTTAGTAGTTGCTGTGCACATGCTCACTCACATCGGAATCGATTGATATATACGAGTGCTTTCGCAGGCAAAAAATCAGATTTTTCAAAATGTTACCCACATTAGATATTGAAATTGCTATATCTGAGCCATTTTTTAAGATAAAGGCAAACAAAAAATGCTCCTGAATCCTTATATCAAGGTCAAATACTTAAGAAAGAAACCTTTTTCAATTTCTAAATTTTTTGCACCTCACTTTAAATATAATTTTTTTTTTTTTAATTTAATGGCCGCCATTTTGAAACAAGATGGCTGATGAAGCTGGCCAGCGAACTTGGTCGAGATATTGATGTATACTATCCACGTGCCTTCTTACATCGAAACAGGCGAATACGTGTGTTATCGCGTGACAAATACAAGATCGTTTCAAAATGTTAGCCATGCTAGAAATTCAAAGTGCTATAATTCAACCATTTTTTAAGATATAAACAAAAGAACAAATTTTCAGAAACAAAAACTGCTCCGGAATCTTTGTATCAAGGCCAAACACATAAAAAAGAAATCTTTTTCATTTTCCAATTTTTTAATACTTCATTTTAAATTTTAAATTTTAAATTTAATTTTCTTTAAATGGCAACCCTTTTGAAACAAGATAGCGAATGAAGCTGGCCAACGAACTCGGTCGAGACATTGGTATGTACTATGTACAGACCAAGTTACATCCAAATCGGTTCATAAATACACCTGATATCGCGTGACAAAAATGAGGTCGATTTAAAATGTCAGCCACAATAGAAATTCAAAATGCTATAACTCAGCCATTTTTTTAGATATAGACGAAACAAAAACTGTTCCGGAATCTTTGTATTAAGGGCAAACACATACGAAAAAAATTTTTTCATTTTTAAATTTTTTGGTATCTCATTTTAAATTAAAATTTTTTTAAATGGCTGCCATTTTGAAACAAGATGGCGGATGAAGCTGGACAACGAACTCGGTCGAGATATTTGTATGTACTATGTACACACCAAGGTACATCCAAATTGGTTCATAAATACGCCCGTTATCACGTGACAAAAATCAGGACGTTTAAAAATGTCAGCCATGCTGGAAATGCAAAATGCTATAACTCAGCCATTTTTTAAGATATAGACGAAACAGAAACTGCTCCCGAATCTTTTTATCAAGGTGAAACACATAAGAAAAAAATATTTTTTCAATTTTCAATTGTTTGGCACCACATTTAGAATTTAAATTTTTCTTAAAAATTTAAATGGCCGCCATTTTTAAACAATATGTCGGATGAAGCTGGCCAACGATCTCGGTCGAGACATTGGTATGTACTATGTATAAACGAAGTTACATCCAAATCGGTTCATAAATACGCCTTTTATCGCGTGACAAAATTCAGGACGTTTCAATATGTCAGCCACGCTAGAAATTCAAAATGCTATAACTCAGCTATTTGTTAAGATATAGACGAAACAAAAACTGCTCCGGTAATTTTGTATAAAGGTTAAATACAAAAGAAAAAAATATTTTTCCATTTTCAATTTTTTGGTACCACATTTCAAATTTTAATTAAAAAAAATTAAATGGCCGCCATTTTGAAACAAAATGGCGGATGAAGCTGGCCAACGAACTTGGTCGAGACATTGGTATGTACTATGTACACACCGAATTACATCCAAATCAGTTCATAAATATGAGAGTTACAGCGTGACAAAGGGCACATATATATATATATGCAGGGTGTTCCGTTAAAGAGTCCAATATTAATAGGGGTAATAGAGGAGATCACATGGATCATAAATCAGTATATAAAGCCTGGTCGGATCTCAATAGTTTTCAAGTTACAGCAAATAGAATGAAAATTCGGAAAATTGTAAAAGAACCCTCATTGCTAAACTATCGATAATGCTACATAAAAACGAAGCACATATTTAGAAAGAGCAGAAAAAAACCTACAAATTGACATTATTTGTATTAAAATAGCAATATTTATTGACGAGTTACAAGCCCTGAAACAGTGAAAAAAGTACGAAACCCAATATACATCAAAATAGTTAATCGTTAATTCCAAAAAGACAACTCTAGCTACAACAAGGAAAATGTAGTAAAATTTGGTCCATTCCGAAAACTTTCGAAAAAGCTTACAATGAACCATATCGGTTTAATTGTGTGAGAGAAATTAATCAGTTTCTTAGTTACAACTCCGCTTTCTTTGACACTAGCAAAGGTTAAACTCCGCCCATCACGATTGGAAACACCGCCTTTTTAATTACTCTCAACTATACATTTTCGATCATGCTTCTTCTGAGATGCAACATTTTTAATTATTCAAGAGTTGAATGAACCAAAATAACTTTACAATAATAGTCTACATTTTAAAGTGGTCTTTTATTGATATAAAGCTTAAGTTAAATTCTTTAAAATTAAACTGGTGGTGAAAATTCGGAAATAATTAAAAATATTGCGATTTGTAACTATGCAAGAAGTTTCAGTACATGTTTTACATGGACAATTATTGTATGTATATGTGCATCATAATTTATGATAGGAAATAATAATAACAAATAGCATAATAATTTTATTAATTATAAATTTAAAAAAGACACTAAATTTTAAATTAATTCATACAAACTTTGTAATTTACAATTTGAGTACACCACAGTCTGTGACTTACAAAATACTGTGCCAAAAAGTGTTGAAAATAAAAGAAAAATGACAAATAAAGAATTACATTCCACGTACTTTATGACATATGTGAAGCATAGTCTTCTGGCCTGCGCTGCACAGTTCAATGTCGGAAGGCAGACAAACGGACATTATTATAATAGGTGTTCGAAGTTGCGCCCATTAACAGAATCGCACAGCCGACAGCGACGTCGTAAAGATTGGCGAACACGCCGAAAAACTCCGACGGAGTTGGGAATGTCTCCTGCAGCGACAACGATTCGCGCTAGTAAATCCTCCGGTGTATCCACAGGCGTTTCATACACCAGCGATTTAAGGTGTCCCCAAACAAAAAAGTCTAACTGATTGAGGTCTGGAGAGCGTGCAGGCCAAGCAACAGGTACACTGCGTCCAATCCATTTCCCAGGATATGTTGAATTGAGGTGATTCCGAAAACCTATGAAAAAATGTGCCGGTGCGCCATCGTGCATAAACCACATATTGTGGCGCAATGTTGCTGGCACATTTTGCAGTAACTGCGGTAAGATATCCCGTAGCAAAACCAAGTACGTACTGCCATTGAGTACATCTGGGAGTAAATATGGTCCTATGAGATAATCGCCGAGGACATCTGCCCATATGTTCACACTGAACTTTTGTTGTGCGTTCGACGGGAAAACAGTGTGCGGATTTCTACATGACCATGTGTGCATATTGTGCGTGTTTACCACGCCCTCTCTCGTAAAAGTTGCTTCATCAGTAAATAAAATTTTTTCCAGAAATTGTGAATTATTTTCTGTTACATTAAGCAACCAGCGTACGAATTCTGTCCGCTGAGCACAATCTGTTACTGATAACAGTTGTACCCACTGCACATGAAAGGGGTGCATGTTTTCTGCACGCAGAACACGCCACACACTTTGGTGAGAAACACCGACTTCAGACGCAGCAGCTCGTGTACTCGTGGAGGGGTTATCTTTAAAAATATTCAGTACGTCTTCTTCCATTGCAGGTGTTCGTACATGTCGAGGTTTCCCTGCATCAATGCTTGCTGTATTAAACGATCCAGTCTCCCGTAATCGTCTATCGATTTTTATGAAGAGTTTCGAACTTGGGCAACGTCTCCTTGGAAATTGCTCACGGTACATGCGCTGTGCTAGACATGCATTTCCATGAGCTTGCCCGTACATCAGATGCATGTCCGCATATTCTTCGTTAGAGTATTCCGGCATAATTATTATACATCAACTTACTACAATCCCACTTACAACAGCCTCCCTTTAACATAACGCCCACTGATGACTGCTGTTTTATTACACTTTTCTTCCTATACACATAGAAAATTTGCATAAAAAGTACTTCTTCTTCATCATCCTGAAAGTTCATGGAGGAAACGCAGCAGTCACGGAGTTTGCTTTAAGACAAGGCGAGAGCTGCACAATATGTCATTCACTTGACCAGACTGAATAATGAAAGGGTATTGATAGAGGTTGATCAGAAATGTATAATTGAAAGATATTAAATCGGGGTGTTTACAATCGTCATGGGCGGAGTTTCGCCCTTTCCGAGCGTGCAACAGTACAGAGTTGTAACTAGGGAACTGCTTGATTTCTCCCATACAATTAAACTGATATGGTTTATTGTCAGCTTCTTCGAAAGCTTTCGGAATGGACCAAATTTTATAACATTTTCCTTGATGTAGGTAGAGTTGCATTTTTGTAATTAACGATTAACTATTTTGCTAAATATTTGATTTTGTATTTTTTCACTGTTTCAGAGCTTGTAACTCGCCATTAATTCTCAATATTCTAAAACAACTTATGTCATTTCGTAGGATTTTTTCTGCTCTTTCTAAATATGTGCTTCGTTTTTATGTAGCATTATCGATAGTTTAGCAGTGAGGGTTTTTTTACAAATTTCCGATTTTTCATTCTATTTGCTGTAACTTGAAAATTATTGAGATCCGGCCAGGCATTATATACTGATTTATGCTCCGTGTGATCTCCTCTATTACCCCTATTAATATTGGACCCCTTTAACGGAACACCCTGTATATATATATATATATATATATATATATAAAACCAATAATTAAACATAACCTACCACCATCAAAAACCGTAATATTATGAATTAAAGCTGTAAGTATATATATATAAAAAAAAGATTAAATTATTTATAAGAATTATTATGGAAGAAAAATAAGAAAGTGGACACCGACAAATAATGGAAATGCTTATATATTGAATTACGTTTTCAAGGGCACAGAATTCAATGATATAAGCAAAATGGTTGTTTTCTGTGGGAAAAATAAGCTAAAGCTAAAAGTTATTTTCCCCTGTGCCCAAACAACCATTAAAATCAAGTGAATTGATTAAAAATGAAAACAGAATAGAAACAAATAATATGAAATGGAAAAAACAATAAAACCTATATAAATATTTATAGGCTATAAAATGAAATAATAAACACCATACCGATTAATATTTTAGAATAAATCCACGCGCACATGGCACCCATATCGTAAAGATTAAGGTTAATAAAACAGTTAAGAAATCACAGTAATTGATACCATAGGATGCAGTTAATACATATTGAAATAAATGTTAAATAACTTTTAATATAATATAAAATAATATAAATAGAAAGTAATTACATAATTAAAACGCACTATTAAATTAATTAAAAACCGTTAAACAATATCGTGAAAATTTAGCTAAAAATTCCCCCTGGTGTAGTAAATTATAACTGAAATGTAGCTGGAATAAGTAAATCTAGAACTTATCAAAAAAAAAAACACAAATTGTGGTGCTGCCATCTAGTATTAGTTTTATGATTTAATTGTCAAAAGACTTGCTTCAGTTGTAAGCAATTGAATGTAACAATTGTTTTATTAACAGCAAAATCAAACATATCCTTATATATAGATAATTATAAACTGAATATAAACCACACAATGTATTTAAAAAAAACTATTGTTAATAAAATTTAAAAAGCATACAAAATATTCTATTAGCAAATTTATTTAAACTACACTAAGAATTTAAATAATTCTAGAACATCGATAATATATAGCATATAGCTATATGCTATAAAACAAAATAAATTCATTAATAATTAATATAAATAATTATTAAAAATATAAAAATCTTTAATAAAAACTATTATATATAAGATAATTATAAAATGAACAGGAAATAAAAAACATATGGTAGTATAAAGAAGGTGAACTGATACTTAAATTCCAATTACCTAAAAAGCACAAATATAGTGTGTGGATTATTTTATACATATATAAAAATCCTAAAAGTATGAATGTGGGACATTCAAAAACAATAAACCGATAATAAATTATATAACACTAAGTGAAAATAAATAAATATTAAAATATTAATAAGAATAGAGGAATAATAATAAATATAATTACAAAATTTTAATCCATACAGTATAACTTTATTTATATTAAATATACTTATATGTATATTAATCACTATAAAAATGGCATACTATTAGTAATTAATATGATATTGTCCTTATTAAATTAAAATTTATAACAAATGATTGTAAATAAGATTAAACAATAATAAAGCTAATAATTAATGAAATTCACCAATTACATATAAAATATCAAATCAACATCCTTATAAAATACGTATCAAAAATATAGTAATAATACAAAAGCCCCATTTTTTTTTTTATAAATTAACCATTGCGTATTATCCAGACAACACCACCCTCCTCCGTACTCTAACATCTACCCACCCATCCAACCTATAATATTTTTTTTATGTTATTTTAAAATTTTTATTTTTTTATAGAGATTTTTGATTTTTTTTATTTTATAATTTTTTTGTAATTTTGTTTACGCATGTGTTAATTTGTTTTAAAAGATCATGTAAGAAAAATACTAATTGTATATTAATGAATATATGAATTTTTTTGGAAAACCATGATTTAATGCATCATAAATTAGTTTTTTAATATTATTGTTAATTAGAGGAGAAGAACATAAACATTTTATTCTATATAAATGATTAAGTATTATATTTCGAAATACAGAATGATGTAGACAAGATTTAAAATTTGTAAATGTATTAACTTTGAATTTAAATTCTTTACGTTTGTCATATAAATCTGTGATTGTTTTGTTGTCTTTTATTGTAATTTTAAGATCTAAGAAGTTAATTGTATTGTTAGATAAAAGGTTTTCCGTTAATTCCAAATTAGTGGGATAATCTACTGGAAATGGAGTAATTGCAGAATGATCAGTATCAATTAAAATTATGTCATCAATATAACGATATAAATGTAGATTATTATTAGTAAAATTACGTTCATAATGATATAAGTATAAGTCTGAGAGCAAACTGGATGTACAACCGCCTTGTGGTATACCGACATGCTGTAAATATATAAGTGTTATCTTGCAAGATATAATTATTATAGATAATGAAGTTAGTTAAAGATTTAAAATATGCAATATCAATATTAGATGGTAATTCCAGTTTTTTATAATACTTTTTAAATAATGCATTTATAATTTTATGTAAATCAAATAGGTCTATATTATTAAAAAGATCTTTGAAGTCATATGTTGTTATATTATATACACAATGAAGATTTTTTAAAATATTGACAAGTTGATAGCTATTTTTTATACAATGTGTATTATCATTGTTTGTAGTAAGTACATATAATTGATTAAGAATTTTTAAGAGAAGTTTATTGGCTTTATTATTATATGTATTGCAACCAATAGTTACAGTCCTAAATTTAATTGGAGTTTTATGAAATTTGGGAATAAGAACTAAATATGGATAATTAAAGTTAGTAGATAAAATATTTAATAGTTTATAATAACTTCGAATTTTACGATTATTTACAATTACATTTTCATTAGTTTTTTTAAATGACTTATTAGAAGAAATACAATTTGTAAGAAGTTGGTGATAATAAGATTTACAAATAATAGCATAATTATTAGGAGATTTGTCTACATATGTAATAACGTAGTTTTTTTGTAATTTAGTAATTTGTTGGAAAATATGCTGTGTATTAATAGAAACCAAATCAGCCATATTATTTTTTAAAGCCATAGTTAATTTTTCAATTACTAATATTTTCCACTGATTAAAATATTCATTAGGCTTATTATAAGAGATAGAAATTTTATAAATAAAAATATCAATATCATGTGTAAACTGTTTGATAATAGATTTAACATTAAATTTAGATGGAAGTCTATATTTAGTACCATAACCCATTAGTTGTTTCAATTTAAAATCATTAACAATATCAAGATTTCCAGTGATTATATGTCCATGATCATTGTTTATGTATTTTTTTAGAGTGGGGTCATTGCATTTACACGGAAAATTACTTGCAGCAGATGTATTTTTTGAAAATATATTGTAGTTAAAAATCTTTCTACCAATTGTATTAGGATATTTAAAGGTTTTTGAGATATGAAGATTATTAATAGGAAAAAAACAATTTTTATCATTAATTATAGAATTGATATTAATTTTATTAAACATGTGATTTGAAAAAGTAATTAACATTTGAGTATTCATGTTTTGAATTTTATGTTTTTTTTGTAAATTAATATTTAAAAGATTAACCCTAGACATAATGAGGTCAAAATAAATATCTGAGAAATGTTTAGAGAAAGATTTACTTAGAAATACATTTAAATGTTGTACAATCTGTTTCTTTTTAATAGCAAAGATGTGTTTTCGAATTAACAACCAGTTATAATTCTCTAAATATTTTCTTTGAAGATCATTTATATGTTTAGTGATAGATTTTTTGGAAACTACAACTGATGATGAACCCTTTCCTCGTTTATTACGTGTTGTTTTACTATTTAAATTATGATTAAGAGTAGGATAAATTGGAGAATAATCAATATTGTTATTTATAGATGTGAAGACTTTGACAGGTCTGTTAAATACTTCACTGTTAAGTCCATAAGGATAAATAGTGTTGTAATATTTCATAAATGATGATTCCATATAAAGACGTTCTGATTTATTTTTTAGAATTTGAAGAATTTCAATTGTCGTATTTTTAAATTGATGTATATGAAAATGTTGAATTTCAGCTGTAGATTGTATATTTTTTGCTTTGTTATTATTAGAGTCTGAACGATGATGATTGATACGTTTATGAATTGGACCTGATGTTTCACCAATATATTTCATATTACATAAGTTGCACTTTATACTATAAATCACATTAAATGCTTTACAAAAGCTTGAATAATTAGGATCTGAGATAATTTGTGTCTGAGAAGCGTATGGACATGTCTTGCACCGAGCATCATAACACTTACGAAAAAATAAAGGACGAGGGGGAGAGTATAAATGGTTGCTGGATGACGATCCAGGAACAACCCAATTATTGTTCCTGTACAGGGCACTACACTGCATAGATGCTAAGTGTATCTTGCCAGGATCGAGGTGTTTACTAAGAACTGCCATATAAAAATAATGTTTGGAAAATGCAATAATTGCCATATATATATATATATATATATATATATATGTCAATTTTGAACGGAGGGTGGTTTCGGGGTCTGGGGGTCATGATCGATGAAAATATACCAAAATCTTTTGAAATCGCTTTCCTCCGAACGGCTGCAATAGGTAGCTTTTTGTAATGAAAGCTACCTAAAAGGAAAAAAGTCCTTCCGGCCAGTGCCGGGAGGAAGAGGTAGCTTTCATATTCCGAAACAGCACCGAAAACTGGCGATATGAAGCAATTAAAATAATAAAACTTTGTAAAAAATCACCATAAAATTAAAACAAAACACAGGACGCGTTTCGAGCTAAAAACATAACAGCTCGTCATCAGCTAAGCATACACGTGTCCGAAAACAGTTCTTCAGTTCATTTTTGAACTTGTTCGTTTTCAGACACGTGTATGCTTAGCTGATGACGAGCTGTTATGTTTTTAGCTCGAAACGCGTCCTGTGTTTTGTTTTAATTTTATGGTGATTTTTTACAAAGTTTTATTATTTTAATAGCTTTCATATTCCTTATTTTAAAAAAGCCAACTTATATTATTCAAACACACGAAGCTCAATTAAGTGGAAACCGAATGTAGGAGATTCAATACTAATTTTTATCAATACTAAATCATTATGAATGAGAATTTCACGAAATTTGTCAGCTTTATCCAAGCTGCTTTTATTTAAAGTAACTTATATTTGGCTGCCAAATTCGGCGATTTCTTAAAGTGCCTGCCATTTTAAGACAACATAGTGGATGAGGCTAACCAGTGAACTTGGTCGAGACCTTAGTAGTTGCTGTGCACATGCTCACTCACATCGGAATCGATTGATATATACGAGTGCTTTCGCAGGCAAAAAATCAGATTTTTCAAAATGTCACCCTCGTTAGAAATTGAAACTGCTATATCTGAACCCTTTTTTAAGATAAAGACAAACAAAAAATGCTCCTGAATCCTTATATCAAGGTCAAATACTTAAGAAAGAAACCTTTTTCAATTTCTAATTTTTTTGCACCTCACTTTAAATATAATTTTTTTTAATTTAATGGCCGCCATTTTGAAACAAGATGGCTGATGAAGCTGGCCTGTGAACTTGGTCGAGATATTGATGTATACTATCCACATGCCTTCTTCCATCGAAATAGGCGAATACGTGTGGTATCGCATGACAAATACAAGATCATTTCAAAGTGTTAGCCATGATAGAAATTCAATGGGTTATAATTCAACCACTTTTTAAGATATAAACAAAAGAACAAATTTTCAGAAACAAAAACTGCTCCAGAATCTTTGTATCAAGGCCAAACACATAAAAAAAATCTTTTTCATTTTCCAATTTTTTAATACCTCATTTTAAATTTTAAATTACATTTAAAAAAAATGGCAACCCTTTTGAAACAAGATGGCGAATGAAGCTGGCCAACGAACTCGGTCGAGACATTGGTATGTACTATGTACAGACCAAGTTACATTCAAATCGGTTCATAAATACGCCTGTTATCGCGTGACAAAAATCAGGTCGTTTTAAAATGTCAGCCACAATAGAAATTCAAAATGTTATAACTCAGCCATTTTTTTAGATATAGACGAAACAAAACTTGTTCCGGAATCTTTGTATTAAGGTCAAACACATACGAAAAAAATCTTTTTCACTTTTCAAAGTTTTGGTATCTCATTTTAAATTTAAATTTTTAAAAAAATTTTTAAATGGCCTCCATTTTGAAACAAGATGGCGGATGAAGCTGGCCAACGAACTCGGTTGAGTTATTTGTATGTACTATGTACACACCGAGGTACATCCAAATCGGTTCATAAATACGTCTGTTATCACGTGGCAAAAATCAGGGCGTTTAAAAATGTGAGCCACGCTAGAAATTCAAAATGCTATAACTCAGCCATTTTTTAAGATATAGACGAAACTAAAACTGTTCCCGAATCTTTTTATCAAGGTCAAACACAAAAGAAAAAATATATTTTTTCAATTATCAATTTTTTGGTACCACATTTCAAATTTAAATTTTTCTTAAAATTTTAAATGGCCGCCATTTTTAAATAAAATGGCCGATGAAGCTGGTTAACGAACTAGGTCGAGACATTGGTCTGTATTATGTATAAACGAAGTTACATCCAAATCGGTTCATAAATACGCGTTTTATCGCGTGACAAAATTCAGGACGTTTCAAAATGTCAGCTTCGCTAGAAATTCAAAATGCTATAACTCAGCCATTTTTTAAGATATAGACGAAACAAAAACTGCTACGGAGTCTTTGTATAAAGATCAAATACGTAAGAAAAAAATAGTTTTCCATTTTCAATTTTTTGGTACCACATTTCAAATTTTATTTATTTTTTAAATATTTAAATGGCCGCCATTTTGAAACAAAATGGCGGATGAAGCTGGCCAACGAACTCGGTGGAGACATTGGTATGTACTATGTACACACCGAATTACATCCAAATCGGTTCATAAATACGAGAGTTACAGTGTGACATATGTCATATATATATATATATATATATAGTATATCAATTTTGAACGGAGGGTGGTTTCGGGGTCTGGGGGTCATGATCGATGAAAATATACCAAAATTTTTTGAAATCGCTTTCCCCCGAACGGCTGCAATAGGTAGTTTTTTGTAAAGAAAGCTAGCTAATATCAAACAGAGGAAGATGATGCAATTTGTGTCTTCTGCATGTGTGCTTTGTCTGTGGACAAGAATGGGGGAGAAGATTCTGGATTCAGTTTTAAGAATGCGATATGTGAGCTGATAGGGACTGCACCGACGCAGAGCATATTATGTTTGTGATTTTTTCAGATAAAATAATTCTCATTTCAATCAGCAAGATTTTTTCTTTTTTGTTTGTTTTACACGTTAAAAAACAAAACTAGAAACATAATGGGAAGAAGACTGTGAGAGATAGTCGTAAAGAATTTTATGAATTTGACAAAAATACTTGTTTATTAAAAATTGCATATTTTTTCTGTGCATAAGAAATGTTATTAATCAATAAAATTTATTAAAATAATATTCTTATTGCTTAATAATTGTCATTAGCTCTATTTGTGTGATCTTTTGGAAAGAAACTTAGGTAGCCGGTATTTAGACCCCATTTTAAAAACTCAAAATTTGAAGACTTTTCGGAATTTTGCTTTTTATAAACAGAAAACGCCTTTGAAACTAATTTTTTTTCTAAACAGGTGTACGACATGCCAAGGTACCCTGCTGTCACTTTTTATTTTATTAATTTTGAAAATTGTATGATCTAGATTGAAAACAAAAGTGGTAGCCGGTATTTGGACCTTTTCCTCTATGCTGTTCTATTCATTCGTACACATAACCGCAAAAACCGGTCGTCGGTACTTGTCGTAGCTCTTGCCCGTCTCCGGCTGAACCTTCTAGAGGCCGAACCAGCAGTTTGAAATTGTCGCCAAAGCCTATGAAAAACAGAAGGACTCACATTTAGCCATCTGGCCACCAGTGTCTGACTTTCACCTGCCTCCAATCTTCCAATAGGACAAATCATACCTTGAGGTCAAACTAATGAATTGGCTATCTCAGTTTTCTTATCTCATAATCACAGCGACACCTGCAGTCGTATTCTCTAGCATGCATGTTTATGCTCCTCACAGATGACGTAATCTTATTGCAGCGCCACTAAATTGCATTTTGTAATTTTAGTCAGCACCTTTCAGTTAACAACATATGCCAGTTTCATACGGATAGTTTTCATTTTGAACGAGTTATCGCTCTTTTTGTGATTTTTCCTTAATTTTTGGAAACCAGCCCAGCGAACACAGAGCTATCGGTAAACAATCGGCCAATAGCCGCTTTGCCGTTACCGACCGTATCGGCACGACACCTGCCGCCGTACCGGTTCCGTATCTTTTTCGACACGCCGGGTGAGTGACGCCCGACAGATAGATACACAGCCGGTCCAGTATCGGTAAAACACTATGCCGACAGCACGCCGATAGCTATCCATACGAATGCCGGTCGCAGCCCGACACCAGCATCAATTGAAAAAAAATCTGTTTTGATGGCGCCATCTATGAGCCATCGCGGAATGCATAATTGAAGAGAACGTGTTTCGGTGCTGGGTTTGATCCAGCGAACCGAAGGACAGGAAGTAGATGCCTTAACCACGTGGCCACTCAGACTTGACCAGGTGAGGATTGTATGAGGTAATGAGGGGAAGTCTTATCGATACGTAATGGTTTGTCATTAAAGGCAAATGGTAGATGGGAAAATTAGAATTTTGAAGTGTTTTTATTTTATTTTTTATTTATTTATTTATAATTGCCTTACGCGCGTTTATTTAAAAGTTAATTTAATATTTAAATGAAAGAAATAAATATCTTAGCGAATTCGTTAAAGCAAAGGAATTTAAGAATAATTTAATTAAGTTTAATTAAGATATAGATATAATTAAGAATAATTAAGAATATATATAAATTTAAGAATAATTAAGTATTAAGAAAATATTTTTAGAGGTCTTGTTTAGTTAATCAAATTTTCTTATTAGGATTATAATGTAATTACATGCGTTGCGTTACTTTATAAAATATATTTTTTTAACATGGAAAAATTAATTTAATAAATAAAAAGTTAGTAATTATTAACCTTTAATTAGAATAAGAATTCGTTTTATGTCGTTTTGATGATCTAAAGTAGAACATATATTTAATGAGTATTTTGCAATATTAATTTGTTACTTATAAATATTTTTAATTTAAAAATAAAATAAAAATATTAATTTAATTTTTTTTTCTTTTGGAAGATAATTTTTAAATGGGGGATATTTGCGAATCTTTCTTATAAATTTAAGAATGCTTATTAAATAAAATAAGTGACTTTCAGAGGTTTTTCTCTTAATAAAATTTTCTCTTTAGGAATTATAATGTAATTAAATGCGTTAATTCAAGAAATATATATTTCTAACATAGAAAAGCTAATTTTAATTAAAAAAAAGAGGTTGGTAATTAATCACTTTTAATTAAAATAAGATTTCATTTTTTATCTTTTGATGATTTAATGTAGAATATATTTTTAGTGATTAAGTAGCAAAAATGATTCTTTTACTTATCAACATTTTTTAATCATCAAATAAAATAGAAATATTAATTTATCTTTTTTTTTTTTTTTTTTTTTTTTGTAAATAATTTTTTAGAAGTGGGAGATTTCTGAATCTTTCTTTTAAATTTTAATGCTAATAAGTTGGGTAGTTTTTTTATATTTTTATAGCTTGTAAAATAATTTTAAGCACTTTTTTAATAATTTGATTTTTAAATAAAATAAGAAACATAGCTATTGCTTTTAAAATGAATATATAGTTAGAAAATAATTAATTTATGATTTTTTTCAACGATTAAGTTTATAACGAATAATAATTTTAAGGGGCGATTTAAGAAACTCTTTTGATGATTCAAATAATTGTAAGCCTTTTTAAAATGAATTCAATAACAGCTTTATATATATATATATATATATATATATATATAAGCTATTTTTGAAAAAAATTTTTTGTTTATCACTGTTAGAATTTCATATGAAATAAATGAAATATACATATCTTATCAAAACTCAAATTCAAACAAAATTAACAAAAAGAAAAAAAAAAAATGTCGGCTAAGATTAAAAATTCCAAATTCGGACCGATGTTGGCAAATCTAATCGGGCCACTATCAGAAATCACATATCGGTCCATCGTCACTTGCCGGTGTAAGTCGCTTGCCGATATATAACCATAAGGGGACCGAATACGGTAACCGGCATTCGAAAAAGCAGATTCTTATGTTTAAGTTGCCGACATGCTGCCGACATTTCACCGAAATCACTGTGCCCATGCCGACACTTAACCGACACTGCCGGCTGATGTCCGATCGTGTGCCGAAAGGTATGTGTTTGCTGGGAGGGTACATTATAATCTCTTAAGAATGCAATTGATTACCATGTAATGCACTACAAAGTAATTTTAATTACGCTTTTGAAATGTATAATCTGATTATCGTGTAATAGATTATACAAATCAATTCTAATTTTATCTTTTAAGTTTTAATTAGATTAATTTGTAATGGATTACAAGATGATTCAGATTACACTTTTAATTGTAAAATTCAATTTACCTGTAATCGATTACAAGATGATTCAGATTCGATTTTTAATTATATAATCCAATTAACCTGTAATCGATTACAAGATGATTTCGATTACATTTTAAATTATAGAATCCAGTTAACTTGTAATGGATTATAGGTCAATTCTAATTACATCTTTAAAAATGTAATTTACATTAAATTCTAATGTATTACAAGCTAATGTGAATTATGTTTGTTCAGAATCCAATTTGGTTAACGTGCAATGTAATACAACTAAATCTAAATTACATCCTATGAAATGTATTTAACTTAAATTGCAATCAATTGCGAGCTAATTCCAATTGCATTTTTAAAAATATAATTTAGAGTAAATTCTAATGTATTACAAGTTAATGTCAATTACGTTTGTTCAGAATACAGTTTGGTTAACGTGTAATGTAATATAACTAAATCTTAATTACATTCTATGAAATGTATTTAAATTAAATTGCAATCAATTACGAGCTATTTCTAATTGCCTTTTAAAAATTGATATGAAAATTACTTGTAATTCATTGCAAGTTAATCCCAGTTACATTTATAAGAATGTAACTAAATTTATAAGTAACTAATTACATGTCAGAAAGTATTAATTTATAATGTTATAAAAACATTATAATTGTTTTTAAATATTGAATATTTATTAATTATATAGTTATTTTTATGTAATTACTCGTTTTCTAGAAATACGTTTATTTTTTTTTTCAAACATTTTCAAAAACAAATATAATTGCCCGTTAAACATAAACACTTATAACTCGGATCCAAATTATCGCAGAACATACAAATTTAATATGATAAAAGCAATTATTTTAAAGGGGAAGAAGGAGTATTTTTTTGGTCCTGTTGGCAACTGAGAATATTTTCTTGAAATTGATTCCATCTTTATAGTTTAAAAACAAAACAAAATCTTCTATATTTAAAATCCAATTTCATCGAATTTTAGATTACCTTTTTATGCATTAGTTTCATGAAAATTAATTTTTCATTAAACAATAAATTAGCATATAAATTGAAATCCGATAAATTTGGATTTAAAGTATTAAACTTAAAACCGGCAATAAACTTTAACCTGGGAAATAATAATAGTAATAATAAAGATAATGGTGCCTTTTTCTAAAGATTATGTTTAACTTACAAAATATGAGTGATCTACAATAATTACAGCTCCAGTTACAACTGTTTTATGTTACCAGCACCTTATACACCAAAATATGAAGGAACTGCTATAGAAAATACCCCCCTCCCCTCTTAAAACGACTAAGATTACCATACGAAATTTGTGTGAGATGCGATGCGACCAGTTGAATTCGAGTTACATGTATTTGTCGTTATCGAGACCTAATATTCGCTCTGTACTAAAATTTAGAAATCTTACGTTAAAAACGCCCGTAATGTTCCCCCTTTCTAAAAATTAAGTTGACCTTACAAAATATGAGTGTTCTACTATAATAACAGTTCGAGTTATAACTGTTTTAAGTTGTCAGCACTTTGTATTTAAAATATACTAAAATATGGTGGGTTTCTATAAAAGATGGACAAACCCTTTACCCTTTAAAATGATTGCGTTTACCATACGGAATTTGTCTAGGTTACGAATATTTATATCCAAGTTACAAGAATTTTTGTTTAGTAGGCCCTTATATTTGCGCTACCCTAAAATTTACTGACCTCCGGTAAAAAAATGCCCCCCCCCCTCCCTTCATAAAGATTACTTTTATAATACAAAATATGAGTGCCCTACGATAATTATAGTTTGAGTTATAACTGTTTTAAGTTACCAGCCCCTTTTACTTATGATACACTAAAATATTGAGGTGGGGGTGGGGGTTAGGGTGGGAGCTTCAGTAATCAATTGGTAGATTATCCTAGTTTGAAAATTCTCAAATATCATCCTCATTGTAATGTCATTGTAACTCAAATTTCTTAATACTCAACAAAAGAATATAATTATAAGTAAGAACAGTCTCAAGTACAGTTAGAATAAAATCTAATTAGAAAATTTACTGTTTCCAATACACGTAATTGTAACTAAAATTTCTTAGTTACCATTACAATAACGCAATGATAATTATAATCATCTCAAGTACATTTGAAAACAAATCAATAATCTAAATTTATCATTCACTTTACATGTAATTGTAGCTAACATTTTACAATTACAGCATTACATCACCGTAATGTGAATCATATCCTTCTACATTCATAGCTGCCAACTTGCACGGATTTTTGCTACCACTAAAATTTAACAGAAACTTTTCTATTCTTTAATCGTTATAAAAAGTCTGATTTCGGCGATTGTTTTTGATAAAATTTTCTATTACATTTTAGTGGTGAGAAAAATCCGTACAAGTTGGCAGCTATGTACATTACAGTTACAATCAGGAAGAGTTGGCAGCTATGCCATACGTTACGGTTTCTTATCAGTGCTGATGCAGACGACTACAGAAACAAATAAATGTGGAGTGAATTGAATGTTTGGAACAGACGTGGCATAGGTCAAGAAAAACCGTGATGGGACAAGAAAAACTCTGGACAAGAAAAGCCGTGACATTAACGTATGGTTGTTCCAGATTTCAAAATTTAACAAAAAGCTGCACTAAAGTCCGCCCAAGACATACTATTTCAGACAGAATCTCAGTCCGAAAGAAATTAGAATGGCTTTGACGTGGTTAAAATGATTCCTGCCAATGCTGATATACGTGGTCGGACATTTGCTTCTTCAAAAAAAAAAAAAAATCTTAATAAGAAAATACTTAGATCGTATCAAAATAGAATACAGAGAACGATGTTAATGAAAACTAGGTATGAAAAAAAAATTATGTTTGCTTTTCATTAAATTGTAATGATTTCAGTTAGTTTAATGTAAAACATGTTATGTAAGGTAAGTATTTCACTAATTCAATTTTTATTAACTTAATAAAGTTCATGAAATTGAATGTTTCTTTTTTTTAAATATATAACAGTATATTAATTATTTGATTCAGATAAATCAGTATTTAAATTGCATTTTAATCATACTTGTTTTCTCATTTTTTTAAATATTGTTGGTTAAAATCGCATGCTTTCTTAAATTTTTAAATGATGGGTATAAGCATAGCTGCCAACTTTTACGCTTTCTTACTACCACTAAAATTTAATAGAGATTTTCGTCTTGTTTAATCATGAAAATTCGAAGATTAAATAAGATAATATTTATTAAATAATTTTAGTGGTAAGTAGAAAGCGTAAAAGTTGGCAGCTATGGTAAAAGTATTTTAATCTGAGTTTAACATAGTTTGTAAACATTTAAATTAAAGATATTTAAACTACTGAATAAGAAAAAAAAATTAATGTCAAAAAAATCAAATTGTTTGCAAGATTAATTTTTCGATTTTGTGTTAAGTATATTCTGAAACAATTTACATTGCATATTTTTATAAAAAAAAAATGAATATCTGTTCAGAAGATGCATTTATAAGAAACAAGATTTTGTGACACTATGGAGAAGTACTATTTAGAGACATCATGGAAATGTGGTATTTAGAAAAAGAAAATGAATGTCATCAGTGATATTAAATGCACCGCCCCCTGAATACTTGGCCTGAGCGCTGACACAAAAATTGCGGCTGCCGAAGGCGAATTTTTTTCAGCGCGTGTACGGTCCCTTGAATCTTGGTACCAATATTTTTTTTAAGTTTTTTCCGATTTTTATTTCTAAGATTAAACAAGTCAAAAAAATCTTTTATAAAATACTGGTGTTTAAATTTAAGGGACCGTACACACGTTTAAAAAAATCCGCCTTCAGTAGCCGGCATTTTTCTGTCAGCTCAGGCCTAGTATTCTTGGGTCGGTGTTCAATGTGAGAAATGTGATAAAATCTATAACGATATATTCATAGGGTTCACGCAGCTCTACCACAAATTTATAACAGTTTTTCGCCTCATTTAGCCCTTTCCGGCGCGGAGTAAGTCTGTTTGTAAATTTATGAAATGATGGGCTGACGCCAGATTAGACTTTACCCACGAATGGCAACAGCCACGCGTCTGCGGGGAAAAACCCTCGGAAAAAGTCTGTTTACTGGACGAAAGGAGGGCAGTATTAAAATGTTCTTCACGCCTATTGGTGTTTTTCTTCTGTTTACCCGCGGCTGACGTCACATGTGTAAAGTCCAATGGACTTTAGTGGAAAGCAGTGTGTTGGTCTCCCTCAACTTCCAGGATCCCCCTTTCCAGGGACACGGGTCACCACACACGGCAAACACGTGGCTGGTTTACAATTCTCCATAAGTCAATATAAACAGAATGATATCGGCTTATGCAGAAATTCCTTCACCTCCAAAGAGGAAACCACAATGAGAGTGAAACAAAGAGGAAAGGAAGACAAGATAAATAAGAGGAAAAGGAAAATAGAAAGATCGCTCGGGTGCCCGGGGTTGCGAAGCCCGTGAATACCTAAAGAGGGTATCCCCATCGGGGGCTAGGAAACAGGAATTCTACTTTTTCAGAATTTAGTGTCGCCCCCAATGGAAAAAATACAAATATAGATAGTACAAAACATATATCAGTTTTACGACTTAATATATACGCTTAACTTTGCTTTTCGTTCAGCATGACATAATTACAATGTTTTTAGTGTTCTGTGTTCTTGTTTTATTAGAGAATTTTATAATTTACAGTTTTAACATCGTCATCTTTTCAATATTTTACGTTGTGTCTCTTAGCTATAGTATTTTGACAAGGTCAATTGATTTTATTTATACTATTTATCTTTGTTTTATGACCTCTTTGTATTTAAACCTTTTTCTTGGCGCAGCATATCCCTAACAGTGTTGCTAGAGGGCTACTTTTCTATAATTCAGATTTTTTGATTGAAATGGTAAAATTCGCCTTATTTAATGACATAGTAATTAAGGCGAAAATAAGGGAAATTTTATCATTTCATAAGAGTGGTGCCAATCAATAAATATTAATTAAAAAAAGTAGCCCATTGGCAATACTGGTCCCTAACGGGACTTTGTGCCATAAAACCCCAATCAACCAACAAACCATCCTGTTTTCTAGTTATTAACCATTTGGAAAAATGGTTTTTGTTCTCTGTCAGGGTAGGAAATCAAAAACATATCTGAGGCATTTTATTGGTTGAATCCGCATTTTATTCGTTTCCTGATGGGTCTATACATTAATCTGTATTTCCCTTTACTTTCAACAGAGATGAATACTTCTGTTGCCACTGTGACAAAAAAGTAATAAAAACTACAAAAAAAAAAAAAATAATAACTCAAAAACAAATTGAGATACAGCTTTCAAACAAATTGCATTTAAAAGTACATTTTTTTCTCTATACGACGGTGTAAAAAGTAATATTGTGCGATGTTTAGAAGTTTAAGAATGAAATTTCGTTTAAAATGGGTCGTCAGATTTCTTGGAAATCTGACGATGGAAAAACCTTTTCCCGAACAGCCAATGAAATGCTTGGATAATACGTAAGTATCAGGTTGATAATACGTACGAGTCGCAGGCGATTTTTGACGCTTGCAATTTTTACGTGTAATAACACTATTAAAGTTTAATTCATGGCGTACGTAATGTATGATCAACTCCGTGCGGTTTTTTATGTCTTAAATTTTAGTCTTTGAAAAAATCATTTTCCAAATGGTCGTTGTAATTTGTTAAATTGCTTTTTTTTTTTACTCTGGAGACATTTGGCTAATTCCATGAAAATTTGTCATATCTGTCACACAGCTGAAAATTGCTATGCTTGTGGGACAACGTTTTTTTCGAAAAGTTTGCTTCGTGTTCTTCCATTGATGAGATATCTCCGATCAAATAAGTCACATTTTTCCGTGCTAAAATACTGGTAGCCAAAAATCGCAGTGTGTGACAGACATGACAAGTTTTCATGGAACTAGCCATTTGCTATTTTATTTCCTAACTCATTTTGTAGATGTAAATTTCAAAACGGTTATACCATACACTGTTCTGGGCTGCCACTGGCAACTATTTTTTTTTATTCTAACTGGCACCGATTTCTCAAAACAGAAATTCTTAACACACATTTTATGAACATTTGCAAGACTAATATACTTCGAAATTTATATTAGAAAAATACTGATGCAATCAGAATATAAATATAGTCGCCTGTGTCAACCCTGACTATTGTAAATCAGAATGGCTGAAAGAATGGAGTTATGGATAAAGAGGAGGAGACATATAGTGTACTGTCTACCAGTTCCGAGTGAAGTAACTGAGAAAGTTGTCATAAGATGGCGGCTGCTTTGTTTTAACCCCTTGCGGGGCGCCGTTTGCAGTCTGCAAACGGCTAATTTTAAAGCCACAAACTCCAAATGGCACCAGTAATTTTTTAGTACAAGTTCGATCTCATAGTAAGCATGAAAAAAAGCTATTGCTTATTCGCAAATAAATTTGTTCGTACATTGCGGTGTGAATTAATTATTTGAACATATTCGGAATAGAAAAGCATTGCCCCCCTGAAAGGGTTAATCGGATCTACAGTTTCAAAACACCGCCATGCCAAACTTCCCACTGGTATAATTGAATAGAAAATTTTGTCTTACTTAACCCTCTGTCTACCAGAAGGGTCCAATGGACCCGACATGTACATTCAAAATATTTATTCAAACCAGAAATTTCTTCAAAACAAACTAAATGTATAAATCAGACAATAATAAGTTAAATAAACAAATTAAATAGTTTTAAGTAAAAATTCTGGTGTAGAATGTTTTTATAAAACTTGAGTAAAATTTCCGGTAGTTCTAGGGTTAAGCGTCTTATTCTTGGAAATATTTTCTCACAAATATTTTCTGGTGTCAGTTTGACAGGTAAAACAGTCAGATTGCATCACCGGCTGTCACAATATGGCAGAAACGAAAGACCTGACTACCGCAAAAGTAAATTTACACAGGTTAAAACTAAAATCTTTTTCTTCCATTATTTATGACTGAAATTTTGCATAATTAACGCGTTTAAATACGAAGAAAATTTCTATATAAACTGACTGGTGGATACTTCGACCGGAGGTAATCAGCCCATGCGAATGCAGTTACAGTTGAAGCTCCACTATTTTAACCCTTAAATGCGCGATTTTTTTATTTTGCTTCGAAAAAATTATATCTGATTCTCTGAAAAGTTTTTTACACAGGAAAAATAATGAAAAAAATCAGAGATACATTTTTCATATAATACATCAATTTTGTCTTCTGTTGCACATCTGCAATACAAGTAAAGACTACTGTCGTGTGGATGTTTTGCGCTAAAATAGTGCAAATTAGTAAATATTTTAATTTAATTAATATGTATGTCTTCAAATACCGTATTTTATAAAACTTAACATTCAACCCTTAACCCGAGAATGCTCGCACATATCCAGGATATCTATGATTTATACTTTACCACCAATAAATTCAAGTAAAAATCATCATGTTACTTAATCATTGACATTACTCAGAAATTCTGCGATAAAATTATTTGAGGATTACTTTTCGAAAAATAGTGGTGAGAAATGTAATAATCGTGCGCAGCCTGGGTATTTCATACCCTGCGCGAGTAATTCCGGGTTAAATTCCCATGATAGAAATTACGTATTTCAGAGAATCTGACTTCAGACCAGAACGTTTCAATGGTTAATTTCGCTTTATTTAAACACGAAATGGCTGTTATTAATTAAAGGAAATATTGCTATTTTAATTTTCTGGTGTGAATTAGATATACACTAATAAAAAATCTATTACATTCAAAACATTAGTGTTTGCTTATATGCAAAGCTGCGCACTAAAGCGTTAAGGCTATGTCAGTTCCTTTTTATTAATAGTTCCATGGCTGAAAGAAGCTTCTTGTTTATGATTATCATTTAATCCTTTGCACTCCGTTGTCGTCTTTCTTTGCAAAATTTGTTTTGGGCACCCGTAATAACGGAAAATAAAATTTGCCTTACTTAATCAGGGCGTTTTTGAAATTGTGTGTTTGAAGGAAACTTCTGTTAAAAAAGTGGTGCCGACCGAATAAAATTTGTGTAAGAGACGCCGGAGTCCAATGGGTTAATCCTGTAAACAAAATATTGTTAATAATAACGAACCAATGTGTGGTTACATTTAGTGCTTATGATCTAAGTTTTTATGCTTCATTCACATTATAAAGTGGTTAAATATTTGATATTTTAGTCATTATTATTATTTTTTTGTGTGTGTGTGTCATATAAATGTGATTATCTGGAATTCTAGTATTCTCCGTACCTGAACACTACATTTTATTCTAAAACCTGTAGTAAAACCCGCTGATTCACTAAAATCCTCCTATACAATTTATGATGATGTCAGAGTTACAGCAGGGGTACTGCGGCTATTGCCACGGCCCCTGACACCAGATTGTAGAGGGATCCTTCATCGGCGTAATTATGTATCAATACATTGAAAATCAGGAGAAAACCATGCCAAAAATTTTCATATTAGACGCCAAATAGACAAGAGAGCTGCGGTGCTGTGCCAAATAAACAATTAATGATCGTTGTTTCCAAAAAATCGTAAATTGTAGGATTTTTTATTTTTTCTAAATATTTAATTTCATTAATGGAAATTTAATTTTGTAATCAATTAATAAATTTATTTTTTAATAACCGAAAGATTGTTTTAAAGAATGTTTTATTAACCCTCCGTCTACCAGACGGGTCCATTGGACCCGACAGGTACATACAAAATATTCATTCAAACCAGAAATTTCTTTAAAATAAACTAAGTATATAAACCAGACAAAAATAAGGTAAATAAATAAGTTAAATAGTTTTAAATAAAAATTCTGGTGTAGAACGTTTTATTAAAACTTGAATAAAATTCCCGGTAAATCTAGGGTTAAATGTATAATTTCGTAAATGAAAATTTAATTTTGTAATCAATTAATAAAGTTATTTTTTTATTAGCCGAAAGATTGTTTTAACGTATGTTTTCAGTTTAATTAACTGCGGGCATACTATGAAGTAAAAGGAATTGAAATATAGTCTATACATATAAAAAAACGATGTTTGTGTCGGCGTGTCCGGGTGTATGTGCGCACTCTTACTTACACTTAGAACGAAAACTTATTTTTGCTCTCATAAAAATTTCAAGGAGTTTGGACCAATAAGAACTACTTTTGTTTAAATATTAAATGACCGGTTGTGAAGAAAAAGTGAGAAGAAAACACTTTTCAGCAGCCTAAGGCAGTGCTATTACCGTCTCCATACTCAAGGCCTCCGGACTGATTTCGTGACGTACCGAATGAAGATTAACCCCTTGAAGGGCAAGCAATTGCGTTTGTGTAATGCTTAATTCCCACCGGAAATTTAGAATTTTTTTTTTTTTCAAAATATGGAAAAGCAATTTTACGACTTTTCTCCACTAACGTCAGAAAAAAAAAATTTCCAAAAATTTTTCTGGTGCAAATCCTGATTAATCGTAGGTGGTATATAATATATAGCGCCACCCCTTAACCCCTTGAGGGGCGGTGGGATATATTTTATCCCACCTACGATTAATCAGGATTTGCACCAGAAAAATTTTAGGAAATTTTAGTTTTCTAACTTTAGTGGAGAAAAGTCGCAAAACTGCTTTTCCTTATTTTGAAATAATTTTTGTCTAAATTTCCGGTGGGAATTAAGCATTACACAAACGCAATTACTTGCCCTTCAAGGGGTTAATCTTAATTGGGTACGTCACGAAATCAGTCCGGAGGCCTTGAGTATTGAGAGGGTAATGGCAGTGCCCCGCCCTCATTATTAGGTCCGTTTAGAGAGATTTTCGTTTAAATATATAAATACATTCATCGGTGATTTCAGATATAGATAAAGTTAATATCATCGTCTCGGACTACGCCGGTCATTCGTTTAAAAATATAAAATTTAAACAGACTGGAGCATGCGTAGCACGACCTGTGTACGATGCCGAATGCAGTTTGTTTGCATAGCTCCAAGTTTGTTTGCATAGATTTTCGTTTGAATGTACAAAGTCATACAAAATAGAAGATGCTTGCTACCAAAGCCAGAGTGACCTAAGGATCACGATCGTTTAGAAAGATGTTCGTTTAAATATATAAATTCATTCAACATACAGTTTAGGTTTATTCAAGATTATTATCAGGGACCCGGGCAACGTCACACAGGTCATCGCGTTATAAAATAAATGTTTCATGCTTAATTAATAGCAGATTTTATTCTGTAGGCAACATTTTTGCTTTTCTGTTTTAAAATGTTGTAACTTTCTTCAAATATTTTTCAAATATGTTTTTATGAATTAAAGCGTGCAGTTATTTAAAAAATATATCATCTAAAACCTGGTCCCCAATATATGTTTAACTTGAGAGACTGTATTCTGCTGATATTTAATTTAATGAAATATATCTCATACTGCCTAAAAGCTGTTGAAATGTTGAATCAAAATTATCTTTCAGAATTTCAATGCAAAGGGAGGAAATTACCACCTCTCCCCCCACCCCCCTCCACAAAAGAGTCAAAATATCGATTATTTTATAATTAGTTGGAGTTAAAGATCTAACAGTTTTGTATAGTTGGTTGAAATGCCAAAACTGTATCTTTAACCCTTAAATGCATGATTTTTTATTCTTCTCAGAAAAGTTTATTACAACGGAAAAATAATGAAAAAAATCAGCGATACATTTTTTGTATAATACGTCAACCTTTTCTAATGTTGCACATCTGCAATACAAGTAAAAAATACTGTCATAACTAAAATATTGCAAATTAGTAAATTTTTTAATAAGAATGAATCTAAATACCTTATTTTCATGGAACTATTAATAAAGAGAAACTGACATATCCTTAAAATAGTGAAGCTTCAACTGCAACCGCTTTCGCATGATTTGATTACCGGTAGGTTAAACATCCACCAGCAAATTTAAATAGAAATTTTCTCCTTATTTAAACACCTTTTTAATGCAAAATTTCAGTCATAAATCATGGAAAAAAGAGATATTCATTTTTGCTGATGGAAGTTTACTTCGGTGGTAGCCAGGCCCTACGTTTCCTAAGACAACTGAGGCAACCTCTTGTCAGTGTCAGTGAAAATGATTATAATACCTGATCAAACTGCCACCGCTAAAAAAATAGCAAGTTTTTTCATATTTGCGAGAGAAAGTCATCATGAAAAAGTCACTAAAATAAGGCAAATTTTCTATTCAAAATTTACTGGTGGAAGTGCTTCGGCGGTTATTAGAAACTGTTTGTATGATGTAAAAATTTCAGTCATCATATTGTGACAACCTTCTAAGGTACTTCACTCGCAACTGGTAGACAATACATAATATGCCCCCTCCTCTTTATTCATAACCCCATTCTTATTTTATGTAACTTTTCATTTTGTAAAACTCAACCCTTAAAAGCACGAGTTATTTTTTTTTAGAATTGTGCTTTTTATATTTATATTACAGATTTGACATCAGAACATTTAAGACAGATTTTAAACTTTATTAGTAGCATATTTTTGTAATTTTTACAGAATAAATAATTCTATATAAATATACTGGTTGCTAAGAGTTAAATAAAAAGTGATGCAGATAAGCATCAGTATGCATTTAAGGGTTAATATTACTATATGCAGATTTGCCAAGTCTCCAGCTTTTTGCACACCACTAATATCTTAGAGAAAATCTGGTTCTTTTAAATCGCCCAACTGTTCCAATTATATAAAACGACATTTTATGTATTAAAGTATTGGTATCCAAAAAGCCGGAGACTTGGCAGCTGTGTATATGTGTAATGTGTACGGTATTGCAGTTCGGGGGGTTCTTTTTCACAAATGAAAATTTTAACCCGGGAAGACGCGCACCGGGCCTGATAGACCCGGAGTTCGTACGGTTTTTACAATTGTCACCACTATCTTTTTAAAAGTAATATTCAACTTTTTTTAACGCAAAATTGTCTCCTATTAAGTAAGGTGACGATTATTATTTGTATTTATTGGTGACAAAGTAAAAACCATTCATACCCTTGGTATGCGCGCGTTCTCTCGGGTTAAATGGGTTTTTCTCAATATTAATTTTCAGTTCGACTTAATGTTTTTTAAATACATAGCTGCCAACTTGTACGGATTTTTGCTACCACTAAAATTTTACAGAAATTTTTTCCTTATTTAATTATCAACATTCACTGCAATTCGGCGATTGAATTAGGCAAAATCTTCTATTAAATTTTAGTGGTAGCAAAAATCCGTACACGTTGGCAGCTATGTAAATATATATTTAATTAAAAAAACGAAGAAAAGATTACTTGAAATAGAGGTTTATAATATTTTGTACATACTTTTTATTATGTAGGCAATAAAACTGTGCATGGAATTAACTCATTAAGTCGGTTAGCAATAAAACTTGCCACGCAATCAGAACAAAAATTTTAAATTTGAATACAAGTATTTTAGTTCGGAAATTTTCACATTGTCTAATCTAGATATCTGAGCGATTAAATAATCCCAAATTACAATGTTGAAAAAACTGGTATCGAAAAATTTAAAAATGTGTAAAATAAGCTCGTCCTTAATGGGTTGACATAAGGAATTTATTTTTGTAAAAAAAAAAAAAAAATGTATGAAGAAGAGTTATATTTGATCGTTCTTCAATATATATATTCAATATATAATATTTACTAATTCCATGCGAATTTGTCATGTCTGTCACATACTACGATTTTTGGATACCAGTATTTTAGAACGGAAAAATGTGACTTGTTTTATCAGAGATATCTCATCTATTGAATAAGGCGAAGCAAACTTTTCGAAAATAACGGTGGCCAACAAACATAGCGATTTTCAGCTGTGTGACAGACATGACAAGTTCGCATGGAATTAGCCATATGATAGAAAAAAAAATATTAAATCTAATATCAGTTGTATCAAAAATTCGATGCTCGGTTAATGGCATAATACGATGCAACATATTTTTGTAAATGTAAGCAAAATAATAAGAATAATAAAATAAAATGTCAATATTTAAAACAGTAGTAGAATTTTAAATTCATTGATTTCTTTAATTAAATAAATAAATGTACATTAAATTAAATTAAATTTAATAACAATTTAATTAAATAAATTTACAGTTTTATTTTTCTTTTCGAAATGTCCTTTTAATTGCCTATTAAAATTCAACGCTGTAACGATTTTCATCATAGTTCTTAAAATAGGAAATAATATTGACGAAGTACTGTTTCCCTATATCAGCCAAAGCACGCAGTATTTATTAGCCGCGATACGGTATGCTGTTTCTTTCTCCCAGCTTATTTTGTGTCACCTCCAAAAAATAACGTTACCTTACAGAAGTCAGCTGTAAAACAAAGCAGTATGATTAACCCTAGAACTACCGGAAATTTTACTCAAGTTTTATAAAAACATTGTACACCAGAATTTTTACTTAAAACTATTTAATTTGTTTATTTAACTTATTATTGTCTGATTTATACATTTAGTTTGTTTTGAAGAAATTTTCTGGTTTGAATAGATATTTTGAATATACATGTCGGGTCCATTGGACCCTTCTGGTAGACAGAGGGTTAAATACTCTATAGCAATTTTTTAAACTTCAAAACATCGCACATTTTCGATTTTTATACCGTCGTATTGGAAAAGAAAAGTTCTTTTAAATGCATTTTGTTTAAAAACTGTATCTCCATTTATTTTTGAAACATTAATTTTTTTGTATTTTTTAGAGCCATTTGCTTAATATCGGCAACAGAAGTACTCCATTTCTGTAGAAATTAAAGGAAAAATAGTTCTGAAATAGTAATTATATATATTTTGTTGCCATTTTCTGTTAACAACCGAAAGAAAATCTAATTAAAATACGTGCTATTTTGAAAAAAATATAAACGAATGATTTCTGTTAAAACAATAGAGCTATTATAAACTATATTTCATTTTAAGTATCTATCAATCATTAGATAGCCCTTTTTTGTCGCTTTTCTTGAATGACGGCATCTTTTTGCTGCATTTGTGCATTATTTCTCGATAGTGATGTGCTATGCATGCTTTACTGTAGATGTTTAAGAGTAGATCGTAAATGTGAAATTCTTAAGCAGATGCGAATGACGTCATTTTACATAAAATAAAACGTGTGCTTTTAGTCTTAAAATTGAGATATGTTTTGTACTGCAGTAGAGTCCCGCTTAACCGAGTTATTTTCTTATGATGGACTGGTGGCTTCTATTATTACGAAACCGCCATTATAAATGAAGCGTTAAGTGAAGATGAAAGAGCAGCCGTAAAAGGTTAGAACTCTGATTTTCTGGTCTGAATGGGGAAAAATGGCCATAATTTTTAAAAATTAGGGCCAAAAAGGCCATAAAAATGGTAAAAAAAGGGCCATAAATTTTTTAAATTATGGCCATTTTCCCCCCATTCTGGCCAGAAAATCAGAGTTCTAACTTTTTAGGTTTGCTCTTTCATCTTCACCTAACGCTTCATTTATAATGACTGTTTCATAATAATAGAAGCCACCAGTCCATCAGAAGAAAATGAAGTAATGGAAATGCCGGGGGCGACACTAAATTCTGAAAAAGCAGAATTCCCGTTCTCTAGTTATTATTTTTTTTAAAATTCGAAAGCATTTCTGTAAAAGATTAAAATATAGCGCTAAATTTACCTCTCACTCGGGTCATTTTTTGAATAACATTTTTTTAAAAACAATAACTCCTTTTTATATTTCTTTTGCAACTTTTTATAAAACTACCCAGAAGAATATTTGTATAGCAATTTACTAGAAACCCACCAAGAACAAATTTGATATTAAAAAACAGAGCAGAGGGAGTCTTGCAGGAGTAACTAATGGAGCATGTAATCTTCAGTCAATAATCAAGAAAAGTGCATTGTTGCCAGGAGAGTTTCACTGAGATGAGGAGATCTTATTTTGCTCATTTTAAAAATATCCCCTTTATTATATTGGAAGATGAACGACGACACATTCGGGAATTTTACTTATAGAAAGAAAAACTGACTGGATGTGCTGAAAGAGCCGTTTTAAATGCAGGATTTTTTAGTTTGTTTCGAAAAAATTACATATGATTCTCTGAAAGGTTTATTACACAGGAAAAATAATGAAAAAAATCAGAGATACAGTCATTCAGGGTAACTTTAATCTGCATTTACTCTATTTTCAGATACCTCACTCTTATTTTAAGAATATTGTTGCAACTAGTCGAATAAAAGAGAAGAAATGATCCTATATTATTGTATGACTATCAGAAATTAAGGAATAATAATGATATAAACAATGGGAAATGTATTTTTAACCTGGTTCAAAGTTGTCCAACCATGTAGGGTAACTTTGCACCATATTATAAATATCATACAAAATAAGACATTATAAAAAAGAAGTATTATATTTAGGACAACATTGAAGAGAAAAAAGGGTTTTTTCAGATATTTAAAGACTCCCAATTTTCTTTTCCCAACATCACATGATTTGTATAATTTATGATATTAAAACGAATATTATGCATAAGAAGAGTGGAAGAAGAAAACCATGAATATTTAGAAAAAAAGAACTGTTTATTGTTCACATAAAACATAAAAATGCAGTAAAAAACAATTTTCAATGTTTTAACTCAATAATATATCCATTGTTACAGTAGTACATACTAGGCTAATTCCATGCGAACTTGTCATGTCTGTCACACAGCTGAAAATCGCTATGCTTGTTGGCCACCGTTACTTTCGAAAAGTTTGCTTCGCCTTATTCAATAGATGAGATATCTCCGATAAAATAAGTCACATTTTTCCGTTCTAAAATACTGGTATCCAAAAATCGTAGTATGTGACAGACATGACAAATTCGCATGGAATTAGCCACTAGTGCTAGTATTAATCAAACAAGAATAAAAAATGTCGAATGCAGGGTTGCCAGTTTGGCCTCCCTTCTTATTCAGAAATTTAGTGTCCATACCAGAAATAAAGAATAGTATTTTATGCTTTATTTAACAAGAGAGATTTAACAATCACAGAAAATAAAAGTTCTTCTTCGGAAATTTCCGGTATGAAGTTAAAATGTGGGATTAAAATTTAAGACCAAACTGGCATTCCTGGTAGAATGTATGGGATGTGAAATTTGAGTAGTTGAGCCCCAAATAACGTCTTTAAATGAATTTTATGTATTTTACACATATTTTTGATAATATTTATATGTTATATTCAATGCACATTTTCGGCATTCATATATAATATACGTGCACATATGGGAAATTTTTGAAGAGAAAATGGTATCTTCGTATAACCATAAGATATGATTTTTATTTTTGTATTTTTTTTAATCATTATTTCGCATAGTTTCTATGAACAGAAAATTATACAGTATTTATCAGTAAACAATATACCTATGCCTAATTTTGAGCCGGCTCAAAGTTATACTGCAAATAGTAGTGCATTCCAATTTTACATTTTACAGACTATTAGTAAATACATAATCGCAAAATAATAACACATTTATAACATTTAGATAGTAATATGTCTGATAAATGAGTATATTGTTACTTAATATATAAATTTAATTGGATTACAACAACGTCAAAACAGCACTCAAAATTAACTTGAAAACAGTACTTCACAATAATTGGACACATACATCAGACTTGTGTGCTTGACAACAAGGCCCGCTTATAAGTCATCGTCGATATACAGGGGCGAGATAGCACAATGAAATTTACAACACAGAGAATTTTTACACCCGGGAGCTCCACAAAGAGTGTGCAATGGAGCCTACGGGAGTCGAACCCGACAAGCCTCCTACGCTCTAAAGCGATCAGCAGCGTGGTGTCCTAACCACTCGACCCACGGAGCCCCCTCACAATAATAGTAGGATCGTTGGATGATGTAATTAATTGTGTATATGTTGCCAATTTATGTTCTAAAATAAAGAATAGAAAGCCCAGTTTAGAACCTTGCCAACAGAGTGTGGCACTAGAGTTTATCCAGTCTTTCGAAGTTAAATATATTGAAAATTAGGCAGTGGTACAAAGTTACACCCCTTGAAACAAAGTTATCCTGAATTACTGTACATTTTTCGTATAATACGTCAAACTTTTCTTATGCTGCACATCTGCAATACAAGTAAAAACTAAAATATTTCAAATACGTAAATATTTTAATAAGTATGAATCTAAATACCTTATTTTATATCATTTTGTATTTTGTAAAACTTAACCCTTAAATGCACGAATTATTTTTTTAGAATTATGTTTTTTACTCTTATATTAAAGATTTGACACCAGATATTTTAAGATATATATTTAACTTTCTATTTTTGAAATTTTTACAGGATTAATATTTCTATATAAATATACTGGTTGCTAAGAATTAAATAAAAAGTGATGTAGATATAGATATACATTTAAGGGTTAAATAAGGTCAAGATTACTTCCTGGAATTTGCAATACCTAAGGACTTTCAGGCCAAATTTTATTTGAAATCCCTTCGTAGAATAGATTCTAAAATATTATTTTCCGCTTTTTTTTTTTTACCAGGGATGAGAATTTTCCTTCCCAAATGGTTGATTTTCACAACTAAATTTTAATAGTATTCCTTGCTTTATTAAATAATGGAGTTATGAATAAAGAGGAGGAGACATATAGTGTAGTGTATAACAGTTGCGATTGAAGTAACTGAGGAGGTTGTCACAATATGGCGGCTGCTTTTTCTAAATCGAATCTACAGTTTCTGAATACCTCCGGGCTAAACTTCCCACCAGTAAAATTGAATAGAAAATTTAGCCTTATTTAAACGTCTTATTCATGGAAATATTTTCTATCAAATATGGTAAAAACTTCTATTTGTTTTTGCTGTTTTCAGTTTGACTGGTAAAACAGTCAGTTTGTTACACCGGTGTTCAGAATATGGCGGAAACGAAGGGTCTGACTACCGTAAAAGTAAACTTACACCAGTAAAATTGAAAGTATGTTTCTGCCATTATTTATGACTGAAATTTTGCACTAATAAGACCTTTAAATTTCAATATATATATATATATATATATATATTTACTGGTAGAAGTTTTCACTGGTGGTTATCAGTACTTGCGAAAGCGGTTACAGTTGAAGCTTCGTTATTTTAAGAATATGACAGCTCCTCTTTATTAACCCTTTCAGGAGCAAGGTTCTTATATTCGTAAAATGCTGAAAAGGGTACACGACACCAGAATTCACAAAAAAATTTATTTAAAAATAAGCCCATAAGCTTTTGTTCAAGTACTTGGTAAAAGGAAAATTTTCATTCCAATATTCTGGTGCTAATGTGACCTTAACCCCTTAACGCACGAATTAAATTACGGTTGAATAATTTAAATTGCTTATTTGCACCACTTTTATGAAAAAGAAATATTCACCTTATTTAATGGCAGTAAAAACGACTCTTAAATATAGCCAATTTCACTATTTTATAAAACTAGTGGGAATCAAACAATTTGAGTAAAAGACACAGCCCGTGAATATGACGGGAGCGAGAATTAAGGGGTTAAGGAATTAAAATTAAGTGGTCCAAAAATGAACCACCGCCCTTGAAGGGGTTAATAGTTCCTTGTATTTAACAGCAGAGAATCTGTCATTAAATAAGGCGAGAAATACCATTGGAATTTAGTGGTAGCAAGTAGTCACTTCCCAGATAGCATGAACAATTGCAGCAAGATTAATTTTTTCTTGATATTTTCTTGTCTTGACAAATTTGAAGTAATGATATTGCCGCAAGGACACCTGCTAGGCAGACGGGATATAATCAATCGCTCCCTTGCAACGCAACTTTGCTCTAAAACTGATACAACACTATCATAAAATAACGACTTAAGCGAAAAATTCCTTTTGTTGGAAGGAGAACAGATGTAAACGCGCATGCGCGGAAATTTGACAAAGACAAAATTACAGCACTTATTTATTGAAACCCATGATTAACAGCGCCATTGGATTAGCCTTCAAGTAAATAACCCAGATATAAAGGTATTTATTATTTTAATTATTCAAATGTGATTCGGATATTTTTGTATTTTTTCTGTACAAACTACAACTTATATCGTACACAAATGCTAATAAATTAAAAAGTTATGTTTATTTACTGGGTAATGCTTACATTCTTAAAATAGTTTGTTTTTGGTCCATGTTAGGCATTATTGAAAATTTTAATTTTTAAATGAATTTTTCTCAACTTTAAGGGGAATTTCTAAGATATCGTTTTAATTAATATTTGTCTTTTTCTTGCTATTCACGCGGATTGAGCAGTGTTGAATTCAGATATTTTTCTCCGGGAGCAATTTCTGCGGCTCTGGGGGGGGGGGACCTTTTAGAGATTCGGTGTGGAAATTGCTTATTAAAAAGCATAAAATCTACCTTCCGGAGCGTAATTCAATGTTCCGGGGAGAATGCCCCTCCTCTTGAATTCAGCAGTACGTTCGAATGTGTTTTTAAATTTAAATTATCTTTTCATGGTCATTAAACCCCTTTCTCTATATAAATATTAAGTATTTTAAACAGTTTCTTAGTGTGCTATTCTCCATGCTTCTTATCATGGACTTCTATTGTATCGCTATTTTCTAATTTTTATTAAAGTTCTGAACAGTATTTCCTTCCGGCGTCAGTTTTATTTAATTCTTTAAAAATTTCTCTTTTCTTTTGACATAACTGCTTGTTAATCGGATGTGTATAAGTCTTTTAATTTCCAAATTTTCTTAAATTTTAAATACGAATATTTTGAAATTGTTAATTTTTCGCGTCAGAAAACCGGGGCTTGGAATGTGCCGTAGCAAATGGGAACAATGTTCCGATTCGTAAAATTATGCCAAATATTGATCTGGTTTGCAGTGTTGTAATCTTAAAAAAAATCAGAGGGTGTACGCTAAAGTCATGAAGGTCATGTCTAGAGTATATATGATATAGCTTTATTCGAGAAACCAGGGGTATACAGAGCTTTTTTAAAAAAATCCAGAAGGTATACAGCGTATACCTCCGTGTACACTCCGGCTGGTTTGTGAAATTATGGTAAATATCGTTCCGATTCGTTAAAACATATTATTATTATAGTTTTACACACATAGCTTTTATTGTGCTGACTATAACTTTTTTGATTATTTTGAATTTTGAATGCATTTTTAAAAATTGGTTTTTATTGTTAGACATAAATTTGCCTAAAACTTTTTTAAAAAAAAATTGTCAAACTTTGAAAAATTATAGCTTTCCGGCTCGTGAATTTTTCCATTTCGAGTCCTGCCGCAAACAATTGTACTGAAACTTGATTGGTAAGTTTTTTTGAAATGAATTAGAGCTAAATAACTGAAATGCATTGAATACCCCCCCCCCCACCCAAGAAAAAAAAAGTTATAAAATAGTTTTGTGTGATACTTAAAAACCTCGGATACCATAGCACCAAAATATTATTTTATTAGTTACAAAATAGTTTTTTGTGATAATTAAAACGTTGGACCTTAAAGACCTTAACTCCATTGTTATATTGTTAATGTCAGATTCGAAGACTATTTATTTGTGTTATTATTAAAGATGTTTCGTTTTGAATCCTTTTTCGCATGTAAAATAGTGTTCAACTGCATCTTTATTTATTATTTTCATCTATGATAACAATCTTTAATAAAATGTAATTCTTAAGAACCGACACTAGTCATCCGAAGTAAAATTTAACATTCAAGCTAATGTTAATTCTATGGACAGTTCTTCACATATTTCGGGCTCACATTTTAATATTTTTTAATATTATTTTTTGCATAGGATACATCTGGTTGTATATATAGTTGTGCAATTGTACCTTTTCGAGTTTTTATGCTATTTTTTATATGCAGATACTTTCAATTTTGAAACCTGTTCTGAAAGTGAAACTGTACTCAAATAAAAGAAAACTGCAACCAAAATCGAAAAAGTACAAAAGCACAACAATATATATAGTCTTCAGGTATCCTATGCAAATATACATGCTGTGTTCATAAAGTTTCAAGACTGGTCCTAGAATACAAAAGTTATTAAACATTTTTGTACAGCGAAGTAGAATTCTTCGAAATATGACCCTTGGGCATCAACACACCGCTGCTCGCGTTTTTTCCATTCTTCACAGGCTCCCTGGGGGTCTTCGCGCGCAAGGCTGTTAAGGGACCTCGTCGAAGCTGATTAGATCGCTGAAATCGTGTCGAATCGCTCTCCATTCAGGCCTTTCTTCATCCGGGGAAACAAAAAAGTCACTGGGAGCAAGGTCGCGGCTGTAGAGGGCTTGCGGCAGTATTGCCACATTAAACTGAGCCAAAACATCGGAAGCGGCGAGCGGTGTGTGAGAGGGGGTATTGTTGGGGTGAACAATCCACTCGTCTCTGATGTCTGAGCGGACGCACCGGACTCTATTCTTCAAATAGTGGGCATTCCAGCGTAAAAATGACCTGACCCGGCACTTCCGGCCAGACACCAGAGAAGGCTGGATTGGTCACCACGACAATGCGGCCTCTCACACAACGCTCGCAGCCGTCAAAGTTTTGGCTAAGTTTAACGTGACAATACTGCCACAAGCCTCCATACAGCCCCGACCTCACTCCCAGCGACTTTTTTTATTCCTCCGGATCAATAAAGACCTGAAAGGGAAGCAATTCGACACGATTCCAGCGATCCTTGATTCCGGCTACGACGAGGTCACTTTACAGCCTTGCGCGCGAAGATCCCCAGGGAGCCTGTGAATAATGAAAAAAAATGCTGGCAGCGGTGTGTTAATGCCCAAGGGTCATATTTCAAAGAATTTTAGTTCGCTGCACAAAAATGTTTAATAACTTTTGTATTCTAGCACCAGTCTTGAAACTTTGTGAACACACCATGTATATATTATTTAAGCTGTATAGCATTTTAGCTGTAAAGATTTCTCCCATGTACTAACTTTAGCGTTCGAGTTTCTTCGCGTGACTAGTGTAGGCTATGTATAATTATGTAGTGGGTTATGTATATGTAATGTTACGAGACTAATTCAGTTACGCGAAAACACGCCGTTCGCTAATATTAATACAATGGGAGAATTTTTTAAAGATATTTCGTTTGCATTTTAATATTTTAATTTTTTTTTTTTTTTTTTTTTTTTGCATTTGAAAGCTGAGGTGGATTTGTATAAAGATCCTTTTGCATTTTTTTTTTTATTTTGTTTACAAGTATTTTTAATTAGAACACTTTCACTTTCGGAATCTGTTTCGAAAGTGAAAGCATCCTCATAAAAAAATCCTGCAAACAAAATCAAAAAAGTAAAAAACTGTCTTTTTTGAGATAGACCTCAGCTGTCATATGCGAAAAAAGCAAGTTGGAAATTGCTCGTCAAACGTGGCAAATGAGGTGCGTTCGTACTATAACCAGTTTTATAAATATTTTTTGCACCACATGTTCTACTGAATGTATATTTTAGTGCACTTCATAAGTGCATACGAATTTCATTCTCTTCGAAAGGCTGTAACATCATTAAAATGCACTTGCAATAATTTTTCCCATTGGCCGTAATGTAACGGAAAACTTTTGAATGTAACTGTAATTAAACTATACATCCGATTTTCACAAAATTTGAAATAACTCGATAAAATTTTGCAACAATTATATATTTAAAATTTCAGACCATTCGGTTGGGTAGTTTTTGCTCTGTTATATGCGGACGGACAGATAGACGGACCGAACGACGGCTATAGGTACGTATTTATATAATTACGAACGCACCTAAAAATCATTTAAAAATAATCAAATAAAAACGAGATATTTTTAAAAATTTCTCCCACATAATTATCATTACCGAACAAGTGTTTTCACGTGACTGAAATAGCTTCTTACACTAATCATGTGAAGAAATTCGAACGCTAATGTTAATCCTATGGGAGGATTCTTTACAGATTTCTCGCTTGCATTTTAATATTTTTTAAATATTTTTTGCATAGGGTACCCGATGTCGATAACTTTTATCGTGCATTTGTACTTTTTCGATTTTGGTTGCATTTTTTATATAAGTATAGTTTCATTTTCAGCACCGATTCTAACCGGTTTCAAAAGTGAAACTATCTTGATATGAAAAACTGTAACCAAAATCGGAAAAGTACAAACGCACGATAAAAGTTATCGACCTCACGTACCCTATGCCAAAAATCTTTTACAGATATTAAAATGCAAGCGAGAAATATGAAAATATTTTTCCCACAGGTTTCACATTAGCGTTAAAATTTCTTCGCGTTACTAGTTTTAACCCTTTACGCGGAAAAACTCGAACGCTAACTTTAAACCTATCCATCTCGCTCACATTTTAATGTATTTTTAAGTGATTTTTTTCGTATAGGATACCCGAGGTCGAAATATATTGTTGTGCGTTTGTTCTTTTTTTGGTTTTGGTAAGTTTTTTAACATGCGGACACTTTCACTTTCGGAAGAGGTTGAAACCTGTTCTGAAAGTGAAACTATTTTCGTATAAAAAAAACTGTAACCAAAATCGAAAAAGTACACAAACGCTAACATTAGATATCGACCTCAGGTATCCTGGGAAAAAAAATCGTGTAAAAATATTAAAATGCAAGCGAGAAATTTGAAAAGATTTTACCCATAGGTTGAACATTAGTGATCAAATTTCTTCGCGTGACTAGTGTAGACCCTTTACGCGGAGAAACTCAAGTTAAATCTATGAAAAAAATCTTTACAGATTTCTCACTCGCATTTTAATATTTTTAAATAATTTTCGTTAAACAGGATACCTGAGATCGGTATCTATTGTTGTGAGTTTGTACTTTTCTATTTTGTTTGCATTTGTTTTTTTATATGAGGATAGTTTCACTTTCACAACACGTTCCAACGAGTTCCAATAGTGAAAATGTCCGCATAAAAAAAAAAAAAAAAAAAAAAAAAAAAAACTGAACAAAATCGAAAAATTACAAACGCACAACTCTACATATCGACCTCGGGTATCCTATGCATATATATCTCTATCATTTAAGCTGTATAGCGTTATCGCTGTGAAAATTTCTCCCACATACTTAACATTAGGGTTAGAGTTTCTTCGCATGACATATTAGTCCAGGCAATAGGGAATTTTACCTAGCAAAATTAATGGTGGTTCTGGAAATCGGCTTACCTTATGTTTCTTGGGTCGCTGAATACGAATTTGTAACTTTCCACCAAAATTTCCCCCGGCAACCCCCCCCCCCCAAATTTTGGTAAAGAACCTCCAAAAAAGGTTTTTATTAAGAAAATCAATTTTTTTATTGTTTTAGGGAGAAAGTAGACAATAGTAGTAGAAGAAATTTAGAAAGTAGACAAAATATGCAACAAATTAGATATATGACATTATGACTTAGGATGAAGGGGGAGGGGGAATCTGCCTCGGAATATGTGCGCGGTGCTGCGTGGACTAAGTTGGGCAATTCCACTTAACCACTCACACGTATACATTCGCCCTCCCATCTCCACTCCTAACTTTCCTTATAAGGTTTACTTTAAGTTTTTTGGGTCGCTGAATCCGAATTTTTAACTCACTCCCAAAAATTCCCCCCCCCCAAATAGTTGTTGTTAACTTAAATTTCTTTTTGTTTTAGGGGAAAAGCATTACGAAATTCAGAAACTAGACAAAATTTGCAACAAATAGGATACATGGCATTATGACGTAGGATAAACGGAGAGAGAGGGGGCTGCCTCGGAACATTCCCCGCGGGCTTTTCTCAAAAACCAAATTTTTTCAAAAAATCAATTTTTTGGGGGGTTGCCGGGTGAAATTTTGGTGGGAAGTTACAAATTCGGATTCAGCGACCCAAAAAACATAAAGTGAGTCGAAATGCAGAACTAGTATTAATTTTTCCAGGTAAAATCCCCTATTGCCTGGACTTCATAACTTAGTGCACGTAGCGCCGCAGCGCATGTTCAGAGGCAGCCCTCTCCTCCCCATTCATCCTACGTCATAATGTCATATATCCTATTTGTTGCAAATTTTGTCTAGTTTCTGAATTTCATAATGCTTTTCCCCTAAAACAATAAGAAATGTAAGTTAAAAACAACTATTTGGGAGGGGGGAATTTTTGGGGGAAGTTAAAAATTCGGATTCAGCGACCCAAAAAACTTAAAGTAAACCTTATAGAGAAAGTTCGGAGGGGAGATGGAAGGGCGAATGTAAACGTGTGAGTGGTTAAGTGAAATTGCGCAACTTAATTCACGCAGCACCGCGCGCATGTTCCGAGGCAGATCCTCCCTTCCCCTTCATCCTAAGTCATAATGTCATATATCTAATCTGTTGCAAAGTTTGTCTATTTTCTAAATTTCTAGATACTTTTTCCCTAAAACAATAAAAAAATTGATTTTTTTAATAAAAACCTTTTTTGGGGGGGAGGGGGCATTTTACCGAAATTTGGGGGAGTTGCCGGGGGAAATTTTGGTGGGAAGTTGAAAATTCGAATTCAGCGACCCAAAAAACATATAGTAAGCCCTTTTCCAGAACTACCTTGAATTTTGCTAGGTAGAGCCCCTATACGGTCTCTATTGCTTGGACTATTACAGGGTTGGCGAACCTATGGCACGCGTGCCAGAGTTGGCACGCAAAACATTTTCTCTGGCACGTGAAATTTAATTTTTTTTTCGATTTAAATTTGATAACTTCCTTTTCCAGTGATGCTTTGTAATGTTTTAGACATGCGCTTTGCCTTTTTATATGAATTTAAAATATGTAATATTTTTCAGATGAATAAAGTTAGATAGCCGCTGCAATAAAAAGGCAAATGGAACCAATTTTGATATGTATATTAGGGTGGGTCGAAAAAACCGAAATATCTATAATCGAAGTGTAATAGCTCGGAAAAGTTGCCTTTTGTAATAGAGAATAAAGCCATAAAATATTAAACCGATCGGTTAATATCTTTTACCGCCGCAAGGGGAGCAAATTTTCAAAAAATCGGAAAAAACATGTTTTTTCAATTTTTTTATTTAATTATCCAAACGTACTAATACAGTTTTGTAATAGGACGCAATAGCTACATGAAGATATGAGAAATGTCCCGATAAATGTTCATAATGATGATATATCTTTTACTGCCGCAAAGGGACCATATTTTTTTTTTAAAAGGCAAAAATTACAATTTTTCTAAATTTTTATAATTTCTATAATATGTCTAGAATTTAAATAAATTTACTTTATATCTATTAATATATCATAAATTTTGTTAACTATTTGTAATAGACTTGAAAATAAAAAAGGTATTCAATTTTTTTGACGATCGCTTTATCTACTGCTGTTTTAGTGCATACCAGCAGTCCATGCATCCCAAATCACAAAAATGATAAAATATGAACAAAGTATTTTAGTGTTTTATTAGTTAAAACATAGAGATGTCTAACCGAAATGGGTTAAATAAACTTAAAATGAAGCAGTATTTTATGTAAAGGAATTTTATGAAGTGACTTGCTTTCAAATGAAGCTACTATTCCTTGAGAGGCCGAACTTGATCAGATGAGATCCCCCCTTTGTTCTGGTCCACAAACTTTATCAGCACTTCAGTGACTAATTTTACGAATCTTTCTACTATTGGATTCGTAATATATTTCTAGGCTCGCCCTGAAACAATAGGGTAGCCAATTGTGATGCCTCTTGTGCTCTCTTCGGCGTGTCAGGCGGGTCGTTCTGAAGTCTTCTTTCCCGGAGACTGGGGTTCTGGGCTTGTTTCCGCAGGTAGTAAAACTTTTCCCTGCCCTGGGCTTGGGGGTTACACCTAACCATAAGCCAAAAGCGGGTTCCCAGGGTGGGTGCTTACTTACTTACTTACTTACTTACTTACTTACTATTGGATGGGACAAGGAAAGTTATAATAGCTGGCATCTTTAATCGAACATTCTAAACTTATCAGAGTTGTTAGATCGTCAGTCGATAGAAAAACCATAAAAGGTGGTTCCGTTAGTTTACAGTTTTGACCGTCGACTAAATCCATACAAGTTTAAACTTCAAAATTCAAGTCTGGCGGAATCTGGAAAACACTATTCGAGTTTACAGAACTTCGTGCTTTGGCAGTTTCCTTTATGACTAAGGTCCTGATGTCCTCTCCTTCATGTGCTATCATTCCAATGAGACTATTTTCATGATTTGCGAAATAGACCATTCGTGAAATTACAGAAACTATAATCTTTTGTAGATGATCTGCCAAGTAACGGGAGTTACTAACTATAGTGCACGGATTCTAGAAAACATGATGTATTTATTTTAATTTTGAACTAACTTATGCACACATTGAAGATGTACTCAGACAGTATGACAAGTTAAGAAGAGGGTTTCTCTGTTCCAACGGAGAGTTTCAAAATTCGATTAGAAGTAGTGATCCACTTTGCGTGAAATATTGGTCTAGAGATTCGGCAAATATTGTCAATTGAACACTCGCCTGTTGAAAGACTTGCAATATTTGAGACATATGCTTGTGGTCAGTTGACAAATCATCTTAGACAACAGCTATGTGTTAGATTAATTTTCACACAATTATTCTAATTGGTAAACAAATCATATTAGATGTAAATTTCCAACTGGGCGAAAAATGTCCGGACCAGGATTCGAACCCGGGATCTCCTGGCTGAAGCCGCCAGTGCTCTGCCATCTGAGCTATCCCGGACGATTCTGGTCGAACTTTTTCACCCAGCTAACCTTGAAGATTACAGCATCTGGTCTGAAACCTGGTTCAGCTCAACAGAATAAATCTCAGGTAATGGAACTCCAGAAAACGCTGGATACGAAATTACACTAGATTAATTTTCACACAATTATTCTAATTGGTAAACAAATCGATTTGTTTACCAATTAGAATAATTGTGTGAAAATTAATCTAGTGTAATTTCGTATCCAGCGTTTTCTGGAGTTCCATTACCTGAGATTTATTCTGTTGAGCTGAACCAGGTTTCAGACCAGATGCTGTAATCTTCAAGGTTAGCTGGGTGAAAAAGTTCGACCAGAATCGTCCGGGATAGCTCAGATGGCAGAGCACTGGCGGCTTCAGCCAGGAGATCCCGGGTTCGAATCCTGGTCCGGACATTTTTCGCCCAGTTGGAAATTTACTTCTAATAAAAATAACAGCTATGTGATCAGATGAATTTGGCTTAAACATTGCAATTGGTAATGATTCGCAAATTTCAAGATATGAACGAATTGGGCAACAATATAACAGAGGACCTATCTTTTGTCATCAACATGTATTATTATAACTGTCCTTGTTTCACTGAATAGTAGAAAGATACGTGAAATTAGTCCTGATAAAGTTTGTCGGCTAGAACAGAGGGAGGATCACATCCGATCAATTTCGGCCTGTCGAGGAATAATAGCTTCATTTGAAAGCAAGTCATATTATAAAATTCATTTATGTTAAAAATTTCTTCACTTTAAGTTTATTTGACCCGTTTCTTTTAAACATCTCTATATTTTACATAATAAAACACTAATATATTTAATTTATTTTATATCACTTTTGTGATTCTTGGTGCATGGACTGCTGATATGCAGCAAAACAGCAGTAGATAAAGCGATCGACAATAAAAATGAATATCTTTTTTTATTTTTCAGTCTATTACAAATAGTTAACAAAATTTGTGATATATTAATAGATATAAAGTAATCTTATTTACTTCTAGACATATCATAGACATTATAAAAATTCAGAAATAATGAAAAATTGAAAATTTTACGATTCTTTTTAAATTATGGTCTTTTTGCGGCAGTAAAAGATTTTATTCCATCTTAATGAATATTTACCGGGACATTTCTCATATCTTCATGTAGCTATTGCGTCCTATTACAAAATTGTATTAGTATGTTTGGATAATTTAAAAAAAATTGAAAAAAAAACATGTTTTTCCGATTTTTTGAAACTTTGGCTCCCTTGCGGCGGTAAAAGATATTAACCGATCGGTTTAATATTTTACGACTTTATTCTCTATTACAAAAGGCAACTTTTCCGCGCTATTACATTTCGATTATAAATATTTCGGTTTTTTCGACCCACCCTAATGTATATGAACAAAAATAACGAAAATATGAAGAAGGTATAGAGCTACAAAAGGCAACTTTTCCGCGCTGTTACATTTCGATTATAAATATTTCGTTTTTTTCGACCCACCCTAATGTATATGAACAAAAATAACGAAAATATGAAGAAGGTATAGAGCATTTTCCATCGAATGTACAACAGCAAAAATCTCACTAATACATTATCAATACATTGTTTAAAACAACTTGGATAATTATAACTTAGATGTGTCATACTAAGTTAAAAATTATTAAAATAAAATTAGCATTTTTTTTGCCTGATATATAGTACATACTCCATAAATAAATCGTATTTACGAATTAAAATTCCATTAATTTAATGGTTAATTCCATTATTAGAGAGAAATCGAATTTTGTTTTTTTAATATTACTTAAATATTAATTATTAATGCATGAAAGCAAACTGAGTTTATAAACAGTGTTTCTTATAAACACCGTACGCTGCACAAAAGTTTGGCACGTGACATTTGTTAATAGATATTTTTTGTGAATTTTTGGCACGGGTATGCAAAAAGGTTCGCCGTGTCTGGACTATTATGTAGGTTCTTAAGAAATCTCTGCAGTCACGGGGAAAAAGAAAAACGCTGATGCTAAATCTATGGGAGCGTTATTTTAAAATATCTCGCTCAAATTTTAATTTTTTTTTTTTTTTTTTTTTTTTTTTTTTTTTTTGCATAGGATAGCTGAGGACGATCTACATTCTACAACCGGGCTAGTTTTTACTTTTCGATTTCGGTTTCAGATTCTTTTTTAAAAAATACTATTACTTTCGGAACCGGTTCCAAAATTGAAACTATCCTATTATTAAAAAAATAATAATAATCAAAATCGAAAAAGTAAAAACTAGTCCGGTTGTAGATCATCCTCAGCTATTCTATGCAAAAAAAAAGACATTCAAAAATATTAAAATTTCAGAGAGAAATTTGAAAATAACGCTCCCATAGACTTACCATTAGCGTTCGACTTTTTCCAAGTGACTAGCATGGGTTCTTAACCCTGACCGGGAGTTTTTTGGTAGAAATTGAAAGTTTGGGTGGTTTCCCTTTATCGATAGGATCGTATTTGATTGAAAAGAAAAATACCCGATGTCAGGTTATGACAAGAGAGGACCACACAATTGTGTGGATTCGGCCTTAATGCAGCCGTTTCTGGGCTAAATCTACACAATTGTGTAGTTTGGGATTATGTGTGCAAATATCTAAAAATAAAAGTTTAAGCAAAAAAAAGTTGTTGTTTATTGAGATAATTTTCATCAGCCACAATGAAAATATTTGAAACAATTTTTCTTTTTGGACAGACCACTACTATTTCATTTTCTGAGACGTTCTCAATGCTCGCACCCCTCTTAAGAGACTTTGATAAATGGTACGTCCTTCACTTCGTGTGGATTGTGCCTGATCCTTCGAATGTCTTTTTTTTTAGTTTTTCCAGCAGCTGTATTTTGTTGAAATACCGATCGAATTACATAAAACTAGGTCTGAACCAGAGTAAGGACTACAGCAGGTTCTAAGCCTAGACTAGATCCTTGTGGACCAGGTCTGTACTTTCCCACTGGTATAATACAAAAATTAAAACTATGTCAGATGATGCTGTTACAACAGAGTGTGGTTTGTTTTTTATATACTGCTTTACTGAGGCACGTCCTAAAAAAAGGAATCGTATGCTCATCTATGGAAATTTCCCCCTGATTTCCTGGTAAATTCAAGCAGGCATTACGGAATCTGTCGAGCATTTGCTGAACTTTCCATAATTTATGATTTATTCCTGGTGGTTTACTTGCTGTGTCGAGAAAATGGAATGAATTTATCAAACTTAAATATCAATCTCGTGGTATGCATATAACTCATATAAAACTTATAAATCATATATGGCATCTATAACTCAGAGCAGAAACATACAGTTCGTTACATGTGCATATTATATATCTAATACTATCCATTTTAAATAAAAATCATCAATAGTACAAACCTATTAATTTAAAATTGGTCCGCTTTAAAAATGTAATTAATAAAAAATAAATTGATAAAAACATAAGTTTAAAAAAAATCACTTAAAAATAAAAATTTTATATATTAGGAATTGTATCTATTTTGGAAATGGTAAATGCCGGACCCGCACAATTGTGTGGGTCATTTGTTTTTCAACTTTTGTGAAGCCTAATTAAATTTATAAAAGACAAAATGAATTAAAATCATGAATGAACTATATGAAAAGAAAAATTAAATCCAAGCAAACACTATAAATCATATTTAAAAGAAATTACGACAGTACATACTTTTTGTCTATTGCTGTCAGATGATATAGTCTTTTTTAAAGCATAAAATCTAACCCTGTATTGTAGTTGGTACCCCCTAGTTGTGTCATCAAGACATCTAAAGCCAATTAACTCATATAAATGTGCAGATTAGGTTTTAAATCGCACAAAAACGGGAAATAGTCATTCTCCTTTACTTTAATATCGCCCGCACAATTGTGTGGGTCAGGGCTTAAAGGTTTAAGAGGCTACTTCAGTCAAGCGGAAGCACCCATTCGCCAATGTTAATCCAATAAGAGAATTTTTTTAAGGTAACTCGGTTGCATTTCAATATTTTTAAATGATTTTTTTTATATACTTTCACTTTTGGAGCCGGTATAAACAGTGAAAAGAGTGAAAGTGTCCGCACAAAAAAAATAAAAAGAATGAAAGAAAATAAAATAAAAACTTCATCGAACTTAAAGTAAAAAACCACAAATGCAGAAATTGACCTCACCTATCCAATGCAAAAGAAAAAGTCTTTTTAAAATATAAAAATACAACGAGATATTTAAAAAAATATATCTCTTTGGATTAACATTAGCGATTCGGTTATTTTGCCTGAAGAGTTATAATTTGTGATCACCTTTAGAACTAACTGTAAGCAGGATTCTTGAAAACAGTAAACATTTAACTTGTAACTTTTAAAATGTACTCTATTGTTTCTCTCTTTTAGGATGAAAAGACACGGAAATAATAAAGAGAAGAATGTTAAATAATTGTATGTTAATTTGGTAAATATTATGTTAATACTTTGTTATAAACTATTATTTGTAACTGTGTGAAAATAAACTTTGTAATTTTATAGCCTGTATTGTTTTATTATAACTTTGTTCTTTTAAAATTTTTGAAACTTTTCAAATATTTTGTTGTTGCGGAATTATATTTATTCAGATTTGCGAATAGGGAAATTTCAATTTTAAAATGAGTTTTTTTTCCTCCTGGAAGTTAATATGTTTTAGTTATAGTCCCCTCTGGCCAAAAAGAAATGAAAATAAATTATAATTTCTTTAATAAAATTGTATATGAAATTAAAATTGGTGTGTGTGTGTGTGTGGGGGGGGGGGGTGTTTATACTCAGTTTGCTTTGAATTGGTTATGTACATGGACCACTTATTTTTAGATAATATTTTTAATTACCTTCTAAGAATTAGAAGGGAATAAGTAAATAATTCAGAATTGGCGAGTCTAATAAAACTTCTAAACAAATTAAGGTATATTATTGGGAGTTATTGGGGCTTACCAGTAAGTTGAATGGTTAGCTCTGTGGCCTCCGATTCAACTATGTCGGGTTTGATTCCTGCGGGTGTGTTAGTATATTTGTGGTGATTTGGAATCTACTTTAAACTATAAGTCCTTGTTTACTCGGTCTATATAGCATAAAAATGTCAAGCATTTGACAAACCTCCGATTATATGGAATCCTGCACAAAACTCGCACAACCTTCAAAAGTACGGCTATTAGCGTACAGATAAAAAATATGCAATCAAAAATTGAGTAGAAATGCGACAACTGGTGGCCATTCACCAAAGTTTGGGAAGAATTTCATTTTTATATTAAAAATGAATATTCGATGAGTCCTTAAATAATGAAGTTCTTTTATCATGTTTTGGGAGCATTTTTAACTCGGGGAGCGGGAGGGGCAAACTTAAAATACTTTAAGTATGTTAAAAGACAGGTATCGCTTATTATGGTTTTTTTTTTAATCGAATGATTACCATTTGCAAATCGATACGATCATTTGTTACATAGTTACGACAAATTTTATGAATAAGAAGTCGAAAACTATACTTTGGTGCAGGCAAAGTAGGTTTTTACAGCAGCAACTGATAGCCATTCAAGAAACTTTATCTGGTAAGAAATTCGTTTTGGCACTAGAAATGAAGATACGATGAGTCCCCCCCAAAATAAAATTGTTTCATCGTGGGGTTCTTTTTGAGTAGGGGGGGGGGGACTTTAACACGGCATGAACGAACAGAACTTATTTTTAAAATGTCAAATGGGGTATCGTTTATTATGAATTTTTTTTATTCTGAATCAAATGATATCGCACGCAAGCCGATACGATCATTGTTTACAAAGTTAGACCAGGTTATAAGTAGTGGATTTTGGTAAATTTAATGACTTTGAAATAAACTCAAAATTATCCTGATTTTGATTATTGCTATTTTGAAGACATTTAATGGTTTTGAGATGACTTAATATGATATAAAAAACTCTTTTTAAACGTAAAATAAATATGACAAAACTATGCTAAAAAATGAAATATAATTTTCCATTTGCATTGATAAAATCTTTTCTGTAACTTTCTTATAAATGTTCGTATCGACTTGCCGATAATGTTATTCAAATCAGAATTAAAAGATACATACGAAACGATATCCCACTTGACCTACTTAAAAAAAGTTGAATTTTGCCCTTCGAGCTAAAATGCCCCCCCCCCCCCCCCTAAAAAAAAACCAAACAAACAAACCACACACACGGTAAAACAACTTTACATTTTGGGAACTCATCGGATCTTAATTTGTAGTGCCAAAACGAGGTTTGTCTCAAGCTTTCGTGAATAGCAATCGCTTGTTACTGTAAAAACCTATTTTACCTGCAAAAGACTTTGTATTAATAAAACCTACCGTAACTTTGTAAGAAATGATCGTATTGACTTGCTGATGATTTCACCTGATTCGGAATTATAAAATACATAATAAACAATATCTCATTTCAGCTACTTATTTATTTATTTTTAGTTATCCCCCTTCCCTCCCTGAGCTAACAAGGCCCCCCTTTTGCCCACAAAACATGATAAAACAACTTTATTTTTTTAGTACTCATTGGATCTTCATTTTTAGTATCAAAACGAAGTTCTTCCCAAATTTGGGTGAATGGCCATCTGTTGTCTCAAAAAATCCTATTTTACCTGTGTACTACACGCAAAATTCAGAGAATTCACAACCTTTCAATGAAATTACTACATATTTGCAGCTATACTTGTCATGGCAAGATTCCGAAATTGCAATTCATTTGCAGATGTTCTGATATGACAATATTGCAAATTTACAATGCGTTTGCAAATAGTATAACATCGCAATATTACTAGTTTGCTATGAGTTTGCAGTAAGATTGATGCAACAAGACTGCAACTTGTAGGACAACTTGGCTGCAAGTTCAAAGTATGGTGACTTCGGAGTTTGCATAATCTTGTTGCAGTCTTGTTATGAACTTTCAGACTTGTCATGCTGAGCTTGTTGCAACTTTGCAAGTCTGCAAAGTAAGATTGCTGTAAATTTTCTGCAAACTAAAATTGCTATCTGGGTTGGGACGGACAATTATCATCCATGATTTACATATGCTTTTAATTCGTATCTTAAATATTTTTCATTCAAATAAAAAAAAAATGTTTCGAATATTTCAAGTTATAGTTAACCCATTAATGCCGGTTGGTACGAAAATCTGCCATTTAAGTAATACGAAAATTTTAAATATGAAAACCAGTGTTTTAGTATGGAAATTTTCATATTACTTAATCTTAAACTTTGAGAGATCAAATAAGTTAAAATTACTACATTAGAAAACTGGTGTCAACTGGAATCTAGGTATTAGAAATGTGTAAAGAAACTCGTCATTAATGGGTTAACTACTTAACGAAATTTTTATATGTAATAAATTATGAGGCACGTAGGAGCTTACAACAATGTCTGCTTTATTTTGCTGTTTTTCAGTTTAAACTACTTTGGAATAATCCTTTTTTATTTTTAACATTTCAATATTTCGAGGATATGAAAAACATTTATTAAAAATTTATCTGTCAAAAGTGATAAAAAACACTTAGAAAGTAGGAACTGATTAGCGAATAAATTATAAAATTGTTACCAAAATTTATTTTTTCAAAAATAAAGATGATGCAGTTTTTAGAATTTTTATTACACTGTAAAAAAAATTTCCGAAAGGTTCCGGAAAAAAGTAGTGGCATTTAGATGCCGCGGCTTTTTGCTGTTACGTTTCACAACAAAGAAGTGAAACATTCCAATTTTTCAGAAACATTCCGTAATATATATTCCGAAACCTTTCATAACAAAGTAGTAAAACATTCCAATTTTTCAGAAACATTCCGTAATATATATTCCGAATCCTTTCATAACATAGTTATGAAAGGTTCCGGAGTATATATTACGGAATGTTTCTCAAAAATAGGACTGCTTCACTACTATGTGTTGAAACGTAACAGCAAAAATCCGTGGCATCTTAATCCCCCCCTTTTTGTCCGGAACCCTCCGGAATTTTTTTAAATTAAGGTTAGTCAAGGAACAATCAATATAGGCGTCAATGTATTTGCTCATAAATGCAAGCTCGGTGGAAAAAAGGAATTTTTTCAATATAAAATAATCGTCTTATGAAACGTTAAAATATTACATTAAAAAGTGAAAAAATAAAAGGAAACATTATTTTCAGACCTACTCGCTGTTTTCAACATTAAATATGGCAAATAAATTTCAAATACCTTTTTTATTTTAATTTCATATTGATAAACTATTATTTTTTTAAGAATTCAACTTCTGGAAAACATCTTTAAAAAAAATAGATTAGAATTTATTTTTCCTGCCTTGGATTTTCAGCTTTGTATTTGACAGCAACTACAGGTGTGCGCCGAGTAAAATTCCTCGTCAGCAGTGGCGCAAGACAGCGTGATTTTAAAATTTCTAAAACTGCTTATCACTATAGCTAATTAATATTAATAATTCAGTTTTTGCATGCTATTAGCTTTCTTGGTTGCCTTTCTGGAGTAATAGTTTTCACTTCATATAGTTTTAACATGTTTTGTTTGATGTAATTCTGATACAGCGTACAAAATTAAACTTTAGTGTTAGTTTTTAAATTTAACAATAAAATCAAGCTGAAAGCGCATTAGTTCTGAAAATATTATTTTGTATTAACCAGGTAACAAAAATGAAGCTATACAACAAAAATATATTAATCGATTAATAACTCATGACTAAACATATAACAAAAAAAAAAGTGTCCGGTTAAACTGATGGCATTGAGCTCACAAACTATTCAAATTGTATATTATACTCTTATTTCAAAGAATAATGCCCCTCGAAAAATAAATTAAGGGGGGGATTAGGCCCCTTTCCTGTTTCACATGTTTATATTTACTTAACCAATGAGCTTCCAAATCTCATCAGGGAAGCGCCTTATCAGAATAAATCGGTATACCAAATTTGAAGCAAATTGGATAGACAAACCCATTTATCTAAATTAAGGGGGTATTAGCCCCCGTTCCCCCTTTATATTTAAACAATGAACCTCCAAATCTAAGCAGGGATGTGCCTTATCAGAATTAACCGGTATACCAAAGTTGAAGCAAATCTGACAATTCTGCTTGAAAAACACATTTATCTATGTTAAGGGGAGGGGATTAGCCCCCTTACCCCACCTTTATACTTAACCAATGAACCCCCAAAACTAATCAATGAAGCATCTTATCAGAATGATCCTAGAAAAGAATTGAAGCAAATCGGATATTTCTATCAAGAGTTATCGCGTTACGTACATACATACATATGTACGTACATACAGAGCCTGCAGGCCGATTAGCTCTCAGGTTTTGAAAGCCTGTGAGCTAAAATGTATTTGCTAAAACTATGTTCCGAGCTCGGACTTGCGCGAGTAAATAAAGTGTAAAACTGTTAATTATATTTTTAAAAAATGCAAACATTACTTTTATTCCGTTATTAAAATCGCAAGTTTTTAGAAAATATAAAATTTCCTTTTAATAAATTTTTTTCTGGTTTAATAGTTTACATCCTTGCTAGAAGATTCGATAAGCAATACATAAGATATGTATAAAACGTGCAAAAAACTACTTTTATGTGTTAATTTTTTTTCTCCAAATTTTACATAATAAAATGTGAGAAATAGTACACTTATTTTACATATATCATATTTTATAAATAGGAAAGGCGGGACATATCAATTGCCCCTAAGACACAAATTTATTAAAGTCATTTTGTTTATAATTAATTAAACGAAAAAAAAAGACAATATATGGTAATTTTTGAAAACAATTTACATATAACATAGGCTTAATGATGTATTTAAAGGACATTTTAATTAATTTATAGATTAAAGATAATACAAAAACTGATTAATAAAATATATAAATTTTTGAAAGATGACAAAGGTGAACATGGACTTGATTTTATTACTAATTTAAAAAATACATAAATAAATAAATACACTTGTAGCACTAACATTTCCTCTATGATTCCATATGCATTAATCCTTTGAAGGACACGGATATATGTCAAAAATACGATGTTTTACAACCAGTATTTTACTATAATAATTTTTACGTATAAAATCTCTAAAATATAAATGCAAAATTTTCTATTTGAAAATACTTGTGGCAAATGTGTGAATTTTTGGTGTTTGAGCTGTGCAGACGGCACCCGTTAAACGGTTAAAAAAGCTAAATTTCATGAAGCAATACAAAAATTATAAAAACCGTTTGTGGAATATTTAAATATGCTTTATTTCATAAATTATTAAAAATATTAATTTTTAACAGCAGAATTGAATTCGATTATACTGCAGTTCTGTGAAAATTTTTAAATAAAATATGATGTTTATCTTAAAAAATGAATTTCATAATGTTTTAAACTTATTAATGCATTACTCGTATTAAAGAGTAGGAATCCTATTTCAAAAGAAAATTTAAAAAGATTACTTATCTATACATTTTAATAAAAAGCATTTTCTCAATTGGCAGATACATTAAATTTTTATTACAAAGAATAATTATTTCATAATTAGACATTATAAAAATAATCAATATACTTCTTTATTCGGTGCCTTATTTAAGCAATTCAATTTTAAAGATTCGCATTACAGATAAAATGATTTAAATTAGCTACACTTACTTTATCGGTTGATATCCAGACAAAGAATAGCATTTGTTGAGAATGCAGTTGTCTCTAAATGCTTAGGCAGCTTTTTTTTTATTATTATTCTTTATTTATCAAAATGGCTAACGTAATATAAAACATGAAGCATGCATGCGCAGAAAGTAGTTTACGGAAAAAGTTGAAACCTCTCAAAAATATTACACGAATTATTGCCGTAATTGACATGGGATATAAAGAAATTCGAAATTCCGGTAAAATATATGAAATGTTTCAGAATAATTTCCTGAAACGTTGCGAAAATGTTTCACAGTGTAGAATTAATTATCTTTTAGTTATGCAGATTTGATGAAGAATGAAGGCTAACGAAAAAACATATTTTGTAATGAATTAACAATTTGTAGTAAACATATTTGTGATTTTCTTATAAAAGCATGTATTGAGGTAGATAAACATAAAATTCCGCAAAAGTGTGCTTAACATAAGGTTATTTGGTGTAACTGGACCCACGAGGTAACTGGGACATAGTCTATTTTATAAAAAACTGTTGATGTGTTTTAAGTTTTAGCTTTTGTGAACAATGCACCTTAATCTCTACTTCCAAAAACAACGCGTGTCAACTCAATCATAACTCTCAATTTGCTGTGATAGGTTGTCAAAAATTTACGTTTCTTTTTTTAAAAACAACGTCAATATGGTTTAACTTCCTCGGCTTTTTATTAAAATACTGTAAGTACTTTTATTAAACAATCTTTTTTTTTTTTTTTAAGATTAGGCATATAACTACATTAATATTATTAGGTTTTTTTACGATTTTTTTTCAACCTGGCTTTCGCTAGAGTGTCTTTTACTCGGGACGTGGCTGGGAACCTAAGAACCTTGCTTCCGCAAAAGAGTCGGACGAAGAGAAGCCGCTCGCCGCGGCGGTTGACCCACCCGCCCACCCCCAATCAACGACCGAGACTAATAATAGGCTAGAAGTAGGAGGAGTCGTTCGGTAGCTTCATCGCCTCGAGGACTCTCTTCCCGCTTTTCGGTGTCTTTAATTTGTGCAATTTCCCTTTCAAATTTGTCCGGTTTCAGTTTTCGACTTTTTTTCAACCTGGCTTTCGCTAGAGTGTTTTTTACTCGGGACGTGCGGCTGGGGACCTAAGAACCTTGCTTCCGCAAAAGAGTCGAAATAAGTGGAAGAATAAAGGGCTGCGGACGAAGAGAGGCCGCTCGTCGCGGCGGTTGACCCACCGCCGAAATAGCCTTTGTTGTTTTAGGAAGTAGAGATTAAGGTGCATTGTTCACAAAAGCTAAAACTTAAAACACATCAACAGTTTTTTATAAAATAGCCTATGGCCCAGTTACCTCGTGGGTCCAGTTACACCAAATAACATTATATACATATTTACTTCATGTTTCAAAAGTAAGTCCGGTGTCCCAGTTACTCCATAAAATTTCAAGAATGGGGTAACTGGGACATGTGTCCGGGGTAACTGGACTATGCTGGATCAGTTACCCCAATAGATATAAATATTTATTTTTAGTTTCTCTTACTACGGTAAGTAAATTTCTACATTGTTTTTTGCTCATAATAAAGAAAATTATAGAATACCTTAGTAAAATTACGTAATAAAATTAAAAAAAAGCATACTGGGGGTAACAAATCAAATTTATTGACTCCTTGAGAGGCGGTGATGCCATTATGGCATCACATAATTTTAATTCCTAATAGCCACATTGGCACCGGGATTTTATAATGAAAATTTCACTTTAATTAAGTACGCGAAAATATACTTTTACTTGTTTTCAAATAGATTCTCTTGTAAATACTGGTGTCATTAAATTATTTCCACATTTTACGAATGCAAGTACCTTGCCCCTGAAAACGAGATAGCCAAACCTTGAAATTGTACGATACACAGGGGTCGCATTCTATAGGGAAACTTTTATTCTCCCTACAACTATTTTGAAAATAATATCTTCATCGCACCTTTCTTTAGAACATGTTAAATAAAATTATCATAAAGTTAACTCATTAAGGGTTCTGGTAGGAACAATAAAATTTTCCTTATATAATGCGACCCCTGGATACAGATAAAGTAGCCGTTTGTTCATAGATTTACCTTACTATTTTTTTCCTTAAAATACCCATGTGACTTTTATACTTATTAACTATACTAAAGTACATAAGCACTTACTTACTTTTTATGTTTTTGGTACAAATAAATCTAATATTTTCACTTTTAGTGCTTTTTTTAGACACATTGGCAGCAAAGGTTTCCCTTACAACGCTTTTTATTTACATATAATTTAAATGATCTGCTTGATTTAAATTTTTTTAAGTTGTTTACACTTTTTCAAACAGGACCTGATATTCCATATGAAAAAAAAAAATAAACGCGTGTGTAACATAGACCCTCCTGGTCCACTTACCCCATCTTTATGGGGCAATTGGACCCATGAGGATAGAAAGATAAAATATGCATATTTTTATATTTTTAAATATTTAAATGTAATTTTGAGCATTTCTGTCTGATAGAAGGAACCTAATTGAACACATTTACAGAAGTTCAGACTTTAATTCAGACTTTAATCATTAGCTTTTTGAAGCTGAATTGTCAGAAGCTCCAGAGTCACATTGTAAAATCATGGATCAGTTGCCCCAGCTAACCTTACTATTAATAACTTTTAACCTCTTGCGCTGGAAATTAATTGACAGAAGCCCGTGACTATCTCGTCCATATTTTAGAAAAATATCTTAAACCAGAATTTCTATTTAAAATTATTAACCTATCCATTTTTCTAGTTTTTTTTTTCTTTGCATCTTTTGAACTAGTTTTATAAAAAAAAAAAAAAAAAAAAAAAAAAAAAAAATCTGATTCGTATTCATTTGGTAGCAGTCAAAATGGCTGCTCGCGGGCTTTCTAGTATTAATCCAAGTCGACGTACATAGCACGCCTTTCCAGGTCAAGAGGTTAATGAGAAATTCAGAGTAGAGAGCCAGTGCCGTGTTTAGTGTGGGGGCTCAGATGCTCTGCATACCCCTAATTTTGTAAAGTTGTAACCACATTCTTTAGTAAAAGAAAATTCTGAAATTATATAAGCAGAATAATAATATCAGTTTAACCTCTTGGATGGCGATGGGGTATAACATTTCCCACTTATTTTTAATCCCCAAATGCCACATTGACCTCTTGATTTTGAAATAAACTTTTGCATTTATAAAGAACGAGAAGAAAAGCATTTACTTGTTTTATAATAAATTTTTTTCTAAATCCTGGTATGAATAAGTCATTTCAACATTTTAACAACAGAAGAACTTTGCCCTTGAAAGGGTTAAAATAATGTTATCCGCAGCCTCCGGATCTACCCGCTGGCTACGCGACTATTGGTAGCTTTTCCATAGCTACCAAACAATCCAATTTTTGAATGCAGCTATTTTCGAACAATTATTTATTTCACGTTTTCGCTCAGTTGAAAAATTACTACTCGTAGAAATATTTTCTTTATGTAATGATCGAATATTGTGATTAAATAAATCGAAGATTACTATTCGGAAACAACGATACTCAAACATAGTGAAGTTTGTCGGCTATGGCATTTCTAAATGCTATAGAAAATGTTTAAATTTTCGGTAACAGTATGTTGAAAAAATTTTGAAATGAAGGAAAAAAGACAGTGGCCATATTTTCACAAAATGATTTTCTTTTACTAAAGATAGCAAAAGTGATTTTTCAACCTTGTAAAATTAATCACAATACCATCATTGATAACTAAAACAGCTATAAGATATGCAAACATTAAAACACTTCATACAAAAGACTGTTTTCACTTTCAGTCTGATTTCAAAGACTTAATTAGTTGTGGTTCGCATGAAAGAAAATTCTGTGAAGGACAGTAATGTTCAGTAAATGTTTCAGTATATGTTTTTTGCAATAAAACTGTGTTATGGTATTGTTTCATCTGAATGTGAGGAATGTTTAAAACATAATTCCATTGCTGCCATTTTCTACAATATTTGTCACCATTAATCCGAAAAGTATACGCAGATTTCTAGGATTAATTAGGACAAGAATTACTATTCTGAATAGTGGTGACAAAAAGTCCTAGAAATTGACATCTATGTTTAACACTAAAACTACCAGAAATTGTACTCAAGTTTTATAAAAATATTTTACACCAGAATTTTTATTTAAAACATGTTTAACTCATTTATTTATTTTTTTCCCTTTTATTTTAACTTATTGTATAAAGAAAATCCTGGTACGAACCGAAATATTTTCAATTGGTAGGGGTCAAAATGACTCCTCACGGTACGTTTAGTGTTTAATTCCGTCCTTTTTCTTTTATTTTGCAGCTTAATTACAAAAATGCAATGCATCTTAACCCGAGAAGACGCGTGAACATTATACTTATCAGAGGACATGCGCCGTGCTTCGTATGCAAGGAGTACATTTTCTTAACAAACGCACAAACAAAAAAGGAAGAAAGAAAGAAATGCATTTACTATACAGAAAACGTTTGTTGTAGAAAAACACAGTTTATAAAATATATAACATAATTTTATAATAAATACCACTTTTCTACATTAAAACCCTTTGAGCACTGGTGGGCGAATTTCTTCCCTCTTAATTTTAATCTCCAAATGTCACAATTGCACCGGAATATTCGACCAAATTTATTTGAAAATAAATTGGTGCATTTTTTAGTGTATATAATAAACCAAAATTTTTGTTTTCAAAATACCGGTGCCAATGTGACAATAGGGTACGTTGAAGAATTTCACCCACAAGAGCTTAAAAAGTTAAAAAGTATTTTAAGGTTTCCTGGCAACCTGTTTTCCATGAAAAGAAAGGTGCTAAAATTATTGGCCTCTGGATAGCAAGTAAATGACCTTGATTGCAGCTATAAAGGCATTGGAATTTTGTCACCAAGGGATTGATTTTCTGTAACATAATTTGTAGCCCTCGGCTCGACAGGCCCGATGCGCCACTTCCCGGGTTAACCCCTTCAAGGACGATGGTTCATATTTGGACCAGTTAATGTTATTTCCTAAATGCCCCACTGGAACCAGAATATTGCAATGAAAATTTTCCATTTATTAAGTACGTGAACAAAAGCTTGTGTTTATTTCGAAATCAATTTGTTTGTAAATTCTGGTGTCATTCACTCATTTCAGCATTTTACGAATAGAAGTACCTTGCAGCTGAAAGGGTTAACCTTTTCGAGGGCGGTGTCCTTAAAAAAGGGCACCTGATTTTATTTACAAAACTGAGAAACGGCACCAAGTATATTTAATTAAATTTGTCCTTTTATAATGTACGTGAAAATAAGCAAGTTCGCAAGTTTAAGCAAGTTCGCAAGTTTAAGCAAGTTTTATTTTCTAATAAATTCGTTTATAAATTCTAGTGTCAGTCCATTATTTTATCAGTTTTTAAACAGAATTACTCCGCGCCGGAAAGGGAAGAGGAATAACATTGTGTGTTGTCACTTTTGGCAGTAGTCACCATTGCTATAGGTGTATTTATTGTATCATACAACAAACTTGTAGTAAAGTTCCCTTTAAAAACCATCCTCGGGTACTTCATAATGTTTTTGCTTGACTGTTGAATCAGTGTTGTGCTTACGAAACAAGATACGGATATCGATGACTTTTAAATGTTCCTTGGTTGAAGTGTTTAACACAGTAACAGATGAAATTCTGAGAGAATGAGATGGGCAAGTCACTCACAAGAAGAAATTTTTCCATTTCAGCAGAGGATAAAATTGTCCAGTAATTCGTAGAACTTAGTTCCAAATTTGGTCGCACAAAACGACAATCCCACTCTACGGGAATACCAGGCTGATTTTTATTTCCAATACGCAGTAAATTTCAGGATTAAAAAAAATGTGCATGCCCAACATGCATCTATACCGCTATTATAGATATAGAAATATTCGATATATTTGATGTTAGTATGTTATAAAATTCTGTCCTTAAACAAGCCCAATATTTCTTATAGGGAAGAGTGCTATCTATGCATGAAGGGCATGTCGATTTTTCGAACTCTGGTAAATGTACCTCGTTCGTCTTCCACACAGTATGACAGCTACTATATATTTATTTCTTGATATATATTCTCGTCACATTCCTGGTAAAACGTTGTTAAACATATCGTATATACTCAGGTTTGTCGAACTGTCTACTTAAAGAAGAAAAAATACAAAGCTCACAAATAAATGGGCCCCCACTTCCCCTACAAAACTTCATTGAGAGGGGAAAAATAACACTTAATATACCAACAACCAATGATTTGACCAGTTCAAAATGATAATATTTCGATTCGAACCATAAATTTCTTCATAAAAGAAATAAAATATAAATCACACAGAAAAAGTCAGTTCTAAATAAAAAATTTTGTGTGATGTATTTTTACAAAACTGGAATAAAATGCCCGGTGTGTCTAGCGTTAAAAACCCGCGTATAAGTCAACCCTTTTTCCTCCCCTCCCCTCCCAAAAAATTTTGGAAACGAAATGTAAATACATGCATATACATAAAGGCGAAGGTTAGTAAAAAGTTATGCCAAAAATCAGAACACCTATGGACTTTGGTGATGTAACGTTAGAACGTCCTAATGAGTGTTCTGTTGGTATAGTGGTTTCATGCATTTTCACCTACTTGTTTGTCAAAAGTTACGGATTTTAACCCTTTATCTACGGCATTATGATCTACTGCAATTTTTTTCATGTAATATTTTTTTTCCAGTTACTACAATGAAAATTAAAGGATAAGCATAAAAAAATACTCACCCGTGAGAAATTTAATTATTTAGAGGTAATTAACTAAAGTGGTACTTTAACCCTAGAACTACCGAAAATTTTACTCAAGTTTTATAAAAATATTACACATCAGAATTCTTATTTAAAACTATTGAACTTATTTACTTAACTCATTATTGTCTGGTTTAGATATTTAGTTTATTTTAAAGAAATTTCTGGTTAGAATAAATATTTCGAATGTACCCATCGGGCCCATTGGACCCATCTGGTAGACGGAGGGTTAAAGTACCGTCAGTACACTATGACTAAATTATCCTAACAGAAAACCCACAAGTTATTTCAACTGGCACCAGAAAATATTTTCGATTTACTAAGTATATGAAATATAGGCCTTTTTCTTATTTACAAATAAATCGTTTGGCAAATTCCGGTGCCAATCATTTATTTCAACACTTTAGAATTGAAAATGCTTTGCTCCTAAAAGGGTTTAAAAAACTATTTTTTTTTTTTAGGTTTCGATCTTGTTAGCAGTCCCTTAGTTTTGCGACGTCAATATTCCAGGGACAACATGCTCTCTCGCATCTCCACATATGCAGTATATGAATTTACATATGCCATTTATAGCATAGCAAAAACCAGCCGGTGCCACAACGTTTTCGATTTCCTATAAAAAATAACAATGAAACAGAAAAGAAATACCAGGAAAATCACTACTGCACTACATTTTAGTAATTGCATTTTAAATCCGATGAAAACGATGGATAACTACACAGACGAAAAGTAAACAAGAAGTTTTTCTCCAGCACCCATTGTACTGACGGTACTTATAAGTACCACCGAGTAATTCAACTGTTAAATCAAATACATGCACCGATCAACTAAAATAGCTAGTCAAATTGTATTCTAAGACCATAATGAACACATAAAAAATCCAACACGTATCTTATATCCTTTACCGTGTTTGCAGCAATGAAAAGACGAGCGGGGCAATCTGTACAAAAAGTCGGCACAAAACACATCGACTGCTTCAAAGATAGCCTCATTCCTCTCTAAAATAACAAACCTAGAACTACTGCTGCCATGTATTCGGATAAAGTGGAGTTAAAAGAGCTATTTTTGCAAAGTACCATTATAATATTAGTAATGTTCACTATGGTATAAAAGTTTAAAGTGAGTGGTACTTATAAGTACCGTCAGTAGATAAAGGGTTAAATACAAATGTTTTTCGTAGAGTTATATTCCCCAGACTTAACCGGAAATTTCTACGATTAAATTTGAGCAATTATGCTAAAAAGTGGTATTTAAAATCCTTTTGGCAGGTACGCATCCCCGTATAAATATATCTTAATGTGTAACATCTGACTTCTTTAGAATTATTCCTTTTGTTTCATATTGCTCGCTTGGGCTGATCCAGAAGGCACAGAATTTTCGGACAAATTCAGCCATTTAGCAGTTTTATGTTACAAGCAGATAAAGGCAGAAGTAAACTTATTAAATACTCGTGGATAACTGAAGGATATGTTTATATTTTAAGTCGCTTTTTTATTGCATTGTTTTGGGCAGCAAATGGATCCCATAGCACAAGGTAAGATTTCTCGTTATTACAGTCTGCCAGTGGGCTACTTTTTTAATTCAAATTTCTTTATTGACACAACTTTTTTGAAATGATGAAATTACCTTTGTTTTGGCCTAATATGTCATTAAATAAGGCGAATTTTACGATTTCAAAAAAAGTGGTGCCAGTCAAGAAACTTGAATTTAAATAAAAAAGTAGCCCGCTGAAACCCTGATTACAGTTTTAGATAGGTAGGGAGGCTATCCCACAGGCTAAAGCTCTACAGGCCTCACCCATTCTGATAATTACAACCGGCCTTTTGTTCCAGACAATCTTAACCAATTTTTAGCATCGGCCTCGATCATCCAAACTCTTTTGTGCGCACAAACAAGACCACAATATTGGATTTCCGCACTTTTTGGAGGACTTCATCCGTTGCCAGCGAAATACTCAAGGCCTGAGGACACGAGTTGTGACGTCATCACTAATCGACCGACTTCTCACTACTGTTGGAATTCGCACCGGAAAAAATTTGAATAGAAATATTATTTTATTTTATTTATGGAATATCTATAATCTTATAAAACAATACTAACTATTTAAACTTACTGGTGAGAATTTGGAATCCCCCCCCACCCCCCCCTCCAAAAAAAAAATCAGCCAGATGAGGCAACACTGTGGCATTCCGCATCTAGCTGAAATTTTATTTAAAGTTTCCGAATTCTCACCAGTCAGTTTAAATAGCTATTATTATTTTATAAGATGATAGATATTCCACAAATAAGAGAAAAGAAAATTGATATCCAAAAATTTCCGGTGTGAATTCCAACACTAGTAAGAGGTCGGTTGATTAGTGATCACGTCACAACTCGTGTCCTCTGGCCTTGAGTATTTCGATGGCAACACTTCATCCTATTATCCCCCCTTCGGGGCGGTGGTATATTATAAATACCACTTAATTTTAATCTATAAATGCCACAATAGCACCAGAAATTTACCATAAAAAATATAAGGCATGCGACGAAAAACTTTTATTTCTTTGCAAATAAATGTTTTTAAATTCTAGTGTTATTCAATCATTTCAACATTTTATCAACAGAAGAATTTGTCCTGAAAGGGTTAATAAAGCAGCTATGATTTTCTAAAACATTTTTTTCATAGTTAAAAAAATTATTTTACATTTCCTGCGAGTATGACATTACCCGTAATATCTACAACCTCATTTTTTTAAGTATCGAATTGACGTTCTAAAAATTCGTTGCTGCTGCATTAAGGTAAATAAATGTTTGTTTAACATATAAAAATTAATTCAAGATTTTTGGCTTTGAGTCCTTTAAGTACAAAGCTAATTTAGGTGGAAAAATGTCAGAAACGCCTTCATGCGTTGAGCAATATAAAAGACAATTTGTGTACACATACATTTCTATTAGTGCTACAATCTCATTTATTTGAATAGAGCCATTTTTAGAATATTCGATAAAAATATTTTTAAGTACTACGACTTTTCATCTTCTGAATATATAAAAAGAATTTTCATTTTGAAACAAGCTGTTTAAAAATGAGATTTGTTATCTTTTCTCATTCCCTTTCATTGCCAGCGTGTAATACTTGTCTTCTTTTTAAATAGAGAAATTGTATGCATTTCGCATTCCTTATTTCATTTTAAATAAAATTACTCAACGGTTTTCAAATTACACCCTGAAAATGAAAATTTCATATCTCTTGAAACATGTTTTTGAATTTAGTTGTCATTAAGTTGAAAATAGTATGTGTGCAAAAATTTAGCAATTTTAAAAGTTGATTTCAAGAATTTTTTTCTTTATCTTGAATAATGTTTAAATACGATATTTAAACATGAAAACTAAATGTAAATATCTTTCTTTTAAAGAATCAAATTTGAGTTAGGAAATGCTTTTTACATATGTTTAATTCGTTTTGCTTTTGAACGAAAAGTATTATATTAAATAAATTAAACATTGAAAAATTCAATTTATCTCATTTTTAATTTAAAAAATGGGGTAAATTACTGCTTTTAATATTTGATATATATAAGGATAGTAAAAAAAAAATATTATTTATTCCAAAGAGCATATTAGGCCAAGTGAATAGAGATTTGCAGGGATGTAACTGCATATTATTTATTAAATACAAATAAAATATTTACATTTTCACATTATTTTAATATAATGTAGTGCAAGATAAAATAATTTCGTACTGTAAAAAACATATGTTACATTGATAAATTAAAAAATATTTAAAAGTATTTTGCAAAATAACAAAAATTCACATGCATTCTGAATTCTTCAAAAAATAGTAAATATACTGCTAATATTTTGATAAGTTTTGAGAAAAAATAAAAACAAAATGGAATGAAGTCGCAGATATAGGGCCCCCATTGGTCCACATTTTGAATACCAGTATTTGTTAAGAAATTTTCTCGTGCCAGGTTTTTACAACATGTGCAACATAGATTACGTTCCCGGCCGGTGCATGCAAAATTTGTAAGAAAAATCTAAACAGAAGATTTTTCTAAAAATAAGCGTATCCAAAAAATGTACCGAGTGGGAAGCCTATAGATGGGATTTTATGGGTATAAGCAGCCTAAATTCTAGAGCTTAATCCGCGAATCAAAGAAAAATGTTCAGATCTAGAAATTTTATTTATTTTCAGACTAATATGCACTTTTTTCCAGATAGTTACATTTTGTTAAATATCACTTCTGATACTAAATATTTTTATCTGATCAGCGAATCAAACAAAACAGCTTGGAACTAGAAATTTTGCTTAATCCTTTCAGGGGCGATGTACTTTTATTCATAAAATGCTGAAATGAGTGACTGACACCATAATTTACAAACAAAATTATTTCAAAATAAGCAAAAGGTTTTGTTCACCTACTTGGACACCCATCCAGGACGCCAACCGTTAGGCTAATGGACCGCATGTCCTGGCCGGAAAACCCTCTCCACCAATCCAGCTCCACCTCATCCCCCGGAACAGGCTTAGCAACGGCAATTATTTAATCAAATAAAATAGAATAACAAAAGCACAATCCTGTGCAGCATAGATTCCTGCTATGGCAACAAAAGTTAACAAAAAAGCATGTTTATAGGTTCCATGCAAATATAATATAAAATAAAAACTAAGATTAACTAACCTGAATGAACAAAAATCGCATGTTTAGAGGTTACATGCAACTCTAGCAAAAACAAAATTACACTAAGATAACATAATTAGCATGTTTATGGGTAACATGCAACCAGTGACGTATCAAAGTCTATACTGATAAATAGTTCACGCATAATGTCTATACAAAATCCCAAACTTAACGTACCACATTCACAGACAGAGTCAGAGAAGACGATCCTCAAAGTTCAATCATTACACTTCAATATCCATAGTCATGTAACATCACGAAAATAAAACTCAGTAAAAGGTCCACTTCAATGACCCTCTACCATCTCCAAAAGTCCGGAACACTGCGGCACCATTGTCGCACCTTTTTAAAAGCATAAATCACTTCCTCAATGACCATCGTTCAGATCATCAAATGAATAGCACTCCAATCTTCCGTAGAAGACAGGAAGTCCCAGCTCAAAGACCATCATCCACATATTAATCACTATCTGACAATTATATAGGATAGTATATTCTGATAAATTAAACATAGGTTGTAGCATACTACAGACACAATTTATGATATTTAAGAATTCTTAGTATTATTAAAAACAAGTCAGCAGTAACTGATGACTATCCATGCAGCAGGACCAAAGAACCACCCTATATTAGGTTCAAAACTTGTATCTTATGAACGAGTACAATTCATTAAGGACGTTATAGTTAGCACAGAGATTTCTATAGTTTTCTTTACAAAAAAGAACTCTGGATATATTTTGGCAAACTGTAAGTGAGTTATTAAAATAGAAAAAATAAGGCATTTTGGGTCATCTTCCAAATAAATAGTGTCTAACATTCCCTTTATAACCACAGTCACAGAGGTCGCTATTTCTTTTTCCGATTTTCTTCAGATACTCGGGAAAGCTGCCACGAGCAATAATAAAATATTGTAATAACTGGCCTGAACATACAAAGTTCTCATCCACCCTATTTAATACTATATAAGTGTCTGTACCTTTATCACTTTGCCTCCACTCTCTTTGCCAATCCTTTACCATATTGATTTTGAAAATTCTCTTAATTAAGGTGACAGGAAAAGGAACATTCTCGGTAATATTAGCATTTTCACGATTAATAGCCTCTTTCGAAAGAGCATCTGTTCATTTCCAAGGGTTCCGACGTGTGCACGGGTCCACCCAATAATCACAATCTCGTCAGGATGCTGTATCAAATTAGTATAGATCTCTTTAATTATCAAATTTGCTGGAAAATTTCTTTATAGAGCTAGAGTTGAAGATTTGTTGTCGGTATATATATAAACTTTCTTGTAATCGGTATCCAAAAACCAATTAATAGCATATTTAATCGCTATCAACTCAGCCTGATAAATTGAGTTCATCTTATTTAACGAGATTTTAAAATCTTCAATAAATTCACCATACACATAGACTGTATATGCGGCACCCACGCCAGTTATCATTTTCAATCCATCCGTGTGCCCGATGAGAACTTTCTGTTCTTTAATATCATCATCCGATTTATCTGTGATTTGTAGGTTATGCATTGCAGTATACTTAGGAAAATCACTTGTTGCAAGATTAATCATTATATTCTGTCTTTTTATTACTACATCCTCATACTTTATATCGTCTTTTCCAATCATTATGTTATATTTCTTAACCAGATATCTTAAACTAATGTGCAAAGGAGGGATTCCGTTTAGTACACACAATGCATCCGCAGAGACTGTCCTGTATGTCGGCAAGATGGTGAGAAGACCTAAACGCTGGCATGAACTTAATTTACTAAGTGCATGTTCTTTCAAATCTCTGTACCAAACCTCAGCACCATAAACTATCTGCTTTTCTATTACTGTCTTATACCATATTTTTCGGAAGTTCGCTTGGAGTCCTCGATCCCGTCTATCTGTTTTCTTAATGTTTGATGCCAGATCTCTAATTTTTTCTCTGATGTTTTCCAAATGTGAGATCCAGTTGAACTTCGCGTCCAAAGTCAATCGCAGATAAGTGATGGTATCTTTAACCTCTTAATTCTCGCTCCCGTCATATTCACGGGCTGTGTCTTTTACTCAAATTGTTTGATTCTCACCAGTTTTATAAAATAGTGAAATTGGCTATATTTTAGTATCGTTTTTCCTGTCATTAAATAAGGTGAATATTTCTTTTTCATAAAAGTGGTGCCAATAAGCAATTTGAATTTTTCAACCGTAATTTAATTCGAGCGTTAAGGGGTTAATTGGTATTGAGATGTTGTCAATTTTGAAGATAGGATACCGATTTTCCAAAACATATCTACCGAAAAGCATGCCCATGAACTTTTCCCTGCTTATCGTTAGTTTCAGTTCATTGCTAATTTCCGCAAACCACTTAATACGATCATTCATGTTCCTCTCTAATTCGGCTCTGGTGTCAGCACCAGCAAAAATTACGAAATCATCGGCATAGGACAGAATTTCTTCAAACTTGATCTTATATTTCTTCAGTAAATAATCGGCGACAATCAGCCACAACAATGGGCCAAGGCAATGGGCCTTGGGGACAGCCTTTAGAAAGTGCGAACCAGATGATTCCGTTCGTAAAGATGAATCCAATTCGTCTATTGCTGATGTAGTTCTTCAATATTTTTTTAAGATAGTCCAATATCGGTAAATCATCAATAATTTCCGCAATTGTCATCCAATCCACCGCATCAAAGGCTGCTTGTATGTCAATCGAAGTGATTGCATAGTACTTGTTAGATCTAAGTTTATCTCTTATCAACTCCTCAAAAATGGATTGCCGTCACAGTACTCCTCTTCTCTCTAAAGCCATATTGAGCCTCATCCCAGAATCCTATTGATTCTAATAATGGCATTGTTCTAATCTTGATAATTATTTCTAATAATTTACCAAAAACGCTAAGTAAGGTAATTGGTCTAAACGATCTAGCACTTTTCCCATTTTTGTTCCGTTTACGAAAAAAGATAACTAATCCATTTTTCCATATCCTAGGAAAATGCCCGAATCTAAAACAAGCCGTGAAGAGTTTTCTAACATAGTTTGGGCATGCTTTACAAATATTTTTCACTATTAGAGCATCGATTGCATCATAACCCGGAGCCTTATTATTTTTTTGACAAGACATAGCATATCGCATTTCTCTAGTTGTCACCTCCATTACATCACCCACAACCTTGCCTGTTGAAGTAAAATTAAAAATATTGGTGGGAATTTTGTCAACGCTAAAATGTTCTTTCATCAGATCCTTTGCTACATTATCGTATGAATCAAATGGTGTCGAATTATCAAATCTTGTAAAAATAAAATCGCTTGGCTTTGTAGCTTTACCAGTGATGTACTTATACAGAGTCCCATAAGTATCCGAAGTATCATGACAAAAGTTTGTCCACGAATCTCTTTTCGCCTTTTTCACCAACTTTTTATATTCTCTTCTTTGTTTAATATATATTTCTTTCAAGTTTACATCTTCTGGGTTCTGCTATGTCGTTTGTAATGTGCAGACACCTTATTTCTTGCAGATCTTAAGTTTTCACTAAACCATTTTATGGTTGGTTTGTAGGACAAAGTACCTTTTCTAAAATGCTTCTCTGACATTTCTGTCACTATTTTCATAAAATTCTCTACGTGATCATCCAAATCACTAGTATTATTAATCAATATAAGATCTTGTAACCAATTTTTCTCAAATTTCCTAATATCTTCAATAAATTTCCGAAAACTTTTATTCTTTGTTTTGAACCTCTGTCGTAATCTAATTATAAGAGTGTAATTCAAAGAAAACCTTATGTAACGGTGATCACTGTAGGAGAATATTTTGTTATCGACAAACCAGTTATTCAATTTATCACATATTTCCAGTCCGCCAAGTGTCAAGTCCGGACGACCCTTCTGTGTTCCCTGCACAAACGAGTGTGAAGCGGTGACATCATTCATGATTCTCAGTTGTTCTTCTACAAGATGTTCCAGGAATATTTCTGTTCGGTCTGTTTCACGGGCGTAGCCCAGGTCCCTTATTAGCACATTAAAATCGGAGGCTATCAAGATCTTATCAAAATTGTTAAAATGTGAACCAAGATCCACAAAGTCTTTATCTATATCGTTATTAGGAGGTGAATACTGAGAACAAATAAAAATAACATCATCATTTACATTTAAAGAGATGGTAATGGAATTATCCAGAGCCAGGTTACTAATCACGGCATAATCCCTGTTAGTTATTATGATAGCAGAATTATATCTTAAAGAGAAATAGATTGGCCATTCTGGTGGAATACCAGGAGCCGCATCATCAGAAACATAGATATCTTGGCAAAGAACTAGATCTATATTATTAGACAAAACATGCTGAACCAAATCATCGCTTCCATCACCACAGTGATGAGAGTTCACCTGCACAAAATTCAACAAACCAACATGAGAAACACCCGTGACAGTGCCCTTAGCTACGATTAGCTACTATCTTCAGTCTATATTTCTGGAATGCCGGACAATTACTGCTATCAGCACGATGACTGCAATCCCCATTCACATCATCAAAATAACAATTTGAACAGCAAAGAGTATCCGATTTACAATCTTTCAAGTTATGATCAGCAGCACATTTAACGCTGTTAACTCTCTCAGTACAACTATTGGACATATGCCCGAACCTCTCACATTTAATGCATCTTGTTATTGACACAAACTCAACCACCCTGTATCTTTCAAAGTCAATGCATATTCTTTTCATTTTCAGTAGGATATTCTTACGCTCTTTGTCCACATCTATCAGCCAATTATTTTTCCCCTGTTTCGTTTCAATTTTACGTATTATCCGTTTCATTAAACTTTCTATTATCGTCTTCGTAGTTGAGTATATATCACAGGACTGCAGCTTTCTTTTAAGTCCCATCATAGTATCTTCCGACGAGCAGTCCTGCAAACACTTTTCTACTTCCTGCTTTACCTCCTCCTCTTTAAGTTCTGGATCAACACTTAAAATCAGTATTCTTTCCCTACTTCTGATCGGATCATTTATCTTCGTAATATCCTTAATCTCCTCTGAATCTGGTAGAGAATCTCTAATCACATCTACCTCTGCTTTGGTCTTATATTTCAGTATCACCCTATTAGTCTTGGTAGTTATGATGCCCTTTGGCAATGGGAGATCTTTATTCCTTTTATTAACCAACTTGATCTTTTCCCTCAGTTGTGAAACATCCTGTATCTCCTGGTTCGATGTCACTATTACCGTGTGCTCATCTCTCCTTTTCTGTATTACTTCCTTAGGTTTCGTCTGGACCTCCTCAATTGAGCTAACAGATGTTCTGAGCTAAATCTGACACCATTGCGTTATATTCAGCACGGTCATCAAGTTTTGCTTTCATAACTTTATTGTCCTCCGATATTTCGGTACATTGTTTTAGGATAAAATCTAAAGCCTTCTTTACGCAATTCACAGTTGGCATCAATATTTTATTTCCCCTTGAACTCTTATATTCAAACAAATCATGAATTTTCGCATTGATATCCATAACTACCTCGATAAATCTTTTACCTTCAGCATTCTTGATCCACTGTTCTACATTATCATCAGCCATCCTACCAATCCTAGATCCCTACAAATACCACCAAAGACTTTTAATACAACCCAAAGACCCTCTATCGACAACAACTATCACAAAAGACCCCCTAACTCAAAAAGCAAAACAAACCACCGACAATTCACAAGCGTACGTTTAGAATGAGAACTACCTATCAGCTTATATAAGAGACCGTGTGGTCTGAAAAAACACAAATGATCCAATTAAAAAGCGAAACAGGAAAACACGATTCAGGTAAAAGAGAAACAACAACTAATAAATCCTGGTAATAGAATCAATAATCACCGGATAAAAGGACCAGCCCACGAAAACTGCCCCACTAGACATGTGACACAAAAAGGACTAAAATAGCAATGTAGAGAAGTAACACCACGTGAAGCACAGTAAAAAAATGCAGTTTAGTAGACAAATTAAAGGAACCAAAGCCACAATCAGCAACCCGACAGTAAACAATAAACTCACACACCACGTGACCTAACTACACACAATAATTATAAACAAACAATAACAAGATCGCAGTAACCACGGCAACAAAGACACTGACTACCAAAAACAAAAGTACTCTAAAAAATATACGTCACTACTAAATCACCACACAATACATCACAGAGCAGAATCACTGTGATCGAATAACACCAGCAAGAAAAATATACAGGAAGCAAACAACTAAACACAACTCAAACACAAAACTGGCCACCAAAAAAAAAATGTCAGAAATTACAAGAAACGCCCACCGAAAAACTTCAATAATAGATATCTCAATAAATAGCAAGAATAATTAAACGAAAAGTAAGCGAAAAGAAAGCTCAGGTAAGATTACATAAACTATATTAGTATCAGTAAGAAATATGCATAAATTAAATAGATAATAGATAACTTAGAAAACTTAACGTTAAAGCGTGTCTTTCGACATGCAATAATCAATGTAAAAAAATTTCAAAGTCCAGTAACTACAGAAATAATGCAAATATTTAAATAAAACTTATAACAGAATAAGATAATAGAAACAGAAAAAGGATTATGTCAAAAAATTAGAACTGGATTAGTTAATTACCCAAATAATAGACTTTATCTCAGGAGCACCAAAAACGACGCAACTTCAGTGGCGGAAAGGTTCACGTACTCAATAAAAGGAAAATTTTCATTCCGATATTCTGGTGAGAATGTGGCATTTAGGAATTAAAATTAGGTGGTCCAAAAATGAACTACCGCCCTTGAAGGGGTTAATAAAGAAAGTAAAAAATATCATGTCGAATTAAATTTTATTTTATTAAATAAAAATTCTGATTCTACGTATTTTCATTTGATTCGCATCCATTTGACCCATTAGGGACTAGCGTTACCATATGGTCACGGCATAGCTGTCAACCCTTTTGCTGTTTGAATACCACTAATTTAGAACAAAAATTTTCATTTTCTTTAATGACAGAAACTCTGCTATAAATTAAGATAAATATTGCTTTTTTGAAAAAGTGGTGTGAAATGCAATTTTTGTCTTTTAATAAAAAAAAAAACTAGTCCCGTCTTTAATGGGTTAAGAATACAATGGCAAATCAGTCTGCCTCATGTAAATAGCTAATAATAATATTATTATTTATTAAGATAGAATATTAAATAATAATATTTTTAGAGCGTCAGAAGTTTAAGACAATCAATAAATGATTTTAAAAAAAGTATCTCATTACTCTGTAAACTGGCCTAAAAGCAACTACATTAGAGAAGTATGATCCATAAAATCGTATAACTATATTCCCACGAGAATATTTTTAATGTAATGTCATTTGTTTCTGCATGACAATGGTTTAACACAGCTTCCAACTTTTACTTTTTCTTCTTAACACTAAAATTTTACAGTAAATATTGCCTCATTTAATCGTCGAAATCACACGGTTGAACAAGGTAAATCTCTATTAAACTTCAGTAGTAGCAAAAAAGCGTAAAAGTTGGCACTTTTACTAAATAAAATATTTGGTATAAAATATATTTATTTTATACTGATTCCCGGAAAAACTTAATAATTCCCAAAAGGTTAACATCTCACGTTTATACTTTTACGCTAGAACCGCCAAGGCAATCATTTTGATCGTTCCGAAACTTTCATTCCGTACCAATTCTTTTCTATTTAGAGTATAACTTTCAGTGTCCATGACTTTTCCTATAATTCGAAAAGCTATGATATGCCAGTGATAAATTTTCCAGTCAGCTAAAATTTATGAAGTATTGCAGTATTATACCTAGAACCGCCGAACGGTCAAAATGACCGCCGTCAATTTTAATGCACATTTTATCTAGTTGGTGTCGCAACAGTCCATACTTCATGCAACCATACTTCAACAAAGGTTAGAATATTACCACAGATAACTTCTTTACTTCACTGCCTCTTGCAGATAAGCTGAAGTCACTAAAAACAAGCATTGTAGGCATAGTCAATCGCGGACGAAAAACAAAATTCCACAGGCCATAAAATCTGAAAAAATGCCTTTGTACAGTAGCCAAATTCTTGCCAAAGATGATATTGCGTCGAGTTTATCAAGGGGAGAAAAATAAATATGTCTTATTCTAAGTTCCCGACATCCATCAGTTACATTTGAAACTCGTGATAAACACAAAAAACTGTGAAGTTCTATAATCCTAGAAAATTTGGCGTCGACGTGCTCGACCAAATGGTACGGAAGTATTCTAGAAAAGCTAGTTCTAGACGATGACCTCTACAAGTGTTTTATAATTTTCTTGATCTAGCGTGCATCAATTCTGAAAAACGCAGTAAAAAAAGGTGTTAAATACCAGTATTTTGTTAAAGAGAAATCCGCTTCCTTTAATTCCTTTATATTATTCCTATTATTTTCTAGAAGAAAATACCTCTTTTTTTGACAGTGTTTTTCCCTGACCACTCACCACCCTGAATATTGTATTGCTCAGTGGATAAATATAAATGCTTGTTTTCACCAAGTTTATTCTTGTCTTTAGCAATTTCGATTTCTCATGAAAAATATTTTTTACTATAAAAATATTCTTAAAATAAAAAATATAAATAATATATATCTATATCTCAATATAATATAATTATAAAATATTAAATATAAAAAAAATATAGTAAAAATTATAAAATATATATTATTATATGGGCAATGATGGTAATAATAGTAATAAACGATACTAAGATTAAAAAATGGCAAGTAAACAATAGTTGAGCATGGTAATCCCCATCGATCAAAATGACCGCTTTGGCGGTTATAGGTATACGTTTTTGCCGGCGGTTCTAGTGTTAAACAAATCAACTGGAGCGGCTGGTTAAAGGGGGGGGGGGGTCACAATCACTTTAGTACCATAATTTTAGTATATAAAATTTCAAATATTTAATCATGCTATGTTCTACGATTAAACAAAAGGAAATTTAGTTTGAAAAAATTACTGGTAATAAAGTGATTTGAAAATAGAGATGGGAAATATAGTTACCTTTGGTTAACAGGTTCCATCGTTCCACACTTGCATAGCTAACAGGATCCAACAACCTGTTATTTTTGTAACGTATAACTAATCGCTGTCACGGATGCTTTAATTAGAGGGCCTTTAAAAAAAACGTTCGAAATAATTTTGGGACATAGGCACTTTTTTTTTTTTTTTTGAGATGTATCCACACCATTAAAATCAGTCTATGGTTAAAAACTTAATTTTTGCTGGACCAAAAACTTTTTAATGATACTTTGAATTTTAAGAATTTTAAACTTTTCTGTCACTAAGAGCACGTTTTCCCTTTATAGTGACTAAAATGTTGAAAATTCATAAAATTCTAAGTATCATAACTCAGTAAATTTTAGCCATAGGAGAACAAATTTTCATTGTTTTATTTGTTCGAATATGCAGAAACTTTTTCTAACTAAAACTTATAGGCCCTAGACATTGTAAAAGAAACTTAATTTCTTAATTATTTAAAAAGCTGCTATTTTAACGTAAATTGATTTTTAAATGATGCATAACAAAATTTCAGACATTTTTACAATTGGAACTATACCTCTAAAAGTGATGGTTTAGAAATAAAATTTTGGTAAATCATAAGAAGAGACACCCTGTATAAAAATAAACACAGTTTTAACAACATGATTTGTGAAAAATGAAATTAGGTTCCCGACTTCATTGCGGCCATATCTATCAAGGCATATCCATAACGAACCAGGCAAAAACAAGACAATAAAAACACATTTTTACCATTTTTAGTAACTAGAACACTGAAAATTCTTTAAATTCCAAGTATCATAACTCAGTAAGTTTTGGCAATAGAAGAATAAAGTTTTACTGTTTCACATGTTAGAATATGGAGGAACTTATAAGAATAAGATATTGTACATTTTTTTTTTTTTACTTTCTTAACTATTTAAAAAGAAGCTATTTTAACATAAATTGATTTTTATATGATGCAAAACAATATTTGAAACATTTTTGGAATTAGAACTGTACCACTAAGCCTAACAGTTTAGAAATTAACTTTTGGTAAATGATAAGAAAAGATACGCTGCATATCTGCCAATTTTTACGCTTTTTTCGTACCACTAAAATTTTATAGTAAATATTGTCTGATTTAGTCGTCGAAATCTCACGTTTAAATAAGGCGAAAATCTCTATTAAATTTTAGTGGTAGCAAAAAAGCGTAAAAGTTGGCAGCTATGACGCTGTATAAAAGTAAACACTGTTTTAATAACGTATATGCAAACCGAATCCCACAAGAACGTGAAAATATTATTTTGTACACATTTAATCGAAAACAATTTATCCAAACTAATTTTCGTTGCATTTTTTAAAATGCTTACAAGTGTATCAAAATTAAGTGTCCTACAACTCTATTAAAATTAAGTGTCCTGCAACTGTATTACAACTAAGTGCCCGCACAAATAATGCGATGTTATTGTGTCTCTTTTATTTCACAGTAAAATAGAATTGCAGAAATAAAAATCGAAATCTTATTTTCTAAAAACCCCTTGTACAGACCCAGACTATTACAATATTCCCTATATAAAAACCCTAAGATCACACAATTTCTCAGCATAGGAACTGCAATGCGTTTTACAAAATTGACCAAGAAATGGTCAGAGTTCACTAATCCGCCGGGGACATTAGAGCAAATGTTACATCATGATCAATCTTGGAGGCTCGACAGTCTTTGACCAGCATTTAAGTGCAAGACCACCATGAGCGACTCTGATCTCTCAACAGAGTGGCACTAGAAAAGTACTTTCGCTTTAAAAGGCATTTCCTTAAGGTGTGCAGCACAAGAGTAGGGCGGGTCATATGAAAACCCTAGCTGGCCACTCAGATCAGAAAAGAGTGGAGATTGGCCAAAATCCAGGTACACAGAGCGCCTGGACAAATAATCTATAATAAATAGATGAGACAATAATTAAGAAGTTAGTGATTCCTCGAGACTTGGGAGAGCAGAGATCGGTTGGACCGATGCTTCGCCTCTGAATTTTGACTAGGGTTCGTCCTGATCCCAGGGAAGAAGCGAAGCTTCGTCGGCGAGTGAACCGTGCGGCCCAGAGACGGCGATAGTTAGCGACACGCGACTCAGCCGGAGAAAGGGAAACTTACGCTTTGGTAGAACGATTCAGCGAATAGATCACATTTGATCTTAGAGACAATTAAATCTGTGAACTTTTCATCTCCTACAATTTGGACTTATAAATTATAGGTGCCGCCTCGTGACTGTATATATTTTCATCAGTACTCAACCATAATTATTATTGTTGTGTTTGTGATGTCTAATAGCTTTAATCAAGAAATATACCTGATTATTTTTATCTTAATAAAATGACTTAATATTTTCTACAACTGAGTTATATTAAACTTCACACCTTCGAAGTACATTTACTGCTCTCGATACCACACTTAGAGGAAATGGCACAACTGGAGGCAGCTCACGACACGTACCCAGATGAGAATATAATAGTGATGAAGTGCTAGCTAAGGCAACCTTTGCAGACTAGAAAGCGGAACAGCAAGCAGCAGAGCATCATCCTTGAGACAGCAACAGTGAAGGACACATCAATCCTGTCCCTGTGAAAGACAGCCGGACAGCTCAGAGATCCACCGAACACAAAGGAGAGAGAATCGTCTTCGACAGATCCCCTTTGAAAGACCGGACGAATGAGCTACGAATGATTGAAACTTCGGCTGCGACGCACTGGTTTCAACGGTGATAGAACACGACAGCACAAAAACGAAGGTATGCTCATTAATTTTTGAGTGGCTCTCATGAGTTTAAAATATTTCTTTAAAGATTTAATTTTGGGAATCTAAAAATTTTGAGTTTAAAAAGTTGTTTGCTGGAATGTAAAAAAAAAAAAATAAAAGTACGGCATCAAGCCAAGTAAAATAAATGCAAAGGCAGGAGATGTAAAATTATCTAAACTTGTAAACAGGCCACAATCTGTTTATTATTCGCAAGGAATAACGGTGAAAATTTTCTAAGAAAGAAAATTGAAGAAACTTTTTCAGGAGATGTCAACAGTGTGTCGAGGAAATAAAAAGGCCCAGTGGAAGAGCTTTTTAGGTAGGATTGCAACTAGTGTAACGTTATTTATAGATTACATCTAAAAATTCCTTAGAGAAAATAATTTTTAATAAGAAAACAATCTTGTGTAAAGCCAAATACGTATCCGAATGCTAATAAACAGTTTTTCATGTTGATACATTAACTTTCGCGCATTCTTTTATCGAATAGTTTTTGCTGGACTTTTTATTATGTTTTTTCTTACACGTCTTTATAGTATCATTCTACCTTGGGAAACTCACGGAAAATCATAAAGATGGTTATAACTCAGTAACTATAAGTATAATGGTCATATCTAGTTGTAAATGTCAAACGAATTACAAAACTAGCTACAGTAAGTTACACTATAGGGTACTTCCTTTCAATAGTAGGTATTAAAACACAATTCTCATTTTAAAATCACTTGCTCATATCTGTTTATATTATAGTAATAACTGTTTTTGTTAAGAAAGGTGATTGTTTCAGCAATATTGCCCCTTGTCTTTTGCTTGATTCATTCTATATTTCTTTAAAAAGACTTTAGCAGTACTTGCAATAGAACTTGAAGTAGGAAAAAGGCTGACGGTAAGTCGCACTTCTATGACTTATTAAACGCACAGATATAGGAAAATTGTTCTTTGTCTTTTTACACCTGTTTTTATATAATTTGTTTACTTTTGAAAGTTTATTATTTTATCCCATTTGTATAAATATAAATAAAAAAGAAGAAAAAGAGTTATTGCCAGCCTTATTTGTACCACCGTGAGACAGTGCTTCCAGTGGGCTACTTTTTTAATTCAGATTTCTTGATTTGCACCACTTTTTTGAAATGGTAAAATTCCCCTTATTTTCGCCTTTCATCAGTGTTGCCAGATTGGGGACTTTTTTGTCCTCAGATTGTTGATTGTCACCGCTTTTTTAAAATAGAAATATTTGAGCTGTTTAAAAATAGATTAAAATTCTGAAAAATAAGCGAATTATAATATTTTTAAAAGTGGTGACAGCCAAGTTATCTGAATTAAAAAAGTCCCCAATCTGGCAACACTGCCTGTCGTTGAATAAGGCGAATTTAACAATTTCAAAAAAGTGGTGCGTGAGATGTATGGGGTATTCATTCAGAAATGCGTGCCACGTACATTGGTACAGTTTAATTCAGAAATACATACCACGTACAGTTGTACAGCAAAACCCTTAATTTTAGGAAAGCAATTCGCTAATCTCAGATATACGACTGAAAAATAGTACCAGGAACCTTTTCTTATGCTTTTTTAACCTTGAATCGAATAAAACCAAAACCAAGTCGATAACTTAAAAATGTTTTCCGATTTCTGGCAGTATTGTGTTTTAAACCTTCAGTACATATGAAAATATACTGAACTAAATTGTTGAACTCAACCATGCTGGAATAAATGTACAAGTGTATCTAGCATTCAAGTGAAAAGTTATGTGATTAATTTATGATATACATATGTATATATATATATATATATATATATATATGTACAGGGTGTCCCAGAAGTAATGGGACAAACTTTAAGGGGAGGTAGGGGACATCACAAGGATTCAGATTTGCATAGCAACCCAGGGTCGGAAACGCTTTCCGGTCGCGGTAGTGACGACACAAAACGCAAGAAAGAAAGGACACGATCAGGGAGAGAAAACATGTTTATCATTCTTAGTACTGCAAAAATGCCGGGACAATGCTGTAAAGTGCTGAGGAACTTGTTGCACGCATCGTGGCAGCTGCTGGGGAAGTTCGGGGCACTCCCAGTATTTTCGAGAACATTAGATCTTCTATACGCCGGAGATGCGCTTCCATGCATCACGGCCCGGGGTCGTAATTTCGAACACATACACTGACGGAAAAAACATTTGGGGAAAAAAAATGTTTTCTGATGAAAAAGAAACGCAACAGATCTCCACTCCGCCCACCAATGAGCTCTGGCTTGACACGAATGGCTTCGCAAACGGCAATGGCTTGGAGTCAGTGGAATGCACGCTACAGGGCGCCTAGCTCGGAGCTGTCCTTGAAGTAACCGATTTATAACAGTTCGTTGTGTCACTGTGGTACCAACTGCAGTTCGAATTTCTGCCGCAGACGCAGTACGTTACGACACAGCCGTACGACGAATACGGCGATCTTACCTCTCAGGAGCGCCACGTGGCCGCCTGGAACCCGGTCTTCTTGAGGCAGTACCATCTCTTGACCACTGCTTCCAACAACCATGCACAGTGAATATATTCCAGTCAAGTCTTTCTGCAATACCGTTGAAAGAAAATCCACCTTCTCGTAGCCCGAATATGCGACCTCGTTTCAACTCTGCGAGCTGTTGACAGTGGCTTTTTCGTCTTGTTAAAGGCTTTCTTGGCTAACATCAACTCAATACGTCACATTTCGAAGCTAAATAACGCCCACGAACTTTACAGCACGCATTTAAAGTAAACCTGATCTGCAAGTCCTGAGTGGCGCTACCAGCGCCACACTTATGCGCGAAGCGCGAAATTTCAATCATGTCATATTTCAGATGTATAAACACACCTACCAAATTTCGTTTATATAACACAAGTCTTTCTTGGTGTTGGGATTTTTTTTCCGTCAGTGTACTTTGATGATGATCGTTGTCCCTTTAATGTTCTTTCTTCTTAGTTTTTTGATGTACTAAGGATAATAAACATGTTTTCTCCTCTTATTCGTATCCTGTCTTTCTTGTGTTTTGTGTCGTCACTACCGCGCCAGGAAAGCGTTTCCGACCCTGGGTTGCTAAGCAAATCTGAATCCTTGTGATGTCCCCTACCTCCCATTAAAGTCTGTCCCATTACTTCTGGGACACTCTGTATATGCATATGTATATATATAATATACTAGCGGGCATGACCGAGCTAAGTTCGGTCAAAATTAGCCTTCTATTCAATTCTATATTTCATTCTCACTGTATAATTCTTGCTGTTTAGATAAAATTGGTATGATCCTAAGCCATAGGGACCCACTAACCGAAATTTTTCGAACACACGACCTAACCAATACTCTTCTGGAACCCGAAAACGATAGAATACAAAATTTTGTCAAAATCGCTAAAGTCATTTTATAGATAAAATTAGCTTGACCCACGGTAACCCAAAAAGGAACTGCTAATCTAAATATATCGAACATCTGACATATCCCAATGGTCTTCTAGTGCTAGAAAACGGTGTAATAAGAATTTTTTCAAAATCATTTGAGCCATTTTTTAAATAAAATTAGCTAAACATTGACCCATAGTGACCCAAAATGACTGGTTAATCGAATTTTCTTCAGCATGCGACCTAGACATATGGTCTTCTCGAACCCAAAAAGATAGAAAACAAAATTTAATCAAAATCATTTAAGCTGTTTTCTAGATAAAATTAACTTGACCCACAGTGACCCCAAAATGACCGATTAATCGAATTTTCTCGAACATGTGATCTAACCCAATGATCTTCTCGTGCCCGGAAACAGTATAATACAAAATTTTGTCAAAATTGTTTGAGCCTCTTTTAAAGATACAATTAGCTTGACCCACAGTGTCCCAAAAATGACCCACTAATCGAATTTTCCAGAACATGTGACTTAGCTCAATGGTTTTCTCATGCTCAGAAACGATGTAATTCGAAATTTTGCCATAATGTTTTGAGCCGTTATTTTAGATACACTTAGCTTGACCCACAGTGACCTAAAAATGACCCACTAATTGAATTTTCTCGAACATGTGACTTAGACCAGTGGTCTTTTCATGCCCAGAAACTGTAAAATACAAAATTTTGACAAAATCGTTTGAGTCGTTTTTTTAGATGCAAATAGCTTGTCCCACAGTAACCCTAAAATGACCGACTAATAGATGTTTCTTGAACTTATTACTTAGTCCAGTGGTTATCTCATGCCCGAAAACGGCATATTACAGAATTTTGACAAAAGTTTTTTGGCCTTTTTCTAGATTCAGTTAGCTTGACCCTGACCAATTGTGACCCAAAATGACCGACTAATCAAATTTTCTTGAACATGCGACCATGCCCAATGGTATTCTCGCGCCCGAAAACGATAAAATACAAAATTTCGTCAAAATCGTTAGAGCCGTTTTCTAGATAAACTTTGCTTCACCCACAGTGACCCAAAAATGACCCACTAAACGAATTTTCTCAAATATGTGACTTAGCCCATTGGTCTTCTCGTAATCCAAAACGAGAGAATACAAAATTTAGTCAAAATCGTTAGAGACGTTTTTTAGATAAAATTGGCTTGACCCAAAAGAGACCAAAAATGACCCACTAATTGAAATTCCTCGAATATGTGACCTAGCCCAACAGTTTTCTCGTGCCTGGATATAAAATTTAGTCAAAATCGATTGAGCCGTTTTTTAGATATAATTAGCTTGAGCTTGACCCATTTGACCCAAAATGACCCACTAATCGATTTTTCTCGTACATGTGACTTAGTCCAATGGTCATCTCATGCCCGGAAACGGTATATTACAAAATTTTATCGAAAGTTTTTAGGCCTTTTTGGATTCAATTAGCTTGACCCTGACCCATTGTGACCCCAAAATGACCCACTAATCGAATTTTCTTGAATATGCGATCAAGCTCAATGGTATTCTCATGCCCGAAAACGATAGAATAGAAGATTTCGTCAAAAATGTTAGAGCCGTTTTCTCGATAAACTTTGCTTGACCCACAGTGACCCAAAAATGACACAATAAACGAATTTTCTCTAATATGTGACTTAGCCCATTAGTCTTCTCATAATCCAAAACGAAAGAATACAAAATTTAGTCAAAATCGTTAGAGCCGTTTTTTAGATAAATTGGCTTAACCCATAGTGACCCAAAAATGTCCCGCTAATCGAAATTTTTCGAACATGTGACCTAGCCCAATAGTTTTCTCGTGTCAAAAAACGGTTGGATATAAAATTTAGTCAAAATGGATTGAGCCGTTTTTTAGATATAATTAGCTTGACCATGACCCATTATCACCCAAAATGACCTACTAATCGAATTTTCTCGAACATGTGACCTAGGCCAATGGTATTCTCGTGCCCGAAAATGGTAAAATACAAAATTTCGTCAAAATCGCGAGAGCCATTTCTTAGATAAACATTGCTTGGCCCACAGTGACCCCAAAATGACCCACTAATCGTATTTTCTCTAATATGTGACTTAGCCCATTAGTCTTCTCGTAATCCAAAACGACAGAATACAAAATTTAGTCAAAATCGTTAGAGCCGTTTTTTAAATAAAATTGGCTTGACCCACAGTGACCCAAAAATGACCCACTAATCGTATTTTCTCTAATATGTGACTTAGCCCATTAGTCTTCTCGTAATCCAAAACGACAGAATACAAAATTTAGTCAAAATCGTTAGAGCCGTTTTTTAAATAAAATTCGCTTGACCCATAGTAACCCAAAAATAACCCCCTAATCGAAGTTTCTCGAACATGTGACCTAGCCCAATAGTTTTCTCGCGCCGTAAAACGGTTGGATATAAAATTTGGGCAAAATCGATTGAACCGATTTTAGATATAATTAGCTAGACCTTGACCCATTATGAGCCAAAATGACCCACTAATCGAATTTTCTCGAACACGTGACCTAGCCCAATGGTCTTATCATGCCCGAAAATGGTAAAATACAAAATTTCGTCAAAATCGTTAGAGCCGTTTTTAAGATAAAATTTACATACACACACACAATTTTTGCTCGCATTATAGTATAAGATATATACTATATACACTATATGGCCATTAATGACCGGCAACTTTCAATTTTAGACATTTTGTCGAATATTTAGAAATATACTTGACAGATTCTTCTGGAATTTCAGGATTAAAAAGAACAGGTATGACCTCATATTTCGCAATGTCGATTTCATAAGCGGGGCAATTAGGGGGCCAACAAAAAATCAAAGGAAAAAATAATACTTGGGATCACCCTGTAAAATAAAATGCACGAAATGATCTATCGCCACCGAATATAAATAAACAGATATTGTGCAATATGTGTATTCTTTTGTGTAAGAATAGCACGTATATTAATAGAGATATAGCGATTTATTTAAAAAAAAAATAAAAAATTCTTACATGTTTTTTGCTTATAACATGCAGGGTTTTCAACAAAATTTAACGCCGGTTTCAGAAAATTTGACAAAATATAGTAGAAATAATATAGTGCAATTGGAATATAAATATATTAAATATTTTAGGAAATATGAGCAGTTGTATGAAATAATTTTTATCTGCGCATGCGCGTATGATAACAAGGATCATTTTACATAATTTAATAGTCAACTCTATGGAGCAACTTATTAAAAAAATTAGTCAAATATCGTAAAAATTCAGAAGGATATCGGCGTTAGAGTGAGCAAATTTTTAGTGGTTCTCTAAAAGAAACTGAATGATAAGGGATTTTCCACAAATTGTCATTTTTAATTAATTTTTTTTTTTAATTTTCATTTTTTATTCATGTTTTAGTTTTCCTTGGATAACCACCAGAACGAGCCTATACCATGATCAAAAGAAGTACCAAAATCAAAGCATTTTTTCAAAATCTACTCGTTGATAGTCACTAAATACTAACATCTTTATGAAAGTCAGTTAATAAAAAACGACAATTTGTGTAAAATCCCTTATCATTCAGCTGCTTCGAGAGAACAACTAAAAATTTGCTCACTCTAATGCCGATATCTTTCTGAATTTTTATGATATTTGACTAAATTTTTTCTAATAAGTTGCTCTATAGAGTTGACTATTAAATTATTTAAAATGATCCTTGTTATCGTTCGCGCATGCGCAGATACAAATTATTTCATACAACTGCTCATATTTCCTAAAATATTTAATATATTTATATTCCAATTGCACTATATTATTTCTACTGTATTTTGTCAATTTTTCTGAAACCGGCGTTAGATGTGGTTCAAAACCCTGCATGTTATAAGCAAAAAACATGCAAGAAATTTTCATTTTTTAAAAATAAATCGCTATATTTCTATTAATATACGTGTTGTTCTTACACAAAAGAATACACATATTGCACAATGTCTGTTTATTTATCTTCGGTAGCGATAGATCATTTCGTGCATATTATTTTACAGGGTGATCCCAAATATTATTTTTTTTCTTTGATTTTTTATTGGCCCCCTATTTGCCCCCCTTAACAAATCAACATTGCTGAATATGAGGTCATACCTGTTCTTTTTAATCCTGAAATTCCAGAAGAATCTGTCAAGTATTTTTCTAAATATTCGACAAAATGTCTAAAATTGAAAGTTGCCGGTCATTAATGGCTATATAGTGTATATATTTTTTGTTGGCCCCATAATTGCCCCCCTTAACAAGTCAACATTGCTGAATATGAGGTCATACAAAATCATAATTATAAGAACAAATTAAAAAAAAAAATTCCTTTATTGTTTAAGCCCGAGAAGGGACAGATATTGAGATATTTCATTCACATAGTTCTACATTTAATGTTAAATTTTTGTAACAAATTAGTTAAGCCATTTGAAGATTAAAAAATAAAAATAAAATTCATACAATATGCTACTTACAGAGTTGCCAAGTCTCCGTCTTTTTGCACACCACTAATATCCTAGAGAAAATTTGGTTCTTTTAAAGCGCCCAAATGTTCCAATTAAATAAAACAACATTTTCTGTATTAAAACACTGGTATCCAAAAGCCCGAGAATTGGCAGCTGTGTACTTAAAACACCCTAAAAAATTAGATTCTGTTCAAATGAAATCGAAATAAATCTTAGACTTCTTCCATTTTTAACTGAAAATATTTGTATTGCAGATTTTGTATTATGTTTATGACAATTGTACATAAAATGATAAGATGCATGCAAAATACAAAACTTAAAAAAAAGTCTAAGACTTATTTCGATTGCATTATTCATTTCATTATTTCATCATTAAATGCAGAACGAATTGAATGAAATATCTTAATATCTGTCCCTTCTCGGGCTTAAACAATAAAGGAAATATTTTTTTTTATTATTTGTTCTTCAAATTATGTTTTTGTTCAACATGTCCAGTTTGTTAATAACTACTGCATTCAGACGAACTCATTTCAAAATTAATAGAGGGTATCATCATCAGGCTTTGATGTATGCGGTATTGCATCACAATGTGTGATGCAGTTTACCAATGTATAATTCAAAATATTACACCACTGTTGTAATGCAGGTGGCTGTAGTTTGGACAAAAACTTCCAAATGTAAAAAATCTATAATCAAAACATAAAAAAATTACTTCGCTTAAATTTAGATGCCCTATTTCTCACTCAGAAACGCTATGAATGCAAAAATAAATTGTGTTGAATCCTTACTGCTAATATTTAACAATATTATAGCTGTGATACAGTAAAAAATAAAAAATAAGAGTTTTACTTAAATTTTGTTGCCTTATTCTCTCCCAAGGGGTGATGTAAACGCATTTGAAAATTATTACCTAAGTTTAACTTGAGGCATAAATAGTTCTCATCTCGGAAAAAAATACATTTTAAAATTTAAGTTATGTAATTCCTCAAAAGTTTGCTACCTGAGAAAAAATAGCTATACATTTAAAACATTTTACTAAAACATAAACTTGACCAAAGCAAAAAATTATTCTAAGAATATCTTTTTTATTTCCACTTTGACGCCATATTCACCTTTTTAATTATTTGAAGAAAAAAAAAAACTAGTTAAATTTAATATTTCACGTGGAAATCTTTCAACTAAAAAGAAATAAATTATTACCAAGACTTTTGAAATTTTTACAACAATGAAGAAAAAATGTTAAATTTTCTATGAAAAATGTCCGTTTATTCTAAATGGAAAAAGCGAAATTTGGAATTATTAAGAAAAATATTTGAATAATGTAAAAAAAAAAAAAAAAAAATGGCCCATGTTTCTCTCTGGATTATAATTCAACAATATGCAAAGCCATTTTGCCATTCGTTTTGACCATGACGTCAGGAAAACGTTTTTACACTTTAAATTTATAATATCATTAGAATTCGTAAAGAATAAAAAATGAGTGGCATCACGGACAAAAAGGAGGGAAGGAAAAAGTTATGATCTCCATAGGTCTTTCTATGTTAAATTAGCATTGAGAAGTGATATTGGAAATAAATATTTCGCAATACTTATATATATATATATATATATATGTATGTATGTATGTATGTATATATATATATATATATATATATATTACAAAATTTAAATTTTTCAGCCAAGTTTAAAGTATTTTATATAAATTTTCCCTTTTCAGTAATATTCCGTATATTATACCGGCTTATTAAATTAAAACCCTAGTCTATTAATCTCTGTAATATCTTAAGCCATATAATAATATTTATTCCAAATTTCGTAAATCTAAAAATGGGTCTAACTATTTATAGTTCTTTAATAAAACTTTTATTATTTAAATTCCTATTAAGTTCTGCTATTAAATCCTGGTATATCATATTCCCCTAAAATCTTTATTTAACTGCTAAAATATTATTCCGTCTTAAAAAAAACCCTACTTATTTCAATTTACTCTTTTATTTAAAATATCCAGGTGCCACACTGCAAATAGAGGCATCTTAAATTAAGACATATATGTGACTGAAAAGGAATTTAAGACACTTAAGTATCTGAATCTGAAAATTCAGTCATGATAGATGTCTTAATTTAAAACATATAAGTGTCTTACTATGATCATGGTGTAAACGAACTGAGAAATGTGTCTAAAAAATCTGCAAGTGTCTAATTTTAAGACACTTTGTAACTCCGCTCCGCATTCACTAGGGGGCACTCTCAGTTGCGCATGCGTCTTCCTTTCGAACTCGATGTTCGTTTGTAATTCAAACTGAATGTTTGTTTTTATGTACGCGTACATTTTAACTAATAATTTATTTTGACTTGATTGTTTTTTTGCGGAATGTGAAGTTCCGGGATTTAATTTCTATCGACATAGTGGTACTTCGTATTAATATTTATCTATAACACTAATATAGTGTTCTTCATCTCGTCAAATTTGTAAAGAGAACTGTTGTCTGGCGGGCTATGTTTTCAGGATGGAAATTTTCCGTTCTTTTAACAGAGCTAGCCGGATGTGCAAGGGGATTTTATTTTTTAAACATCAAACTCTGCCTAACTAACGGATACTAACGTAGCCTTCAATCCGGACGTCCTCTGGGCGAATGTGCGTTTGGAATAATCAGACCTTTTCCCAGGTAAGTGGGGTCTTAACTATGTATTTAAAACTCTCTGTAAATGTTTTATCTTTAAATGGATACCTCACACGAGTCTATAGCTTTATTAGTTCCTGAGTTATGCCAAAATATGTTCAAATCATTTTGCCTATGGTATTTCCATGTTAAAATTTTATTTTGCTAAAATTTAAATATCTACTATTCAAATCATCTGCAATCATGTTTCTGCATTATTTTCCATCCAATGTTATCCTTAAAATAAGTTTTGGCGTGTCTGCATGGTGCATTAGTGGTTACTGAATCTACTGAGATACACCATCCTAAGCCTTCTTTCTCTGTATACTCGCACGCCATTACTTTAAAAATAGCAGTGACAGCACCTGTTGATTGGCTCATAATTTCTTAACTACCATCAAGACTATCTTAACAGTGTTTTTTTAGAGTAATTATTACACCGGAGTACCTTTTATATGGGTTTTATTTATGAATACAATATTTTTATAAGCATTTAATGCGACAGCATTTGTAACGTTCACATCGGTTTTACATTTCCCATAGGTTTAATATGTGATATGTACTGAAATTCCCAACTCTTTATAGTAAACATCCTTATTTAATTTTTATTTATTATGTATGCTTTTATTTATTATGTATGCTTTTCATGTCTGATGACGTTTTCTTGCGTGTCATATTTTATACACCGCCATAAATTTTAAGTTATTTAAAAGAATATAGTTCGAAAATCCTTCCATTTACCCATATCATTAATTCCCGCTTACATACAGCGAATTACTTGTGTTCATTTATTTATTTTAAACTGTTTTGACTGATAAAACTCATTAAATCCGGTCATGGAATCTGTTTTTTCCTTCTGCTATATACTTTTGTTGTTTCCGAGCATTTTAGAACTATTCTATTTGCTATACTGAAAGTAGTCAACTTCAGATGTTTTCATTTTCAAGCCCGGTGATTCACACCACAATTTGAAGACTCATCAGAAATCGTCTGAAATCTGCAGACGTAGAAGGGGAGAAAATTTTGTTGGCGTCGCCAATAAATCTTTTTATTTAACGATTTAGAAAATGTTCTCGCCTTATCTCTGTATTAGTCATGATTATTTGTAGATTCTTAAATTCATGTAATTATGTGCTGTTAACATAATTGTAAAAATACGGTAAATATATACAGCTATATTTCATTTGAAATCAATTATAATATTGATTTTTTGATTATTTTTAGTAAAAAAGAAATCTGAAATTTAAAATGAATATCAGTAAAAAGATAGAATTTTATACTATATTTACTTGAGCATAACTACTAGATTTTGCACTTAAAGCTGAATTATTCTATATTTACCGAATCACAATGCAGATTTGGGATTTTTCTAGAAGGACTTGATGAAAGCACGGGTAAACTTTGGCACGTCCCCCACCCCCGCCCCCACCACCGTCACCTACGATTTTTGCTGCCCCAAATTTGATATGCAATTTTTTTTAAAGCTTATACGTTAAATATGTTTGGACATTGTATATTGGTTATAATCAGTATTTTGAACTTAAAAAGTAGAATAAGATTAAAAGTTAAGTACAAAAAATTTTAAATACAATAAAAACTCTTAATCGCGGGCACCTTCAGAACGCTGAATCTGTCTGCTATTCGATTGTGTTAGCTTTTATGAGGTTGTCTACATACAGTGAAACCTCCCTGTGCGACCACCTCCCTGAACGACCATTTTTTTCATGGAACGAAATTTATTCCCATAGGTTGAATACTAATTTTACCTCTATTCAGAGACCACCCCAGTTGAACTCCCTCCATGAACGACCTCTTTGAAGAAAATGAAACAAATTCCGTTTTTTCCGGGTCGCTTGAAAAAGGTTTTATTAGAATAATAATTCCGGAGAGCGCATTATTTATCAAACTTCTAAACTAAGTTTAGAATTTTTATTTATTCCGGTAACTTTTAAGTGTTTAAACCGCTTTGTTCCTTTTTAGGCAATGAATTTAACTCTGATGACAAATTAAGGATGACGGTCAATAAACTCCCCTGCCCTATTCTGTCAGGAAACGCTCAAAGGAACAGATAAAGTAATGAAATCGTCTTAATTTGTTCCAGACCAAAAAAAAAAAAAAAAAAAAAAAAAAAAAGAATTTATTTACTGAATTTCGAAAGGACTTGGAAATAAAATTTATAGTAGATAAAACCATAAAAGCGAAGCAAACGCCAATGTATTCATTTTTTAAACTCTGCAGTAATTAACTTATGTAATTAACTTTTGTTTTGATACTTAAATTTTCATATGTTTTCTTAATTTCAAAAATATAATTTTAGTAACATTAATTGTTACATTTTTTCAACAATTAAAATCTAGATTTTAATATGACCTCCATTAAGAGACCACCTTTCGGAGCGACCAATTTTTATTGGAACGGAAGTGGTCGCTTTAGGGAGGTTTTACTGTATATTGATAAAGGTGAGTGTTCGCTAAAGACAACTGTTCGTATGAAGGCTTTGCAGTAAACTCTCCATAACGGACACTCCTAAATAAAGGACGCCACTATTTAGGAAACACATTTTTTTATTGAAAATATGCAAAATTTTTATACACTTATACCTCAGAAAAGCAGACACCTCCGAACGTCGACAAATTCCACGGTTCCGAGGTACCCGCTATTGACAGGTTTTACTGTATTAAGACAAATATATTTTGTTTTTAACCTTATTCTACTCTAGAAATTCATAATATTGGTTAATAATAAATATTGATTAATAAATATTACAATATAATACTCATATACTGTAAATTTGGGGGAATCCAGTGTTAGATTTTATTTAACACAGAAATAAAAATGCTTAAACTAATTTACTGGGAATATCTTATTTAAATGGGAAAAAATTGCATAACATAGCAGGGATGGGATTCTTTCTGAAGAAGTGAATCATTTTTTATAAATGGGAGTAATTTGTTACCATAAAGCAGAGCTGATTGCAGCATGGGCAAACTGGGCTGTTTCTATGGGCCTTTAGCTGTACGGGCCCCTAAATTTGGTACGAAATTTCCATAAAGCTGATATTTTAAATTTGGTTTGATCTTACACTTATTTTAATAAATATTTTGCACTTTTAGAACATGATTAGGCTAAAGAAAATGGTATATTTATCCAAATATGTATTTGACGGCATAGAATAGGCTTAATTTTTTTTTGTAACAGTATATGTAGGCAATAGGGGGAGGGGGTGAATGAATACTAGGTCTTTGGACTAGCAGCAATTTGAAGTTCTCACTAAAAGTAATAAACATTTTTGATGCCGTAGGGCATATATGATAACACATAAATACATATTTAGGTGAAAAAATATATATATATTATCCTATTCTAAAACTACAAAATACTGATTACAATCCTCATAAGGTCAAAACTGATTTAAAATATCAGCTTTATGAAAATTTCATACCCAATTTGGGGTACCCTAAAATCAGGGGGCAGAGAAGCACCCCAGTTTTCCCACGCTGCAATCAGCTCTGCTGTATGGTAACAAATTATTCCCATTTATAAAAAAGGATTCAATGTGGTCAAACATGGCTGCGTATATGGCTTAGAAAGAAAAGTGGTCAAAGATGGCTTCATATTGGCTAGAAAAAAAAAAAAGGCTCAAAGATGGCCGCAATTAAGACATTTGAAATGTCTGAAATTCAGACGTAAGAAGTGTCTGAAAAATTTAAGACACTTTAAAACGTCTTAAAATTGAACACTCCTGTTTCAGACACTTAAGTGTCTGAAATTCAGACGCAAGAAGTGTCTGAAAATTTTAAGACATTTTAAAACGTCTGAAAATTGAACACTGCGTTTCAGACACTTAAATGTCTGAATTTCAGACATTTTCATTTGCAGTGCAGCTAGAATATTTCAAAGATTAAAACTTACGCAGTAATAAATTTATTTTCTTTTATCGTCTGGCGAGGGGAAAAAGTTATTTCTAGTACAATCTTGACAACAGAGATTAAAGTTTATTTACACCATCACATCTGGGGCTAGGATATAGAATATTCTCGAAAAATCTTTTGGTGGTAGTATAAATACTGATTGCGGCAACCAGAGAGTGTGTGTAGAGGTAGTAGAGAGAGAGAGAGAAAATGTGGTAGAAGGGACTTCATTCTGCATTGGTATTGACACTTCAAAAGCAACCTAAGTTGGCCTTTGATAAAGATTATTCGGAGTGATTTGCTGCGTTTTTATTGAGATGTTGTTGGAGTTTTTAAGAGCTTTGTGAGAGATTTAGTGAATTTACGAAGGTAATAAATGTGTGGTAATATAATGAAGCGAAAAGCATTTCGTAGGAAGAGATGGAATAGCTTTTAAGCTAATTTTGATGGAACGAGTTTTGTTCTTTTTTATCATCGGTAAAGTGGAACATTTCCCACCTAAACTCAAATTATGAGAATGTCAATAAAGTGGAATTGCTTTCAATCGACTGCATTTTTTTTTAATCTCCAACTCTTTTATTCTGAACAACCATATCGGCCTGAACGCCTGTGTTTTTTATAACTGGAAACCCCCCCATAATTTTTCGAGAATGCCTGCTGCTTGCATCAAATCGTCACAAGTAAAGAATTAGTCCGACAGGATATTAAAGAGACGGCAATAAAAGCGATTATGTCTCCAAATTTCACATGGATAGAGGTGCTTATGGTACGTTAGTTTATGATCTTTACTAAAGATCATTGCCGGAAGTCTACAAGTCTACATCGCCAATGCAAATAAAAATTATTGTGAGACTCTGAGAACAAGATGCCTGGAGTGAGTTCTTTTTCACAATATTCTTACACTTGTTATGTTATCATTTCTGTTACTGTTATTTATTTATTATTCAGTATGAGAATTAGTTACTTATGAGGTTTATTTATTACTTATTAATGGAAGTTATTTATTTATTTATTACTAAAAAGTCTGAAATAGTACTTTATCTATTATGAAAAATAGAATTCTATTAGTTTAAGATCTTATTCTAAATGTGGTTAAGGTCAGGATTTATTAAAGAGAATAGAAGTGCTTCTTTTATTTTAATGAATACTGATATAATGGCTGAACCAAAATTAGTAAATTTTGATACTTGTACTGGAATGGAAATCCAGGCTTGGTTAAATTATTATGTTGATATGTGTAATAGGGAAAACAAAGATGTAGAGTGGAAATTTAAATCTATTCCACAGTATTTAAAGGGTGAAGCAATAAAAGTCTATATCAATGATTGTGTTAATTGTACTAGTTATGATCAAATTTCAAAATTCGTGATAGAAAAATTCATGAAACTAAATGTTCCAAATTTTTCTGATTTCTCAACGCTAAAATTAGATAATTTAGAAAATTACTTTCACAAAAAAGTAGGAATTTGGAGGAAACTCCATCTTTGTGAGACTCTTCTAATACAAGGGTTAACAGATGGATTAAAACCAGAGTATAGAAATAATATTAATGTAATCCCTCCAAATAATACCACTGAATGGTACCGGCTTGTTAAGCAATTTGTGAAAGTTTCCACCCCTCAGATTTCCAGCCAAACAATAAAACAAAAAAACATTTAGACCGAAATTTCAACAGTTTCGGCCACCTAGACCTTGGACTCAACCAAATAGGCCCAATAATGCACATAGGAATTGGATTCCACAAACACGATATCAAAATCAAGGGTCTAGAATTTTTCAAAATAATTATTTTCAGAAACCATACCCTTCTAGACCATGTAGAATCTGTAGAATATGTACAAATAAGGGTTAAATAATGCATATCATTGGGAACAAGAGTGTTTATTTAGGAATGATTCAACATCCTCTGATACTCTTCCTAGTAATTCACCACCTGCTATTCCTAATATTTGACAGCGGATTGTGTATGGATGTACCAATAGTTATAATTCACCATGTATAGTGGACACTGGATCCACTAATGCACTATTACCCCTCAAATTAGTTAAAAAACTAAATGCTAAAATAGAAACTGTACCTACAGTTACTATTGGTCAGGCAAAAGGGGTGATAAATATACATCAAAAATGTAAAATTTCTGTTAAATTGCGTAAAATTACAAAATATGTTAACTTTTTAGTGTGTAATACTAATTTGGAGTATGCTATTTTGGGTTTAAGGGAATGTTCTAAATTTAATTTAACTATAGATTGTAGAAATTGTACTGTAAGAGAAGGCAAGAAAATTATAAAAAAGAGTATATCCATACATAATGAGAAATCTCTTCCTTTTCTTGATGTAGATATGACTAAAGTACAACAAGAGAATGATTTGGTAACAGTTGATTGTGATGAGAATTTAAATTTATACAATGGCATAGCTGCCAACTTTTACGCTTTTTGGCTACCACTAAAATTTAATAGAGATTTTCGTTTTGTTTAACCCATTTGTGCCTGGCGTCCTAATTTTGGGACGCTTTCTTAAAAAAATTCCTATTACAAATTGAATTATGATATCCTTTCAAAACTTAGTAAAATATATCCTTAGTATTTGCTTTCAATATTTATCCATAAATGGCAGTGCATTTTTAAGAATAAAAAGGTGAAATAAATGTTTGTTGTAGCGCAAAGTTGGATTTTCTTGAAATAAAATTGCGCGTAAGAAAAGGTAAGATATTTCTTTTATATTTTTTATCAATTATTTTATAAGTGGTATTATTTATAAGATGAAACATTATTTTAGAATACGTATTTTTGCATTTTTTCAGATTTCTATTTTTTTGTTCGAATTTGAACCTTTATATATCGTCCCAACTTTGGGACGCTAGGCACGAATGGGTAGGGGTTTTCTCCGTTACTGTCATATGCATTAAATGTATGTTTTATGCCATTTATTTTGTTACAAAATGGTTACATACCACTCGGATTATTATTTTGTTATAAAATTATTATTCGGATTATTATTTGGCTATTCTTTGTTATTACTATAGGGGGAACAGGGGCTGCGCTGGGCTCTGTTCAAGAACAAGACACACACCCCTTCCTACCCTTAGCTATTAGCTTAGTAAAAACTTATATCATACCGTTATGTTTTGTACTTAGTTTAGTAGTTGACATCCTGGGGTTACTAAAATATATACAGCAGACCCTCGATTATCCGACGTAATTGGGTCCGAACCGACAGCGGATAATCAGATTTCCAGATAATCGAGAATTTATCAATAATCAACTAGTTTAATATGCAACATCGTCATCGAACTGCTATTAGAACTATTTAATCTGCTTAATAAACATCTAAATTTAAATTATACGTGAAATAAATTTATTTGTTTAGAACAGGGACGTGTACACGGGGGGGGGGGGGGGGGTATAATCTTCACGGGATCGGAACTTGCGGGAGCTCAAGCTAATTTCAATGGAATTCGAAGAAAGGGGAACCAAAATACTTATCTCTACTCGTGATTTGGAAGGGAACACTTGCATACACAAGGAATGTGAAAGTAAAAAAAAAAAAAAAAAAAAAAAAAAAAAAATGGAAAAAATTCAGGATATTGACATCGGTTTACAAAGAGTTCCGGTTACACGAGGGTCAGATGATCGAAGTTCTACTGTACCATATATACTCGTGTGTAAAACGAAGAATTTTTGACAATTTTCTGTAAGTAAATTGAGGGTAAACTTATATGCGAGTCAATTACATAAGCCAAAAGAAAAAAAAAAACTTCGAAGACTGCAAAAATGTATATAAATAATAAAATAATATATAAAATATACAAATAATAATAATTTATTATTAAAAAAATTCAGTGATTTGTTTTTTTTTACTTACTAATTTTTCGCATTAGTAAGTGAAATCTTTGGTTTGATTTTGTGCCAAATTGAAGTAAAAAGTTAGGGGGTCGACATACGCGAGTTTTTGCATTCAAAAGTTAATGGGTCGGTGTATATGCGAGTATATACGGTATATATACTCTATTAGTAATTATTGATTATTATAATTTTTTACTATATAAATTCTTACTATGCCAATGGCTAATGGTGAGGAGGAAGCTGGTCTTGTTCTTGAGCCGACCCCAACACTACCCCCCTCCTTATAGTAATTATAAAGAAAATTTTATAGTTAAATAATAACCCGAATGATATATTACCTTTTTGAAACATATTAAATGGCATAAAACATAGATATAATGCTTAGACTGTAACGGAGAAAACCCCTACCCTTTCGTGCTTAGTGTCTCAAAATTGGGACGTTTAGATTTTTATATGTTAAATAAATATTTTTTTCAAAGAGAATTTTTTTATTATTTTTTACGTTCATTTTACACCATTTACTATAATTAAGCACAATATTGAGTTGAAAAAAAATTCAGGCACTAATGGGTTAATTGTGAGATTTCGACGATTAAATGAGACAATATTTACTATAAAATTTTAGTGGCCTGAAGAAAGCGTAAAAGTTGGCAGCTATGCAATGGGCTAACTCCATGAAAACTTGTCATGTCTGCCACACAGCTGAAAAGTGCTACGCTTGTTGGCCACCGTTATTTACGAAAAGTTTGCTTCGTGTTATTCAATTGATGAAATATCTCCGAAAAAGTAAATCACATTTTCCGTTCTAAAATACTGGTAGCCAACAAGCATAGCAATTTTCAGCTGTGTGACAGACATGAGAAATTTTCATGGAATTGACCATTGATGATAATGTAGTGACAACTAATGATAGTATTGAAACTTTGAATTTATGTAAGAATTATATCGAATTACTATCTAGTTGTGAAAATTATATGACTACTCAGGACTATTTTGAGAATGATAGAAATGATTTTAATGTGCAACCTGATTATGGACAGTTCATAACTTCTCAAAATTTTCACGATGTTAATAATTCTGATTCAGATTTAATTGGGGATTTAAATTTAATTCAAAATGATAATTTAAGGGAGATAGTTCAGAATTATAGGGATATTTTTGCAAAACATAAATATGATGTTGGTAGGATAAATATTGAGCCACAACGCTTTTTTCTAAAATCTGACCTATCTTTATCTTTGAGGCCCTACAGAACGTCGCCCTTAGAAGAAAAAGAAATAAAAAGTCAAATCCAATCTTTATTAGCGGTTGGACTCATAAAAGAAAGTAATAGCCCTTATTCTGCCCCTATCACTTTAGCTATGAAAAGAGAAGAAGGCAAAAAGTCCCAATTATGTATAGATTATAGGAAACTAAATCCAATAATTAAAAATGATGCAGAACCCTTGCCCCATATCGATGAAATTTTAGATAAATTGAGTAGCGCTCAGTACTTTTCAACTTTAGACTTAGCCTCTGGCTACTGGCACATACCCATACATCCATCTGATACCGAAAAATTAGCTTTTGCTAGCAACTTTGGCCTCTTAGAATGGCTAGTTCTTCCGTTCGGTATGAAGACAGGCCCCCCAATATTCAATAGAACTATTAGAAGGATCCTTAACAAATATAAAATAGATTACTCGTGTCACTATTTTGATGATATTACGATTTTCTCCTCTTCTCTAGAAGAACACTTAAATCACTTAACTCAAATCTTTGAAATCTGTAAATTAGAAAATATTAAACTTAAACTTTCTAAATGTAAATTAAGCCAAAATAAAATTAATTTCTTAGGCTGCAAAGTCACCAATGGAACTTTAACTCTTGCTAATGCAAATATTGAGGTCTTTAAAAAATTAATACCCCCCTCTAATGTTAAAGAATTACAAAGATTTTTAGGTTCTATTAATGTATACCATAAATTCATAGACACATATGCTGAAATTAGATACCCCTTAATAAATTACTTAGAACAAACAAAATATGGGAATGGAACTCAGAGTGTCAGGACTCTTTTGAAAAACTAAAAAATGCCCTAAATGCAAAACCAATCTTCAAACTTTATGACCCACAACTGCCCCTCCATATGTTTGTAGATGCTTCTCGGTAGCGGTGGGTGCAGTTCTAAAGTAACCTGATAAAGATCATTTCTTGCATCCTATTGCTTACCATTCTAGAATTTTGAAGAGTTATGAACAACATTATTTTATAACTGAGCTAGAGTGTTTAGCAATTATAGATACTCTTGATAAATTCTATCACTATTTCCATGGAGTCAAAGGGTCTAGCCGGATAAGCATAGCGAAATGGCCCCCACGGCCGATGTTTGAAATAACATGTGTGATAATACGGCTCACCATGAGAATACAATATAGAGTGTTTTTAGCCCCTGACCTTGAACTGTCCTTGAGATAATCGGGGAAGTATGCGCCGGCGCTACTATTTTTCAAATACGTTTTTCTGAAAAAGTACAAAAGTTTAAAAAATTAAACCAAAACTAATTATTGAAGAATATATCAGTTCACATTATATATTTTTTTCACATTTTTACAAAAATTTTAACATAGAAAAATAAACAAAAATATTTAAAAAAAAAATTATTAATGTAGTAATTTTATATTTACACCAACTAAAAAATTACAGAATAAGCCTCAAAGTATGTACTTTTAAGAAAAAAAAATTCGTTAAAATCGAAGATGCGCTTTTTGAGTTATAAGAAAAATAATGCTAGCAACTTGCTAAAATATTCCTAACTTTCCCTGTTTGCATTTGCAGAAGTATGCTACTATCAATGCATTGGTCGATTCGTGACATTTCCAGTCAGGCAGGATGTGCAAAGCGCCAAAATAAGAGATTGTTCCCATACATACCAATTACCTATAAGTTTGTTTCGTGTTTGTTTCGTGTTTATAAACATTCTATTATTTTCTCGTACTGCGCATACTTCTCTGATAATAATATCAAGTCGATGGTGTAGTCCATTGTGCAGGTGAAGCTATAGGAGTTGTAAATATATAAGGTTATCTACTTCTTGGTAATTCTGGACCCCCTCCCTAACTTCCGATATCACACGTTATCATCAATCCTCGAATCCCCCTCCCCCTAATAATATTGTTATCAGTGTTTAAAAATTCTTTTTATTTTTACAATTGTTTTCCTTTTTTTTTCTTTTTATACGTTTGCAATGATATACAGTTATGGTTGTACATTTTTTTATTTGCATATTTTACTTATTTAAATAAGAGAAGAAATTCATAATATATCACTGCTATATAATAAATAACTTTATACCAAATAACATTTTAAAGAAATATTATTTAAAAGTTTTTAATAATAATTCTTTATTACAAAATGCATTGAACAGTAATACTGTCTTCTTGTACTTAGCCCTTACACCTTGCTAAACAGAACTTCTTCTAAATAAAACAGGCGGATAACATTCTTCCCTATCTTTTACTAGCAAAAATAACAAGTATAATTTCGAATCTGGTTTCTCTAACAACGAATTATATACGCATATGGCAGGAGAATATTAATGGCGAACGTTGGTTTAATCCCTATTTTGGAATGAAATGTTTTATAATGATTCAATGGTTTTAATTATGACTTTCTATTTTCATAAAAAGAAAACAGACAAAAAAATTAAGATAACGGCCAAAGAAAAAGATACCAAAAAAGTAAATTTTGTTTTGATCAAAAATGATAACGATATATAACGATATCAAATGATAACACCCCCTACCCCTGCAGATATCCTACGATGTCAAGTGCCAGACCGCCCCCCTAAACTTTTACGTTATATATGTACACTGTTTAGCCCCATAGTTTACGTCTATGTGAAAATCGTTGTAGGCATATGTTACCATTTTGTTTGACAATTCTTGATATTATTATGCGAGAAGGATGCGCAGTACGCCAAAATAACAGAATGTTTACAAACACGAAACAAAACTATAGGGAAGTGGTATGTATGGAAACATTCTCTTATTTTGGCGCACCTGCCCGAGTGGAAATGTCACGAATCGACCAATGCAGTGATAGTAGCGTATTTCTGCAAATGCAAACAGGGAACGTTAGGAATATTTTAGCAAGTTGCTAACATTATTTTTTTTATAACTCAAAAAGCGCATCTTCGATTTTAACGAATTTTTTTTCTTAAAAGTACATACTTTGAGGCTTATTCTGTAATTTTTTGGTTGGTGTAAATATAAAATTACTACATTAATAATTTTTTTTTAAATATTTTTGTTTATTTTTCTATGTTAATTTTTTTGTAAAAATGTGAAAAAAAAATATATAATGTGAACTAATATATTCTTCAAAAATTAGCGTTGGTTTCATTTTTCTAATTTTTGTACTTTCTGAGAAAAACGTATTTGAAAAATAGTAGCGCCGGCGCATACTTCCCCGATTATCTCAAGGACAGTTCAAGGTCAGAGGCTGAAAACACTCTATATTGTAATCTCATGGTGAGCCTTATTACCACACATGTTATTTCAAACATCGTCCGTGGGGGACATTTCCCCATGCTTATCCGGCTAGACCCTTTACAATCCATACCGATCACGCATCTCTAGTATAGTTAAAGAGCGTTAAGAACTTAAGAGGTAGATTTTTTAGGTGGTCACTTAAACTTAGCATGTTTGATTACGAGATTAAGTATGACAGGGGTTCTACAAGTGTCGAAGCATACATGTTTTCTCGAAATGCTGTTGCTTACTTCAATCAACATGTAAGTTTATTGTTGGACAGAAAAGAAATCATAGAGATGCAAAGAAAATGTCTGTGATAAGAAATATAAAAAAGAAAATGGGATTATGATAATTCAGATAAAGGGATTCATAAAAATAGTTGTACCAATGTCATTAAGGAAAAAATTACTTCATATTGCTCCTGATAATTTTGGACATTTAGGAATCCAAAAATGCTTAACTTAATATCCCCTAACTATTATTGGCCTAATATGACTATAGACATAACACAATTTGTCGAACATTGCGACACCTGTCAAAAAAATAAAAAAACAAAACAAAGATTTGGCTTGTTACAAGCTATGCCAGCCACAGATCAACCTTTTGAATGTCACAACTCAACAAAAAAAATTCTTACACATAATAACAGATCACGCAACTAGATTTGTTTGGGCTTTTCCTTCTAAAACTGTTACTACTGAAGCCTATACTAACTGTTTAAAGCAAATTTTTAATGTACAAACACCTCAAAAAATACTTAGTGATAGGCATAAAGTTTTAGGCCTCCAAGGTTCAGAAAATTACACAGAAAACATCATATTCAACAGCGTTTTACATCATCACACCATCTACAAACCAATGGGTAGGTAGAGCGCGTTAATCAGATAATAGTTACCAGGCTTAAGTGTAAAGTCAATTCCACTTTTTCTAAAATACTTTGGACTAGATTGTTAGACGAAGTCATCCAAGACTACAATAATACCCCACATTCCATAACTAAATTCCCACCTGCCTACTTATTTTATGGTTAATTACCTTATCAATCTCCTTTAAAGCAAAATTATTACCCTCCCGTAAGTAAAGCACTCAAAATTGCAAAAGCGCGAACTCATGAATTTCATCTTAAAAGTAAAAGACTATATGATTGAAATTTTGTTGAATCCCCATTAAAACTACAAGATTCTGTAATTTATGAAGAATTTAAATATCCTAACACTAGAAAATTAGAACACACTTTCTCAGGACCATATAAAATTATAAATAAACTTTCTGAAGTAACTTATGAAATAGATAAATTTAATTATGAGACAGGACTGAATTCAGTTATTGTACATGTTTATAAATTAAGACCCTATTTTTCACCAGATGATTTCAGAAAGTTTCATGAGCAACCCAAAAAACAAACAAAACCACAACAAACACCACAACCACAATTGCAGTCACAAACTCAAACTAAAGTAAAAACCATAGATTAAATTTTAATTCTGTAGATTTTTATTCTCTTCCTCAATTAGTTTTCAACATTAACGGGTATGTCCTTGGTGCGCAACGAGAATATTACTTGTTTTTGGGAGTTTTTGAGACTAAGTAGACACTTTATGCAGGCATAGGATGTGCATTTGATTTTAGGAATTTTCAAATTGATGTAGAAAAATAAATTTAAATGTTTTTTAATTCTATACCAAGTTTATATTAAAATAAACTATATTTAATTTTTTTGCCTTTCTTGAGCCAATTGTTTACAAAAATAGTAAGAATTGATAATATTATAATTATATAAATATAGAAAATTGATAATTATGATGTGATTTTGTGATGACTGTGTAACAATAGAAAATTTAGTATATAAACAAATTATCTTTTATTCCTGTTTATTTTCTTTATTTTACTATTCTAAGTTTATCAGTTGTTGTTTATCAGTTTAGTAGTTGTTCAACAAGAGTATCGGAAAGATAAATTATTGTAAGGAACTACTGGTTGAGAGTCCACTTTCTAAATATTTAGAGTTAAATTTATTTGTACTTTGGAATTATTTTTTTTTAATGTTTTGACTGGCAAAAATACGTTCTTATAAAAGTAAAAATAAGAAAATTATTTAGTTGCTATTATCACTTTTATCCTCAACCATTATTTTCGATATCAATGAATAAACAACCTGTGATATTTTCTTAGAATATAATATTGTTGGTAAGTATTATTATTGCTATTATTAAGGTATACTATTGAGAATTTTATTATTACTATTATGAATTGAAAATATTATTTATTATAATTATTGAAAGATTTATTACTTATTATGGCGTAAGACAATATATAACTTATAAGTGAAAAGTTATTATATTTACTACTTAGACAAAGTTGAGAAGTTTTAAAAGATGGTGAGTCCCAATTAGAATGGGAAAAGCATCTCAAAAAGTAGTTGATAAACAAACCTTGCGGGTAGTTGAATAACTACTAGAAATTTGTTTATTAAAATAAAACTACCATAATGATGCATAGCTGCCAACTGTTACGCTTTTTTCTTACCACTAAAATTTAAAAGAAATTATTGACTCATTGAATCACAGAGTTTGCCAATTAAACATGAGAAATTTTACTATTAAATGTTAGTGGTAAGAAAAAAGCGTAAAAGTTGGCAGCTATGATGATGACATAAGTATTAAAACCTAATGTAAAGAGTTTTAACAGACAGAGTAGAGAAACAAATTTAGTAAAAATATTTATTGCAACTGAACTTTTTACTTAAGAACTGTACCACCATTTTTGCTGATTATTAAAGGACTGTTATGACCTACGAACTGATTATTCCAATAAAACTTAAAGTTCAGGTTGAAGTTATTAAAGAGTTGAAAATTTAATTAACTAAAACAATGCTTGTGAATAAGGCAAATGGAAATACACTAAATTTCCATAAGACAGAAGAATTTGTTGTTATTTATTAATATAATCTTATTATTTCTTATTGTATTTATGCTTATTCTTTATCTCTTATTGTATTTATATTTTCTCCCATGCATTTACAAATGGTAAGTGATATTGTAACCATTATTTGTACTCTTTTACTGGGGAAATGCTCTCAACTAAATTTAAATGCTTTTTATGCAAATTTTTTTCTCTTGCATTGCTAAATTTATTTTACTTTCCCATCTCTTTGCTGACGTCTCTAAAATTTTAATATTCAAAAATCAACTTTCAAATTGTTGCCAAATCGAAGTCTGTTGTCTGAAATTGTAGTTAATTAGCCACAAGTTTCATACAAAGTCTTTGGGAGGGGGCATAAAATTACAAAATTTAAATTTCCCCCACCAAGTTTAAATTATTTTTTATAAATTTTCCTTTTTCAGTAATATTCCGTATATTATACCGGCGTATTAAATTAAAACCCTAGACTATTAATCTCTATAAAATATTAATCCATATAATAATATTTATTCCAAATTGCGTAAATCTAAAAATGGATCTAACTACTTATATTTCTTTAATGAAACTTTTACTATTTAAATTCCTATTAAATTTCGCTATTAAATCCCGGAATATCATATTCCCTTAAAATCTTTATTTAACTGCTAAAATATTATTCCGTCTTAAAAAACCCCACTCATTTCAATTTATTCTTTTATTTAAAATATCCAGGTGCCAGCTAGAATATTTCAAAGATTAAAACTTACGCATAAATAAATTCATTTTCTTTTATCGTCTGCCGAGGGGAAAAATTATTTTTAGCACAGTCTCAACAACAGAGATTAAAGTTTATTTACACTTATTACGTCTGGTGCTAAGATATAGAATATTCTCGAACAATCTTTTGGCGGTAGTATAAATACTGATTGCGGCAACCAGAGAGTGTGTGTAGAGGTAGTAGAGAGAGAGAGAAAATGTAGTAGAAGGGACTTCATTCTGCATTGGTATTGACACTTCAAAAGCAACCTACATTGGCCTTTGATAAAGATTATTCGGAGTGATTTGCTGCGTTTTTATCGAGATGTTGTTGGAGTTTTTAAGAGCTTTGTGAGAGATTTAGTGAATTTACGAAGGTAATAGATGTGTGGTAATATAATGAAGCGAAAAGCATTTCGTAGCGAGAGATGGAATGGCTTTTAAGCTAATTTTGATGGAACGAGTTTTGTTTTTTTTATCATCGGTAAAGTGGAACATTTCCCACCTAAACTCAAATTATGAAAATGTCAATAAAGTGGAATTATTTTCAATCGACTGCATTTTTTATCATCTTTGAGTCTTTCATCCTCAACAACCATATCGGCCTGAACGCCTGTGTTTTTTTATAACTGGAATCCTCCCATAATCTTTCGACAATGCCTGCTTCTTGCCGTGAAATCGTCGCATATATATATATATATATATATATATATATATATATATATAATCCAAATTTATTTAACTCTTTGCCCGCCTGTTGTTGCTTTTACACAGTGGCCAAAATCAAAGTGCATGTTTAAATTATTTACGTACCCACCCCTATTTTTCAATGAAAAAATTGGCCTTATTTAAAGACCGAAACTTTGAGATCCAAATAAAGCGAAAATTATCTTTCAGAATTTGCGGTGGCAAACGACGTTTATTTAAAAATTTGAAAACCTCTACCTTATAGTTTTGGTGGTTAATGGCTTAATAAAGTTAAAAACATGCCTCCCACAAGTTCCGATTTTCGAATGCCACTTCTTTCTAAGAAAAACAAATCTTCTTTATATATATAATTCTTGGAAATTTTGAAGAAACATACCCTGAATTTAACTTTTGTTGCAAATGTTGTAAAAGCCTAGTATGAATTCTTAAAAAAATTTTGGTTTGTGAGGAAAGTTTCGACTATAGGCAGATTTTTTATTCAGAAATTCCATATCCTCCTCAGAAAATTTTAATAGTTATTTTAGGTTATTATAATGATAGATATTTCGTCAATAAAAGAAATTGAAATTGTTATTAAAAATTTCTGGTCTGAGCACGAATCTCTGAAGAAAAAACCCATCAAGCGAGGCAACAGTGCGTATAGGTGACAATTTTTATGCAGCTTTGATTCCCCGGGTCGATTAAACCCGGGAATGCCCTCGCATAACCAGGATATGTATGATTTATACTTTGTAACCAATAAATTCAAACAAAAATCGTCATGTTATTTAATCGTTGGCGTTGATCAAAAATTCTGGGATAAAATTATTTGAAGATTACTTTTCGAAAATTAGTGGTGAGAAATGTAATAAAAGTACCCTCCATGGCTTTGTCATGCACTGCGCGTGTAAACCAGAGTTAATATTTGGTCGTAAAACATTAAACCCAAATTCATGTAAAAATAGAATTAAGTGTACATGTTTATTCATTGGCAAAATATATTTTCCAATTTATATTAACATATTGGTGACCGGAGGCGGGAATTCACGCCTTTTAGACATGTGTAATTCTGCCGACGGCTGTTACTTTCATTTTATGTGTTACATTGTTACTCAAAAATCATTCACAAAAATTGTATTTATGCACTTGAGTACTCTGCATAAAAACACCTTTGGGTTTTGAGCTGCACCTGCATGCGAAATACAAGCAACGCTAGTGTCATGTGGATATAAGATGAAACCTGCCTCGAGAATAAAAAGGAATCGAATGTAAATAGATTAGAATGTAGCTGGACGAACGACGTGCTAAAGCTCTGCCATTGAAATACTTAAGGCCAGAGGACACGTGTTGTGACGTCATCACTAATCAACCGACTTCTCACTAGTGTTGGAATTCACACCGGAAAATTTTGAATAGCAATTTTCTTTTATTTTATTTGTGGAATATTTCCAATCTTCTAAAATAATAATAACTATTTAAACTTTCTGGTGAGAATTTGGAATCCCTCAATAAAACATTCACTGTGGAATTCCGCATGTGGCTGAATTTTTATTTAGGGATTCCGAATTCTCACCAGTAAGTTTAAATTGTTGTTATTGTTTCACAAAATGATAGATATGCCACAAATAAAATAAGAGAAAATTACTATTCAAAATTTTCCGGTATGAATTCCAACACTAGTGAGAAGTCGGTCGATTAGTGATGACGTCACAACTCGTGTACTCTGGCCTTGAGTATTTCGATGGCAGCGGCTAAATGAATAGAAGCCCTTTTCGATTATAGCGGCTAGAATATATAGTGTTGAAATTGGCTATCCCTGTAATACTTAACCCCTTGAGGGGCACCGGTATATATTATATACCACCTACGATTAATGAAGTTTTACACCAGAAAAGTTTAATTAAATTTTACTTTTATAACTGTGGTGGAAAAAAGCTGCAAAATTGCTTTTATTTATTTTGAAATAGAATTTTTTCAAAGATTCCGGTGGGAATTCAGCATTTCACAAACGTAATTGCTTGCCCCTCAAGGGGTTAAAAAAGTGCTAAAATATTGTATCCCTTAAATGTGCAACGACGCTGCTGAAATATACTGATCGCAGCGACATCTGCAGGATATTTTTTACAACTGCAAGATATTGCTAGTCTATACAATGTAATACGAAAATCCCGCAGATGTCGCTGCGATCGACACTTGGAATTTTAGCAGTATCGTCGCACATTTAAGGGATATAAATTTTTAGCGTTGTTTGGATAGCATATTTCCACACTAGGTATTCTAGACGCTATAATTTCGATGATACAAGTCAGCTAAATTAACGACAAGAGAGTCGGAATTTACGAAGAGTAACGTGCTTTACCTGTATTATAATCAAACGACGCTGTTATTAACCACTTAAGTGTTTCGCCCGAACTGTGAACGGGCAAGAAGATTACTTCTGCTGCATTGCTAAAAGCTTTTGTATACCACTAATTTGTAATTTTAGTACTGATAAAGTGGTGTTTTACCAATATTTTTAGTTTATGTTTTCAAAAAAAGAAACAGTTAAGAGGCTAAGTGTAGTTAATTTGCGTTCCATGTTAAAGTCTGTGTCCTTTGATGCCAATAACTGTGAAATTTTATGTTCAATCGGCAAATATCCTTGCTGTGGTGAAATTTTCTTATAGTATTATGATGAGAAACCATATCATTATTATACAGGGTGCAAAGAAAAGTCCCTTTAACCTGAAAATATTTGCGAACGGAGAGAGCTACAGCTATGCAAGTGAGGTAACGGTATATTGAAGCGACTACGTCCGAGCTAATGCAAACGACAGCATCGCCCCTAGTGGCGAAATTTGGAAGATATCCATTGCAAATCAAAAACGAAAAGAGATAGAGCAAAATTTCCAGTTAGAAAGTTTTAGAGCATCATTTAATTAGTATATAACGACATTTGGTTCACATGTATAAGATAAACCGTCGCCTGTATACCCAAAAATGTCCGAAATCAATGAGCGACGATTCTACTTTTAATAACCACATTCCGTAAATGTAGCCGTGCACAATTGCAGATTGTGACGTTGTACTGTGGTATAATGCCTGTAAAAATTTAATTTCCAATTCATTTAAAACTGTAGATTAACCCTTTCAGGGGAAGAAGAATTCTGTACATAAACTGATGAAATAATTGACTGACACCAGAATATTCAAACGAATTTCTTAGAAAATAAAAATCCGCTAATTTGAACTTTCATTACAAAGGCAAAATTTTATTAAAATATTCTAGGTGCCATTTGTCAGGTTTGGAGTTAAAACTAGGTGGACAGAGCATCTAGACACCGCCCTTGAAAGGGTTAAATCTATGTCGTCGTATTGAAGAGGCTTGCAATAGACTTTACATGATGAGAAATGTGCATGCAGAACTACCCTCACGAATAAAAACGTGTATTGTGAGCAATGGTGAACTTTTGGAACATACTGAATATTAACTTTTTATCACTGGGAGCCTGTTTGTCTTTTTTGTTTTTTGTGTGTGTTATCAAAATGTATTGAGATAAGTACGTATTTATACCATAAATTGTGCATATTTCTTCATACTTCTGGCTATTCCATTCAAACGTTTACACAAAATGGAGTGCATAGATTTCGGACATTTTTGGGTATACAGGCGAAGATTTATCTTATCCATGTAAACCAAATGTCGTTTCGTACTAATTAATTGATGCTCTAAAACTTTCTAATTGGAAATTTTGTTCTATCTCTTTTCGTTTTCGATTTGCAATGGCTATTTTCCAAATTTCGCCGCTAGTGGCGCTGCTGTCGTTTGCATTAAATCGGGTGTAGTCGCTTTACTATACCGTTACCTCACTTGCATAGCTGTAGCTCTCTTCGTTCGCAAGTATTTTCAGGTTAAAGGGACTTTCCTTTGCACCCTGTATACATTCCTTTGTAATTTAAACACGAACAGAGAAGATCTTTTTCTTGAATAATGTAACATGCAAAGATAATTGCCCGTTGTCGGGGTTTCCTGTTTAACACATTGTATGCGGGACACGTACTAGTACGTTTTTGTAGGTTGGGGACAGAAAATATTACTGGTACCAGAAATTTTGTACGGACGAAAAAAGAAGGTGTAATCCAACAGTGCTTGCTTCTTATTGGTTGTGAGCAGGTTTTAATTTACGGTGGCATTTATAAACGTAAATTTAGTGTTCATTTTCGAAAAAATTCCCGCATACAATGTGTTAAAAGGCAAAAATTAGCCATCTTCATTGTGTTAACCCAATTGTTCCGTTAATATCGTTTCTTGTTTCTTTATTCGAATTGCTTGATTAGTACCACTTTTTTGAAATAGTAATATCAGCGTCATTTAATCAGTCATTAAACAAGGCGAATAATTAGGAACAACTTTTAAAATGTTAAACTGTCAGCTATAAACCGCCGGAGGTCAATATACACTTTCAAACCATTCCTAGAACTTTAAGCGGCAGACCCGATCACGGAATTTCTCACCGAAAAAAATTTAAAGCAAAATTAGTTGAATTAAAAGTATTGAACAGGGCTGGGCCGGGGCGTTTAATACCTCGAACGACCGCTGCGGCTTCGAGATCATTATAGAGCACCGGTAATTCGCGGAAAATTTTGCCGGACACACATCGGAGGTCCCCACACCCTTTCTGGAAGCCTTACCGGAATTTTAATTATGGACAACGTCACAAGAAAAATTAAAATTCTAAATTCCATGAGTTTAATTCTTCGGACGACCGCTGCGGCTTCGATATCTTTATAGCTGAAATTTTTGTAGTTATTCGTAAATTAATGAAGATAAAAAGATGCGGTTTACACCGAACGAATGGGTAAGAAGCCGGAATTTTTCTGATAAAAGCAAAGAAGAATGTTTGAATAAATGCAAATGCTTGAGCTAAAAAGAATACTTCAAACCGCCATCATTGCCGACATTGAGTGATACCACTCACCAATAGGTGTTTTCCATACCACAAGAAATGTTGCTTAACCCCTTAAATCTCGTGCCCGGGACTTTCGCGAGCACTGTAGGTTAAGCTTTTTTTATTCAAATTGTTTCTTTCCGCCAGTTTTTTAAAATAGTGTAATTGACTTTATTCTCGCATAATTTTATCCAACCATTAAATAAGGTTAATCTAAGGTCTACTTCAAAAAAGTGGTGGCAATCAATCACTGTGAATCTTAACCCTTCCCACTCCGTTGGCTCCGCTGCGGAGACATTCTTAGTCTTTGCAAAATTTGTTTTTGGTACCAGTAATAAAGGAAAATAAAATTCACCTTATTTAATCAGAGCATTTTTGAAATTGTGTACTTGAAGGAAACTTCTTTTTAAAAAGTGGTGCCGATCGAATAAAATTTGTGTAAGAGACGCCGGAGCTTTAAGGGTTAAAAAAGGTAGCCTACACTTATCGGGTGCAACGCTAAAGAGGTTAATGTTGTGAACGATGTTGTGTTTCGTCTGCTAATTTAATGAGGGACAGCACACTGAACCGTTGTAAGCTTACTTGTGACTTGTAAGCTATCTATTAGTAAAAATATAACCATGCACGGGTTCGTTTCTGTTTCCGTCATTAAAATGCCGGCTTCATTTCCATCCGTGCGATGCAAACCGCATCTTTATATTCATATTCGTTTTCAAATTATTAATTGTTAAGTGTTCTCGATTTTTGGATCACATGGTATTTAAAAGAATAGCAATCAAGCAATCTGAATAATAATAAAATGTAAGATAATATTTAAAGAAATAATATGAGATAATATTTAAATTCGTATTAAAGTCTCAAAATTTTGAAAAATAAAGTTAAAATTCCAGGTCATTCCGGAAAAGACAGAGAAAGTTTATAGTCCGATTTCTATATATTTACTATCGTCTCAAAATAAAGATAGGCTACAAAAGATATTTGTAAGCAAAATGGAAAACACAAAATATGAAAGAAATCGTGTTTTCGGCGTTTTATACAGTGACTGATATTTTTATTTAAATTGAATTTCATCTCATGAATATTTAACTTTTTTCGATGAAGTTAGAATCTAAATCTTAAAAAAAAAAAAAAAAAAAAAAAAAAAAAAAGAGTTACCTGAAACACAGACTGCTGCGAAAAATCTAGGAGTCAAATGTAATGCAATTACTGAAAATGCAGTTTATAGGAGCACGAGTGATCTAGCATTCTAAGTTACTAAAATGTACTTTCTCTTTTTTAGCATAGTTTGCGGAGAAATGAGATTTAATACAATAAAGTGTTTGAAATTACAACCGATTACAGATCAATTTCTATAGCTATGAATTTGAGATTTAATTTTTTAAACAGCACTCGGAAATGCAAGTTTTGATTTTATCAGAATGTGTTAATGTTCGTGTCGGTAAAAGGGAAAGAAAGATTAATAAGTCTGTGAAAATTATGCTGAACATAACTTGCTTCTTGCTTACAATTGATTACTGTGTTAATACTTCGGAGCCCGAAGCTGTTTTCGAATAATAAACCTTGCCCTATTTAATCATAAGGAATTATTACAAACTCCGATTACATACTACGATTAAGTAAGGAGAATAATAATATTCGGAAATTGCAGTAGACAAAAGTAAGGGTCGTACGAACCCTGTAGTATTATAAAAATACGGTTATTAAATTTAATCAAATTAGAGCAGGGGTGGCCAACTGTGGCATTCCAGAAACCACTAAAATTTTATAGAAAAAGTCGACTTTTTGAATCGCAGAGATTCGATGATTAGATAAGGAAAAGATTACCAGAGCTGCCAAGTCTCCGGCTTTTTGTGTACCGGCATTTTAGTACAGAATATGTTGTTTTATTTGATTGGAACATTCTGCGGATTTAAAAGAACAACATTTTCTTTAAGATAATACTGGTGTGCAAAACGCCGGAGATTTGGCAACTCTGGATTACTATAAAAAGCTAGTGGTGTTGAGCGTGCCAAATTGGCCACCCCTGATCTAGAGAATCACACTAATTTAATCATAAATTCAGGCTGAAATTTACTGAAAAAAATGTCAGAATCATATCGAATTTTTTAAATATATTTAGAGCTTAAATTATAGCTTTTAACGAAAGCCATTTTCTTGCACATGCCAGCAAAATTTTGAAGAACAACACACTACATAGCGTTAATAGCGTACAAGCTTGTCGCATCATTTTGAAACGATTTTGATTTGCAAAAATTCCCCTGCGTACTTTGAAATGTCATTTTGATTTAGAAATATTATATACGTATACATTTAATCATTGAAGTTTTAATTATAATCCTCCAAATATAAGTGCGATGACCTTGAACGAATTCACGAGGCTAGGGCCGAAGGCAGTTCATAACAGACGTAAATGGTGCTGCAGGGAATGAATGACTTAAGGCGGAAATTATATTTTACTGGTTTTTAGTAGCGTAGTTACCAACTTTTATCCATTTCTAATGCCACCAAAATTATTTAGAATTTGTTTACTGTTTCTTACGTAAATGTAATTACGCCCATTAACTATAAGACCAATGTCAGACGGGCGTCTTTTTTGCTTAAGTATTATCAATTCACAGCAAAAAATAAGCCCGTCTGACATTGGTCTAAATATACAAACATTTAAAGCTGTAAACAGTTAAGCGTAATATAACTTTATAAATTTTGGATATCATTGTTGCCAGATTTTACGCTATATTGTTACCACTAAAATGTAGTTGAAAGATTTACCCTTTTTTAACACTAAATATACCAATAATTAGTCGCTTGACCGGTGCAAAATCAGAATGTTTTGATTGGAACCAGAAATTTTTCATGCAATAAATAAAATGTAAATCGTGCAGAAATAAGTTAAATAGTTTTAAATAAAAATTTTGGTGTAACATATTTTTAAAAAATTTCAGTAAAATTCAAGGTACGTTTAGTATTAACCACTTGAGGGGCGGTGGGATAAAATATATCCCACATAATTTAAACAAGATTCTCACCAGAAACTTTTAATTAAATTTTATATTTTTAACGTTGGGGGAAAGTTGTTGAAAAATTGCTCATCCTTATTTAACAATGAAATTTTTCGATTATTCCGGTGAGAATTTAATATTAGAGAGACATTATTGCTTGCCCCTCAAGGAGTTAATGCAGTTTTCCTCGGTTAAACATAAAAATTTACAAATTCAAAAGCGTAAACTTTGGTAGCAGTTTTGCCAGTTCGCTACTTCTTTTTATTTAGATTGCTTGATTAACACCACTTTTTTAGTACAATTCGTATTATTTTTGCATTATTTCAATCGTCATTAAAGAATATGAATATCTTTGCTTTAAGAAAGTGATAGTAATCAAGCAACCAGAATTAAAGAAAAGTAGCAAACTGGCAACACTGGTTGGTACTCAGTAGAGACTGCCATCTTAATTAATAGATAGATTTATCGAAATTTGCCTTAATCGTTGGACACAAGTTACCGCAGAAGTAAGGACGTACCTTAGGACGTGTAGAAGAATTCCGCTACATTATGGTCTCCAGGTGAAAATCATTTACAGTGCATTTTAATAAAAGTACACTATTTCAAATATAATGAAATTGATATTCATTCTTAATGTACAATGCAACATTATTCCTGTAGCATATAGATACCTAGAATTTATCCTTAGACACACAAAATTCCTTTAGATTATGGCGTACGTGTAATAATTTGCAACGTATTTTAAAGATGTTACACTATCTAAAATATAACTAAATTAATGTGTATTTCTGAGGGACACAACAAGATCCTTACTGTACAATATTGAGTGCGTGGAATTTATTTGTTCATTTACAGATTATCCAAAACAGAATTCGGTTACAGTAATTGCTGTAAGTGCGTTTCGAGATGTGGTAAGCGTTTTTAAGCATAAACAAATTTTGTTGCATTACGTAAGTTTGCATAAATTGTATAGTTCATATACAGATCTGCGCAAAAAAAAAAAAAAAAAAAAAAAAATTGTAAGCATTAATACCTATGGGCGTGAATTGGTTGACGTGTTTTTTAGTTGGGTTATGCATTTTTTCAGCTTATCTATATTTAGTTAGTATATACTAAGATATGTTTCTATATAAATAAATTTTTTTTACAGACATATGCAAAAAACTGAATTTACCGTCTACGGATGGCAATGGGTGGATGTGCGATTTTAGTTGTTTTATGTGTTTCCTACCTGAATTAAATTTTAGTTTAACCTGTGGTGTGTATAAAAATTTGTAGATAATATGCAGGGCTTTACAAAATATTTCGAGTTACCTACTATAGGCGGTAAATGCTAAAAATAAATTTTCAAAAGTGCTATGCATTTCAAACCTGAATTAAATTGCAGAAAACTCTGTGGTGTTTATACATATTTTTAAATCATATACGTAACAGGACCGCTGAAAATAATTAGAATATCTTATGGACAATGAGTGCTAATTGCTGAAAACGAATGTTCAACTGTCGTGTGTTTTCTTAAACTTTTTATTTAGATATCTTACTTTTTTACCTTATCAAATAGCGAGGTTTTTTTAAAGTATTCTGGAAGTGTTTAGAAAGTGCTTGATAATTTCTGCGCGACGCGTGATATTTCTTTCTTGTTTACAATGTGATAGCATTCCTATTTCGTTCTCTGGTAGAGACATGGAACTATTAATAAAAAGGAAGACATAGCTTTAAAATAGTGAAGCTTCAACTGTAACCGCTTTCACAGTGGTTGACTACCGTCGGTGGAATCTTCCTCCAGTAAATTTATATAGAATTTTTCTCCTTATTTAAACGCCTTACTAATGCAAAATTTCAGTCATAAATAATGCTAGAAACATATTTTCATGTTTACTGGTGGAAGTTAACCTTAGCGAAAGTCAGGCCCTGCGTTTACGCCATATTGTGACAACCACTGAAACAAACTGACTGTCTTACAAGGCAAGCTGACACCAGTAAAAGCAAATAAAAAATTTTACCATATTTGTGAGAAAATATTTCAGTGAATAAGACGTTTAATTAAGACGAAATTTTCTATTCAATTTTACTGGTGAGAAGTTTTCCCCGGCGGTTAACAAAAACTGTAGATCCGATTATAAAAAAAAGCAGCCACCATTTTGTGACAACCTCCTCAGTTACTTCACTCGAAAGTGGTAGACTGTATACTATATGTCATCTCCTCTTTATTCATAACTCCATTAGTAGAACCGAAGTTTTCTTTGTATATATCACTTATGGAACTATTAATAAAGAGAAATTGACATATCCTTAAAATAGTGAAGTATCAACTGCAACCGCTTTCGCAGGAGTCCATTGCCACCGGGGAAAAATTCCACCAATAAATTTAAATACATATTTCCTCCTTATTTAAACCTTTTAATAAGGCAAAATTTCAGTGATAATAATGGAAAAAACAGCTATTGATTTTTACCGGTGGAACTTTACTTCGACGGTAGCCAGGCCCTGCGTTTCCGCCATATTATGACAATCTGAACGACCTCTTGTCGGTGTCAGTGGAAAAGATTATATTACCTGGGCAACCTGACACCAGTAAAAACAAATAGAATTTTTCAGAATATTTGTGAGAGAAAGTTCCCATAAGGAGGTTAAATAAGACGAAAATTTCTATTAAAATTTTCTGGTGGAAGTTTGCCCCGGCAGTAATCAAAACTTTCTGATCCGATTAAAGAAAAAATAGCCGCCATCTTTTTAAAACCTCATCATTTAGTTCACTCGCAACCGGTAGACAATACACTATACGTCTCCTCTAACTCCATTATATCACTTTGCCAGCACTTTAAACATCCAGTTTAAATATAAGAAGCAATCAAAATTTTTTGTAAAGGTTTATATTATTTAATACAGCTTTGATTCTTTATGGATTAGATCGTCACATCTGGCGTGAATGAGCTTAAAATAAACTCTATACTTATTTATGTGTCCGTTTTTTCTCTGGTCTTTTATTTAGGATTTCTATCATTTCCGTGTCAACTTTGATTTATTTGTTGATTAAAAAAAATACTGAGAGATCTTCCTGACTTTGTTGTCATATAAGTTTTTTCCTTTGAAAAAGAAAATAAAAAAATAGACAAGAAAATAAAAATTAACTGTAGCAGAAACTTATCGTTTGCTGATTTTACAAACATCTCCTTTCAATCAATTTTTTCTTTATTTAAAAAAAAAAAATACATCTCGGCTGTCTTTAACAGAAAACATTCTTTCATTTTCTTTATAATCGGGAAGATTTAAATTTTTCGCTTTACTGATTTTTTCCAGAGCAATTTTTTAACAAATTTTACTTTTAAAATTAAAGGAAATGGAATACGAATTTGTGTCAGAATCAAAAGTTTTAGTTTTTAAAAGCAATACTTCTCAGATTTATTATTTCCTGCGCTGTTTTTTAGAAAAGTTTTAGAACTACAACTGAGAAGCAACGGAAGCTTGAGAAAAAGGAAAGAAGGGGGAAATGTTGAAAAAGGAATAAAGCAGGAAGTAAAATTTTATGATATCCATTTTGTCTTGCAAAATAAAATTTTCTTTTTCTTGAAGATCTAGATAAACATTTTGAATTATTGGAAATACTAAATTTACTTTCATAATAATAATAATAATATTTTTTGCCAGCATCAAAAGTTACAATACGATTCCCATTTCTCCAAATCTATATATAAATTTATTTATCTAGGAGTTTAATAATTCATAATTTTATTTAAAAAATACACTGAGATGCGTCTTGTAACTTTATTATAAAAACAAGAATTATATAAACAAACTTAATATTTTGACCACCGAAATGAAAAAAGAATGTATTTCCCGAGCCTATGATAAGCGACAAGGCAGTTTTCAAGTCTTCCGTATCATCCATAGCCATAACAGTCAACTTATGGATAATTTTCGTAAAAATATGTCAATTTGGCCCAGTGTCAGTGTTGCCAGATTGTTGACATTTTTGTCCCCAGATTGTTGACTGCCACCGCTTTTTTGAAATAGAAATATTCGGTATATTTAAAAATAGATTAAAAATTCTAAAAATAAGGCGAATTATACTATTTTAAAAAAGTGGTGACAGCCAAATAATCTGAATTAAAAAAGTCCCCAATCTAGCAACACTGCCCAGTGTTGCCAATTGCGCCTTTTTACTGAGATTCGGTTTCAGTTCGGGTATAAATATTTCAGATTTGGTTTGGTTTTGCTTTAAATTATGTGGGATTTGTGTCGATTGATGTGTTGATTGATGATATTTCTTGTAAAGTTTCGGGTTCATTTGAAGTAGAATTTTCGGGTTAACAATGTAGCTATTAATAAAGAGGAGGACAAATATAGTGTAGTATCTGCCAGTTGCGAGTGAAGTAATTGAGGAGGTAGTCACAAGATGGCGGCTGTTTCGTTTTACGTCGGATCGGATCAGTTTCTAATAACCGATGTCGCAAACTTCTACCAGTAAATTTCAATAGAATATATAGTCGTATTTAAGCACATTATTCATCAAAAATCTCTCTCCCAAATATGCTAAAATTTCTATTCTTTTTTACTGGAGGAAGTTGGCCCCGGTACTATAAACTCTTTTACTGACACTGACAGGATGTTGTTTAGGTGTCACAATATGGAGAAAACTTAGGGCACGACTACCGACGAGCTATACATCCACCAGTAAAAATGAATATCTACTTTTGCCATAGTTATGATCGAAATTCTGCATGGATAAGGCGTTTAACCGCTTCCATTACCAATTTTTTTGAAAAAAAAAACTGCAAAAAATCATCATATTTTTTTATTCTCTTATTTTTTAATTCTACCTCGCACCACTTTCTCAAAACAAAAATCTTTGGAATGCAGTTTGGCAACATTTGCAAGAGAAATATACTATAAAATTATTTTTTTTTAAATAGTGGTGCGAAAAGAACAGAATATTAGTCGCCTGTGATAGTCGCCCGAGTTTCCTCGGGATAGTAATTATTTGCACTATACAGGGTGTGTCATAATTCCCTCCGGGGTTTGGAAGGCTTATATATATATATATATATATTGCCAATACAGCAACAAAGTGGACTTTACTGGAAAAAGAAACATTACAAGTATTGTTTCACAAATGAGTTAATAGATTGCGCCACTATTTCTGATAGCAGTTGAAAATAACTGAAAAGCACACTTTTGGAAATTTTGCACATAAGGCAATGGCATTTGCAGGCTCACAGAAAGCTTACTGCGTGTTTGAATTTGCGAAATGTCAATCTGTTGTGACAGTTCAAAGAAAATTTCGTACAAACTACTTACTGCAACCACCAACGGACAAAAAATTTCATGCGTGGTTTCGGAAATTTGAGAAAAGTGGTTGCTTGTGTGATGGAAAACGAACTGGTCGTCCAGACTCTTCGGCGGAAATGGTTACTCATGTTGGAGTTGTGTTTGCGCGTGATTTACGAGATTTACGCCAAAGGATCACAGTCGTATTCGCTACCATTGATCGCGACATGTTGAAGCGAGTGTGGGAAGAATTTTACTTTAGACATGATATCTGCCGCATCACCAAAGGTTCACATGTTGAACATTTGTGAAACAAAACTTGTAATGTTTCTTTCTCCAGTAAAGTCAACTTTGTTGCTGTATTGGTAATATTTTTTATAATCCTTAAAAACACCGGAGGAAAATGTGACACACCCTGTATACGAACCCGAGATAACTCGGGATAATCAGGGAAGCAGTTAAATAAGGAGAAAATTTGTATTCAAATTCCCTGGTGGAAGTTTGCTCCGGCGGTAATCAGCTCCCTCGAAACCGGTTACTATTGAATCTTCACCATTTTGAGGATATGACAATATCTTTTTATTCATAGTTCCATGGATATAACGCGACCTGCAAACAGTGGCGTAGCCAGGTAGGGGTCCAAATGCTCTTGATACGAGTTATATTGTAAAGTTTTCTTGGCCTTGATTAATAGCAGAAACTTCTGCGCTTAGATAAAGCGAACAGAACTATGCAAAATAAGTGTATGCGGAACATTTGTACCCCCACCCTGGCTACGCCACTGGCCACACAGGTCTGTAACTCGAACCATGAATCTCTACTGCGCTCTGTGGAATTGTCATTTTCATATTCTTACTTCTATAGAAGTATATGTTCATATTCTATTGTAATAGAATATGAACATGAAAACAGTTCATTGTTGGATGCTGCGTATGGAGCACGGACGTACGGTGTACAAATGAAAATGTTTTAAGAGCTTTGGAGAGCAAGAAAAAAAGACGCTATACAGAACTTAGAGTTATGAAAGCTATGTAAAATCTCAATTATTGGGTTGATCGGAAAGTCGTGTCGTGTCGTGAAAATCAATTCGTACCTGAAAATTCTGCCCAGTAATTATTAGACATTAGACATCGGAATCAATGTCAAATAATTAAATGACAGAATTTTCCGGTACGAATTGATTTTCCCAAGAAGACAGGACTTTCCGAGCGACCCAATGTTTCTTATTTTTAAGTGGCATGTTTTAAGTGGTGTTTGTTATTTAGCTGAATATCTTAAGCAATTTTAATGACTATTTTTTCCTGACTTTGTGGGAAAATCTTACGTTAGGGATCTTTAACCTTTTTGTCTGAAAGTCGTTTGCCATAGTAAATTTCAAAATGTAAACTTTGCCTTATTTTATTGTGAAGTTACTGTTATTAATGCAATTATTTTCTATATTAACATAGTGATAGCTAGTTGGCTCGCGAGCCACGAATTGAAGACTTCTATATCTCACATGATAGAAAAAACAAACGCATTTCTTAAATCAGGAATAAGCGAAGAACATTAGAAACTTTCTAAATGCCCGGAAAAACATTAAGAAGTGTTATTTGTAGGCAAGTGTAATATGTTATTGCTATCTTACACTAATAAAAGAAAATTACGATCTGTGTGTCTGTCTGTGTGTGTGTGCGATGGCTAAGAAAATCTACCGCATGAGCGACGCTGAGGTGTGAAAAATTTGTGTGAGGTTAGTCCAAGGGGCCTCTCCTGGTGCACCTGATACTCAGAATTTTAATTTTTTAATAATTAGCTTAATAATCTAATAATTAGTGTTATTAATTAAAAATTACAAAGAACTCTCATCAAAAATTTTTCTCTGTCCTTTCGAGAGAGAAAAAGTACTCGCGTGAGCAGATGCTGTGTTTAAGTATCGGGAGGAAATGAAAATCGAAAGGAAGGAATTTCGGGGATATTTTGTCATTACTTATTAACTTCCATCGGCCAAACCGCTTAGTAAGGTTAAAAACAGAAGACACACTCTGAGATATCGTAATCTTACGTCTCGAATGCCGCAATCACTTGAAAAAAAATATCGTAGTTAACACATTCAAAAAAAAAAAAAAAAAATAATAAAAAATAAAATAAAAAACGGTTGTTTTTTGGAAAAACTCTTCCCCCCTTATAGCAACGCCTCTCCAGGGCGCAATTTTAGAGGTACTGGCAAACCAAAGATGTGTTCTTAAAGCCGAAACCTTCTAATCAACGATGCAATGGATTTTTAAAAATATGAAATTTAACCATTTCAAATACACCGCCAAATGCACACTTCGCGCCTCACGGAGGTGATATTTTTTCTATGCTAAAAGTAACTAAACGTCCTTATTTTAACACAATTCTTTAAGGCATCTCAATAGATCAGATTTACATCATCTACAAAAATTTTGAAAATTTCGGACAGGTAGAAAGAGAAAATTTTGGCGAAATCAGTAAAAAACTGAGTGTTTCTTCGCTGTTTCGCTCGCTTTCGGTACGCATAGACTCCAAAAGCCAAATTACGCAGAAAATAAAATACCAAATATACATACTTTCAATTCAATATTTTTTCGCACTTTTTTCATTTAAAACAGACAAAATGCAGTTAAAGATATAAAATCATACAAATTTGAGATTCATTTAAAGTTATTATCACGGGCCGGGGCAACGAACGGCGGACAGCTAGTCTATACCAATAAAAGAACAAATCTGTCTGTCTGTGTGCGATGGCTAGCTAAATCTACCGCACGTAGAAATCTCAAAATTTAGGTGAGGATAGTCCAAGACTGGTCCTGATGCACCTGAGGCTCGGAATTTTAATTTTTTCAGGGCCGGGACACCTGGTTCCTTTAAGTTTTTATGCTTTAAATTGTTAATAATTTGCCTTCATTTTATCCAATCTTCTTCGTTTTAAGGGACCTTTATTCATATAGTTATTCACGCCTTTCTACTTTCCAGTTATGACCCTGGACACTTGGGGACCGAAATAGGGCCTCTTGAAGTTTTTGAGCAAATAAATTGCTTCCTTTTAATCCGATCTTCATTTTTGGGATCCTTTTTCCATTTAGTTATTGTCATGTTTGTACATTCCAGTTAAGACCCTGGGCCCTAAGGAACCGCAGGGCCCGATCCAGGGACCTTTGAACTTTTTGTGCGCCAAGCATTTTTCATCTGCTAATTTTCTCACTTTCTCAGTGCATAAATTTAAAGTTGAGTCTTGGACTCTTCTTTCTGGACAAATACTCTCATATTTTTATTTGGGCCCTAGGGCCCTTTTTTAAACATTTACCCAATCTTTTGCGCATTTCTTCGAGATATTATTCTAACGAATAATTCATACCCTATGCTTAATTTTGACTAATTGAAGATCTAAAGCGTTAAGTACTAAGACATTTTAACTTGTTTTCATGATAGGCCCTGTTTTTAACTATTAGTTAGCCTCTTTTGGGACCCCTATTATAGGTCCATTAAAAATGGTCCGAATCACTAGCTTTTTTTCTTCTTAGGTCCTCCAGCTACTACATAAATGACAAAAAAATTTCTCAGACTTCAACCACCACCAATTTTGAATATTAATTACCTTCTTGGGGCCTTCGTTTCAGCTTCTTTAAAAACGTCCGATTTTATTACAATTTTCTGTAACATAATTTTAGCGTCCTCCAACTACTTTAAAACTACATTCCAGTTTAGATCCTGACCCTCAGGACCCGGTCCTTCTTTTTATGTCAGCTGCCACCTTTTTCGAACATGAATCTCTTCTTTCGGCAAAAACTTACGTTTACTCACTACAACAGTAAATTAAAAATCGCATTACTTTAAAGGTAAATTTGTGGCGTAAAGAGAATGGCTGGAATTCATGAGTAGGCTTATCTGGTTTAAATATAGAGCTTTTATTCAACAACGGTCAAGGAGTTGGCAGACAAGATCTTATAAATTTCGCTCTCACTCCGTGATAGCAATAAAACAATCTCAATTAAATATAAACTCAAAAGTCAACTCACGTAAACTTCATTTCTCCGGAGCGAGCTTGAGCTGCGATGGCGAGGTTCACTTGAAATCCACATATTAATTTCATCTCACTCTAAATCTGTTCTTGTTCCCAGGCTAAGTCTCCAGCTACACAGGCCATGTCTCCGACAACAAAATTACTCACGACAACTAACAATTCTCTCCAACGTCTAACTGATTCAACTGAATAACCAACCGCTTAACATATTTTCTCTCCCCTATTTATACTCTGTCAGACTGAGCAAATAAATTTGCATACGGTTACCGTTAATTTGCGGAACAGTGAACTCCTAATTAAAAATGCACCGCGGACAAATAGAGTGCCTCTACACTAGAGTTACATCTTACACCATGTTCACCTTCAAACCACTAGAGAGCCTCTGTAACAAAGTTACTGGTTCCTTACAACTTTAGATAAGGGATTTCATCCGTTTATTAAATATCGTGCTAATGATAAAAGTAATTTGTGAAATTTACAGGAGGGAACACCTCCCATCGCTTTGGGGCACATTCTTTCCTCGGGTTTTAAGGGCCTAATTTCAACGGGATTTGGTTCCTTCAATTTAGATTACAGTTCGGCTACTTTCTATAAAATGAAAATTTATCTTAGATTTCAGTTACAACATTTTCAAACATTAACGGACCATTCTTTTTTCGGGTTCTATAGGCTGGATTATTACGAGGTTTGGCTCACTCAAATTTGTTTTTGATTGTTTCCGGTATGTGCTTAGCAGTTCAGGTGCATGCTGTTTTAGCTAGCGGGGAACCAAGTTCCAGGTTTATTGGGAACACACTAGACGCTGCGGAAAGCAATGGTGTCCCCGAAACTAGGTTCATTTAAAAGATTTTTCAAAAGATATAAAATTATACAAACTTGATTTTTCTTTATGATTATTATAACGGGCCACGAGCATCGCCGGGCGGGTCATCTAGTTAATTATAAAATATCAGTACTTATTTCATCTAAAACATGAATGAGCTAGTAACGACTTTTACACACTTTCAGAATTAATATCTATCAATACAATTTTTCTGAATGTGTTCGGTCAAATTATCTTTATTTTTCAATGTTTGATTTTCGAAAACATCTGCGGGAATATTAAAATCATTTTCCTATTCATTATTTTATTTTTGACATTTTTACGATTTAATGTACGAATGTATATTTCGTGGTAAAAAATAATTTATGTTACTTGTCATATGAGCTTAGTCATAATTTTATCGCATTTTGAAACATTTTTAAATAAATCCATGAGAGATGTCAAAATGTATTACAATATTAGCATGAAAACGTCTGCAATAGTAGTGTTCTTTTGGAAAAAAAAACTGTAAGTATAATTTTGCAAGTGAAGAAATAATTTAATTCGTCCATATTAAATAAAGTAACACACATAAAGTGTTCATATAACTACATTTATTTTAAATTATGGCAAAAATTTTAAGACAAATTCAGAGTTAACTTAATTACTCCTTGAAATTTTATCACTCGTAATAAATTTTCATACAACTTTCATCGCATTGTCAGTTATCAGCATTTGAACCAAGTTTATTATCATTTTATTAAAGCGAAAATTTATGTAATTCAAAATTAATACCTCGATGTACCATAACAATAATCAAATTTATACTGATTTTTAAATTAGTATAATTACAAATATTAATTAAGAATATACAAACACTTGAAGCTATAAAAATTTAAGAGTAATATAAATTTTATAACTTTATTATAATAATTTGTGTATAATTAAAAACTTTATAACAAACATTTGCACAATTTTCCATTAATACGAGTTAATTTGTATATAATACCAAAAAATACTCACTAAGCATAGCTGCCAATTTTTAACCCTTTAACCCCTTAACGCTCGAATTAAATTACGGTTGAAAAATTCAAATTGCTTATTGGCACCACTTTTATGAAAAAGAAATATTCACCTTATTTAATGACAGGAAAAACGATACTAAAATATAGCCAATTTCACTATTTTATTAAACTGGTGGGAATCAAACAATTTGTGTAAAAGACACAGCCCGTGAATATGATGGGAGCGAGAATTAAGGGGTTAAGGGGCAAGCAATTGCGCTTCTATATTGTTGAAGTCACACCGGAATTAAAAAACAATTCATTTCAAAATAAGGAAAGGCAATTTTTAAAATTTTTCCACCAAAGTTAAAAACGTAAAATTTAATTAAAAGTTTCCGGTGTAAATAATGACTAAAATTAGGTGGGATATAACATCTCCCACCGCCCCTCAAGCGGTTAAGCTTTTCTATTACCACTAAAATGTAATAGTAAAATGTAACTTATTTATTCGCGAAAATAAGCGATTAACTAAGGCAAACTATTCTATTAAATTTTAGTGGCATTTAAAAAGCGTAAAAGTCGGCAGCTGTAACTAAGAAATATATTTAAAAAATATTTTTTTAAGGCTGTTTTTATTTGTTAAAATATTTTTTTAGGCGATAGCAAAAAATGGCCCGCGGTTGAATTGATGGAAATCTCTGTCATAGATTATCAAAATAAAGAAGAAATTCCAATGAAAAAGAAAATTATATATGATGATGAACTATAATTGAACTGTTGCAAGAACAATAGACTTTTGAACTTTTGTGTGTGTATATAATTATATAATATTCATCATAATTATTCACTATTTTACCTATTTTTTTATATTCTACATTATTTTTAAAATTATGAAACTCTTTCTAATTTAGTATACATATACGTAGCTTTTATTGTATTTTTGCAGAACGCCCAGCTTTGCAGAGTAATTGAGCTTTTGCCGCTCCAACAAGTTTAAAAATCCTATTATCTATTATCTCATGATCTTATTAATTACAAATATCTAAATTTCTCTCGTAAACGCCCAGTAAAAATTGGGCTTTCCATCTTGTATATATTGTACTTATATTGTATTTAATCTTAATATTCTCAATTGGCTTTCCTGTAGGTCCCTTCGGGCCTTTTATTTATTATTATTATTATTATTATTATTATTATTTTTATTTATTTATTATTTTTTTTGTGTGTGTGTGTTTGGTGACGGCGGTAGTAGATGGAAACCGCTGGGTGGGGCTTGTGAGTGCTTAAGCCATTTGGTAGGCCTCCCACCTAGCTGACCCTGTTTAAAATCTATAGTAATATTAATAATTATAATTAGTCATTTAACCCCCTCAAGGGCGGTGGTTCATTTTTGGACCACTTAATTTTAATTCCTAAATGCCACATGTGCACCGGAATATTGGAATGAAAATTTTCCTTTTATTGAGTACGTGAACAAAGCTTTTGCTTATTTTAAAATAAATTTGTTTGCACATTCTGGTGTCATTCACTCAATTCAGCATTTTACTAATAAAACTACCTTGCCCCTGAAAAGGTTAATCATCCATGACAGTTATTATTTTTGTATTAAATGATATAAATATATAATGATGTATATATATATATATATATATATATATACATATATATTAAATAAAAACAAGACTTCTCGTTTCCCGACGGTAATTTGCTAATAATTTTGTTTTGTGTAAAAATTACCGCTCCTAACATTATTCTTTTATTTTCGTGATAGGAGCACTTCTCCTTGCATAATTGACAACTTTTTGGCTTTTCTCTGCCACTATTTAAAAAAATTGTTTTATTTAATCGCCAAAAATTTAACGTTAAATAAGGTAATATTTTCTTATAAAAATACCGATAGGAAAAATCTTAAAAGTTGGGAGGTGTGTCCTTGCATAGATATTTTTTCTTTGGATAAAAAATACCGCTTTTTCCAAGATATTATTTCGTTTTAAAAATACCGATTCTTTCATTTTTTTTCCCTCCAAAATAACAGCTTCTTCCATAACAGTTTCATTCCGTGATAAAAAAAATACAGCTCCTTCCATATTTCTTAATGATAAAAATTCCACTTCTTACATAATTAGTTTTCATGTATTGAAAATACTTTTCCTTTCCTAATTACTATATTTTCTTCAGTTAAAAATAAAAATAATATGAAATGGTTGTGCATTTTACATATTCCTCGTGATATTTTATTTCATAATTCAGGCACAGAGGAAAGAATAAAGTGTATCATTTATTTTTATCTTCGCGTTCTAATTAAACTTTGCTAGTCGCCGTAAATGACGTTAAAAATCAACTAAACTTTGAAGTATTTGGCAGGTTGGGGCTGGGAGACTTCGTTGATTTCGCTGGTTGAGTGAAACCAGTTCTTTGGGGAAAAAGCATAGCTGTCAACATTTATGATTTTTTTTTTTTTTACTACTAAAAGTTAACAAAAAATTTTTTTCAATATATAATCACAAGAATATATTATTAACCATCTCGACTGAGCGATTTGGAGACTGAGACTCGTTATACATTTGACCGCTGGTGCCTATTTTTATATTGTATTCCTACCATCGTTTAAAGAAAAAAATGCCTGTAGTACCTTTCTCTTGTTGCCAAAGTGTATATGAAAGACTTTTGTTTTGAGAAAGTGGTGCGAGATGGAATTAAAAAATAAACGCCAGTGGCTGCTTTGATATAACTTAACCCTGCTTATTAAAGCCTTGATGAACAAATGGGAACCCAAAAGGTTAAATAAGGAAAAAGTTTCCATTAAAATTTATTGGTAACGAAAAAAAAAATGTAAACCTTTGCAGCTATGGAAATTCACCGTAGCACAGCTGCCAACTTTTACGTTATACTTTACTACAACTCAAGGCTGTTAGCCAACTTCCCAATTCCCTTTGCTAATGCTAAACCTTTGCGCATAGAATAAATTCGTAAAATATCTCCTCAGAAAATGAACATTTCTAACTTTATTTTTTGTGTGCTCTTCTTAACACTTTAAGTCATGGGTGACAAACTGCGGCCTTGCCGGATGCCACTAATTTTTTAAAGAAATGGACGACTACTTGAATTACAGAGATTCGATGATTAGATAATGGAATATTACTATAAAATTTTATTGGTATCCGGCGGGCCGCAGTTTGACACTCTTGCTTTAACCCTTTATCTACTGACGGTACTTATAAGTACCACTCAATTTAAACTTTTATACCATAGTGAATATTACTAATATTCTAATGGTACTTTGCAAAAACCCTCTTTTAACTCCACTTTATCCGAATACATGACAGCAGTAGTTCTAGGTTTGTTATTTTAGAGAGGAAGAAGGCTATCTTTGAAACAGTCGATGTGTTTTGTGCCGACATTTTATACAGATTGTCACGCTCGTCTTTTTATTGCTGCAAACACAGTAAAGGATACAAGATAAGTGTTGGATTTTTTTTATGTGTTCATTAGGATCTTAGAATACAATGTGACTAGCTATTTTGGGTGAACGGTGTATGTATTTGATTTAACGGTTGAATTACTCAGTGGTACTTATAAGTACCGTCAGTACACTGGGTGTTGGAGGAAAACTTCTTGTTTTCTTTTCGTCTGTGTAGTTATCCATCGTTTTCATCTGCTTTAAAATGTAATTACTAAAATGTAGTGTAGTAATGATTTCCCTGGTATTTCTTTTCTGTTTCATCGTTATTTTTTATAGGAAATCGAAAAAGTTGTGACTCCGGCTCGTTTTTGCTATGCTAGAAATGGCATATGTAAATTCATGTAATGCACATGTGGAGATGAGAGAGAATATTTTGTCTCTGGAATATAGACGCCGCATAACTAGAGGACTGCTAACAAGATCCAAACCTAAAAAAATATTTTTTTAATCCTTTCAGGAGCAAAGCATTTGTAATTCTAAAGAGTTGAAATAAATAATTGGCACCGGATTTGCCAAACGATTTATTTGTAAATAAGTAAAAGTGTATATTGCACACACATTTTAAATCGAAAATATTCTCTGGTGCCAGTTGAAGTACCTTGTGGGTTATCTGTTACGATATTGCAGTCATAGTGTACTGACGGTACTTTAAAGTACCACTTTAATTAATTACCTCTATATAATTAAATTTCTCACGGGTGAGCATTTTTTTATGTTTATCCTTTAATTTTCATTGTAGTAACTGAAAAAGAAATATTACATGAAAAAAAACTGCAGGAGATCATAATGCCGTAGATAAATGGTTAAGCACTGGTGGGTGAATTCCTCCTCAATTAATTTTAATTCCCAAATGTCAAAATAGCACCAAAATTTATGATGAAATTCATTTGAAAATAAATAAATGCATTTATTCGCGTACATAATAAAGCGAAAATTTTGTTTAAAAATTCTGGCGCTATTTTTTACATTTGGGAATTAAAATTACCCGGGAAGTAATTCATCCACCAGAGCTTAATGGATTTCTCTTTTTTCTCACATGTCAACATATTTCTAAAATCCATATTTAATTTAATAGTTTATGTGTTAAACGCTTATGAGTTGTGAGTAAGATTTTAACATTTGAAAAATAATTGAAGTGTATATTTTAGAAATATTTTGTTAACTAATAAAAAAAGACACCCTTTAAGAACACAGAAAAAGAAGGTAAAAAATATTTATTTCTTAAAGAGATATTTTAAATAAACGAATGCATTCCTCGACCGTAGGTTTAACGTTGGAATTCTTTATTTGGCTGACTAATAGCCTTGATATTAAATGTCCGTTTTCAATCGCCGAAATAGCAATTAAATAAACGTAATTAATGAAGGTAAAAAATTTCTCTTAAATTCTAGCGGTAACAAATAAAAACATAACGTTTTCAGATATACCGTAGTTATTTGTAATGTTTTAATATTATAATAATTAATATTGTAGTTAAATAGTGTGATACCAGTGTTGCTACGGTATTGTCTTATGTGTTAGGAAATTATTTGGAATTAGGAATTTCCTATGATTTCTTGCATGAAATGAGAGTGATGTTTCTAATCCACATAATGATACCATTTTTAAAGGTATTTTACAATTCACATTTTATTTATGAAAATATATGATTTCATTTACGTTGTTCTCTCAAATAGTATTACATTAAAACTATTATTATTTTCATTTTTTTTTACTACACCATTTAAAGATTTTGCTAAAATTTGCTATTTTCTTTTTTAGATGTTTGTTTTGTTCGCACCTTTCTTGTTTCATCATTTTCTAAATTCGTGATATTCGAAAATGACGTTCGAAAATGATGCTCCGAAACGGGTTTTAGGGATAAATCAGATACTAAAAAAGGGCCAATCAGTAATAATTTTGAGTAATTGCCACTATTACATAGCTGCCAATACTACTTTTTTCTACCAAAAAAATTTAATAGTAAATTTTAACATTTTTATCTCGAAAATCTTCGGATTAAATAAAGCAAAAATTTCTATTAAATTTTTGTATTACAAAAAGCGTAAAAGTTGGCAGCGATGCTATTATATAAAGTCAAAATGAATCACGAAAGATGTTGTGAACCTCATAAACATGCTCAATATCACAAACACACTCAATATCAAAATATACAAATTAAATAATTGTGCTATTAAAATTGCTAATGTAAACAAAAACCTGATAAATTCTGTACGTAAGGGCAGACAGATCACCGAAGTAGTTTTTACATTTTCCATTCATATACCTTTATTTAGAAAAAAAAGTCGTTGCAGCATAAAACCTATAAAATTGCACCATGGAATTATGAATAAAGTGGAATTGACATATCCCCAAAATGGTGAAGTTTCAACTGTAACCGATTCCACAGTAGGTGATTACCACCGGGGCAAACTTCCATCAGTAAATTTGAATAGCAATTTTTGCCTTATTTAAACGCATTACTTATGCAGATTTCCTGATATAATTAAGGCAAAAAACTCTTCATATTTACTAGTGAAAGTTCGCCGCGGTGGGAGTCAGTCCTCTGTGGTTCCGCCGTATTTTAACAACGTAAAATATTCTTGTACCAATGTCAGTGAAAGAGATTATAATAGCGTCGGGACAAACATCCACCAGTAAAAAAGGATAGAAATTTTTTCCTTATTAATAACAGAAATTTTGCACGAGAAGGACCTTTAAATAAGGTAAATATTTCTATTGAACTTAACTGGTGGTAGTTCGCTCCATATCTCCATTTTTATATAAATATAGTGGTTGCTAAGAGTTAGGTAAAAGTGATGCAGATATGCATCTCTAGGCATTTAAGTGTTAAGAAATATTTGTTTAGTGAAACCTTTTTATTTGATATTAGTGATATTGTCGCAATTTTACGGAAATTGTCTATATGTTAACAACTATCTATTAAAACTAAAGTATACGAAGGCATGCATCCTAATTTACAGATAACTTGCTGAGCGAATACCTTTTCTATACCTACCGATAATATTCATAATTTTTTGTCAATTTGACAAAGGTATTAAAAAAAAAAAAAACAGACTTTGAAGCCAGAAAGGTTTCCTTCTAAAATAAGTTAAACATATAACACAAAAAAATAAACATATTTTGTTAAACAATTTTTTTGGTTTGGACCGTGTTTCTCAAGATATATGTGTAGTTACACGTAATTTCTTGGTAAGATTGCGGATACAGTGTAGCCAGTGGGTTACTTTTTCTGAATTCAGATTTTCTAATTGGTACCACTTTTCTGAAGTGGTAAAAATTCCCCTTGTTTTTGTTTTAATTAAAATGTCATCAAATAAGGCGAATTTTACTATTTCAAAAAACTGGTGCCATTCAAAAAATTTAAATTTAGAAAAAGTAGCCCACTGGCAACACTGGGCGGATATGCTAATAGTTTCCTTATATTGGAATTTCAACTTGAAAAATAAGAAGTACAGTAAAGTCCGTCAAAGACGGAATCTATCGGGATCGAAGAAATTTTTCGCCGTAGACAATATTCCGCCCCATGCAGAATACCCGAAAAATAAAATTTAAAACATTAAAAAAATGCACAAATTGTACATTTTTTTACGTTCGCAACCTTTAGTATCGATCTTTAAAATTAAAATTTTAATGAAATTAAACTTTTTATTAAACTTATTTTCTTTAATAATCTCGAAAAACTTTATTTGAAAACTGAAATAAATGGTATCGATATGAAATTACTTCAGTTCTAGAATTTAATGAAAAACATTAAGGCTGTTCTTAATTGCTCTGCTCAACAAGCGCAAAACGTTTTCACACATTTACAAATTCATTTTTTAACGGAAAGATATAAAATTGGAAAACATGACCATGGAAACGGTTTGGAATCGAACTGCGTTTTCCATTTTTTTGGTAAATAAATTACCTATTGAGTTATAAGCGATTTTGATGGCGTGACAAACACGTATTTCACCCTTTCTTGAGTGGTTATTCTTCTTTTGAGAGGAAATTCGGTGCAAAACGCTCATTTTGACACTATTTTCTGAAAGAACTCTTGCCATTGCAAAAAAAAAAAAAAAAAAAAAAAAAACGAAAAAAGAAAACAGCTCAATTACATAGATTCTGAGCAACAACACCTGCACACATGCTTGTTTCATGCATTTCCGAACAAAAATAAATTAAAACTCATGTCATAAAGTTGCCCTTTTGGTTTTGAGAGCAGCCTTAAGAAATACAAACCTCATTTTTAACATAGTAGTTTAGAGAGTCGGAAAATAATCTTTTACCAATGCTTTTTTTCTTTCGGTTTCTTCAGTAACACATTGCAAGTCACACTGTGCTACTGATTTTTATGGTTAAAAATTATCATTTAAAAATATTTAATCATATTGTTAAATAAGGTTCTTGAATTAGCTTTATTTTTCTATTACGAAATTTATCAAAATTCTCGAAAGTATTTGATGTACATACGTCAGTTTTAAAGTTTCATAAATTAAATGCATTTCATTTTTGAAAATTGATTTTTTCCGCCTTATGCAAAATTCTGGGTTCGGTGGCAGTGTTGCCAGATTGGTGACTTTTTTAATTCAGATTATTTGACTGTCACAACTTTTTTAAATAGTATAATTCGCCTTATTTTCAGAATTTTTAATCTATTTCTAAATAGGCCGAATATTTCTATTTCAAAAAAGCGGTGACAATCAACAATCTGGGGACAAATAAGTTCCCTATCTGGCAACACTATTCGGTGGGACCTTATAAACCTTTCCGATTCCGCGTTAGGAAGATTCCATCTTACACAGCATGAATTAATGTTATCTTCTAAGGGTTCGCCGGTACTAGGAAAATTTTCCGCGTTAGACAGATTTCCGGCTTACACAGTCCGTCTTAGACAGAATTTACTGTATATTCTTACTTGTTTGAATGTACATATTTTTAGGCTTTTCCAAAATAAAAATATTCTACTTTGAACCATCGATCATGCGGCAATGCACCGAAACATACATGAAAGTTTCAGATATTTATATATATATACCCTGTGTAGGGTTGTCAACTTAACTTTTTTCTACGGGCCAATCTGACGGTAATTTTTATATTCAGTCGGACAAAATAATAATAAAAAAATTCTTTGTGCGAGATTTCTTTTAAAAATATCCCAGTATAAGTGCATGGGTGAGATTATTTTTCAAAATGTGCTACGAATAGAATTGTAAAATAGTCGCTGATATGTAGGGTGTCCCAACCCCGTAATACTAAGGTTAACAGTAATTTCCGGAGCATCGTTCAATTTGACATAAGTCAAATAAAAATCGTGTTTGGCGTATTTTAATGACACTACGCTATTTTAAGCTTATTAAAATTGATATATAACAATACGGCTCACTACAAAGAGGCTTACTATAGAATAGGGTGTGCATAGTATTCATCGTTCATTTACAGAACACACAAAAGTAATCGACTACAGAACTGTCTATCAATAATAATTAATACTGCAAACATTGTAACGCATTTCCAGTAAATATTATATCTACTAACTTCTGGAAGCGCGTTGTTAGTTATGGTACGCCTTTTTAAACTTACACTAAAAAAAAAAAAAAATCCGTTAAAATACGGAAATTGTACTGGCAATCGAGACGCTAATACTATTTACGTATTTTAACGGAATTTTTTTCCGTAAATTCCAGAAAAAATTACTTTTCTTCATAAGATTTACGGAAAAAACTCCGTTAAATTACGGAAATATTACTGGCGTGTCGATTGGCAGTGCAATTTCCGTATTTTAACAGTTTTTTTTTTTTTTTTTTTTTTTTTTTTTTTTTTTTTTTAACAGTGTAACTCCTTTTCTGGATATTATTGGCGTATATGGTCCTATACAGGGCCACATAGAAGATACCCGAGTACAATTCCGTTTATTGGCGGAATTTGTTTAACACTAGAACTACAGTGAGCCGTCATTTTGACGGCTACCATATGAATATGTTGAAATTTGATTATGCAGTAAGTTTATCCCCTTAATTCTCGCTCCCTTGATATTAACGGGCTGTGTCTTTTATTCAGATTGTTTGATTCCCAGCAGTTTTATAAAATAGTATCATTGGCTTTATTATGGTATCATTTTACCTGTCATTAAATTAAGTGAATATTTCTTTTTCAAAAAAGTTGTGCCAATAAGCAATTTGAATTTTTAAACCGTAATTTAATGCCACCGTTAAGGGGACCAGGTTAGATCTATCTTGGCCATGTTAAAATACACCAACTTTATGTACCTTTTTCTCAGAAATGGTGAAAGATAGATGTCTAGATTTTTTAGAGTAGTTTGAATAATATGCTTTACGTATTTTAACAGACCATTTTCTTTCTAAATGAAACTGATAATTAATTATTAATTATTTATTGAAAGACATTTTTAAATTAGCGTTTTTGGTAAGATTTCACTGCCTAAAATAAATAATTCTCAACAAATTATTAAATCCCTGTGTTAAAGTATGCACTATAACATAATATAAGTATTTAGAAAAATCTGAGTTCTTAAGTTTAATAGATATTGGAAAAAAGCAACACAAACCTGAAAAATCGAAGTTTTGAGGAAAAGTCAATTAAAGCTGTGAAACAGTGTTGCCAGTAGACTACTTTTTTAAAATTCTGATTTCTTGACTGGCACGCCTTTTTTGAAATAGTAAAATTCGCCTTATTTAAGAACATATTAAATAAAGCGAAAACAATGGGAATTTTACCACTTAAGAAAAGTGGTGCCAATCAAGAAATCTGAATTTTAAAAAAAGTTGTCCACTGCTGTGAAGTGCTCTTAGAAAGAATGAAAAAATACAACACTTTTTTTAAATATATAAACATGTATAATACATCGTTGAAAAGATAAAAGTTTAAACTATTTAATGATATAAAAAAGTAAAAATCGATTTTGTGGTTGAATTTCGCTTACCTGATCCCCTTAAGGGGTTAAAAGATAGAAAGAAGTAAAACGTTAAATAATAAAGTTAAACTGTTTTAAATCAAAATTTTGCTGTGAAATGTTTTTTATAAAACTTGACTCAAATTTCCGGCAGTTTTAGTGTTAAGGGGATTTTCAACTGTACTATCCGTTTCCTAAATGAAGTAAGTTTTAGAATACTACGTACTGTATATACAAATCTATAGATTGTATAAGAGCGGCACAAAAGATTTCTGATACTTTACCGACCACTGACGGTAATGGCTGACATTGTCTTTTGAAATATGTTATGCATTTTCTAAATTGTTTTCTTTGTCATCCTCTTTCCTTATTATACACTGTCATAGCTGCTAACTTTTACGCTTTTTTCTTACCACTAAAATTTAGTAAAGATCTTCACCTTGTGTAATCGTGAGATTTCGACAATTAATTAAGGCAGTATTTACTATAAAATTTTAGCGGTAGGAAGAAAGCGTAAAAGTTGGCAGCTAAGCACTGTTAAAAATGTTTAGCTTTTGCTGCATAGTCACTTACCGCTTTTGTAGAAAGCGATTACTTGACTATACTATGGACCATTCTCATTGGTCAGAATAGAGATATTCTTTAAAAGCGGTGGAGTGGCTATGCAGCTAAAGTTACAGATTTTTAACAGTGTACTTTGAAAGTTCTGTTACAGTATTCTGAACAAACAATTTTTTTCTACAATTTTGTATAATCTATGCATGACTCATGATTTTTCTTTCTTGTTTAAATATTAAAATGATGTTTCAGAAAATCAATATTGCTTTATTTAGATAAATGTTTGTTGAACATAAAAATAATTAATAAAGGTACCAATAATTTAAGACAGATTTGAACACAATTAATACAATAACTCAACAGGAGCGGAAAATTAGCCGGGGCCAGGATACAAACCTAGGTCCATAGCGTACCGTGCTGTTGCTTTACTACTAAGCTAACCTGGCCGATATCCTAGCCCGGCAATTTCCCACTAATAAACCATGTTGGGGAACGTCATCGGCCGACAACCGCGCGGCATACGATAACGGAAAATATGATGAATAATTTAACATTCAATCGATCCACAATGTATATTAAAGCACACACAAATTAACGTCTGAATTTATTTATTTAGTTTTTAAAAGTACATATAATTTAAGACAGACTTGAATAGAATTAATACAATAACCTACCAAGAGTGGAAAATTAGCCGGGGTAAGGATTCGAACCTGGGTCCACAGCGTATCGTGCTGTTGCTTTACCACTAAGCTACCCTGGCCAATATCCTAGTCTAGGACGTTCCCCAACATGCTTTGTTAGTTATATATTGCCGGGCTAGGACATCAGGCAGGTTAGCAACAGCATGGTACGCTGTGGATTCAGGTTCGAATCTTGGCCCCAGCTAATTTTCCACTTCTGTTGTGTTATTGTAATAATTGCGTTCAAGTCTATCTTAAAATATATGTACCTTTAATAATTAAATAAATAAATTCAGACGTTAATTTGTGTGTGCAATCATAATTAATTAGCCCCTTAACGGTCGCATTAAATTACGGTTTAAAAATTCAAACTGCTTATTGGCATCACTTCTTTGAAAAAGAAATATTCACCTTATTTTGTGATAGGTAAAATGACACCATAATAAATCCAATGACACTATTTTATAAAACTGGTAGGAATCAAACAATCTGAATAAAAGACACTGCCCGTGAACATCACGGGAATGAGAATTAAGGAGTTAAAACGTTTTGGTTATATACTCTTTAAGAATAAAGCTAATTTATGTGTCAAAGTGTCAGATACGTTCCTATGGATTTAGCATAAAACAAATACAGAGTTAGCACACTCCTTGGAATTTCCAAGAAGTCTGACACCATCATTAATAATTTAAAAAAATCTGTTAAATTTTTAAGAATTCACAAATCATCTTCATTTGAAGAATTTGCAATTAAATAAGGTGAAAAAAAAACGGTTACAAATTTGTGATAGAAATGTGCGAACACTACAAATAGCAAATGTTTTAAATTCATGAATTCAAAATTAATTAATTTTAGACGTTTTATGGAATGTTTTTATATAGTTCGTATATCAATAGATAGTTATTACAAAATCTGGAGAAAAAATTAGATAGTCATATGAAAACTATGAAAAAAATGTGAATATTTTAAACAGTTTTAATAAAAATAACAAAGTATCTCTTCATTTGTAATTAAGAGAATGATGACAAAAGTATTAATCGGGAATTTAATAAGAGGCACAAGCGTCAGGTGTTGTTGATGGTAAACCAGTTTAACCCTAGAACTACCGAAAATTTTACTCAAGTTTTATAAAAACATTCTACACCAGAATTTTTACTTAAAACTATTTAATTTGTTTATTTAACTTATTATTGTCTGATTTATAAATTTAGTTTGTTTTGAAGAAATTTCTGGTTTGAATAAATATTTTGAATGTACATGTCGGGTCCATTGGACCCTTCTGGTAGACAGAGGGTTAAAAGGCACATCTTAATTATCTTAAATTCTATGTATGCGAATGATTTTTACTTTCATTAAAATCAGACTTTTGCTGTAAACATTTCGCAATAAAAATTAATTAATTTAATGCGTAATTTTACTTGTAGGTCTTCTGTTATTTTGATAGAAAATTATGATTCAATTGAGCGATACAAATATTAATAAACATTTTTATATCAAATTACGAATGAAAATAATAAAAAAATTAATTAATTGTAAAGACTCACTCGTACAAAACGAAAAAGGGTAATTGCCACAATATGCCGCTTTACAAATTTAACTCTTTGCACTCGAGATGTCACTCTCAACCACCCCTGGTGCTGCTAGGTGTCTCGCGTAAATCAGAGCTCCAAATGCTCTGGACACCATTATTTTAAAGAAATTTTCTTAGTCTTATCTAATGGCTGAATTATTTGCGATTAAAGATGGCGAAATAAACTACAGTAGCGCTCAAAAGTATTTTGACAACCTTATATTCTCTCTTATTTTATTTAATATAAAAATGTAAAAGAAAATATATTCCCTATAATTGAGAACACTATGACTGCAGTTATTCAAATGTATCAAGTTTCACCTTGTTTGTTTACATTCGGCGCCACCGAAGAAATATGACTCCCCCTTAGCTCAGAAGTATTTTGACAATTAGATTGCATTTAATTGTTGAAGGTGTCAGTGGCGCTATAGCTTCGATTAGTGTTTATATTGACTTATTCTGAGTATTTTTAAGGATCAGGAATGCCGAAATGTAAAAAAAATATTGAAGTGATTCTAGAAAAGCCGCTGTAAATGCACTTAAGAAAGGTAGACTGCAAGCAGAACTAGCTCGTTCTTTTAACGTGTCTCGGCATTTTTTATTACATAGAATAAAGTTTTTAATGAACAGAAATACATCGAAAATAAGCCTCAAAGTGGCCATCCGAAAAAAAAAACAACTTGCAATGTTGACTGTATTATAAAATTGATATCTAAAAGTGATTGTCGTAAGTCCGCTGTAATAATAAAAAATGAATTTAAAGAAAATTACGGCATAGACATACACGTTTCATCAGTCAAACGACGCCTAAACTTCTATGGTTTACATGGCAGAAGACCAGCAAAAACATATTTGTTATCTACTAAGAATAGGAAGGCTATAGAGTTGCATTTGTAAAACGGTATAACCCTTTCAGGGGCAAAGCAATTCCATTGCTAAAGTGAGGAAATTAATGATTGACACCGGAATTTGAAAACAAATTTATTTCTAAATAAGAAAAAGCTATATTTCACACACATAATAAACCGAATTTTTTTAACCAAAATTCTGGTGTCAATCATTAATTTTAACGCTTCAGCAATGGAATTGCTTTGCCCCTGTAAGGGTTATGCCGTTTTGCAAATGCAACTCTAGTCTTCTTATTCTTATTAAATTAGATACGTGTTTTTTCTGGACTTCTGCCATGTAAACCATAGAGGTTTAGGCGTCGTTTGACTGATGAAACGTGCATGTCTATGCCGTAATTTTCTTTCAATTCATTTTTTATTATTACAGCGGAATTACGACAATCACTTGTAGATATCATTTTTATAATACAGTCAAGATTGCAAATTGTTTTTTTCGGATGGCCACTTTGAGGCTTATTTTCGATGTATTTCTGTTTATTAAAAACTTTATTCCAAATAATAACAAGTTGCCGAAACACGTTAAACGTCTGCTTGCAGTCTACCTTTCTTAAGTGCATTTACAGCGACTTTTCTAGAATCACTTCAATATTTTTTACATTTCTGTATTCCTGATCCTTAAAATTCATCACAATAAATCAATTTAAACACTAATTGAAGCTATAGCGCCACTGACACCTTCAACAATTAAATGCAAACTAATTGTCAAAATACTTTTGAGCTAAGGAGGAGCTTCGGTGGCGCCGAATGTAAACAAATAACTTGAAACTTGATACATTTGACTAACTGCAGTCATAGTGTTCTCTATTATAGGGACTATATTTTCTTTTACATTTTTACATTAAATAAAATAAGAGAGAATATAAGGTTGTCAAAATACTTTTGAGAGCTACTGTATAATAAATAAGTGGTGTCCAGAGAATTTGGAGTATTGATTTACGCGTTACACCTGGCAACACTAGTGGTGAGTGAGAGTCACCTCTCGAGTAAAAAGGGTTAAGGAGACCGGGTAAGCGAAATTCAACCGCAAAAACGATTTTTACTTTTTTATATCACTAAATAGTTTAAACATTTATCTTTTAAACGATGTTTATATATTTAAAAAAAGTTTTTTTCATTCTTTCTAAGAGCACTTCACTGCAGTGGGCTAATTTTTTTTAATTCAGATTTCCTGATTGGTACCACTTTTCTGAAGTGGTAAATTTCCCATTGTGTTCACCTTAATTAGTATGTTATTAAATAAGTCGAATTTTACTATTTCAAAAAAGTGGTGCCAATCAAGAAATCAGAATTTAAAAAAAGTAGTCCACTGGAAACACTGCTTCACACCTTTAATTGACTTTTCCTCAAAACTTCGATGTTTCAGGTTTGTTTTCCTTTTTTTAAAAATATCTATTAAACTTAAGAACTCAGATTTTTCTAAATACTTATATTATATTATACTGCATACTTTAACACAGGGATTTAATGATTTGTTGAGAATTATTTATTTTAGGCAGTGAAATCTGACCAAAAATGCTAATTTTAAATGTCCCTCAATAAATAATTAATAATTAATTTCCAGTTTCAGTTAGAAAGAAAATGGTCTGTTAAAATACGTAAAGCATATTATTCAAACTACTCTAAAAAATCTAGACCTCGATCTTTCACCATTTCTGAGAAAAAGGTACATATATTTGTTTTATTTTAACATGGCCAAGATAGAGCTAACCCGGTCTCCTTAAGACATTCGCGACTTTTGACATGCAGTTAACGTCTTTTGGATTTATATAACTCCATTTACGGATGTTAACCCTTTCAGGGGCAATGTACACTGACGGAAAAAAAATCCCAACTCTAAGAATTACTTGTGTTAGAAAAACGAAATTTGGCTGGCGTGTTTATGCATCTGAAAGATGACATTGATTCAAATTTTGCGCTTTGCGCATAAGTGTGGCGCGAGTAGCGCCATTCAGAACTTGCAATTCAGGTTTGCTTTAAATACGTACTGTAAAGTTTGTGAGCGTTGTTTGTCTTCGCAATGTGACGTATTGAACTGATGTTAGTCAAGAATGCCTTTAACCCTTTAGTTCGCAGCTTTGCATATATGCAAACAACAGTGGTTTGAATTTAATAGATTTTTTTATTCGTATATACCTAATTCACACCGGAAAATTAAAATAGCAATATTTGCATTAATAAATAACATACATTCCGCATTTAAATAAAGCACAATTAACGATTGAAACTTTCTGGTGTAAAGTCAGATTCTCTAAACTACGCAATTTCTAGTACGTATTCTATCATGGGAATTAAAGGGTTAAAGGTTGTTTTATAAAATAAATAATTATACAAAATAAGGTATTTGGAGACTTGCTTATTAAAATATTTACTAATTTGCAATATTTTAGCGTAAAACAGCCACACAGGAGTAGTTTTTACTTGTATTGCAGACGTGCAACAGAAGAAAAGATTGACGTATCATATGAAAAATGTATCTGTGATTTTTTTCGCTATTTTTCCTGTGTAGTAAACCTTTCAGAGAATCACATATAATTTTTTCGAAACAAAATAAAAAATCGCGCATTTAGGGGTTAAGAAGACGAAGAAGTATTTATCAACAACTCACCGAGTTGGAACGAGGTCGTATAATAGGGCTACGAGAAGGTGGATTTTCTTTCCGCTATGTTGCAGAAAGTCTTGGTCGGAGTGTATCCACTGTGCATGATTGTTGGGAGCAGTAGCCAAGGTATGGTACTGCCTCAAGAAGACCGGGTTCCGGGCGTCCACGTGGTGCTACTAAGAGGGAAGGCCGCCGTATTCGGCGTACGGCTGTGTCGCATCGTACTGCGTCTGCAGCAGAAATTCGATCTGTAGTTGGTACCACAGTGATACAGCGAACTGTTAGAAATCGGTTACTTCAAGGAAAGCTCTGAGCTAGGCGGCTTGTAGCGTGCATTCCACTGCCAGAGCTCATTGGAGGACGGAGTGGAGATTTATTGGATTTCTTTTCCCTCTGAAAACACAACAGATCTCCACTCCGTCGCTCAGTGAGCTTTGGCTTGACACCAATAGCGTTGCAAACGGCAATGGCTTGGAGTCATTAGAATACACGCTACAGGGCGCCTGGCTCGGATCTGTCCTTGAAGAAACTGGTTTCTAACAGTTCGTTGTGTCACTGTGGTGGGAGGAGACCTCAATGTCCACTTGTCACTTTTAGGATATCAGGAAGAAGATGAACGGGGAAAAATTTTGACATACTTACTATTATCTAATAACTTAACTCTGATCAATGATATAGAGGCACCTCATTCATTTATAGGACAGCCGAATCGTCCCATGAAGGGGAATCCAGATGTAACCCTTTGTACACAAGACCTGGTGGACTGCGTGGACTCATGGTATGTAGATGACACAGTAGAGAGCACGTCGGACCACAGGTATATCAGATTCTCATTAAATCTTAAACCAGTTATTCTAGACCTTAAAAGATTTAAAACAAGATACTCAAATTTTAAAAAATTTAATTACATCTTGAAACCGAAAATTAATAATTTACTTAAATCCTTATCTGATACTAAAACTCGACTAGAACTGGATGAATGGCTTGATGGTTTTAACCAAGTAATTCTAGACACCTGTAAATCCTCACTAAAAACAAAAAGTTTCAAATTATATCCAACATTTGACTGGTGGACGGCAGAGCTGAAGGTCCAGCGAAATAAAATCTTAGCATTACGGAAAAGATTTAAATCAACAAATGACCCAAAGTGGAGAACCCTCCTACAAAGAGAAAGAGCAATATACAAAAAACGTATAAAACAACAAAAAACTAAATCATGGCAGAGTTTCTGCTCTAAAACAAAAGACAAATTTGGCCAAGCCTTTAAAATAGCAATGAATAAAAGACTCAAAAATAATCATTTCATACACACAACACTACAGGGTTCAACCCCATATACTACAAAATTAGACACTTTCAACATATTACTTAACCACCATTTCCCAATACATCAAAACCCGCATCCACCTCTCATGGACCCAGCGGCAGAGGAAGATCTTCCCCCCCTCCCCCCCTAATATCTTTTAAAGAAATAAAATCAGCACTTAATGAGCAAAATAATTTAAAAGCCCCTGGATTTGATAAAATTGATGCATTTATTATTAAAAACATATACAATAATTTTAAACATCTAATACGTGACTTATATAACAAATGTCTTACTCTTAACTACTTTTCTAAATCATGGAAAATAGCAAATGTGATCTTCTTCGCAAAACGTAATAAAAATCCACGCCAACCTTCCTCCTATAGACCCATTTGTCTCCTTCCCATGCTGGGAAAAATCTATGAGAGGATCCTAAAACGAAGAATTAATCACTACTTAGAAAAATTAAATGTTCTTCACGGGGCCCAGTATGGCTTTCGTGAGAACAGAAGCACAATTCAACTATTAAACAAATTAAAACATAAAGCAAAAACGTATCTTGAAAAATATAAATACTGCAGCATTATCTCATTCGACATTGTAGGGGCGTTTGACAATATCGATTGGGTCACTTTGGGTCAACAAATTATCGAATTACCAATTCCGCAATATTTAAAATGTATCCTTCTTAGCTTCTTATCCGAACGAGAACTAATAACAAATTATTTATCAAATAACATTAACCCTAGATCTACCGGGAATTTTATTCAAGTTTTAATAAAACGTTCTACACCAGAATTTTTATTTAAAACTATTTAACTTATTTATTTACCTTATTTTTGTCTGGTTTATATACTTAGTTTATTTTAAAGAAATTTCTGGTTTGAATGAATATTTTGTATGTACCTGTCGGGTCCAATGGACCCGTCTGGTAGACGGAGGGTTAAAAGACCAACTTATCAACGCTGTCCACAGGGGTCGTGCCTTGGGCCGCTTCTGTGGCTAATCATAGCAAATATAATCTTAATAAACTTTTGCAGTAAATTCGAAGACCTGTATGTTTTTTGCGATGACTTCAATATGGTTGTCAAAGCGAGGAGCAGACTCATCTTAGAGACCGAAACCAACCAAAAAATAAAACTTTTTTATAATATTTGCAATAACTTAAATTTACAGATTTCAAAGGAAAAAACGACTTTTATTATGTTGGGGAAAAACACTTTGGATAAACGTCCACCAACCTTTAAATTGGGTAACTATACCATCAAGCCATTAAAGGAAATAAAAAGTTTGGGGATAATATTCCAGAGTACTTTAAAATGGGAGAAGCACATAACTAGCATAAAAAACAAAATTTTACAGCTAACCTCATCCATTAAACGGGTCTTCTCAGCTACTTGGGGGGTGGACAGAGGCTATCTTAGAACCTGGTACATAGCAGTACTAGAAAAAATTATAGATTATGGTTCGGAGGTGTGGTTTGGAGACCTCAGGATAAAAGATAAACGCGCTCTCCAATCCATCCAAAGAACTTGTCTCACGTCAATAACCAAAACATATAAAAATGTTGCAACACATACGTTACAGGTCCTATTAGGAATACCACCAATCTTAATAACACTGGAATATAAAAATCTAAAATACAATATTTTACACAATAAAAACTTATTACTTAAAGAACCCGAACCAATATGTAAAGATGATATAGAAAATAAAATCCTAAAATATGAAATAAATCCGGAAATTTATTTAAATAACTTAATAGTTACAGACAAAATTATCACAAAAACTAATCTTATTTCGATTTACACAGATGGTTCTAAGGTGGACTCTGGCACAGCATATGCAATGGTAGCCTACAATCATAACATTAAAATTTATGAAAAAACAGTCAAACTGAGAGCAGAAAATTCAATCTTTCAGGCGGAGCTGCACGCAATAATTTCGGCAATTAATTGGGCCATTAACTCCCCTTATACAAAATTCCAAATATTAAGTGACATTCAATCTACTATTAAAGCCTTAGACAATTTATTTCCAACTAACCCTTCAATTTATTACATCCATAATTTAATTAAACAAAATCAAAATAAAATTTTTTACATTACTTGGATAAAAGGCCACATTGGCATAGCGGGTAATGAACTGGCGGATGAGCTGGCGAATGATGCCGCCCAGTACTGCGACATACCAGTGGATCGAGGAGTTACATTGCCTCGGTCCTATCTTATAAAATGTATTCGAACCCAATTACTGGACAGGTGGCAGTACAACTGGGATCACTCAGGGGGTGGCAGATATACGCACAGGCTGGTACCAAAAGTTCAGAACCAAATAATTTCAAAAGATAAAGTATCTATTTACTTTTTAACAGGCCGCGGCAGCTTCCCGTCTTTCCTTTATAATATCGGCAAAAAAGATGACGACCTTTGTAAATGTGGTGGTCGAGGAGACCCGATGCATTACATTTTCGGCAACTGCAAATTCATGAAGTTTAAATTTCACAGAACAGAAACGACAATCCTTCAGGACATCCTAAAAATAATTAATGACCCGGCACAACTTAAAAAACTATATGCTAACTACGATATTCTCAATAGCCATTATTCTTTTATTCAATATAAATACATTCAATAATTACCTCTTCTGATTGCCTGTGGTGGACATGTCATGGGTCCACGTGGTGTATGGAAGGGTGTTTTTGAGATTGTTTTATTCTTAAGAACTTAAATACCACTATAAATATTGTAAATATGTATAAATATTTTTGTTTAAAAGGGTGAAAAAAAGGGAAAAAAATATTTCTTATCAAATGAAAAGATGAATGTAAATACTTAAAATTTTTTCAAATAGTACGTAAATTCCAAAACATATAAATCATAATCGTAATAAATTTCTAGGCTCGCCCTGAAACAATAGGGTAGCCAATTGTGATTGGTAAAGAATCGCCATCTTAAATAATCATAAATTTTTACAGGCGGTCTGGGGACACGGCACTTGCCTCTTGTGCTCTCTTCGGCGTGTCAGGCGGGTCGTTCTGAAGTCTTCTTTCCCGGAGACTGGGGTTCTGGGCTTGTTTCCGCAGGTAGTAAAACTTTTCCCTGCCCTGGGCTTGGGGGTTACACCTAACCATAAGCCAAAAGCGGGTTCCCAGGGTGGGTGCTTACTTACTTACTTACTGTGGTACCAACTGCAGCTCGAATTTCTGCCGCAGATGAAGTACGATGCGCCACAGCTGTACGCCAGATATGGAAGTCTTCCTTCTCGGTAGTGCTACGTGGCCGCAAGAAATCCGGTCTTCTTGAGGAAGTACCATTCCTTGACCACTACTCCCAACAATGATGCACAGTGGATACATTCCGGCCAAGTCTTTCTGCAATATCGCGGAAAGAAAATCCACCTTCTCGTAGCCCTAATATGCGACCTAGTTCCAACTCGGTGAGCTGTTGATAATAGCTTCTTCGTCTTCTTAAAGGCATTCTTGGCTAACATCAACTCAATAGTCACCTTTCGAAGAGAAATAACGCTCACGAACTTTACAGCACGCATTTAAAGCAAAGCTGATTTGCAAGTTGTGGGTGGCGCTACCAGCGCCACACTTATGCGTGGAGCGCGAAATTTGAATCGATGTCATCTTTCAGATGTATAAACAACCCTACCAAATTTCGTTTATCTAACACAAGTCTTTCTTCGTGTAGGGATTTTTTTTCCGTCAGTGTAATTTCAGTACTAAAATTGTTGAAATAAATGGCTGGTACCGGAATTTAAGAACAAATTTATTTTCAAATAAGAAAAAGGCTATATTTCACATACTTATTAAATGGAATAGATTTTAGAAAAATTCTGGTGCCATTATCGCTTTGGGAATTAAAATTAAGTGGTTTCATAAACATACCACTTTACTGAAAGTGTTAACCCCTTAATCGTCGCGCCTGATAAGTGTCGAATACTGTTTAAAAATTCAGATTGTACGATTACCACCACTTTTTTCAAGTTGAAATATTTTCTTCATTTAATGACAGATAAAATGTCGAGAGAATAAAGTCAACTGCATTAATTAAAAAAACTGGAGGGAAGCCTACACCGCCCGTGACAGTCACGGTCGCGACGATTAAGGGGTTAATGCGGCGAAATATATTTTGAATTTTATATAAAAAAAAAAATATACACCAGCAAAAAGCTTCCCAGTAGACCCATTGTTAGCGCTTTTTCTGAAAAATTTTCTTCGCCTTATTTAATCTCAAATTTTCTATCATTAAATAAGACGAAGAATTTTTTTTATCAAAAAAATGCTGCCTTTCTTGAACGTGAGTTTGCTTCTAGGTTCATAGGCACCGACTTAACGGGGTCAAATCAGGAAATCTGCCACCAATTAAAAATTTTGTGTTTTAATTAATCACAGTGATTAAATAGAGCAAAAACACTTTTTTAATATTGATTGGTTTAACCCCTTGAGTGGCACCGGTATATACGAGGGTAAGTCGGAAAATAAGTTTTCCCTGGCAACTGTGGACAGAGGTGTGTATGAAAGACAAAAGATGTAATGAAACATTAAAGATAAGACGTAACTTTATTTTTCTACATAAGTGCCAAGTGAGTTGAGACATTTGTCATACCATTTATAAGCTTCATAAAGCTCTCCAGGAAAAAAACAGGGCTCTGCATAGAAAAGAAACGTTGAACGGCTTGTGTGACTTCAGCATTGCTTACAAAGAAGTAGTCAAATATTGCTGTCGTATGTAGTGGCCGTGCACGTCCGTCCAGGTCTTGGTCTGTGCAAAACTTGCTGACGCCACTCACTGAATTGGCGGCACCATCTCCGCACCATTTGTTTCGACATCACAACTGGCCCATAGACTACCACGTGGCGATTAAGGATTTCTGCTCCCGATACTCCACGTGCCCAATTCATAGCGGACAACCGCTCTCACTTCATCCTTTGACCACGAATTCACAACGCACTTTCTCTCCATATCTACCGGGAACAAAATGATGCAGAGCCCTGATTTTTTCAAGGAGTGCTTTTTGAAGCTTATAAAGGGGTATGACAAATGTGTCAACTCAATTGGCACTTAGGTAGAAAAATAAAGTTACGTCTTATCTTTAATGCTTCATTACATTTTTTGTCTTTCATACACACCTCTGTTCACAGTTGCCAGAGGAAACTTATTTTCCGACTCACCCTCGTATTATATACCGCCTACGATTAAGAAAAATTTTATTAAATTTTACTTTTCTAACTTTGGTGGGAAAAAGGCCGTAAAATTGCTTTTACTTATTTTGGAATAGAATTTTTCAAAGAATCCGGTGGGAATTCAGCATTTCACAAACGTAATTGCTTGCCCCTCAAGGGGTTAAGTATGCCTGAATGCCAATTTCGCCTGCGTGAAATCTGTGCGCATGCCTTGACATAGCTGCCAACACTTACGCTTTTTTGTACCACAAAAATTTAATAGTAAATTTGTCTTTTTCAATCGACCAATCTGCCAATTAAATAAAGCAAATTTTTCTATTAAATTTTTGTGGTTCAAAAAAGCGTAAAATTTGGCACCTATGCCCTGATATACACAATATTCGTTTTTATACAGTCAATTTAAAGAGTATTTAAATGATATCGTCCAACTGCTACGATTTTTGTCACCACTATTTTTCAATAGTAAAATTTGTCTTATTTAATCGCAGATTTCTGCAATTAAGTAAAGCGGAGATTACTATTTTTAAAAATGTGACAAACAACTCGTCGCAGTTGACAGCTATATACATATATCTTCTGAAAGAGTATAATTAGTAGTTTCTATAAGCACGCAACAAATGTTACTTCTTCGATTCTTTCGAAAAGTTATTACAACGCTTGCATGCCTTATCAAAATCTAAATGTAAGAAATAGAAAATCAAATTAATGTAACATGGAAGTTTATATAGAAATATACTGACAGGCTTCTATCAACCATGTCCACGAATAAGTGAATTTCATATTCACCGGTACTTAATGCATGGGTACCACTTTAAATCTGTATTTTTTTAAATGTCTATCTGGGAAATAGTTTAGTTACATTCGGCTGTGTTTATTATACAATTATCTGTTATTCCAAAGCGTGGTTGACAGCTGCAATGATTTTTTTGGCACCAAAAATTCTGATAGAAGCTTGCTACTTACTTAACCGAATAATTCCGCGATTGATTGAAGATTTTTAAAAAATCTTGATGGTGCTAAAAAATCAGAGTAGTTGACAGCTATGCTAAACATCTGATATCTAGTATACATTCGTAGCTTGCAATCTGGTACGAAGTTCTTCCGTCACACAAAAAAATGAAAAAAAAAGAGCTGATTGTCAATAGGCCTGCTTGTAGTTATCCCGCTGGCATCTGGACAAGAGGTGTCGGATTCGAATCTAAGCATGTCAAGTCTAAGCATGGATGTTTGTAGCGGTTCGAATTGCACTTTAAACGGAGGACCCGCTCTGTTTAGACAGTGGCCTTATGAATAAAGAGGAGGAGACATAGAGTGTACTGTCTACCAGTTGCGAGTGAAGTAACTGAGGAGGTTGTCACAAGATGGCGGCTGCTTTTTCAAAATCAGATCTGCAGTTTCAACATACCGCAGGAGCAAACTTACCACCAGTATAATTCAATAGAAAATTTTGTCTTATTTAACATTTTAGTGCGCAGCTTTGCATGTATGCAAACAACACTGTTTTGAATTTAATAGATTTTTTTATTCGTATATACCTAATTCACACCAGAAAATTAAAATAGCAATATTTGCTTCGGTTAATAACAGGCATTCTGTATTTAAAGAAAACAAAATTAACCATTGAAACTTCCTGGTGTAAAGTCAGATTCTCTGAACTACGTATTTTCTAGAACGTATTCTATCATGGGAGTTAAAGGGTCAAAGGTTAAGATTTATAAAATAAATAATTATACAAAATAAGGTATTAGGAGACATACTTATTAAAATATTTACTAATTTGTAATATTTAAGCGTAAAACTGCCACACGACAGTAGTTTTACTTGTATTGCAGATGTGCAATAGACGAAAATATTGACATATTATATCGTCGGTACCTTGTCAAACTATCCAATGTGAAAAAAGTGGGCTACTTTTTTTAAATTCAGATTTCTTGATTGGCACCACTTTTTTGAATTAGTAAATGTCGCTTTACTTAATGACATATTAATTAATGCAATAAGGGGAAATTTACACTTTTAGAAAAGTGGTGCCAATCAAGAAATCTGAATTTAAAAAAAAGTAGCCCACTGTTTTCAAATTGGATAGTTTGACATGGTACCGACGATATGAAAAATGTATCTCTGATTTTTTCATTAATTTTCCTGTGTAATAAACCTTTCACAGAATCATATATAATTTTTTCGAAACAAACTTAAAAATCGCGCATTTAAGGGTTAAGCGTCTTATTCATGCAAATATTTTCTCAGAAATATTTTCTAGTGTCAGTTTGATAGGTAAAGCAGTCATATTGCATCACCGGTTGTCACAGTATGGCAGAAACGAAGGACCTGACTACCGCAAAAGTCAACTTACACCAGTTAAAATTAATATCTTTTTCAGCCATTATTTATGACTGAAATTTTGCATTAATAACACCGTTAAATACGGACAAAATGTCTGTATAAATTTACTGGTGGTAGCTTCGACAGGAGGTAATCAGCCCTTATGAAAGCGGTTAGAGTTGAAGCTTCACTATTTTAAGGATATGCCAGTACCTTTTTATTCATAGTTCCACAGTTTAGGCCTCATGAGTAAAAGGTGACAGTAGCAACCTCAACAACCTCAAGAAACAAACCAAGAAACCGTCACCAAAAGAAAAAAAAACACTAAAAAGTTTTTTTTTTTTTTTTTTTTTTGTGTGTGTGTGTGTGTGTGTGTGTATTTTTAGTTTCGAATACTAATCTCAGAGTTCCAACTGACTTTGTTTTTCTGCTCTTTGCTGCCACTATATCTGAATATTAATCCAAATCTCCTTAAAGCTTAGGATTGTTTACAGTTTAATAATGCAAAGATTTGTTTTCGTAATTAGTAGTGGTATAGTACTTACAAAATATGTCCGCTCTGAATTAACCGCAGAAAGCTTATTCAAATTTTGCGATTAAAGCGGACAAAAATTAGCACTTGTAAATAAAAGGTAATAAAAAGTAAAAACCGTAGATACCCTGAAAAATCTTTTAAACTTACCCTTATTAAATTACCTATCATAACTACATTTTATTTCGTCAAATAAAAAAAAAAATAAAATAAAAAAAAAGATGATGAATTCGAATTATAACACAGCTGTTAACCAGGGTGTTCAGTTTGGCCCGCTTTTCATTCAGAAATTTGGAGATTGTGCTGGAAATTTCTAAAGAAGAATTTTTACTTTATGTGAATATGAAATGTTTGTAATTAAATAAAGAAAACGGTTCTATTCAGAACTTTTTGTATGATTTCGGAATTTTAGAACAAAAATGGAGGCAAAATTGGTAACCCTGGTTTTAAACTTCCGTTTTTTCCCCAAGTCAAATAAAGACATTTCAACTAGAAGATTTACTTTATGTTTCAAAAGATATAGGTATTATTTAAAACGACACTAACATTTTCTTTTTTTTAAAAATGTGTGCCCCAAGGTTTGTATATCCGAAAAAAAGGAAAAGTGCCCAGTTGAACTGATGGCATTGAGCTCAATGGTTATTCACTCTAATTGTATATTATACTCTTATTTATGTCTATTATTCATAAAATAGAACTCACTCTTTTTGAGAAAAGCGTTAAAAAATGAAAATCATAAAAACAGACGTTTTTTGTTATAATACAAACTAATATAGTTCAAATGAGAAAAGTGAACCTCCAAAACTAATCAGGGAAGCACCTTATCAGAATAAACCTGTATACACAGTTTGAAACAAATCGGATAATTCTGCATGAAATATCCATTTAGCTAAATTAAGGGAAGATTCCCCCCCCCCCCTCCGTTTCCACTACTTTAGCTCTCCTCCGTTCAGCGCTCCTTTATACTCAGCCAATGAACCTCAAAATATAATAAGGGAAACGCCTTATCAGCATAAACCGATATACAAAATTTGAAGGAAATCGGATATTTATATCAAGCGTTATCGCGTTACGTACATACCTACGTACATACATACGTACGTACATACAGAACATGTGGCTACATTAGCTCTCAGGTTTTAACAGCCTGTGAGCTGAAAAACGGAATGTTGACAGCTACGTTATATGCATAACTGCTAAGTACTGCGATTTTGGGCCACCATTTTATCAATATGGTGGTCTTCATCTTTTTTAATCTTAGATTTTTGTAAGTAAAATAAGGAGAAGATTATTACACGGGATTCGTAGCGGTCAAAAATTGTAGCAGTTAGCTCCTATGTATATGTAATGAATTTCATGCGAAAAAAGAAAATGAAATTCTTTGTGAAACCAAATGCTACTTTAAATTATATTCATTCATCAAACACAAAGTATTCATTTACAATTAAAAATATTATTTTATTCTTAACAAATAGGCTTTTGTTTTTAAAAAAGAGAGATTCTTATGTAAGATTAATTATTTCAACACAACCATTTATTCCATTAGCATCATTTGATCATGACCATTTTCTTATTTTCTTTAAATTCTTCATGTGAAATATTTACAGTTAATGGAAAGACGAAGAAAAATTTCAAAACAAATGATAAAATTTATCGATTCTTTAAATGATAATAATTTAGAGAGAAATAACAATGTTTGTGAAATAAAGATCAAAAGGCAAAAGGAAAGTCAGTTTTCTTCTCTTAGAAATGTACATTGGTTTTTTCACCAATTCACGTAAAATATTATTTGCTATTATTTGTCATTAATCATCAAAAAGTGTAATTTTAAAAAGTTCTAAAACGGTCAATTCGCTACAAGCTAATTAGCCTTTAAAATTTAATTAAAGATAGAATCATTATCTATATCATTACTATCATCAGTGTTGTGATTTTATTGTAATATGTATCTTGTTTTGAACGGTTTTTTATAATTGATAATTTTGAAAAAAAATTAGGGAGATTTTATAAATTGGTATTTAATTACGTTTACTCAAAAATAAATGAAATCATGCAGTGTTTCACAGTGTTTTAAAAACGTGCAAATGAGCAGTATACACATTCATTTAAACTGCCTGCAGTACAATTTAAATACCTAACATGTTGCTACTTTGTGATAATCTTATGTTTTAGCATTCACAAATTGTAGTCCAAGATTCGTACCACTGTTACTAATTGGGCGGGATTATTTTAATTAAAATACCTTGATTTCTGCCACGTTGATGAATTCGCTTTATTTAATGAGTAAATAAGACAAATATCACTATTCTAAAAAGGTTGTAGTAATCAAGTAATCTGAAATAAAAAAAAATCCCAACTGACAATACTGTATCGTACGATCGTTAATTTTGAATAGTAATCTTCGATATTTAACGGTAGAAAACTATTACAACGGATTGCTAAAGATTACTATTCGAGATAGTGATACTAAAAAATAAGGACCTCGCAATCCTTGCAACCTAGTGTCTTTCATTACATTCTGTTTTATGGACCTACAATGTTCGTTTTGTAGAGATGTTGACGTTGATGAATTTTGTAATTTTTTTGTGTTTGGTGAGCTTAAATACTCCGAGCTTAATGACTCCGGGAAAATTAATTACCTTCGAGAGAAATTTGCAAATCTTTATATAATTAAGCAAAAAACGATTTTAAAAAGTAGGTATAAGAGGAGTATGACATTTGACAGTCCCCAATTTCAATTTTTAAAACAATAAAGAATTGAAGAAGCTGCAAAAAGTGCAAAATTTGATCTGAAGCAAAAGTGAATGACTATAGCAGATTATACATGTTTAGGCAGGTCGCACACTAAGGTGACATGTGAAACCTTAGTGATACTAAAATATAAATCGCTCAATTTCGGGGGGGGGGGGGGACTGGTTTAAAACAGGTTTGAAACAGCTTCCTTCTTTGTTTCGACCGGTTTTTTCTCGTATGTTGCACTTCATTTCGCCCCTGTCGTCTCAGTGTGGGATGTGCCTTAGCCTAAGTGATCCATCGGTTTTCACAAGACTGTTTATTTACAACTATATGACGTACAAAGACGGGTGATTACATGAAGAAGTACATACACTCACTAAGTTTCTAATAAATACAACAAATGTTCAATGTGTGCGCCCTTAGTCACCCAACACAAATTCCAACGGTAATCCAGTTCCGTCCATACGTTCAATACCATGTTTCTATAAATATCCGTCACAGAAGCAGTGATGCATTCCTGCACGCGAGCCACGTGGAGAGCTTTTAAACTTGGTGAGTGTATGTGTCTTGTCATGTATAATCCATCTTTGTAGGTCGTACACCTCTTAATACACAGTGTTTTGAAACTCTATGAATCATTTAGGCTAGCCCTGTATTTTCTCAACTATTTATAATTATTCTGTAATTTTCACAATCTTAGAAGACTATATTACTATGGTTTATAAATCCATTTAAAAGCTGAAAAATTACTATTTTTCGAGCTAGTGTAGCTATTGCGGGAATATATGAATAGCAGATTGGTCACACAGCAAATTTCGCCTTATTTAATCGCGAAATTGAGCTATTTAAAGTGTAAGTAATTTTTTCTCTTTTAAAATACTGGCATAGCTGCGAACTCTTACGCTTTTGGGTATCGCAAAAATGTAATAGTAAGTTTTACCTTATTAAATATTTGTAATTTGCCGATTGAATAAGGCAAAATTTTCTATTAAATTTTTCTGGTACAAAAAAGCATAAAATGTTGGCAGGTATGTACTGGTGTCCAAAATCCCCTTTCTCAGGCTATGCCACTGACTTCTTATAATAAACAAGGGGTGCTTTGTATATGAACATGTTTCATAATTCATGAAAAATTCCCCCACCAGCTCGTCTCGTGGTTAGGGAGTAGGCTAATAAACAAAAGGGGCCGGATTTCAATCCCGACTCAGGCACGGATGTTTACAGAGGAACGGATTCCACTTTAACACTAGAACGGCGAGAAATTTTACTCAAGTTTTATAAAAATATTTCACATCAGAATTTTTACTTAAAACTATTTTAACTTATTTATTTAAGTTATTTTTGCGCAGCATATATTAATTTTAAATTATAAAAAGTTTTCTGGTTCGAATCGACATCTATTCGTTTGGCAGGGGTCAAAATGACCCCTTGCCGCCGTTCTAGTGTTAAACAAAATTCCTGGTCTGTTTAGCCTTCGTGTGCAAAAATGACCATAGCGCCGCAATCAAACAGCCAATTATGATAATTTTCTTTTTAAATTTTAAGTTTTATGACTTGTTGACAATTAAATAGACTAAGTTTCTATTTCAACTGAAATTTGCGTTTTCAAAATGGATCTTTTCCTCGACCGAGTGTAAAACTTTTAAACCCTTTCAGGGTCAAGTAATTGTTTTTCTGTAATGTCGAATTCACACCGGAATCTTCCAAAAATTTTATTTCAAAATAGGGAAAAGCAATTTTACGACTTTTTTCCACCAAAGTTAGAAAAGTAAAATTTACCGTAATTTCGCGCGTATCCGCGGCACCTGGGTTAAGGCCCTACTTCAGTCACGCGAAAAGACCTGTTCGCTAAACCTATTCCTATGGAAGAAATTTATAAAGATATCTCGGTCGCATTTCACTATTTTTAGATGATTTTTTTTTTTGCATTGGCTAGCTGAGGTCGATCTGTATGCAGGACGTTTTCTACTTTTTTAATTTCTTTTACAAGTATTTTTAATCAGGACACTTTCATTTTCTGAACCGGTTCCTAAAATGAAAGCATCCTCTTGAAAAAAATCCCTAATGAAAATCGAAAAAGTAAAGAACGGACTTTGTACATTGACCTCAGCTAGCCACTGCAAAAAAATCATCTAAAAATATTGAAATGCGACCGAGATATCTTTATAAATTTCTTCCATAGGAATAGCATTAGCGAACGGGTCTTTTCGCGTGACTGAAGTAGGGCCTTAACTCGATTTCCTACTTCTGCTTAGTACTTATCTGACATCTTTTTTCCAATAAAATTTCCGGGTTAAAAAGGTCTTAACTGAGTCGCGGCGTATACGCGGGAAATTACGATAATAATTTTTTTTCTGGTGCAGAACTTCATTAATCTTAGGTGGAATATAATATATCCCGCCGCCTCTCAAGGGGTCAAAAAGATAATTCTTTGTCAAGAGTGAGAAACATGATAATGAGCTTGTTCTCTTTAACTTTACTATATTCACGAAAACATCATAATGAATTCGATTCTGCATTGGAGATTTCAAGAAAATTTCTCAAAAAGTCTTTTACAATTAACGTATTTTATTTGATTTTTGAGAAGTACGCCTCTGATGGTTTCAAGTAAAATAGAATAAAGTATAATCTTTGGTTATTTTTTTTTTTATTAGATAACAGAAAGAGGGATCTTACATCCTTCCAAAAATTAGGATTGCGCAAACTCAATTATATTCTCCGCGAAGAGAGAAAACATAAAAAATCAGTCTGAACTTTACGCAATTAAGTTAGATGAAAACTGAGCTTAATTACGTAAGAAAGCCAAAAAATACTCTTTCTGATTATCTGAAAAAGATTTAATATATAAAGTTTTAAAAAGTATATATGATAGATGCCAGCTTTAACTGTTTTTTATTACAACTGAAATCTAAGAGTAAATTTTGCCTTACTCGATAGTCGAAATCAGCGATTAAATGAGAGCGAAATTTTCTATTAAATTTTGGTAGCAAGGAAATAGCACAGAAGTTTTCAACTACGCTATATTGACGCTATTTCAGATATCTGAGTTTACTTTGACTTTTTAATAAATGTTTAATGGAATTTCTCGCCTTATTAACTTGCAGAACATAATTATAAAGTATCGGATTAAATAGTGATGGGCAGAATGAATGGTTTGATATTCAAATAAATCATTCGGGCAAGCGAAAAAGCATACCTGCCAACCTTTGAACTTTCTTTAGTCAAATACCACGAGAAACATTGTTATGGGTGTATTCCAATCCAAACTGCTTATTTTCTGATTTATTTTTAAATTCATTTTTGTTCTTAAATGCATCAAACTGGCAAATTTTCTTATTTAGAAACTACATAATGTGCCGTGCTTGTCGATGTTTTGATAAATGTAGAAAATATTGCAAAAACTCCTGTCAAAGTTGGCTTTTTGAGCCGAATTTTCCGAAACGGAGGTTCTGGGGATGAACAAAATGTTCATACTGAGAAAATAATTGTTTAAAAATCAAATTCTAATTAATTGAGTGAAAAATGAAATCACGCGGCCTCTTATAAATCTCTTCAAAAATCACCTTAGCAAGTTTGTTGTTTTTACTTTTAAAAATTAGTTTGAAAAAGTCTCAGAAAATTTCGATCTGTTGAGGGTGGAAAATTATTTTTCGAATACACCCTTAATAAAAAGAGGTAAAAGCGCAGTTGCAAATATTTGTATCTATGTTTTATCGATTATGCCCCAGAAATTTTGTAAATGAAAAAGAATTTTTTTTATGTGGCACTTCCTTTAATTCTAATTAAAATAAGAATCTTTTACAAAATTTCTTGCATCAATTGATTAAAAAAACACCATGGTTGACGTAAATGTTTTTACGAATGCCCAAATAATTTATTCGAATATCAAAATCATTCATTCTGCCCATCTCTAGATTGGTCGAGGTGACTATAAGTCTGCAGTTGAGCCCTTGTATCACCTTTATAACTGCAACATACCCGAAAGTCATTGTTGCTTTTACATCAGGCTTTAAAAGACGATTTTATTGTTTATTGCTCTCTCCTAACACAGCAGTTAATATAATTTGCCAAGAGAATTCTCAACTGACTGTGATACAGCGTTAATTTTTCATTTCAAGGTTTTATTTATCATTTGAGCAGTTTCGAATGGTTATTCATAAAATGAACTTCGCACATTTAGCAAAATTAAAAAGGTTACAGACGTCCAAAATTAGATTTTTTACAAAGATATGTTCGTATAATTTACAATTTTGTATTAGAAAACTGACTATATTTATGAGAGGTATGTCATATTCTGTATATTGCAGATGTGAAAAAAGTACATTTTAGTCAATATTTGTTTCTTTTTTTATGTTCTAAATTTTTGTAATTATTTTGTATATGCTTAAAATGATGTACGAGATGTAAATTTTTAACTGGTAGAAAAATGTCCGCACCAGGTTTCGAACCAGGCATCTCTTAGCTGAAGCCGACAATGCTCTACCATCTGACCTATCCCGGACGAATCTGGTGGATCTAATTCACACATCAACCTTATTGATTTTAGAATCTGGTCTGATATCTGAATCAGCTCAACAGAATAAATGGCAGGTGATGGAAGTCCAGAAAGCGCTGGAAAAGTTTTCTTTCAACCTGCCTTTAACACTTGAATGGCCGGAAATCTTACTCATGTGTAATAAAAACATTTTACACCAGAATTTTTATTTAAAACTATTTAACTTATTTCTCCGTGCTAAATATTTAACTTATTTTAGAAAGAAATTTCTAGTTGGAATCGAACTATTTTTAATTGGCACGAGTCAAAATGACCGCTATGACGGTTCTAGTGTTAAACTTTCGTCTAGTCATTCGAATATATACTTTATTTTCTTTTGCTTCTGTTATCAATGGTATTACGTACACGTCCGCGATTTCACCCTTTGGAATTGGGTCAATTTTGTAATGTTTTAACCCTTAAATGCATAGCGATGCATATCTACATCATTTTTTTTTCTTAGCAATCAGTATATTTATATAGAAATATCAATTCTGTAAAAATTACAAAAATATAAAGTTAAAAATTTATCTTAAAATTTCTGGTGTCTAATCTTTAATATAAGAGTAAAAAACATAATTCTAAAAAAATAATTTATGCATTTAAGGGTTAAGTTTTACAAAATAAAAAATTATATAAAATAAAATATTTAGATTCTTACGTTTAATATATACTAATTTACACTATTTTAGTTTTTACTTGTATTGCAAGTGTGCAACATAAGAAAAGGTTGACGCATTATACAAACAATGTATCTCTGATTTTTTTCATTATTTTTCCTGTGTTATAAACCTTTCAGAGAATCATAGATATTTTTTTCGAAACAATATAAAAAAGCATGCATTTAAGTCTTTTAGCCTTCCTGGTTGCTTTAGTCACAAGATTAATATTAAATTTTCTTTACACGTACTTTAGTCTCTCATTTAAATCCGGTATATAGCTAAAGTTACAAAATTTAAGCTTTTTGAGATCTAAATTCTTTTTATGTTCTTTATGTTTCATGTCATAGATATCTTTATTAATACGGGCTATTTCCATGAGTACTTGTAGTGTAAGTCACATGCTACGATTTTTGGCTTTAGTATTTTACAACGGAAAAATGCGACTTATTTTATGGGAGATATCTCATTAATTGAATAAGGCCACGCAAACTGTTCGAAAATAACGGTGGCCAACAAGCATTGCAGTTATCATCTATGTGACTTACACTTCAAAAACCCATGGAACTAGCCTATGATGAGGGGGGAGGGAATCATTTTCACTGGCGATGTACTTAATTTTATCTAATTCATTATCGAAATAGGTGTCTGTGCATGTTATCCACATATGAATAGGTTGGGCCTCGGTATCGCCGAAATACCACGATTCTCGGATGCGAAACAATTGTGAGGTGTAGCTAGTAGCGTAGCTTGTGTGGGGATCCAAGGCTCCTTCCATCATTATTTTAAAGAAATATTCTTTGCCACATTTAACTGCACATATTTCAGTGATTAAACAAGGCGAAAAAAACGTTTTGAAATTAATTGTATCCAGTGAACCTAGACTCCCACCCCGGCTACACCATCGCATGTCTCGCGCTACAATCTCATGATGGGTTTTATTATGGAAGTGTCAGTCCCTGCTACATACTCAGCTTTGGAGTCAAGAATTGAATTTGTCCATCGAGTCTGCAATAATGTTCTAAAACGTAAGCTGAGTTTTTTGTGGTCATCTATCGATCAAGAAATAAACACATGATTTCTTAATTATTGGGTTGGCAACTAAGTTCCCGCAGTTTGTTTAAATACACTTTTTCTACTAGAATCTATATTCTGTTTTTTGATGGAGTTAATTTATGTCTAATTTCAGATCATTAAAATGCAATGTCAACTATATAATTCAGAGTGGGTTGGCAAGTGAGTTCCCGCCGTTTTTCTACATACATTTTTGCTGCAGGATTCTATGTTATGTTTTTTGATCGGGTTAATTTATATTAAATTTCATATCATTAAAATGGAATGTCAACTATAGAAAGACAACAGGATTGGCAACTACGTTCTCGCCTTTTTAAAAATAACTTTTTTCTGTCGTAATCTGTATTTTGTTTTTTGACCGAGTTAATTTATGCTAAATTTCAGATCATTAACTTTTTTCTCTCGTATGCAGTGTTGCCAGATGGGCTACTTTTTTTTAATTTAGATTCTTGTTTGGCACCACTTTTTTGAAATGGTAAAATGCACATTATTTAATGACATATTAATTAAGGTGAAAACAAAGATAATTTTACCGTTTCAAAAAAGTGGTGGCAATCAGGAAATCTGAATTTAAAAAAATAGCCCACTGGCAACACTGCTCGTATGTCCAGCCTGACTGGACATCATCTTTCTTTGAAAATTTTGATATTAACACCAGTGATAAAGGAAAATAAAATTTGCTTTATTCAATTAGAGCATTTTTGAAATTGTGCACTTGAAGGAAACTTCTTTTTAAAAAGTGGTGTCAACCGAATAAAATTTGTATAAGAGACTCCCGAGTCGAAAAGGTTAAAATGCAATGCCAACTGGGTTGGTAACTAAGTTCTCGCCCTTTAAAAAAAAAAAAATAAAATTTACTTTTCAATAAAATTTAACAACTAATTAATCAACAATGTATTCTTCCTTGTTGTTTGCAACTTCTTCCCAACGTTCAACAAGATTTTCAATACCTCGTTGGTAGAAATCCCTCAGTTTCGACTCGAAAAATTCATCCAACGAAGCTCTCAATTCTGCATTAGTATTAAACAAAGCTCCGCTTATAGCATTTGCAAAAGATCGAAAAAGGTGGAAATCTGTTCGTTCCAAATCGGGAGAGTACGGCAAGTGCGGCAGCACTTCCCAGCTATGCGTTTGATTGGCTTCCTTGCTCATCTTGGCGATATGAGGGCGGGCATTGTCGTGTAGCAAAAGAAATCCATGTTGCGATTGGGTCTTTTCTCTTGAATAGCCGTGTTGAGTCGTTCCATCTGTTGAACACAGAGTTCTACGCTAACCGTTTGGTTCCGTTCAAGCAATTCGTAATGGATAATCCCTTCCCAGTCCCACCATACACACAACATGGTTTTACGTGGACGCAGATCTTGTTTCACGCGCGGTGTTGGCAGTTTACCGGGGCTAAGCCATTTCTTGCGCTGCTTCATATTAATGTGCAGACACCATTTTTTGTCGCCAGTAACGATTCGGTAAATAAATCGTTGCTTGTATCCATGAGTTCAGCGGTGACGAGCAAGCAAAGAAGCGGAGATCGTGGCTCGCTGATTTTTGTTGTTGTCAATTAACCCTTAATTACATGAATTATTCTTTTAGAATTGTGTTTTTTATTTTTATATTAAGGATTAGACACCAGAAATCTTTGGATAGATTTTTAACTTTATTTAGTAGAATATTTTTGTAATTTTTAGAGGATTAATATTTCTATATAAATATAGTGGTTGTAAGAACTTAATTTATGTATTAAAAATTAAATAAAAGGTGATGGAAATTTACATCACTAAGCAATTAAGGGTTAAAGCATGCGGAACCCATGCTCCACACTGCTGAACCTTTCCCATTGAGTGAAGATGCTTCCCTATAGCAGTGTGGGAGAATTTCATTTTCTCTGCGAGTTCCCTTGTCGTTTGATGCGAATTTTCGTGCAAAAGTTAGTTTAATTGCTCTTCATCGAACTCAACTGGACGGCCAGAACGAGGTGCGTCGTTGATGTCAAAATTTCAATTTTTGAACTTGGAATACCAATCATGAGCAGTTCTTTCAGCTATGGCCGTACACAACACAAATGTTGATATCAGCTTTTGCGGCCAACAACCTTGATTAAAAGCAAAGAGGAGGAGGTGTCGAAAATGCACCTTTTTCCCAACTTGACACTACATTTTAACATCTGAATTTTAACACAAATTAACTCTATCCAAAAAAACAAAATATAGATTCCGGTAGAAATCTTCTATTTAAAAAAAACTGCGGGAACTTAGTTGCAACCTAATACTTAGCTTATTTCGGCGTTGTACGTATTTAATTTATTTTATGAAGAAATTTCTTATTCGAATCGAAATTTATTTGGTACTGGTTATTCTAGTGTTAATGAATGTGTGAGTATGACATAGTGGTAAACGCATACGTCTAAGAAGTAATAAAACGAAGTTTATTAATCTAAAACAGCAGTAACCGAATGACATGCAGAGGCTCATTACTGCAGAGGCAAAATTCCATCGGTATTTCATAAAAGTATCTCTCACCTTGTTTATGGCAGATCTTTGGCATTTAATTCTTTGTCTTATTTAACAGCAAATTTTCTGATATTAAATAAGGCAAGTTATTCTTTACTGAAATAATGGCAGCTTATTCCATTGCTAATGCAGCATAGGCCAACTGTTGTGCACTTCTATGTTAAGCGCTTAGTCGCAGAATGATGTGATTCAATTACACCAAATTTATTATACGAAATTTGTAGTATACATAACCTCCTCCCACTATTTTTTCACGAAGATTATTCTTTAGTAGTAGAGGTATTGATAAAAGAGAATATTGTGACTAACGTGATCCAACTGTGTTTCTCGTTTATAACTATTTCCGAATCATAACATTCGTTTTACTCAATTGCACATTTAATCGCAAAACTCTGCGATTCAGTAAGACAAATATTTCTATTCAGAAAGAATGCTAACTATAGTTTACGCGAGGGGTGTCAAACTGTGGCTCGCCGGATACCACTAATATTTCAATTAAATAGCCTTTCTTAATTGCAGAGATTTGATGATTACATATGGTAAAAGATAACTATAAAATTTTAGTAGCATCCGGCGGGTCACAGTTTGACAGCTCTGCCTTACACTAATGTATAAACTACAGACTTGTTGTAAACCAACAGCTTTAATTTTATGTATGACAGTCTGGTGCTACATGACCTTTGGAGCCTCAGTGAACATTAATCGAAATGAACCCTAATCGAAATGAATCAGGCATAAACGTTAATCGAAACAAATTTCAGTTTTAGAAACTGCTATCTGATAACTCATATTAAAGCCCAGCAACACAGAGTCCAGTTCGGATCGGTTTGCACCCTACACGCAACCGAAAGTTTTGGTTATCCATAGTTGCCAACTTTTACGCTTTTCATTACCCCTAAAATTTAAAGAAATTTTTTATTTATTGAATCACAAAGTTCGCCGATTAAATATGGAAAATTTTACAAATACATTTTAGTGGTATGAAAAAAGCGTAAACGTTGGCAGCTATGGTTTTCCCTTTCGGGGGCGAAGCACTTCTATTGCAAAAATGTTGAAATGAATAAATGACACCGGAATTTGCGAACAAATTTATTTGGAAATAAGAAAAAAGCTATATTTCACTTACATAATAAACGTAAAGTTTTATACACAAAACTCTGGTGTCGATGTTGCATTTAGGAATTAAAATTAAGTGATTTCATAAACGTACCACCACCCTTGAAAGGGTTAACATCAACCTGAAACTCGTCCTGAACCCGATAAAAAAAATTTCGACCCGAACTCCACTCACTTGAACCCGAAATATTCAATTCGATCGATACCCGATGTAAAAACATTTTTATCCATATTTCATAGAAAAGTAATGTACAATTATGTCTCTATTATCAACTTAACATTTTCTGAATTACAATGTACATTAATTCATATTCAAATATATAGTTTTTTTTAATTGACAGATATTTAAGACTTTTTTTTTTTGAAAAATCGGGTCAACCGGAAAATGACACGAAAGTATCCAAACTCAACTGACTGGAATCCGACACATTTAAAGTTAACTCGTCTCCAGCCCAAACAGCAACGAAACACATGGTGTCAATCCAACCGTAACTGATCAGCAGGTCGGATCTGGCTCGGGTAACATCGGGTTACACTATCCAATGTAGTATTCTACCCCGCACACTACCCTTGTTAACACTAGAACCGCCGGCTATTTTACTCAATTTTTATAAAAATTGTTTCATGCCAGAAATTTTATTTAAAACTATTTAACTTATTTAATTAGCCTATTTTTGCACTTCATGCATATAACTCATCTTATGAAATAATTTCTGGTTCGAATAGACTATTATCAATTTTGGCAGGGTTCAAAATGACCCCTAACGGCGGTTCTAGTGTTAAACAGATAATTTTTAAGTGAAAAGATTGCTCGTATTATTTAATTTCATAATTTTGAATTACACACAGAATAAGTGACTTCCTCTTGTGAAAAATATCTCAGGTGTTTTTGCATTTTTGCTTAACCTATGCGTCTTCAACCTCAGCCACCGCCCCCTGAATACTAGGCTTGAGTGCTGACACAAAAATGGCGGCTGCAGAAGGCGGAAATTTTTTCAGCGTGTGTACGGTCTCTTAAATATTTGTACTAATAACTTTTTAAGTTTTCCCCCCCTTTATTTTTCTAAGATTAAACAAGTCAGAGAAATCATTTATAAAATACTGGTGTCTACATTTAAGGGATGGTAACCACGTTAAAAAAAATTCGCCTTCGGCAGCCGCCATTTTTGTGTCAGCGCTCAGGCCTAGTATTCAGGAGGAGGGGGGCGGGAGTGGGGCTTAGCTTGAAATCCGTTTGCCATCACAAATTCTAATAAGTGATTTTCACTCTTTCTAACCGAAATGTTTCTGTCACTAAATAAAATATTTTTTTTCTGAAATTGTGGTTCTTTGGCAACTCGTCGACGGCAAATTGAAGATTCATAGGAACTCCTTTAAGGGCACCGGTATATATTATATACCACTTAATTTTAATTCCCAAATGCCACATTCACACCAGTATTTAGGAATTAAATTTTGTTTCATATAATGTACGGGAAAAAAAGCTTTTACTTAGTTTCTTATAAAATTGTTTTTAAATACCAGTGAAAATCAATCATTTTACCATTTTAGCAACAGAATTGCTTTGCCCCTGAAAGGTTTAAACGTTTCAAAAGCAGTGGAAAGTAATTTTCTCACTTAACTTTCATTTCGCCCACCGAAGTGTTATATAATAACCACTTATGGAGATCTCTGATGTGCTGTGAGTTTTTCTGTACAGTCTTGTCATTAACGCCTATCAAATATAATAATGAAACTCTTCTCAGCTAATCAGTCGTTTATTTCTCTGTAAATTTTGCTATTTGAATATCATAAACTGCAGGCGCACGATCTTTACTTTTGAGCATCAATATTTTTAAATAGAAATCCGCAGATAAATAAAGTTAAGGTAACTGTTCGTAAATAGTTGTGCTCAAAGTTATGGACCGTACACCTCCTTCCTAAATCGTATTACGAACGGTAAATTTTTCTTTTTAAACAAGAACAAGTAAGGTATACAAAACACTATATTACTAACAAAATAAATTTTCTTGTTTAAATCAGGTGTATTTCATCTCAAGTTCATACGATGGCTTTTAAGTTATTTCTCTTTTCCAATTTTAAAGTATATAAATTAAAAAAGAAAAACATGACACAGGAATTTCAGCACGGCGTTTCTATACCACATTTTCCGAATATGATCCTTTCATGATAGATTTCTAATGCACTTTTTCAAGGAATCTAATAGGAAGTTCACTATTTGGAAATAGTGATCTAGAAGATGTCGCTTTGCTATCAACCATAACAGCATCATTTGCCGTATCGCAGACCTTTTACGAAAAATTACGCATTTTGTATGTAACAGATTTTGATCTTTTGCCTTTCTCGTGTTTAGTATTTACAAAAAATTTTCATAAAATAAGGTTCTATAGAGCGGGCGGCGGCGACACAAATAACTACGTCATCGAGTTACGGGATGAAATCTTGATGCAGGACAAGATTTTTGGGAGTAGATTAACGAATGACTAGTCTGCCTCGACATTTCTTGGTACGATATGAGCAGCAGCGGGCGCCAACTCGTCATTTTGGCGTCACTATCACGTCATTGAGTTACGGGATGAAACCGGTGCCAAATTAAGGGTAAAATAAAACATTTAAAAATATTTTGGTCTGCCTGCTTATATCCTGGTCGAAACCCCCGGCAGCCTAAAATCCATAACAAAAAAAATACGTCATAATGTGCAATTGAAACCTTATAAACATAATATTTTACATTACATTGCCATATATAGTACTTTCAATTGACTTTCAAGATGAATTAAGTGTTAAGGAAAAGCTCATTAACAGTACGTGAGAAAATGACTGATTCGGCATAACTTGGTACAAAGCGAGAAGAACAGAGCGCCAATTCCCTATTTTGACAGTACTATCACGTCATCGAGTTACGGCTTGATATTTTGGCACATTAAACATACCGATAAGTAGAAAACGAATATTTCAGTCTGCCACGTAATATCTTGGTAGGAGATAAGAAGAGCGAAGAGCCAATTCTTAATTTTGGCGGTATAATCAAGTCATCGAGTAACAGTTTGAAATTTTGGCACATTAAAGATACATATCATAACAATAAATATATTTCAGTCTGTCTCGTGATATATTGGTAAGAGACGAGCAGAGCGGGGCGCCAATTCTTAATTTTGGCGGTATAATCGCGTCATCGAGTTACGACATGAAATCTTTATGTAGGACAAGATTATTAGGAGTAGATTAAGGAATGACTAATCTGCCTCGACATTTCTTGGTACGATATGAGCAGCAGCGGGCGCCAATTCGTCATTTTGGTTTCACTATCACGTCACCGAGTTACGGGATGAAACCGTTGCCAAATTAAAGGTAATATAAAGTCGTTTAAGAATATTTTGGTCTGCCTGCGCATATCCTGGTAGTAACCCCCGGCAGACTAAAATCTATAACGAAAAAATACGTCATAATGCAGGGGAAGGTGGGCAAAATCGGGTACCATAAATGTTTGTTGTTCTCAAATGCAATCAAATGGGAAAACAAACTCTGAACACGGTTTTTAATATTAAATGAATCTTTGCCTATATTAAAACATACCCTTTTTAGTAAAAAATGTAATTGATTATATAAAAACTAGCTTTTTTCAGACGTATGCAAAAATCCGGTTTTACCCCACTGGTTGGGTAAAACCGGGTATCCATTTAGAACTCCTGGCGAAATCATTTTCTTTTTAAAAAATCTTGGTTAATATAGTAAAAAAATATACATTTCTGTTATATTTAACAAAACGAAATTGCACATGTGTTCTTCCATGTGTCGAAAATAAATCTGTAGCCGATTACCTACATTGTATATGCGAACTTATTTTACGCTGGACGTCTTAGAGTTATTTTAACTGCAACAATCACAAACAAATTTATTGTCATATTCTCCTTCATACTACATGCTTCGTGTGCCCATCCGTGGTATTTCATACATTGTATCCAACTTCCTTTGGATTTAGGATTGGAATAAAGCTCATTGCAAATCATTCAAGTTTCATTATCTTCTTCATGTCCTGAGGAATGCCTCATCAACCTTTTTTGGTTTCTTTTCCTGTACATTCCTATTTTCTTTTAAAGAAAATTCCTTTTTCGTTTTGCAGACTGTTTGGCTTCTTTTTCCTTAATATCTTTTTAGAGCTCTAATTTATAGGAGAACTAGTTAAAATAACAGTTTTCCATTCTTTTGCCAGCTCTTTTCTCAGTATTAAAGCTTTCCAGGGGAGGGGTAAATACACTGGCCTCCAAAAGTTAAGGTACAGGGACTGGATGCTTTCGATTGCACACGGTTTGTCGAATATCTACCAACGTTATTGACGAATTGTTCTTCAACATCTGGGATGTAAAGAACATGTTTGATATCATATTTCTCGATGAAGATTTAGTCGGGGCAACAGAAAATGCTAGAAATGGTTTGTCACTGCGTTAAATGACTATTTGGGTCCTGTTCAACGTTTGTGTGCATTTGTGTAAGCATATCACTCATATTCGTAAAGATGTTAACGTTTTTGTGAAAAATTCAAAAGTTGTTTGTTTATAGCATACATAGTTTTCAACCAAATTTAACACAACTTTCCGAAAACCTGACAGAGAACAGTTATAACAGTACACTTCAATTAAAACATGAATATATTGAATATTTGATGAGATATGGGCACTTGTATGAAATAATTTTTAACTGCGCATGCGTGGAAGATTTCAAAATTTTTATTTCATAATTTGGTAGTCAGCTATTTAGGGCAACTTATCTAAAATGTCCAGTCAAATATCGAGAAATTTCACAAAGATAGGGGCTATATAGTGAGTTGCTTTCTAAAAATAGCTTTATTATAAGGATTTTTCCACAACTTTTCAATTAACTCTCTATATCTTTCTGAGTTTTCACAATATTTGACTGGGCTTTTTACAGAAGTTACTAAAAATAGCTGGCTACCAAATTATGAAATAAAAATTTTGAAATCTTACACGCATGCGCAGTTAAAAATTATTTCATACAAGTGCCCATATCTCATCAAATATTCAATATATTCATGTTTTATTGTTGTATACCGCTGCTACTGTTCTTTGTCAGGTTTTTGGAAAGTTGTGTTAAATTTGGTTGAAAACTCTCTATGCTATAAACAAAAAACTTTTGAATTTTTCACAAACGTTAACATCTTCACGAATATGTGTGCTATGCTTACACAAATGCATACAAACGTTGAACAGGATCCAAATAGTCATTTACCACAGTGACAAACCCTTTCCAGCCTTTTTCTGCTACATAGGTGATCGCAAATATTATTTTATTATTAAATTTTTTATTAGCCCCCTAATTGTACCTCCCGATAAATTGTCACCGAGAAATATAAAATCAAACATATTCTTTACATCCTAGAAGTTCAAGAACAATTCGCCAATATTGTTGGTAGATATTCGACAAACCGTGTACAATCGAAAGCATCCAGTCCCTGTACCTTAACTTTTGGAGACCAGTGTAACATGGTAATGACATTTTAATTGAAATTAGAAATGCAGATTGCTGGCTACACAATATCAGATCTCGACAGGAGAGGCTGAATGTGTGATGTCGATACTTTTAGATGTGGAAAGATGAGCTTCATTATCCTGTGATATTTCAGAAATTTTTATTGGTGCAGCTATGCCAACCTATGGCTGCATAGACTTAGGTGTTTTATCACAGACTTTCATGGGTTTCTCTGTCATTTCCGAAGGAGCAAATAGATTCAGTAAAAACATCGTTCTTCTAAGGAAAAATCCCTGTTTTCTCAATCCGTTGATGGGAGTGTTTGTAAATACTGCTCTAAAAAATGCAGCTTTGAATAATTTTTTAATTTAGTAAATTGTTACAGATCGCCCAGTCTTGGAAGTAACCCCTTCCTCAAATCTTGTTTGTAGTATAAGTTTAGAGTTGCCATGAATGACACATCAAAGGGTTAACCGTACTTAGCAGCATTAAATTGCAATTAAAAACTCCATGCTAAAGTATTAACTATCCTTAAGAAATCCTTCCATGAGAGTAGGACAAAATCGGGTATACCCGGTTTTGATCCACTCTTAAGTACCCGGGTTTATCCTAACGTGACACAGATTTTTAAACATAACATCACTACTCTCAGTCCTATAGTAAAAGATCAGTAAAACTGTTAAAATACTAGTAGGAAAGCAAAGAGTTAAATATAGTACGTACCAATATTAAATATGCTGGCAAATAGTTAATATATGCGTAAAACTTAGAAACAAACAAAATAATTTTTTAAGGGAAATTCAAACGCAATCCTTCACACAAAAAATAACCCCACACAGTAGTGCTTCGTTCAGCTACAAATGCCGTAATCACTTTCGACAAGCAATTCCTGGTGTTGGCCGACATATAAAAGTTCAAATTAAGGAGGAATCAGTGCTACCCGGTGTTACCCATCCGCCCGGTTTTGTACAACTCTCCCCTACAATTGAAACCCTAGAAACATAATATTTTACATTACATTGCCATATATATTACTTAGAATCGACTTTCAAGATGAATTAACGGTTGAATTAATGTAAAATATTATGTTTATGGGGTTTCAATTGTACGTTATGATGTATTTTTTTTTGTTATAGATTTTAGTCTGCTGCTGGTTTCTTCCACGACATGCGCAGGCAGACCAAAATATTCTTAAAAGACTTAAGTTTACCTGTAATTTGGCATCGGTTTCATCCCGTAATTCGATGACGTGATAGTTACGCCAAAAAGACAAGTTGGCGCCCGCTGTTGCTCATATCATATCAAGAAATGTCGAGGCAGACCAGACATTCCATAATCTACTCCTAATAATCTTATCCTAGATGAAGATTTCATGCCGTAACTCGATGACGTGATTATACCGCCAAAATTAAGAATTGACGCCCCTCTTTGCTCGTCTCGTACCAAGATATGACGAGGCAGACTGAAATATTCTTATTGTACTGATATAAGCCGTAACTCGATGACGTAATTATACCACAAAAAATTAAGAATTGGCGCCCCGCTCTGCTCGTCTCGTGCCAAGATATGACGAGGCAGACTAAAATATTCTTATTTAACTGATATGTACTTTTAATGTGTAAAAATTTCAAGCCGTAACTCTATGATGTGATATTATTAGAACCAAAAATTAAGAATTGGCACCCCGTTCTGCTCGTACCGCACCAAGATATGACGACGCAGACTGAAATTTTCTTATTGTACTGATTTGCGCCTTTAATGTTCCAAAATTTCAAGCTGTTACTCGATGACTTGATTATACCGCCAAAATTAAGAATTGGCGCCCTGCTCTGCTTATCTCCTACCAAGATATTACGAAGTAGACTGAAATATTCCTATCGTACTAATCGGTATGTTTAATGTGCCAAAATGTCAAGACATAACTCGATGACGTGATAGTACTGTCAAAATAGGGAATTGGCGCCTCGTTCTTCTCGCTTTGTACCAAATGATGCCGAATTAATCATTTTATCACGCACTGTTAATAAGCTTTTCCTAAACCCTTAATTAATCTTGAAAGTCGATTAGAAGTAATATATATGGCAATGTAATATAAAATATAATGTTTATAGGGATTCAATTGTACATTATGACGTATTTTTTTGTTATAGATTTTAGACTGCGGGGATTTTCTACCAGGATATGCGCAGGCAGACCGAAATATTCTTAAAGAATTTATTTTACCTTTAATTTGGCACCGGTTTCATCCTGTAACTCGATGACGTGATAGTGACGTCAAAATGTCGAGTTGGCGCCCGCTGCTGCTCATACCGGACGAAGAAATGTCGAGGCAGACCAGTCATTCCTTAATCTACTCCTAAAAATCTTGTCCTGTATCATGATTTCATCCCGTAACTCGATAACGTAGTCATCTGCCTCGCCGCCGCTCGGTCTAGGCATGACTGGAGGTGGATAGCGTGTCTGGAGGTAACTCCAGTCACGCTATCTGATTGCAGGTCGTTTTTGACATTTTGTTTTTCCGAAAGTATACAATAGATAAAAACAAAAATTAGTACACCTTAAATTTTTTTCTCGAATTTGTGTGTAAGAAAATAAGGAAAAAGGGCGGAGGTATGGTTCGACTCCGGGTGCACATCTGAGCGGAAGTGAAGAGCGTTGGACAGAATAACTCAGATGCCGCTTCAAGGTTGCCAGTGGTCTACTTTTTTTAATTCAGATATCTTAATTGGCACCAGTTTTCTGAAATAGTAAATTTAGCCTAATTTAATGGCATATTATTTAAGGCGAAAACCAGGGAAATTTTACCATTTCAGAAAAGTGGTGCCAGTCAAGAAATCAGAATTTTAAAAAAAGTAGCCCGCTGGCAACACTGTACCACTTATTTAAAACAGACAAACCAATCAACTTTAATAATATATTAAATGAAGTTGTCTTTGAACGAAGGACATTGATTTATAGTGTTTGCAATCAAAATGGCGATCGTTTGTAAGAGAATGCTATTTTTTGGCCTAAAATTTGGCTATTCTAGCGCACATAAAAAATATTAATTTTGATCAGAAATTAAAGTCCTTCGTCCAACGGCAAGGCAATTCTAATAGCTACAATGGCATAAAGTTTCATCTAAATTCCGTTAAGAACATTTCTTGTACCACAGACTTAAAAAATGTCATTTCGAGAGAAACGACATTAACTTGGAACAAATGGCCCCCCAAAAATTTAATATTAATATTATTACTTATTGAAAATTTTATAAAAATTTACTACGAAGATTTTTGTTTGAAATTTATGGTGTTAAAATATTTTGGTGCCAATATTTTCGCAACAAATGTCCAATCAATTAAAGGCAGGTTTTCCGCGTAAATCTGTGCTCCAAATGCTCTGGACACCACTCATTTCTTATAGTTTATTTAGCTATATTTAATCGCAGATACTTCTACCATTAAATATGTATGAAATTTAAATTGCAAATTTTAAAATTAAATCAAACAAATTTAATTGATTAATAACTTAAAATAATCATTAACCCCTTAATTCTCACTCCCGTGATATTTACAGGCTGTGACTTTTATTCAGATTGTTTGATTACCACTAGTTTTATAAAATAGTGTAACTGGCTTTATTATGGTATCATTTTACCTGTCATTAAATGAGGTGAATCTTCCTTTTTCAAAAAAGATCTGCCAATAAGCAATTGTAATTTTAAAATCGTAATTTAATGCGACCGTTAAAGGATTAAGATCTTTACTTGTTGATTGAAGAAATAATAAAATCGTATACTTAAAAAAAAAAAAAAAATCTATTTCATTTTCTACTTTTTTGTGTTTAAAATATTTCATTGTGGCAATTCCACAGTCAATTTTATCTAGTGTGGTTTAATGCAAAACTATCTCCACTGTTGTTGTAACTCATATACAGTTATAACCATATAGAATATCTGGCGATTTCTCACATACGTCCGGCTAACGGAAAAATGAGTTATAATTAAGATATAAATACTTAAGTTCTAATTGTATTAAAATGTTGTATTATCGAGGGAAACACACATGTACATAATCTTTATAATTCTAGCAAATTAGGAAGTGAGTGAAAAGTCAGCAACAAAAATCCATTCTTACGTACATGAACTAAGTTTAGTTAAATAAATAAGTGTAAAAAGCTATCCTTGCATCAAGTATTTACAAATTTCTTTCTACTTAAGCGGCATAAAGTTTCATTATCTCACTGTCAAAAGTTGTTCAAAGAGGGTTTCAATATTTACTTTTCATTTCAAAGAGAACATAATTATCTTTCTGTCATCTCTCTGCTTAAGAAAGAGAAAAAATGGATTTTCTCCCTATTAGCTAATGGAATAAGTATGCTAATTAGATTTTATTCCACAAGAAGAATGTTTCTGAAAAAGTATTAGAATAAGTAAAGAAAGAAAATACTTTTTCGCGAAGAGTTATTTTATTAGATTTATATAAATTGAAAACAAATCATTTTAAAATGATGTTTTCATCTACTTTTGAAAGTTAAGGAAACAGGATCGTGTAGGATCTTAGAAAGGTAGGATAAGTTGTGACAGTTTTCAAATTTAAAAACGAACTTTAGTGTCACCAAGTAGATAAGTTAAGAAAAGATTATGTAGCATCATGGTTGCCAGTTTGGTCTACTGTTTTATTTAGAAATTCCGAGTTCATACAGGAAATTACAAAATTAGAAGTTTTACTTTATGCAATCATGAATTTTTCTGGCTTTAACCCCTTGAAGGGTGGCGATGTCGCTAAGGCATCATATAATCTTAATCCCTAAATGCCGCATTGGCTCCCGAATTTTTTAATGAAAATTCCGCTTTTATTGAGTACGCGAAAATATAGTTTTACTTGTTTACAAATAAATTTTCTTGCAAATACTGGTGTCATTCAATTATTTCAACACTTTACGAATATAAGTACCTTGCCACTGAAAGGGTTAAATAAAGCAAAAATTACTGCATAATTTTTTTTTATGATTTTGGAATTTTTGATTAAAAAAGTAGGTCAAATTGGCATCCCCGAAAAAAAGCTTTATCCTTTAAAAAGTGGTTATATATTATTAATACCATTTAATTTTAATCAAAATTTGTAATAGAATTGTTAAATGAAATTTGTTTTTACAATATTTATGAAAAAATATTTAAAATGTCATTTGTTTTCAAATCAAAAATTCTCGTAAATTCGGGTAAGTTTTCAAAGTTATGGCGACAGAATTACTTATCCCTTAAAGGGTTAAGGAGATTTTAAATGCTGTTCATGGAATGTAATATAAATAAGACTAAATAGCTGCTAAACTTCCGGTTTTGTCAAGTCAAGAAACACACATGGTATCCCGAAATTTATTTAATAAAATTATTTAATAATACATACCTAATTGATTTAATTGCTTAACATTTTCATTAAGGGCCAGGACTGGATATTTTTTTTTTATATTAGCCCCTTTAGGGGGGAGAACACCTACAGCAGCTCGCTATTACTTTATTTTAACACAATATTTAAAAAAAAAAATTGGAGCTGTAAATATTTCATCAAAATAAAAAAAATTTTAGACTACATTGTTCAAATATTTGTTTACGTATTTCTTTCAATAATTTTAATGATACATAATTAGAATTTAGTTTCATTAAGACATACTGATTAATGATTTTCAATGTCATACACGTGTTGCGCGCAGAATTATAAAAATATATTCGATATATCCATTTAATATTTTTAATATATATATATTCTTACAATATCGTACTTTAACTTGAACCTAAAATAATAATTATGTTTACAGAATGGAGTTATGAACAAAGAGGAGGAGACATATATTGTACTGCCTACCAGTTGCGAGTGAAGTAACTGAGGAGGTTCTCACAAGAAGGTGGCTGTTTTTTTTAGTCGTATCAACAGTTTTTGATTACGGCCGGGGCAATATTCTTTCAAGTAAATTTGAATAGAAAATTTCGTCTTATTTAAGCGCCTTATTCATGGAAATGTCATTTCTTACAAATATGGTAAATTTTTCTATTTGTTTTATTGATTTCAGTTTGGCCCGGCATTATAATCTTTTTCTCTGAAACTGACAGTGGGTTGTCTAGGTTGCCACAATATGGCGGAAACGCAGCGCCTGACTACCCCCAAAGTAAAGTCCCGCCAGTAAAAAAGAATAGCAGTTTCTGCCATTATTTATGACCGAATTTTCGCATTTAACAAGGTGTTTAATTAAGAAGAAAATTTCTATTTAAATTTACTGGTGGAGGTTTCATCCGACGGTAATCAGCCCTGCGAAAGCGGGTACAGTTGATGCTTCACTATTTTAAGGATATGTCAGCTCTTTTTAATTAATAGTTCCATGGTTTGCAGATAAAAATATTTTTTTTCAGGCAATTAAACTATAAAACTCAAATTCTATGATAAAATTTCAATACAAATAAATAAAAAATTAATATATTACAGGTAGTTATTTAAAAATAGGTAGAGGTTATAAAGATATAGAAGATACAATATAATTCACAATTTTTTGTTTGTATGTTACTTAGTTTTAGAAATATGATGCGCGCAATGTCAAAAGTATCTGATTTGAGTAAAATGGCTTTAACCCTTCACTGCACCACGTGCCACATCTGGCACATACCTAAAAACATTATAATTTTCATTATGTGTCATGGTTTTGGTTAATATGAACACTGTAACTAATCAAGAACAATCCAAACAATGGAATAACACTTATTTTGTCCATGTCAGATGGCTGAATTATACAAAAAAATTAGAATTTGTTCTTCGGAAACAAAAAACAATTTCGATCAAGCTATTAAGCTAAGATTTACTTTCATTATTTTTACTCAACAGTTAAAAATATTAATATAACAAAAGTTGCAGAGTGTTAAGCAGATAAAACTAAGGAACAGATGTCCCAAATTCCCGGGGCCACCATCTTGGAATTTTTCTTGGCGTGAAAACCCCTTTTCTGCCAAGTAGTAAATGTCGCCAAACAACGGTTTATACGCATGTTAGGCTTAACGAAAATAAAACGTAAATAATAAACAAAACTCGCTAAAGTGGCAATGAGTACTCGTTGTATGAGCTCTACGCGCTCATTAACACCCCCAAAAAATCACTGGAATCAGCATTTCTCGCTGTGTAGCCTTATCAAAATTCAGCAGTTCTCGCTGTGTAGCCATCTCAAAATGTATAAAACTCGAAAGGCAAACAAATATACATAAAATTATCAACATACCTTAACAGACATCCGATTTCTTCAAAGCTCAAGCACGAAATACTGTCATAGCCTCACCATCATTTTCAAAAATAGGCTTATGAATACGCATTGACACTCTGTAAACAAACCTCCTTTTTTCGTCAAAATTTCCTCAAATTTCTTAATTACTTCAGCAAGAGCGTTTAAATGGGCTACAGAAACCATAGTCAATCAAATAAATCCAATAAATTTAACATAAAAACAAAAGGACAGAACAATACAACACGAAATCAAACCACATCCACAATATCCTAGCCGAACATGACCTTATCAGGGTTTGGCAGAATACGACAGGCCAAGCACACACGTCACACGGGGTTCCACATATCGATAAACAACGCCAACATAAAATCGCCAAGAAATCTCAAAACATCTAAGATGGTGGCCATCCGGGAATATCTAAGCCAAAATAAATTAATTTAAGCTTATTTAGTTTCAAAATATAGCAATACAATATTTTAAAACCCTAAATGTATACATAGAGAACAATGGAACGTACCATAAAATATCAAATTTTAGCTGAATGTTTGAAATTTAAATTTTGTTACCATTTTTCCCATTATTAGACCGATATATAGATTAAAAAAAATTATAAAAATGGAAAAAAGTGGAAGGTTAAAGTTAAAATTTACCTTGATTTGTATTCGCTCCACATATTTTATCATAAAACCGGTTTTAATTGGAATATCGTCATACTTTTTTTTATGTTCGGTAACATGTTATTCTTTCATAATAAAAAACAAAAAAATGTTTCACTTAAAAAAAAAAAAAAAAAAAAAAAAAGGTGATCTCCCCCTTAAATCTCGCGCCCGTGGCATTCACGGGCAGTGTAGACTACTTTTTTTACAATTCAGGTTGTTTGATTCCCACCAGTTTTTTTAAATAATGAAATTCGCTTTATTCTTGCAAAATTTTACCTGCCGTTTAAATATTTCTTCTTCATAAAAGTGGCGGCAATCAAACAACGTGAAATTTTAAAAAAAGTAGCTTACACTTATCGGGCGCGATGCTGGGTTAAATAGTACCATAATTTACAAAACAATCCTTTGTGGCAGATTGTCTTGAAAATATCTTAGTATAAGTGTAGGCAGATATTATTTTTAAAATGGTGTTACGAATATAATAAAAAAATAGTCGCTGCGACGTATGGTGTCTCAACCTTGTAACCTAAAGTTTAAGAAATAATTCCAGTACAAAGTGTGTTTTTTAACTTAACCCCTTAATTCTCTCTTCCGTGATATTCACGAGCTGTGCGTTTTATTCAGATTGTTTGATTCCCACAAGTTTTGTAATATAGTGTAATTGACTTTATTGTGGTATCATTTTATCTGTCATTAAATAAGATGAATATTTCTTTTTCAATAAAGTGGTGCCAATAAGCAATTTGAATTTTTAAACCGTAATTTAATGCAACCGTTAAGGTATTAAAAAGACCGCAATTTTTGTACCTATGCATTGCATATACACTGGTAGCCAAAAGTTTGGAAAACTATTAGAAAAAATCGTTTTTTCAGGTCTGATGACTCATAATCAGGTTTGAATATTTGTTCCGAAAGAGAAAAGCACGAAGAAAAAATTAACACCACTATTTCCAAACATTAATTTCCATCGCATACTTTTAGTGGAAATGTTGTAGGCATTTCTTATGAAACATTTGTTTTGAAATAGTGGTATTAATTTTTAACAATTTTTTTTTTGCTGCAACAAAAGTTCAGCTTTGATAATGCTGCAAATGTTTGAGTAATGCCATAAAGTTATGTATATATTAGTGAACAGATAATTTAACTAACAATAAAATGCAATAGTTTCTTCAATTATGAGTATTTTATCAGAATATGTAGCCAAGTCATCAGAAAAAACACAGTAAAACATAATTAGGTTGATCTTAAACAACCTACATTAGCATGAATGCAGTTAGTTATCAAGAATATTTAGAGCATAGCTGCCAGATGCTACGACTTTTTGTCACCGGTATTTCCTAATTTTAATCTTGGCCATATTTTATCACAGATTTCTACGAATAAATAGGGCAAATATTACTATTAGGAAACTCTGGTGCCTAAAAATCATACAAGTTCGCAGCTATGGTTTAGAGTGGTAGACAAAGGCAGTGATGGAGCAGTGTAACAGTAGAGAATCAATTGACAACGCAATATATTATTAGTATATCTTATTTAACTTCAGGACAGAATTTCTGAGATTTTTGAAGGCAAAGAACACTATAAAATATTAGTGGTGACAATCGCTCAATTGCTGCGTCACTGACCTAGCACTGCAAACGTAATTTTATTTAGAAATAATTCAAGCAAGTCTATCGTAGGATTTCACCTATTGATGTAATATACTGCAACTGATAGGAGGGTGTAAGTGTGTTTTATGATTGTTAATAAGTTGGTATATCTTTATGTGTCATTTCAATTTATAAATTAGTACGTCGGAGTTAAATAAAGAATTGCTGCAAGAGGTTGATTTGGTTACTCAGAAAGTGAAATGATACGTTACTGTTAAATGAATGTTGCTTCTGTTTTGATAAATTAAGAAGAAAAAATACTGCAAAAATAAACGAGTGGAAATAAAAGTTGCACAAAATCAGATTGTTAAATTAAGGAAACGGTATAAGACAGCAACTTTTGATAAATGAACAGAGAGACTGTGTTTAAGTGATAGAAAAATATCTTCTCAGTATATATAAAAATGAAATGAACGCAATAAAATATAAAGTTGATGCCTAGGTCTGTTCATTGCAGACTGAAGTTCATTGGTCTGGATCAGGTACCAATTTTTTTGAAAGTAGAAATATTCCCCTTATTTAATCGGAGAACTTCTGTCATTAAATAAGATGAACATGGCTTTTCTAAAAATGTAATGAGTACTACTAATCAAAATTATATAATTTCACGGAAAAAAACCTTTTTATGTTTCAGATAATGATTGGAAAACTTAAACTGTGCAGGCGACCCATTGGTCTGTCTGTTGAATAGCACTATTTTAAACAATAATTTTTGTGATATATTTCTAGAGCAGTGGTTCCCAAACTTTTTTTGGCTACGCCCCACCAAAGCATCTCTAAAACGATGATGTCCCCCGCTCCCTTCTATATCATATAAATATTATCACATACAGTGGTGGAAAATTGGCGCAGAGGAGGAGCCTATTGACACCACAAACATTTTATAGTATTCTTCAGCTTAATAAAAACGAAGAAATTATGTCATTAGATAAGCCGAAAAGTATTTCTAAAATTTAGTGGTGTCAATAGGCTCCTCCTCTGCGCCAATTTTCCACCACTGCACATAAAAAATAAACTTCCATTTTCCCGGATGGATCTGAAAATAGCAATAACTCTGATTAGTGATTTCACATTCTTTAATTTATCAAAATCATATATATATTTTTTTATTACAAGTATGCTTTTAACCTAACTCCATGAATGCAGTGATGCAATGGATCTTCGCATTTATATCTACAAAGATTTTATTGTTTTTTGGCAACTTACCTCAAATTTAAAAGTTATAAGTATTCTACATTTTTATTTTCGTATTTTTTTTTAAATCTCTCTCATATTTTGTGTTACATCTGATGGAATTGAAACATTTTATAATGTATTTTAGTACTTCATTAAGAATAAATGATATTTGTTTATCGCGAAAGACGAAACTAGCCTTTTTTGCTTCCGGGGCGAAGATGAATTTTGGCCCCCTCCTCCGCAAAGTATATTTACAAATAGAATTTTACTAATTTTATAATAGTCGACTTATTTTAAAATTTAAAATATGTAATACTGAACTACGTAATCTGCTTTGTCAAATATCGATTAATGAAAATCTTGAAAACGGAATCTAAAAGAATCGGTAAAAAGTCCGCTTTATACAGGATTCTTATGCAATATCATCTTTAGATTCTTCTATGCTTTTGCATACCTCAAACATGATGATTTTAACAATACCGTACTAAACTTAGATGTGAGAAAAATGGACAAACAAAATTTTCAGTTGGCCCCCATCGTTCTGGCAACCGGGGCACATCCCCCCCCCCCTAGTTTCAGCCCTGTTTATATATCGCCGAGACTGTATAGATAACATAATTCACAAGTAACATTTCCAGATTCCCGCTTTTATCCATTTTAAGTTACTATTTTTCTTTCCTCTCATAACATACTTCGTTGATAGCGGGCTTTCCGCCCCCCCCCCATTACTATTATTTGGCCACCATGCTTTCTCCAATTTTAAATTTTAAAATGCATATGTCATGAACGTCATATTCTGTATATAGTCTGCAGAAGAGCCATAAGAAGTTTACTTTCAACCCTTTCCTTCCGTGATGCGCACGGGGTTTTATTAATTTCATAAATGTAACACCTCATTTAGATCATTCAAAATATTTTTTAAATTAAACATGTCCAAATAGTCAATTTTAGATATACCCTACAAAATTTCATACGTAAAATTTTCCTCTTGGGTACACTATGAATAGATGTACAAGTTTTTTTTTTTTTTTTTTTTTTTTTAATAAATAGTAAAAAAAAGATGTGTAATTTACTAAAATAATATTGAAACCAAAAAATTTAAAATGATTTTTTAGTATACAAAAGGTGCCAAAATGTCAAAAAAAAAATTCATATAATTATTTCGGTGTCAGTGTATTTTTTAACTTTTAAATGGGATCGTTTTGAAAATTAATTTTTATTGAGTTATTTTTAATTTTTTCATCTATTATTTCTATTTTTAGACTAAAACACTACTTTTATTTGAAAAAAAAAAATGAGAGAAAATTTGTTAATAAGAAATCCGAAATTTCCCCCCTGTGGGGCGTAGAACCACTGTAATAGAGCAAATGTAGCAGACACACACATAGCTTCCAACTTTTACGCTTTTTTCTTACCACTTAAATGTAAGAGTAAAGTTTTCCATATTTAATCGGCGAACTCTGCGATTCAATAATTCAAAAAATTCTTTTAAATTTTAGTGGTAATGGGCATAGCGTAAACGTTTGCAGATATGCGCATGCCAGAGAGTGGAAAAAAATTTCTTGGAAAAAATGGTATTCATAAAAACGGACATGTAGGATCCCTGAACTGTGGTAACATGCACGTTATCTGGACAAAGGGACAATGGATGGTTGCCACTGGCGGCTATTTTTTCATATTTATTCCCCATTTTCCTTCCTCCAGAACCCCTACGAAGATCCAACGAACTTAAGTTAGACCACACCTTTTCACATACCCATCAGGGCCGTGACATTGAAATACAGACATAGTCAAATTTTAGATTTAAAACCTTATTTATTTAAATGAAATTGGGAAGAGCTGCGATGGGTCGTCTTAATTTAGCTTATGCTACTTTGCACTTAATAGTCCTTAGATTAATAAATTCAAGATTATTAATTCTAAAACTAACTTACGTATAGAAGCTTGGCTGCTAAAGCGGCAATTTTAAATAGCTTCCACATCGAGCACGAATATAGCTGCAAATAAAGATTAGCTCACAATTTTCAATAACTTTATAAATGTCACTAAAATTAGCAAGCCGTGGTATCCGATCAGATTTAGTGAATGACAGCTAAATTTCACTCTTACCAAAACTGGCAACTTCTACCAGGCTAAGTTCTACATTTCCGATTCTTTAGAGCACGTGGCGCACTTGATTCGAAAAGCAGTAGGCTGGTATCGCAATTCTATAGAAGACAGGCCTTGACTAAAGATCCGCTAATACCAAATTTTTATTCAATTTTCACACTCTGCAGACTGACCAGTGTAATATATTTTGCATAAAACTACAGAGAAAACCAGTAGCCTCAGATTCCGTGAGCTACAATCACATTTCTGAAATTAAAGTAAAATGAAGAATATTTGTTGCTTTTGCGGACACAGACTAACCCCTTATAAAGTTTTCACTGCCTTCTGAGTTATCTGGTAGCGCGAGACATCGAATCCCACCGCTGCCAACACTATAAGGTTTTCACTGCCTTCTGAGTTATCTGGTAGCGCGAGATTGGGAAAACTTCTTGTTAATATCGTCGAATATTTATTTCTAGACTAAATAACAATGTTTACATAATAAGAGTTTGGGGTTCGACATCAAAATTTTAATAAGAAGACTTTTTCTACTCAGTGTCTATTTATGAATGTAAGTCTTTTAACATATGAGACTGATGTCTCAGGGAAAATGTCCTTCTCGATCACAGAGTTCTATAGAGACTGATGTCTGTCGAAAGATGCTCGCTAGCCTCAGCTATCTGCGAGTCTCCTTTCCTCAGTTCACTCTCTCAGTCCCGTCGCTCTTCTGGAGCTCCCTGAGTCCACCGGCTGGGAATTATCCACGGCCTCTCTCTATCCGATCCAAACTCAGACTCCCTCTCCACTCTCCAATTCATCCCCTTGTCTCCATCTTCTCTCTCCGCCCTCTGACCGCAAGGGAACTTTTCTCCCAATACCCTCAGTCCAGGCGTTCTCATAGGAGCATCCTTGCTCCTCCTTAGGCGCCGTTGCGAATATCCGTCTGTGGGAAGCTGAAACATTCTCCCTTCGTAGGTCGCCTGAACTAGAAACCCATCTATAAAGGCTGAACCGAGAATAATTTCTAACGTCATGAAACATTGGACCTCAGTTCACCTCGAAATATTCTCTTTTGTAGTTTCAAGATGAATGGGTTAAGAAACTAGGGTTAAGAAACTAGTCAGGTGGTGAAGTCTTGGTAGGCAAAGTTCTGATAATCAAATAATTTTAATTAAGCCAAGACTTTACACCCTGAATTCTCGCGTCCGTGACTTTCACGGGCAGTGTAGGATACTTTTTTTATTCACATTGTTTGACTCCCACCAGTTTTTTTTTAATAGTTTAATTGTCTTTATTCTCGCATCATTTTATTTGCCATTACATAAGGTGAATATTTCTACTTAAAAAAAAATGGTGGCAGTCAAACAATCTGAATTTTTTAAAAAGTAGCCTACATTTATCGGGCGCGACGTTTAAACCCTTCCTTGCATGATTTTTTCTTTATTGGTGAAATAAATCAAAGTGATATAATTCATGTTCAAAATTAAAGAAAAATGGTTAAAAAAATCTTAGTATATATTTATAGTATAAATTTAGCAAAAAACAATATGATGGAAATTTCCATCATCATGCAAAGTTAGATCATTAGATTAGTACTAAATAGAAATAAAAGAGGATATCATTGGATATTTTTTATTCTTTATGATAATTAACAAAACAATTATTATTTTTATTTTGACACAAATTGACTCCACATTTACTACAAGAAATTGTAGAATACCCTTTACATTTAGGATACTTGCTCCGGAGTGACCCACCCACTGTTGGCTAATGTTCAGCACCAGTGTTGCCAGTGGGCTACTTTTTTTAAGTTCAGATTTCTTGTTTGCCACCACATATTTGAAACGGTAAAATTCCCCTTCTTTTCGCCTTAATTAATACTCATTAAATAAGGCGCATTTTACAATTACAAAAAAGTGGTGACAATCAAGAATCTGAATTTAAAAATGTAGCCCATCTGGCAACACTGTTCAGCACCATCTGTTCTTATATCTTTTGGAGGTGGAGGAGCTGGAGAAGCCTTTTTTTGACAGCTATGTTTTTTTTATGCAATGGACATTAAAAAGGTATCCAGACACGATTAACTTAAAGTGAACTTGTTTTTTTATATAATTTTTGGGCATTCAATGTTATGATGGAAATTTCCACACTCTAAATTAAAATGTCTGAAATTCAGACACTTAAGTGTCTGAAATGGAGTGTTCAATTTTCAGACATTTTAAAATGTCTGAATTTTTTCAGACACTTTTTGCGTCTGAATTTCAGACACTTCAAACGTCTGAATCGCATCCATTTTTTTGTAAGCATCATACGTAGCCATGTTTGACCACGTTGAATCCTGGAAAAATATTTGGCTGTGGTCCTGCCCCCCCCCCCCCCCAATACAGCCTGATTTTTTTGGTGCTCTCAGTTTTGGTATACAATTTTCGTTACGTTGATAATTTAAATCTTTTACGACATTGTACTGATTATAATCAATATCGTGAACTTCAGGAGTAGAACAAGATTAAAAAACAAAAAATATTTATCTAAATATTAGATTTTTTAAAATTTATTTTGTTTTTAACCTTATTTTACTTTAAAAGTTCAAAATATTGATTATAATCAGTACAATTTCGAAACAGATTTAAAATATAAGCTTTACAAATATTGCACATCAAATTTGGGGGCACTACAGTCGTAGGGGGACGGGGCCCTTCCCAGTTTGCCCTTCCTTTAATCAAGAAGTACTTTTGCAAAAAACGCAACCCTGCATTATAGTTGTCTAAATTGAGATGTCCGGTATTCGGGAGTATCCGTTGTGGAGGTTAATGGAGATTCTCGAATAGCGAACACCTCTATTTAACGAATACTTTTTTAATCAGCAGACATACATATTTGTATATTTTTACCTCAAAAAAGTAGACATCTCCAATTATCGGACAAATTCCGCGGTCCCGAAGTGTTCGCTATTAAGGGCTTTTAAGGTACATAGATAAATATATATATATATTTTATAATCTTGTCCTACTCTAAAAGTTCAAAATATTTATTATACTCGGTTGAATGTGGAAAAAGATTTAAAATATCAGATGTACGAAAATTGCAAAAATCCCCCCCCACCCCCCCCCCCCCCCCAAAAAAAAAAAAAATTAAAATATAAAAAAATATATTGCCACATAGGCAATTTTACATATACATCACTTGATAATCACAACAGCCATTTAACTATGAATAATGAAAATAAATAAATAAATATTCTACTTTAATAATATTGGGGAAAAAATGACTTTGGTATTTTGTTAAATATATTTGCGTTTTTAAACTTGTCCTACTCTAAAAGTTCAAAACTTTCATTATAATCAGTGCAAGATTTAAGATATCAGCTTTACAAAAATTCATGCAAAATCCCCCCCTCCCCCCCCCCCAAAAAAAAATGAAAATACTTATTTAAAAATTATGTTTTTAAAAAATTTATATTTCCACATGGACAAGTTTTTATGTAGATCAGAGGGTACTCACAAAAGCTATTCAACTATCAATAAAAACAAATAAGTACATATTCTATATTAAAAACATGAGGAAAAAATAACTTATGATTTCCAAACTTCTTTCGTCTTAAATATATACAGTAACATCTGTCATTTTTGTATTTTTCGTATAAGTGCATATAAATAAAGTTACCACAATTTTAAATACGAAATCTAGTTAGAGGTTTTTACTTTTTCCCATTATAAATTTCAAATTACTTTTTTATTAAAAATAATAAAAAAATCAGTATTAGAGTTGATTGACAAATCAAATACATATGTATATTTTTACAGGCAGGTTCATATAATAGACCAGTCTCATTTACTTTATTTATCTTTTTTTAATCTGCGGTTTTATGCCAGGAAGTAAGAAAGCATTAGGTCAACTTTCAAAGTTTTTTTTTTCTTTACTTCCTTGTGGCCGTGATTTACTGCGAGATAAAAATTATCCATTTGAAACTAAGAACTGACATTGAATATATAATTCGTAATAAAAAAGAACGTCATAAGTTTAAAAATATATACTTCTAGAATTAGTGGGGTTTTTTGCGAACAGATTCAAAACTAATTAAATTTCATGCAGGATTTTGTTTAGTACAATAAATAAAATCATAAAATACACTAATTTTACTACTATAAAGAAACTTACTTGAGTTGCTGCAAGGGGTAAGAAATATTCCTCGATTTGAAATTTTAAAAACTACCACAACCACAGTGAGGGAGAAAGACTTTCATCAGTTTAAAAGGTAATCCCATAATACATCCGACTAGCCATATTTAAAGGATGAGATGTTTCATCCTAAAAACAGGACCCGCCAGACAAAAGTTTCTTTTTTTTGCCAGTTTCGACAGGACGAAGATGAATAACACAATATTATTGATATAAATTGATACGAGTTAACACTAAGCCCATTGCACACGCTTTGTAGAATTTCCGGGTGTAATCTTCAACCGCCGTCTACTTCTGTTCTGTGTCTATCCCGCCCTTGTATCGACGACAGCTTCTAAGAGACATTTGATGTCGAGCACACACGTCAGATGTATGTATTCAATAAATAAATACTCCAAGTTAATACGAATTAAAATCACAGTACTTCACATTTCGCAAAAAACGAATTAAAATACACGCGTACATAAAAACAAACTTTGTTTGAATTACAACGTATACCACTTCGAACGAAGACATCTAAAACGCATGCGCAACTGGGAGTGCTAGTGCCCCCTGGTGTTTATTGCGTCGGAAGAATCAAAACATCTTAAATTAAGACACGTTTAAAGCAATGAAGTGTCTTAAAATAAGACGTTTGCGGATATTTTAGACATTATTCTCAGTTCGTTTACACCATGGTCATAGTAAGACGCTTATGTATCTTAAATTAAGACATCTATAGTGTCTTAATTTTCAGATTAAGACACTTAAGTGTCTAAAATTCTTTTTCAGTCACATATGTGTCTAAATTTAAGACGCTTCTATTTGCAGTGCATCATCATGCAAAGAAGGGTTAAGGGGTTAATATCGGAAAAAGAGTGTTGTTCAAAAAAACTAGACTCCCTTTATAAGAGAGTATCTAGCAATGTACAAACTATGAGAAGTTAAGTGAAAGCTAATCTTTGACCAAAAAACAACATAAATTAATCTTCAAAACTATGCCATTTTTGAACCGTTTCCACAAAAAAGACGACTCCTTTCAAAATAACCAGGGTTTTGCTAATTGCAATCGCTTAACAATGTCCATATGACACTTCTGAAATCATCGAGTGATTAAAGAGAAATAGATTTTTGTCAGTTACTTATAACAAACTATAACTTTCTCTGAAATTGTCATTTTCCAGCAAAAGAATGTTACAAGATACATTAAACACAGTTATTGTTTTTATCCTTATAACATACTTCATTTATATACAGGGTGTTTCATAAAAGATGGGCAAAACTTTTAGAGGTGATAGTACACATCAAAATAAACAATTTTCATCAAAGAATGTATGGTAGGAATTAAAATGCAAAGGTAAAATTAAAAAAAGGGGTGCTAATCAAGAAATCTGAATTTAAAAATAGTAACCCACAGGCAACACTGGATATGATGTTATGCAAGACAAAAACAAGCAAAGAACGAATAAGTGTAAAACCCCTCTCCGTACAATCTTTGAGACGCTGAGTCATTTCCATTTGCAGATCCGTAGATAAAATGCATGTCAGACATTTTCCCGATTTGCGAAGGACAACATCTTCTTTTACGTTCCTACTGCGATTGGCAGTTGCACACTCGGATCAGCAGCTTTTATGTATTAATCGAGGCGAAATTTTGCATACGCGTTCTTCTTCTTCACCATATTACATTTGCACGCTATTAATATCATACTTTTCCACGATAACTCCCAGTAAGAATGAAGCTTTAACGTTTGCATGGACCAAGTCAGTGTTGCGAGTGGGCTAAATTTTTTAAATTCAAATTTTTTGATTGCCACGCACTGTTTTTTTAAATTGATAATCCTTCTTCTTTTCATCTTATTTAGTCTGTTATTAAATAAAGTGAGTTTCGCTATTTCAAAAAAAAAAAAAAAAAAAAAAAAAAAAAAAAAAAAAAAAAAAGAAAAAAAAAACGGTGGTGATCAATAAATCTTAATTTAAAAAATGTATCCCACTGGCAACACTAGACCAAGTTTCCAACTGCGCCAGCACCTTTTCATTTTATTTCCGACCATGCATTGTCTGTTGAAAGTTGTTTGTTCGGATGTGTACTATCACTTCTTAAAGTTTTGCTCATCTTTTATGAAACACCCTGTATGTACAAAAATTTATAGTTAAAATGGTTCATATTGTATATGCTTCATTTCAGAAATAAATCAAAAATTACTATAATTTTATAAACATTAATAATCAAACCGTAACGTTGTTTGCTAAAGAAATTAAAAAAATATTTTTATCTCCCATATCTTTTGCATTAATTGATGTTATTTATTATTATTATTATTTTATTATTATTATTATTATTATTATTTTATTATTATTATTATTATTTTATTATTATTATTATTATTTTATTATTATTTAAATAAATATTTAAAAAATCCTAGATACCCCATTCTGCCAGAAAAAGAAAGAATAAAAAAAAAAATCCTAACCGCGAGTTGTTATTTATGTAACAGTGTTAACAGAGGTTAAAAGGAAAAAGACGTACATTTAGTTTTATCAATTACTGCCGCTAGAATATAATGCATTTTAATTTTTGTGCCCCCCCCCCCCTCTCACTGAACCTATCGTTTAAGATCATGGCCACCGACTTAACAAGGGTCGATGGTGCTTCAGGCAAATTTTCACCTCTAATTTTAAGATATAATTTTTGTCTTAAATAATCACTGAGATTTTGGAGGCAATAAAATGAGTACCAAGCTTGCTTGTGAACTAATCACAGAATGTCCTGAGATAGGTTGACCACCTGACCAGGGCATATTCAAATAAATTTGTTCGTAAACTCTGGTGTCATTCATTTTTTTTCCACATTTTCGGAACAGAAGTACTTTGCTACTTAAAGGGTTAATGCACTAAGAGCATAAATATGCATCATTACCAATCATCCAGGATTTTTAAAATGAAATAATTATACTTTGAAAAAAAATACTACTAAATTAAATCACGTAAGTACCAACAAGGATTAAATAATTTTATTAAATAAATTTCCAGTTCTATGCATGTATTTTCTCTCGTTAAAAACAGTAGAGTTGGCAAGTACAAATATTTTTTATTTGTATGAACGCTAAACTGAAGATCGTTAGTATTGGGACGTGTGTTTTCACGTGCTTGTAACAAAGCTGACAATCTTTTGGAATTTTGATTACCTCTATTTTCAAATCTAAAATTATATCTCTCTATCACAAGCATTAATTCTGTGATTGAGTAGGCCAACATTTATATTTCAAAATGCTGGTATTCAAAAATACGGTGGGTCGGTAGCTTTGGAGCAATCCAGAGAAAGGGAAAAGAGAGAGAAATTTTGCAACAGGATTTTACAAAATAAATAAATAAATAAATAAATAAATAAAAAATAAATGAACACAAAAATACTTTATGACGTTTGTCTATTTACTTTTATCGCATTAATAGGTAATTACAACATACTTCGTTATAACATGTTTAAAATCTTTCAATAAACTACGTATGTCATTATACTATATTTTTAATTTTGTCAGAAAAAGTACGATTTATTGGAAATATCGAACATTATTTTAATCAAATAAATTTCTCCCTCCTTTAATTAAGAATATTTACAGACTACTTCATTCAAATTCATTGACGCCTTTGAACTCTTCTTTAATCATAATATTTCAAAGAATTTCTTGTATATTTGATGTTACCGCCTTCTCTCAAAGTACGAATTAAAAAATATATTTTTCTTAATCCTTCATATCTTAATTATTTTTTGTAATTCAAATTAAAGAGATATTCTGTAGAAAACCTAATTTATTTTTTGAAAAAAAAAAAAAACCCATGAATTAATCACATTTTATCAAGCGTTTATGGATTAAAAAAATACTAATTGTTGATAGAATATGAAATTTGTTCAAAAGTGCCATTTATGAATATAATTTACAAAATACACAGAAGCTAATTTTGTAAAGATATAAAAGTTTTCAAAGAAACCTTTTCGTACTAATTTCACATTTAAAGATTTTAATGATATCAGATTGTCTTGAATTAAATTATTTCTAATCTTACTTTGACTTTTATATTTCTCTCTTTAATTTCTTTTGAAAATCTTACGCTTGCGCTAGCTTATTCATTTTCAGGGCTCGAAGCGTTCATAAAACTTTCTCACTGTGCTACCAGTATTTTAAGTAAAAATTCTTCGTGGTTCCTTCGATTCCTTTAACATCTGCAATATAATTATACAATAATGATTATCGTTTAAATTAGTGGTAGAAACGTATGAAAATTTTAGGAACGCTGCGAGCCCTGCGTTTTATACAGCTGCCAGTTTTTACGCGTTTTAGTTGCGCGTTTAGTTCAGTGTTGCCAGCGGACTACTTTTTTAAAATTCAGATTTCTTGATTGGCACCACTCTTTTGAAATAGTAAAATTTGTCTTATTTAACCCCTTAATTCTCGCTCCCGTGATTTTCACGGGCTGTGTCGTTGCCATCGAAGTACTCAAGGCCAGAGGACACGAGTTGTGACGTCATCACTAATCGACCGACTTCTCATTAGTGTTGGAATTTACGCCGGAAAATTTTGAATAGCAATTTTCTTTTATTTTGTCTGTGGAATATCTATCATCTTATAAAACGATAATAACTATTTAAACTTTTAAAATAATACAGCTTTTTAAAGAATCACCATAAAATAAAACAAAACATAGGACGCGTTTCGAGCTAAAAATATTAACAGCTCGTCATCAGCTACAGTAAACACGCGTCCGAAAGGGGACAAGGTCAAAAATGAACTGAATGGTAGAGAATAGAGCTTGCAAAGAATGCGACAGATGACGCTAGCTGTAAGGGTCACATGCAGAAGACGAATGTGACCCTTTCAGCTAGCGCCATCTGTCGCATTCTTTGCAAGCTCTATTCTCTAACTTTCAGTTAATTTTTGACCTGGTCCCCTTTCGGACACGTGTTTACTGTAGCTGATGACGAGCTGTTAATATTTTTAGCTCGAAACGCGTCCTATGTTTTGTTTTAATTTATGGTGATTCTTTACAAAGCTCTATAATTTTAATAGTTTCATATCGCCAGTTTTCGGTGCTGTTTCGCTGTATTTAAACTTACTGGTGAGAATTCGGAATTCCTAAGAAAAAATTCAGCCAAATGCGGAATGTCACAGTGTTACCGCGTCTGGCTGATTTTTTATTGGGAGATTCCGAATTCTCACCAGTAAGTTAAAATAGCTATTATACTTTTATAAGACGATATATATGTATATATATGTTTCACAAATAAAATAAAATAACATTGCTATTAAAAATTTTCCGGTGTTAATTCCAACACCAGCGAGAAGTCGGTCGATTAGTGATGACGTCACAACTCGTGTCCTCTGGCCCTGAGTATTTCAATGGCAGCGGCTGTGTCTTCTATTCAGATTGTTTGATTCCCACCAGTTTTATAAAATAGTATACCGTATTTACTCGTGTACAACGCGTACCCCTTACTTTACATGAAAAAAAAATGGCGAATTTTTTATCTCGTATATAACGGGCACGATAAATTTGACATGCAAATGAATGAATGATCAAATGAATTTCAATAATAAAAGTGGAAACAAAAGTTACATAAGGAAATCTATTTTTAGATTTCGCGGAAGGGAGTGAGTGTGGGGAAAAAAATCTATCCCAACAAAAAGTTTTCGGTAAAAAAAAAGCGCCAAGTTCTCCTTAACACTAGAACGCCGGGAAGGAGTCGAATCGACTCCGACTATGTGATTAAATGTCAATTGGAACCAGAAATTGTTTCATAAAATAAGTTAAATTTGAACCACACATATATACGTTAAATAAATCAATTAAATAATTTAAAATAAAAATTCTGGTATCAAGTATTTTTATGATACTTGAGCAAAATTTCCGGGCGTTCTAGTGTTAATGTTTCGGTTAGAAAAAGTAGTGATATCTGAAGTTCGCACAAGTTAAAAGCCAAACATCCCAAATCTTTCATCGAAAATGGCTTCCTGCGACTTGGCCGTTAATGCCTTCTACAGTATTTGAAAATTAATGATTAGAAATTACGCATTTATGAATTATTTAAATATTAAAATTAATATTAAAATGCAAAGAAGCAAATTCACATAAAGAGATTATAAGTAAAAGATTTCTGATAAATACCATTCAGTTACAACAAACATTATTTTTAATTACAGATCATTTAGTCCACTTGTGGTTTAATTGCCATTTTGTACGATCTAAAGCTAAACTCATTAACGTAAAACCCAAGAAATAAAACAAAATTTACTTACTTCAAATGTCACAATATGTTATATTATATTTTATTGTATAATATTGAAATCTTGTGCATTGACGAAAGAGATTTTTTTCGTTTCAACATTTATTACAGTTTGTTTGCAGATATTAAGAGGTATTCGATTTATAAACTGTTAAAAGCTGATACTAATTATGTTTTAGCAATTAGGGATATTATATTCTGAATACAAGTGTTTTGTTATTTTTAACTTCTAAGCATTTAAATAGACTGAAGTGGTTTAAATGCATTTTTTAAATGTGTATTTTATTTATGTACTTTGTGCCACAAAATGGCTAAAATAATCAAAAAATCTTGTTGGCATGTAGCTCATTCGTACATAACTTTAAAATTTGAAAAAACCTCTCGAAGGCATTAACGGCCAAGTCGCAGGAAGCCATTTTCAATGAAAGATTTGGGATGTTTGGCTTTTAACTTGTGCGAACTTCAGATATCACTACTTTTTCTGACCGAAACATTAAGGAGAACTTGGCGCTTTTTTTATCGAAAACTTTTTGTTGGGATATCACTACTTTTTGTATGTTTTTTCAAGTTTGTTTTTCTAAACTATATTAATATGAAAATAAATTAAATTTCGGTACTTTTATGTTACCGGAAGCAAATCTCCTCATTAGCATTTTATTTTTTCGGCAATAGCAGTTTTCATTTTTCACATGTGAAAAATTAGAAATAATGCTTTGATTTTCCAATAAAATATTTTGGTTTATGTTATTATTTCTTATTTATTCATTTATTTATTTCTATGTTAAATATTCTATTATATAAAATGAGGGAAATGCATCTATTTTGAATGAGATGACTGAAAAGTTTATCTTTTTAAATGAAATGAATGCAATATGAACAATGGAGTTGGGAGCAGTATTTGGCGATTTGCCACTTGCACCCGGCTAACGCAAAAATATCTAAATTTATTTTATTGAGCTTTAAATATTTATACTTTATTTCTTTTTAAATTAAAGTACTAGCCGCCTCTAGCAAGCAGTATTTACTCTATTAATTGCATGTTAAACGTTGCATCATGTTACTGTTATTCATAATTTAATTTAATTGCCCATTTTTTCGCCAAGTCGGAAGCTTTTGATAGAGAAATCAAGAACTCTTTACGATCATGGAAGTACATAATATATTTTGTGTTGTTATGTATTTCATCTTTCGTGACAAATATCTCTTAACTCACTTATGCATGTTTCCTTATCAGTTACGATTCGTTCTCTAATGCGGAAAATTTAATCCTATTATGAAATCTTTTCTAATTGGGATCACTGCCAATTGTTGTATTTTAACTGATACGATTGGGTATAAATGAAATGGTTCTTATGAAATCCTTTGACAACATCTACATTTACATTAAACCATATCGATGCTAATATCTTTTTGTTTCACGTTAACCTTTTCAATAGACTCGATTACGGAAGAATAGAAGGTTTACGGGCTCACTGCCATGATCCATTTGAAAATCTATCATTCTTCTCATCTGATCGTGTTGAAGAATTAGCCAATAATGTGTCATGGTTTTAAGATTTTAGCTAATTTTATTCGAAACCTGAAAACTAAAATGCGAGGAACCGGATTATGGAAGATTCATCCTAATGTACATATCGATTAACAGGTTACATATTATAGAATTATAATAATCATAAGGAAAACTGGCAGTTTCGGTGCTTTAATAGTTGCCGTAAATTGTCTTTATATAATACAGAAGTTTTAGAAGAGTAAAGATTAACAATATAGTCACAGTAAGTGTAATAACAGTACAATATAATAACAATAGCAGACGTTTTGTGCAGTGACGAAACTATTGGCACTTTGGAAATATTCGTACGTTATACAATATAACTATTCAGATGATATGCAGAAAAATATAAATAGATGGCTCGCATTAATAATTAACTCATTGAAAATAGCCACTAGCGTCAAATACTCGCAAAGCTTGGCGACATTTAGCGAAGTGTCGCCAAACTTGGTAATATATCATGTCAATTCTCAAATTTGGCGACAAAAATGTTTTCTTTATTCTGACATCATAATGATGCTTATGTATTATACACATACCTATAATATGTATGATACAAATGTATTATGTATTGTATGCATATGTATAATATGTATGGTGATTATGCATAAAGTTCATACCATCACTAAAACGCACTTAAAGGAATAGTGTTCCATATATTAGGGATATTTGCCAGATTGACCAGAGTGCTATTGAGATTAGAATTCCGACATTTATAACAGACCGGGAGGCGTCTGCACACACCATCACCTCATCGAGTTTACACCTGAAATTTTAGGATTAGTTAAAACTAGATTACCATATTAAAATGCAACTGGCCTGTTAAGTCATATCTTGGTAGAAACCACCTGAAGACCTAATTTTAGTGGTTGACTGATAGGTTTAATATTGTATTTTCCTGCATCCAAAAGTATGGAAACATGGAGGATTGGGTGCAGGAAAACACAATGGAAAATCCACCAATTAACTGGTAAAATCGGGTCTGTAGATGGTTTCCACAAAGATATGGCTTGGTAGGCCAGTTACATATTAATCGATTTTTAACTAATCCTAAAATTTCAGCCGTCAACTCGATGGGGTGATGATCTGTGCAGACGCCTCCCGGTCTTTAATAAAATTTGTTTTAAGGATGTAAAAGATAGTAAGATGGACAGATAAATTGAAAAATTTGCCTTATTAAGATTTTTGTAAAAGCATATAAAAATTCATTCAGCTTAAAATCATGTAACACCTTTATAACTCGGGCTAATTTTCTGTAATTGGGTTTTGGCGACCAAAATATCTTATCTATAACTATTATCTTTCTTTTACAGATTTAAAATTAACAGTAAATTAACAGTAAGTAGGCTAATAATACAATATAATAACATTAGCAGCGGTTTTCGGAAGCCGCATCTGTCGCACATCGTTAAAGAAAGCCATATTAGTTACACATTTCATTTAATTAAAAGGAGATTTTTAAACTTTCATATGAGAATTAGGATATTTTTGCGCTATAGACAACTTGGCATTTAAAAAAAATCTTGGCGCAATTCGGACTTCAGAAACTGAGATATGTTGCCAAATAAACAACTACGAAAACAAAACTGATGAACTTTTATGTTACTTATATATGTATTTATATACATGTAAACATTTTATTTATACATGTATAAAATATTGTTTTTTATATGCAAATTATTTATGTTGGTATATAAAAATAAATAAACCGGTTCCTTACATTAAATAAATTGTATACATATGGAAAAAATTGCTTGTGTATATGACACAGTAAATAGGTTGCCAGAAAATACGTTATTATCAAATTTATTTTCTCGTCAAGACTATTTTCTCTATTTCGCCAAGGCTACTATATCGCAAACGTACCGAATTGCGATTATATTTTGTTAAATGTTTTATTGTTTTAATATCGTAAATATATCATAACCTATACTGATTAAAATTTTTAGGTATATTTCATTTTTTCAATTTAACAAACATCTTTGGAAAAGCATATACATAAAATTTTATTCTACTTGAAATTAAGTGACCCCTTCAAAACTCTGTAATCGAGTTTTGGCGACCAACATTGGCACAATTGAATGTGTTAAGAAACTGTTTACGGCCATATCAACACCTCCTGTTTGAAGGGTTTAGAGGCGAAAATTCTGTATTTTCAGATTTTTCTAGTTAATTGTGCTACAAACCCGACTTACTTGTGAAATTTCATGATTCTACGACTTTTAGAAGTACATTAGTTATTTGATGATGCGAAGTGAGTCAGTGACAAAAAAGCGCTTTTTCGGAATTTAATATTTCGAAAACTAGTAAATATAGAAACATGAAATCGTGGAACCTCAGTTCAGTTTGATCATACGAACATGCGTATAAAAGAAAAATTTCTATATCTCTCCCTAAAACGCTGTTATGAAGGGGTGAAAAGTATGCCGAAATGGTTCAGGAAAAGGTAGCTTACGGCTTGTGCGAACTTGGCGGAATCCCAGATTTTCAGACTTCGGGTAGGTAGTGAGTGTGGGACAGGGTTGCCAGTTTTGCCTTTACTTTAATGAAAAGAACTTCGAATTCACAAAGGCAATTCTTAAAGAAGAATTTTTACTTTACTTTATAATGAAACGCCTGTCATTAAATAAAGAGTAGTATTTACATTAGAGCACCGATTATTAGAACTCCAATTAACCGAATTTCCAACCGAACAGGCTATTTCTCTTAAAAGAAATTTTTTTAACCGAACTTTCAATTTATTTTTGCTTAAATTATAATTTACGGCGTTCAGAAAATGATAAAAAGAGAAAAAGAAAATTATAAATGATAAAAAACTAAAAACGACAGGGTTGCCACGCTTCAAGGAATTTTCCAGTCAAAGTATCTGTATTTTTCTATAGAAAAATATATCTAGATTAAATGTACGAAATTTCATCTTATTCAAAGCGTGATTCTCTGTAAGAAAGTACTGGTGCCGAAGAATTTTCTGGTCTGGAAATTCCCTGAAGCGTGGCAACCCTGAAAAATTTTTAAACACGCCAGCACTAACTGGCGCTTCCAGTCCTAATCCTGGATAAAGTGTGAAGGTTTTAGGTCGGGAATATCCCTTAAATTGTCTGTCCATCTATCCGAACTTTTGCTTATCCCGGATCAGTCCCGACTTGTTCGGATAATTGGTGCTCTACTGTAATATGTAATTTCCGGTGTGAATGCAAAATTTTGAAGTGAAAAAAAAACACCAAATTGGCAACCCTGATTTAGGACGGCATGAGTGACGGGAGTAGGGATGAGTGACGTATCATGCTGTGGTGACGTCATTCGCTTAACGAGATACTTGAGAGCATCATTTGACAACCTCTGAGTAAGATAGAGTCTCGATGTAGTTATACTACGACATTTAAGTTGAAAGTTATTCAGTATGCAAAAGAAAATGGTAACCGTGCTTCAAGTTGGTGAGTCAAGTGCGCGAGAGTGGCAGAATATGGAAGTAAAACTGAAAAAAGCACCACCCAAAAAGCGTTCTTTTCGGGGTAAATCGTGTAAATATTCATAAGTGAAGCAGCAGCTTTTAACTCATGTAACGGATTAGCAGCGTTCGGGTTACCCAGTCTGAACGGTGATGCTGATGTTCGAGGCCTGTAAAATAGCTATGAAAATGAATATTCCAAGAGAAGATTTCAAGGGGAGTTATGGCTGGGTGCAACACTTTATGATCCGTAACAGTCTCTCTATCAGGAGAAGAACAACGCTATCGCAAAAGCTGCCGGAAGAATACGTAAAAAAGCGTACCAAGTTCTTCCAGTATGTTATAAGGCTACGAAAACAAAAGGTATATCAGAAGTCGCAAATCGCCAATGCAGATCAAACTCCGTTGTGTCATTTATATGCCGGAAGCCACAACCGTTCATCCCATTGGAGATCGAAGCGTTCAAGTGCGCACAACAGGAGCAGGCAAGCAACAATGCACCGTTATGCTGGCCATTACGGCTGACGGACGCAATTTGACACCATATGTGATTTTTAAATGTAAAACTATCCCAAAAGCATCGTTTCCAGTCGACATAATTGTAAGAGCACAGGAAAAAGGGTGGATGACGGATGAGCTCATTAAAGATTGGATTAACGTTGTATGGGAACGTCGGCAAGGTGCTTTACGTCCACCATCGATGCTAGTCCTGAACAGCTTCCGTGGACACACGACGCCTGGAGTAAAAGCGAAAATTCGTAGCTCAAGTGGTTTGGTTGTGATACCAGGTGGGATGACGAAAGTGCTGCAGCCCTTAGATGTTGTCATCAACCGACCATTTAAGGTTGCATTTAGGCATAAATCGGTGGATGACGACAATAGATCACAACTTCACTCCAAGCGGGAGAATGAAGTGTGTGTCACTCCCAACTGTATGTGAATGGATATGTGAAGCTTGGAATTCCATCTCAGCAGAGATGATAATAAAGAGTTTCAAAGTGAGTGGAATTTCCAATCAGATGGATGGAGCTGAAGACGAAATGATTTACGAGGATATTGACTGTGCCAGTGTCGACGAGGACAACACCAGTAGCGGCAATGAGAATTGCTAATTAGCGTTTAATTAATGTTACTAGCGTTGTTGTACAAAAATGTGCAAGGAATAAAATAAATTGCAGCAATACTTCTATTAAGTAATATTTTTCTAGTTTTAATCTCTCCTTTGAATACATTTTTTATTCATATGTATATCGCGTGATTATATCCAGCAATAAAAAATATTCCGTGTATAACGCGCATCTAGGATTTTTGACCTAAATTTTTGAAAAAAGGGTGCGCGTTATACAAAGGGTCAGCTAGGTGGGGAGGCCTACCAAATGGCTTAAGCACTCACAAGCCCCACCCAGCTAATTGCATCTACTACCGCCGTCACCACCGCACACAGACAAAAAAAAAAAAAAAAAAAAAGAAGGCACGGAGGGACTTACAGGTAAGCCAATTGAGAATATCAAGATTAAAACAATATAAGTACAATATATACACGATGGAAAGCCCAATTTTTTCTGGGCGTTTACGAGAGAAATTTAGATATTTGTAATTAATAAAATCATGAAATAATAGATAATTGGATTTTTTAACGTAAATACGGTAATTGGCTTTATGGTGGTATCATTTTACCTTTCATTAAATAAGGAGAAATTTCTTTTTCAAAAAAGTGGTGTCAATAAGCAATTTGCATTTTTAAACCGTAATTTAATGCGACCGTTAAGGAGTTAAGGACATATTGACACATTCACGACTGGAAACTACAATTCTCATTTTCATTCAAAAAACATCATTGACTAAGGGCGTGGCTTCTACCTTACAGGATATGCATTTATATCATGTTGTAAATAATTTTTTAGATTATAAGGCATTTTATATTAAATTCATATATTGAAAGATATTTACCGATGCATAAACTTGGGAAACCTACCTAGAACACCAATTTACAAAAGACTTTCAGAACAGGGAAGAGCTTCTACTGCGAAACAGCACCGAAAACCGGCGATATGAAGCAATTAAAATAATAAAACTTTGTAAAAAATCGCCATAAAATAAAAACAAAACACAGGACGCGTTTTGAGCTAAAAACATAACAGCTCGTCATCAGCTACAGCATACACGTGTTCGCAAGCGAACGTTTTTTGAACTTGTTCGCTTGCGGACACGTGTATGCTGTAGCTGATGACGAGCTGTTATGTTTTTAGCTCGAAACGCGTCCTGTGTTTTGTTTTTAATTTATGGTGATTTTTTACATAGTTTTATTATTTTAAGAGCTTCTACTGTTTTAAAATTCAGATTTGATAAAATTTGCCCGTTGGCAATGTATTAATTAAGGCGAAAACAAGAGGAATTTTACCCTTCAGAAAAGTGTTGCAAATAAAGAAATCTGAATTTAAATTAAGTAGCCTACTGGAAACAGTGGTTTAGTTGCGCTTTCGCTTTTAAGAAAATTTCACTGTTTTAAATCACTTCTTTTCGCGATTAAGTAATGAGAAAATTACTATTAAATTTAAGTGGTAAGGAAAAAGCAAAATAAATAAATAAATAAATAAGATATAAATAAAACAAGCAGGAAGCAGAAATTCTGTTTTTTTTTTCGCCCCGATGAGGGAAAAAAAAATAATATTAATTTTACGAGGTGAAACCCATCGAATTTCGACTAAAGAAAAATTTTAAAATAGAACTGTTTCATTAATTTATAATAAACCTACGAAATTAGCTACAATAATTAATGCATCTTATAATGGTTAGACTAACACTCAAACAAATACAGAGTGGTTCAAATTAAAGTATCCCTGTTTGGAACGCCCTAGCGAGAGAATCAGAGGATGTAACGTCTTCATATTTGGAGGATATACATATTAGACCATGGGAAACTGACTGGTGCAAAAATAATTGTTTAACCCTAGATCTACCGGGAATTTTATTCAAGTTTTAATAAAACGTTCTACACCAGAATTTTTATTTAAAACTATTTAACTTATTTATTTACCTTATTTTTGTCTGGTTTATATACTTAGTTTATTTTAAAGAAATTTCTGGTTTGAATGAATATTTTGTATGTACCTGTCGGGTCCAATGGACCCGTCTGGTAGACGGAGGGTTAAACAAAGGCCAATAAGGGCCACAAAGGACAAAATGAGGCGCTACGATCGGTTTAAAGTAAGGAAAATGTAACATGACCAAGGGTGTAAACATCTAGGTGCAATGGGTCGATTCCCACCAATAAATTTTATTAGTATTATTCGTTTAAATTCTATTAGTATATGCTCCGATTAATTTTATTAGTATTGTTATTCGGCGAAGAGTACTAAAAATTTAGTGGTGGGAATTTTAAAAAAAATGTTAATTACGGACACCTTGTATTCTGTGCTTATTTGTTTGCAAGCGCAGTACCTGAGAACAAAATGTGCATAAAAGGAGGGCTAAACGACCGTCGTAACAAATAAAAAGGAAGGCGAATAGGTTCGAAACATTCTGAGACCGCCATGATGGGTCTCTCGTTTCCTGAACGTGCTTTGCTGCTAAAGCTTTTTTACCAAAATGACAATAAATCTGCCAAAGTGCTTCGTCTGTACCGACAGCAGAAATCTTTGCGTACGAGTCCAGTGACACCATGTGCTCTGCGACGAATAGTCAAGCGCTTTGAGGAAACTGCTACCTTTGCAGTTCAAGCAGGTCTTGGACGAAAAAAAAAGATACCGCAGGTGATTATCCAGAAAACTGTTCAAAAGTTAATAAAAAATTTATAGGTAAAATTAAAGATGAAAACAATGGTGTGATTATTGAAGAATTTGTTGGATTAAGGTCTAAAATGTAGGCAATTAAACTTGATGAAAAGTGTGTTGAAGACAACAATAAAAATAACAAAGATATAGAATTTATTTCAACGAATTCAAAAGGTGTTAAACAAGTGTTGTTAAGAATAAAATTTCATTTGATGATTACAAAAATTGTTTATTTGCTGAAATTGAGCAGTATTAAACAATGAATTTAATTAGAAGTTATAAACATGAAATCTACTCTGTTCAAGTGAAAAAGATAGCTTTATCGGTAAAGATGATAAAAGATTTATATTAGGAATGAATACGAGAGCATTAGGGCATTACAAAAACATTAATAAAAATAAATAAAAATAAATAAAATTGAGGACATTACTATTATCGTTAATATGCAAGGCTTTATATTTTCCTCGAAATCCATTGCGAGCGAAATAAGTTGGGTGCATTTAACCCCTTGAGGGGCGGCGGTATATATTATATACCACCTACGATTAATAAAGTTTTACACCAGAAAAATTTTATTAAATTTTACTTTTCTAACTTTGGTGGAAAAAAGCCGTAAAATTGCTTTTCCTTATTTTGAAATAAATTTTTTCTAATTTTCCGGTGGGAATTCAGCATTTCACAAACGTAATTGCTTGCCCCTCAAGGGGTTAAAGCAGGGAATTGGTGAATCTATCTCTGTTTTTACACCTAATTATGAATTAAGTGGACATGAAGAGGAATTAGTTCAAAGATGTATTACCGTTATACATAGTATAGAATTAAAAAGAAATTTAGATAATGCAAGTTTGCGGATTAATAATGACAAAATAAAGGATTATTTATTGCAATTGCATCAAATTTACGGTGGTACATTTGCTTTTAAAGGTGGAGTTATTCCAAAAAGTAAATTTGAAGAATGGAGTATTCCTATAAAAATATTAGATGTACCTAGATGTGTTAGAATATTAGGACCTAGTTCTTCAATGTATAGATGTTTATACTATAAAAATTATCTTTTATCTGCTGTGGAAGGAGGATAAATTATCTTTCAAAAAATAAATCTATACAGGGTGATTCAAAAAGGATGGGAAAAATTTTAAGAGGTGATAGTACACACCCAAACAAACATTTTGTATCAAAGAATGCATGGTCGAAAACTAAACGTAAAAAAGTTAAAGGGCGCCAAAAGTTATGTTCTTATACGAGGCAAAAACACACAATGAACGATTAAGTTAAGTTGCGAAAACAAATTTAATGTCATTTGATTACAATAAGTGCTCAAAACATTGACCGGCAGCTGTTATGCACGCAGTACAACGGCGAAGAACAGATTGGCGAATTTTCTGAAACACACCAGGCATATTGCGAACTTCCCCTACAGCAGCCGAAAGCTTGGCGACAAGTTCTTCTGCGGATTCAATGGGAGTCTCATACACAAGAGCCATTAGCTGTCCCCACAAAAAAATATCGAGACATGAAAGATCTGGCGAGCGCGGTGGTGCCTGGTGTGTTTCAGAAAATTCGCCAGTTTGTTCTTCGCCGTTGTACTGCGTGCATAACAGCAGACGGTCAATGTTTTGAGCACTTATTGTAATCAAATGCCATTAAATTTTTTTCGTAACTTATCTTAATCGTTCATTGAGTGTTTTTGCCTCGTATAAGAACATAACTTTTGGCGCCCTCTAACTTTTTTACGTTTAGTTTTGACCATGCATTTTTTGATACAAAATGTTTGTTTCGGTGTGTACTATCACCTCTTAAAAATTTTCCCATCTTTTTTGAATCACCCTGTATAAAAGGAAATGTTCAACAGCATTAGCCCTGAAACTTATAAATTGGAAGATTTAGAACCAGGAAAATATAATTTGATATCGTTAAAAAAAATTGAAACAAAATTTGGAGATTCAGTGATAGCGAGCGAGATTAGATGTTAATGATGAAGAAAAAGATTTTTATCTTAAAAAAAGTCATGCAAAAAAAATTACAGATGATGATATCGAAGAAATAAATAACAGTAATTATATATTCAATTTTAAGGGTAAAAGTAAAGATTTATATTATGATTATAAACTACAAACATATTAATAACTTTAATTGTTTTAAAATCTTTAATTGTTTATGCATTTTTAATATTATAATATAATTCTTTATACTTCCAGCCCCTTAAAATCTTTAATTGTTTATACATTTTTAATATTAAAATATAAATCTTTATACTTTCAGCCCCTTAAAATCTTTAATTGTTCATTTTTAACGCTTTTTAATATTATAATATAATTCTTTATACTTTCAACCCGTTAAAATCTTTAATTGTTTATACATTTTTAACGCTTTTTAATATTATAATATAATTCTTTATACTTTCAGCCCCTTTAGTTGTTTATACATTTTTAATACTAATAAATGATTGCCAATTATCCACCCTTTGATGATACAACAAAAATCGAACCTGTTGGCTCCCCAGGAATCGGTTTTACATTAACAGACGATGGAAATTATGATAGGGAAAGCAAAATATTAAAAAATGCCTCAGATCCTGTTCATAATTCAGATTCAAGTACTAAAAGTTTCGTTTTGAATAACATAGAGAGTAAGCACTTTGAATTAACTGAAATTATAGGAAAAAATAATTCAAAATTTGATAACGATTTTTTATTATTTATAGAAGAAACGGGTAAGAGAAAAGAACTAGATGAAAAAAACTTTATTGTTTACCGAACAAACAGCTAATAAAATAAAAGAACTAGATAAAAAACTTTACATTTCGTTGAAGGTAAAGCTATTCATGGAAAAAAATAAGAGAATTGGAAATGTGTCTGATCCTAAGGATGTTGAAAATATTGTAAGCAAATGATATTTTGAGAAAAATTCATTAACTTTGTCGGAGGATAAATTTGATGCAAAAATAAAATAACTAGTAAATCTGGAGATCAGGAGCCTCAACGTCATCTTTGCAAGTCATTGTTTTTTAACGCTCATTGTTCAATATTCAACTTCCTACAAATCGCTTTTTAAAGTTTTCAAATTACATAAATATTTATAAGCATACAAGATACTTCGTAAAGTTTCAGAAATTAAAAGTATTAAACAAGTGGTTATACATTGATGCTCTGAAATTCTGATGAGCTACTTATTTTGGTAGCTTTTTAAATCAAAAATTGCATTTCTTGAGGGGGGCTCTGCCCCCCTGAACCCCCCGTAGTCTATTTAAATTTACATTCGTAATTTTTTATTGATTGTGCGGACGGTTATAGTATATCTTAGCTTTTTTTTTACGCTGTGATTTATAAGGATAAGCATAAGTTTTTTTTATAAATTAATAAAATTTAAATTTAAAATAAAATATTCGTGTTAACCGTACACAGACAATAAATCTTGAAGTGACGCCAAAAATGTAACCCTAAAATCCGCTACATTCTGCACAACACAGCGGCGTGCTTAAAAAAACATATATATATATATATTTTTTTTAGTAATACAGTTTTTAATTCATAATACAATGAAATACTATCTTAGAATGCTTATTGCTTTAATATAAGCAGATCATTTTCATTTTACAGAAAAAATGCACGGATGAAGTCAAAGAATTCGGTCCCTGTTCCACGTGCTTGTTTTGTTTGGACCGAATGAGGGCATTTAAATCTGAGCGATAACGCACATCGTATTGCAAACTGTTTTTACGGCATACTGCATCACCATCTATCTCTTTCCTCTGTGAATAATAGTTAATTTTATTTTACCCAAGATCTTTTTATTCCAGCATATTTGTTTTCGATAAATGACGTCTAATTAACCTGCTATGCGTACTTACTCAAAACTTTTCATCTCGTTATATTAAGAAATACTCGAGAGTTTTCTTTTTATTTCCTTTATATTAATTTTTCTATTCTTAATTTTATTTTTCATTTTCCTGTTTCACGACAAAAGATTTCAATTGAAAATTGTTTAAAAGAAAATATTATTCAGGGTTTTGATTTTCTTTGCAACAATTAAAGAAATATTGGTAAATGTTATGGAAAAATGTTACGTTATTCTCTATGAACATAATGAACTTTTGTATTTTTAAGCAAAATATTTGAATAAAATAAATGAAATATTGCCTATTTTTATTTCTGGGCTAAAATCCATCTATATGCAAAGATACAAATGCATTAATTCATCCATTTTGACGTTGGCTTTACTCAAACATTATACACGCAATTATACTAATATTATTAGGACCAAATACGTTGCTAGGCAAAAGATGAAAGAAAAGGAAAAAAATGAAATATGCATTATGTCAAACTGATAAAACAAAATCCTTTATATTATTGGAAAACATGCATAAAATTCCCCCCAATATTATAAACCTAATTTAAAAAAATCTCGCAACTATATTGACAAAATTTGAAACTAATTGGAATAATTTAATAATCTTATTTAAAAATTTCAGCACCAAAAATTTACCATTTAAATCCATTTTTAATATGAGCCATTTCTTTCAACAAATGAAAATCTGAAAATCGTCTGACTTGCCATAGAAAAGCATTATAGAGCAAAATAAAATATTCCATATTTCCCGAACGAATGAACCAAATTTAACCAAAAACTATACAGCTAAGTCTGGGTACCTCATCAACATGCCCAGTGAATATCAAGCCGATCGGATGCTTTTTGCGTCAGTTATCGCGGAACAGACAGACTAACAGAAACCAAAACTTTTCGTGTCTCCACAGTAAGACTTCACTGACGTTTCGGCAATTATGAATGTTTCTGAACCTGAAAATGATAAAGATACTGTCAATATTGTATATTTAGATAACAGAGATATTTGACTTACTATAAAAAAAGATTTTCATACTTATACATATGGGCGGCTTAAAGAAGTAAAATTCGACTTGATGAGTTCTTCTGTACTAGATTAAAACCTAAGATTATCTACAGACATATACATGAAAATTACCATATATATTTTTTGAAATAATCATTTTGTACAGTTTGTTCGTTGTACTTTTGAAGGCATTAAAACAGCGATAGAACTGAAAATGAATGATTCTGTTATTTTTTGTTATGAAATGCCACTTAAAGATTCAATAACCTATTTTCTACATGGAAAACGTAATGATATACTAAAATTATTATTAATACCTGCTAATTATAATGACACATTAAAACCATACATGCATATTGAAAAATTACTTCTCTAATAAATGGGTGACGGAAATTGGTTAGTTGCTTCAAAAGAAGAAAAAATAAGCGAAGAATTGATAAGAAGATTTCAAAATCTTGTCAATTGGGATTTAATTTGAAGATATCAAACATTATCTGAACCTTTTATTAGCGAATTCAAAGATAGAGTGAACTGGGATAATATTTCAGGATATCAAACACTTTCAGAGAATTTTATAAGAGAAAATGCTGATTTAGTTAAGTGGCCCATCATTTCAAGGTATCAACAATTTTCAGAGAGTTTTATGTTAGAATTTGCAGACAAATTAGATTGTAATAAACTGTCAGATTATCAAAAATTAAGCGACAGTTTCATCATAAATCTCTCTGATAAATTAAACATGACTTTGATACCGAGGAATCAAAAATTAACAGAAACTACTATGGTGGAATTAAACGATGTCTTAGATTGGAATGAAATTTTTAAACATTAAGATTTAACTGAAGAATTTAATTATGAACACAGCGATAAAATTGATTGGTGTAGTTCAAAACTTTATGAAAAATTAACTGAAAGTTTTATCAAAAAACAGAATGCAATAATTATAATATTGTTATTAAAACATATATGTTCAAAGTTAGGTGCTTGATTTTTCATGATAATCTGTTGGATTTTTTATACATTATTGTAAAAATTCAGGTTCTTTAAATTTCAGAGTGCTTTTATAAAAAAAATTATTAGAAAAAATAAATCTATATAAATGTATGAGAGAATAATAAGAGAAATTATATAAAAATTGATTGTACAAAAAAAAAACTTATCAAAGAATTTTTTACAAAAAATTACTGATAAAGATAATTGGGATTTAATATCACAATATCAAGCGTTATCTGAAGATTTTATAAGGGATTTTTATGATGTAGTTAATTGGAATTTAATATCTTAATTTCAAGAGTTATCTGAAAATTTTATAAGGGAATGTTAAGATAAAGTTAATTGGAATTTAATATCTGAATGTAGAGTTACCTGAAAATTTTATAAGGGAATTTCAAGATACAGTTAATTGGGATTTAATATCTGAATTTAAAGAGTTATCTGAAAATTTTCTAAGGGAATTTCAAGATAAAGTGCATTGGAATTTACTATCTGAATGTCAAAAACTTACATTATTGATCTGAAAAAATAAATGGAAGTTTTTGTTAATTAGTTATATTTTCATTATTTTAGAGCTGAAAGGGTTTTTCATGCATTTTTAGACTTAATCTTAACATTTGATAAATCTTTTATATATTTGATTAATAATCTAATTAAATCAATTTATTAGAACTCCTGAGTTGTTTAATTTAATTTTTAAATATTTCAAAGTACTTTTGAGTTCATCAATAGTCTTCGATTTTAATTTCTTGTATATTTTTTCCTCTGCTCATATGATATTTAGTACTTAAATGTCGCTGCTTATGCGTGTAAATATATTTTTTTCCCACAAATACAATCAATTTTTTTTATATTTAATTAAAAAATCACAAACTTTACAATGACTTTGATAATTAATTTTCCCATTTAGATAATAGGTATAATATTCATCAATGGATTTTTCCATTTCACAATGGTTGCATAATTTAGTTTTATTTTTTAAAATATTTTTTCAAATTCTTTTATTCTATCCTTAAATCTCTGTTTGTCAATAAATTCATAATTTCTTCTATCTTCATAAGTTATTTCACATACCATGTGCAGGATCCTAAGAAGGCGGTAGCGGTGAGCGTTAATTTACTTCGAAGGCATAAAAACCAATATTCATTTACATTGAAACAACAAGGTTTTATTTGCTAAGACACACAAATCGATCTCTTGACTAAATAATTGGTAGTTATATACAACACAACAATATTATAATTTTGAAATGATTAGACGCAAAGTCAATACAAAGTTTATGAGAAGGTGGCAGCTTGTTGCATAAGTCCCTTTGAGAAAATATACTGAAAATTGCTTCACTGCAATTTAGAGGTTAGGTGAATAATGTCCTTTTAGGTTTATTAGTAATCAGCGGACTATTGTCCTTTCAAGAGATAAAGATCTCTGTACTGCTATAGCACCTTTACCAGCACCGCAGTTACCTTTTCCGTTCCCGGCCTGGAAGCCGTCCCTTAGCGTCTCGGCTACTAGTCACCTCCGGTCGATCGCCCGTGAACTTTTACTCGCCCCGGAGAGATTTTCTCTCCCGCTTTATTCTGTCCCTCAAGGCCCCTCTCTCGAGTCTAGCCAATTTTTAACTCCTTAAAAATCATCCTCGTCACCTATCTATTTAAATTATCTAGTTCTAAAACAATAGTGAGTTTCTCAGCCACTCATTGGCTTGTCCTGTCAAGAAACTGTCAAGGATCTTTGACAGCTGTTCACTGAGTGGTTGTCCAGGGGTCCTCCTATTTTTTTGCAGACGGAGTCTGCTAGCGGATATCTTCTTGTGAGAAAATATTTGCGCTATTTCCTAAGCGTTGGATCAAAAGCATACCGGTGCTCCTTTGCATTAGCGAACTGTCTTAGAATGTCGAACGCTGTAGATCGATGGTGATTGACCAGTATACTTTATCTTGCCGTCCGGATTAGTGAACTGATCTATATGTTTGCTATGTTATCGAAACACATTGGGTTTTCTTATATATCGAATCTGTGCTACTGAGGGTTTTTCTGCAGGGAATACAGTGTGTCCACGTATAACCTGACCGAACTTTATTTTCGCAACCGTTGGTCCTAGATGCATACTTCCAATTACAAAAATGGGCAAAATTAGGTGAAGAGTTAAGATAAAAAAAAGTTTGAAGCGAAAAAAGAATTTAGTGAGGAATTACAGAATCTAAATTTTTATACGGTCCCCCGGTCCTATAAGTTATATTTAGTAAAATTTCTCTGTTACACTGCCAAGTAACGCAAAAAAGTCCCGTTATTCTAAAAGTGATCTAAAACTCTTTCTTAAACTTTTTGACGGTAATCTATCCGAATTTCTTTGTGATATCCTCTAATATAAATGTATAAGATGGTAAGAGTCGAAAATCATAATAATATTGCATTGTCATCGGATTTAAGTCAGTTTGTAAAATTTAACTTCGATCGGAATTTTGAAAGTAAGTTAAAGTTCTAGTACAAATGTTAAACTGCAAAAACGATCATTGCAAGTTAACCCCTTAACCTACGATTTACTTTTAACAGCTCCACGGTTTGGCAAATCCATAGCTACCACTAAAATTTAATAGAGATTTTCGCCTTGTTTAATCATGGAATTTCGACGATTAAATTAAACTATATTTACTGTAAAATTTTAGTGGTAAGAAGAATTTATATTTGGCTCGATCATCGTACGCGAGCTATGCCCGTCATTGTAGGTTAAGGGGTTAAATAAAACCTTATGAAAATAACACAATTTTAGTTAAAAGAAATCATAGTCTCAAATCCTTACAAAATAAAACATAAGTTAAAATACAATTATGCAAATGTTTAAAATGTATATATTTTTGAAAATTTTATAACTGCGCCAGATCAATTATATGTATACTACTAATATATTAAATCTACTGACACTTTTATTTCAGCTCAGAAAATAATAGGACATAATTTTTATGATAAAACTTAAAAGATTGTGTAGAAAATTCAAGCCTTGAAAGCAATTTTCATTCACTTCGGAGCTATAAGCTTATCAAGGATGGTAATTTTATGGTAAATAATTTAAGATTTCAAATTTAAGTTAATTTCATTCGTACTGCAAGTACCTACTTAATTTAAATGAGAGTAACGATACTTTAATTAAGTATTTCCAATAATGCTTGCTCTTATTAAACCATTTTCTTAAAGCTGTTTTCCTATTGTTAAAAGTGCTGCATTATTTTGAATTAGCAATTTATTCTGGAAAAGGATATCATATTAAAAGGAAAATCAAGAGCGAATTCTTGCTATTCACAGAAGAAATTTCGAATTACATAGTCCCGAATACTCGAAAATTCTATTATATATATTTTACTCAAATTTTATCGAAATACATTTCTAAACTTAATACCATAAATTGAAAAAGTTTCATGTTACATAGGAAACAATGTCGTGCTATAGTATTAGATTAGTTTGTTTAAATTAAAGTAAAAGTTAAATTTACTTGAATTCCACCAGGGTCTTCTAAAGATTAAATTAAGAACATTGTGAGAATGAAAGTTCATTAATTTGCTTGGTTAGTTAAAAATATACATTTTCTGTATATTTAAAAATAATCAAATGAAAAATGTTAGTGTAAAAAGAAACTTCTATTATCCGGACTAATATGTCCTGGGACGTAATCCGGATAGGCAGAAATGCAAAGAATCAGAGTAATGATATAAGCGAAACTTTTACCGCTATTGTTTGATAAAATGCAGCCTAACTTATGTTAACTTTACTTTTACTGCAAACAATTACCACAAAAAAGGCTGTTAAGTATTTACATCGTTAAGGTTTGTTTCAAGACAAAATCAAATAGTTTGAACTAGAAAAAGTAGTTAACACTATTTCTACCACGGTTTTGTGTATACCTATTTCTACCAAAAAGTGTCTTTTGACACCTTTGCGTTTCAATGCAAATAAATGCTAAAACTGTTGGTATTTCAAATTATCAGTTAAATATAGATAATTTGAGCAATATATTTATTCATTGACGCGTATTTATTAGAGATTATTTAATTAATATTTAATTTTAAATTAATTGCATGTTATAAATTCTAGCTTAATTCAACAATTTACAAAATACAAATAAACGTAAATGTAATGAAACATGTTTTACGTCAACAAAGACAACAATCTCAAAATATTATCTTCTTCATTGTTTTTATTTTTTATTAGAAAATTAAGCATTTTAATATTACTAACTTAAAAAACTTTAAGTTTTATGCGTAAAAATTCAATCTTTGTAACAACAACAGTAATCATAAAGAAAGCATTATAATAAAATTCTTTCCTTATTCAATACCACAGTTTTTACACGAATGAAAACAAAATTCATGCGTATTGAACTCCCTACCAGAACTGGAGAACAAAACGCGTTATTAAATTTTTAGAACTAGTCACTGCAATGATCTACACTAACATGCAACTTGGCGGAAAACAAGGGAATATCAGAGTTATGCAGCAACTCTTGTATTTTCCGTTACAACTGAAATCGAATTTCTGTAATCTGATTATAATTAATATGATGCAGTAAAATGGTATTCATATTTATATGTAAAATTGTTTAAAATTAGAAATTATGAAATCCTTAGAAATTAGAAATTATGAAAACTTTAAAGTGTCAAAAGACACCTCATGGTAGACATATGAATACCATATGCATATTTTTAGATCCAAGATGAGCTCGAATAAAATGATATCACTGAATTAATTTGACATCTATTGTACGAAAAGTCAAAAAATTAAATGTGGAGAAATGATTAAACATAGAGAGTAATTTTCAGTTAAAATCTGAAATGTGTCTTTTGACACCTCTTGGTAGAAATAGTGTTAATGAATTTTTTCTTGTTGCTTCGTTGTTATTGATTAACTTCTTTTATTTAATATAATTTCTGATATTACTTTAGAAAGATAGGTTGATAGCTACTATATCGTCACCCCAGAGCAAGAAAAGGACATCTAGTAATAATAAAAAATGAGATGTCTAACTTACTGCTATGAATAATTGTGTTTGCATCTAGTGGAACAACTTCTGAAACACAAAGTTATGTTTAATGCTGTAACTCAGATGTGTTTTATAAAAATTCCCTAATGTTCCACTAGATGAAGACACAGTTTTTCATAGAAGCAAGTCAGACATCTTATTTTCGATTATTACTAGATGTCCTACTGATGCTCTGAGGCGACGATATGCTGACATATAATTAAAGGAGTTTGTTGAACAAAATCCTATAAAGTTTATTATTTTTCTGTGCTGTCCGTAGAGTGCGTACAGCTCAGTACAATTTTCGAAAAGAATGTTTTGTATTATTTAACCCCTTGAAGGGCGGAGGTTCATTTTTGGACCATTTAATTTGAATCCCTAAAGGCCAAATTGGCACCAGAATTTTGGAATGAAAATTTTCCTTTTATTAAGCGCGTGAAGAAGATCTTTTACTAATTTTCAAATAAATTTGTTTGTAAATTCTGGTTCCACTCAACCTTTTCAGCATTTTACGACTAGAAATACTTTGCTCTCAAAAGGGTTAATCTCTAAAAATTACAAATTATGCGATTTCTCACAGAAGGATTCCTAGTCTCTGGCATAGATGCGCAATTTGAAGCACTGATACCGTACCCTTCGGATAGTCTCAGGCAGAGATTCTCAACTTGCGCTCCGCGGGCCCTAAATGCTCTGGCGCGCTTTAGAAATACAAAGAAAATTTGAACGAATCACTATATTTCTGCTGACGTTTTCAAAAATCTGTTCGAATTTCATTATTACAAAAATCTTCTTAGATTGAAAACTGTCTTCAACCTTGCTGATACGTTTAATAAAATAATCTTTATTTTCCGTAAAAACTTTTCCGGTGAACATTAATTTCTACTACCACTCATTTTTTATTTTTCCCTCTTACAAAATGCATAAAAGGAGAAAAATCATTAATCCTTTGCACTCGAGAGGTGACTCTCACTATAGTTTCCAACTTTTACGCTATTGTCCTACCACTATTTATGAAAGGAAAAATTTGCTTTATTTAATCCACAGTTTTCGATGATTAAACAAGGTACAACTTTCTGTTGAAATATTGTGGTAGGGAGAAAGCGTAAAAGTTGGAAGCTATGCTCTCACTCACCACTAATACTGCCATGTGTCCCGCGTTAACACCTTAACAGTGTGGCCCGAACTGGATTCGGGCAAGAACACATTGCTTGCTTCGTTATTAAAAGCACTTTGATACCACTAATTTGTAACTGTAAATTTACCTTTATTGATCGGCAGATATTTTTCGATTAAGTAAGGTAAATATTTTAGTATGGAAAAAATGGTGTCAAGCCCCATTTTTAATTTTTTTGTAAGAAAACAAATGTCACTGTTAAGGGGTTAATAGGGGCTTTAAATTCTCTGGACACTAGTATTTTAAAGTAATTTTTTCTTCTTATCTTATGGCATAATTGCCTGCGATTAGAGATGGTGAAATAAACTGTAAGAAATTAGTGGCGTCCAGAATATTTGGAGCCCTTTTTAGGAGTGATTGCTGGCAACACTAGTGGTGAGCGAGAGTCACCTCTCAAGTGCAAAGGGTTAAGATTTAAAGGAAGCAAGCGAAAAAAGGAAAATTTGTAAATTTGAATGTTTCAACTCCTCTCAGTGTGATTTGGAGTCAAGTGCTAACCATTAACTCCATATTTGATTCTCAACTGCGTCATTAATTCAAAGGAAACCATCGATAATGAAACATAAAAAATAAACCGCCTGATATATTTTAATGCGAAGGGCAACGGAATGTAAGATTTAAAAGAAACTGCCATACCATTTGTTAAAATCACTAAAATTTCTTTTTCAAACATTGCTCGAAAAATCAACGATATGACTGGTGACATAAAAGAAACACTTCAGAAGTACTGAATTTGCAATACAAATGAATACATATACTGACGACATTTAATTTGTAGTTTTGTTCATATGTTTTCGTGACATGTATTTACAAAGCTATCGGAACGATTTTGTTTGAAGACCAATTTAAAACAAAACATAACGGAAAACGAAGTATTTTTGTATGAATACTTATCATCAAAATGGAATACCTAGGTAAAACTATGCACATGTATGAACTGATGATGCCAAAGCAATAATGAGTCACAATACCGGAGCCATTGCAAAAATTAAAGATAAGGGAAAACATTGTAGAAACTTCTCTTGCGTTCTTTAGAGATACATATTATCCTAGAGAAAATATCTTCTGAACTCATGATAATGTTACGTGGTGCAATTAGCACTAGAACGCCCGGATGGAGTCGATTGGACTCCGTCCATATGATTAAATGTCAATTTGAACCAGAAATTCTTTCACAAAATAAGTTAAATTTTAAAAACGCACAGTTAATTAAATCAGTCAAATAATTCTAAATAAATATTCTGGTGTAAAATATTTTTATGAAATTTGAGTAAAATTTCCGGGCGTTAAAATAAAAAACTATGACCAGGGTGCAAAAATCTAGGCACCAGCGGGCAGTCTCCCACCACTAAATTTTATTCGTTATTTTTCGTCTAATTTGTTTGTAAGAATGCTAATAAAATTTAAGTCAAGAAAACTAATAAAATTTAGGGGTGAGAGACTGCCCGCTGGCACCTAGATTTTTACATCCTTCTGTATGACCCATTAAAAGGAAACTTTCCAGCTTATGTATAAAGTTATTAGAAGCCAGAATCCGTCCCTCCTCCTGCATAATGAAGTAAGATGGAAAAGCCGAGGAAGATAGTTTACAAGTTTGATGAAATTGCGTTCAGAGGTGATATTAGATGAACCATAATACCCAACTGGCAAAAATGTTAAATAAGGCCGTTAAATAAGGCCGATACATAAATTTTAATAAGCCTAGGATGATAGTTTACAAGTTTGATGAAATTGCGTTCAGAGGTGATATTAGATGAACCATAATACCCAACTGGCAAAAATGTTAAATAATGACGATTGGGTATGCAAATCACATATTTAGACAACATGTTTAGCACAACGAATTAAATTATTCTATCATTGCAATGGAAACTGTCGCAGTTTTTGGTACATTTGCAAAAGTGTATTTTTAAGCTAATGTTAGATGAACGTCTTTTTGCACGCTTTTTACTCACTTCCAGCAGCCCTACACCTTCGCTAGCATTTGTAAGGATGCTGGAAGTGAGAAAAAAAGCGTGCAAAAAGACGTTCGTCTGACATTAGTCTTAAGATCAAACGCGTATTGATTAGATTCTGAAGAAAAGGAGTATATCGATTACTTTCTTCTTTCTAAAAATGAATGCCAACAATACTCAGCTTTAAAAGAAAATACAGAGAAATGTTCAGGGTATCCTAATGCATTGAAAGAGTCGCTTGAATAATAATTTTTAACAGTTCAATAAAAGGTTTTGGACGATTTTAAATTTGTAATGAATATGTTCAGCATTAACAGAAACTGAACCAATTTTAACGCAGCTGAACCAGGATTGCCAGTTTGGCCTCCATTTTTATCCCAGAACTTTCTGAAGAAGAATTTTTTTCTTTAAGTAATCAAGAAAAGTCCAACATTAAGTAAATCAGAAAATACTTTTTGCAATTTTTGATGTGAATCCGAGTTCTTTTTAATAAAAGTGGAGTCCAAAAGAACAAAAGATCATCCTTTATTTGATGTCTCATAGCAAGTTCAAGATTGTTTTTCAAAACCAAACTCTATCAGAGTCTCGATGTCATTTGTCAGATGAATTCAAAACTATGTCTGACAATCATGGAGGAATGAGATAGATGGAGTTGCAGTATGCCGTTAAAAAGGTTTGCAATATGAAACCATTTATCGCTCATATTTAAACGTCCAAGAAAGCCCAAACAACACAAGCACGTGGGAGGGATTTTGTATTAATAAGACGAATTCAAAGTGGTGAATTACAGCTGAAGTATATTTTAGGAAAAAATGGTAATTTTTTAAAGGGTCTTTGTTGTGTTGTTATTTATTAAAATAAATGTTTGCTTTTAAAATAATTGGAATTGGAAAATTAACAATAATAAAATGTCAAAATAAGATTAAATAAAATATCGAAAACATTTGATAAGAACTAAAAATTGTATTATTGAAAGTTTTCTTTCTTTAACCCTTTCCAACATAGATGAAAAATGTTTGTCTTTGGTTTGTACGGCCTTCTGGCCGAGCTCTAATTTTTGTAAATATACTGGGATCACCCTGCATTTTTTATGTTATTGACGTTTACTATAGCGGGATCGCTATTGGAAAAAAAAAATGTGTGGCTCTTATAGTTCATTTGCTTGGGCTGTAAAAAGTATTCTATTACATTACGGTCAATGGGAAAAATCGTTTCAAGTGTATTTTAATGATGCTAGACAATTTAAAATATAAAGAAATTGATATTCATTTATAAAGTGCAGTAAAACATGCATTTTGTAGAATATGGGGTTTGCAAAGCATTTATTATTCATTTACAGGGCCACACAAAAGAATTCCGTTACATAATGACATAGGGGGGGGGGGGGGGGGGGACTGTTTACAGCGATATTATGCTACTGAAATATAACGGAATAGACATAAATTACTCAGATTTACTACAATGCACTTGCTGTGAAATATGATGTGCATAGTATTTATCGTTCATTTACAAGGACACACAAAAGATTCGGATACAGTACTGTATCTAATGTACTTGTCAGTATGTGACACACATTTTGTGGGCGCTCTATCACAAGAACTAATGCACGGAATTTAATAAAAATTTATAATCATGTAGTCCCTAATATAAATTTGAGATTTAGTTTTTGGTGTAAATCGCCCAACAGGTGGCGCTGCTATGCTGCATTTTTCGCGGTTTCAGCAATAGCTGTATCTCAAGAACTAATACACGGATTTTCATCAAACTTCAGGTTCAGTTGGTCCTTCATATGAGTTGGTGCTTATTACGTTTTGGTGTAAATCGCCCAACAGGTGGCGCTGCCATGCAGCATTTTGTAGGTTTTACACTATTTCCGCATAGCTCTAATTCAAGAACTGATGCACGGATTTTCATCAAACTTCAGATTCAGTTAGTCCTTGATATGACTTGGTGCTGATTGCGTGTTGGCGTAAATCGCCCATCAGTTGGCGTTGCTGTGCTGCATTTTTCACGATTTCCGCAATAGTTCTATCAAGAACTAATGCACGAATTTTCATCTAACTTCAGAGTTAGATGTTAACACAAGTTGTTGCTGATAGACTTTGGTGTTAATCGCCCAATAGGTGGCGCTGCCAGGCTGCATTTTGTAGGTTTTACACTATTTCCGCATAGCTCTATTTCAAGAACTAATACACCGATTTTCCTCAAACTTCAGGTTCAGTTGGTCCTTCATATGAGTTGGTGATTATTACGTTTTGGTGTAAATCGCCCAACAGGTGGCGCTGCCATGCTGCATTTTGTAGATTTGACACTTTTCCGCATAGCTCTATTTCAAGAACTGATGCACGGATTTTCATCAAACTTCAGATTCAGGTAGTCCTTGATATGACTTGGTGCTGATTGCGTGTTGGCGTAAATCGCCCATCAGTTGGCGTTGCTGTGCTGCATTTTTCACGATTTCCGCAATAGTTCTATCAAGAACTAATGCACGAATTTTCATCTAACTTCAGAGTTAGATGTTAACACAAGTTGTTGCTGATAGATTTTGGTGTTAATCGCCCAATAGGTGGCGCAGCTCCGCTAGAATTTTCATGATTTTCGCAATAGCTCTATCTCAAAAACTAATGCACGGTTTCTCCCCAAACTTCAGATTCAGTTTGACGTTGACATATATTGTTGTTTGGCGGTTTTGGTGCACCATAGGTTTTGGTGTAAAGCACCAAATAGGTGGTGCTGTTAGGCTGCAGTTTGCTGGATTTACACGATTTCAGCGATAGCCATATCTCAAGAACTAATGCACGGAATTTCATATCTTTAGAATCCTCGTAATGGGTATAGATTGCCATTTAATTTTGGCAGTGTGATATTTTGAAGTATTAACATGTATGAGATAGAAGAAAGTTTTGGGAATGGTATAGATGGAAGTTTTGTTTTTCTTTTGGTATCAATTTTCTGAAAAGAAAAAGTTATCCTTGAGAAATACATAACAATTTTGTGAAAAATTAAACTGTGTATCGAAAGGTCAAATCCAATTACTCAAATGCGAGCCAAGCATTTATTGATAATAATTTCATTCTTACAGCTAAAATTTTCCTGTCAGGGAACTTATTTTATTGCAAATAATATGTTTCAAAACTCAAGTAATTCAAACTGATTAATGGAGTTTCTCAATGCAATGGAATTTTGTGATTGCGCTTCAAATAGGCCCCCATTTTTGACTGCATCAATCGCTACTAATTTAGATAAACATCTTTTGTTTTTAACAGCATATTAATAATTGCATGTAAACTGATAAAATATAATGATGAAAGCATTCTTTTAAAATTATGTATGAAAACTTAAATTACAAATATTAATCAAAAATCTAGATTTTAAAGTGCAAACGATTTTCGGACAATAACAAAAGAATGCTACCCTTTCAAGTAAAATCTTAAAAGACGCTTCTGATATTTATATTTAAAATACATATGATTAAATAATCAAATAATTCTGTGAAGTGATATATTAGTATCTTTGATACATTCTGATCTAGTACTACAGCCTATAACAGCGGATGTCATCTTTTATCGAAATTTTAACCATATCTTGAATAACAATTTCCAACGGTAAAAAATGAAAGCAAAGAAATACAGGTTTAAACCGGTTTGAACTGATAGGCGTGTCAAAGCACGTGGTTTTGTTTGGGCTTTCTGTAGCGGATTTTAGGGTTACTTTTTTGGCGTCACCCCCAACCATCTTACTGCAACTCCATCTATCTCTTTCCTCCATGCTGACAATGCAAAATTAGTTTTGTTGCCATTTTCAACGACATATTTCTGTGAAACGTGATTCTTATCTAGCACTGTTACCAAAACGAAATACAGAATCTTTTTAAATTCAGTATAATACATTCGCCTGCATTTATCAGCAACTAGTCCGGAATTCAGAAAATTGCACAGAACAATGCAATTATTGTTTTTACACTAAACGTTTAAGCGTTAGCGTTTGTCCCAGTATCAATGTAAAATGTATTGTAAGGCAAATGTTAGGAGTTCTTGAATTTTGGAGTATTTTTAAGCATGAAAAACTTTTGCATAGCTGCCAACTTCTACGCTTTTTTCTTACCACTAACATTTAACCCTCCGTCTACCAGACGGGTCCATTGGACCCGACAGGTACATACAAAATATTCATTCAAACCAGAAATTTCTTTAAAATAAACTAAGTATATAAACCAGACAAAAATAAAGTAAATAAATAAGTTAAATAGTTTTAAATAAAAATTCTGGTGTAGAACGTTTTATTAAAACTTGAATAAAATTCCCGGTAGATCTAGGGTTAATAGTAAAATTTCTGATGTTTAATTGGCAAACTCAGTGATTCAATAAGTCAATAATTTCTTTTAAATTTTAGCGGTAAAAAAAAATCGTAAAAGTTGGCAGCTATGTTTTTGACACTATCATCTGTATTGATGGTAATTAAAAATAATTTGTGTATTACCCGGGAAATCTTCCAAAATATGATTTTATTCTTGGTATAATTCACAATTGTTCATATTATTATCCATTCCCCCTTTCTGTGTTCAGTAGCAATGGACCTAAAAACTATTAACTTGTAACACAGGATGCGGTAGGCTTAAAGGCCTCCGTCATGGGAATTAATTTTATAAAGGGCTCCGTGAGTCAAAGAAGTTGGGAACCACTGGTTTAATTCTCGTATTCACCATCAACCTCGATCAAACGCTCAAATGAAATTCCTGATTAACCTGATTGGACCTGATCGCGGCCGAAGTCCAATTAGATTAGTGATTTGAGCGTTCAACCCAAGTTTACTAGGTTGAAGTAGATGGTGAATATGAGCATACGGAGGATACACACCTTTTGTCACGACCTGAAAAAGTTTGGTGAATAATGTATGAAATATTACATTCCTCAGTATAATAACAGTAGAAAATCCCAAAAAAATTTTCCTTAATTCTCCTAGCACATCAGTTAATAATATTCAACAATGCATAATTTATTTTTGTTTACTTAACCCTTCAACGGTTAAGTAATTCTATTTCTAAAGTGTTTAAATCAGGGGTGGCCAACCTTTTTGTCTAAAATTCACTTGACACCGTTTCCTAAGAGTTACAATTTTGTACTTTTTAAATTGCAGACCTTCTCTCATTAAACAATGCATACTTTGCTGTATATTAATACTGGTATCTCTGTGGCACGCGTGCAGCAGGTTGGCCATCCCTGGTTTAAATGAATGATCGACACCAGATCTTATGGTCAAATTAATTTTGGAATAAATAAATACATTTCTTCACTTAAATTATAAAAGCAAATTTTCATTTAAAATTTCTGGGTGTCAATTGGCACTAAAATCAACTGTCAAATGAGCGCAACTAAAATTAAGTGGTATAAAAATATACCAAAGCTCTTCAAACGGTTAAAAGGGCAGTATAAGTTGCTCAATTAAACATGTAAGACAGATAACATTGATATACAGCCATGGAAAATGTATACATCCCATTAACCCATTAATGCCGAGTTTCTTTTACACATTTTTAATACCTAGTTACCAGTTGACACCAGTTTTCCCATATTATAATTTTAACTTATTTGATCTCTCAATGTTTGAGATTAAATAATATGAAAATTTATTTACTAAAATACTGGTTTTCATATTTAAAAAATTTCGTATTGCTTAAATGGCAGATTTTAGTACCAACCGGCATTAATGAGTGCTGGACAGATAATTACACTTGTATATTTCCTATTTAATTTACATCCAAAATTGTTAATTGGTCCAAATCATCCAATCAACCTCATAGTAAATTGGTATATAATTTTATATACCTTAGATAAATTCAAATAACATAAGTGATCGTAATTACGTAATTCTAGTAGAAGAGCAACGCGAATATTTAATAAAATTAAATTATAATCCGCGTAAAACTGTAATTATTAAATTTAATTAATTACGAATAAAATTAAGAGTTGTCGCGTTGCTAAGGATCATATCCCAATGTCATCTGGATTCAGCTTCTTATCAGAGCGGCGAATTCGGGATGGCAGGATGCATAGCTACGGACCTCAGTAGAACAATCAACTTTATTTCAACATCAGGAAGACATCCTCAATTAGGCTTGCTTAGGCTCACTCCGATATGTCCATCTCGCCTGGGCATTACTAGGGCTTTCTGGATTCATTGCATGGGCTTTCAGGAGAGCTTCTGCGTCTTCGACATCTTTTTTTAGACTCTCTTTTTCAAACCTTTTTCTTCTGGCACACCAACTCTTGCAGTGGGTGGAACTATTTGTCTGGTCCTCCCTTATTGGATGTGAGAAGATTTTGCATTATCCTTCGATAGACCTATTAGCTAACAGTCTGCAAATGGCCCCTTACATATACTTTAATATTATTATATGCCTTAAAGTTTGGGTGGTCTGAAAAGCCATAAATTTATCCCAACACTTTTATTAAGGCCATAAATTTATTCCAACATTTTTATTATTTTACGATTTCTAATTATACACCACTTTCCACTGGCTTGTCATAAAACGACACCATGGCGTCTGGCTATTGTTGTTATCTGAGATCCGAACTATATTCAACATTATACTTTCATTTTACAATACAACAATTTTTTAAAAAAAATATATATTTAATATTTAAAATCAACTTAATAATTTTTGTATGAACTTACACTCCTATTTTACTTAAATATATAAACATTATAATTTTACACTCATAATTATATTTTATAAAAAATATTTATACAAACAGAAATAACAAATTACGCAATTTTACTTTGATTTAACCAACATGGTGCGGGAACATATCATTGTTATATGTTGCCCAGCAATGAGTTAACCCTTTCAGGGGCAAGGTACTTGTATTCGTAAAATGCTGAAATAGTTTAATGACATCAGTATTTACAAGAGAATTTATTTGTAAACAAGTAAAAGTATATTTTCGCGTACTTAAAAAAGGTGAAATTTTCATTATAAATTTCCGGTGCCAATGTGGGAATTAGGGATTACAATTATGTGATGCCGTCACGGCATCACCGCCCTTCAAAGGGTTAAATAGGCCGCAAATCACCGTATAAAGATGTCATTGATACCAATAGATTAGTAATAACGTCTATTAGAATATGCTACACTTAAATTTCGCTTATATGGTCGTCTACATATAGCTCACGTAATTCTACACAATTCGCCTATAAATATTGTAAAATTGTTCTAAATTTTCAATGGAAACATCTAACTTTGACATATTCATGGCTGTCAAATTCTATGCCCTTTTAAATTCAAATAAAATATCCAAACCAGAATTTTTACTTATTAAATAAAATAAAGTTTGTGCTAAGATTTATTATATAAACGCAGCGCTAATTTCTTTAAACATTTTCTTTTGGTTCAAAACGTGTTTATGGGATTTTAAAAAGTGTAGAGGTTGGGTGCTGATACGTAAGTAAATAATAAGCATATTTGGATTCTTAGCCATTCCGGCACAGACAATTTTTCTTGTAAAATGATGAAATTATTGACTGACACCAGAATTTACAAACGACTTTTTTAGAAATTAAAAACGTGTTACTTTAAATGTTCATTGTAAAAGCAAAATTTTACTAAAATATTCTTGGGTGACGATCGTAAATTTGGAATTAAAATTAGGTATCTCGACCTGGGCACACTGCGTGGAAAGGGTTAAATAAGTTTTATCTTTGGATATAAAACGGAAATTTATTCAGTCAAATAGTGCAACTTTCGAGTTTTAAATTTAAAATTTACTATTTTCTGCCTAGAATTATGCAGATTTAGTGTTTAGAACTGTTAATTTAAAATCCATTTTTAATGGTTTCACAAGCGATTGCTAAGCGGATAGTTTTTTAGGCATATTTTAAGAACTTGTAGTTGGAAATTTATTAAAAAAATCAATTGTAAGCTATGAATTTTTTAACATAAATCGATCCCTAGAACCTTTAAGTATGAGAATGAAAAATACATCTCATAATAGAAACGCTTATAAAAAGTTGAAAGGGAAGCGTTCACATCACAGCCAAAGAAACTGACAGACTGTGATATTTTCACATCTCTTGTGTTTTGTAAAATGGAAGAACGCCCATTTCCCAAGATAAAAATTTGACAATCCTCAATTCAATATAGAGGTCAATATGGCAATCAAAGTGCAAAATTCTCACTCCCGTGGCTGTTCCAAAGCCCAAAAACACAACATTTGAATATCTTTATATATTACTCTGTATTATTATCAGTCAGCTTTAAAGACATTTGTTCCACACCTATAGTAAGGTCTCTTATTCCCATGGTTATGTTTAAGGAAAATCAACTGGTCTGAAATTAAATTCTATAATATCGTCGGTACCATGTCAAACTATCCAGTCTGAAAACAGTGTTACCAGTGGGCTACTTTCTTTAGATTCAGATTTCTTGGTGGACACCGCTCTTTTGAAATAGTAAAATTTTCCTTATTTAATAACATATTAATTAAGGCGACAACAAGGGGAATTTTACCATTTCAGAAAAGTGGTGCGCACCAAGAAATCTGAATTTAAAAGAAGTAGCCCACTGGCAACAGTGTTTTCATATTGGTTAGTTTGACAAGGTATCGACGATATACAGTGAGCAAAAAAAGTATTTGCACACCACTTAAATTTGTTGTAGCATATGTATAAATAAATAAAAAGCAACTAAGAATTAAAAATACCAATACTTTTACAAAACAAATAAACATATTTAATATCTGACTTAATAATTATATTTAAAATATGACAACAGAAAAAAGTAGCATTTGTACTGCAAAAAAATATTTGCACACTAGCAATAAAAATAGAACTAGAGGAATTATTTATAAGTTTAAAACAGTGCTAATATTTAGTATGCATGACCTTTGCTTCAGTTACAGCTTGTAATCGTCTGGGCATCGATTCTGTTAATTTTTGACATGTTTCACTGCTGATTTGTAGCCATTCTTCCCTAAGAGCTTGCTTATGTTCTGATTTGTTAGAAATTTTCTTTTTCCTTATTTTCACATCCAAAATAAGCCATAAATTTTCAATCGGATTGAGGTCTGGTGATTGTGGTGGCGTTTTCAATTGATTTTTTACATTATAAAGCAACCATAACCTCGTAATGCAGTGTGTTTCAGATCGTTATCCTGTTGGAAATAATATGAATTAGGAATTCCTAATTTCAGAGCACTATGAGATAAATGATCTCGCAATATATTAACATATTGTTTAGCATTCATATTGCCTTCAAGAAAGGTCATTTCACCAACTCCGTTAAAACCCATGCATCCCCAAATCATTACATGACCACCGCCATGTTTTACAGTTGGTTTCAAGTTTTTAATTTGAAAAGAAGTATTTGGCTTTCGCCATACAGTTTTCTTACCATCTGAGCCAAAAATATTGAACTTGCTTTCATCGGAAAAAATAACAGTTTTCCAAAACTCTAGTGGTTTGCTGACATAAGCTTTTGCAAATTCAAGTCTTTTCACCCTATTTGTTTCACTAATAACTGGTTTTTTTCGAGGGGCTCATACTCGAATATTTGCATCATGAAGAATATTGCTAATTGATTGTGGTGTAACTATTGTTCCCGATGTTGAAGCGACATCAACAGCCAATTCTCGAGCACTTAGAAAAGGGATTTTTGAAGATTCGTTTATGATGGCTCTCCTTTGCCTGGTATTTAGATTTCTTGGACGCCCAGTTCACGTCTTATTTATTGTCGAACTAGTTTCTTTTTTCTTCTTAATTACATAACGAACACTAGAAAAGTTTAGATTTAATTTTTTACCTATTCCTCGGTAACTTAATCCAGAATTGTGAAGAAATATAATCTTCTCACGGGTAACAACAGACAGTTCACACATTTTCGGCGCCATTAGAACAAAAACTTCTCAGAATCCCTGCTCCAGTTAATATATTACGTGACTTTAAAGTGCGGGGCTAATGTACTGCGGGACCGATATGCTAAACATTTGCATAATGTTCACATTTAATGCCTTTTTTAACAGTCAATGCTTCTTGTGCAAATACTTTTTAGGTAGGAGAAAATATTAATTTATTTTTTAAAATGTGTAATATTACTGTTTAAGGAAAATGGGTAGTTATTTTTATTTTCTTCTTATTTAAATAAATCAATAATTAAGAGAATAGTATCAAATTTGCTTTCTATGGTTACTTATGCAAAAAATCGTCTGCGTGCAAATATTTTTTTTGCTCACTGTATGCTCTCTAAGCTTTCGTTCTTAATAAGTATCAGTAGTGATTGAGTGTAGATTCACAAACCTCTAAATACTAGGTGTATGAGCTAACGAAACGACTGTCGAAGGTGCGCTATTCTCAACTTTACTACGAGCACTTGAATATGAGCATCAATATTTCCGAATAATAATCTTTGTCATAATTTATAGTATAAATCTATTGCGAAGATTATAATTCGGAAATAGCGGAAATTAAATTGATAAAATTTAAAGGAAATTTTTACACTATTAAATCGCAAATTTAGGCCATTACATAAGATAAAAATTTCTATTGAATTTAGTGGTAAGAAAAAAGGCGTAAAAGTTGGCAGCTATGGTATTCTTTGCTGCCATATCTTTTTTAAATATATGTAAAAAAACTCGGTAAGATTGACTGCCCATTGACGCTTCCATAGGTTTAACATTAGCTTGAGCGTTTCTTCGCGCGATTAGTCTAGGCCTTTCATATACTAAATTATGAATTAATAAAAATTTAGTCTTCCCAAGCATTTTTCTGAATTTTTGAAAATTTGTAAGTAGATTTCTGTAGATTAAATGAATTATTTATTGTATCCATCAATTAAAATTTAATTAATAAATGAATTTTTTTCATAGAATATCTAAGATCGATGCTTCATCGTATACTTTTGCACTTTTTTTACCTTTGGATACATATCTTTTGTTTTGGGGATACTTTCCCTTTCGGAACCAGCGGCGAAATTGAAATAACCCTGCCATTGTTTTAATATTAGCTTGAGGATCCTTCCCTGTGACTAACGTAGGCTCTTGATAATATTTAATGAAATCCTTGAAATTCTTTTGTGGAGCTGTGTTTTTGTGTTTGTATTTTAACCTTTTATTTCTTGTGTTTTTCGTCATTACTAAAATTATTTTTGTGTACCAAGAACACAGGCACGTAAATAAGAATCAAATCCCTCTCATACAATAAATCGTTACGATAATGGACAAAATTAAAGAAGTGAAGTGAAATGTTAGAAAACCAAATTATTAAAAAAATAATACACTTATATAAAAAAGAAGGTGTCGGATCCCATTAGATTTGAGATCTTGAACCTGTGAAATGCAGGTCACCAAGCCACTATTGTTTTAGAAGAGAAAAATTTGCACTATTTAATGACAGAAACGACGCAAATTTTCTAATAAACCAAAATTAAACTTCAGAATTTCTGATGGAAAAAGAATTTCAAGTAAAAATTTTAAAACCCCCCTTCTTTAGATCCACCACTTATCTTTGTGCCTACCCGAACCAGTCTGCTAGTACTCTTAGGGGTACGGGCATCATTGGTTAGGAACCATTTAAATACAAATTTTGTGCTAAAAGGCTTACGGATTTTAAATGGCACTATTTCCAAGTTAAAATATTCGCCTTATTTAACCGCAGAATTCTGAAATTATATAGGAACAATCGGAAAAGTGGTATTCAAAATTCGTAATTCTCTGGGTTTATAAACTTAAAATGAAAGAACTATTCAAAGACTTATTGGGTCGATCGGAAAGTCGTGTCGTGTTGGGAAAATCAATTCGTACAGAAAAATTCTATCATTTAATTATTAGACATTGATTCCTATATCTAATATCTAATAATTACCGGGCAGAATTTTCCGGTACGAATTGGTTTTCTCTACACGACACGACTTTCCGATTGACCCAATATTTCTTACTGAATTCGAAATATTAGAAATGCCATGGAACTGACATATCCTTAAAATAGTGAAGTTTTAACCACTTTCGCTTAGGTTCATTGCTGCCTGGTCAAACTTCCAACAGTAAATTTAATTAGAAATTTTATTCTCGGTTAAACGCTTTATTAATGCAAAATTTCAGTCGTAACTAACGGCAAAAACTGATACTCATTTTTACTGATGAAAGTTTACTTCGGCGTTTGTCAGGATCTGTGTTTACGCCATATTATGAGAACCTTGACAACCTCCTCTCGGTGTAAGTGAAAAGGATTATAATACCTGGGCAAACTGCCATGAGTAAAAACAAATAGAAAATTTAACCATCTTTATGAGAGAAATTTTTCGTGAAAAAGCTGCTGAAATAAGGCAAAATTTTCTATTCTAAATTTTCTGGTAGAAGTTTGCTACGGCGGTCATCAAAAACTGTTAAAACGATTTAGAAAAATCAGCCGCCATCTTGTGACAGAATCTTCAGTTACTTCAGTCGCATCTGATAAACAATACAAGATATGTCCCCTTCTCTTTATGCATAACTGCATTGAAAATACATGTTTTTTTTTATATAAAGATTGCATTTTTTAAAGTGATTTACATTTAAAAATTTACATTAACAGACAAAATACGTTTATAGAAAACAAAACAAAAAAAATGGTTTTACATCATTTTGTTTACAATTTGCATTAATAACAGCAACCGTAATGATAAAATTTATATCTAATACTAGATAATAAAAAGACATAAAATAAGTTTTGAAAGCATGTTAATAAAAATATTTAATGTTTATTTCTATCAATATGGACATTATTATTTGCTTATTTTCTGTGTAAATGCATTGCTTAGCTTATCCGTTGAAACAGAAATTAATCTATTCTGTGTGACTGCATAAAAATTAGTAATGCATGAATACTCAAAATAAATTTTCACGGATGATATATTTCCCTAGGGAAAACGGAAGCACTTTCTCGGGAATACTGTAAAACGTTTTCAGTGTTAAAGGCTGTATTCTGCAATAAATTATGGCCTCTTTCTCTTAATACACATTTGGAATAAACTAAAAGCAAGTATTCTTAAACCATTTAATCCTCTGGGAAGAATTTTTATCCAACATATATATTTTCAGGTTTCTTACCAGTGCTTTCGAAAAGTAATATTTGCCTTATTTAACCCTTTGTGACTCAACAACTCTAATTTGAGAAATAATTACCCAGATGTTAGAATGAAGCATGTAAAAAATAATTACCAAATTTAGAACATAAAAATGAAACAAATATTGACTAAAAGGTAATTTTTTTCACGTCTGCAATAAACAGAAAATTACATACTTCTTATAAATAGTGCCCATTTTCGAATATAATTGTAAACTATACGAATTTACTTTGTAAAAAAATCTACAGGGTGATTATAAAAAATTTTCACTTTCAAAAGGCTGTAAAAAAAAAAAAAAAAAAAAAAAAAAAAAAAAGCCACTGGTCAGAATGACCTGATATTTCATGTGAGTATACGTGAAGCAATGAAAATTTGTTTTGCGAAAGAAAAGAGGGTACAAAAGTTGACCGATAGGTGGCGCTGTACTCGTCATAAGATGCGAATTTAAAGACGTGGCACTCTTTGTTCAAAGCATAACCACCACGACAAGTTGGTGCCACAGCCGATAGGAAAAAAATCGGTTTTTAATTGTCCCTAGGCCAAAAACCGTAGTAATAGCAAAATCGAAAAATAACCCGTCTCTTCGAATTTATCCATCAACTTCTTCAAACCGGATGCAGTCATCGGGCCCGAGCCGCTTCTTAAACCCTTTAATGTTCGGAATTTCCCCAATTCAATTGCCGCACAGTCACCGTTCTTGTAAAAAAAGCTTCATACGCAGTATTTTTGGACGTCTCCAGGCTTTTTAATATTATAAAATTTACGATATTCATTTTACCGAACACAATGCGACACTTCTCAAACGATAAATAAAAGTTTGGCATAGTGAATTAACTCAGTATCGCTGCCTTTTGAGAACTCTATGAACAATTTACATTAACTTCTGTGTTGGGAGATAGCAGCAATCAATAAAATCTACCTCTAAAGCCCACTGTATAAGTAATATTGCCTTTGGGTATGTTGCAGATATACAATGTGGTGATACAAAGGGTTAATTACAAAAATTCGCGTCTCAATAAAACGAAGATTTTTATTTACATGTAAAGTTTCTAAAACTAAAATTGTTATAATCCTTTTTATTTTTCAAATACGTCACACAAAAAGAATGGAAAAGTATCAAGAATTTTATTTGCCTCCTTATTTGTAACTATCAGCTATAACACTCATTTTTTGTTTGGTTTACGTGCAAAGTCTAATTGTTACATTTGGTTTCCTCCCATGAGCTTTTAGTTCATTTGACGTCACTGTTGTCAGTTGGGCGTTCTGATTTTATTCAGATTGCTTTATTTCTACCACGTTAATAGTACATTAATATTTGCCTTATTTAATCTGTCATTAAATAAAGGGAGAGTTACTATTTCCAAAAACAACACCAACAAAAAACAGTAATTCAATTATAAATGTTAAAAGTGTTCTCGCCCATTAATAATAAATAAGGTTAAACATTTGTAGAGTAAGAAATGGCACTACAAAATTCTAACATTACTATTTCCAAACAATGGGGTTATGAATAAAGAGGAGGAGACATATAGTGTACTGTCTACCAGTTGTGAGTGAAGTAACTGAGGAGGTTGTCACAAGATGGCGGCTGCTTTTTTTAAATCGGATATTCAGTTTCTGATTACCGCCAAGGCAAACATCCCACCAGTAAAATTGAATAGAAAATTCCGTCTTAATTAAGCGTCTTATTCTTGGAAATTTATCTCAAAAAATATCTTAAAAATTTCTATTTGTTTTTACTGGTGTCAGTATGCCTTGTAAAACTGTCAGTTTGTTTCCCTGGTTGTCACAATATGGCGGAAACGCAGGGCCTAACTACCGCCAAAGTAAACTCCTACCAGTAAAAATGAAAACCTCTTTCTACCATTATTTATGACTGAAATTTTGTAATAACAAGGCGTTTAAATAAGTTGAAAATTTTATATAAATCTATTGGTGGAAGATTCTACCGGCGGTAAACAACTCCTGCGATAGCGGTTACAGTTGAAGCTTCACTATTTTAAGGATATGTCAGTTCCTTTCTATTAATAGTTCCATGTTCCAAACACTAGTCTTCGTGGTAGATTTCGTGACAGATTCGTGCCGGTGCATTTTAATCATTTTAGGATAATCTAAACAAAACGACATTTTTATGAATCATGTACGCGGACGACAAAATATTTTCTATAGAGTATAGAAATAATAACATTTGTAGTTCGCTTACAGGGATGCATAAAAAAATTCCGGTACTATCTGATCTATGGGAAAAGTGTTTGCGCTGCAGTTTAATAATGTTGCGACACTTTAAACATAATGAAATTGATATGCATCACTAAGGTGTACTACAACACGTTTTCTATCGATTATAGAATTCATACACTGTTAAAAATTCGCAGCATTCTGTCCAATCATTCGACCGTTTTTTGAAATAACGGTTTAACAACCGTAATTTAGCTGTATTCTGACAATAAAAAGGCCAATAATATAGTCAGAATAGTGTTAAATTACGGTTGTGTAACCGTTTTAGGAAAAAAGCGGTCAAATAACTGGACAGAATGCTGCAAATTTTTAACAGTGTAGCATTTATCGTTCCTTGATAGGGACACTTAAAAAATTTACTTACAGCACGCACTATGATAGATAATTGCTGGAAAATATTTTCCAGCTGTAGTATATACTTTAATCTTAACTAATTTTTAGTATATTACGTGATGTGGATAAATTCTGTAAATTGCATACAGGACTGCGCGAAAGAATTCGATCACATTACCGGATAGGAGCAGCAATTGACAAAAATCATTTTTACTCCCGTTATGTATTAAAAGGTTTCTTAAGGTATCCCACTTCATTGTGTGAAAAGCATAGCTTAAATTCTTAGCAATATTCTGAAAGTGTTTCATAATCAATGCCAAATGCGTGATTTTTCGTTATTTATATACTTTTCATCGCTATTTTGCGAAAACTAATCTGCGATTTGATTTGAATAAATTTCTACGATTAAATAAGGCGACGACCATCATTTGGAAGTATTGGTGACGAAATAGAAAAAAAAAGTTTGCATCCTAGGAATGCCATCAGAGCTGCAAACATCTACGATTGTTGGCCACTACGTTTCCTTTAAAGTAATATTCGCTTTATTTAATCCCTGATTTTATTGCGATTAAATATGGTGAATATTATTTTACAGATAAAGTGGTGGCCAAAAACCATAGCAGTTGACATGTGTATGTATTACACTGTGCATGAGCTCTCAGGTTAAATTATCTGTGATTAAATAACGCATAGATTACTATGGGAACATAGTGGTATAATAGCCCCCGCTATTCAATTCGGGTACGCTACAGAGAGGAGTCCAACAATTTTTTATTGATATATAATCTGAAGTGCTATTTAGTGGATAATACAGTATTATTTCTGCTATTAGCGGAGGGCATATTATCTGTATGGAAGAGAGAGACATAGAATAATGTAGTTTGTATATACCACCTCGATAGTATGATGTTGCTAAAGAAAATTAAAAACAGTTAGAGTCAGTGCTGTCGGTTACGGTAATTTTTTTATTCATTTTTATTATTACTACAACTTTTTTCAATTAATAAAATCCGCCTTATTTAAACTGTCATTAAATGAAGTGGCTATTATTATTTAAAAATGGTAGCAAACTAAATAACCTCCCATTGTCAGCATTTGCTATGATTAAATGTTTGTCGCAGATGAAAAGGCGGTACCTTAAACTTTTAATTCTCTAATGTTCGAGTTAAAATATATGCTATTATCAGCAGGATTCGCACTTTTCCACCGCAAAAAGTTCTAACAGCTTTTTTTCACCTTATTTAACTACAGAAGAATATCGCATATTCCCTGAATAAGCGGGGTGGTTTCAAATTATGCTTTATAAATTAAATATTTTTTTTATCATTAACAGTGGTGCCAGACTCCTTGGAACTGCTAAGATAGGGGTGGCCAACTGTGGCAAACCGGATACTACTAAAATTTTGCCGAAAAAGTCGACTTCTTGAATCGCAGAGATTCGATGATTAAGTAAGGCAATGATTACTATAAAATTTCAGTGGAGTCGGGCGTGCCACAGTCGGCCATCCCTGTTCTAAGGGGTGTGCGAAACTTGCATCAGTGTTGCCAGTTCTGCTGCGATATTTAAAAATTAAGATTACATAATTGATGCTGTTTTAAATAGTAATATTCGCTTTAATTAATGGTTGATTAAATAAAGCGAATATTACTACTTCAAAACACTGATGGCAAACAAGCAATCTGAATTTCAAAAAACATATCAATATGAATAATTAAAAATCCCGCCCGACTGGCAAATATTATGGTAAGACAAGGGAATCAGATGATCCCCACCACTATTTCCAAACAATAATCTTCAAAGTAAATTTATACTGAAAATGTTAGAGAAATCTATCACGAAGACTTTAGATTGGGACTAAGGATTTAAAAAAAAATTAGGTGTCTCTTTTTCCGCGACTAAGTTGAGTCTTCATCATATTAACATAAAAGTGGACCACCAAAAAAAAATATGTACGTTTAGAAGTTTTTTAAAATCCAGATTGTTTGATTGCTACCCCTTTTTTTGTAAAAGTAATATTCATTTAACTCATGGAATTATTAATAAATAGTAACTGGCATATCCTTAAAATAGTGACGCTTCAACTATAACCGATTTTGAAGGAGTTGGTTTCTGTTGGGACAAATTTCCACCAGTGACTTTAAATAGAAATTTTCTTCTTCTTTAAACGTCTTATTAATGAAACATTTCACTCATAAATAATGGCAAAAAATATATTGATTTTTATTCGTGAAAGTTTTCATCGGCAGTAGACAGGCCCAGTGTTGCCAGATGGGCTACTTTTTAAAAAAATCAGATTCTTGATTGAAACCACTTTTTTGAAATGGTAAAATGTGCCTTATTTAATGCCATATTAATTAAGACAAAAGCAAAGTTAGTTTTACTGTTTCAAAAAAGTGGTGTTAATCAAGAAATCTGAATAAAAAAAAAGTAGCCCACTGGCAACACTGGCCAGGCCTACGTGTCCGCCGTATTGTGACGACTTAGACAACCTCCTCTCACTGTCATTGAAAAACATTGTAATACCTGGCCAAACTGACACAAATAGAAAATGTAATCATGTTTATTACAGATGTAAAAGACCTCTAAAAAAAGCTAAAATTTCTTATTCAAAATTTACTGGTGGAAGTTTGATCCGGCGGTAATCAGAAACAGGTGATCCGATGTGAAAAGTCAGTCGCCATCTTGTGACAAACTCCTCAGTTACTTCACTGGAAACTTGTAGACAGTACACTATATGTCTCCTCCTCTTTATTCACAACTCCATTATTTAAGTTAATAACTGTTGCTTAGGCGAATATTACTATTTGAAAAAGCGTTAGCAATAAAGCAATCTTAATAATAATAATAATAATAAAACGCGCAAACGGCAACAGTGAACCATACTTTAATTGTTAGATTTTTCTCCCATTAATATATTTCCTGTTTTAAATTATAAACATTTTTTTTTCAAATGCTATTTAGATAAAGATACAGATAATCAAGAAATTTATTAAAAATGTTTAGATATTTTTCCACTTGATATATTTTCTGTTGAATGATACAATTAATTTCTTTCAAATGTGAGATAAAGTTACAGATCATTAACAAATTGAAAATGTGTTGATAATGTAATTCTAATTTAATCTTTATTTTTTCTTAATTCATGAATAACTCAAGATCACACATTTTGTAGTAAATATGCATTAAAAAAGAAGACAAAACAATTACCATAGCTTAATGTTACTAAAATCCATTTGAAGCAAAATTTCTGTGAAAGGGACCAGTATCTTGAAGAACAATGAAATTTTTTCTTGCTTGACATACCGAGAGGTGATATTAATCTGCGGGATTACGTGAAGCGGGATTTATAGTCATTCGTAAGTTTAATCTTAACTTTTTCTTGTTTTTTAAAGAATTATAAGAGTGTGTATGAAAATTTATAATAAAAAAAGAGTGTTGAAAAATAAGTTCATTCTTGAAGTATAAATTACACTAATATAATGTTTATAATAGTGTAAACATAGCTGATAACTTGCACAGTTTTTCGTTACCACTAAAATTTAATAGAAATTTTTGCCTTATTCAGTCGTTAAAGGTCGTTTAATTTTAGTGATTAAATTAGGGAAAGATTTACTATTAAACTGTAGTGGTAAAGAAAATCTTACAAATTGGCGACTATGTATTTAAAAAAAAAAAAAAAAAAAAAAAAAAAAAAAAAAAAAAAAAACCGACTATTGTTTTCCGTTCGAAAAAGAAAACTTTTAAGGGAAGAGTGTAGTATTTCTTAATCCTTTCAGATGCAAAGTTATTGTGTTCAAAAAGTTTGAAATAATCGAGTGCCACCATTATTTACGAATAAATTGATTTGATCATAAATAAATACTTTTCTTCCCGCAAATCATAATAAAAAATTTTTATTCGAAAATCCTGTTACAATTTTGGAATTTCGGGGATTTAAATTAAGTGGTATAAATAATATACCGCTCTACTTCGAAGGGATAAGTTATTTTTTACAGCGTGTAAGTAACCATGCGCAGAGAGAAAGCAAACACGTAACGTGATTGAAAGTCGTTGTTTTATTTAATTTATTTAATGAATTATATTTTTAAACAAAGTATTAACATTATATTTTATACTACTATTATCTGATTCCAGTTTCTTCTTGTTGCTGTTTTTTTAGTTTATTTCATTATTAGCACAAATTTATTTGGTTATCTCTACAAGACTACATGAAAAGTACCTAGAGTATATAAAACATGGCATTTTTAGCAATGAAATTTTTTCGAATCATTTTCTCTAAGTAAAGCATATCCTTATACATCGTTCCAAGACCTCAGGGGATTTGAATACTGGTTTTTCGAAACAAAATATTTGCCTTATTCAATGATGAAATTCTGAGTTTAAATAGGGTGACCAATACTTTGGTATTCAAAATATCTTGAAAAGCAGAAAAGTTGTTATAGGAAAAAAAGTTTAATTTTCATACTGCAATGCCAAATCATACGTTCACATCTTACGCATAATATTGCATAAATAACTGTGCTAAATATTTTTTTAGCGTATCGCGTCGATTGATTTATGAGTAGTTCATCACTTTCAAGCAAAACCCTATTTAATATTTTCTAATATCTAGCAAAATCGGTTTACAGAAAGCTTTCATATTTAAATTACGTATTCATCACAAAAGAGTTATTCATACATTCTGATTCTTTGTTCTAAAATTTTAATATAAGAGGCGTTTAAAGGCAGAGTGTTGTAAGTCTCATTTTCATAATTTCTCAAGAATAAGGATTTTCTGGACGCACAACAGTTGTCAATTATGTAGTAAAATATCTTTGGATGTTATTCACAGATAAATTTCGTGGAAATATTATTATACGGATAAAAACATGTATAAATTGATGTATCTAGATAATTTCACTCACGTAACTCGATTTTAAAAAATTATTGACTTATACCATTCTGTGTTTAAATACCTCCTACATAACAGATTTCTACGTTATTTATATCGCTTCAGAATATTGTATTACATTTCAATGGTTTCTTCAAAGTTACAATGAAATCTTTTGTATGAAAACATGAGTCAAGTTTTGGGTTAATGTTTAGTAAATTTTAATTATGTCACATTTTCTTAATCCTCTGTCGGTCGTAACTCTGGGACTTCCGAGTTCGGGCGGAATGTGCCTGACAGGGTCATGTTAGAAAACCGATATTAGCAATTAATTGACACAATTCTAACGCTCTTAAATTGATCAGTGATCTTCATTAGAATGTACAAAGAGATAATGTTTCAAATTTGTATGAAAAAACTTCGTTTATTATACTCAAAGTAAGTAACTCTAAGCGGTCTAGTGGTAGAGGCGAGAAATGGAAATAATTGTGCTGTGCCTGTCAGGTCTTTGCGACCGACGGAGGGTTAAATGCTCAAAAATAAGGATTTTTCTGGACGCATTACAGCTATTTTCTACAGGGTAAAATATCTTTGAGTGTTATTAACCCCTTAATCGTCGCGCCCGTGACTGTCACGGGCGGTGTAGGCTTCTTTTCCTTTATTCAGATTGTTTTATTCCCACCAGGTTTTTTTTAAAGAATGCAGTTGGCTTTATTTTCTCGACATTTTATCTGCCATTAAATGAAGAGAATATTTTAACTTGAAGAAAGTGGTGGCAATCAAACAATCTGAATTTAAAAAAGTATTCGACACTTCTCAGGCGCGACGATTAAGGGGTTAATGGACAAATTTCATGGAAATGTAAACGTAGGGATATGCATATGCATAAATTGATGTATCTAGATGATTCCATTTACTCAACTCATACAATCAGAATCAGTAACTTATATCATCATGTGTTTAAACGCCTCCTATAAACCATGTTTCTGCGTTATTGATATCGTTTCAGAATACTGTATTGCATTTCAATATTTCCTTTATCCTATTCCTATTTCAATATTTTCCTCCAGAGTTACAATGAAATCTCTTGTATGAACATAAATGTAAAATTGAGGAAAATAAACCAACTAGCAAAACCCGCGGCTTTGAACTCGTAGTTGTTTAAATATGCCAACTGATATTTACGTGCCTATTTGCATGAGAGGAAATTATACTTCTACGGATAATTCAAAATTACTAATTAAGCCACATTTTGTGTAAACTTCATTCTAATACTGCATTAGGCGATCATGAGATTTAAATTAATGAGATAATCTAAAAACTATCGTAATTTAGTATCTTAAATCGTAATTTAGAATGTTTTTTGAATGTTTCTCGCTCATTTCAATTTTCATTTCAAATTTCAAAATTTTTTAGAAACAGATCTTAGAGAGCATACCTTAAAAAGAAGCCTCATGACAAAATCCAAGCTTCTGAGATATCCAAGCTTATATGTCCCCTGTGTCACAGTAATCGCAATATTAGAACTTTTTTGCTTCTCAATCGTTGTAAATTTCTAATTTTGTAAAAGCTTTTGCAAAATATACAAAACTAATTAACCCAATTAGCTTAATTTAAAATTTTAGTATAACCGTGTCTTTGCATTAAGTGTTTAGTAATAAGAAAGCTACTTCAAACAATAAAAAACACTTGAAATACTAGTAGCTAGTTTCCTTGTAACGGTCGTCTGTGGTTAGAACCGGCCGCAGGAAAGGAAACTGGCACTAGTGTGCGCTATCAAATTCAAGCCTCGGAGCGGGCTCTTTTTATAGAGACTAAATAAAAATGTTTACCACAGCTATTTCCTTATGAAAACTTTTGTTTTAGATTTATCTTGTAAATACTGTAGGTACCCACTTCATAGAGAGTATTTTAGTGTAATTCTTGTAGTAATCCGCCTTAATATTTTCAAGGGAAGTGGTCACACAGCGTGACTACCTAACTTTAATTTCAAACCTGATAAACGGCACCAAGGATATTTTAATAAAATTTTGCTTTTATAGTGAAAGCTTAGAAAAGCAGCTTTTTATTTTCTAAAAAATTCGTTTGTAAATTCTGGTAACAGTATAGTATTTCATCATTTTACGAACAGAATTTTTCTGCACCTGAAAGGGTTATAGATATTTAAAAAAAATTAGTTGTGTCCAAAAAAAAGGCCGCTCCGAAGCCTGCAAATTTAACAAGTACTGCAAACGATCTAAGTATAATTGCTCTAACTTCGAATTATGCCCAATCCATAATCAGCATGGAACTATGAATAAAGAGGAACTGACATATACATAAAACAGTAAAGCTTCAACTGTAACCGCTTTTGCAGGGGTTGATTACTGTTGGGGCAAATTTCCACTAATAAATTTAAATAGAATCTTTCTCCGTATACTAAAGTAGAATTTCAATCATAAATTATGGCAAAAAATATATTCCTTTTAACCGGTGGATGTTTACTCCCGGCGTTTTCGCCATATAGTGGCAACCTAAAGAACCTCCTGTCAGCGGTTTTGCAAGTGGGCTACTTTTTTAAAATTCAGATTTCTTGATTAGCACCACTTTTCTGAAATGGTAATTCCCTTTGTTTTCGCCTTAATTAATAAGTCCTTCAATAAGGCGAATTTTACTATTTCAAAAAAATGTGCCAATCAAGATATCTGAATTTAAAAAAAAAGTAGCCCACTGGCAACGTTGCCTGTCAGTGCCAGTGAAAAATATTAACCCTCTAAGTGTTTGGGGCGTAATATTCCGTTCACTAAGTTCCAGGTTTCACAGCAATACAAGCAATATTTAAGATAATATAATTCTATAGATTTAATAAATTTTAAATACATTGAAGTATGATTAATACTCTCAAGGATTACATTCATATTTGTAATTAAGTTTTTATTATAATGTTGAAATAATCATATTTTCTTAGCATTTAAAACTAAATGCAAAGAAAACAACATTACAATTTTACCCTTTTTCAAGACGCTCGGAGGGTTAATACCTGGGCCAACTGCCACAACTAAAGACAAGTAGAATCTTTTACCATGTTTGTGAGAGAAATTTTCCATGAATAAGGCGCTTAATTGTGTCGAAATTTTTTATTCAAATTTATTGGTGGAACTTTGCACCGGTGGTAATCAGAAAACGTTGATCCGATTTAAAAACAGCTGCCACTTTGTGACAATCTCCTCAGTTACTTCATTTGCTTCTGGTAGACAATACAATATATGCCTCCTCCTCTTTATTTGTAACTCCATTATAATGAAAGCGTTAATTAATGATTTTAGATCTGTGGGAAAATTACACTCTTTAATTAAAAATTTTATAATGTTTTTTTCTAATTTAGTTTAATTTTTTAATGTACTATGACTTAAACATGTGTTGAATTCTTACAAAATATTGGCCGTGTCCTGCTTTTCAACTTCCACATACCTCTAAAGTAGTTCATTTGAATATTAAATTTTAAGAACATGGACGGCGTATTGTGTATGTCAGAGGGAGCGAACAGCGTGTCACCAGGGTAATTGCCACCACTATTTCCGAATATTAGTCTTCGTTTTATTTAATCGCATATTTACTTTTTAAAATATCATACGTATGTTAATTCCTATGCTATTAAGTAAATTAGATTTTTGTATTCGGAAATTGTAGAGACAATTGAACGGCTGATTTGCTACCCCTGGCTTACAAAATATGACTCCCGTTTCTTAAAACAGAGATGAGATTTCCGCTTTTTAGCACAACAGAATTTTGTTAGAAGAAATGTTATTTTCGGACATTTTTGTGATTTAAAAGAACAACATTTTCTCTAAGAAAATACTGCTGTGGAAAAAAGAGGAAATCTCATCCCTATTAAAAGCTAGTATTAAAATATTTCACATTTATTTATCCCTTTTATTTTCAGAACATTAACTCTTAAATACATAGTGATGTATATCTGCATCACTTTTTATTTAACCTTTGGCAACCGCTATATTAACACAAGAACGCCCGGAAATTTTACTCAAGTTTCATAGATATATTTGACACCAGAATTTTTATTTAAAGATAATTGACTGATTTATTTAACGTAAATCTGCGTAGTTTAAATTTAACTTATTTTATGAAAGAATTTTTGGTTCCAGTTGACATTTAGTCATATGATCGGAGTCGGATCGACTACTTCCGGGCGTTCTTGAGTTAATATAGAAATATTAATCCTGTAAAAATTACAGAACTATGCTACTAAATAAAGTTAACAATTTAGCTTAAAATTTCTTGTGTATAATCCTTAATATAAGAATAAAAAACACAATTCTAATATAATAATTCATGCATTTAAGGGTTAGGTTTTACAAAATGAAATTCATATAAAATAAGTTACCTAGATTCATACTTATTTCATTTAAATAATTACTCATTTTGCACTATTTTAGTTATAACAGTAGTTTTTGCTTGCAAATATAAGAAAAAGTTAACGTATTATACAAAAAATATATTTTTGATTTTTTTTCATTATTTTTCCTGAGCAATAAACCTTTGTTAAAATCATATATATATTTTTTCGAAACAAAATTAAAAAATCATGCATTTAAGGGTTATATAACAATTGCATTAAAAAAAAAAAAGCAATGTGCAATTCACATCACAATGAATTTTTCTTCTATTAGAAGTTTAACCCCTTAATTCTCGCTCCCGTCATATTCACGGGCTGTGTCTTTTACTCAGATTGTTCGATTCCCACCAGTTTTATAAAATAGTGTAATTGGCTTTATTTTAGTATCGTTTTACCTGTCATTAAATAACGTGAATATTTCTTTTTCAAAAAAGTGGTGCCAATAAGCAATTTGGATTTTTAAACCGCAATTTAATTCGAGCGTTAAGGGGTTAACACGTTCACGCCGGCGCGGTGGGTCACACTCGACTGTCTCAGAGCTGGCAAGTCTCCGGCCTTTTGGATACCAGTATTTTAATAAAGAAAATGTTGTTTTATTTAATTAGAGCAATTGGGCGATTTAAAGGAACAACATTTTCTCTAAAATAATAGTGGTGTACAAAAAGCGGGAGACTTGACAATTCTGAGACAGTCGAGTGTGACCCACCGCGCCGGTGTGAACGTGCTAAAGCACAGAGATAATTAACTTAGGCATTTAGAGGGGATTGCTTTCAGACTTTTAACTAGTATGATTGTTGTATCGAATGATCTTTATTATACAATCTTCAAATCAATACATGGTTTGTTCCAAAATTGTTCTTTTTACATACTTCATCGTAAATTTTCTTTCGCAATCCATACGTAGGATACAAACTTGTTTCGGATGTTCGGCAGGTCAATACGAATACATCCATTAAATCCACAATAAATTATCTCATTGATCTCGGGAGCAGTTTTTACAGCTAGGTTGGGATTTTATATGCAGAATGTTTAATCACTACCACTTTTTTAAAAAACAATATTCATCTTATTTAATGAGAGATAGAATAAGGCGAATATTTCTGTTTCAGAAAATTGGTAGCAACCAATCATTCGAATTCAGTTTTTCCAACTGAGCAAGAAAATGCGCAAGTCGGGATACGAAAACAGAAGCTTTGACTTACATTATCATTGCTCTATCGTTTGAGCTACCTGGGCTGACATCCGGCGGGCATATTTCGCTCAGAGAAACTTATTGGTAATAACATCTGATCTTCGATGTAGACTTCTCAATAGAATAAACTGCAGGTAATGGAAGTCCGTTTACACGATGGGGACGTTGTTACAGTACGATTTTTAACTCAATTAACTGATTCGTAAAATTACCATACGAATTTCTTTTGCGCCATAATGCTTTTTTATGGCAATCCAGACGATTTTCAAATTTCCAACTGTTGAAAGAAAATGACGCATTTGATTAATGGATTTAAATGGTAAATTGTCGATGCTAAAATTTCCCAATAAAAGTCTTAAATTATTCCACTTATTTTGAAACTTTGTCAATATATTTCTCAGATTTTATAAATTTAGTGTATAACGTTAGGAAGGATTTTATACATGTTTTCCAATAATGAAAGGCATTTTATTTTATCAATTTACCTATTTGACAGGATACATATTTCATTTTTTTTTCTTTTGTCTGCAACTCTATTTCATAGCCTATAAAAAAATCATTCAAATAATCACGATTACGAAAATTTAAGCAAAAAGTCTGGCTGATGGAAGTAAAAGCTTATTTAATCTTTCGTAATCTGGTCTGCAACATAGATTTGCGTCAAATATGAAAGATGTTAATAACATTACTGTTTTAAATTGAATGTGGTTACTATTAAAATGCTATCAGATAAAATACTTTATAGCACCAAATCATATTAGCTATTTAGTCAATTGCCAGTGTACACGATGATGAATGATTACCCATTAGGTTTAAAAGTCTCCAAATATGCCAATTTAGGAGTGATTTTTGTAAACTAAATCGAAAAGATTAGGATGTATTTAGATAAAATCTTAAATGTAAACACTATAGAGCTACATTCAAAACTGTTTTTCGGAAACAAACACTGTAAAAACATTAGATTTCTAAATTAGATATAAATTAGCAGACTCAGTTTAAATTTCCATAAGTTCCTTATCCATCAAATGCAGGTGCTTTTGATTGGTAAGTAAATATTGCTATTTCGATATTAGGATAATATAAAATGCTTTTCAAAACTGTTGCTTAAGAATTCCTCAAGAAATGTAAATTATTCAATAAAATATGTATAGAAACTCTATATCTCAAATTGAAACGACATATTCACCTTAATAAATTAAGTAAGCACTATGAATACGTAATTCACAATACATTGTTTTACTAAATTGGTGTAAACATACATAAGGTTTAAAAACATTTTAAACTATCAAGATGTTAAAAACACTGGTACCGGACGATGTTAAAATGCCTAGCACTTTCAACTAAACATTAGCCGTCATCAGGGGAACTGCTGTAGCCTGAAAGACAACCGCTGGTTTTTCTGATATTTAGCCGATATATTTACATTTTCGATGATATTTTTTTTGCATTGAGAATGCTGTCAATCACTTGAATGCGGCCCACACCATCTGCAGACATACAGACCCAAATCATGACATTTGTTGGTATCTTTGTAGATGTTCAATGCAATCAGGATGCAGCTCTTCTCCTACTCTACGCTCACATATTTTCGCCCATCACTACCAAAGAGCGATATTTTACTCTCATCGCTCCAGATTATTTGTTTCCACTGATTTTCTGACCAATTAATGTGTTCTTTTGCCCACTGAACGCGTTTCTTGCGTTACTGAAGAATTAAAAACGGATTTTTCCTCGGAATTCTGTTTTTCAGTCCGAAATATGCTAATCTTCTCCTTATTGTTCTTGAACTAACTGAAATACCCATTGTATTCTTTTCACATCTAACAGCATCTAATGAAATTCTTCTATCTTTGAGGCATATCCTTTTTATCTTTCGATCCTCAGAAGCACTTGTGCATTTTTTTTTTTCGATCTGATCCTACCTTATTTATGACTGATTTAATTTCTACATAACGCAAGCACAACTTTCGTACGCCAGATAAAGTGACTGATCCACCAACCTGTATTGCAATTACAGCATAAGAGAGACCATTTTCTCTCAATCTGACAATTCTAATTCTTTTTACAGGTGTCCAATCTGTTCGTGTTGTTGATGACATTGTTTTAAATTAGTTGTATTAAGAAAAAACATAGAAATATTTTTTTTAAACTTTATTCTATTTAGTTACACTAGTATTCACCCTTCTGCAAAATTCATTCCAGCAAAATACCGCTTTTACAAATCAAAATATACTACAGTTTAGTTACTGACATTTTATTGGTTCTCAGAACAGTAATTGTGATTGGCAAGGAAGCTTTTATTACAATACACTTCAGCATTCATGACTAATTGTGTTTGTATTTTAGACTAAAGTAAGCGTAACATTTTTTTTGTAATGCAGATATTTTAATTGTTTTTTAAAATTAAATTTTACATTAACCTTCCTTGAATTTGATATATAAACATTTGAATTTCAGTGAAAATTAATATATTCTATAAGCAAGTTATAAAACACGAAAATTTCAAAAAATAACCACAATTTTGACCACCACTGTATATTGTCAATTCTCTACCGTTTGAGCTACCTGAGGTGATAGCCGGCGGGTATTATTTAGGCGGAAATATCCTGCCCAACAGCCAACACTGCCTGGAACTGCACCCTCAGTGTATGGAACTTTCAGTATGGTATGGTTTTTAATTTGCCACTAATGCTTCGAAATAATGATCACCGTCTTATTTAATCACAGACAATTGTCATAAACTCTATGCTAGAAACAAGTCGAATAATAATTCACGCAAAATTGTGGAGACAAATGTATAAACCTATGCACCCAGGACATGTCATACCCTGTGAGTGTGCTCTCAGGTTACTGCAGCGTTCGTACGGGTGCTGGAATTTCAGGGCCAGAAAATTCTTCGATACCAGTATTTTCTTATAGATAATTTCTCCTGAAATAAGGCGAAATTTCGCGCTTTTGAACTTGATTTATTTTCTTATAAGAAAATACTGATATTTCGCCTTGAAAATAACGGTACCCGTGCGAACCCTGTTATTGGAGTACTGCTGTTAAATCTTCAAAACCCTCTTCTGTATATAAAACAACAATGTTAAATCTTCAAAACCCTCTTCTGTATATAAAAGAACAATGTTCAATCTTCAAAACCCTCTTCTGTATATAAAAGAACAATGTTTTCTACGTATTTTAAAACAAATCACGTAAACAAATTCGAACTATTGCGCTAGTTATGATTAAAAATATATGAGGGTATGGCTGTATTTGAAATGCTTATGGCCTTTATAATGATTCCGATTCTGCCAAAATCTCCGATTCTTAAAAAAATAAAAAAATAAATAAACATAGTACAACTTTGCTTTTTAGTGTCGATATATTTCAAACAGTATTATAAGGAAAAGGATGTTATAAGAAAAATATATTTTAAGAAGAAGGATACTAGAACAAAAACATAACGCTGATTAAAATAAATTGAAGAAAAAAAAATAAAAATTAATCTTTCTTTGATAAGTTTATAATGCTAATTACCTGGTAACAATATTCACTGTTTTTGACTTTAAAATTATCTTTTTTGTTTACATTGTGATAAAAAATAATAACGGATAATATTTCACGACAACGGATGAAAACAAATTCCAATACACTTTTTTAATAAGAGAAAAACTGACTTTTTATATTTGTTACATTGTTATATTTGTCAAAGTTATTATCATTTAAAGATTCATTAACTTCTATTTTTGCTTTTCATTTTTTCCAGAGATTTCCATTAACTATAAATATTTCACTTTAAAAAGAATTTAAAGAAACAAAATAGGAAAACATTAATGATGAAATATTTACAATGTAATGAATGGCCTTGTTCAAACAATTAATCTTACATAAGAATCTGTGTTTTCTTTTTATCAACCACGATTTGTTAAAAATAAATGCATAGTTGCCAATGTATGTTTGCACTTGTAAATGAACTTTATGTTTTTGATGAATGAATATATTCTAAAATACATTTGTTTGGTTTGACAAAGCATTTCATTTTCTTGTGTTATTACATTTCATTAAATTTGTTACATGTTTAAAGTCACTTTATTCAATAAAATAATATGTAGTTACGATAAGGCATTTAATAATGTTTAGCAAAAAATTATAAAACTTTATAAAGTGTCAAACATTTAAAATATCTTATATTTATATGTAAACGTAACGAGCTATCACAAATATGTTTTTCTGAATTATGGATATATTATCTCATTATTCACCGGCAATTTCCTATGAAATGAGTGTTTCCAGAGAATGGACCCCCCCCCCTCCCCCCTTTTCTGAAATTCGGTTGTCAAGATAGGTTTTTCCAGATTATCTATCAATAAACATTTTGAAAATGTTTGGATTCTATAAGAAATTTCGTATACTCTAATAAAAAATGACCAACTATTTGGCGTAAAAACGTTACATTTCTGGAAAAAAAGCTTGCTGATATTTCTTGATTGACACCAATTTTTGGAAATGGTAAAATTCGCCTTATTTCATGACATATTATTTAAAACCCGGGAGAACTCGCTAATGAGAATGCCCAATAGCTTTTCTTTTACTTTACATTCATATAATGTCAACTTTTTTTGGTTGGCTTAGTACATTTATTCAGAAAATAGGTAAAATAATTGCAAAACATTTTGAAATTTTAATTAAAATGAAAAATGATTTAAATAAGAGTCTTAAAAAAGTACGACTGTGAGAGAGAATCTCATGCAGCGAGTTTTCCCGGGTTAAGGCGAAAATAAGGGGAATTTTACCATATCAAAAAGTGGTGCCAATTAAGATATATGAATTAAAAATGTAGCCTACTGGTAACACTGCAGTACATTCTGAACCGGTCAACAAATTGTTAAATATTATAGCACGGCTGCAGCCTTTTATGCTCTTTCCTACCTAAAATTTTGAACAGAAAAAATATCTTATTCAACACGTTGAAGGTCAGTGTCTTTTTGGAACACTTCGTTTTAATACCTAAATACTATATTGCGGGACTCCCACACTCCGCTTTTCGGAAAACAGTATTTTTTATGAAAAGTTTTCATGGTAGTTTTCTGCATCAATTGAAACAAAAACTCCCATATAGGTTAGAGTCTAAGAAATCTATAACGAGGAATTTTCTTTGAAAAAAAATGGTACTCAAAAAAATGACCGAGCGGGAGCCCTGTATATTGGCACCAGAGTTAGTCTAAGAAAGTTTTCCTTTTACTAAGTCCGTGAAGAAAAGCTTTTAACTAGATAAATTTGATTATAATTTCTGCTGCCATTCATCATTTTAGCATTTTATGAACAGAAATAGATTGCCTCTGAAAGAGTTAATCTAAATTTTCAGCAATTAACCCTTTATCTTGTACTTATAAGTACCACTCACTTTAAACTTTCATCCCATAGTGAATATTACTAATATTCTAATGGTACTTTGCAAAAACACTCTTTTAACTCCACTTTTTCCAGATACATGGCAGCAGTAGTTCTATGTTTGTTATTTTAGCGAGGAAGGAGACTATCTTTCACACAGATTATGTGTTTTGCGCCGACTTTTTCTACAGATTGTCACGCTCGTCTTTTTATTGCTGCAAACACAGCAAAGGATATAAGATAAGATTTGGATTTTTTTTTTATGTGTTCATGATGATCTTAGAATACGGTTTGAATAGCTATTTTAGGTGAACGGTGTATGTATTTGATTTGACAGTTGAATTACTTGGTGGTAGCGTCAGTACATTGGGTGTTGGAGAAAAACTTCTTTTTTACTTTTCGTCAGTGTAGTTATCCATGTAGTGTAGTAATGATTTCCCTGGTATTTCTTTTCTGTTTCATTGTTATTTTTTTTATAGGAAATCGAAAACTTTGTGGAATCGGCTCGTTTTTTCTATGCTAGAAATGGCATAAGTAAATTCATATATTGCATATGTGGAGATGCGAGAGAACATGTTTTCTCTGAAATATAAACGTCGCATAACTAAACGACTGCAAACAAGATCGAAACCTTAAAAAAAAAAAAAATAGTTTTTTTAACCCTTTCAGGGGCAAAGAATTTTCAATTCTAAAGTGTTGAAATAAATGATTGGCACTGGAATTTGCTAAATGATTTATTTGTACATAAGAAAAAGCCTACATTCCACATACTTATTACATCGAAAATATTTTCTGCTGGCATTTGAAATACATTGTGGGTTTTCTGTTACGATATTTTAGTCATAGTGTACTGACGGTACTTTAAAGTACCACTTTAATTAATTACCTCTAAATAATTAAATTTTTCACGGGTGAGTATTTTTTTATGTTTATCCTTTAATTTTCATTGTAGTAAATGAAAAAAAAATTACATGAAAAAAATTTCAGTAGATCATAATGCAGTAGATAAAGGGGTAAATAAGACAATTTTTCAGTTCAAAAATACTGATGAGAAAAGACGTAAAATTTGGCATCTATGTTATACTAATGTTTTAAGTACAAGTTAATATGAAATGAAACTATTCGGTGGCACATTTTACTAAAACCTATAAAACCATACCATGGTCAGAGCCAGATTACTATATGGGCACACTTTCAGCAGTAATTTTGAATAGTAATTTCTAAATAATTTTTAATAATTATAAAGGTTTTAAAACATTTTATCTTTCCGGAATAGTAAATCCTGTTACTATAACATAGAAAATTCATCAAAAGTTTCCTGGATTTCATTAAACCCTATCACTAGCCACCAGTTTTGCCACATTTCGCAGATTTTTTTTATTTTTAGAAATTTTGAATTTGCACCACAAAAATTTAATTGGTAATTTTACTTTTATTTATTTATGGAAATTTATCCTCTTGTAAAGCAAAAATAAGCGTTAACACTTTCTCGTGAGAATTCGGAATGTTTAATTAACAAAATAGCCAGATATCATGACGTACACTACGTACGTCATTGTCCAAAGTTTCCAAAATAGCATAACATACGCTGCGTACGTTACAGAACTCAAGGTGCTAACAAAGTGGAACTGAAAGAGTCTTATAACAGTGAAGCTTCAACTGTAACCGCTTTCGCAGGTGTTAGTTACCGCCGGTGGAAACTTTCGCCAGTAAATTTACACAGAAATTTTCTCCTTATTTAAATGCCTTATTAATGCAAAATTTCAGCCATAAATAATAGCAGAAACTGATTTTCATTTTTACTGGTGGACGTCTACTTTAGCGGAAGTCAGGCCCTGCGTTTTTGGCATAGTATGACACCCAATGAAACAAACTGACCGCTTTACCAGGCGTACTAACACCAGTAAAAGCAAATAGAAAATTTTACGATATTTATGAGAAAATATTTCCATGAATAAGACGCTTAAATAAGATGGAATTTTCTAGTCAATTTTACCCTTTCGAGACGGCATCCCTTACACAAATTTTATTTGGGTGGCACCGCATTATTTAACCCTTAAATTTATAGTAATGCATATCTACATCACTTTTTATTTAATTCTTTGGAATCAGTATATTTATATAGAAATGTTAATCTTGTAAAAATTACAAAAATATAAAGTTAAAAATCTATCTTAAAAATTCTGGTGTCTAACCTTTAATATAAGAGTAAAAAAACATAATTTAAAGAAAAATAATTCATGCATTTAAGGGTTAAGTTTTACAAAATAAACAGTGGTGGAACAGTGTAGTAGCAGAGAATTAACTGAAACCGTTAAATTTGATTAGTATTCTTCGTCTTATTTCAGGATAGAATTTCTGAGACTTTTGAAGGCGAAGAATACTATTAAAATTTAGTGGGGACAAACGCCCAACTGCTGTGCCACTGTTCCATCACTGAATAAAAAATTACATAAAATAAAGTATTTAGATTCATACTTATTAAAATATTTACTAATTTGCAATATTTTAATTTTTATTTGTATTGTATATGTGCAATATAAGGAAAGGTTGAAATGTTATACGAAAAATGTATCTCTGATTTTTTTCATTATTTTTCCTGTGTAATATATCTTTCAGAGAATCGTGTATAATTTTTTCGAAACAAAAAAAAAATCATGCATTTAAGTGTTAAGCAGTTATCTTTATTTGTAAAATACCAAACAATACTCTAATTAAAAAAGATAGATATCTCATTTATTTATTAACTAGTGTAAATGCCCGTCCTAGGACGGTGGGTAAAAATTGTGTTTTTCACTTAAAACTTGAAAAACTGATAAAAAAAAATAATTGACGATATGGAAGCGTTTAGATGAGCATAGTTCGGCTAGTTTATGTTCTAATAAACACACAATTAGCATTTACAATATTTCTGGGTAAACCAGGTTTTCCGGCTAAAATACTACTATAACAAAATTAAGATTTCTTAATAAAACAAAAATTTAATAAATATGCAATAAAAGTGCGTAATTAAAACAGTCTGCTGCAACTATTGAAATAATACTATTTTTTTTTAAATAACACTTTGAAATTGTATTTTATCGTTTACCCCCCCCCCTTCCCCCCCCCTCCAATTTTTTTAAATATGTATATTGATTAATAAATAAGTATCTCGGGTTGAATCCCAACCGTCAAATCCCCTAAGCTTCTGTCCTCCTGATGCAAAGCTATAAATCAAAAATTATTAATTTTACTTTTCGTATAAACATTAATTTTTTACTTTTAAAATATGGGATATGTTTTATTTATTTATTTTTATTTTATTTTTATTTTATTTTATTTTTTTTTAAAGTTTAAATTTACATACACCTGTATATAGAAAAGGAAAATATAAGTAATATGTAATTTAAAAATAAGTTACAAAATAATAAGCCTAAAATATTTAAATTGATTACTTTTTTAAAAGAAAGTCAGTTTTATCAATTTTTTGCAGGAAAAAAAGGATATTTTAAAAAATACCATATCATTGTTTTCCGTGAATCACTTTATACGAGAAATAAATTAAAATTCCTTACATGTCGCAAAGAAAATTTAATATGATTGCAACTTAATACTTGAAATAATCTCAAGTGACACTTGGCGATTTATTTTGGTGGTGTAATGCGATGTGCCTTGCACTGATTTGTTAAGAAGAAGTGTCTACTACTGCTCAATTATCAGGACTTGTAACCTTGAGAAGTAATCGCGAGATTCTTGTTTCTTGTCAACCAATGGGAGAATGGATCCTTTACCCCTTGAGTCTCTTCCCGGGAGACTGGTAAGATTGATGGATTCGCCCCGTTCAGCGTTATACTCGCTTTTATTATATAGAGATGGTGATAAAAGCAAATTCCAAATGCACCTTTTGGCGATGCATATATGCATCACCTGCCCCGAAAGGGTTAATGGTGGGAGTTTGCTCCGGTGGTAATCAGCAACTGTAGATCCGGTTTAAAAAAAAAACAGCCGCCATATTGTGACAACCCCCTCAGTTACCTCACTGGCAACAGGTAGAAAGTACACTAGATGTCTCCTTCTCTTTATTCATAACACCATTGGCAAAGCACATGTCTAAAAAAAAAAAAAAAAGGATAGCGTGAAATTCCAAATAGCACTTTTTGCTTTATTTAACCCTCCAGCCACGGTCAATTTTTCAATTTTCTTGCGTATAACCACGGTCTATTTTTATTAGCTATTTATAATAGTTATAAAGATTGTATGTGTATGAAATGTATAAAGGAAGCTAAAAATTTAAGCGCGCGAAGCTGAAATTTTAGGCAACGCAAAAATAGCATACCCTGCCAAATTGCGTAGAATAAGTGAAACGCGATATGAAAGTGATCATTATTACGTGATTACATAGAATAAAATTTCAATTTTTTATATTTCCGGTATAAGTTGGAATTTTTGAATGAAAAAAGTCTAATTTGTCAATCCTGGTATGTGTTGCTCTCTTTTTTTAAGGGGGTAGGTGGCGACTGTACTTCTGTTTTATACTGCGGCTATTATATTTGAGCTGTTACTGCGGGATAACTGTCGGCCTATCCATGAAAGGCATTTGACCGCCAGAGGTCATTTTGCAGCAGACGTACCGCCCCAATGTACAAAAAATACATTGTGTATTATATAAGCATTAAGGCAACAATGAAAGTATTGTTAAATTGATCATTGTCATATTAATGTTTTAAACAATATTATTTTTGAATGTATATGTAAAATTTTACGCAATCTGTTTCTAAAGCAACCTTTTGAAAACAGATGATATGACTGTGCTAGACATATAGGCGACTGCTCTATATCAAAAGGGCTTATTTTAAATTATATATAAAAAACAGAAACAAGTGGTATAGTGTCTAGCTAGAGATGGAGACATAGAGTTCCGCTGATAAACAGTGGGGAATTCAGCTCGCAGGGATATAGTTTAACACTTTAGTGCGCAGCTTTGCATATATGAAAAGAACAGTATTTTTAATTTAATAGATTTTCTTTATTCGTATATACCTAATTCACACCAGAAAATTAAAATAGCAATATCTGCTTTAATTAATAACAGACATTTCGTATTTGAATAAAGCGAAATTAACCATTGAAACTTTCTGGTATGAAGTCATATTCTCCGAACTACGTAATTTCTAGAACGCATTCCATCATGGGAATTAAAGGGTTAAATGTTGAGTTTTATAAAATAAATGATATTTGGAGACATACTTCTTAAAATATTTACTAATTTGCAATATTTTAGCGTAAAACACTCACACGACAGTAGTTTTTACTTATATTGCAGATTTGAAACAGAAGAAAAGATTGAAGTATTATATGAAAAATTATTTTTTTCATTATTTTTCCTGTGTAATAAACTTTTCACAAAATCAGATATGATTTTTTCGAAATAAAATAAAAAATCGCACATTTAATTGTTAACCCCTTGAGGGGCGGTGGGATATATTATATTATATCCCACCTAATTTAAACAAGATTCGCACCAGGAACTTTTAACTAAATTTTATATGTTTAACTTTGGGGGGGGGGGGGGGGATGTTGAAAAATTCCTTTTCCTTATTTAAATATAAAAAAAAAATCGATTATTTTGGTGATAATTCAATATTACGGAGGCATTATTGCTTGCCCCACAAAGGCTTAAAAAGGTGCATCTTACGATAAAAACTAAACAAGGAATAGTGTAAAATAATTTGGGACAAAATGTCCCACGCAATAAAAAAAAAAAGGCAAATTGTTGTCCAAGGGATTATTCCAGATCCTTAGCGAGAAGCAGGCTATATTTAGAGGTATTCTCTTTCGAATTACTCATTTTGTGTCCATTTTGTTTATTATATTTTTATGAGCCCTAAATACTACCATGATCCACATGTGAGATTTTTAGTATAGAATAAATAAATAAGATGATTGATGTAACAATATAAAATATTAGATGTCAATAACCAGTTGTCATGAGCTAATGTCAATTAAAATAATGAAGTTAAAACTTGCCCAATCAGCAAATAATGCTGATAACCTCATTTGGGAAACGAATGAGTTTCCTTATTTTTTTACTTTAATTTTTTTATCATCTGTAATTTTGATGTGATTAAATGTAAATAAGTAATTTAGTTTAATTGATTTTTATTTGTACTTATTAGAATGTGTAATCATTCTTTTTGGGTTAATCTTATTTTACATCATTTCTTTTTTATAGGTACGTGTGATTTGCTTTTCCCCGCCAAAATTTAATTGATAGATATTTTACATAAAATATTACATTTAATTTTCAATTACAAATAATTAATAATGGAATGTTTATAAGTAATGGGACTTCGTAAAATTTACTCAACGCAACCCTTTTATTAGTTTACTTTCTTAATGTTTAACGTGAGCGTTGTTGTAATTATTATATTTCTTAAAATTAAAGCTTGCGTTACCCAATTACCACAGCAATATTCTTATAATTACGATCAGAATTCTTTAATTTTGATAAAGTAAATTAGTTGTACCTACACGACTTGTTGGTGGCATTTGAAATGATGGACAGAAACTAAATAAATCCAGCTGTAATAATAAGGTGCTAACTTCTGTCCAGCAGCCTGGTAACACTATACATCAGTGTTGCCAGTGGGCTACTTTTTTAAAAATTCAGAATTCTTGACTGGCATCACTTATTTGAAATGGCATCACTTATTTAAAATTCGCCTTATTTAATGACATATTAGTTAAGGCGAAAACAAGAATAACTTTTCCATTTCAAGAAAGTTGTGACAATCAAGAAATCTGAATTAAAAAAAAAAGTAGCCCACTGGCAACACAGCTATGCACGACGATAATTTTATTGCAATTTAATTATATCCCAAGCGTGAATTCCAGCAACGACGCTCTTTCCGATAAAATAAGAGATAGTGATAATAACCCGAAGAACCGCTAACGTCAAGTTGTGTGATGTAATTATTTTTTAATGAATTTCGGTAGCTAAGTTTAATTTTTTCTTCAAAAAGCTTCTACTAAATAGCCGCTTGTCAGAGGTTCACAATCAATTAACCCTAGATCTACCGGGAATTTTATTCAAGTTTTAATAAAACGTTCTACACCAGAATTTTTATTTAAAACTATTTAACTTATTTATTTACCTTATTTTTGTCTGGTTTATATACTTAGTTTATTTTAAAGAAATTTCTGGTTTGAATGAATATTTTGTATGTACCTGTCGGGTCCAATGGACCCGTCTGGTAGACGGAGGGTTAACTAGTACAATTTTGGTATATACAATTTGACCTTATTTAACCGTGGGAACCTACGATTAAACGTGGGGAATATTAGCTTATGAAATCACTTGTAGTAAAATGACTATCAATCCCCTGTCGATCAACTACACTTTCTAACTAACACTAAGTATACGAAAAAACGACCATTTATCCGGTACCAAATGAAAATATTTCAGTCATAACCAGAAATTTCTTCATAAAATAAATAAAATGAAAATAACACAGAAATTAGTCAAATAAATATGAATTATTGTTTTAACTATAAATTTTGGTAAAACATATTTTTTAAAAATTTGAGTAAAATTCTCGTAAACTAAAAAAGTTTAGTGTTAATAATCTAAATAAAAAAAAAGTAATTACATATAATTAAACATTTAAATCCTTCAAGGGCGGTGGTTCATTTTTAGACCACCTAATTTTAATGCCTAAATTCCGCATTGACACCATAATATTGAAATAAAAATTTTCCTTTTATTAAGTACGTGAATAAAAACTTTTGCATATTTTTAAATAAATTTGTTTATAGATCCTGGTGTCATTCACTCATTTCAGCATTTTACGAATGGAAGTACCTTGCCCCTGAAAGGGTTAACCTTCTCGCTGAGTAATTGTTTTACCAAAATAGCTTTCAAAGTTGCGTCTTTTAAGAATTTTTATTCTTTTGTCACAGCTTTTTCAAAAGGAAAATTTTTTGACTAATTTAAATGCTCCGATTAAATAATGCAAAATTTACAATAAAAAAAAATTACTGGTGGAAATAATCAAAGAGGGTTTATTAGACGGGAAAATGTATCCCCGAGAAAATATCGTGCTGCGCAGCGAGAGGGTTAATGATATACTCGTATATATTGTTTTATTCAATAATGATTTGGCCAACATGTCTTAAAATGTTCTTTCTTGAAATATAATTTGTAATCCTTAACTTCTTCTGGGTGCGAATGACTCTACCACAGATTTGGTATAGCATTTTTCGACTTTTTTTTAGATCAGGTCGGGTGTCACATATACGTCCGATATAGGGTGCATATGGATTTTATTTTTTGTAACAGAATTTTTTAGTTGAATAGTTGAATCCTTGTCGAATTGCAAAATTCTCAAATTGAATAAGACGAAAATACTATACATACTTAAGAGTATTGTAGATTAATATATCCTAAAATCACGCCAATGGTGAAGGTGGTAATCGCAAGAAAATGCTACATGTTCTCCGACTAACCGCAGAAATATTTTTAATCTGAAGAAAAAATTATGGCAAAGACTACTATATAAAATAGATGCTCTGTGGACATAGTGTTTACACTCTTTTCTAAGGGAACCTAACCAGAATTTACCCAAGGAAATCCAAAGTTCGAGGAAAACACCGGAAAACTCCGAACAATTAGGCCGACGGCTGCGATTGGGTTCGAACCCAGCACCTCCCGTTTACCAGCTTTGAGAGCAGATTCTCTCGGTCACTGGTGGGGCCCAATAGTATATAATATTAATTACAGGGAAATCTTGGTATATTTACGAGACATTGAGCACGCAGAGGATGACGGCAGACAAACCGGTGCCATAAGCACTTTTCAACGATGTCGAAGAGTGTTAAAATTCTAAAGAAAAAAGATTTTCAAAAATAGTCAAAAATATTTTAAATTGGTGTATGTGTGGTTTATCACTAGAACGCCCGATGGAGTCGTTTCGACTCCAAATGCTCCTAAAACACCCATATCTCTGAGAAATTTTGATTTTTTTCTCCCCGCTTCCTTGACTTTTATTATTTTTATAATCTCTATTTATTCTGAAATTTATAAATTATTTGCACATTTAATAAATTGATAATGAGGCATTACCCCTAGAACGCCCAACGGAGTCGAATCGACTCCAAAGTAAGATTTGTAAAATCCTTTCATTATTTTTGCATAACATGACCTTGGGATTCATAATATTTTTATCTGTTATCAGGAAAGTAAATGTTTTTGCTCCTCTTTTCTCTACACCCCTTTTGTTGAGAAAAATGGGTAGTTCCATGCACCTGCTGAAATGATTGCGTACTGCTTGCGAAATTCTTTGTATCATTCGAATTGAATTTTTGTTTCAATTTTTATCAGTCTTGTGTTTCATCATAGCTAAGCAACTCCGTTCTTCTTTTTATTAGAAATAAAACATAATGTCACGGAAAAAATTTCTATCACCGGACGAAATAACTGCTCTATTACGAGAGCTTTCAGATAATGAATCTGAAGGTGGTGAGTTATCAGAAAATTAAAACGAAATTCACGAAATTAGTATTGGAAATAATTCTTCATCAGATTCCGATACAAATGAAAATGCGCTAATTATTGCATCTGAAAGAGATGGAATTCATGTCGCTCCAGATGGCACACAATGGAAAATTTGTGCAAATAAGAAATTTTCTGGAAGATATCCGAAGCAAAATATCATGTGTCAGACTACTGGACCAACTATTTCAGCTAAGAAATTCGTGAAATCTGAAAGCGTTTTGAGTGCATGGCTGTTATTTATAGATAAAAAATATGCTGGAACAAATACAAAGACGCACAGAAACAGAGGCAAGAAGTGTTCTTGAAACCGATAACTGGACAGTTACGTTAGACGAGCTGTATGCCTTTATTGGAATTTTGTATGCCCGAGGTGCATGTGGTGCAAATGGAATTGATATTCATTCTTTGTGGTCAAACTCATGGGGTTTGAATTTTTGCACTGAAACTATGGGAAGAAATAGGTTTTGTGAAATTTTACGCTTTTTGAGATTCGATTTGAAATCTACCAGATCTATACGCTTAAAAACAGATAAATTTGGAATGATATCTGATATATGGAATAGATTCACTGAAAACTGTATTGTCTGTTTCAAGCCTGGTGAAAATATAACAATAGATGAACAGTTATTTCCAAGCAAAACGCGTTGTCTTTTCACGCAATTCATACCTTCAAAACCGGATTAATACGGACAAAAGTTTTGGCTTGCAGTAGACCTTCGAACAAAGTACTTACTGAATGCGTTCCCTTATTTAGGCAAATGTGAAGAACGGCCTTCAGATCAAACTTTATCATAATATGTAGTTATGCGATTGATGCAGCCATTTCTAAACAAAGGCATTAACGTCATGGTTGATAATTATTTCACGTCACTGCGTTTAGCTGAACAACTGAAAAAGAAAGGTACTAGTTTAGTAGGCACTATGAGAAAAACTAGGAGAGAAATTCCAAAAACTTTGAAAGATTCGAAAGATAAATTATACGAAACAAAATTTCTAAAACACGAAGAAACCGGTACTACTCTAACCGTGTATCAAGGAAAGAGAAAGAAAAATGTTATTATTCTTGGCACTCTCCACCCATTCATCGATATTGAAAACAACGAAAAGAAAACCTCAGAAACTGTTAGATTTTATAATGAAACTAAGTGTGGTGTTGACGTTATTGATCAAATGGCTAGGAAATATTCAGTGAAGGCGCCCTCCAGAAGATGGCCTGTGCATACTTTTTACAATCTCTTAGATTTAGCAGCAATAAATGCCTGGATCATTTATAAAGAAGTTACCGGAGAAACAAAAATAAACAGACAATCATTTATTCAGTTATTAGCAGATGAATTGCGTCAAAATTATACATCTGCTAAAAATAACCCAACAAGAAAAAGACTTGCTGATACATCAACTGAAACAAAATCCTTAAAGAGAAGAAAATGTTAAGTAAAACTATGTAAAGGCAACATGACTTTCAATGATTGCATAACATGCGAGAAAATCGTTTGTGGAAAATGCTTGGCCAAAACTGACTACACTTGCAAAAACTGTATTTCAGATTGAAAATTCGAAACGATTCTGTGAGTATTTCCTTTGAAAATATTTTCCAATTTCTTAAAAATGCGTATATAAATATTGTTCTTTCAATTGTAAAAAATATATATGAATCTTAACCCTCCGTCTACCAGACGGGTCCATTGGACCCGACAAGTACATACAAAATATTCATTCAAACCAGAAATTTCTTTAAAATAAACTAAGTATATAAACCAGACAAAAATAAGGTAAATAAATAAGTTAAATAGTTTTAAATAAAAATTCTGGTGTGGAACGTTTTATTAAAACTTGAATAAAATTCCCGGTAGATCTAGGGTTAAATTCAAATATAAATATTATATTTACACTCTTCTATTCATTTCTATGCGTTTCGTTTATTTTTTCTCTTTTGAAACAGACAGGAGTCGAAGCGACTCCCGCGAGCGTTCTAGGGGGAAAATGGTAGCGGGCGTTCTAGTGTTATGACAGTCGATTATCTGAACGATTATAAGTCCTAGGGGGAGTGCCCTCCGCGGGGATCATTCTAAGGGAGCCTAACCCGTATTTATTCAAGGTTATTTTAAATTGGAAACTCTGATAGATCATTTTAAGCATTGATTTCACTGTGTGTTATCCGATGTGTTTAATTTGTATTTAGTTTAGTAGTAGTCCAGGGGAAATGTACCAAAAAAGTGGGGTTACCTTGCAAAAGGTCGGGCAAAAGATTTTTTTTCTGAATCGTTTATAATGATGCCAACATGGAAAAACCAAGTTTTCTAACAAAATTTCTTAAGGCTAAATTTTCTGTGGCAAAATAAACCAAAAAACAAGAAAAGTTTGGGACCTTTTTTGATTTTTTTTAAATATCTCGAGACCCGTTGCTGTAGCATGTTATTTATCAGTTACAATATTAAAGAGGATAAATTTTTCTACAACTTTCATATTTGCAACTTTTTTATATACTCAATAGCAAGCGCACTACGCCATTTCAAAAATAGGACAATTTTTTCAATTTTCTTAAAAACCGTGAAAGACGCAGTTCTGGCCCGATTATTCAAATGTTTCCCACTGATTTAGTCGTGTATGTCAACTTCTATATATTAGTAGCAGTAAATTATGTGTTTCAGGGCTAAAACTAGCCTTTTTTTCACCCATGCCAAACATGGATTTTTGCCTCCTCCGCCCCCTCCTGGGCCTATATCCCTCGTGTAGATAATTGGCCGTCAACAATCAAACCAAACCAAACCTCCGCCCCCTCCACCCCCCCTTTTTTAGAAAGAAAATTTACCAAGGGAATTTTAATAAATCTCTAATAGCTGGATTTTGAAATTTTTAAGAGTGTAAGCATTAAATACTTAATGCTGAACTACGTAATCACGTTTGCCAAATATTGATTCATTAAAACCTTGAAAACCATACCGAAAGGAACCAAAATATATTCTGCTTTAAACAGGTTTCCATCTTAGCAGGTATAATATTTCATATTCTTTCTCTTGAAAAAATATATACTTTTCTTTAAAGACCGAATTCCGTATATACAGATTTCATTTTCAAAGATTTTACAATAGTTGTCGTATTCAGGCGTTTAAAGTCACAGTTATATGAATTATAGGAATAAATTAGTCACACTAAGACATTCGCAATGTAACATTAAACCTATGGGAGCGTTCTTGACAAATATCTCGCTCGCATTTTGTTACTTTTAAATATATTTTTTTAAATGGGATACCTGAGATCAATATCTAATGTTGTGCTTTTGTACTTTTTCGAGTTTGGTTGCTTTTTTATTTAAATATATTCGGACACTTTCATTTTTGGAAAACTATTTGGAACCTATTTGGAAAATTATTCTGAAATTTAAAGTATTCTGTTTGAGCTTTAAAGCAATTAATAGATAATCTTAAAGTTTTACATATTTTTGCATGCTAAAATGATATAATCTCTTGTTATATTTATTGATATAAGTGGAAAAAAATTGACAATATATTTTAAAATTTTGTAAATATTTTTTATAAAATTAGCTATCTCAAATATTTTATTAACAGAATTTAGAAATCTTACAAGTTATAAAGGCATAACATTAGTTAGTGAAATAATCTGGTGTCACTTTTATTGTAGCTATTTTATAAGGTAAAAGTATTTCTTTCATAAAAGATATTTATCTTTTGAGTCCCCTCCCCCTTTTTATATGGAACTACAATTCAATGTTTGCTATCTTTAAAACAGTAAAACATTAAAACATATGTTATCAATAATTGGTAAATAAAATATACCATTGTAGTGGGGAATAAAATATGTTTTTCGCAAATTTTCATACCTGGGTGATTTTCAAAAAAAGTCTCATGTTTTACTGTCCTTTCACATTTTCACAGAAAAATAGTTAAATATCATAATTTTAATTATTGCATTTTAACTATCATGTTTTTTAATGATAATTTATAAATATATTATTATTTATAAGAAATTGAAAAATAAGAAATATATTCTTTTGTAGTCAAAATATCATTACCGTAGGTTATCCCAACAAGTAATTTATTAGGTAAAGATTTGGCCAAAGATCTACTTAACCCCTTCGGGACGGGAGCCTTTTACGAAATTTTTAATCTTTTGTCACCGTTTTTTAAAAACAGAAATTTGGGCCTTGTTGAATCGAGAAAATGAGCTGATTAAAAAAGGCAAATTTTACAGTAAAATTTTACGGGTGAGAAAAGACAAGGATTCTGAGCGTTTCATGCGGCACGAATACGTGCCGCTCGTCCCCAAGGGGTTAAAACAGATGGTTATAATTTTTCCTACATTTTTAATTATTAAGATGCTACTAATTAAAAAAATATTTATTTTCATTAATTAAACTTATCTATAATTCTTAATAATTTTTTAAACCGTGTCCCAAGAAAGAGTGACATTGCCAAGCTTCTGGCAAAACGTTCCCCCGGATTTTTTTAGAGGACAGCACATGCCTTTTTATCAAGGCAAAAGTACTCCTTAAAAGTCAACTTGTTATCAGGTTTAGGTGAATAGAGTAAATAGTTTTATAGTTTCAATAAAACAAGCGAAGACTTTGAATGTCTTGGTGAGTATACTTTTGTAAGTCATTACCGTACCCAATTCTAATTGATAATTAAATGAACTTTTATTTCTTAATCTGCTTTCATTATATGAGAAATAGAAAATCATTGTACGGGCCAGAAGATATAATGGCTGCCATTTATGCCTGGGGAAAAATAAAAATATTTTGCTTAATTTGTCATTACCGTAGCTGTCATTACCCTGCTCACTTATGTCATTATACCAAGTGCATTAAAATTTAAAAATTAGTTTTAAAATGTTAAATTAGTAATTTGGTCTCTGCTGATGCTTGTATATTAATGTTTATGAGGTAAGGTAATTATTTACAAACAATTAAAACTTTCTGATTATTTCTAAAAATTTGATTTTGTTATTCCAAAACATGGACAGATTTTGAAAATGACCCACCTATTCCATTGATACCTGGAAAAATATGTATGCATTATAAAAATTATAAAATTTATTGAAATTAACCAAGAAATCTTTTTTAATACAAACGACAGTGCCAATAAGTTACTATAAATTCAAAAGTTCTTTTAAACAATGCTTTATAGTTAACATTGTATACACTTAATTTTACTGTCTAAATATGAAAATTGTCTCATTCATCTACATTCTTCCCTACTTTTAAAATTATATAAATTTATTGCATATAAAATGTCTGTTGAGATCAAAATAAAGACGTGAGTGTCCAAATAATAGATAATTTACTCAACGTACAAAAGAAGATAGTACAAAAGAAAGTCGACATACTCAATTAAATCTGTGGGGAACATTTGGATAATTGCGGCAAAACTCACGGTTTTCACGTTTTTAAGAAAATTGAAAAAATTGTCCCATTTTTGAAATAGCGTACTGCGCTTGCTATTGAGTGTATAAAAAAGTTGTAAATGTGAAAGTTGTAGAGAATTTTATCTTCTTTAATATCGTAATTGACAAATAATATGCTATGGCAACGAGTCTCGAGATATTTCCAAAAAATCAAAAAATGTCCCAAAATTTTGTTGTTTTTCGGCCGCAGAAAATTTAGCCTTAAAAAATTTTGTTAGAAAACTTGGTTTTTCCATTTTGTTATCATTATAAACAATTTAGGAAAAAAAAGACTTTTACCCGACCTTTTGCAAGGTAAAATGTACATTTCCCCTGGACTATAATTAAATAATAATAATAATAAAAAAAAAAAAAAAAAAAAAGTAAAAAAAGTCGAGTAAACTGACGTAAATTTTGGATAGTGTATTTTTTTTTTAAATATTAGAATATTTTCTATTTATATCTTGAATATATATCAGAGCATTTGTGCGGAATATATTTACAAAAATGTTACACAGGTAAAAAACACTTAAAATTTCAATTTTAACCTGGGAGCACAAGGGTTTGATATAACCCTAGGTGCATACGCCTTTTACAATTGTCAACCCTACATTGCTGCCCCCATTTCAGCTTTTCATTACCACAGAATTTTTTTTAAAGAACTATATTAGTTAAAAGCGGTTTTCGGCGTTTAAATAATGTAAAATTGAGAATTAAATTTTTATGGTAAGAAAAAACTTAAAAGTTGGCAATTTTGCAACTATTTTATTAAAAGTAATCTCCCAGTTATCGCACAATTTGTCTGGGATTAAATAAGGTGACAATAATTATTTGGAAATATTAGTCATAAATAAAAGCCGTACGCACTCTGGGTACGTGATATAGTCGGTACCATGTTCAATTATCCGATATGAAAACAGTGTTCCAATGGGCAAAATTTAAAAATTCAGATTTCTTGATTGGCACCACTTTTCTGAAATAGTAAATGTCCCCTTATTTTCGCCTTAATTAATATGTCATTAAATAAGGTGACTTTTACTATTTCAAAAAAGTGGTTCCAATCAAGAAACTGAATTTTAAAAAAGTAGCCCACTGGCAACATTGTATTCATATTGGATAGTTTGACGTGGTACCGATGATATCTCGCTCTTGTGATCTCGGGTTAATTTATAGGAAATTAATTGCATTCTTACCGAAAATGTTTTAAAGTATGGTTATAAATAGGTTTTTAATAAAGATTAAAACACATGTGGTTTCTTCTTCCAACCTTCGTTTCTGTCTATAAAAGATCTTGCTGTTTTCGTCGCAGACGTCGGCAAGGTTTCAGTTAATCGTTACTAATCAATGTTTATACCTGTAATCCTCAACAGCTATGTTTGATTTATTTAAAGACAGAAATTTCGTGATTAGATAAAGTAACAATTATTCTTTCGGAATTTCTGAATAATTAAAGAGGCTGAACCGTGAATCACAGGCGATTCATTTTCTAATCTTGGTTATTATACATGCGTAAATTTGACCTTTGAAATGATTATACTGTTAAAAATGTAATCATAAAGTATTTTGAAAAGAATACGCCAGTTATGTTATTAACCCTCCGTCTACCAGACGGGTCCATTGGACCCGACAGGTACATACAAAATATTCATTCAAACCAGAAATTTCTTTAAAATAAACTAAGTATATAAACCAGACAAAAATAAGGTAAATAAATAAGTCAAATAGTTTTAAATAAAAATTCTGGTGTAGAACGTTTTATTAAAACTTGAATAAAATTCCCGGTAGATCTAGGGTTAAATAATGCAAATATTTGTATTTTGAGATGGTAGAACTCAAAATACCGGAAACTTGGCAGATATGGATATCGAACATATAGATTTTTCGAATCCTGGTGTTTCATTCTTGCAGGTTAATGGCCAGCCTTCTACTTTTAAAACGTGTCAACAGTAGCGGATTGTGGAAATCCTAAGTCGAAGAGCCGTGATCTTTTTAATACACTTCCGACTGCGAGTTTGTATCAAATCTGAATTTTAAAACAGTAGAAGCTCCTCCCTGTTCTGAAATTTTTTTGTAAATTGGTTTTCTAGATACGTTTCTTAAGCTTATGCATCGGTAAATATCTTTCAATGTACGAATTTGATATAAAATGTCTTAGAATCTAAAAAAATTATGGTCAACATGATATAAATGCATTTTCTGCCACGCCCTTAGTCAATGATGTTTTTTGAATGAAAACGAGAATTCTCGTTTCCCGTCGTGAATGTGTTAAGTTATTCCATTCCCAGCTTTTTTGACCATCACATTCTGTCCTTTATGAAAGTAGTTTAACTGAGAGGCAAAGACGTATTTTGCAGAAGTAAGAGGCAAAGTCGTATTTTTCTGAGAGGCAGAGTCGTTTTAAAGGAAAAATTCGTATTTTGCTGAAATGTTGAAATGAATGATAGACCCCAGATTTTGAAAGCAAATTTATTTGATAATAAGTAACAGCTTTTCTTCAGTTACATTAGAAAGCCAAAACGTTTTTACAAAATTCTGGTATCAATGTGTCATTTTGGAATTAAAATTAAGTGTGCCATATTACATAGCTGCCGAGAACTTACGCTTTTTTGTACCACAAAAATTTTATAGAAAATTTTCCCTTTTTGAAACTGCCGATTAAATAAGGCAAAAATTTCCATTAAATTTTTGTGGTACAAAAAAGCGGAAGATTTGGCAGCTATGATATTATATCCCATCTCCCTTCAAGGGAGAAATCAACAGTTTCTTACTACACACATGCACACACTTGTATTAGTTATTTCAGTGTAGTCCAACTATGGCCCATGAGGTCACAATAGCACCAGGTTTTTAACCCCTTAACCCCTTAAATTAAGGTTTAAAAATTCAAATTGCTCATTGGCACCACTTTTTTGAAAAAGAAATGTTCGTCTTATTTAATGACAGGTAAAATGATACCATAATAAAGAAAATTACACTATTTTAAAAAAACTGGTGGTAAGCAAACAATCTGAGTAAAAGACACAGACCGTGAATATCACGGAAGCGAGAATTAAGGGAATAAAAGCATTCTTACACTTACATTGTTGCTGAAATTCTGCTATAAAACAAGGCGAATAATACATTTAAAAGACGAAGATGTCTTCGAGACCCCTCAGGTCACAGTTGTATCACACCGAATTACTTCATACGTTGGTTTATTCTATATTTTGTTTTGGAAAAAATACTATTCAGTTATCATTCATTTACTACCGGAAATTTTACTCAAGTTTTATAAAAATATTCTACACCAAAATTTTTATTTAAAATTATTTGTCTTATTTATTTAATTTATTATACTTTGGTTTAAATATTTAGTTTATTTTAAAGAAATTTCTGGTTTAAATAAATATTTTGAATGTACCTGTCTGGACGATTGGTCCCGTCTGGTAGGCGGAGCGGTAAGGTGGTGTGGGACACAAAGTCTTTCTTTTTATATTTTTGCATATTTTTTCCCTCAATTGTTCCTTTTTATATGGAAACTTTTTCCTTCATTTTTGACTTCAGAAAATAATTCTCGTAATTATTTTTCTCTGTGTTTTATAAAAATATTTATTAAAAACAAGGATAATTTTTGAAAGAAAAATAAGTCCATTTTATGAGTTCTTTTTAATAAAAAAATGATAATTTCAAAATTTTTTATAAAAAAAAAAAAAAAAAAAAAAAAAAAAAAATCCCAAAAATTTCATAAATTTATCTTCCATAGAAATTAGTTAAATGAATGTACAGTCAAAAAAATATTGCGTCACGTGTACAATTATGGATAATTTATAAAGCGCATAACACAATTCAACACTCAATTTCAGCAATTAATGGCCACAGTCGGTAACATTTTAATTTTTTTGAGCAACCGTGCATATGATATAGGGGAGACTAGGGAGGGTTGGCCCACTTTTTACAAAATGATTTTTTATTTTTTAAATATTGAAAGTAAAATAAAGTTTTATATATCATTTTATTCGTTGTACAATCAGTTATCAAAATAAAATTGCTACATAAGTGTAATATATAAGAACTTTGAAAAATGATTTATTTTAACTTAAAATTACACTATGTGCAAATTACTTAAAAGATGGAAAATATATAAAAAGGTGTTAAATTACTTTAACATCCTTAGTACGTTCAACTATACACATAGTCTTCGTCAGAGAATACAAAAATACAAGCGTCTTATTTTCATCATATTACATATTTTTCATCTTTTAAGTAATTTGCGCATAGTGTAATTTTAAGTTTAACTTTTTAAAGATGAATTTTGAATTCTATTTATTTATTTGCTGACCTATTTTAATCATGAGAAAATAATGGGTCACGGCTCCCCACATATGGGAGGGTTGAGCCACTATCTGGGGGGCTTGACCCACTTTGTTTTATATTGATTTCGAATTTTATTCAAAAATTCCAAATTCATTCCTGAAATTCCCAAATAATTTTTTTTTATTTTATTTAAGTACAAAATGTCTGTCATTAAGGGCAGGTTACTCTTCCTGATTTTTTTTTCTTTTACATTTTTTGAAATTCCATAGTGTCCAGAATAAGCCCCTAGAACGGTTAGTGAAATCCGAAATATTTAATAAGTTAAAATCAATTGAAAGCCAGCGCGGGCTCGCTGAAAAACACGCGTAGCTGATCCGGCGGGACACAGCTGCATGCGTGCTAAAATATTTGCTTCGTAAATATAAAAATAGGAATCGCGGACTAACTGTAAGTTGCAAAATATAAGGATTAACTGAAAATTTGCATACTTTTTTCTTCAGCAAAACCACCGCCCTCTAGATACTAGGCCTGAGCACTGATACAAAAAATGGTGGGTGTCGTAGGCTGAATTTTTCCAGCGTTTGTATGGCCCCTTTAACCCTTTCGACACGGCATCCCTTACACAAATTTTATTTAGTTTGCACTGCTTTTTTTAAACAGTTCCCTTTACTTGTAAAATACCTAAAAATACTATAATTAAAAAAGACAAATATTACATTTATTTTTTAATGGTGCCAAAATTAAGTTCCACATGCACCTTTTGGCGATGCATATATGCATCACCTGTCCCGAAAGGGTTAATTTGAATACCAATATTTTTTTTTTGAGTTTTTTCAGATACAGCTTCATACGTCAAAGAAAACTTTTGAAAAATACTGGAGTCTAAATTCAGGGGACTGTATATTTGCTTAAAAAAATCCGCCTACCTAGCCGCTATTTTTTGTGCCAGCGCTCAGGTTTAGATTTCAGAGGGCGTTTGGAAAAACGTTAAACGCGGTTTGCCTTGAAACGACGTTTTTCAGCTCGCCGTTGCAAAGTAGTGTTTAAATGGACCAAACAATTTACATTTTCTTATTTAAAAGTTGAAATGGGAAGAGTCCCATATCCTGTGCCGGAAGATTTGGCGATTTTTTTGGCGCGCTTTGTTTGGCGATAAATGTTTCGATCTGGTTTAAGTTTGTTCGTCGGATTTCGGATCGTTCGAACGGCTTTAGGGTTGCTTTTTTTCGGAAATGCCTTTTCAAAACCGGCCAACTGGATGACGTTAGATCTTGAAGCTTATTGGTTTACTAGTATCACGGGAACTGTTAGTCAGCAAATTTTGAATTCGGTTAGATAAGAATTTGCTCCCGCGATCACGCTGACGCCACACTTTGATTACTCTCTGTGCCGGTCGATGTAAGTAAAATATCGTTAATTTTTCCAAGATTGCGGAAAAACATCATTTTTAAATCTTTATATTATTTATAAATCAATGATTTTACACCATTTTTAAAAATAGAAAATGATGTAAAAACATGGATTTATAAATTACATAAATATTTAAAAGCGAAGTTTTTGCGCCACTTCGAAAATTTCTTCCGATGCAATTGCACAAATTTTAGCAGTATTTTAAATAAATCTAAACATGTGCTTTTTCAGATGAATAGTTGGTATCCTGTTTCAAACCCTAACTGGGATCATTTTATAAACATTAAATTATTGCTGATTGTTTTTGTTGTTGTTGTTGTTGTTGTGTGTAAACATTTTTAAATTATTTTTATACATTTTTTCTATGATTTAATACTTTTTTTTCTTTTTGGCAGTTGTGAGCGGGATTTTACCTGCATTAAAAATAATAGTTTTTGAAATATTGTTGAAATTTATAAAAAGTTCCTGGCCAGTATTTTTCTCTTTTTTATTGTCGAAAATATTTTAAGATCGGGGGGTTCAGGGGGGCAGAGCCCCCCCGACAATAACAAGTATTCATCTCAAAAAGAACATTTATTTAGAATGTTGCTAAAATTTGTGTAATTGTATCGGAAGAAAATTTCCAAGATGGCGCAAAAACTTCGTTTTTAAATCTTTGTGTAATTTATAAATCCATGTTTTTATATCATTTTCTATCTTTAAAAATGGTGCAAAATCATTGATTTATAAATAATATAAAGATTTTAAAATGATGTTTTTCTGCAATCTTGGAAAAATTTTCATGTCGCCAAAACGGCATTTTGGCGAGATTTGTTTTCGCCAAAAATCTTCCGGCACGGGATATGGAACTCATCCCGTTGAAATGTATTTATTTTGTGGTCCGGATTGGGTTATTTATACCAGAAAATCGCAAATAAGAATTTTTACTTTATGCAATAAAATAAATTATGTGTCATTAAAGGCAGCGTTGCTAGTTTGGCCTTTTTATAATTAAAAAATTTCGAGTTATTACCAGAAATTCTGTAAGAAAAATTTTTACTTTAAGCAATCACGATATGTCTGTCATTAAATGAAGAAAATAAAATTTAGGGAATGTCTGGCAGGAATGTAAAATTTCGGAATTAAAAAACAGGCCAAACTGGAAACCCTGATCTGGAAACCCTGATTAAGGGGTTACCCTATGATACCCTTCTCGGAATAAAAGAAAGATTTTTTTTTTTTTTTTTTTTTTTTACATTTTTTACATTTTTCGTATCCTTATGGTGTCTAGATTAAGACCTCCGACCTTTTATATGAATGTAATAATAATAAGAGTATTTTTTTAAGCCATGTTTCAGTTATAAAAAAAGGGAGAAAAAAATAATATTTTACTAAATTGCGTTCAATTTCACGAGAAATAAGTTCTTCCCCCCTCGCCTCTCCTCCCTTAACCCTCTCGCTGCGCAACCCGAGAGTTTCTTGGGAAACGTAAAAGTAGCAAAATTTGCGCAACCCGGGATTTCATCGGGATGCATTTTTTCCGTCTAATTAACCCTCCTTGATCATTCCCATCAGTAACTTTTTATTGTAAATTCTGTCTTATGTAATCGGAGCATTTTCCCGATTAAATCAGGCGAAAATTTTTGTTTTAAAAAAGCGGTGACAAAAGACTAAAAATTCTTAAAAGGCGTTCGTCGAGAAGGAATTAAATACGCAATTTTTGAAGCTATTTTGAAAAAACAATTACGTAGCGAGAGGGTTAAACACAACATATATTTTCCAAAACTTCATTTTGTTTGCGTAAAAGGACTTCGAGAAGCTGTTTAGAACACGGCACAGATTTACGCGCACATTATAACCATAAGCAAATGACAATATCTGCATTAATTTTAATAATTATTGTATAAAAAAACTATTTGTTATTCTGAATAATAGGTGGGTGAATTCAGTTTTTGTGTTACTTTGTTCTTTCTGTGAAAATTCGCATTTGAATGACTTTTCGGGCCAATGTACGAAAACGTCCCATTACACACACACACAAAAAAAAAAAAAAAAAAAAAAAAAAAACCTATTCTGAATTTCTTGTCTAAAATTCGGAATTTGTTAATATAATTAAATGCGGAAGCCAATATCGAAACCTTGAATGTACGTCCTGTATTCCAAACAGTGTTGTCAAGCTGTAGGAATATATTAAATTAACAGATTAACTGAAAGTATTAAATATAGTTATGTAATGGAATATTTTTTATTTGATTAGGATTCTCGAAATGTTTTCTTTTACTGAAAATAGAACATTGCAAATATTTTAGCGATAAACGCATTTTATGAAGAAAAGAAAATATACATAAATGGCAAATATTTGGATAGGATTTGGAAGATATCTTATTAGTTTATCTGATGAAGAATGATAAACATTTGTGGTTTCACATAATTAGTGTTACAAGGTGTCCCCCGTAAATCGGGACTCCAAATGCTCTGAACACCAGTATTTTAAAGTAATTTTCTTCGCCTTATCTTATAGCATAATTATCTGCAATTAATGATGGCGAAATAAACTGTAAGAGATTAGTGGTGTACAGAGTATATGGATCCCTGATTTACGGGGATGCGTGGCAGAAGCACAGGTAATTAAAAAAACATATGCACTTAACCGCTGCCATCGAAATACTTAAGGCCAGAGGACACGTGACGTCATCACTAATCGACCGCCTTCTCACAAGTATTGGAATTCCCACCGGAAAAATTTGAATAGCAATTTTATTTTATTTTATTTGTGGAATATCTATCATCTTATAAAATAACAATAACTATTTAAACTTACTTGTGGAAATTCAGATTCCCTAAATAAAAATTGAGCCAGATGCGGATGGCCACGGTGTTGCGCAGCTGGCTGATTTTTATTGGGGGATTACAAATTCTCACCAGTAAGTTTAAATAGTTATTATTGTTTAATAAGGTGCTAAATATTCCATAAATAAAATAAAAGAAAATTGCTATTCAAAATTTTCCGGTGTTATTTCCAACACTCGTGAGAAGTTGGTCGATTAGTGATGACGTCACACTCGTGTCCTCTGGCCTTGAGTATTTTAGTGGCAGCGACTTAACCCTTAGAGGACCATAAGGTTGCTAAGTGTAAATATTCATAAGCAACTATTTATTTAAGTTTCCTTAGACGTAAAATAAATAAAAATCATAAGAAAAATACATAACAATGTGTAGGGTTTTTTTTTTTTTTTTGGGGGGGGGGGACATTTTTTCCCAGTGGACTATAAAGGTAACACAAATTATGGTTAGGTTTATTATGCAATGTCTTTTATTTATTGGATTATTATTACAAAATGTTAACTAAAATAATCCAAAATTTTGAAATAAAATCATGTGCTAATTATCATATTCTGCGAAGCAATTTCTTTTGGTTTTGAAGCAAAGATGGACATTGTGCATAGTACATATATTTTGCGTGCTATTTTCTATGCGGCCCAATTTGTAAACGTTCTAGTTTACGTAATTGCGTTCGGCATACGCTCTGTTTTGACATTCAGTATAACATACGCAGATACGGTTGTAATTAAATACGACATTCATCAATTTAAAAAAAAGGGAAAAATATTTCACTTAGACGTGAAAGGATTAAAATAAATTTTTTAACCCCATCCTTTTTGCAATGATCATGACGAAATTCAGAATTCTACATAATTGCAAAATCTCTGTTATTAAATTAAGAACATATTTTTGTTTCAATTTTCTGATAAGAAATTTTAATTTCAATTTCTTAATTTTAAAAAGGGACCCTGGTCACGAGTAACACTTGTGATTGACTTATAAGGCTAAGTTTACTTTACACGAGTTTACATTTGTGGTTAATACACAAATGGTTAAAAATATTAATTTCACTTACAGCATTTGTGGAAATGCAGAAAGTCTTCACAGATTTTTGTAAAGATTTTGGAAAACGAAATGTATGAACAATGATTAGAATTTTATTTTGTTGTATGTTCACTTTTATAGCACTTTTGTTCAAATGTCATATTTTACCTTGATTTCAAAGATAAAAGATTTTCTCTTAAAATATCAAGGTTAATTTTGCTCCACTCTTTGACCAAAATCATGCAGGGTCCATAAGATGTTTTAGGATCTCATTTATAAAGAGCCTGTTTTAAAAGTTCAAATGCATAGTAATCCATGGGAGACACTTCTGGGTATGTGTGTGACATGCTGTTAAATGCAACAACTTCAATTCCGGTTTAATTTCGCCTTTTATCCAAAAATATAGCAGTGGATTTATATGTGCAGGCGTGGCAAAAAAAAATAAATAAATAAATAAAAATTAACACCCACTACTAACTCTGCAACTAATTATAATAGGAGAAAGTTTTAGGCAACAAACGATTGGAAATAAAGTCTGCTTTTAAATAATGTATATAAGTTTTCATAGGGGTCATCTACAAATCAAAACCACACAAAACTTTGTTTTTTTCAAAAACAACACCCAAATTTGACAATATATTTTAAATCTTCGGTTCAAACTATGCCTAGAAACGAAATTTCAAGTTATTTGGATGATAAGTTTTTGAATTATAAGCATTCAAAATTTAGAGCAGCTAATGTTAAATTGCATTTTCATATTTTTTTAGTATCTCCTGAAATTATAATCCTAATGTGATAGTTTTTTTGTTTGGTTATAATATTAAAAACCCCAAACATAAATACATTGAATTTTTAATTTGAAGAATTTTATAATATGAATTATGAAATTAATATTCGAAAAAAATATGAATTGCAACCTATATTTTTTTGATAGATTTATGTTTATTATGTCCTGCTTTATGCCAATTCTCAATTTCAAAAAAAAAAAAAAAAAAAAAAATCGAAGTAGTTTTCGAATTATGATTAAAAACCGTCAAAATGATGGTTTAACCCGGAAAGACTCGCGCAGGGCCTGATAGGCCCGGAGAGCGTACGGTTTTTACAATTGTCACCACTATCTTTTTAAACGTAATCTTCAACTTCTATTATCGCAAAATTCTCTCCGATTAAATAAGGTGACGATTATTATTTGTTTTTATTGGTGACAAAGTAAAAACCATTCATACTCTGGGTATGTGCGCGTTCTCCCGGGTTAAGACCCCGTCTATGATGTAAAGAAAAGCATTATTTGAAAAAACAAATATTTTATTAAATTTATTGAAACATTTGGGTTGGCAATCGTCGAAACATATTAACCCTCCTAGTACCAGGTTTTAATATTTCCTGAGTATTCTTAGTTTTCCATGATTTAAACCAGCCATTTAATTTTATTATATGCAATTTCTTCCTAGTTTGTGTCTATTTAATTTCATATAGTAAGCATAAATTATTCATTTTTTCTAGTTTGAAACATCAAAAATTTCACACTAGAAAATAACTGGGGCCAAATAAGACCCTAATGATACTAAGCGAGTGAAATAAGCGTCTGAAATGGTCATATTGGCAAGATATAATATACTAATAGAAGTAACTTAGTCATTCTCTTGCATTTCAACAATCGAGTACCGAACTTCAATTTGTATACAGCCCCTAAAATATGTTCATTTTAAAATAATCAATTTCTCTGAAACTGATAATAGGAATTTCATGCAAATTCATGCAGGATGTAGAATGGAAGGGTTGTAGAATTTATTTATGTTGTCGAACTTGGGCGTTGCTGTTGAAAAGAAAACAAAGTTTGGGTTCGTTTTGATATGTAGATGGCCCCCTAAGCAAATTTTGCATGCATCATTTAAAAGTAGACTTTATTTCCAATCGTTTGGTATTAGTAACTTTCTTCTACAATTATTTATTGCAGAGTTATTAGGGGGTATTTACTACTTTTTTCCAACTACTCTATATCTTGTTTTAGAGGTACAGATGGTGAAAAAAAAGTTTTTCTTTTGGATTAGATTTAAATCAGATTTTATAATTTTGTTTACAGTTCTATAGAGATATTTTAAGGTTTTACAACAAATTTATGGAGATTGGATTTCCTTTTAAAAAATTGTGATGCTGCTTTAAACATAGATTCCAACATCACTTAATTATTCCGGAGTCTGATTCACGACAAACAATTTTAAAACCGGAAAGTGTTTATAAGAAAATGTGCCTTGTTTCTTCATGCTACTCATTAGGTTTCATTTTAAAATTGTTTATTAAATAAAATTTCCGTTTGGAAACACGTTAGCTTTGGGTTAGACTCCTGAATAATTAAGAGATGTTGACATCTATGCTTTAAATATTATAAGCGATGAATGTACGTTAGTTGTGAAGCGAAACAGCACCGAAAACTGGAGATATGAAACAATTAAAATAATAAAACTTTGTAAAAAATCACCATGAAATAAAAACAATACATAGGACGCGTTTCGAGTTAAAAATATTAACAGCTCGTCATCAGCTACAGTAAACACGTGTCCGTAAGGGGACAAGATCAAAAATGGACTGAAAGGTAAAGAGTAGAGCTTGCAAAGAATGTGACAGATGGCGTTAGCTGAAAGGGGGACATGCAGAAGACGAAAGTGTTGCCAAAATGATAGAAGAGAAACTGATAGGGAAAATGGAAATAAAGGAAATAAACAAATTAAAATAAAATAAAACAAGTAAATAAAAAAATATATAAATATAAATAATACTAATAAATAAAGAAATATAAAAGAATAAAACAAGAAAAAAACAAAAGATCCTTTTTTATTGAACAAAAGAAATATAAAAGAAACAAGAGAAGAGGGAAAATAATTACAAAAGTAATTTCCAAGCTGGAGAGAGGAAAGGAGATGATGAGAGATCATTGAGAAGATTATCAGAATTTTTAGAAATAAAATATGCTTCATGAAAATCCAAGTGAGAGGGAGAGGCAGGGGAAGAAATAATGTTGGCCATGGAGAAATTGAAACAATGGCTGGAAGACCAACAGTGAGAAGCAATAGAAGATTTAGGGACTTCTTGATTTGAAATATACCTCTGATGCTCTCCTAATCTGAATTTTAAAGCTCTCTTTGTTTGACCAATATAACCTAAATTGCAAGAGCAACGAATAAAATAAACACCCCACCTGTTCTCAGTAGGAATAGGATCTTTTAAAAGAGATAATTTAATTTTATTCATAGGTTTGAAGATATTTAAAATTAAAACGAGAAAGGATTTTAGCAATTTTAAAACAGAGTAGAGAATAAAAGGGCAGAACTATAGAGTTAAAATTAGGAGGATTATTTGAATCGGAAAAAGGACGTTTAGGCTTATTAAATTTATACAGAGCTTTATCAGTCAAAGAGGGATTATAACCACGAACAAGAGCAAGAGATTTGAGATAATTAATTTCATTATTCAGAGCAGAAGAGTCAGAACAAATGCGTAATGCCCTAAAAACAAAAGTATAAAAGGACTCCACGTTTTGCTGAGGAGGATGATTTGAAAGAGCATGAAGAGGAAGAGATACAGCGAAAGTTTTTCTATAAACGGAGGTAGAGAACTGAGCTGGGTGTTTCGAAACCAAGACTTCAAGGAAAGGAAGAGAATTGTTCTCTTCGACTTCGAGAGTAAATTGAATACTAGATCAAAAGAATTAACAAGAGGAAGGAGTTTAGAAAGATTCAGGTCAGAGGGAATTAAAATGAAAGTATCATCATCATACCTAAACCAGAAAGAAAATTTATATAAACTGAAGAGTTTTTCTTCAACAAAATGCATATAAATATCACATAAAAGAGGAGACAGTGGATTACCCATGACCAAACCCTCAGTTTGAGAACAGAAAGCATTGTTAAACTGGAAGGCGGTTTGCCTGACACAAATACTAACTAAATGTAGGATTTTATCAATCTCAATGGAATCTCAATGAAATTCGCGCAGCCTTCTTTCCAAACAATCAATTGCCCCATGAACAGGCACGTTAGTGAAAAGGGATTTAACATCTAAGAAAACCATAATATAATTGCAAGGAGAAAGGCGTTTAATTTTATCAACAATGTCAAAAAAGTTTTTTACTGTGTGAAAGTTAGTGGAAGGTAAAGGAGCGAGTAGCTTAGAAAGGAACTTGGTAAGTTTATAAGAAGCACTACCAATATTGGAAACGATAGGGCAAAAGGAAAGAGTAGGTTTATGACCTTAGGAAGAGCATAGAAACGAGCACAATTAACGATAGAAGGGATGGCCAAACGTTTGGTGTTATCATTAAGAAAGACAGATTTTTTTTATAAAGCATGTCATTAAAAATTCTGTCTTTCTTAATGATAACACCAAACGTTTGGTCATACCTTCTATCGCTAATTGTGCTCGTTTCTATGCTCTTCCTAAGGTCCATAAACCTACTCTTTCCTTTCGTTCTATCGTTTCCAATATTGGTACTGCTTCTTATAAACTTGCCAAGTTCCTTTCTAAGTTACTCACTCCTTTATCTTCCACTAACTTTCACACCGTGAAAAACTCTTTTGACTTTGTTGATAAAATTAAACGCCTTTCTCCTTGCAATTATATTATGGTTTTCTTAGATGTTAAATCCCTTTTCACTAACGTGCCTGTTCAAGGGGCAATTGGTTATTTGGAAAGAAGGCTGCGCGAATTTCATTACTATTTCTTTGAGATTGATGAAATCCTGCATTTAGTTATTATTTGTGTCAGGCAAACCGTCTTCCAGTTTAATAATTCTTTCTGTTCTCAAACTGAGGGTTTGGCCATGGGTAATCCACTGTCTCCTCTTTTATGTGATATTTATATGCATTTTGTTGAAGAAAAACTCTTCAGTTTATATAATGTTTCTTTCTGGTTTAGGTATGATGATGATACTTTCATTTTAATTCCCTCTGACCTGGATCTTTCTAGTCTCCTTTCTCTTGTTAATTCTGTTGATCCTTGTATTCAATTTACTCTCGAAGTCGAAGAAAACAATTCTCTTCCTTTCCTTGACGTCTTGGTTTCGAAACACCCAGATCAGTTCTCTACCTCCGTTTATAGAAAACCTTTCGTTCTATCTCTTCCTCCTCATGCTCTTTCAAATCATCCTCCTCAGCAAAAAGTGGCATCATTTAATAATTTTGTTTTTAGGGCGTTACGCATTTGTTCTGATACTTCTGCTCTGAATAATGAAATTAATTATCTCAAATCTCTTGCCCTTGCTCGTGGTTATAATGCCTCTTCGATTGATAAAGCTCTGTATAAATTTAATAAGCCTAAACGTCCTTTTTCTGATTCAAACTATCCTCCTAATTTTAACTCCATAGTTCTGCCTTTTTATTCTCTACTCTGTTTTAAAATTGCTAAAATCCTTTCTCGTTTTAATTTTAAAGTTATCTCCAAACCTATGAATAAAATTAAATTCTCTCCTTTAAAAGATCCTATTCCTACTGAGAACCGGTGGGGTGTTTATTTTATTCCTTGATCTTGCAATTTAGGTTATATTGGTCAAACAAAGATAACTTTAAAATTCAGATTAGGTGAGCATCAGAGGCATATTGCAAATGAAGAAATCTCCAAATCTTCGATTGCTTCTCACTGTTGGTCTTCCAGCCATTGTTTCAATTTCTGCATGGCCAAAATTATTTCTTCCCCTGCATCTCACTCTCACTTGGATTTTCATGAAGCATATTTTATTTCTAAAAATTCTGATAATCTTGTCAATGATCTCTCATCATCTCCTTTCCTCTCTCCAGCGTGGAAAATACTTTTGTAATTCTTTTCCCTCTTCTCTTGCCCCTTTTATTTTTATTATGTTAAAAAAAGTATCTTTTGTTTTTTTCTTGTTTTATTCTTTTATATTTCTTTCTTTATTATTATTATTATTATTAGGTTGAGTAAAAAGTTCTGGGAAAATTTTAATGTAATGGCTACCAGAATTTGTACCGTATATAGGAGTATTAGTTGTACATTGTAAAAAAGATCGGGCTAATATACGGAAATTGTACTGACAATCGAGACTCCAGTACTATTTCCGTATTTTAACGAAAAATTTTCTCCGTAAATTACAAAATTTTTTCCGTTTTTCTGGAATTTACCGGAGAAATTTTACGTTAAAAGACGGAAATTGTACTGGCGCCTCGATTGCCAGTACAATTTCCGTATATTAGTCCGATTTTTTACAGTGTACAATCCAGACGTGGCTCAATCCGATTATGGCCTCTTTCGATCAATGCAACACTTTTTCAAGCGCCGTCGATTTGAATCCTTTAATGAAGCTGAAGAAGCATGCCAAGAGTTTTTCGATTCCAAGGAGTCGCCATGGCACTTCCAGCAAATCCGGAATCTGGCAGAACGATGGCAGAAAGTCGTGGACTATGATGGTCTCTACTTTGAGGAATAGTCCTTGTTGCTTTTGTTGTTAATTTGCGCATAACAACGCATTTTTCACAAATTTCCCAGAACTGTTTTCTCGACCTACTATTTGTATTTATATATTTTTTAATTTACTTGTTTCATTTTATTTTAAATTTGTTTATTTCTTTTATTTTCATTTTTCCCTATCAATTTCTCTTCTATCATATTGGCAATATTTTCGTCTTCTGCATGATCGCCTTTCAGCTAGCGCTATCTGTCGCATTCTTTGCAAGCTCTACTCTTTACCTTTCAGTTCATTTTTGACCTTGTCTCCTTACGGACACGTGTTTACTGTAGCTGATGACGAGCTGTTAATATTTTTTAGCTCGAAACGCGTCCTATGTATTGTTTTTATTTTATGGTGATTTTACACAAAGTTTATTATTTTAATTGTACGTTAGTTGTGTATGCAATTTTTATGATTTTCCCAGTCAAATGTAAATTTTAATGTTTCTTTCAATTTTTATTAATAATGCCGCTTATTTTACGTGTAGAAATAATAATACTATGCTTTTCACATCTTTTTTAACAATCCAATAAGAGTATATCTCTTCGAAAAGCGCAAATGCATTAGTCTTCGATCCATTGTTTATTTTCCAGTACCATTTTAAAACAATGGATATTTTTAATGATGTAGTCGTTAATTAAACTTTGTTCTGATATGATGTCATGTAGATTTTTTCTATTCATTTAAATTTAAATCATAGAGAAAGTCAAAATCGTTACAAAAATGTGTGAGCATTTTCTGTATAATGCGTTCAGTGTTAAGAGATTGGGGACTTTTTTAATTCAGATTATTTGACTGTCACCACTTTTTAAAAATAGTATAATTTGCTTTATTTTCAGAATTTTTAATCTATTTTTTAAATAGGGCGAATATTTCTATGAAAAAAATAAAAACGGTGACAATCAACACTCTGGGGACAAAAAGTCCCTAATCTGGCAACACTGAATGCGCTAACCCTTTGAAGGGCACCGGTTTATTATATATACCACTTAATTTTAATTCCCAAATGCCACATTGGTCCCAGAATTTAGGAATTAAATTTTGATTTGTATAATGTACGCGAATGAAAAGCTTTTACTGACTTTCGTATAAATTTATTCATAAATCCCGGTGTCAATTAATCATTTTAACATTTTAGCAAGAGAAGTACTTCGCCCCTGAAAGGGTTAATACATTAAAAGTAGTGTGGTATTTTTTGATAATATGAGATTTGGCATCACTGCAGTCGTAATGAAATATGCAATCAAGTGTTTAAGCGCCTCGAATCCAGTTTGTAGTACCGATCAGTCACCTTTCTGACATCTTCTACAGAAATTAATGTAGCGTCTAAATAACAACAACAACCACACAAAAAAAAACAACAGTGTAGTGTCCTCCCGTTGAGAGTGGAGCAACTGAGGATGTAGTAACAAGATGGCGGCTGTTGTTTGTTTGCATCGTATTATTACCTGATTAATACCAGGGTAAACTTCCATCAATAAAAACGAGTAGAAATTTTCGCCTGATTTATAACAGAAACTATATATGAATAAGACTTTTAAATAATGTGAAAGTTTTTATTCAAGTTTGCTGGTGGAATTATGGATACTCCGGTGGTAGTCAAATTTACTGACATTAAAAGAGGATTGTTTATGTTGTCACAATATGGCGTAGTAGAATTTGCTGACTACCGCGGAGCAAACTTCCACCAATAAAAACGAATGCATATTTTTACTATAATTATGACAGAAATATTGCATGAATAAGGTGTTTAAATAAGGAAGAAATTTCTGATCAAATTTACTGTTAGGTGTTTTCTCGGCGGTATTCAGGCCCTGCGGAAACGGCTACAGTTGAAGCTTCATACATGAAACTAAAAGAATAAAACCAAATTTATTCCTTAGTAGCTCAAACAATTGAATAGAATAAATTTATTGAATCATAAAAATTTTTGTCTACACACAATCTCTAACATTTTCTTTCAAATTCAATTCATCGCATGAATATTTCATGTTTTGCATTATACTTTAAATTTAATCCATTTTACATTCAAATAAAAAAAAAAAAAAACGATTTTTTGTGAAGAATTCAGAGTTCAAAAATTTCCTCAGTAAATGTCATGTAAAAGAATAAGAGTTTTGTATTTGTGGCAGAAGATTGTTCGGATATCTCTTCTCGTCTATATAGAGACAAAATGAAGCAATACAAAGTAAAATGTCATAATTGAAATAAAAAAGCGTATTCAGCTGGCTGTATTGCTGCTAATTTTATCAAAATAATAATTTTATAAATATAATTTTTAAGGAAAATTTGAGAGCTTTGAATAGAGATAATTTCCTATTTAACACTATCACTAATTTACTCTCGCAAATGTTATTGTGTTTATTGCACAATTTATGCAATTTATCCATTCTTAGCTATGAAAATTAGCTGTCCAAATGACTAGAGATAAACATTTAAACAGACTACACTTCTAAATATTATGAATAACACAATATTTATCAGTTTATATTTAATTAGCAGATAGTGTAGTTTAATAAATTTGTACTAATGAATTAAGATATGTGTTTCGTAACTGCATGAGTTTAATTTAAAATTTACCTATGAAAATGAAACCTCTGTTCCTTTATTTACATTTACATTTAGTAGAATAAATAATACAATTTTTGTACAACAAAGGGCGCTACTAATCTGTATTGCTCAAAGAACTTTCTAGAATAGAAGTCAAGTGCCTTTGTCACTTTGTCTGCCACATATTTAGAATATAGAGCAGTATTATCAAGTTCTAAGGTGAATGTGTTTTCTCTTTGTAACTTCTGCTACTCTAATTTTAGATTTAAATATTTTTTTAAAATTAAATTTCTATTTAAATCACAAAACTCTAAGTAAAATAAGTTTATATAAATAAAATAGTTACAGTCATTCAGGGTAACTTTGATCCATGGGGTGTAACTTTGCGTCACGTCCAATTTTTCAATATGTTTGACTTCAAAAGGCTGAAAAAACTCCAGTGCTACACTGTGTTGGCAAGGTTATAAAATGGGCTTTCTACTCTTTATTTTAGAACATAAATTGGAAACATTATACCCAATTAATTGCATCATCCAACTATTATTGTGAAGTACTGTTTTCAAGTTAATTTTGAATGCTGTTTTGAAGATGTAGTAATACAATTAAATTTTTTTTAGTAAGTAACAATCAGTGGCGTGGCGTCCGGTCATCGCTGGATGCGGCGATGACCAAGCAATATTTTAAAACTCTTAATGAGCTTTTAAAACTCTACGATCCAGTTTTAGCAGAACATTTGGAGTTCATGTGTAAGTGAAGGTAAGATTTAAAGTTTCTTTTTTGAACATTCAACCATTGAATTTTAGAGTTAATAATTTTTCACCACAAACTTAAATAATTGCGACGACCACCGAAAATTTTCACGCCACGCCACTGGTAACAATATACTCATTTATCAGACATACTACTATCTAATGTCATAAATGTGTTATTATTTTGCGATTATGTATTTACTAATAGTCAGTAAAATGTGAAATTAGAATGCACTACCATTTTACCTTATTTTCAGTATAACTTTGAGCCGGCTTAAAATTAGGCATAGGTTTATTTTTTACTGATAAATACTGTATAATTTTCTGTTCATAGAAAATATGTGAAATAATGATTAAAAAAATACAAACATAAAAATCATATCTTATAGTTATACGAAGATACCATTTTCTCTTCAAAAATTTCCCATATGTGCACGTATATTATATATGAATGCCGAAAATGTGCATTGGATATAACATGTAAATATTTTCAAAAATTTGTGTAAAATACATAAAATTCGTTTAAAGACGTTATTTGGGGCTGAGCTACTGAAATTTGATATCCCATATATTCGATCTGGGATGCCAGTTTGGTGTCAAATTTTAATCCGACATTTTAAATTCATACCGGAAATTTCCAAAGAAGAATTTTTACTTTCTGTTGTCCTTAAATCTCTCTTATTAAATAAAGCATAAAATACTATTCTTTATATCTGGTATATACACAAATTTTCTGAATAAGTATGGAAGCCAAACTAGCAACTCTGCATTCGACATTTTTTTATTCTTGTTTGATTAATACTAGTACTAGTATGTACTACTGTAACTATGGCTATATTATTGAGTTAAAACATTGAAAATTGATTTTCACTGCATTTTTATGTTATATGTGAACAATAAACAGTTAGTTTTGCTAAATATTCATGGTTTTCTTTTTCCACTCTTCTTATGCATAATATTCGTTGTAATATCATAAATTATACAAATGTTGTAATGTTGGGAAATGTAAATTAGGAGTCTTTAAATATCTGAAAAAAATCTTTTTTCGCTTCAAAGTTGTCCTAATGATAATACATTTTTTATAACGTCTTATTTTATATGATATTTGTAATGTAGTGCAAAGTTACCCTACATGGCTGGATAACATTGAGCTAGGATTAAAAAACATTTTTTATTGTTTATATCATTATTATTCCTTAATTTCTGGTAGTCATGCAATAACTTAGCATCATTTCTTCTCTTTTATGCCACTAGTTGCAACAATATTCTTAAAATAAGAGTGGGACATCTGAAAATAGAGAAAATGCGGTTCAAAGGTACCCTGAATGACTGTATTTTTTAGAATATTATTATTTAAGAAAAAAAAAATTGTTTTTCCTTAAATGTAACCTCCGTTACGTTTTGGTAACAGATGTTACATACAAAGAAAAGAGGTTACATTTTATCCCTGAATATACATTTTTTTGTGGTAATAATATATATATATATATATTCATAATACTAAATTTTCTTATTATCATTATTATTACTTATTTATATTTATTTTGGCAGCAGTAAGTTTTATTTATTTGTGGTATTTTCTAGATGTAAAAATGTCTCCTAAGAAAACAAATTTTCAAGTTCTTGAATCCACTGCTGAAGAAAATAGAATTACAGAAATAACGCCAGGTAAAATAATTAACGTAACATATATGCTAGTAGAATTTGTAACTGAAAAAAGAGACAAATGAAGTATTATTACATAGCGGTTACAGAAGATGATTTAGAAGAAGATGGTGAAGTGAAAGTTATTTTTTTTGAAAGCTTGTTATGATACATCATCTATTTACTAAGTAGATGACAATGATATTGCATACATACAGTTCGAACAGATCCAAAAAATTATGCTCATGCCAACTGTAGCACAGAAATGGGACAGAAGTTCTCCACCCTGTTGAATTATTTGAAAAATAGTTGCAGCGTTAAAAATTTGTAGAAATTTCTTTGGAAAATAAAATTATGTCAGATTTATTCAGTGTGTCTTTATTAGTTGCTAAAACATCCGTTTGTTTGCATCTTGTAAATTTTTGTAACCTCTGTTACTTAAAGATTTTTTCTATTTCTTTTTAATAATTGTAAACTGATAATAAACCAAATGTATTTTAAAAAAAAGAATATTTTATGTACTTTAAGTACAATTAAAAAATCTTCTCTTTAAAAATAAAATAAGTGGTAATTATGAACTTTAACTTAGTTTTTTTTTTTTTTTTTTTTTTTTTTTTTTTTTTTTTTTTTTCTAAACGATATAAAATTACACATGTAATGATAATTCAATTTTATTATTTATTATTCATCTTTCTAAAAGTATTATTTTGAACTAATGGACATTTTTGCTAAAGTAATGTATAAAAGTTATATTCTTTGCTGAAATATTTGTATCATAAATTAAGCAAATACTGTTCAGTAATAGAGGTTACATTTTTCGCACTAGATATGACTTTGAAAGGTTACATTTTAAGTGTAAAATTTATTTTTTTCTGCGCGGATGCTAATTTTGTGCAGCTTACGTATATATTTAAATAATATTATTGTTATTTAGTCAAACCTAGATCCTAAAAAAAGACGAAAAAAATCTTGAAAAGCACAAAGAAAATTATTTTTACCCACATTTGTTTAAAAATACGAAAGTTAAATTTATGTGTTGCACCATGCTCTATTTTTTACACTTAGGAAAACATCAGAATTTAATACGTAGAAGTTCCTTCAAGGCTATACTGATTACAATACGAAACTGTATATCAAAAATATTTGATATCTTTGTTTGATCTTTTTATTTCCTGGACAACTTCATTTAGAACAAGCTCTTAACACCAGAAACGCCATAGCGGACATTTTGACCGGTACCAAATAAAAATACTTCGATTCGAACCAGAAAATTCTTTCTAAATTAAGTTAAATATGTACCACGGAGAAATAAGTTACATAAATTAGTTAGATAGATTTTAATAAAAATTCTCGTGTAAAATATTTTTATAACACTTCAGTAAAATTTCCGGCGGTTCTAGTGTTAAGGCACCGCCCCCTGAATACTAGGCCTGAGCGCTCACACAAAAATGACGGCTGACGAAGGCGGATTTTTTTTTAGCGTAGGTACGGTCCCTTAAATGTAGACACCAGTATTTTATAAAAGATTTCTCTACCTTGTTTATTCTCAGAAAAATGAAGCGGAAAAAACTTCAAAAAATTATTGGTAGGAATATTAAAGGGACCGTACACACGCTGAAAAAAATCCGCCTTCGGCAGCCGCCATTTTTGGTCCAGCGCTCAGGCCTAGTATTCAGGCGGCGGTGGTTAAGGTATCTTTCAGAAATTAATGCTACATATATCAATATAATTTAACCCTTTGCGCGGTGACATCATCTTTTTTTGCAACATTTGATTTTTGCACCAGTAATAAAGCAAAATAAATTTTGTTTTATTTAATCAGAGCATTTTTGAAATTGTGTACTTGAAGGAAACTTCTCTTAAAAAAGTGGTTCCGACCGAATAAAATTTGCGTAAGATACTCCGGAGTCCAAAGGGTGAATTTAAATTATAATCTATCGTATGATTTTAAAGCACAATCTTAAACCAGTGTGCATCTTCTTACAAAGATAGGGTCGATATAGTGCGTTGCTTCCTTAAAATAGCTGTATTATAATAGTCCAAGCAATAGAGACCGTATAGGGGCTCTACCTAGCAAAATTCATGGTAGTTCTGGAAAAAAGCTTACTATATGTTTTTTGGGTCGCTGAATCTGAATTTTTAACTTCCCACCAAAATTTCCCCCGGCAATGCCCCTAAATTTTGATAAAACGCCCCCCAAAAAGGTTTTTATTAAAAAATCAATTTTTTAATTGTTTTAGGGAAAAAAGTATCTAGAAATTCAGAAAGTAGACAAAATTTGCAACAAATTAGATATAAGACATTATGACTTGGGATGAAGGGGAAGGGGAGATCTGCTTTGGAACATGAGCGCGGTGCTGCGTGAACTAAGTTGCGCAATTCCAATTAACCACTCACACGTTTACATTCGCCCTCCCATCTCCCCTCCGAACTTTCTCTATAAGGTTTACTTTAAGTTTTTTGGGTCACTGAATCCGAATTTTTCACTTCATTCCAAAATTTTACGCCCCCCCCGAACCCCCCCCCCCCCCCAAATAGTTATTTTTAACTTAAATTTCTTATTGTTTTAAGGGAAAAGCATTGCGAAATTCAGAAACTAGACAAAATTTGCAACAAATAGGATATATGACATAATGACGTAGGATGAACGGGGAGGGGGGGGGGGGCTGCCTCTGAACATGCACTGCGGCGCTACGTGCACTAAGTTATGAAGTCCAGGCAATAGGGGATTTTACCTGGAAAAGTTAACACTAGTTCTGGATTTCGACTCACTTTATGTTTTTTTGGGTTGCTGAATCCAAATTTGAAATTTCCCACCAAAATTTCACCAGGAAACCCCCCCCCCCCCAAAAAAAAAAAAAAAAAAAAAATTGATTTTTTGAAAAAAATTGGTTTTTGAGAAAAGCGCACAGGGAATGTTCCGAGGTTCTATCCCCGTTTGTCCTACGTCATAATGTCATATATCTTATTTGTTACAAATTTTGTCTAGTTTTTGAATTTCGTAATGCTTTTCCCCTAAAACAATAAGAAAATTAACTTAATGACAATTATTTTGGGGGTTTTCGGGGGGGAAATTTTGGGGGTAAGTTAAAAATTCGGATTCAGCGACCCAAAAAACTTAAAGAAAATCTTATAAGGAAAGTTCGGAGGGGAGATGGGAGGGCGAATGTAAACGTGTGAGTGGTTAAGTGGAATTGTGCAACTTAGTCCACGCAGCACAGCGCGCATGTTCCGATGCAGATTCCCCCTACCCCTTCATCCTAAGTTATAATGTCATGTATCTAATTTGTTGCAAATTTTGTCTACTTTCTGAATTTCTAGATACTTTGCCCCTAAAACAATAAAAAAATTGATTTTTTTAATAAAACCCTTTTTTGTGGTGCCTTTTACCAAAATTTGGGGGGGGGGTTGCCGGGGGAAATTTTGGTGGGAAGTTACAAATTGGGATTCAGCGAACCAAAAAACATAAAGTAAGACGATTTGTAGAACTACCATTAATTTTGCTAGGTAAAATTCCCTATTGCCTGGACTATAAGGGATTTTCCACAACTTTTCAATCAGCTCACTATATCTTTCTAAGTTTTCACAACATTTGACTGGACTTTTTATGGAAGTTGCCCCAAAATACTGACTACCAAATTAGGAAATAAAAATTTTGAAATCTTCCTCGCATGCGCAGTTAAAAATTATCTCATAAAAATGCCCATATCTTATCAAATATTCAATGTATTCATGTTTTAATTGCAGTATACTGTTGCTACTATTCTTTGGCAAGTTTCCGGAAAGTTGTGTTAAATTTGGTTGAAAACTTTGTATGCTATAAACAGAAAACTTGTGAAATTTTCACAGACACAATAACATCTTCACAAATATGAGTGCTATGCTTACACAAATGCACACAAACGTTGAACAAGACCCAAATAGTCATTTAAGGGGGTAAGATACCTTTAAACCATGAAAATTTTCGAATTTTTTTAATACATATTTTGATTCCGTAATCATATCTGAACAATATGCAGAAAACTCCATTAAAAAATTCCTATTAGTTTAATAATTATGGCAGTTTTATTATGACTACATATTAAGACTACGTAGGATAATTAAACTTTGCGTTGCGTTTATTCAAAAGGATGAATTTTGATACTTCGCGCAGTATTACTAAAAAATTGTGCATGGCAATCAAAAGAAATTTTTACCACATATTCATTTCTGTATTATCAACAACTTAAAACCAGAAAAATGTAAAATTTTATTTTTTTTTTCCTGTTTTTGTACCTTGAAAATATTTTTCAAAAAGTGAAAATTTATATTTTTTTGTTAATTTTTTAATTTAGTCAACTTTTTTTAGAAATATTCTGGTTTTAGTATAAAGGTAACTCTATTATGTATTTATTTTCACCAAAATTTCCTCTTTATATGCATATTTTTAGATTTTTATCATGCGCGCAAAATTTTTGAAGTGAAAACTTCTTTAGGCGCGTTGAGCTTTTTTTGAGATGGGGAAAAACCACTGATTTCGAGACACTGTAACGTAACCGACATGCTAGCATTTTGACACATAGACACTAGCGCGCCAAGCGGTGAATGACAGGAACTTTTCGCTCTTCAGCTCAATCCGCAAAAGCAGAAGGAAGCTAAAACTCACTTTTTCTCCCGCCGTATTGCTAAAACAAATTATTATTTTGTTTTTCGTCAGTTAAAATGAATTATATCGTATTCGTGACCTATCTATTTCGTGTAACTAAAAACCGATAACGCTGTATTTTATCGTGTTGATGGTCTGGTCAATGACCAACAGTATTGGCGGGAATTTCGATTACGGAAGATAAAATACGGGGCACAGATGTCAGATACGCACTTGGGTACCTAATTGACAGCAAAATGGCGTTACTTTATTTTACAAGGTAACCCGGATACTGTTGCTTATTTATTAATAAATTGTTCATTTACTTTTATTTTATTTTTTTTAATTGTACAATTGTTTTGTTCTATAGTTATTAATGAAATTACCGTTTGTTTATTGTTGTTTACTTTTTAAAACAATAGAAAATAATTTAAAAATACATAATGTAACTGGTATTGGAAAACGGGCTTTCGCCAAATTGACGTTAAAAAATAGCGCCAAACCTGGTTTGTATATCACATCTCTGACAAATTCTCGGTTTTTTGATTTTTCGACTTTTTATCCAAATTTTCCGGATTTTTTAAATTTTTCCTTTCATTGTATCCCAAACACTACCTTCATACCAAATTTCAAGATTCTAGTGATACAGGACGTACCTCAGAGTTTTGATGATCGATGAATCAGTGTCGAAAAGGCGAAAGTTTAAGTTCATATATCTTCTGAAATAAAAAAGATAGAAACGTGAAATTTCTGCATTTAGTTCCATTTCCACATTACTTTAGATTTACGAAGTTTCAAGTTTCTGGGAATCACCAACACAAAGATATTGGGGGGTCAAAAGTACCCTGAGTTGCTTCCAGAAAAAGATGCTTACGGCTGTGCTTTCAAGACTTGGCAGGGGCACTGCCGTGTCCCCAGATGCTTTCATTAGTGCTGCTACACAATTCAACGCATAAAACATTTCCTGACGATTAAAAAACACACACGTAATTGTTGAAGTTTTCACTTCTATTGGCACTCCCGGAGTTCCACTGTTTTTTTTTTTTTTTTTTTTTTTTTTTTTTTTCTCTTGTGATCATATATTTTTAAACTTATCATTTCAATATTTATCTATGAATTTGCAAGTATACATATATTTTTAAATATAAATTTAAGTATGAGCTTTATATTTAAATCAAGTTTGATTTTTATTATTGACTTATTACACAAGTTTTGAAGCTTGGAACATAGTGATATTTTTTACTTTTTCGACGTGTTCAAAGGTATCTTACCCCATTAACACAGTGACAAACCATTACCAACATTTTCTGTTGCATAGGTGATCGCAAGTATTATTTTATTATTAAATTTATTATTAGCACCCTAACTGTCCTCCCGACTAAATCTTCACCGAGAAATATGAAATCAAACATGTTCTTTGCATCCCAGAAGTTCAAGAACAATTCGCCAATAATTTTTGTAGATATTCGACAAAAAGTGTGCAATCGAAAGCATCCAGTACCCGTACCTTAACATTTGGAGGCCAGTGTACAAAGGAAATTGAAATATATTTAGTTGAATTGAGCGTACGCTATCTGGCTTAAACCCTTGAGGGGCGGTGGAATATATTATAACCCACCTAATTTAAACATGCTTCGCACCAGAAAGTTTTAACTAAATATTATTTTTTTAACTTTGGGGGGAAGATGTTAAAAAAGTGCTTTTCATTATTTAAAAATAAGTTTATTCCATTATTCCGGTGAGAATTAAATATTGCAGAGCAATGTTTACTTGCCTCTCAAAGGGTTAAGCATGAAAATATGAAAAAAAAACGCCATTTTTTAAAAAATGGCATGAAGTTATTGTGAGGATTTTAAGTTTTTTCATCATTCTGGATTAAAATTGAATTAATTATATGTATATTTATTCAGCATAGTACATTTTTTTAAAGCGCTCCGAACGTAGGCCGAACCCTAACCCTTTAGCGCGCAGCTTTGCATATATGCAAACAACAGTGTTTTGAATTTAATAGATTATTTTAATTCCTATATACCTAATTCACACCAGAAAATTAAAATAGCAATATTTGGTTTAATTAATAACAGACATTACGTTTTATAAATAAAGCGAAATTAACCATTGAAACTCTCTGGTGTGTGGTAAAGGTTAACTTTTATAAAATAAATAATTATATAAAATAAGGTATTTGGAGACATAGTTATTAAAATATTTACTAATTTGCATTATTTTAGCGTAAAACAGCCACACCACCGTAATTTTCACTTGTATTACAGATGTGCAACAGAAGAAAAGACAGACGTGTTATATAAAAAACTTATTTCTCATTCTTTTCATTATTTTTCCTGTGTAATACGCTTTTCAGAGAATTATATAAAATTTTTTCGAAACAAAATAAAAAAAGGTGCATTTAAGGGTTAACAGTGCAACATCACATCAACTGAAAATCACCGCCTCCCAAATACTAAGCCTGAGCAGACACAAAATGTCGGCTATCGCAGATTATTTTTAAGGTTTGTGCGGTCCTCTGAACCTGTCAAAAAGCTACAGATTTTATTCAGCAAGTAAAATGTTTGATTTAGTTTCCGGTACAAAATAATGTCAGATAAATAAAGCTGAAAAATAACTGGTATTAAAATTCAAGGGACATACAAACTCTGAAAAAAAATCCGAAAATCCGCCTATGACGGCTGCCATTTTTGTGTCAGTGCTCAGGTCAATACAGTTATGAATAAAGGGGAGGAGACATATAGTGTACTGCCAACCAGCTTCGTGTGAAGCAACTGAGGAGGTCGTCATAAGATGTCGGCTGGTTTTTTACATCGGAGAAACAAATTCTGATTACCGCCAAGGCAAACTTCCCACTAGTAAATTTGAATAGAAAAGTTCATGTAATTTAAGCGCTTTATTCATGGAATATTTTCTTACTAAAAAGTTCTATTTGTTTTTACTGGTGTCAGTTTTCCCAGGTATTAAAATCTTTTTCACTGACATTGAGAGGAGAGAAGGTTGTCTAGGTTGTCACATTGTAGCAGAAACGCAGGTCATGAATACCGCAAAAGTAAACTGCCACCAGTAAAAAAAATATCTGTTTCCACCATTATATATGATTGAAATCTTTCATTAATAAGGCGTTTAATTAAGGAGAAAATTTCTATTGAAATTTAATGGTGGAAGTTTTTCCCGGCGGTAAACAACTCCTTGCTAAAGCGGTTACTGTTTAAGCTTCAATATTTTAGGGACATGCCAGGTCCTTCTTTACTAATTGTTCCATGCCCAGGCATTGTATTCAGGCTGCTTTGGAGAAAATACAGAAACGAGGACAACGTAAAAGCAGAATACTTTATTATTCAAACACACTGCCCTCGCATTAAAGGAAGTTCCTAAAATATAAAACGAATCAAGAAATTTGAAATTGAGTCAACGTTCTTGTCAACCATCTGGATATTGAATTAGGTAAGTAAAACGTTAGATTTAGTTTCCCGTGCAAAATATATTCATAAGCAATTATTTGGCATACAGCAATGAGACCAATATTTTCCATAAGTATTCTTTAACTTATTTATATCAGACAAATAAATCTGAAAAACGTTTAAAAATAATTGGTATTAAAATTCAAGGGACCGTACAAACGCTGAAAATAATCCACCTACGACAGCTGCCATTTTTATGTCAGCGCTTTGGACTAGTATTCAGGTTGCATTCTTGAAAATATCAAAACGAGAACAACGCGAAACCAGCATATTATATTATTCAAACACACTGACCTCGTCTTAAGGGAAATGTGGTTCACTATATTTTCGGTAAGTGTCCATATATGCCTACTTATTTTAAGTTTGATAGAGATAAAACACTAAGACAAAATTTACTTGCAATTTTGTTTAATCAGGCAAATTGTTATAAATTAAAAGATATTTATAATGCTTTGAATGAAAAACATTCATTTATTAACAGCCTTTGCAGTCCGTTTTCGCCGCTGCCGTGAGAAGGTAAGGTAGGGGTAAAACGCCGTTGTCGCCGCTGCGGCGACATCATCTTGCCATTAAAATTTTGTTTTTGGCAACAGTAATAAAAGAAAAGCAAATTTGGCTTATTTAATGAGAGCCTTTTTTTAATTGTGTACTTATTCTTCTTTTAAATAAAACTTCTTTTAAATAAGTGGTGCCGTTCGAATAAAATATTTGTGTAACGACGTGGAGTTGCTGGTAGTCCACAATCAAAATGACGTGGAGGTCCTGATCGACCATACTCAAAATAACGCGGAGTATAAAGGGTTAAGTACAAATTCTAAATAAGATGGTACTTTTTAAGGAGTGTTAATGTGCGGCTATTATGCATACTGTATTTTAATTTTGATAAATTGGCCAGTGAAATATTACTGTAGTATAAGTTATATTGCGTTTCTTTTTGTTAAGCTGATCTATTATGCTGAGTGGACACAGGTTACATTCAGATTGAAATGTGATTTTACTTATTTATGTCTCATCATTTACCACCAAACATTGCCTTATGTACTTGCAAAGTTTGACGTTGATACTTCTGTTTGATCAGTTTAGTAAACTTTAATTGACACTTCTAGATTAATTTTACGGATAAGAAATATTTTAATGCGATTTCTGGAAAATTAATTTTTCTGTTATTTTCAAGTCCGATAAACTTCTTAACGTAAAATGTTTTAAACATATTGCTGCGAAATTGTGTCAGAATGCTTTTCATATTACTCACTATGTTCTGAAATAAACTATAAGCTGTATGTGATAGTGTAATTATTTTATAAGTACTCGAATGTATAAAAAATGGTAATTTTTAATAAAAAATATTTTTTGAAATATTTTAGTTAATTTTGAAGCTATTTTAAAAGTTCTAGCTCAGTGCACAGGTAAGTGTAATAGTAGTAAGTAGTAAAAAGAAAATTAAATATATGTAGTTGAATTGAGCGTACGTTATCTGGCTTAAACCCTTGAGGGGCGGTGGGATATATTATAACCCACCTAATTTAAACATGATTCGCAACAGAGAGTTTTAACTTAATTTTATTTTTTTAACTTTGGGGGGGGGGGGAGATGTTAAAAAATTGCGCTTCCTTATTTAAAAATAAGTTTATTCGATTATTCCGGTGAGAATTAAATATTACAGAGACATGATTACATGTCCCTCAAAGGGTTAAGCATGAAAATTTGATAAAAAAATGGCAAAAAACGCCATTTTTTAAAAATGGTATGAAGTTATATTGAGCATTTTAAGTTTTTTCATCATTCTAGATTACGATTGAATTAATTATATGTATATTTATTCAATATAGTACATTTTTTAAAGCGCTCCGAACGTAGGCGAACCTTAACCCTTTTGTGCGCAGCTTTGCATATATGCAAACAACCGTGTTTTGAACTTAATAGATTTTTTTATTCCTATATAAGTAAGTCACGTAAGAAAATTAAAATAGCAATATTTGCTTTAATTAATAGCATACATTCTGTTTTTTAAATAAAGCGACATTAACCATTGAAACTTTCTGGTGTAAAGTCAGATTCTCTGGACGGCGTAATTTCTAGAACGTATTCTATCATGGGAATTAAAGGGTTAAAGGTTAAGTTTTATAAAATAAATAATTATATAAAATAAGGTATTTGGAGACATAGTTATTAAATTTTTTCTAATTTTCATTATTTTAGCGTAAAACAGCCACACTACAGTAATTTTCACTTGTATTGCAGGTGTGTAACAGAAGAAAAGATTGACATATTATAAGAAAAATGTATATCTGATTCTTTTCATTATTTTTCCTGTGTAATAAAGCTTCCAGAGAATCTTATATCATTTTTTCGAAACAAAATAAAAAATGGTGCATTTAAAGGTTAATAGAGCAACATCACATCAACTGAAAATTCGCCTATGACGGCTGCAATTTTTGTGTCAGTGCTCAGATCAATGTAGCTATGAATAAACAGAAGCAGACATATAGTGTACTGTCTACCAGCTTCGACTGAAGTAACTGAGGAGGTCGTCAAAAGATGTCGTCTGGTATTTTACATCGGATCAACAAATTCTGATTATCGCCGAGGCAAACTTCCCACCAGTAAATTTGAATAGAAAATTTCGTCTTTTTTAAGCGCTTTATTCATGGCATATTTTCTTACTAAAAAGTTCTATTTGTTTTTACTGGTGTCAGTTTTCCCAGGTATTAAAATCTTTTTTCACTGACATTGAGAGGAGAGAAGGTTGTCTAGGTTGTCACAATGTAGCAGAAACGCAGGTCATGAATACCGCAATAGTAAACTACCACCAGTAAAAAAAATATCTGTTTCCGCCATTATTTATGACTGAAATCTTTCATTAATAGGGCGTTTAATTAAGGAGAAAATTTCTATTGAAATTTACTGGTGGAAGTTTTTCCCGGCCGTAATCAACTCCTTGCAAAAGCGGTTACAGTTGAAGCTTCACTATTTTAAGGACATGCCAGGTCCTCTTTCATTAATAGTTCTGTGCCCAAGCCTAGTATTCAGGCAGCGAAACTGCAGAAACGAGAGCAACGTGAACGCAGTATACTTTATTATTCAAACACACTTCCCTCTTGTTAAAGGCAATTCCTAAAATATAAAACAAATCAAGAAATTTGAAGTTGAGTCTACGTTCTTGTCAACCAGCTGCAGATTGAATTAGGTAAGTAAAACGTTAGATTTAGTTTCCGGTGCGAAATATATTCATAAGCAATTATTTGTCATACAGCAATGACACCAGTATTTTCCGTAAGTATTCTTTAACTTATTTAATATCAGACAAATAAATCTGAAAAACGTTTAAAAATAATTGGTATTAAAATTCAAGAGACCGTACAAACGCTGAAAATAATCCACCTACGACAGCTGCCATTTTTATGTCAGCGATTTGGCCTAGTATTCAGGTTGCATTCTTGAAAATATCAAAAAGAGAACAACGCGAAACCGGCATATTATATTATTCAAACACACTGCCCTCGTCTTAAGGGAAATGTGGTTCACTATATTTTCGGTAAGTGTCCTTATATGCCTATTTATTTTAAGTTTGATAGAGATAAAACACTAAGACAAAATTTACTTGCAATTCTGTTTAATCCGGCAAATTGTTATAAATTAAAAGAAATCTATAATTCTTTGAATGAAAAACATTCATTTATTAACTCTTTGCAGTCCGTTTTCGCTTCTGCGGCGACAAGGTAAGGCAGGTGAAAAACTCCGTTGTCGTCGCTGTGGCGACATCATCTTGCCTTGAAAATTTTGTTTTTGGCACCAGTAATAAAAGAAAAGAAAATTTGTCTTATTTAATGAGAACATTTTTTTTTAATTGTGTACTTATTGTTCTTTTAAATAAAACTTCTTTTAAATAAGCGGTGCCGATCGAATAAAATATTTGTGTAACGACGTGGAGTTGCTGGTCAAAGCGTTATAAGTAAGCGAACAAACTTAGTGCTGGAATCAGGCGTAAATTAACACAGTTGCGCCACCTTGTGGACGGAGTGATAATTAACATACGCGGGCTTTTAGTGTGGAGCGTATTTTCTAAATATTCAGTCACTCATGAAAATGAGTTTTGTACGCCACATTTATTGCAAAATAATGGCGTAGCGAGATGGGCATCCAGACGCACTTGACACCACGAAGTTTTCTTCGCGTTACCAGAAAATCTTCAGTTATTAATCAAGGTGAAAAAAACTTTACAATTTTAGTGGTGTAAGTAAGAAAACAGTTAGGTATCTACCTGTAGTTCACATTCCATCCGCTACGTGGTGCATGACCTTGATTGATGCGACCTCGCTTTTAATCTTGCGGTTACTTCTCCCATTTAAGATCGGACGCTTACTTATATCGCTTTGGTTGCTGGTAGTCCACAATCAAAATGACGCGGAGGTCCTGATCGACCATACTCAAAATAACGCGGAGTGTAAAGGGTTAAGTACAAATTCTGAATAAGATGGTACTTTTTAAGGAGTGTTAATGTGCCACTATATGCGTACTGTATTTTAATTTTGATGAACTGGCCAGTGAAATATTACTGTAGTATATGTTATACTGCGTTTCTTTTATTAAGCTGATCTATTATACTGAGTGGACATAGGTTACATTCAGTTTGAACTGTGATTTTACTTATTTATGTCTCATCATTTACCACCAAAAATTGCCTTATATACTGCTTGCAAAGTTTGACATTGATGCTTCTGTTTGATCAGTTTAATAAACTTTAATTGACACTTTTAGATTCATTTTATAGATAAGAAATATTTTAATGCGATTTCTGGAAAACCAATTTTCCCGTTATTTTCATGTCCTATAAAATTCATTACGTAAAATATTTTAAATATATTGCAGTGCAATTGTCAGAATTCTTTTCATATTACTCACTATGTTCTGAACTAAACTATAAGCTGTATGTGATAATGTAATTATTTTATAAGTACTCGAATGTATAAAAAAAAATGGTAATTTTTAATAAAAAAATATATTTTGAAATATTTTAGTTAATTTTGAACCTATTTTAAATGTCCTAGCTCAGTGCACAGGTACGAGTAATAGTAGAATGAAGTACAAAGAAAATTAAATATGTTTAGTTGAATTGAGCGTACGCTATCTGGCTTAAACTTTAGAGGGGCGGTGGGATATATTATAACACACCTAATTCAAACATGATTCGCACAGGAAAGTTTTAAATAAATTTTATTTTTTTAACTTTGGGGGGGGGGGGGAGATGTTAAAAGATTGCTCTTCCTTATTTAAATATAAGTTTATTCCATTATTCCGGTGAGAATTAAATATTATAGAAACTAATTAATTACTTGCCCCTCAAAGAGTTAAGCATGAAAATATGAAAACAAAAATGACAAAAAACGCCATTTTTTAAAAATGGTATGAAGTTATTTTGAGCATTTTAAGTTTTTTCATCATTCTGTATTACGATTGAATTAATTATATGTATATTTATTCAATATAGTACATTTTTTTTAAAGCGCTCCGAACGTAGGCGAATCTTAACCCTTTACAGCGCAGCTTTGCATATATGCAAACAACAGTGTTTTGAATTTAATAGATTTTTTTTATTCCTATATACGTAAGTCACATAAGAAAATTAAAATAGCAATATTTACTTTAATTAATAACAGACATTCCGTTTTTTAAATAAAGCGAAATTAACCATTGAAACTTTCTGGTGTAAACTCAGATTCTCTGGACGACGTAATTTCTAGAACGTAGTCTATCATGGGAATTAAGGGGTTAATGTTTAAGTTTTATAAAATAAATAATTATATAAAATAAGGTAATTGGAGACATAATTATTAAAATATTTACTAACTTGCATTGTTTTAGCGTAAAACAGCCACACGACAGTAATTTTCACTTATATTGCAGGTGTGCAACAGAAGAAAAGATTGACGTATTATAAGAAAAAAGTATGTCTGATGCTTTTCATTATTTTTCCTGTGTAATAAAGCTTCCAGAGAATCTTATATAATTTTTTCGAAACAAAATAAAAAATGGTGTATTTAAAGGTTAATAGAGCAACATCACATCAACTGAAAATTCGCCTATGACGGCTGCCATTTTTGTGTCAGTGCTCAGGAAATGGAGTTATGAATAAAGAGGAGGAGACATATAGTGTACTGTCTACCAGTTGTGAGTGAAATAACTGAGGAGGTTGTCACAAGATGGCGGCTGCTTTTTTTAAATCGGATCTTCAGTTTCTGATTACCGCAAAGGCAGACATCCCACCAGTAAAATTGAATAGAAAATTCCGTTTTAATTAAGCGTCTTATTCTTGAAAAGTTTTCTCAAAAAATATCGTAAAAATTTCTATTTGTTTTTACTGGTGTCATTATGCCTTGTAAAACTGTCAGTTTGTTTCCTTGGTTGTCACAATATGGCGGAAACGCAGGACCTAACTACCGCCAAAGTAAACTCCTACCAGTAAAAATGAAAACCTCTTTCTACCATTATTTATGTCTGAAATTTTGTAATAACAAGGCGTTTAAATAAGTTGAAAATTTTTATATAAATCTATTGGTGGAAGATTCTACCGGCGGTAAACAACTCCTGCGATAGCGGTTACAGTTGAAGCTTCACTATTTTAAGGATATGTCAGTTCCTTTATATTAATAGTTCCATGGCTCAGGACAATGTAGTTATGAATAAACAGGAGCAGACATATAGTTTATTGTATACCAGCTTCGAGTGAAGTAACTGAGGAGGTCGTCAAAATATGTCGACTGGTTTTTTACATCGGATCAACAAATTCTGATTATCGCCGAGGCAAACTTCCCACCAGTAAATTTGAATAGAAAATTTCGTCTTATTTAAGAGCTTTATTCATGGAATATTTTCTTACTAACATGGTAAAAAGTTCTGTTTGTTTTTACTGGTGTCAGTTTTCACAGGTATTAAAATCTTTTTCACTGACATTGAGAGGAGAGAACGTTGTATAGGTTGTCACAATATGGCGGAAACGCAGGTCATGAATACCGCAAAAGTAGACTGCCACCAGAAAAAAACGATCTGTTTCCGCCATTATTTGTGACTGAAATCTTTCATTAATAAGGCGCTTAATTAAGGAGAAAATTTCTATTGAAATTTACAGATGGAAGTTTTTTTCGGCCGTAATCAACTCCTTGCAAAAGAGGTTACAGTTGAAGCTTCACTATTTTAAGGACATGCCAGGTCCTCTTTTATTAATAGTTCTATGCCCAGGCCTAGTATTGAGGCTGCGTTGCTGAAAATACAGAAACGAGAACAACGTGAAAGCATTACACTTTATTATTCAAACACACTGCCCTTGTGTTAAAGGCAGTTCCTACAACATGAAACGAATCTAGAAATTTGAAATTGAGTCCATGCACTTGCCAACCAACTACAGATTTAATTGAGTAAGTAAAACGTTAGATTTAGTTTCCGGTGCGAAATATTATCATAAGCAATTATTTGGCATACAGCAGTGACACCAGTTATTTTCCATAAGTATTCTTTAACTTATTTAATATCAGACATATAATGCTGAAAAACGTTTAAAAATAATTGGTATTAAAATTCAAGGGACTGTATAAACACTGAAAAAAATCCACCTACGACAGCTGCCATTTTTGTGTCAGCGCTTTGGCCTAGTATTCAGGTTGCATTCTTGAAAATATCAAAACGTGAAAAACGCGAAACCAGCATATTATATTATTCATACACACCGCCCTCGTCTTAAGGGAAATGTGGTTTACTATATTTTTGGTAAGTGTCCATATATGCCTTTTTATTTTAAGTTTGATAGAGCTATAACACTGGGACAAAAGTCGGTGGGATATATCAGGTTGTAACGAAAGTTTCCCACCACGCACCTAATACGGTCTGTGCAAACAGTTCATGTTGACGTGTTTGCTCATATTTTATCAAACGATTTTTGGCATTTGAAAGAAAGACACTTTCTTTAACACATTGTGTTGTGAAATTTGTAAAAAATATCATTAACATTATGTACAAGGTGTGTGAAATGGAACTATCACGCTACCAGATTAGAACCATCATTTACTTACAGTTCTGTTCCAAAAAGTCAGCTACAGAATGTCACCGAATAAAGGGAACAGCTTTAGGTACTAGTGTTGTAACATACGACACTGTGAAGGTTTGGTGAAAGGGTGGTTATATATAAAATTACAGTTCATTAAGTATATTATGATTAGTATTATGTAATGGTGATTTGGCGGAAAGCTTTCGTTGCAACCTAATATTATATCCCACCTAATTTTAACAAGATTCGCACCAGAATCTGTTAACTAAATTTTATATTTTTGACTTCCGGGAGAAAAAGTTGAAAAAGTGCTTTTCATTATTTTTTAATAAAATTTTTATATTATTCCGGTGAGAATTCAATATTACAGAGACATTATTACGTGCCTCTCAAAGGGTTAAGCATGAAAATATGCTAAAAAATGACAAAAAATGCCATTTTTAAAAAAATTGGTACGATGTTATTGCGAGGATTTTATGTTTTTTCATCATTCTGGATTACAATTGAACTAATTATATGTACATTTGTTCAACATTGTATATATTTTTTAAGCGCTTCGAACGTAGGCCGAACCTTAAGGTGTCGCAAGACTCTTAAAATTGGAGAGGAAGAAAAAAGGACTCTCCTTAACGTTTAATATCTTAAAATGTGTGTGATTTTAAAACAAAAATTTTACTGGTATGGAAGATATAAGTATGTTCTTTCATTTCACGTATTTAAAAAATTTGCAAGATGCAGAATTAGCATTTATATGGTGCTCTAAACTGTCAGATATTTGACGATCAGAAAATTGGTATAATAACTTACAAAATAAATTTTGAAACTAGAATGGAAATTATGGTGCTTACTTATGCTTTAGATTGTAACATGGAACTATTAATAAAGAGGAACTGACATATCCTTAAAATAATGAATCTTCAACTGTACCGCTTTCGCAGGAGTTGTTTACCGCCTGTGGAGATTTCCACCAGTAGATTTACATAGAAATTTTCAACTTATTTAAACGTCTTATTATTACAAAATTTCAGTCATAAATAATGGTAGAAACATACTTTCATTTTTACTGGTAAGAGTTTACTTTGGCGGTAGTTAGGCCCTGCTTTTCCGCCATATTGTGAGAACCAGGGAAGCAAACTGAAAATTTTACAAGACATACTGACACCAGTCAAAACAAATTGACATTTTTACGACATTTTTGAGAAAAATTTGCATGAATAAGACGGTTAATTAAGACGGAATTTTCTATTCAATTTTACTGGTGGGACGTCTGCCATGGCGGTAATCAGAAACTGAAAATCCGATTTAAATAAAAAAGAAAAGTGCCCAGCTAAACTGATGGCATTGAGCTCACAGACTATTCACACTAATTGTATATTATACTCTTATTTTAAAGAATAATGCCACTCAAAAAAATAAGTGAAGGGGAATTAGCCCCCGTTTCCCCCTTTATACTTAGCCAGTGAACCTCCAAATCTAATCAGGGAAGCTCCTTATCATAATAAACCGGTTTACCAAATTTGGAGCAAATCGAATAATCTTGCAAAAAAAAAAACATTTATCTAAATTAAGGGGGTGGACTAGCCCCCCTTTATCCTTAACCAATGAATCGCCAAAACGAATCAGGGAAGCTCCTTAACATAATAAACCGGTATATCAACTTCGGAGCAAATCGAATCATTCTGCATGAAAAACCCATTTATCTAAATTAAGAGGTGCGGGCTAACCTCCCTTTTCCCCCTTTACCCTTAACCAATGAACCCCCAAAACTAATCAGAGAAGTTCCTTAACATAATAAACCGGTATACCAAATTCGGAGCAAATCGAATCATTCTGCATGAAAAACACATTTATCTGAATTAAGGGGGGTGGACTAACCCTGTTTTCACCCATTTATCCTTAACCAATGAACCCCCAAAACTAATCAGGGAAGTTCCTTAACATAATAAACCGGTATACCAAATTCGGAGCAAATCGAATCATTCTGCATGAAAAACCCATTTATCTGAATTAAGGGGGGGGGGACTAACCCCGTTTTCCCCCTTTATCCTTAACCAATGAACTCCCAAAACTAATCAGGGAAGTTCCTTAACATAATAAACCGGTATACCAAATTCGGAGCAAATCGAATGATTCTGCTTGAAAAACCCGTTTATCTGAATTAAGGAGGTGGAATAACCCCCCCTTTTCCCCCTTTATCATTAACCAATGAACCCCCAAAACTAATCAGGGAAGTTCTTTAACATAATAAACCGGTATACCAAATTCGGAGCAAATTGAATGATTCTGCATGAAAAACCCATTTATCTGAATTAAGGGGGTGGACTAACCCCCCTTTTCCCCCTTTATCCTTAACCAATGAACCCCCAAAACTAATCAGGGATGTTCCTTAACATAATAAACCGGTATACCAAATTCGGAACAAATCGAATGATTCTGCATGAAAAACCCATTTATCTGAATTAAGGGGGTGGACTAACCCCGTTTTTCCCCCTTTATCCTTAACCAATGCACTCCCAAAACTAATCAGGGAAGTTCCTTAACATAATAAACCGGTATACCAAATTCAGAGCAAATCGAATGATTCTGCATGAGAAACCCATTTATCTGAATTAAGGGGGTCGACTAACCCCCCCTTTCCCCCTTTATCCTTAACTAATGAACCCCCAAAACTAATCAGGGATGTTCCTTAACATAATAAACCGGTATACCAAATTCGGAGCAAATCGAATGATTCTGCATGAAAAACCCATTTATCTGAATTAAGGGGGTGGACTAATCCCCCTTTATCCTTAACCAATGAACCCCCAAAACTAATCAGAGATGTTCCTTAACATAGTAAACCGGTATACCAAATTCGGAGCAAATCGAATGATTCTGCATGAAAAACCCATTTTTCTGGATTAAGGGAGGTGGACTAACCCCATTTCCCCCCTTTATCCTTAACCAATGAACTCCCAAAACTAATCAGGGAAGCGCCTTATCACAATGAACCTAAGAAAAAATTTTGAAGCAAATCGGATGTTTCTATCAAGAGTTATCGCGTTACGTACATACATACATACGTACGTACGTACATACATACATACATACATACAGAACGGGCGGGCACATTAGCTCTCAGGCTTTGATAGCCTGTGAGCTAATTATTAGTAGAGAGAATAAATAAATTTTACTTTGAATTTTCTTTAATGGTACTTAAAAGTACAGTCAGGACAGTGTAGCCAGATTGGGGACTTTTTTGTCCCCAGATTGTTGATTGTCACCGCTTTTTTTGAAACAGAAATATTCGGCCTATTTAAAAATGCATTAAAAATTCTGAAAAATAAGACGAATTATACTGTTTTAAAAAAGTGGTGACAGTGAAATAAGCTGGATTTAAAAAGTCCCCAATCTGACAAAACTGAGTCAGTATATAACGGTTTAAATGGATAATAAGAAGTATTTGTTTCTGTAGTTATTTGATAATACGTCGTTTTTGTGCCTATGCAGTCCTATAAATAAAGTCATCACCATCTACTCATTCTGGTGTAATAATCGCACTCGATCCGTTTTTTGATACCAATCTTTTCTTAGAATTTATTTTTCAATAAATTTTCGCAGGAATTTCCTCGGTGAGTAATTTTTCTTAAAATGTTGTCAAATCTTATTGCCATAGCACGAAAGATTTTCTTCAAAAATACTGGTATTCATGAAATGTACCAGTGGGAGTATAAAAATGTATGTCGCCGAATTCATGATGCTTACCTGTGTGGGATTGTTTAACACTTTAATCCCTTTCAGCAGAGGTGCCAAGTTCGCACTAATCTTCCGTAATGCGCAGATTAATTTAACCCAGTTTAACAACGTTTCGAACCAGAAAAATTATTTGATGAATCTTTATTTATTTAATTACAGGTTTCTACGTGCAACTTCTTTAATTTCATCCCTGAAAAAAAATTCTGGTGCGAAAAGTATTAAACCAGGTTTAAATTAACCCACCCATTACGGAGGATTAGTGGCAACTTGGCACCTATGCTTTCAGTACTTCTGTTACTAAAATGTTAAAATTGTTGACTGACACAATATTTACAAGAAAATTTATATGAAATAAGTAAAAGCGTTTCTTCGAGCATATAAAAAAACTAAAATTTTGTTTTTAAATTCTGGTGCAAATGTGTTGTTTGAGAATTAAAATTAAGCGATATATATAATATACCGCCGCTCTTCAGGAGGTTATTGTAGTTAGAGATACCGAAATTAGTTTTCAGCAAAAAGGGAAAATAGCCCAAACTTTTACATTAACCCATTAACACGTTGAGTGCCACGGTGACTGACACTGAAGCTGAAAAATTTACAATGTTTTAAGCAATTTTTTAGAAAGTATAATCCTGTAATAAATAAAAGGTAGGTAAATTTTAAATAAATTTTCAGTAATTGCTTAAAACAATATGTATATTTTTAGTTTTATATCATAATTTAGAACGTCAGTCATCGGTGAATGACGCGTTCTAAACGGAAAGTTCAGTGTCAGTCAACGGTGACTGACGTGGCACTTAACATGTTAAAGACGAGCCTATTTTACAATTCTTTTAATTCTTCGACACCAGTTTTTTCCACATTGTAATTTTGAATTATATAATCTCTCAAAATTTGAGATTAGATAATGTGAAAATTTCCAAGCTAAAATACTGGTATTCAAATTGAAAAGTTTTGTCCACTTTACATGCCAAGTTTTCTTGCCAACCGGCATTAATGTGTTAAGCATATATATAACAGCATATATTTGCCTCAATAAAGGAACGACGGTTTTCAAAATTTATTTACATAAAATTTCTCCTTTTTAACTCATAGGTTATCAAAGGCTGAGAATTAATGTGCCCGTAGGTTCTATACAAGGTTGCCAGTGGGCTACTTTTTTTAAATTGAGACATCTTGATTGGCACCAGTTTCCTGAAATAGCAAATTTAGCCTAATTAAATGACATATTATTTAAGGCGAAAACCAGGGAAATTTTACCCTTTCAGAAAAGTGGTGCCAATCAAGAAGTCAGAATTTTAAAAAAGCAGCCCACTGGCAACACTGGTTCTATATGTATGTATGTACAGTTGTGGAAAAAAAATTAAACACCCCTACTAACTCCTCAACAAATTATCGTAGAAGAAAGTTACTGTTACCGAACGATTGGAAATAAAGTCTGCTTTTAAATAATGTGTATAAAATTTGCTTAGGGGGCCATCTACATATTAAAACGAACCCAAACTTCATTTTTTTTTCAATGGCAATACCCAATTTTAACAAGATATTTCAAATCTTCGGTTCAAACTATACCTAGACAAAAAATTTCAAGTCATTTGATTAATAAGTTTTTGAATTATAAACATTCAAAATTTAGAGCTTCTAATGTTAAATTGCATTTTCATATTTTTATTAATGTCTCCTTAAATTATACTGCTAATGTGCTAATTTTCTGTGCAGCAATAAAACTAAAATACCCAAACATAAATACGTTGAATTTGCAATATTTATAATTTTATGATATGAATTATGAATTATGAAATTAATATTCGAAAAAATTATGAATTACAACCTATAATTTTTTTGATGGATTTAGATTTATTAAGTCCTGCTTTATGGAAATCAAAAATTTCACATTTTTATTCCAAGTAGTTTTCAAATTATGCTTAAAAAACGGTAAAATGATGGTCTATGATAGAAGTGACTAGATATTTTGAATTTTCTTATGCTATCCTGTAATCTAGCAGTCTTTAACGTCTGCTTGAGTGGCGCTTAAGAAGCCTTGATCAAGAAGGTGGCTCTATAGGTCAACAATCGAGTAAGGAACTTCAATTTGGATACAGCCCCTAAAATACTCTCGTTTTAAAATAATTATTTTCTCGGAAACGTATCGTACGAATGGCATAAACATTTTTTATAGGCTAATTGAAGGGTGTAGAGTTTATTTATGTTGTCAGAATTGTGTACTGCTATTGAAAAAAACAAAGTTACGGTTCGTTTTAATATGTAAATGGCCCCCTAAGAACATTTTATATACATTATTTAAAAGTAGAGTTTATTACCAATGGTTTGGTACCAGTAACATTCTTCTACGATAATTTGTTGCAGAGTTAGTAAGGGGCGTGTTTACTTTTTTTTCCACGACTGCACATGTACAGTCGTGGGAAAAAAAGTAAACACCACGTACTAACTCTGCAACAAATTATTCTAGAAGAAAGTTACTGGTACCAAACGATTGGAAAGAAAGTTTACTTTTAAAGATGTATATAAAATTTTCTTAGGGGGTCATCTACAGATGAAATCGTACACAAACTTTGATTTCTACAGTAGAAATACCCAAGTTTGACACCATAAATAGATTCTACATCCTTTAAATAGTCTAAATCCAAATTTGCATGAAATTCTTATCATTAGTTTTGGAGAAATTAATTATTTTAAAATGAGCCTATTTTAGGGGTTGTATCCAAATTGAAGTTCGGTATTCGATTGTTGGAATGCGACAGAATGACTATGTCACTTATTTAATGTATTATTTCTTGCCAATAGGAACATTTGGCTAAATCCCAAAACAGCCGAGACACTTGGCATCGTTGAATTTGGTGAGGCGATAAAGGGATTTTCGTTGTTAATACTAGAAAGCCCGCGAGCAGTCATTTTGACTGCTGCCAAATGAATATATCTCGGTTCAAACCAGAATTTTTCTTTTAAAACTAGCTTAAAAGAAACAAAGGAAAAACTAGTTAAATGGATAAGTTAATAATTTAAAATAAAAATTCTGGTGTGAAATATATTTCTAAAATTTGAGTAAAATTCTTGGTCTTTCTAGTGTTAATAGTTCGTTTCGTAAATTTTTTCCACGCCTACAATGATTTGTTCTTGAATTTCGATCGCGTTAGTGGGATATGTTGGATTGTTGTGTATTGCATGGTTGGCTTTTTAAGGAGATTTCGCATGAAATACTACCTGTTTGAAATGAGTTTGTTACGTGAGTTTTGTGTTTATATTTTAAAAGCTTGCGACATATATTTGTATGAATTAATTTTTATTTTGATGTTTTTTATTCATGTATTTTACGGATATTGTTTATTTGAATAAATAGTAAGGTAGATTTGTGAGATATTTGTGAACTTCGGTTGGTTGGTTGATTTTACACGGGCGATTATCTGCACTAGGGATATAGGCCCGAGGGGGAGTGCCCTTCGTGGGGGTCTTTCTAAGGGAACCTAACCCGTATTAACGCATGGAAATACATGGTTCGAAGAAAACCAGTAAAACTCCGAACGATTAGGCCGACGGGCGCGATTGGGATCGAACCCAGCACTTCCCGTCTACCAGTTTCGAGAGCAGAACCTCTCAGCCACTGGTGGGACCTGTGAACTTCGGTGTATGCTTTTTTGGAACTAAAAAAATTCAATGATTTAAATTATAATTTTTCAATGGCATTTAGAAGATTAAGAAGAGGTATTTATGTTATTGAAAGTGCATTTCTATATCAGAAATACTTTTTCATTAGTTAAAAAAAACAACTTAATATTTACGCATAATTAATATAATGAAAAAAAGAATTTGAAAATGTTATCGCGTGTTTCTGTACAATTTTATTATAGATTTTAATAGTTTGATTAGTGCGTTATTGAACGCAAGTTTAACGCGTTTTGCGCATTTGAGAAATTGTTGCAATGCGATTTTCATGCACCAGTGATGATTTTTTTTTTTTTTTTGCTTTGGTGTTAGTGCCGTTACTGATTGCGGCATCGACGAGTTTCGTGCATTTTAGATATTGCTGCACAGGGAGTTTCGTGCGTCCAGTGATGTTTTTTTTTCGATTTATGGGCGCGCAGCGCTCATACGCGCGTAACTGATCGCAGCATCGACGAGTTTCTTGCATTTTAGAGATCGCTGCACAGCAAGTTTCGTGCGTCCAGTGATGTTTTTTCTTTTGTTGTTTATGAGCGCGCAGCGCTCATACGTGCGTTACTGATCGCTGCATCGACGTGTTTCGTGCATTTTACAGATCTCGACATCAACTAGTTTCGTGCATTTTAGAGATCGCTGCACAGCGAGTTTCGTGCGCACAGTGTTTTTTTTCAGTTGATGAACGCGCAGCGCTCATATGTGCGTTACTGATCGCTGCTTCGACGAGTTTCGTGCATTTTAGAGATAGCTGCGCAGCGCGTTTCGGGCGTCCAGTGATGTTTTTTTAAGGTTTATGAGCGCGCAGCGCTCATATGTACGTTACTGTTCGCTGCATCGACTAGTTTCGTGCATTTTAGAGATCGCTGCACAGCGAGTTTCGTGAGTCCAGTGATGTGTTTTTTCGGTTTATGAGCGCGCAGCGCTTATACGCGCGCTACTGATCGCTGCATCGACGAGTTTCGTGCATTTTAGAGATCGCTGCACAGCGAGTTTCGTGCGTCCAGTGATTTTTTTTCGGTTTATGAGCGCACAGCGCTTATACGCGCGTTACTGATCGCTGCATCGACGAGTTTCGTGCATTTTAGAGATTGCCGCACAGCTAGTTTCGTGCGTAGAGTGATTTTCTTTTTGTTTATGAGCGCGGAGCGCTTACACGCCGATTACTGTTCGCTGCATCGACGAGTTTCGTGCATTTTAGAGATCGCTGCACAGCGAGTTTCGTGCGTCCAGTGATGTTTTTTTCGGTCTATGAGCGCGCAGCGCTCTTACGCGCGTTACTGATTGCTGCATTGACGAGTTTCGTGCATTTTTGAGATCACTGCAGATCGAGTTTCGTGCGTCCAGTGACGTCTTTTTCGGTTTATGAGCACGCAGCGCTCATACGCTCGTTACTGATCGCTGCATTGACGAGTTTCGTGCGTCCTGTGATTTTATTTCGGTTTATGAGCGCGCAACGCTCATACGTGCGTTAATGTTCGCGGCATCGACGAGTTTCGGGAATTTTAGAGATTGCCGCACAGTTAGTTTCGTGTGTCTAGTGATTTTCTTTCGGTTTATGAGCGCGGAGCGCTTATACGCCGGTTACTGATCGCTGCATCGACGAGTTTCGTGCGCACAGTGTTTTTTTCAGTTTATGAACGCGCAGCGCTCATATGTGCGTTACTGATCGCTGCTTCGACGAGTTTCGTGCATTTTAGAGATAGCTGCGCAGCGAGTTTCGGGCGTCCAGTGATGTTTTTTTTAAGGTTTATGAGCGCGCAGCGCTCATATGTACGTTACTGTTCGCTGCATCGACTAGTTTCGTGCATTTTAAAGATCGCTGCACAGCGAGTTTCGTGAGTCCAGTGATGTGTTTTTTCGGTTTATGAGCGCGCAGCGCTTATACGCGCGCTACTGATTGCTGCATTGATGAGTTTCGTGCATTTTAGAGATCGCTGCACAGCGAGTTTCGTGCGTCCAGTGATATTTTTTTCGGTTTATGAGCGCACAGCGCTTATACGCGCGTTACTGATCGCTGCATCGACGAGTTTCGTGCATTTTAGATATTGCTGCACAGGGAGTTTCGTGCGTCCAGTGATTTTTTTTCGATTTATGGGCGCGCAGCGCTCATACGCGCGTAACCGATCGCAGCATCGACGAGTTTCCTGCATTTTAGAGATCACGGCATCGACGAGTTTCGTGCGTTATAGTGATCGCTGCACAGCGAGTTTCGTGCGTCCAGTGATGTTTTTTTTTTGGTTTATGAGCGCGCAGCGCTCATAAGTGCGCTACTGATCGCTGCATCGACGAGTTTCGTGCATTTTACAGATCTCGGCATCAGCTAGTTTCGTGCATTTTAAAGATCGCTGCACAGCGAGTTTCGTGCGTCCAGTGATGTTTTTTTCGGTTTATAAGAGCGCAGCGCTCATATGTACGTTACTGTTCGCTGCATCGACGAGTTTCTTGCATTTTAGAGATCGCTGCACAGCGAGTTTCGTGAGTCCATTGATGTTCATTTCGGTTTATGAGCGCGCAGCGCTTATACGCGCGCTACTGATCGCTGCATCGTCGAGTTTCGTGCATTTTAGAGATCGCTGCACAGCGAGTTTCGTGCGTCCAGTGATATTTTTTTCGGTTTATGAGCGCACAGCGCTTATATGCGCGTTACTGATCGCTGCATCGACGAGTTTCGTGCATTTTAGAGATTGCCGCACAGCGAGCTTCGTGCGTCCAGTGATATTTTTCGGTTTATGAGCGCGGAGCTCTTATACGCCGGTTACTGATCGCTGCATCGACGAGTTTCGTGCATTTTAGAGATCGCTGCACAACGAGTTTCGTGCGTCCAGTGATGGTTTTTTTGGTTTATGAGCGCGCAGCGATCATATGCGCGTTACTGATCGCTGCATCGATGAGTTTCGTGCATTTTAGAGATCGCTGCACAGCGAGTTTCGTGTGTACAGTGATATTTTTTTATACGCGCGTTACAGATCGCTGCATCGATGAGTTTCGTGCATTTTAGAGATCGCTGAACAGCGAGTTTCTTGCGTCCAGTGATGTTTTTTTTTCGGCTTATGAGCGCGCAGCGTTCATACGTGCGTTACAGATCGCTGCATAGGGAGTTTCGTGCGTCCAGTGATGTTTTTTATCGGTTTATGAGCGCGCGCTTTACTGATCGCTGCATCGGCAAGTTTCGGGCATTTTAGAGCGCGGCATCGACGAGTTTCGTGCATTTTAAAGATCGCTGCACAGCGAGTCTCGTGCGTACAGTGATTTTGTTTTCTGTTTATGAGCGCGCAGCGCTCATACGTGCGTTACTGATCGCGGCATCGACGAGTTTCGTGCGTCCAGTGGTTTTTTTTTGTTTATGAGCGCGCAGCGCTCATACGTGCGTTACTGATCGCGGCATCGACGAGTTTCGTGCATTGTAGAGATCGCTGCACAGCGAGTTTCGTGCGTACAGTGATGTTCTTTTCGGTTTATGAGCGCGCAGCGCTCATGCGTGCGTTACTGATCGCGGCATTGACGAGTTTCGTGCATTTCAGAGATTGCTGCACAGTGAGTTTCGTGTGTCTAGTGATGTTCTTTTGGTTGTTTTCTTAATGATCTGCCGTGCTCAGACGTACGTTAGTTTTAAATTATAGAAATTGAAATGTTTGATAATTGCCCATAATAAATTTTAGAAATAAAATATCTGACAATGGGGAAGAAACTCCCCATCCTTGCAGTATGCTTATTATTGAGTATCTACCTTATTGTGATCTTTCTTTTTTTAATGTTGCATGTTTACGTTTTCGATAGAATCTTATACCTATACATGAACATAGAATAGACATTCTATTTTATATATCTAATATCAATTCTATGTTCATGCACGAATATATGTTTTTTTTTTCTTTTTTTTTCTTTTACATGATTAGTGAACGGTTTTAAGTGCAACGAATACTAGGTAAAAATTTCGTCCTGAATGCTATGTATCAGAAGCAATGGTGTAACATAAAAATATACGAAATGTTGAACTCTACACGTCCCAGAAAATTTCATAATTATTCCCCTTTGGCAGGAAAATTTTTATAGCCCGTGTTTTATAAATTTGTGAAGTTTAACGTATTAAACAATCGTTACAATAATCTTTTAAAATTTATGCATTTTCACTTCCTTACAGATAAAATAAAAATATTGTTTTTAATGTAAATAACGTACAATCAATTCAATAATGTTTATAATATTAACATATAAGAAATAATAATAATAATATTACAGATAGGGAAAAATTCCTTTCGACAATTTTTTAGAATTGTATAAATCTAAAAGTTAAAAATAAATAGAGGTACTGACATTACACTCAATAAAATTTTATTCGATATGAATAAATTGACATAATACCTGAATTTGATTTTTTACAATTTAATCTTATAAACTTGCATATTTGCATTCTTAACAGAATTTTCTGCGGCTTTCTTTTATATTATTAGTCTAATTATCATTTTGTAAGTTAAAAATGAACAATGTAAGTACGGTAAAAAAAAAGCAGCTAAATAAATAAAGCAAGCATGAATAGAATATCGTCTGACACCTGCTTCGTTTTAGGAACGAATAGATATTGAAACTATAGAGGATAAACATATTTCTTCAACATAGGTAAATTTCGGAGGTTTGTTATTTCTTCCCCCTTGTCGATAGTGACGCTAGTACTGTTGCCATTACAGATTTTGTCGTAAATGTCCCATCTTGGTCCTTAATCTATGAGGTTGCCGATAACACTGGGTGGCGCGCGTATATGCTTGGCGTGTCTTGAAAAATAGCCAAAATCACGTGTCTCGGCTGTTTTGGAATTCTGCCGAACATTTCACTCGCTTAATATGTTTCAACTATTGCCAGCCCAAATGTTTCAATAATATGAGTAAAATATATATTTTTTCAAATTATGCTTTTCTGGACATCATAGACCATAATTTTAATGTTTTTTACTGATAATTTGAAAACTACTTGGAAGAAAAATTTGAAATTGAGAATTCGCATCAAGCAGGACATAATATATATAAATCTATCAAAAAATTGTAGGTTGCAATTCATATTTTTTTCGAATATGAATTTCATAATTCATATCATAATTTTTTTTTAAAATTACAAACTCAATGTATTTACATTTGGATATTTTTAGTATTATAACGAAACAAATAAATTATCACATTAGGATTATAATTTCAGGAGATATTAATAAAAATACGAAAATGTAATTTAGCATTAGAAGCTCGAAATTTTGAATTTTTATAATTCAAAATCTTATCATCGAAATTACTTGAAATTTCGTTTGTAGGCATAGTTTGAACCGAAGACTTAAAATAAGTTACCAAAATTGTGTGTTGCAACTGACAAAAACAAAGATTGATTTGGTTTTGATTTGTATATGCCCCCCTAAATAAATTTTATATACATAATTTAAAACTGCATTTCATTTCCAATAGTTTGGTACTAGTAAATGTCTTTTATTATAATTAATTGCAGAGTTAGTAGGGGTGTTTACTTTTTTTTCCACGACTGTACATATGTAAGTACGTAACACGGTAACTCTTGATAAAAATATCCAATTTTTTTCAAATTTTGTAAAGAGGTTGATACTGATAAGTTTCTTATCTGGCTGGTTTTCGGGGTTCATTGGTTGATTAAAAGGGGGAGAAAGGGAGCTAATCCCCCTTAAATCTTTCAGGGGCAAAGCACTTCTGTGCTAAAATTTTAAAATGATTGATTGGCACCGGTATTTATGAACAACTTTATATCAAACTAAGTAAAAGCTTTTCTTCGCGTACATTGTATGAAACAAAATTTTATTGCTAAATTCTGGCGTGAATATGGATTTTGGACTTAAAATTAAGTTGTATATAACATATACCGATGCCCTTCAATAGATTAATTTAGATAAGTGGGGTTTTCAAGCAAAATTATCCCATTTGGTTGAAATTGGTATACCAGTTCATTCTGATAAGTCGCTTCCCTGATTAGATTTGGAGGTTCATTGGTTATGTATAAAGGGGGGGGGGATTGGGCGAGCTAATTCCCCCCTTAGATTAGCTAAATGTTTTTTGTCGATTTCTTTATTGTTCGAGGGGCAATGTTTTTTGAAATAAGAGTATAATATAAAATTAGTGGGAATAGCCTGTAAGCTCAATGTCATCAGTTTAATGGGGCACTTTTCTTTTTATTTAACTTTTCTTCTTCTTCTTTTTTTTATTATAGTTGAAAAATGTTTATGGATTAGGTTTGGCTGGACGTTTGGTCGCTCTGTTACCCGCATAAATATATTCCATTGCCTTTTAACACTTTCTATGGCAAATTACTTCAGTTGCTAAAATTTTGAAATGATTGAATGCCTCCGGGTTTTACGAACAGTTTCTTTCCCCGAAGTTAAAGTTCGTTCTTTCCGTACGTTACAAATACAAAATTTTCTTTAAAACTTTTGGTGCCATTGAGGCATTCTTAATCAAAATTAAATGGGACGTATATATCTCACAGCCCTTCAAAGGGTTAACTCATATATATTGTCGGAACCACGTCAAAATATCAAATATGAAAACAGTGTTGCCAGTGGGCCTACTTTTTTAAAATTCAGATTTCTTGATGGGAACCACTGTTTTGAAACAGTAAAATTCGCCTTATTTAATGGCATATTAATTAGGGCGAAAATAAAGGGAATTTTACCATTTCAGAAAAGTGGTGCCCATTAAGAAATCTGAATTTTAAAAAAGTAGGCCCGCTGGCAACACTGTTTTCATATTGGATAGTTTGACATGGCATCGACGACGTTATCGATTTAAAAATTACATGTTCGCCGTTGAAAATGAGCTTGTAGCTTTCCTAGTTTGTTTACAGGGGCACTCAAAGAATGCAGTCACATTATAGTCTATGAGAAAAAATTGTTTACAGTGTATGTTATTGATTTTATGCGATTTCAAACATATTGGAATTGGTATACATCAGTTAGGTGCATTACAAGATGCCCACTTTAAGATATGTGTATAGCATTTATCGTTCGTTTACAGGGGCATAAAAAAGAACTATGTTGCAAATGCAGTTAAAAATGTAGTATGCGTTTTTAAATGTAAATATTTTTTTGCATATTATTTATTCTGTATAAATTCTATAGATGATATACTGGACTGCGCAAAAAAAATTGAGTACACTTCCTTTTAAAGACGGAAACTGCTGGAGAGGAATTTTAAGCTGAGTCATGCGTTTACTATCTGAATTAAAATTTTGCATACTATGGTAGTATATATTCATATCGCTCACCCACAAGAAAAGTGACACATATCGCAAAATTCCGTTTCCTGTTTTATTCCACTAATAGGTCTGCCATTGGTGCGTCTTGCTACATGAAATGTTTCATAAGTGTATTTGTACGGAATATCACTTTATTGTGCTATATGTCCATTTGCGACCACAGAAGAGTGGTGGAGGTAAAATTAACCAACCCTTCAAACCTCATTGTATGTCTTCATTCTTAAGGGTTTTATGTTTTCATGCACGTTTTTACACCTACGTAAAGAGCTAAGTGCTATAATTTCATGTTACAGTAAAATCATACATATTTTCTTTTGCCTCTCCTGTGAAATTTACTTTTGTCGAGATGTGCCACTTTTCTTGCGGGTGAGCGATATGCAGACTACACCAAAGAATTCGGATATTTTTCCGACTGTAAATGGTACTTGTGAAATCATTTTTTCTGTTATGCGTTCTTCTAATTGTGTACTTAGACATAACCTTTCGCCTTATTAAAATATGGTGTTTTGTTACAGTATTCTGTATGTGTTGGAATATGTTTCATAATCAATGCTTAACGCGTGATTTTTCTTTCTTATTAGGTATGAAAATGATGGTTCAAATTCGATGCTTGGACGACACCAGAATTTAAAAACAAATTTATTTGAAAATAATTGAAAACGATTCTTACCTACATTATGAGAGCAATATTTTATAAAATAATTCTTGGTTCCAGTCGGCAGTTTGAAATTAGAATTAACTATTCGCGCCATGCAAACACCGTCTTTGAAAGGATTAAAATGGAAGTGTCAATATAACCTCTGAACTTCAACCCTGGCTACGCCACTGTAGGGGTTGATTACATATTAAAAATTTAGAACTCTTGTTTTTCTTCTTTAAGATTTTTGGTTGTGTTAGCAATCAATACTGTACAGCAATATTGTTTTTAAAAGTTATAATTTATAACAATTTTTTAATGTGTTAAAGTAATCGTGCTTTATTTTTAACCATTTGAAGGAAGGTGATATTTTATACATACCACTTACTTAATTTTAATCCACATTTTTCAACAAAACTTAGCATCTGACAAGTCCTTAGAAGGGAACTATGAATACAGAGGAATTGACGTATCATGAAAATGAGTGAAGCTTCAACTGTAACCGGTTTCGCAATGGCTCATTACTGCAGGGGCAAACTTCCAACAGAAAATTTGAATAGAAATTTTCTCCTTATTTAAATGTCTTATTCGTGCAGAATTTCCTTCATAATCAAAATCGTCATCGTCAAAAACTGATATTTATCTTTACTGGTAACTGGTAACTTCGGCGGTAGTCAAGCCCAGTGTTGCCAGATGGGCTCCTTTTTTAAAAATCAGGTTCTTGATTGGCACCACTTTTTTGAAATGGTAAAATGTGCCTTATTTAATGACATATTAATTAGGGCCAAAAACAAAGTGAATTTTACCGTTTCAAAAAAGTGGTGTGCCAATCAAGAAATCTGAATTTTAAAAAGTAGCCCACCGGCAACACTGTTCAAGCTATGCGTTTCCTCCATATTGTGACAACCTAAACAATCTTCTGTCAATGTCAATTGAAGACAACATAATCCCCAGGCCAACTACCACGCAGTGTTGCCAGCTGGGCTACTTTTTAAAAAATCAGATTCTTGATTGGCACCACTTTTTTGAGATGGCAAAACGTGCCTTATTTAACCTCCCGTCTACCAGACGGGTCCATTGGGCCCGACATGTACATTCAAAATATTTATTCAAACCAGAAATTTCTTCAAAACAAACTAAATGTATAAATCAGACAATAATAAGTTAAATAAACAAATTAAATAGTTTTAAGTAAAAATTCTGGTGTAGAATGTTTTTATAAAACTTGAGTAAAATTTCCGGTAGTTCTAGGGTTAATGACATATTAACTAAGGCAAAAACTAAGTGAATTTTACCGTTTCAAAAAAGTGGTGCCAATCAAGAAATCTGAATTTAAAAAAAAGTAGCCAACTGGAAACACTGCTACCACGAGCGAAAATGAATAGAAATTTGTACATTATTTGTGACAGACATTTTGCACGAATGAGCTGCGAAAATAAAGCAAAATTTTCTATTCAAAATTTACAGATGGAAGTTTGCTTCGGTGGTAATCAGGAACTGTTGATCCGATGCAAAAAATCAGCAACCATGTTGTGACAACCTACTCAGTTACTTCACTTGAAACTGGTAGAATCTACACTATATGTCTCCTCTTTATTCATAACCCCATCGTCTATAGAGAAATGTTATGAATAAAGAGGAGGAGACATATAGCTTATTGTCTACCAGTTGCGAGTGAAGTAACTGGGGAAGTTGTCACAAGATAGCGGCTGATTTTGTATATCGGATCAGCAGTTTCTGATTACTGCCGGGGCAAACTTCCACCAGTAAATTTTGAATTGAAAATTTCGCCTTATTTTAGCGGCCTTTTTGATTAAAAAATTTGTATCACAAATATTGTTAAAATTTCTATTTCTTATTACTGGTGGCAGTTTGACCAGGTATTATAATTTTTTTTACTGACACTAAGAGGAGGTTATCTAGGTTGTCACACTATGTCGGAAAAACAGGGCCTGACTATTGCCAAAGTAAACTGCCACCAGTAAAAATGAAAATCTGCTTCAGCTATTATTTATGACTGAAATTTCGCATTAATAAGGTGTTTAAATAAGGCGAAAATTTCTAATTAAATATGCTGGTGGAAGTTTGCCCCGGGGTAATTAACATCTGCGAAAGCGGTTACAGTTGAAGCTTCTCTATTTTGAGGATATGTCAGTTCCTCTTTATTAATAGTTCCATGGTCTGTAGTTGCCAACCTCCCGTTACATTAATACCACTATTATCATGCAGAAATTCTCATTTTATATAATCGCACAATTTCTGCAATAAAATAAAGCGAAAATTTTTGTAAGAATTTACTGCTATTCAAAAAATCGGGAGGTTCCCAAATATGCAAGTCTTATAATTAATTTTAATCAAACAGGTGAGATTGTAATCAGATATATCAACAACAATAAATATAAAATGTCAGTTTAACAGAAATTCTAAAATTCCAAACGTTTACTTACATTTTAATATTTTATGATTTCAAACTTCCATACTAACACAAATATGTTACATCTTAATACTTAACATTTCTGAAATATTCCAATTTAAACAACACTTTTGTGCATTCCTTAAATTTTGAAGGAAGCAAACATACCTTTCACATTTCACTAATCCCTACACGAAACATAAATTAACATTCACGATTCTAGGAATTTACTTCAGCAATAAATTTAATCATAAATCAATTATATATATGAGTCATTCTCTGAAAAGTGACAATTTTATGTCCCAGGTGTCTTGAAGACATATTTTTAAATTTACAAAAAGAAAAAGTGATTTAAATAACTATCAATATTAATTAGTTATACATATAAACTGTAATTATTTGCTTATTGAAATTGAATTTGGAAAAATTTAATGTATTTTTTAATGCAAATATCATTCCCTCACTATGTCCCGATTCACATATGTAGGAAAGAAAATGCTTTCTCTGCCATTGCAGCAAGTATATTTATAGTTATTTTTTTCTCAATTCATTAAACCCACTTAAATACATATTTAGCCATTTAATTATATTTATATTTGGAACAGATGTCATATTCGCCCCATATTGGCGCGATGTTTTTCTGTCGCCAATATCATATAGGCAACAGGTACTTAACTTGCGTCAAAGTGTCGTTATTTTGCTTGATGTGGTAACCGGATTATATTGTTTATGCTGTTGATGTTTTCGCCAAATTGGCAACCAAATAAAATCGCGCCAATATGGGGCGAATATGACATCTGTACCTTATATTTTATATAATGAATGAATTAGGGCACTTTTTAATGATGTCCCTAGCATTTGTCGTCATTCCCTCACATAACTATAAATTTGCCATTATTTACTTAGTAGAAAGCAGCACATGCTTTATATATGTCTAGGACAGTTTGTACAAGAGTAAAGTGAAGTATCCATCTTGTTGTTTGCTCAAAAACGTTCTTGAATAGTTAGTATATGGCTTTGAAGTACTAAATCAATGTATTTTTATTATGAGTCATTCCCTCATGTATTATAAATTTAATAAAAACTAATGAAATGTCTTTTTATGTTGTTATATTATTTGAAATGTGTTTCAAAAGATATTTAGTAACTGAAAATATACCTAAGACTAATCACTTTTGCATAACATGGTTTTCAGAAGTATTTGGTCATTCCCTCACAATAATTCCCTCATAATTTTAATATGATGGAAAGATTTAAATTGTAAGGGAATGATCTGAATCCATTTATATATGTACTAAACAGTAAAATAAGAAAATATAATGCAATAAAATACACATTAAAAATCTCATAAGACTTTTAATTACCGTAAGTAAAGATAATACATTTTTTATTTTTATTATTTTACAGAGACAAGTTAAAAATAAATAAAAAATTTTTTTTTGTACTAATTCAAATAAACATTAACTCTTCTAAATGTTAATGCTTTATCTTTATTTTTTAAATTGATATAGAGTAAAAAAATATATTATTTATTGACAGTATGACTTCTAATTATAATTTCTTTTCTTTTTTAACCCTTTCAAAGGCGGTGGTATGTTTATGAATCCACTTCATTTTAATTCCCAAGCGCCACAGTGGCACCAGACTTTTTATAAACTTTTATCTATTTAACATGCATGTGAAATATAGCATTTTTCTTATTTATAAATAAATTGGTTCTTAAATTCTGGTGCCAATCATTTATTTGAATATTTCAAGAATGGAAGTGCTTTGAAATTAAAATATCAGAAGAACTATGAGATGCAGTTTGGTTCATATTATTTTTTGATAAATATAGCAATAAGGTACTTGTAGGCTAAATTTTGAGATTTTTGAGGCACTTTTATTGGGCCGCAATTCTTTTTTAAAAACAGCCACTTTTCAGAGAATGACCTATATGTAAATAGATTTTACTAATTATAGTAGACCACAGGGCTGTTTTTGTTAATCCTGAGATTTAAGCGTGTAAAAAGAATGACATGTGGAACGTCGCATATTTTTCTTTTCATCCTTTACTTCTTCTTTTCTTTCACGCAGGTACTTTTACAATGTTGCACTTTTAAGATGCGTAAAATATAAGTATTAGTTTCCCTGGAAAATTAAAGGCTATCAATTGCAGTGCATCAAATAAAACCAGAAATTTTATTATAAAAAATAATTGAAAAACGCATGTAAATAGAAATCATTCCGTTAAATAAATTTCCTGGTACAAATTACATTTATTTGTGTTAAAAAATGGAAAGTTGGCGTTTACGTAATTTGAAATAAGATCAAAGATCCTTTGATGGTCTAGCATCAAAATGAAATATTTTACTTTATTCTTTCTTTACAAAAAAAAGTATTGGATTCGTAAAAATTTTCGAATTCCGGTTTTGGACGGATTTGCACGTTTTAAGGATCGGAGATCCCGAAAAATACGTTTTTTACAAAATATATGTCTGTGACTCTGTGACTCTGTCTCTCTGTATGTGACACAAATAGTGTGGGCGTCTTATCTCAAAAACTAATGAACGGAATTTAATAAAACTTTAGGTTCAGTTAGCCCCTTGGTGCTGATTATTTTTTGGTGTAAATCGCCCAACAGGTGGCGCTGCTATGCTGCATTATGCATGATTATAACAATAGCTCTATCTCAAGAACTAATGCAGGAATTTTCATCACATTTCAGATTCATTTAGTCCCTGATATGCGTTACTGCTTTTTAGTTTTGGGGGCAAATCGTGTAACAGGTCGCGCTGCTATGCTGAATTTTTCACGATTTTTGCAATAGCTGTATCTCAAGAACGAATGCATAAATTTTCATCAAACTTATCAAACTTCAGATTCAGTTAGTCCCTCATATAAATTGGGCCTGATTATGTTTTGGTGTAAATTGCCCAACAGGTTGCGCTGTTATGGAGCATAATTTACGATTTTCGCAATAACTCTATCTCAAAAACTAATGCACAGATTTTCATCAAACTTCAGAATCATTAAGAGGTTGACATAAGATGTTGCTGATTAGATTTTGATGTAAATCTCCCAGCCAGTGGCGCTGCTATGTTGCATTTTTCAGGAAGTATTAACATGTATGAGATAGGAGAAAGTTTTGGTATTGCCACATCCGACTTATTTTACGATTGTACCCATAGCGGCATTTGATCCGCATCATCTGTACCACATCATATCAAAATTTAGCAATTTACATCCGGGAACATTTCCATAGAAGTTTTGGGATTGCCACTTCCGACTAATTTTACGATAACACGGAATGTGTGTCATTAAACAAAGGGAGTATTACTATTCTGAAATAGTAGTAATAGATATTTTGACAAAAATGTCAAACTTCGCGCAACTGCTTTAGGGTAGTAAAAATTATTGTATGTGGGTGAATATCACAAAATATGGGATCTTGAAAACAAAATTTTTTGAAAGCTTAAATCGTTTCAAAGCTTCTGGTTTTTTTTTTTAAATGTTAGTTTAACAGCTCTTAGTTCTTTCAACGGCAATGAAGTTTAAGAACATTTAGATATAGAAATAATTTTCTAAAAAAATTATCAAATATTTGATGTCAGAATAATGACATGGGTGTCAGGACAATGACAAATTTTATTAATGTGTTAAAAATATCATGATTTTACAAATTATCTTCAGGTAATTTATTATCTTTTATTTAGACATAGTACACATTTTTACAAATTTTTTATATAACCTTTTACATTGCTTAAAAAGAGATAAAAAATATTAACAGAAAAATTCTTCTTGAAAATTCAAATGAATTTTTTTTTAAACAAATTGTACATTAATTTGTAAAATAATAATAAAAAGTAATGTTTTCCCAATGAACTGTTTGAATAATTGGACAGAAAACCTTTTAGCAATACAGTAATTACACGATGAGACACAAAGACAATAAAAGAGGTAAAATAATATAAAATGAGTTCTTTAATAATTGTATAATATTTGAAATCTAACATCATTTTTCAAGTTATTACGGAATGCAGACGAATATTTAGGAATAATGAAAGTATGTGCAAAAATTTAAATGATATTTTCTTTAAGTGTGTATTAAGCTTGCGTTCTGTCTCTTCTCTCTTTTTTACTACCTGAAGACTGTCTTTGATCAACTGCTGAACTTGAGGGCAATTTTTTAATCCTTTAAGCATCTGCCATAAATATTCACGTATGTTTAACCCCTTAATTCTCGCTCCCGCCATATTCACGGTCTGTGTCTTATTTTAGATTTATTCAGATTTGATTGATCCCCACCACTTTTATAAAATAGTGTAATTAGCTTTATTATGAAATCATTTTACCTTTCATTAAGTATGGTGAATATTTGTTTATCGTAAAAGTGGTACCAATAAGAAATTTGAATTTTTAAACCGTAATTTAATGCGAGCGTTAAGGGGTTAACCTTCCTACCCTGAATGGGAGTAATCGACCCATTTCTATAATTCAGTTCATTCGATTTGAACCAGAAATTTTTTCGTAAAGTAAGATAAATAAAAGGCAACGAAAACTAATATAAATAAATACATTATATAGTTTTTAAAGAAAATTCTGGTGTGAGTAAAATTTCACCAGCGTAGGAAGATTAAAGATTCACAAAATAATAGCAATGAACACCATTGGTATGGGGATTTGTATTTTATTATCTTACATATTTATATTTATCTTAAGCACTGAAAAAATTACATTGATATCAAAGTTTTGTTAAATCAACCTTTGAATTCAAAAATTATATAATGGAAAAACACTGTTAAGACCTTAAAGGGTTAATGGTATCAGGGGTTTTCAATTACGTTTTCAGGGGTTTTGAAAAATCTATTGGTTCAGAATATGCTCTGAATTGAGTCGTACATTTCTTACACTATTTATGCTGTTGTCTCTTTTCTATGTCTGTCATCTGAGTAATTGATTTTATAATATCTTCCTTTTTCTTTCTACCATACTTTAATTTTCTCGAACTTTTCCTGCTAAAATGGTACTCCATTTTTAAAAATTCCCTCTTGGCGCATTTTTTTTTTTTTTTTGACTCACACTTATTTTTAGTCTCTCCCCTTTTGACTGTTTTTTACGACTATAACCCTATAATACTCTAAAAAAATTCAAAGTTCTCTAATCATAATAAATATTAAATTATTTTATACATCTGTACATAAATAAAGGATTTAATATTTATCATTTTAACACAAGATACATAATATTACCCAGTGAATAGTACGTGTTTATATAATAGCTGCCAACATCTTACGCTTTTTTGTACCACAAAAATTTTATAGTACATCTTACCTTTTAAAATCGCCGTAATCTGCCGATTAAAAAAGGCAAAAATTTCTATTAAAATTTTGTGGTACAAAAAAGCGGAAGAATTGGCAGCTATGTTATACATATGGAATAAAAACAAACCAACCAATAAATTAAATTTGACACTAAAATCCTAAAATTGACATTAAAATCCACTGAAAACAATTCAAAATTTCAAGAGGTAAATTTATTTTCTATTGGAGAATAAAGGATTTCCCTTGCAAAATTGTTAAACTTTTAAGAACTTAATTAATAAGTTCATTTTTATGTAATTATATGTCATTTTCTTGGCATATGTATGCCAGGATAATGACAATTTAATTCTAAAACATTTTCACATTCTTGTTTTGTTTATTTTCCTTTGTTGTTGTTGTTGTTGTTTTTAGATCTAACATTTTAATTTCGTTTAAAGGAACATGTTTTCTCTATAGTACTTCAAATTCAGTATTAATGTTCAGTTTTATTAGTAATTTATTGAAGCCAGGAAAATGACATGGTGAAAGTCTACTCAATTTTTTCAAAGACTTTAAACACATTATTTTCAAAGAAATATCTAAACAATCTTGCTGGTAGCAATGATTTTACTACGTCTGACTTGAACTATGTCAAGAACAAGAAGAATTAGCGCCATCTTTATACCTCATAAACAACTAAAATGAACAAGCAAGGAAAATGACATTCATTTCCAGTGACAACCATATTTTAATTATGGAAAATTATTAATAAAATACAGAATTTGTTACATTCCTGACATATGCGCTATATAAGGTATAATTATTCATTAGAAATAAAAAAAAAAAACATCGAAAAAGATAGTTGTACAGTATAGCAGAAAGCCTTTTATTTTGCACACATCACAGTGTGACATGCCAAGAAAATGACAATCTAAAATTTTAATTCTTTTAAATGCATTATTTTGTGTTATTATGAATTTAATATCTCTTGAAAATACTTCTAAGAATATCTTTTATTAGAATGTAAAAAAGAAAATTGCATTATATAACATTTAATAGAAATTTTATTGTGCGGACTGCAATTTTCGTAATTTGTGATATTGTCTTATATAGGACGAAACCCCAGTTATTGACACCTAACCAGTAACTGACACTTCAGCAAAAATCTATTTTCTTTTATAATTCTGCAAAGTAATAATGCTATCTAGTGGTGACTTAATTGTCTTAACTGTTATATCTTATGTGCCAGATACTGGTTTTTCAAAATAAGGACGCTGCCAGCTACTGGAGTTATTGACAATATTTATATAAAAAAAATTCATTTTCAGTAATAAAAAGTACATATTTTCAAAATTTTGTCAACAATTATATTTTAGTGTATCTCAACTATACTTTAAAAAAGCATAAAATAGATTTATAATTTTGTAATAATGATTTGAAAAGGAAAGATTACTTACGGTGTTATTTACTGTGGGAGTTTCACCCTACTAGCGCAGAACACTTTCCTAAAATTATACTTTAAAGTTGTGATGGGCGATTCTCGAAAATTCAACAATCGAGAAAAATTGTCATCGTAAAAACTCACAATCACTACAGCCATCGATTAATTCCTAGAATATACAATCGAGATGTTTTACAATCGATTATAACGAGAGAAGCTAAAAACAATTGTTGGAAAACTTAGCTATTATTCTGGCCGAAAATTTCATAGTAGTGATAGGGCTCGATCGGTAATTCTGCTATCGCAATTATTTGCTCTCGATTTAGGCTTAAGGGGTTACTTCAGTCACGCGAAAAGACCTGCTCGCTAATGCTAATCTTATGGAAGAAATTTATAAAGATATCTCATTTAAATTTCAGTATTTTAAAAGGATTTTCTTTGCATTGGAATAAATTCCCCTTTCTTCATTATGAAACTGCAATGTCCAAATCGCGTAACTATGGCGCATTTGATGAATCAAATAACCTTTCTACTTTTTAGATAACTCCAAAAAGTTTGATACAGTTTAAAGTTCCCCTAAATGTCAAATACTGTGGAATTTCCCCATTGATTGAAAACAAAAGTTTCTTTCGAAAAACGTAAGGATAGTAAGATAAAGATACCTGCCAAGAGGGAACCTGTGTAACACGGAAACTCTTTCCAGTACCTAGCGATCCCAACATGACTGTTTAAGTCTGTATCGAAATCCAAAGTAGCTATTTTATGACACATTTAAAAATTCATTTTTTATTTTAGACGCATTAGCTAGAATCGATTAGCATTTCCCTCTTTTCGATAAAGGCAAAAGGTTTGATACAAGTTAAAGTTCCCTAAATGTCTAAAGTGTGTCTAATGCTGTGGAATTTCTCCGTTTATCGAGAAACATAAGGATAACCAGACAAATATAACTGCTAAGAGGGAACCTGTCTAACACGGAAATTGTTTTCCAGTGACTAGCGATTCCAACATGACTCTTCAAGTCTGTATCGAAATCCAAAGTAGCTAGTTTTTGACACATTTACTAGCTCATTTTTTATTTTATGCGCATTAGCTAGAATCGATTAGCATTTTCTTCTTTTCGATAAAGGCAGAAGGTTTGATACAAGTTAAAGTTCCCTAAATGTCTAAAGTGTGTCTAATGCTGTTGAATTTCTCCGTTTATCGAAAACAAAGGAGTGTTATCGAAATATAGAAAGGTAAACAGACAAATATATACGCTAATAGGGAATTCCACAACTAAAATAAAGCTTCAATGGATTTCATTTTTGGTATTTTGGATAATTTTAATCTTCCAATCCTTACCAACGTGGTATTAGATGATGGGTCTGGAAAAGGTAAACCCCCACCCCCACACCCGAAGCGGCATTAGGCCCCAAATTGACAGTAGGGCAGACCAAGGATGAAAGTTAACTTCATGTAAGAGAGGACTGGGGAAGTTGAGAATGGTAAAAAAAACCAAACCATTGAATAAGAAAAAAATTGAAGAAAAAGAAAAATGGTAAAAGAACAAGTGAAGCGTGTGATTAGAGACAAATGAAGAGGGGCCCGATGGGCCACAGCTGGTCCAGAATGAGTGCCCAAGTAGTCAGAATGGGTCAAGAACTTGTAGAATAGTATCTACAATGAAGAAAAACAGTAAGACAAAATATTATGAAAAACAGATGAAAAATACCAATAGCCTGAGGCTAAAAGTAAAATGTTTCAATGAGCGGCGTCCCCTGCTGGTAGTAAAAATAAAATTGATACGAAAAGATAGGGTAGAGTGGAAAGACTTTATTTTGTGAATTTTATAATTTTTGGACAAACAGTATACTAAAAGTTTGAAGAAACAAAACTTTAAAGCTCCCTCTTGAGGCGAAAAGGGAGTTAAAATTAAGAAACCTATGTCCATATTTTGTATTCGATTTTAGACACAATTTCATGTTAGTCATATAATTTTCCCATGAGTGGAAGATACCGTACCAGAGTACGAAAAAAAAAAAAACCGCCGCTAAGTATATTCCTTTAGAGAATTTTAAGGCCAGGGGTCTAAAATTAACGGTGGATTGACAAAAGAAAGGCAGATTTAGAAAGGTTATGAGATTACCCTTATTTTAATACATTACATGAGTGGGGTAAAATAATTTTGAAAAATCCTCTTCCCTGAGACGCGACACTTAAAATCTTGAAAACACATAATTTGCAGTGCAATTTCGTTTTAACAATAGCATTCTAATATTAACAGATATGGGATAGCTTAGGAAGGGTAAAATAAGAGAAACATTGAAAATCAAAGACAAACTGGCTCCAAATTCACTAGAAAATTTCTATATCAACAACTGAAACCCGAACTGATGACTTAGACCACTATGCCTCCTAACCCATATCGGTTAATAACAAAAGCGAATGGAAAAGAACATGTCATATACTCCTTTGGGAAATCATGACACCAGAAGCGCGGTAAGTTTGACTCTTCTGGAAGCTTGCTTTCTCTCGCTCTCTCTCTCGCACTTCGAGATATACACATATATTTCTGGATGCAAACTGCTCGTTTACCTCGAGGAGACAGACATCTCTGCTCGATGGCAAACCTCTCGCTTACTTCGAGATATCTCATTCTCATTTCTCGCTCTCGGTCTCTGTTCAACATTTCGTATGACATTGTCCAGAATGAGAAATCAGTTTTCGTCCTTTCTAGAAATGTTATTCTCGATGATTGTCATTTCACGCTCGGCCAAAAAGGGCCGAGAAGAGATATCGAGGAACAAGCTGGAGAGAGAAATAGGCATGACAATGAGCTATGAAATGAAGCTTTAATTTTCAATGTTTTTCTTATTTTAGCCCTAGCAAGCTGTCACATACCTGGAGCCCTCCGATAAGTATTATTTATTAAATATAAAAATTTCAAAGAGGAAGGTGGGCGGGTGAATTCTGAGGACGTGAGAGTGGGCGGGGCGCAATTAAAAAAAGATTACCGAACTCTTCCTGTGACATATCATCGAAAAGCCCTTTGACAACTCTTTCATATTATGAAGCTTTCTTCCCCCGAAGGTGAAATTCGGGGGGTGGGTTGGGGGCGAACAAATTTTTAAAACCGTAGCCGATTTCTATAATAAATTTAAATATAATTTTAGATGTGGGTTTTTTATGCAGTCTTCCGGTAAATGTTATTTATTGAACGCAAAAATTTTAAAGTGGAGGCTGCGTGAATTCCGGGGCGAAAAAGTGGGCCCAATGGGGCGGGGGAGGGAGGGGGAGCAATTTTCAAAATTTTTTTGGACCCGTCATGTGATATGTTATAGGAAAGCTCTCGGATGACTCTTTCATATTATCAGACTTTCTTCTTCCCCTCCGCAATTTGGCCCCCACTGCGGCGGGTAGTTTTTTCCGTTTTTATCATTTTAGATTGGATTTTTTTAAGGAGCCCTCCGATAATTATTATTTATAATATATGAAATTTCAGGACACTTTCCTAAATTTAGCCAAGACCCCACATGTGACATATCGTTGGAAAGGTTTGTGACTACTTATTGATGTTATGCACCTACGGTGTTCGTCCCCCCACTTTGCTCCCCCCGGGGGGCACTTTTCATAAGTTAGCCAAGACTACTCATGTGAGATATCGTTGGAAATGTCAGTTACTACTTATTGATGTTATGCACCTACGGTGACAGTCCCCCCCACTTTGCCACCCCGGGGGACACTTTTTCAAATTTAGCCAAGACACCTCATGTGAGATATCGTCGGAAAGGTCTGTGACTACTTATTGATGTTATGCTCCTCCGGTGTCCGTCCCCCCACTTTGCACACCCCCGGGAGACACTTTTCAAAATTTAGCCAAGACCCTACATGTGAGATATCGTTGGAAAGGTCTGTGACTACTTATTGATGTTATGCACCTCCGCTGACCACCACCCACTTCTCCCCCACGGGGGACACTTTTCTAAATTTAGCCAAGACTTCTCATGTGAGATATCGTTGGAAAGGTCTGTGACTACTTATTGATGTTATGCACCTCCGGGGACAGCCCCCCCCCCCAACTTTGCCCTCCGGAGGACACTTTTTCAAATTTAGCCAAGACCCCTCATGTGAGATATCGTTGGAAAGGTCTTTATTACTTATTGATGTTATGCACCTACGGTTTTCGTCCCCCCCGGGGGGTACTTTTCCAAATTTAGCCAAGACCCCTCATGTGAGATATCGTTGGAAAGGTCTGTGACTACTTATTGATGTTATGCACCTACGGTGTTCGTCCCCCCACTTTGCTCCCCCCGGGGGGCACTTTTCATAAGTTAGCCAAGACTACTCATGTGAGATATCGTTGGAAATGTCAGTTACTACTTATTGATGTTATGCACCTACGGTGACAGTCCCCCCCACTTTGCCACCCCGGGGGACACTTTTTCAAATTTAGCCAAGACTCCTCATGTGAGATATCGTCGGAAAGGTCTGTGACTACTTATTGATGTTATGCTCCTCCGGTGTCCGTCCCCCCACTTTGCACACCCCCGGGAGACACTTTTCAAAATTTAGCCAAGACCCTACATGTGAGATATCGTTGGAAAGGTCTGTGACTACTTATTGATGTTATGCACCTCTGCTGACCACCACCCACTTCTCCCCCACGGGGGACACTTTTCTAAATTTAGCCGAAACCCCTCATGTGACATATTGTTGGAAAGGCCTATCACCACTTACTTATGTTATCCACCTCCCGCACCCCTCTCTCCTCTTTGCCCCCACAGGAAGGGCATTTTTATAAATTCAGATCCAGACTCCTCAAGTGACATATGGTTCGAAAGGCCTAAAGACCAGTGACGACTTATTCATATTATGCAGCTACCGTGTCCCTCCGCTCACTTTGACCCCTCCCCCAAGAGATCTGGTCCGAGGATCGTTCGTTTCGAGATTATATTTTTTTACAAGGTTTTGTAGTGCGTGCACAGCACGCCTGCTATACGGTGTCGTATATAGCGGGTAACCTGTTCGTGATTTCATATTACAAGATTACGTATAACTTAGGGGCCTCGATTAAAGGAGGGGCCCACTAGCGGGCGAAGTCACCTAGTCTTTTTTAACACCGACTCATTCCAGTTTACACCACGATTCTTGATAAATGTATGACGTATATAATATATAATATATGATATGTATAAAAGCAATTGGCAAACTGGAATCATCGGGAAATAATTTACACTATCGAAAAATATCGAGATGTCCATACAATCGAGAAAAACATCTTGTTATCGCCCATCACTACTTAAAAGCATGCCTACGTTTTAATAACAGTATTTTTGAGTTTCATTTTAATTGCAGAAATCGAAAAAATATTCTAATATAAAAATGGTGAATTTTATTATATTGAAATATTGTATTATCGAATCACATATTATATTTCTGCTGTATATGTTCTGTATTATATTTTGGGGTCAACTTTTACGCGAGTATTTACCGTAGATCTCTCTTTTCCATTTTATACATATTTCACAGCATTACGCCAATACTTTTCATGTGACTATGACATTAAGCGCACCGAAAGTATTAGTAAAAAAAGAAAGAAAGAAGAACCCTAAGAATATAGCTGTTCTGTTCTTCACAATAAACATCAGTCGTAAACTGATTAGAAGAATAATCCCTGGTGTTATTTAAAAGCCAAAAACAAACGATTCGATTGACGTTAGGTACTACTTATATTAATAAGAAAGACAAATGTAGTTTTCTAAGATATCTTTTCTCAATTTATTATTATTCCGATTTTCTCAATGAGAATATATAATTTGTGTAAAATTGTGTTAATTTTACTTAAATGCATCTAATATAATTACATAAACACTAACATTTGAACTAAAAGGTATTTCGTTGCCATAAGATGATATGGTGCATAGCTAATCAAAATCGAATAATCTCTGTCTTATAAGAAAATCATGTACAATTCTAACACGATTTCCTAATGAAATTTTTCGCCTTATTTAATTGCAGAAAAATGTTACTAATTCTGCAATAAATCGCAGAAAGTATTTTTATCCGTAGGAAAAAAAAATAGTTAAACATTTCTAAACAAACTGAATGAAATTTGGAAAAACATGGTACGCACCTTGGTTTTAACCACAGACGCCGACTTAAATGGGCGACCAAGGCAGACAGAGAAAGCTTCAGCAACTAATTTTAAAATGTTATTTTTGACTTAATTAACCATAATTATTAAATAAAACACATATATATATAGTTTTTTTAAATTAGTGGTGGAAATATGCCTACATCGCTCGCATGAATCCGGCGCCCGCCTACAGATTTCATACATGAAGGACGGTGATACATATTTATACTTCTGAATTTTCATCCCCAAATGCCAAAATGGCACCACAATTTTGGAATAAAATTTTGCTTTTATAAAATATGTGGAAAAAAAAGGAAGCAGAGAGAAGTTGACAGAACATGAGAATTATGTTAGAAGTCAGGAATTGGATAAATCTGCAATAGCTAAGCATTATTGAAATTCCAACAACCAGTTTAATTTTTCTGAGGCTAAAATTATTAAAAAGTGTAATTCAGTTTTTGATCTAGATTTTTACGAAGCTTATTACATACCCAAATATACTACTTCCTTTGTGAATGACATGACTAGCGAACATATTCTCTCCCTTGTTTGGAGAATGGAGTCATGAATAAAAAGGAGTAGATATATAGTGTATTGTCTAAGAGTTACCAGTGAAGTAACTGAGGATTAGTGATGGGCGATTCCCGAAAATTTAACTGTAAAAAAAAAAAAAAAAATGTCATCGTAAAAACAGAATCAATACAATTATCGATTACTTTCGAGAATCTACAAACGAGATGTTCTACAATCGATTATTAAAATAATTATTTTTGCATGCTTATAAAGCAGTTTTTAGTAAATATATGGCAACTAAAAACAGATGGAATTAAAAAACAACAAACCGAAGGGGGATTATAATGGAGCTTGAATAGTGGAAAAGTCATGTGACGGCATCCCCTGGTTTAAAAAAAGACGCGTGTACGTATAAAAAGTTAAGGGGAGTTTAAGTATCAAAAAACAGAATTTTTCGGCAATTAGCAGCAAAATAGCCAACGAAATAAGATTTAAAAGCACCCCTGGTGGCAAAAACAGGAACTGAAAGGATGGTAAATGAAAACAATATTTTTTATTGATTTTTCTACGTCATTTGAGATCAGTTCCATAATTTTCAAATTATTAGAAGACCCCTACTAGAATGCGTTAAACGTACCAGCCCCCCGGGCAAAGTGGAGGGAGGGTCAAGGAAAGTGCATAATATGAATAAGTGTTCACTGGACTTCCCAACGATATATCACATGGGTGGTTTCGTCTAAATTTAGAAAAGTGCTCCCTGCGGGTACAATGTGGGGGAGGAGCGGGGGATGTATATAAATCGAAATAGTAGTCACAGAGCTTTACAAGATATGACAGGGTTACCATCTTCCGGTCCCAGGCCCTCGAAAGGCCCATTTGTCCACGCAAGGAACCACCCGTGAAACGAGCCCCGCGGCGCGTCCCGAAGGTCGCCGCCAGACAAGCTCCAACAGAGCGGAACCCCAGGCGAACTCCGGTCAGGCCGACGCACTGCCCAGCGCACGTCACGCCGGCTATTCCCAAGTTAGTGAACAATCGCTACGATAGTCCTCACCACCCAGCCTAAAAAACCAAGTGGTCCCTAAACTTGGTTACTCGAGCCGGTAGACCCCGCAAGCCATCGCAGGAACCAGACGCCTACAAAGACGCTGGGCCCACGGACTGAACCGAGGCTTCCCGACCCGAATTTAATTTACGGAAGGCCCCAAAGATCAGATACCATTTTCCGGCAGAGACATTTTTGTGGGCCAGCCGAAAAGAAAGTTATTGAAGAGCCCCTAACTTGAAGAACAGGGAGGACGGGGAAAGTCCCTCCGGCCGTAAAGCGACCCAGCTCCTGGCTTTTCGCCCAAGCCACCCGGCTCAACCGACGGAACCCCTCGTGGATCACGCCGGGAACCAGTTGGCCATCTCATGAGGGGTGTCGTCGGCAAAAGATAGAAAAGTGCCCCCCAAAGGTTTCAGCTGTCGCGCTCCCCGGAATACACCCTCCTCCCTCTCTTTGAAATTTTCATATATTATAAAATATTTATCGGAAGTCTCCGTAAAGAAATCCTATTTAAAATGATAAAAACGATACGATTTCAAAAAAGTTCGAAAAGTGCCTCCCCCTGGGAGCCAAATTGGGGAGGGAGGAAGAGAGGTTCATAATATGTAAGAGTGGTTCGAGAGCTTTCCGATGATATATCACATGACGGGTCCAAAAAAAGTTTGAAAATTCCTCCACCCCTGTATCCACTCTTTCTTCCCGAAATCCACGCGGAATCCACGCAGCCCCCACTTTTAAATTTTTATAAGGTACACAGTGATACGTGTCTCACTGTGTACTTACTATGGGTTTATGATGTTAAAAAAGTTATTTATTTGTTAAAATTCAAATATTATATAAGCAAAAATAATATCATGTCTATTCTAAAAAAAGAAAGATGCGCACTGTCTGTTTGTGTGTGTGTTTGGCAGGTATCTGAATGTATGGGGGTAGCTCACATGAAGGCAAAGACGTTTACAGATATTATTTCAGGTTCCATGAAGTCTAGGATGTACCAAAAGTGTGAGCAAGTGTGTTTAAGAAGTGAAGTATTTATTTGATGCAACCGTCTTTAAGGAATCTGATTTCCTACCGTCATCTCTGACATACCACCCAGAAGGTCATGAACCTACACCTAGCTGCATTTGAGCTCGTCTTTCACCTACATTGGCTTCTACAACTGATGTTGCCTACAACTGTGTTTGCCAAAGTTGCTCCTAGTGGTTCCTGAACAAGCAGCTTTAACCCCTTAACGCTCGCTTTAAATTACGGTTTAAAAATTCAAATTTCTTATTTGCACCACTTTTACGATAAAGAAATATTCACCTTACTTAATGACAGGTAAAATGATTTCATAATAAAGCTAATTACACTATTTTATAAAACTGGTGGGGATCAATCAAATCTGAATAAATCTAAAATAAGACACAGCCCGTGAATATGACGGGAGCGAGAATTAAGGGGTTAACCAAGCCTTTCGGCGAGAGAGAACAGCCATTTGTTTCTCCAAAGGATATTCTGAGATACCCGAAAGCTGGTCCCAGGGAGAGAAGTGGTGGTGGACGACAGCCCGGAAGAAGCATATTATTGACTGACACCCCTCGAAAAGCTATAAGTGAGAAGACATCTGACTTGAAGGCATCTGGAACTTTATTTCTGAAGTCTTCAAAAACACGCCAGATGGTACCCAGTGATTCGTCCTCAGATGGCACATCTGATGAAAATACACAGATGGTTCGAGACGATTCTTCTGACAACGATGAATCATTTGAGTTCCTTGAACTAGAACGGGAGCCTGTTGTTGGGGATTATGTTCTTGTGCGGCTTCCAATTAGTGTGTTAGTAGAAAAAACCCTAACCTGTAATGATGAAGATGGTGATTTTGGAGTGACTTATCGTCGAAAAATTGTGTAAGCTTAGTAACGTGTCATGTTCCAGATATGGCGTCTGTAAATGAATCGGATATTCCAATGCTGCTACTAGAATCGCAACTTATGAAAGCAAAGCGACTATCAGGATACCACCGGTTTCCGATTTCCTTCGGAAATTTGGATGAACGTTGGCCATTTTTAGGAATACTCGTCAGCCTTTATTTAAGAGGGATAACTATAGTTTAATTACCATAATCCACCGTATGTGTTCAGGATCAAAATGTGGTTGAATTCTTAATAATATGTGTGTCTGTAACTATTGAGGGTTTTTTTGCGTTTTTACTATTACTCTATTAAAACGAATTGACCCTAAAAATGCCAGATTAAACTCCAAGTGATAACCACGATTTCAGGCTGTAGTTATAACTATTATACTGAAGAAAATTATGGATAGTGTGTAAAAAAATATGATTTATGAAAACTATACTTTATCTCACTGTGTACCAAGAGTGCTACACAGTGAGACAATTTCCGATACTCGAGTGCCATACTTCTATGCTTTTATAAATAACTTTTTTATAACCACTTATACATTAATGTGTAGCGTATTTGTGTTGCTTAAAGATGTAGCAAAAAATATTTCAAAAGAAGAAAAATAGTCGCCATACGTTAAGAAATAATATTTTTGTCTCACTGTGTACCACCCTCCCCTATAGTACCATAAACTAAATCTATCCTTTTAACCCTTTCAGGCGCAAAGTACCGCTTTAGCTAAAATGTTAAAATGTTCGAATGGCCATGGGATATTATGAATACATTTTTACGGAAATAAGTGAAAGCTTTTCTTCGCGAACATTATAAAAAACAAAATTTAATTCCAAACTTCTGGTGGCAGTGGAGGTTTTAGCAATTAAAATTAAGTGCTATACATAATATATCACAGCCCTTCAAGGATTTAATTGCTCGTTAAAATCTGTAAGTGCTTGATAAGTGCTTGGACTTCATTTCAAATTTCTAGATGCGTTACATGTTTTAGGAACTGCTCTTAAGATGAGGGCAGGGTGTTTGAGTAATAAAATTTTGGCTGAATCTCGAAACAGCCGAGACACTTGGCATCGTTCAATTTGGCGAGGCGATAAATGGATTTTTCTTGTTACCAGTTCGTTTCGTAAATTCTTTCCATGCCTACAGTGGTCTGATCTTGAATTGGGATTGGTTGATTTGTTGTGTGTTGGATGGTTACGCCTACCTGAAAACTTTTATTCACAGTTAGCTCAGCGGTGTTATGACAACTCAACTCCGCATTTGTAAAAATAGAATGTCGACATGTCGAAAGTTTGTTGTGGTTATTGTGATTTTTTTTTTTTTTTTTTGCTGTTTTTAGATGTAAAATTTGAAAGTAAAGCATCTGCGTAATTTAATTTGAAATTGTGAGCATTTGTTCATTTTTTTTGCTGGAAAGTTAAATGAAGTTTGACTGGAAATTTACGAAATTGTGGCAATTCAACATTTTTTAGAGTTGGTTTTCAAGAAAGGAGATGTCGCTTAAGGTATGTTAATAATTTTATGCATTTTGTTGTAGCGTTTTATATTAGCCGTTTATTGTATATTTCTCATGTATGTTGCCCTTACGAGTTTTGTACATTTTGAGATTGCAACAGAGCGATAATTGCTGTATTTTGAGACTGCTGAATCCAGTGATGTTTTTTTTTGGTTTTTACTGATTGCCGCTTTAAAGAGTTTTGTACATTTTGAGATTGCTAGAGAGCGAGAACTGCTGCATTCAGTGATATATATTATATTTTTATGAACGCGAAACGTTCAAAGTTCCGTAAATTAGAAATGATTTGTTCAATGTTTACTCTGATATAGGAACGTAATTTAAAATATTAAATGACACCATGATTTTTTCTGAAAGTTGTTGAGAAATGAAAATTTTAATCATTAAATCGTTACTCTGATTTGAAAAGGTACTTTAAAATTTTCACATTTTTTCAACAAATTATGTTTCAATCGTTTGTTTTATTTTGAATCTCATAAAAATAAGCTTTCCTGTGTTTTCTAATACGTCGTTATTTATAAATGTTGTATTTCCCATGATTCCAGGGTGATGATGTAGTAAAAAACAGTCTGTAAGCATTCAGGAAAGTGGACCAATCACTTTAGTTTTCAGGTTGCCGCATTTTAGATTGGCGTATGTGAGGTATTTGGCGCTTGTCAGAAAAGTCGCCAAATGGAGTGTCTCGGCTGTTCTGGGAATCTGCCAAAATTTTACTTTGTTGTTGTCTTGTTATTTTTAGATGATGCAAATGCGACGTTGTTAAATTAACACATTACCAAACTATCTTTTTGTGCGGTATAAATAGCCCACTACCGACCTTCAACGGATGGAAATAGGCGTACCTAACCGGTGGGCTGCCTCTTGCTACAATTTCTGAAAAGTAGTCTTCACTTTCTTTAATGGCATATTTTATGACATGCACACAGTCTACTGTTAATTTAAGGCTAGTGTCAAACGGACATCTTTTTGCAGGTTTTTTTCCTTACGTATTGCCCCTAGACAATGCCGCTAGCATTGTGTAGGGATAATACGTAAGGAAAAAAGCGTGCAAAAAGACGTTCGTCCGACATTAGCCTAATAGATTCAGACAATTTTTGTCGCTAAGCAAGACAAAAAATATTATTTTAAAATACTGGTATGTCTGCTAAATGATATTAAAAAGGCTCTATTACTATTTGAAAATACAGCTGAAGAAAATCGTAATATTTGACCTTTATGAATAGGGGTAAGAAGATGCACGCTGGTTGGACATCATGCTTTAAAATTACATTACGGATTATAATTTAAATTATATTGCTATATGTAACATTAATTTCTATAAGGTCCTTCAAGAGCTTGTTCAATATGAAGTTGTCCAGGAAATATAAATATCAAACACTTTTGAAATCCAGCTTAATATTTTAATACGTTTTGACCTTGAAGGTACTGTTATGTTTTAAATGCTACTGTAGGAAAAGATTTTCCGAAGTATAAATAATAGAACATAGGGCAGTACGTAAATATAACTTTCGTAGTTTTAAAGAAATGTATAAATGAATCTAATTATATACTAAAAAAATCTTACAAGGGAACCACTTTAGGTGTTGCTCACACCTAGAATCGAGACCTGGTGCATTTTGTAGCCCTATGCATAAAAGTTAGAGAACCGATAAAAATTCTTTGTTAAAATCATATTTTATATATTTTTTTATATTTATAATTTTTTATTATTGGATTTTTATTTGTTAATTTTACGCCAAAAGAGAGTTAAGTCGCCAGATATGGCACTTCAAAATTTTCACTAGCTTTACACTTGTAATAGGTTTACGTCCAAACCATTACAACACGGTGCGTAGCGAAAATACTGAGCTAGGGTTGCCGGAAAACTGTACGGGATAAAAAGACGCCAATCTTTCCCCGCCAAATATGTAAATATAATACTGTATTTTTTTTTAAATCAAATTCGTAGGTTCTTGAAGGAATTTTAAAACTTTTTTCAACATTTTATAGTTATTATTGACTAATTTATATTTTTAACTATTTTTTTAAAAAAAAAACTTTTACTTTAACAGCCCGAAAAGTGGTCTCGAAAATTGCATTTTCAGAAAGTTAATCGGCTGTAAAATCAAAAAATATTATTTTAACAAAAAAATTTTATCGATTCCCAAACTTCCTAATATAGAGCTTTAAAATGCACCAGGTTTCAATACTAGGTGCGAGCAACACCTAAAGTGGTTCCCTTGTTAGTTAAAAGTAAATTCTGAAAGTATACGTCTCTGAATAACTGCTTAAGAATGGGCTATTTAGCAAGTATAATGGCAAACTGCCGTTTACAACATCTAACACTATATCTCCCGGTTTCAAATATTTTTCAAAGATTTCGATTTATGGATATTTTATTTAAAATTTTTTGACTAAAACAATTCCAAATCATTCTTAATGCATTGAAAAATTGTTAGCTTTAAAGCTTAAAAATAAATAAATATAATTAAAAAGTTTAACTCTTTTGCACTCGACAGGTGACTCTCTCTCACCACTAGTATTGCCAGCATCGCCCCCTGAATATTAGACCTGAGCGCTCTCACAAAAAGGGTGGCTTCCAAAGGCGGATTTTCTTCAGCGTGTGCAGTGTTGCCAGTAGGCTACTTTTTAAAATTCAGATTTCTTGATTGGCACCACTTTTCTGAAATGGTAAAATTCCTTTTTTTTTTGCCTTAATTAATATGTCATTAAATAAGGCGAATTTTACTATTTCAAAAAAGTGGTGCCAATCAAGAAATCTGAATTTAAAAAAGGTAGCCCAATGGCAACACTGAGCGTGTGTACGGTCCCTTAAACTTTGCTACAAATAACTTTTTAAAAGATTTTTCTGCTTTATATTTCCGAGATTAAACATGTTAAAGAAATCGTTTATAAAATACTGGTGTCTAAATTTAAGGGACCGTACATACATTTAAAAAAATGCTTGCGTCAGTGCTCAGGCCTAGTATTCAGGGGGCGGTGGTTGTCAGGTGTCCCGCGTAAGTGAGGGCTCCAAATGCTGTGGACATCAGTATTTTAAAGTAATTTTCTTCACCTTATCAATCAGCAGAATTATCTGCGATTAAAGAGGGCGAAATAAACTGAAAGAAATTAGCGGTCTCCAGAGCATTTGGAGCTCTGATTTACGCGGGACACCTGGCAACACTAGTGGTGAGTGAGAGCCACCTCTCGAGTGCAAAGGGCTAAAATGTGTTGTTTGACAGTTAGAGAAACAGTGTTAAATGGAAATTATCTCTATTCAGAGCCCTCAAATTGCCTTTCAAAATTATATCCTAAAATTATTATTTTCACAAAATGAGCAGTAATGCAGTCAGCAGAATACTCTATTTTATTTCAATTAGGGTTTTTTTTTTTCTTTTAACTGTTTCATTTTGTCTCTATATAAACGAGAAGAGCGATCCGAACTATCTTCTACCAAAAACACAAAATTCTTATTCTTTTATATGAAATTCGCAGAAAAAGTTTCTGAACTCTGAATTCTTTGCAAAAATCGTTTTTTTAGATATCTGAATGTAAAATGAATTCAATTTAAAGTATAATGCAAAACATGAAATATTCATGCGATGAATTGAATTTGAAAGAAAATGTAAGAGAAGGTGTGGAGATAAAATTTACTATGACTCAAAAAATTTATTAGATTCCTTTATTTGAGCCACTGTCGAAATTAATTTGACTATTTTTTTTATTATATATATACTTTTTAATATATGCTGCTGTAAAAAGAAAAATGCAAAAATGAAATTAGTAAGATAAGCATCGACAATTACCTCTACATTTGATTTTCCTGAACTTTTCCTCAGATAGTGCTGCCAAACAACTGCATAACGGTATATATGCCTTAATATCACCTTATAAACATTGATATTTGCTGAGATCAAAATATTTTTTCAATTTCTATTTTAAAAAACCATTTTCACAAAACTGCTGCAACGACTTCGTATTGAAATATGCTATAGAGCAGTGGGAGTCAAACTGTGGCCCGTGGGATACCACTATTTGTTTAACGAAATAGTCAACTTCTTGAATGGCAGAGATTCGATGATTAGATAAGGCAGATATTTCTGTTCTCTATAAAAGTTTAATTGTATCAGACGGGCCACAGTTTGACACACCTGTTATAGAGATACTAAATATGTACGAGGGCTGTTTTTTTTTTTATAACGAGTGTTCCTTGCACTTTTCTCTATAACTTCATGTGCATAAGTACAACAGCTATATCTAATTCCGCTAGATATGGAAATAGCCCAAGAATTAAAATAATCATATGCAACAAGATTGAGTATCTCATCATTAAATTATTTCTTTTAACAATATATGTCTAAATGCTGAAAACATCTTTATTATCATTCTTGTGAAGGAAGTTTTTCAACATCATTTCAAGAACTCCATGGCGGTAGGCTGATTTTCGCTGACAGTTTCAAGATCGACACGGGTATTTAGGCTTCTGTGTGTATGAAAACAATACTCCTGGAACGCTAATCTCGTCGGCACCATGCAGGAATGAAAGTGCTGCGCCAGAAATAGCTGATTGCTACCACTAAATTTAAATAGTATTTCTTGACGTATTTAAGGACAGAATTTTTGAAATTTAATAAGGATACAATTAAAATTTAGTAATGAAACTCAGCCGTTTGTGGCGCAGCGCTTGCATCCCTGGTACCATGTCAAACTGTCCAATATGAAAACAATATTGCCAATGGGTTACTTTTTTAAAATTCTGATTTCTTGATTGGCACCACTTTTTTGAAATAGAAAAAATCGCTTTATTTAACCTTATTTAATGACATATTAATTAACCCCATTATTTTCGCTCCCGTAATATTCACGGGCTACGTCTTTTATTCAGATTGTTTAATTCCTACCACTTTTATAAAATAGAGTAATTTGCTTTATTATGGTATCATTTTCGCTGTCATTAAATAAGATGAATATTTCTTTTAAAAAAAGTGGTGCCAATAAGCAATTTGAATTTTTAATCCGGAATTTCATGCGACCGTTAAGGGGTTAGGGCGAAAACAATAGGAATTTTACCATTTCTGAAAAGTGGTGCCAATCAAGAAATCTGAATTTAAAAAAGTAGGCCACTGGCAACACTGTTTGCACATTGGATACTTTGACATGGTACCGGCGATATGACACAGGAAAATTTGACCTTTCAGAAAGAACGCTTTGCCATTAATAAAAAAGTTTTATGGGCAATTTCATCTCGTAGAATTATATTTTTAACTTCATCCATAAGCTGAACCATTCTTTTGTTTTGTCCTATGTGGATTCCAGAGATCATGTGATCTCGGAAATATAGCTTTATTATACACAACCAAACAGTTATTTTATTTCCCTTGGGTGAAATTCTAAAGAGGAATACCGTAATTCCTGGCGTATCTTCCGCGGATAAAATGAGTCTTTTCCAAATCAGAAAATTCATTTAGTAAATGAAGTCAAAACAGTACTAGATAAAAATAAGTTAACTTTTATGAAATAAATTTTCTGGTCGAAATTTTTTTTATTACATTTGTAGCTTAATCGACGAAAATTACAGTGGCTGTAAACGAATTAACAGATACAACAGCCATGGAAGCCGCTGAAACTGAAGACATTTCATCATCCTTTATTCCTCTCCTAACATCCTTAAAAGCACAACTACAACGGAATATAGCAGATGTGGGTCGCTACACGTATACAGTGCTCAGCAAAAGTTTAGACAATGATCGATTATGCTTCTGTACTGAGAAGTATGTAACGAATTGTTGTAACTCAACTGTCATATATTACTGGGGACTTATCTTTCATACACAAACAATAAATTTTAATTTATACATTTTACATAATACAGGGCCTATCGTAGGTTTGTGCTAGAATTAACTTTCAAAGGTGGTTTCGGGGCGGTTTGTAAGAAAAATCTAAAAAGAAAATTTTTCTAAAATACTATTGGTATTCAGCTGGCGGACCATTTGGGAGCCCTGATAATATATAATGACAAAAAAACAAATTTAAAATTGTGGAAAAAGTATAGACAATTTGTCTGTTAACAGAAAAATATCCATAAATTAAAATCGAACTGCACCTACATTGTCTGTTATTAATGCAATAATGTGAGTTCCAATCGAAGAAACTAAATCCTGCATCACTTGGGGGTCTATTTCGTACCAAACACGTTCAACAGCAGATCGAAGTTCATTTACAGAGGAGTATTGTCAAAAAATTGAATAAACCGTATGAGATATGATGCCACAAAAGTTTTCGATTGGGTTCAGATCAGGGCTATACGCGGGCCAGTCGAGAACAGTAATATTTTGAGAGTTAAACTAATTTTTTGATTTGTATGCAACATGAATAGACGCATTATCTTGCTCAAATACATACTTTGGAAGAGCTAAATTTTCCCAAATGGCTGTAAATTGTTTTCCAATGTATGTATATGTAGTCTTACGCTGCTTGGTGACCATCGAGAAACTCCGGCAATACTTGAGAATTAAAACAAAGTTAGGCCCAAATCATTAACTCTTTCGAGGCGGTGTCCTTAAAAAGGACAACTAATTTTAATTCCAAAACTGACAGACGGCACCAAGAAAATTTAATTAAAATTTTCCTTTTATAATGTACGTGAAAATAAGCAAGTTCTTATTTTCTAATAAATTCGTTTATAAATTCTATTTTCAGTCCATTATTTCATCATATTTATAAACAGAATTACTCCGCTACGGAAAAGGGTCAATTTGTTGTGAGATTTCAAGGCTGGTTGTTTTATCATTTTCATGTAAACTAATGTGCGTCTTTCTATAATTTATCTACAAAAGTTTCCGTTGACACAGAAAGCTCTGACTCACTTTTATTGCGATTAGCAGTCATCATTTGTCTAGATACCGGTATATGGATCCTTCTGTAATCTTGTTTTCTGGCCACACGAGGCCTTCCAGATTTATGTTTTGCTTTGAAAGAGTTACCTTTAGACAGTACTTAATAGACAGACTTCTTTGGACGATTCAAAGTAGCTGAAATTTCTGCAACTGTCTTCCCTTTCGATTTCAGCTTCCATGCTTTAATTACTTCATATGACTAAAAATTTCTAGCTCGCGGCATCTTCACTAACCTATACTATCGCGAGATGCACTTAAATGCTTCATGCATGTGACGTCATAAGTTTGAAATTTGCGTTTTTCCGTGAACAGTTGCCTAACAATCACAAAAGTTTCTAAACTTTTGCAGTATGCAAATTTCACTTTTTTAAGTTAAATTAAGTAATATCCTACATTAAAACCGTTTTTTTGTCGTAAAACGTTTTAAATATATTAAAAAATAAGTACAACCATTTGTATAACCCAAGTGTTCGTATTTTTTATTTAAAGGTTAAAAATCACCAGTGTCTAAACTTTTGCTGAGGACAGTAATTTTCTCCTAATACTTCGAATAGGTTTCCAGATCAACAATAGATTTCTAATTTTATTCATCACAAATAATAGCTCATTCCAGCCATTCTTACAAAAAATTGTTAAAAAGACCTTCACCATTTTGCGTTTGCGGAATACTCTGCACCTCACAATATTTTGTCATACAACGTTCAATGACGTCTGCCCATGTAGAAATCATTGTTGCCAGTGGGCTACATTTTTTTAATTCAGATTTCTTGATTGCCACCACTTTTTTGAAAAGGTAAAATTGCCTTTGTTTTCACCTTGTTTAATATGTCATTAAATAAGGTGCATTTTACCATTTCAAAAAAGTGATGCCAAACAAGAATCTGAATTAAAAAACGTAGCCCATCTGGCAACACTGGTACATAGCAGGGTTGTCAGTTTGGCCTTTTTTAACCATTTAAGCTCTGGGTGTGGTGGATGCATTTTTTCGTGTACATAATAAACTGAATTTTTCGTTTGCAAAATATTAGTACCAATGTGACATTTGGGTATCAAAATTAAGCGGAAAGAAATTTACCCACCAGAGCTTAAAGGGCTTATTGGAAATTCTGAATGAAGAATTATTGTTTTAAGCAATCACGAATTAAGAATAGAATATTACAGGTAATTCCTGTTATGCATTCAAAATTTCGGAATTGAAAAAAGGCCACAATGACAAACCTGGTAGAAAGAGTCGTTCAGATTTTGCGTTTTATACCAATATTTCCTTATATCTATCTTCGACTTATTTTATAGCAGGACTTTTCTTATTAAACCCTTAACTGTTTCTTTCTTTAACACAATAAATTAAGAATAAGCACGCGGCACCACTTTTTTAAACAAAAATATTTGGCTTTGTATAATCGAAAAGGATATGCCATTTAATAAACCAAAGATTACAGTTAACGCATTAATGCCCGGTAGCATATGCTTAGATCGTTAGACTTAGTGGCAAGAAAGCGCATTTCACATCAGTAAATATAAAGATAAATATACAGGGTGCAAAGGAAAGTCCCTTTAACCTGAAAATACTTGCAAATGGAGAGAGCTAAAGCCATGCAAGTGAGGTAACGGTATAGTAAAGCGACTACGCCCGATTTAATACAAACGACAGCAGAGTCCCTAGTGACGACATTTGGAAGATAGCCATTGCAAATCGAAAACGAAACGGGATAGGGCAAAATTTCCAGTTAGAAAGTTTTAGAGCATCATTTAATTAGTACGAAACGACATTTGGTTTACATGGATAAGATAAATATTCGCTTGTATACCCAAAAATGTTCGTAATCGATGCACTCCATTTTGTGTAAACCTTTGAATGGATTAGCTAGAAGCATGAAGAAATACGCACAATTTATGGTACAAATACGTACTTATTTCAATGCATTTTGATAATATCACACAAAAAAGATAAACTGTCTCACAGTGATAAAAAGTTAATATTCAGTATGTTGGAAAAGTTCGCCATTGCTCACGATACACATTAGTATTCGTGAGAGTAATTCTGCATGCACATTTCTCAGCATGGAACGTCTATTGCAAGCCTCTTCAATATGAAAACATAGATTTAACCCTTTGAAGGGCGGTGGCTAGACGGTCTAGCCACCTAATTTTAATTCCAAGAGTGACAAATGGCACCGAGAATATTTTAATAAAATTTGGCTTTTGTAATGAAGTGCAAATTAGCGGGTTTTTATATTCTAAGAAATTCGTTTAAATATTTTGGTGTTAGTCAATTATTTCATCAGTTTATGAACAAAATTCTTCTACCCCTGAAAGGGTAAATCTAAAATTTTAAATGCATTGGTAGTTGACATTGCAGCACAGTACAATGTCACAATCTGCATTTGTGCACTGCTACATTTCCGGAATGTGAATATGCAAAGTAGAATCGTTGCTCATCGATTTCAGACTTTTTTGTGTATACAGGCGACGATTTATCTTATCCGTGTGAACCAAATGTGGTTTCGTACTAATTAATTGATGCTCTAAAACTCTTTAATTGGAAATTTTGCTCTATATCCTATCGGTTTTTATTTGCAATTGCTATCTTCCAAATGTCGCCACTAGGGGCGCTGCTGTCCTTTGCATTAGGTCGGGAGTAGTCGCTTTACTATACCGTTACCTCACTTGCATAGCTCTAGCTCTCTCCGTTCGCAAGTATTTTCAGGTTAAAGGGACTTTCCTTTTCACCCTGTATACTGTCTTTCACAAGACAAATTCCTGTATAAAATAAGATAAAAATTACTCTTCTTTTAAAAGTGCTGGGTATTCAAAATTTAAATCTTAAGGAAGAAAATAATTCGGGCGTTAATGGGCTAAAACTAAGTAGTATACAAAAGCTTTTAGTATCGAAGATAGCAAACTCTTTTCCGCCGAGCGCCACATGGGTAAAACAGGTATGGGGCTAAAGAAGTTTAATGATACTATACAGAAATACTAGTGTCTAAATTTATAGACAGTGCAAAACGTGCATACTTTCAACCATCAGCAAAGCGTTTGTTATCGTAGTCATTTGGTTAGATACCTAGGAAGTACAGTAGTGGCCAAAATTGTGGAAACCTTTGTGAAAAAGTGTATTTTGAGGCTTCATAGCTCATAGCACCACTATCTGTTTAAGTAATACATTTATACATTAGTACAAATATAGTTTAATCAAGAATGTAATAAAATAAATTTTGTTCAGTTATTGGTATTTAATCAAAAGTTATAGTCAAATAAACACACACACACACAAAATGAAACACAACTTGCTTAGGTTAATATAAAATAGCTTTCATTTATTCGAATGTAGCCAAAAAGAACGAGTGTTTATAGAGCCAATCGGGTATCATGCTGTTATACCAGTGAGTCAATAAGGTAAAAGTAGGGTTCAATTGTTGCTGTCATGTGTTGGAGGCAGGGGTCGTACTTGTCCTGAAATTTTAAGACCAGGAAATTTTTCGGTACCAGCATTTTCTTATAGAAAATCTCTTTTTAAATAATGCGAAACTTCACGCATTTAACGTAGATTTATTTTTCTATAAAAAAATACTGATATTTGTCCTGAAAAATTCCCTGAAGCGTACGACCCCTGGTTGGAGGACATTTGAGGACTGTGAAGAGGATATTTGTCAGTGCTTTATGTGATTGATATTAGAGTTGGATGTAAAACACATTAAAATTAAAAAAATGGTACAAATACTTGACAGGTAGCCCAGAACACGATATAAAATAGTACTATTAAGTGAAAAAGATTACAGTAAGACCAATGTTAGATGGGCGTCTTTTTTGCTGCTTTTTTGCTTAAGTATTATCCATTCACAATGCTATAGCATTGTGAATGGATAATACATAAGCAAAAAAGACGCCCGTCTGACATTGGTCTTATGAAGAAATTAGAAGGCAAATTGGAGGAAATATAACCAAAGGTGTCATTTATAAATTTTTGAAGCGATATATGGACACCAGAGTTGGGCAAATTCGCAATCTGATTAATTTGTAATCTGATTACAATGTAATGGCATGTAAGGGATTATAATTTCAATTACATGTTAATTATAATCTGAATTTGAGTTTCAGTTAGCACTGTAATCGTAACTATAAATGCTATGATTATCATTATATAATTGTAATTATAATTGAGAAAATTATAATTAAGATTATGTGTAATTATAATCTGAATTTGAAATTCAATTAGCATTTTAACCGTAACTATAAATGCTATGATTATCATTATATGATTGTAATTATACTTGAGAAAATTATAATTACGTTTATGGGTGATTATAATTTAAATTTGAAATTCACTTAGCATTCTAATTGTAACTATAAATGCTATGATTATCATTATATAATTGTAGTAATAACTGAGAACATATAATTACAATTACGTGTAATTTCAATGGCAAACTTTTTATTAAGATATGGTTGTAACTGTAATGCAGAAGGTTATGATTTTCATTACGATGCGGTAATGCTGTAACTGTAAAATTGTACTTACAATTACGTGTAATGTGACTCGTAAATTTAGATTATTGATTTGTTTTCAAATGTACTTGAGATGATTATAATTATCATCACGTTGTTGTAATGGTAGCTAAGAAATTTTTGTTACAATTACGTGTAATGTAAACAGTAAAATTTCTAATTAGATTTTATTCCAACATAACTTGAAACTGTACTTATTTATGATTATATTCTTTTGTTGAGAATTAATAAATTTGAGTTACAATGCCATTATAATGAGGAGGATATTTGATGTTATACATTACAGTTACTATTTTAACGATAACGGAGAATTTTCAAACTAGGATAATCTACCAATTGCTTACTGAAGCTCTCACCCCCCACCGCAATATTTTAGTGTATCGTAAATAAAAGGGCTGGGAACTTAAAACACTTATAACTCAAACTGTAATTATCGTAGGACACTCATATTTTGTATTGTAAAAGTAATCTTTATGAAGGGAGGGGGTGGGGCATTTTTTTTACCGGAGGTCAGCAAATTTTAGTATAGCGCAAATATAAGGGCACAATAACCAAAAATTCTTGAAACTCCGATATAAATTGTGCTAACCTAGACAAATTCCGTATGGTAACTACAATCATTTTAACCCTTTATCTACGACATTATGATGTACTGCAATTTTTTTCATGTAATATTTTTTTTTCAGTTACTACAATGAAAATTAAAGGATAAATATAAAAAAAAGTACTCACCCGTGAGAAATTTAATTATTTAGAGGTAATTAATTAAAGTGGTGCTTTAAAGTACCATCAGTACACTATGACTAAAATATCATAACAAAAAACCCCACAAGGTATTTCCACTGACACCAGAAAATATTTTCGATTTAATAAGTATATAAAATATAGGCTTTTTCCTATTTACAAATAAACCGTTTGGCCAATTCCGGTGCCAGTCATTTATTTCAACACTTTAGAATTGAAAATGTTTTGCTCCTGAAAGGGTTAATAAAACTATTTTTCTTCAAGTTTCTATCTTGTTAGCTGTCCTTTAGTTATTGTCCTGCCTTTTAGCGACGTCTATATTCCAGGGACAACACGTTCTCTCGCATCTCCACGTATGCAATATATGAATTCCGTATATTCCGTTTAAAAAAACTGCGGGAACTTAGTTGACAAACTAATATTATTATTAAATAATGAATATTTCGACATTCATAATTTAAACCTTTTATCTTTGACTATGTATAAAAATGTAAGTAACTAATAAATGACCAATGGAACATAATTGTTACAAAATCATTTTTTATTACTTTATATATATATATATAAATATATTTTTCTGTTTACCTTTAACATAATTTTTAATTTTTTTCTTTTGTGTGGGCCTCAAAATTTTCTTTTAGATTTCTGGATTATATTGATCTTGATCAGTGGTTCCCAAACTTTTTTTAATCGCGCCCCACCTGAAAATCTGTAAAATTATTATGCCCTACTCCTATATGACACTCAATTTTTCTATTTAAAATGATACTCTCACATTAAACATGAAATTTGAAAGCACTGATTCATTTGATATCTGATTATACACGTCCAACCTGAGTCTATTAGAGGGCTGCCACAGGCGACTATTTTCATATTCTAATCGCACCACTACTTTAACACTAGAACGCCCGGAAATTTTGCTCAAGTTTCAAAAAAATATTTCACCCCAGAAATTTTATTTAAAATTATTTAACTGATTTATTTAACGCAATTCTGCGTCGCTTAAATTTTACTTATTTTATTAAAAACATTCTGGATCCAATGGACATTTAATCATGTGGTCGGAGTCGAATCGACTCCATCCGGGCGTTCTAGTGTTAAGAAAATAAATTTTTTGTATATTTCACTTGAAGGTGCTGTCAAAGTGTGTGTGAAAATTTTTTGTTTAAAAAAAGTGGTGCGAGACAGATTAAAAAAATAGCCACCTGTGGCGATCGTACTATTAAATAAGGAGAAGATTATTATTCCAAAATATTGGTAAGTCACGAGTTCTAGGATGGTCGCTTTCATATATTGAACTTCAGTTTGCCGACAATCTTACTGAGTAAAAAAAAAGAAATCTCGGAAAGCCTTTTATAAAGGGCTATATACAGGTTAGCTCTTAGAAAGCAAACGGGCATCTGCGTCCCATTCATACCCTTACACAAAGGAAATCTAAATACACCAGGACGCCCGGAAGGAGTCGATCCGACTCCGACCATATGATTAAATGTCAACTGGAACCAGAAATTCTTTTATAAAATAAGTTACATCTAAACAGCGCAGATTTACATTAAATAAACCAATCAATTAATTTTAAATAAAAATTCTGGTGTCAAATATTTTTATGAAACTTTAGTAAAATTTCCGGGCATTCCAGTGTTAAACTGTACTCAAAATCGCATTGCTTGTACACGACAACATTGCGTCTGGAGACAATTATTTTATCATTTTGTCAACCAGTATTTTCCAAACATAATAATCTATTTTGAAAAAAGAAATATCTACTTCGACTAATATTGTTTTGAAATAGTGGTTGAAAAATTTATGAAATAAATAATGACAGTAACCATTGAAATATAGTATCCCTTAATATTCGCGGTTCTGCGCGGGTTTTGAAATAGAAAATGCAGAACATTTCAACATTCGCACCTCTTTTTAAAAAGAAAAATCTTTTACATACGCGTTGAAAACATTTGAAAAAAAAAAGTATAATACATAATGTATTGTTAAAAAAAAATAGTGGTGCGAACAGAATATAAAAATAGCAGTTTTGCGGTCGTGGTTTTGACATTTGAGGAACCTAACCTTCGCGAATGTTAAGGGATTACTGTACCTCGAGTACCCTATGATTCACACGTTGGTCAAAAATGTCTGATGACATGGTATACACACTGATTCACATAGATCACATTGCGCAACAATAAAATTGCATCTGAAATAAAATTGTGCATGAAAATCTGTATGAAATTAACTCGCTGAATATGTGTATAACAATGGAAAATAATTGTTGGCTCCTTTTAGATCTACAGATATGCAAAATTCGTTTTTTTAAATACACATTATTTGAAATTGTTATTCGATAAACTAGAACATTATATGTAATCTATTTTTAACAGATATAATATGCGTATTGAAAATTACACTGAAAAAAAATGGGTACTCAAAATTGAGTAAAAAGTACTCATTTTTAAGTACGTCACATACTCAAAATAGCTCCGATCCAAATGTACTCAAAAGTGAGAAACACATGTACTCACTTTTGATTCCATGGTTCTGTTCAAATATGAATCACTATGTACTGCCCCCCCCCTGAACCTAGATATTAATATACAAAATGTACAGACATTTATTTCCCGTTCAAAGTTATTAACAAGAAATTTTTAATTGATTATTTATTAAGAAAAATAGCAAAATTATTAACAAAATACCCAAATCTCATATTTTTATGACAAGAGCATTATTTGCTAGCACTTTTAAATTATTTTAAAAAACTGTGTATAATTTAATATTGTTAATAAACATCTTTTATGCCATAATAAACTAAATAAACCATTACAGGGTACGCAATTATCGTTTTGTTCTAGTTTGATAACATGTGATGTCTCAAAATTGAGAAAGCATACGTTCATTTTTGATCCAAACATACTCAATTCGATATGAGTACATTGATATAGCCATTTTTGAGTACTTCATTTTCTTCAGTGTACAGATCATTCCACCAAGTTGTTTTTGAGTTATGTTTAAGAAAACTACTCGCATTCCAATTTTATTAGCAACTGTATTAAAAAGGAATTTAGAAATAGGAGCTCCGAAAATTAACCCTTAAATGCATGATTTTTTATTTTGTCTCGAAAAATCTATATATGGCTCTCAGAAAGATTTATTACACAGGAAAAATAATGAAAAAAATCAGAGCTATATTTTTCGTATAATATGTCAATCTTTCCTTAAGTTGCACATCTGTAATACAAGTAAAAACTAAATTATTGCAAATTAGTAAATATTTTAATAAGTTTGATTCTAAATACCCTATTTTATATACTTTTTTATTTTGTGAAACTTAACCCTTAAATTCACGAATTATTTTTTTATAATTGTGTTTTTTATTTTTGTATTAAAGATTGGACACCAGAAATTTTAAGATAGATATTTAAGTTTATTTAGTAGCATATTTTTGAATTTTTTGCAGGATTAATGTTTCTATATAAAAATAGTGGTTGCTAAGAGTTAAATAAAAAGTGATGCAGATATGCATCACTATGCATTTAAGGATTAAATCTGCATAATTCCTAAACTATTTCGCCGAATGTCTTCCCATTTGGTATCCACAGAAAAAAATTACATAAGAATCCAAATAGAATATTAAAACTGGGCTTTAATAATAAAAAATTTAAAGTTTGTTTCAATTTTAACAAGTACTCTAAAGCTATTTTTTTAGCATAACTCGAAAAAAAAAATGTAATTTCTAATCGAACTGTTTTAACTATTTCCAACATAGTTGAAAATTGTTTACGAATTCGGTTTGTCTGTCTCTCCGTCTATTTGTCGTCTGTCCGTGCTCTGCCTCGCGTCAGTATAGTCAGATTGCCATGAAATAGTTATTGGGATTTACTATGGCCAGGATTCGTACGGGTACCGTTATTTTCAAGGCAAAGTATCAGTTTTTTTTTATAGAAAAATAAATCTAGTTTAAACCATGGAACTAATTAATAAAGAGGAATTGACATGTCCTTAAAATAGTGAAGTTTCAACTGCAACAGCTTTCGCAGGGTTTGATTACCGCCAGATAAAACTTCCACCCGGAAATTAAAATAGACATTTTCTCCTTATTTAAACTCCTTTTAAACACAAAATTTCAGTTGTAAATAATGGGAAAAAGAGACTTTCATTTTTACTGGGCAAGTTTACTTCGATGGTCGTCAGTCCCTGCTTTCCCACCGTATTGTGACAACCGAGGCAACCTCTTGTCAGTGTCAGTGAAACTGATTAGAATACTTGATCAAACTGCCACCAATAAAAACAAGTAGAAAATTTAACCATATTTGTGGCCTTCATGAGAAATCCGCTAAAGTAAGGCAAAATTTTTTATTCAAAATTTACTGGTAGAAATTTGATTCGGCAGTTTTAGAAACAGTTTATCCGATGTAAAAAAATCAGCCGCCATATTGTGTCAAACCTCCTCAGTTACTTCACTCGCAACTGGAAGACAATACATTATATGTCTCCTCTCCTCCTCTTTATTCATAACTCCATTGATTAAACGGACGAAATTTCGCCTTATTTAAGGAGAGATTTTCCATAAAAAAACTCTGGTACCCAAGAATTTCTTAGTCTAGAACATGGTTCATACGGGTCCTTGAATTTTCAGTATTTTCTTTTGGAAAATCTCACCTTAATTAAGGCGAAATTTCGTCCGTTTAATCTAGATTTATTTTTCTATAAAAAAATACTGATATTTGGCCTTGAAAATAACGGTACCCGTACGAATCCTGTAGAAATTCAAGGACCCGTACGAACCCTGATGGCATCTTTTGTATTAAAAATAAATTGTGTAGAACTTACGGTTCGTTTAGAATTCAACCCTCAAAAGAATCTGGTTACATTAAAGTCTATGAGGAATTTTTTTAAAAGTGAATTTTAAATATTATATTACATTATCTTAAATATATTGAAATATATATATATATCACTGAGGGTACTACAACGTGCTTACTGTAGAATAGGGTATGTTTAGAATTTATCGTTGATTTACAGGGATACACAAATGAATTTGGTTACAGAGAAAAATTAACAACAATTGAAGCCAATGAAAAATAACTGATGAAAGTGCGTTTTCAATTATGGCATACGTTTTTAAAAACAACGGGTTTTCCCATATTTCTTTGTGTGTATTAATTCCAGGGATCGTACCTGTCCTGAAATTTCCAGAACATGAAATTCTTCGGTACCAGTATTTCCTGATAGAAAATCTCTCGTTAAATAAAGCGAGATTAAGCGCGTTTGACATAGATTTATTATTATTTTAAAAATTACTGGTATTTTTCCTTAAAATTCTCGGAAACGTACAACCCCTGTAATTCTATAGATTATATAGAGCGCTGCAAAAAAGTTCTCAAGTAAATTTCCGGTTATTGACGGAAATTGCTGGATGAACATTTTCAACTGTGCTATGCGTTTAACTGAAATAACTTTTAACATGGTAACTATGTAGTATACATACAAAACTATAAATCATATACGGGACTGTATGAAAAAATGGATATTTGTACGACTATTGATGGTAATAGCAGAAATTGGGTTTTCAAGTGCGTTAAGCGTTTAGCAAATTGTTCATTTAGACATCATCTTTCACCTTAATAAACTGTGAAGTTTTGTTACACTGTGAAAGTTTTGTTTGTTTGACGCTTGTACAGTCGTGGAAAAAAAAAAAAGTAAACACCCCCTTCTAACTCCTCAACAAATTATTGTAGAAGAAAGTTACCGGTACCGAACGATTGAAAATAAAGTCTACTTTTAAATGGTGTATATAAATTTTGCTTAGGGGCCATCTACATATTAAAACAAACCATAAATTCATTTTTTTCAATGGCAATACCCAATTCTGACAACATAAATGAACTCTACACCTTTCAATTAGCCTAAAAACCAATTTTTATGCAATTCGTACCATAAGTTTCCGAGAAATTAATTATTATAAAACTTGCGTATTTTAAGGGCTGTATCCAAATTGATGTTCCGTAGTCGATTGTTAACCGAGAGAGCCTCCTTCTTGATCAAGGCACCTTAAGCAGTCAATGAAGCCTGTCGGACAACGGGACAGCAGAAGAAATTTCAAAATATCTATTCACTTCTATCATAGAAAGCCCCTTAAACCATCATTTTGCCGTTTTTTAAGCATAATTTGAAAACTATTTGGAAGAAAAATGTGAAATTTTGGATTTTCATAAAGCAGGACTTAATAAATCTAAATCCATAAAAAAAATTGCAGGTTGCAATTCATAATTTTTTCGAATATTAATTTCATAATTCATAATTCATATCATAAAATTATAAAAATTGCAAATTCAGTGTATTTATGTTTGGGCACATTAGTATTATTGCTACACAAAAAATTAGCACATTAGGAGCATAATTTCAGGAGATATAAATAAATATATGAAAATGTAATTTAACATTAGAAGCACTAAATTTTGAATGTTTATAATTCAAAAACTTATCATTCAAATGACTTGAAATTTCGTGTCTGGACATAGTTTGAACCGAAGATTTGAAATATCTCGTTAAAATTGGGTATTGCCATTGAAAAAATGAGGTTTGGGTTCGTTTTAATAAGTAGATGGCCCCCTAAGCAAATTTTATATACATCATTTAAAAGTAGACTTTATTTCCAATCATTCGGTACCAGTAACTTCCGTTTATGATAATTTGTCGAAGAGTTAGTAGGGGGTGTTTACTTTTTTTTTCCACGACTGTACATGTACAGTATTGTGAATGCATTGGAAAGTGTTTCCTAATCTATGCAGGACGCACTGATTTTTCTTTCTTGTTGTTTTCCCTGCGGCAATTTTGCGATTATTGGCTATTTCATAGCTGCCAACTTTTACGCTTTTTTTAAATAAGGCAAATTTTTCTGATGAAAAATAGTGGTGGGAAGAAAACGTAACAGTTGGCAGCTATGGTATTTTCTCTCTTTCACTCTAGATGTCATCGGTATCATGCCAAACTATCCAATGTGAAAACAGTGGGCTACTTTTTTTAAATTCAGATTTCTTAGTTGGCACCACTTTTCTGAAATGGTAAAATTTCCCTTGTTTTTGCCTCAATTAATATATCATTAAATAAGGTTAAATAATGCGAATTTTATTATTTCAAAAAAGTTGTGCAAATCAAGAAATCTGAATTTTAAAAAAGTGGGCCACCGTTTTCACATTGAATAGTTTGACATGGTACCGACGATATCACTATTTTTTTTCCTTGCCGAGACTGTGAATATCTCAAAGCTAAATGATCAGGGTCCATGAATTGCGTCTTTGGCCCATGAAATAGACTAAAAATTCAATTATGTTATACTGATTTAATTATTTCACTTTTTAATATTAGAAGGTATATATTGTACGATTTTCACAATAGATTTATTATTTTTTTCAGATTTACATGATTTACACAAGATCAAAGTTCGTATAATTTGTAGTTTTGCTAAAAAATACGCAATTTCTGTTATTTTTTACCTCAATTTACTCTTTATTTTTAATATTTTACTATGAGTGCAGATTTGCAACACTTTTATTTTAACATATTTTGTATATTTTGATGTGTTTTATAATGTATGTCAAGAAGAAAGTGTTTCACGATTGCGCTTATATAAATAAGTATGATAAAAATAACAGAAATTGCGTATTTTCATCAAAACTGCGAATTATACGATCTTTGATCTTGTGTCAGACATATAAATCCGAACAAAATATAAAAACTATTGTTAAAATTTTACAATATATACCTTTTAATATTAAAAAGTGAAATAATTAAGTCAGTATATCATAATCGAATTTTAATCTATTTCATGGGCCAAACACGCGGATTACGGACCCTCATACTTTTGTAAAAATGTAAAATAAAATTATCACGTTATAAAATTTTAGTGATATCATAAATATCATTATAGATTTTGACATTAGCTGTTTATGATTGAATTTATTTTTTCTTTTTCAGAAGCGAAGTATTACTGTTGCAAGAAAGTTCAAGAGATTGAATGGCACCAAAATTTCCAAACCAGTTTATTTGAACATAAAGAATAAATACTCTGTTTTACGTACGCTATGAAAGGAAACTCTTAAAAAAACTAGCTGACCCGCCTGGGGTCAGCGTTGCCAGTGGGCTACTTTTTAAAATTCTGATTTCTTGATTGACACCACACTTTTGAAACGGTAAAATTCACTTTGTTTTTGCCTTAACTAATATGTCATTAAATGAGGCACATTTCACCATTTCAAAAAGTGGTGCCAATCAAGAATCTGATTTTAAAAAATGTAGCCCATGTGGCAACACTGCCTGAGGTTTCCAGTACCCAACAAATAATAGCACGAAACGCGAAAACCCCCTAAAAATGGAAATGATATTAGCTGCATGAATAGCGATTATATTTAGTTAACAAAATTTACTATATTGAGGTAGAAGACTGAAACCAGATTCCTTTTTTCTAATGTCGAATATTCGAAGCAAATCACGAAAAAACGCTAAAAGTATAAAAAAAATTTGATACTATCATTTATTTCAACAATTGCAGATCACTTAATTTACTATATTAAGCTAAAAGACAAAACGAGGATTTATTTTAAGAATGTCGAAAAATCGCCGCGGACCGCTAAAAGTAGCATTCAAAATCGCATTACAAATCTGTAAAAAATTCAAAATCTCACGTGACAAAATTTACTACAGTGCAATAAACTTTGTAACCAGATCTCCTTCACGAATATCAAAATATCGCCACGGAACTCGAAAAATCGATAAAAATTTCTAACAATTGGGATAAAAGTAGCTAAAAATTCAAAAATAGCAGCAAAATTTACTATGTTAGGGTAAAATTTTGAAACAGAATACCTAGTACGATTGTCAAAAAAATTGCCGTGGAACGATAAAAATCGCTAAAATCGTATTGAATATCGCGTTTAAAATCTTTAAATATTCAAAATCACGGAGAACAAAATTTATTATAGTGAACTAAATGTTTGTACCCGGCGTTCTTTCATGAATTTCAAAAAATCGTCGCGGAACGCGATAAATCGATAAAAATCGCTTAAAACTGCAATAAAAATAGCTACAAATTAGAAACTAGAGGAGGACAAAGTCTACTAAATTAGGCTAAAAAGTTTGAAACCAAATTCCTTATACAAATAGCAAAAATCCGCCGCTAAACAAGAAAAAACGTTAAAAATTCTATAAAAAATTAATAAAAATTCAAAAATCGAGGAGGACAAAAATGATCATATCCAGGGCTACCACATGCGACTATTTTGTAATTCTAACTGCCACCACTTTCTTTAAACAGAAATCCTTAACAGACACTTTGGCAAAATTTGGAAGAGAAATATTCTTCAAAATTTCTATTAAAAAAATACCGGGGTAAAGAGAATAAACAAATAGTCACCTGTGGCAACCCTGCATATAGGCTAAAAAGTTTGCAATCGAAATTGCATTCTGCAATGTCGAAATACCTCTGCGAAACTCAAAAAAATTCTACAAATCGCAGAAATTATTCGAGAATAATTCAAAAATTGCTGTACGAATTCTGAATAAGCTTTATGGAAAAGAAATCAAAATGCACTATATTGGATTAAAATATTTAAACCGGACTCCTTCTACTAATGTAGAAAAATCGCTCCAAAATATGAAAAAACGCTAAATGTCGAATAAAAAGTTAAATTAAAAATATATAATCAAAAATTTGAAAATAGTTCTTCGATGTGCATAGGTTCCGATATAGAGTTAATTTAGAATTAAACTAAGTGCAGGTCTGCCACTGGCGACTATATTTATATTCTATTCACTGCACTATTTTAACCCTTAAATGCGCGATTTTTTATTTTGTTTCGAAAAAATTATATATGATACTCTGAAAGGTCTATAACACAGGAAAAATAATAAAAAAAAAAATCAGAGATATATATTTCATATAATACGTCAATCTTTTCTTCTGTTGCACATCTGCAATACAATTAAAACTAATGTCAGGTGGCTGTTTTACGCTAAAATAATGCAAATTAGTAAATACTTTAATAGGTATGTCTCCAAATACCATATTTTATAGAATAATTTATTTTATAAAATTTAGCCTTTAATCCTTTAATTCCCATAATAGAATACGTTCTAGAAATTTGGTAGTTCAGGGAATCTGACTTTACACCAGCAAGTTTCAATGGTTAATTTCGCTTTATTTAAGGCTGTTCTTAACTGCTCTTCTCAAGAAGGCGCAAAACGTTTTGACACATTTACAAATTCATTTTTCAACGGAAAGGTATAAAATTGAAAATCCTGGGTCATGGAAGCGATTTGGAATTGAACTGTTTTTTACATTTTTTGATCAATCAATTACCTTTTGAGTTATAAAAAAATTTTGATCACGTGATAAATACGTTTTTCGCTAGTTCTTGAGTCTCTTTCTTCCTTCGCGCGGAAATTCGGTTCAAAACGTCCACTTTGACATTATTTTCTAAAAGGTCTATTGCGCTTGCAAAAAAAATGAAAAAAACAGCTCAATTACATAGTTTCTGAACAACAACACCCGCTAGTTTCATGCATTATCGAACAAAAATAAATTAAAACTTATGTCAGAAAGTTGTCCTTTTGGATTTGAGAACACCCTTAAATACGGAATCTCTGTTTTTTAATTAAAGCAAATATTGTTATTTTAATTTTCTGCTGTGAATTATGTATATGCGAATAAAAAAAATCCATTAAATTCAAAACAGTGTTGTTTGCATGTATGCAAAGCTGCGCACTAAAGGGTTAAAAAAGTAAATTTTGTAGTATATTTCGCTTTCAGATATTCTCAAAGTGTATGCAAAAGATTTTTGTTTTAAGAAAGTGGTGCAAGATGGAATGCAAAAAATAGTCGCCAGTGACAGCCCTGTAACTGGTATATATATTATACCTTCGCATTTCAAGATGTTAAATGTATAGAGCTTCCAACATTCACGCTGTTGTTTTACCACTTAATAGCAAAGTAGAGTTGGAAGTAGAGTCCTGCGCGGGTCCCAAAAACTCATGCTTTAATGCAATCATGAAAAGTAATCTACTATTGTACCTCTAATGTCATTTTGATGTTTTACAAAGAAGAATAAACAAATCTACATTCTTTAATATTCAAATAAGAAGCATTTTTATTCTTTTGAAATATGAAAATTATCACCATTTCGTTTCTGATATACAAAAAAATAAATGTGTCATTTTTGTAACTGTTTATGCACACATACACATATTACGTGTGTGTCGATTAAGAGGTACACGTTATTCAGAGGTATAAGCGTTCAAATATAAATATGACAGGAATTGAAAAGCATTCGCTAAATAGAGGTTTCCGCTTTTCGGGAGAAAAGCCATTATGGAAGTCTCACTGTATATAGATTTTTAATCTGAAAAAATATTTTGGACATTGTTTTGAAATATGGGTCAACACGAACTCAAACCGCAAGTGTCAAAACCCAACCCGAAGCCAACCCGAACCCGAAACAATGAAAGTCAATCCGACCCGAATACGAACCACAGTAAAAAAGTGAAAGTCAACCCGACTCGAATTCGAACTGCAACGAAAAACTATAGCGCTAATCCGACCGTTAATATAATTTAGTGCTATGTGCTCGGCGACAAATGGTCAACCGTAGCCGAGTAAGTGTACCACTTTTCCTTACCACTAAAATGCACAAATTGAACATTTCCAACTGAGCGAAAAAATTTCCAGCCCGGTAATCGAACCAAGATCCTTGGCTTACGGGGCCAATGCTCTACTGTTTAAGCTAACTGAGCTGACAACCGGCGAGCATATTTCGCTCAGATAATCTGATCTGTTTATCTGAGCGAAATATGCTCGACGGTTGTCACCCCAGTTAGCTTAAACGGTAGAGCATTTGAACCGTAAGCCAAGGATGTGGTTTCGATTCCCGGGCTGGCCATTTTTTCGCTCAGCTGGAAATATTCAATTCGTATGATAACTTTACCAATCAGTTTGATTGCGTTAAAATAATAGTCCACTAAAATGTAACAGATAATTTATACCATATTTAATTTTCGAAATCTGCGATTAACTAAGGCAAAAATATGTATTAAATTTTAGTTGCAACAAAAAACCGTAAAAGTGTACGGCTATAGTTCAGCTCTAGTTATAAGAAATATTCTTAAAAATGTCGTAATCTAAATTTTTAATAAATATGCATGAAAAATGTGTTTTATTTTTCATTTAATCTAAACTATACCTCCAATCTTTTCTCTAAGCCCATTCATCAAAGAAAACTTCACTTAGATGAGCTTTAAGAAAACACTTCCTATATATCCTTTATGGCTCTTTAATACTATTTATTATAGACTTATTTCTAGTATATTTTAAAGATTACTTGAATGTCAGGCATTGAAATGGTTGTTTAATTTAAGTGTTCATGTTTTTCATTTATTTCAAAGCATTCTAAATAAAAAAGCTTTAAAAAGGTCGTTTGTATGCAATTTTATTTTAAAACGCATTCTATAAGATTTATTGAAATAAAAATAATCATATTGAATTGGTTAACATAGATTTATGTTCTGTTTAGTACAAATAATATTATATATTCTATAAGGTGCGAAATGTAAAGGACATATTGATATATTTACAGAAGTACAATTGGTAAAAAAAAAATAGAATACCCATAAATTTTATTACTAAATTATCCAAAGGCACCATTCAGCTGGCTACTGTGTATTCTTTCCGAATTGGAATGCAGTTTCCAAATAAGAGGTCACCGATTTATTAAAGATTATATCAATATCGATTTTTACAATGTTAAAAACGCCATTTAACAACATATTTGAGCTTAGTGTTGCACGGTGTTCCGCTCAAGTTAGGGCTCCAATTGCTTTAGACACCACTACACACATTCTGCCATTATATAAGGCGAAAAAAATTATTTTAAAATACTGGTGTTCAGAGCATTTTGAGCCCCGATTTACGCGGGACACCTGGCAACACTATTTGAGCTCCTCGGACAAAATCAGCCGGGAAATAGATTTAGTTTAAAAACTTTTTCTCTAATCTTAACAGAGTTATGAAAGAAAAATTGCTAGGGGTTGACCTGTATGTTTCGGAAATAAAATTAAGATCCCATAGGGATAAGTACTGAAAGCACTAAATTAAGTTAAACCCTTTATTAAGGGCCAGGATTAAAGACTACATTTGCATTCACTCGTGCAACAATTTACAAAAATATTTCTGTATGGCAGATTTCTGTTGAAAATATACTAGTATGTGTACAGGAGAGATTATTTTTCACAAAGTGATACGAATAGGACACAACATAGTCTTCTGTGTCGTAAATGGTCCAGTACGTTGTCGAAAGGTTATCAGAAAAAAATACAAGACAGTTTTAAACAGTAAACTCCCATTATATACAAGAAAATTCTACAACATTTTTCGGTAGTTTTAAGATTTTCTTTTATGTTATACCTTTGATATCGTCGATACCATGCCAAACTATCCAATATGAAAATAGTGTTGCCAGTAGGCTACTTTTTGTTAAATTCATATTTCTTAGTTCGCGCCACTTTTTTGAAATAGTAAAATTCGCCTTATTTGATGACATATTAATTAAGGTGAAAACAAGGGGAATTTTACCATTTCAGAAAAGTGGTGCCAATCAAGGTATCTAAATTTTAAAAAGGTAGCCCACTCGCAACACTGTTTTCATATTGGATAGTCTGACATGGTACCAACGATATCAGAAGAGTGTCCCATTAAAATAGGTGTCTTTAGCCTTTTTACCTGAAAGTCCTTTACCGAGATGAAATCAAAAAGCTTTTCCTCGAATTATTTAATCGCATTGATTAATTGAATCTTTTATTAAATAAGGAAAATATATCTATTATAATATAGTATTAGTTGTGTGGCCTCAGGTTGAAAAGCCCTGCATTAGACAGATGTAATTAAGACAGTGGTGTGGCGTTAGGGGGGGGGGGGGTATCGTTTTACTACCAGCAATGTTATATCGAAAATTTGGCTTTATTTAATCATTGAACGTTATACGATTAAAAAAAGCAAAATTTAGCATATGATTTACATTTGTTGTGAATAGGTTGCAATTTATAGTGACATTTGTAAAAATAAATTTCATGCTCATTTTCGAGAAATATCCGCGTTCACCCTCTCGCTGCGCAGCCCGAGCTATGCTCGGGCATGCATTTTTTCGACAAATTTATACTATTTGGTTATTCCCACCAGTTATTTTTTAGCGAAAACTTTGTCTGATTTAATCAGGACATGTTCTCCGATTACGATAGTCAAAAATTTCTGCTTTAAAGAACCGGTGATAAACGATTAAAAAAATCTGTAAAAGACGCTCATCGCGAAGAATTACTTACGCAGCGAGAGGGTTAATGTGTTAATTAAAGTTTTCGCTCAAAAAATGATATCATATAAGAAATAGCACGTGCATTCACTGTTGCCAGTGGGCTAATTTTTTTAATTTATATTTCTTGATTAGCACCACTTTTCTGAAATGGTTAAATTTTCCTTCTTTTCGCCTTAATTAATATGTCTTTAAATAAGGCGAATTTTGCTATTTCAAAAAAGTGGTGCCAATCGAGAAATTTGAATTTAAAAAAAGTAGCCCACTGGCAATACTGCGTCCATTTTCAACTTTTATTTATTAAACAAGGTGCACGAATAGCAATAAATACAGAAACCTTTTTGCTGTCAAAGATGACACTATAATAAACAAAAAACATGTATTTTAATCAAATTTACTAATTTATCTACTTTTTGTGATTAGATAAAGTTCAAATTCCGAGAACCGCACTAATTTTCAATAGTTATTTATTTGGTTTTTACATGCAAAAGTTATGTCATGAGAGCATTTTTAAATATAAATCATGACTTTTCATTTCTCTTCAAAAATATTTTTTTTAATCAAAAATATATTTCTCTGGAATTAGGAAACATTCTTTTAAAGTACAGTAATAAAAGCTAAATTTTCACAAGTTTTCATTTTTTAAATAAACTAAAATGCATATTTGCACACGATTCATGAAATGAAAGAAAATTTTGATGTCAACAAAAATTAGTTCACAAGACCTTTTACCGTACTATTTTCTATAATCCTGATTGCATTAAAGCTTAATAAATATATTAAGTTGATGAAAAAGTAGTGAGCGATTAATTTTAATCTAAAGCCAGGTTTATGGCTGTGACGTCATTCACGCAAAAGTTGTGACCGTTTAACTTTAAATTGAGTCTAGGTTTTGCATTTGACATCGCTACCGGGACATTCAAAGAAGAGCTATTGTTAAGCAAGAAATTCATTCTCCCCCTATATATCTTTGAGAGCATGGAATAATGATTATAAAATATCTCAAGAAAAATGACAGTAAAATATGCCTGTAATCACCCCTCCGATATTTGTTAATTATCCTGGGTACTGGAGGCTGGATAACCGATATTTCTTTATATTTAAAAATATCTAAATAAAATCTAAATATGAAAAAATATGTGCGATCTCTTCTTTGTCCTCTATTGGAGTATATTTCTGCCTAATTTTGAATGTTCCATAATCTTAAATTATAACGCAACAATCAATTTGACGATGTAATTTCCATAACAGGGGTTCTCCGTTCATAAATAACAGATTTATTTAGGGTGATTGCAGCCAATAAGAAACGTTATTGTTTTATAATTAAGGAATTATACTGTGTGATTTTGGGCGAAGGGAAATATTTTGACATTGTTGATAGATTTAACTCTGTGAAATAAAAGTAAAGTAAGTGTATGAGAGGATAAAAACATTTTCCTTTTTCTCTGATTTGTTTTTGAAGTTTTATGCCTCACGCCATTTTGTTTTTCTTTCTAAATAGCATATGTCCTGTATTTTGTTAAAAATTAGTGGAATAGTTACGTAATGCTGTATGTTGATTTTTCGATTTCACTAATCAACTCAAAATCATGTCTGAAGAGACTGGTTAGTTTTAAAAAAATCGTTAGAATTTTTTACTAATATAATTATTTTAAACAATATTCTTTAGTACGGAAACATAGACTAAAACTGCTTCCGTAAACGCAATAAAAAATGATAAAATAAAATAACAAGAAAAAATTTATTCAAGATCTTACAGAAATCGTGTTTGATTTCAAGCATTTGAAAGAATTGGAAATGATCTTACATTAAAAAAAAAAAAAATTACAAATATTAGTCTCCCATTTCTCCGTTTAAAAAAAAAAAAAAAAAAAAACAAAAAAAAACACACACACAGTATGTTTTTAACCCTTTCAGGGGCAAGACTTTTCTGCTCCGATTATGTTCAAATAATTAATTCACACCGCAATATACGAAGAAATTTATTTGCAAATAATCAAAAGCTTTTTTTCACGCTTATTATGAGATCGAACTTGCACTAACAAATTACTGGTGCCATTTGAAATTTTGTGCATTAAAATTAACCGTTTGCAGACTGCAAACGGCGCCCTTCAAGGGGTTAAGAGAAAAATTCGTGGTTAGTTTCTGCAACAATTCCACGAAGGAAGCTGTTAGTGGTACGTTTCTGTGAAATTTATAAAGGAGATATTTGATTAAAAAAGAAAGTGGTGTTAGAAAACGGACCGAGTGGCATGATCATACAAAGTGGAATCATCAGAAGTATTGTCATCTATAGTGCATATTTAAATTAGGAGTTGGTTAATTGTGTGTGTTTTTAGTTATCAAAGAGTGTAATGTTTTTCTCAATTAATGTATTGATTATTTAAATCTTACGTGAACGAAGTTACTGGTAACACCTAATTTCATTATAAAGGAAACATTTTAATCCCTAATATTTTTGCAATACATACATAAATTAAAGTTTGTCATGCACATTTCGACTTTGCATCCTCAAATTTTGTGATTTCGTAATAGTGGGAAGATTTAAGCAGAGTTGCCTGATTGGGGACTTTTTTAATTCAGATTATTTGACTGTCACCACTTTTTTTAAATAGTATAATTCGCCTTATTTTTCAGAACGTTTAATCTATTTCTAAATAGGCCGAATATTTCTGTTTCAAAAAAAGCGGTGACAATCAACGATCTGGCGACAAAAAGTCCCCAATCTGGTAACACAGGAAAAATATATAAACTATGCTGTTTTTCGGGCTGATATGATAAAAGGGATCGAAAATAAGTGCTATAAATGGGTGTTGCCATTGCATGGCTCCCACTTGGTTCATTTTTTTAACGCCATTATTTTTCAAAAAAGAATTTTTTTTTATAAATATCGCAGAAACTTATCTCGAAGGGCTTTGCTTGTTGGAAGTGTTGCAGAAACCTACCACGAATTTTTTTTCTTAAAAAAATACTGGTTTTCAAAAAGCGGAGTAGTGGGATCCCTACCATTGAGAAATAAATTTGCCATTAAAAAAAATTAGACGTCCTATTTCAAAATTAAATTCATATTATGAAAATAGACACAATTCCCTGTCTAATGGTGCTTAGAATTTGGAGATATAATTCTATTTGGGTTCCATTTTTTTAAACCGTCTGTTCAGCCGTAGAGTAAAAAAAGAGCACCGGCCATTCTGCTGATGTAATCGTTACAATATACGAATACCCGACTGTATTTTTTTTATTTTACTTTATATTTAATACACAACTTATATGTCAGGGGTTGTATACATATAATGAATTTTAGGAACTGTCGTCTTTCGAATGTTTACAGCCACTTTTGTCACCAATTTTTAAGTTTCATTGATCAAAAGAACACGAAATGCATACAGTTTATATATGTTTTCTCAAAACTTTATGCAGTTACAAGTGGTTAAAATTTTTAATGATTATGTTTATATGGATCGAACGGATTCCACTTTTGAGTAGCACTATTTTCTAACGTAAATCTTCACTTTCTTAGAACATAAATTCTGCAATTAAAGGTGGCGCAGAATACTATTCAGAATCAATTGTGCTCAAAAGTAGGAATCGTCTGATTCCTGCTTTAACCCTTTAGCGGGCGGTGTCCACAAAAAAGGACACCTCAGTTTAAGAGTACAGGCACCCATAATATTTAATTAAAATTTTCCTTTTATAAAGTACGGGAAAATAAGCACGTTTTTACTTTTAATAAATTCGTTTGTAAATTCCAGTATGAGTCCATTATTTCATCATTTTACAAACAGAATCACTCCGCGTCGGAAAGGGTTAATTTGACGAACTTTCTTTTTCAAAATTGTTTACATCACCTCGGTTAACCTGAATCATTTCGACTTAACATTTTTAGTTCACCTTTAATTTTAATATTATTATAGCTATTCCACTGTTGTAAATATTTTTTTAGTTCTTATATCAAGGGTCGTACTTGTCCTGAAATTTCAAGACAGGGAAATTCTTCGGTACCAGTATTTTCTTATGGAAAAATCTCTTCTTAAATAAGGCGAAATTTCGCGCGTTTAACCTAGATTTATTTTTCTATATATAAATAGTGATACATGTCCTGAAAAAACCCTTAAGCTTACGACCCCTGTTATATAAAAGCGCATAATGCATGTCGAATTATCGAGTTTGTCAAAAGTTTGTAAAAAAAGTTTACAAAAAATAATAAGATGATAAAAAATTGCGATTCGTATGAATAGGATCAAGAAGAGATCGGATCTTTTTTTAGTAACAAAATTTTGCATTCCCAAAAGTTACCTAAAGAGCGCGCTTATACCAAATATAAAACTAAGGAGGGTCAAATAGATTAAGTAGTCATAAATGACACAATTGCAAACCGTTCCCGCACTCCTCCTGTGTCCTTTATATTTGGTTGTGTCCTTTATATTTGGTTGTGTCTTGCACTGGAGACTGGACGCAGGTATAACGTCTAGAACAAAAAGTGTGGAAACCGGCTATACCAGTAATACTTAAAAAAGTGCTAAAATACTGAATCCGTAAAATGTCCAAATGCTGAAATCCAAAAAGTCGATCACAGCGATATCTGCAAGATATTTTCTAAAAGTGCAAGACCATTGCTAGTCTAGATGCTGTAATAATACGTTGTTTACTTTGAAATTTGAAAAATCCCGCAGATGTCGTTGCAGTAGACTCTCCGAATTTCAGCAAGGTTGCACCTTTAAAAGATTCAAATTTTTAGTACTGTTTCGATAAAGTCTATATATATCAAAAGTCTAGACGCTATAATGCAGGAGTGGAGGAAAGAACTCGTTTGCCGGCGTCAAAACTTTCCACAGGGGAGATTGATATGTCTACTCCTCTCTTTTCTATCCTACTTGTACGAAACGTTTATAATTACATTCAATGAAAAGGTAAACATTAAGAGAACTGTGACTGTGAAGCTTTAGAATCTTCTGAGTTAAATTTGGAACTTTTCCGCTGAGTCCTTTCGTCGCACGAAACTTTTTTCAGTGATTCGTTTGTTTATTTCCTGATCTTGTAAAAAAACTTAATCAACAATGTTTGATCTCGTTTTCATAGCATGCTATTCGGCCAACGATAAAAGAAATAAGGAATTCACGCGCATCCAGATGTTTTATCGACGGACTAAATGGCATAATTCTACTTGATATATTGCGTGTCAGCGACCTCTATTAGTTACATTTGGAACCGCAACCTCATTTTTATTATTAAAGATATTCTATTCCCAATTTCGCAAACCACAAATTTTTATCATCATTTGTTATTATTAATTAATTTAGAAGTTTCTCGCAAACTTTTGATATTTAGAAAATAAAAATTACAAAATGGTAATATGTTTCAAAGAACAAAAAATGAACGTGTACATGTACCGCATATAGACGTAGAGAATACACGTTTTCAAGGAGTCGGGAGCGACTTTTTCAAATTAGAAAATTCCTGTTAAATACTTCAATCGCAAAATTCACAAATACCTCGTATAATCGTACAATTTGTAACATATTTTTCAAATTAAATAAGGCGATTTATTCTGTAAAAAAAAATATATATATATATATATATATATATATATATATATCATAAATTTGTACGCACTGCTACACGTCTGATTATCCGTATTATTTATTTTTAAATTGAAGAAGAACAGAAAAGAAGAACAAAAATTTATGCATCAGAAATAGATTGGAAAATATTTTCCAACACGCACAGAATATTATTAAATTTTTTTTCATACAATGAAATCGATCATAGCCTATCCTGTAACCATGGAACTATTAATAAAGAGGAAATGATATATCCCTAATATAGTGAAGCTTCAACTGTAACCGCTTTCGCAGGGATTGATTATAGCCGCGGCAAAGTGCTTCCAGTAAAGTTAAACAGAAATTTTCTCCTGATTTAGACAACTTAGTAACGAAAATTATCAGCCATAAATAATGCCAAAAACAGATATTCATTTTTACTGGTGGAAGTTTACTTCGGAGGCTATCAGCCCTTGCTTTTCCGCCATAGTTTGACAACCTAGACAGTCTCTTGTCAGTGTCAGTGAAAGCATATTTGCGAGAGAAATTTTCCACGAATAATTCGTCAAGACGAAATTTTCTATTAAATTTTACTGGTGGACATTTGCCCGGCGGTAATCTGAAACTGTTGATTCCCTTAAAAAAAAAAAAAAAAAAAAAAAATAGAGCCGCCATCTTGTGAGAACCTCCTCAGTTACTTCACTCACAACTGGTAGACAATACACTATATGTATTCTCCCTTTTATTCATAATTCCATTCCTGTAACCTGATTCTTTTGTGAGACTCTTTAATTAAATACAAGAGCTACGCACACCGTTATCTATATAAAACATTTTGTCGTGCACCTCAGTGATTTTTTTAAATTTCAATATGTGTCAAATATCATAGCACTATTAAAACGCATACAGGGCTCGCAGCGTTCCTAAAATTTTCGTACTTTGCTACCACTAAATTAAAACAATAACCTTAGTTGTATAATTCTATTATAGATGTCAAAAGGACATACCACGAAGAATTTTTAATTAAAATATTGGTAGCAAAGTGGGAAAATTTTAGGAACGGTGCGAGCCCTGCGCATAGAAAATTAACCCCCCCCCCCCCTCCATACACAAAAATCATAATGTAATGGAATTATTTTGTGTGTCTATGTAAACGAACTGTAAATGCTAGTTAATCTATACTCTTTATAGAGCATTGTTTAGTCCATCCTCCATTTCCTGATGTTTGGTGCATTATAACATCATTAAAAAATGCATCGGAAACGATTTTTCCCTATAGAAGATAATGTAACGGAAAACTTATGCATATCGCTATAAACGAGCTAAAAATGCTATATATTTCAATTTCAATACCAAACATTTTATTGTAAACATCAAGAGGATAAAAAAAAATTGTGCAGATCCAAGTATGTGTACGAGAGATAGAGCACAGAGAGATGGCAGACGGCAGACAATAAACATTTTAAAACTACATTAGAAAGTAATAACAAACAAAATCATATAAATTTTATTAAAAGAATTTTTATTTCTTAAAATAGATAGATATCCTTAAGAAATATTATGCACGGTGTTTCCCCCATTTTCTGTACTTTTCATAAAAATCATACGTTCCGTACAGCTGACGGATTTTGAATATATGCATATCAATTTTTAAGTATAAAAAATAACAGATACAACTGTCAAAAAGTAACGCACAAGCAATTCGTAATGTCAAATCCTAAATTTATTCAGGTTTGCACAAGTTTAATATAAAAGGTCTCACAATTTGAAATTGTATTACACTGAAACATCTTTATATGACAGCAACGCATGTTTGCTTACACAAAAGTTAAAAATATTCAAATATTCCTGAAGTTTTTTTTTCTTTTGTACGAAAGAGAAAATATTAAATTTGATTCATAATTTGTAATCTTAAAAGAATAATTTTTATAGTAGCGGCATGCATGAAGAAATAAAATAAATTTTATTTATTAAAACTAATAAGTAGATAATTTTTAAAGACATCTGTTCAAATGTATTGCCCTGCCAAAATATAAAAGGCTGCAAATAATTGTATAATATATATATATAGTCATTCAAAATAAATAGAGAATTTAATTAAACATATGTATAGCCAATTTACGATATGATGTTTCGGTTTTCAATTTTTTTCGCTTATTTGGCAAATTTATAAAAATAAATAAATATCTCCCCCACCCCATAAAAAATATTTCTTAACAAATATGTAATGTTACTAACCAAATTCACAATTATTTATTATTGATACATTCATGGTTCGTACGGGTACCGTTATTTCTCCAGTAGAGCTACCAGTATCGTTTTATAGAAAAAGAAATCTAGGTTAAACGCGCAAAACTTCGCCTTCTTTTAAAAAGAGATTTTCTATAAGAAAATACTGGTACCGAAAAACTTTCTGGTCTGAAAAATTCAAGGTGGCGTACGAACCATGTACATTAGTTACATAAACTAAATAGTTCTTTTTAAGTTTTATGAACTTTTTCAAAAAACTTTATCACTATCCGTTATCACAATTTCAGGATGAAGTTGTAAACAATTTATAAGTAATTAAAATTATTATCTTTTCACAGGATATGAACGCCTCCGGGGTGGAATACCACATTTTTCATAAAGTAACATTTGCCTTATTTAATGAAAGCAATTCTGTGTTTAAATATGGTACCCACTACTTTACGAAATTTTTGGTATTCATACAACTTAAACCCTTGAATACGCATGAGGCTTACGAACTTTGATTCAGCTTTCTAAAATTTGATCGTTTTTTTTTTTTTTTTTTTTTTTTTTCGGAATAACATAAACTTTTTTATGTTTTACTAGTTGACCCTCCCGGTATTTCCCGGGCCCTTAAATATATTCTTAAATAAAACTAAAAATTGCTGAATGATTTATATATTTATTACAAATTTTTCAAAACGATCCTTATGCTGGCAGCCTTAGTACATTTGGCAGCGTACACACTTGAATATTTGTGATACTATATTTTTTAAATGAAAATCTATCCAAACAATCCTATTGTTTTGGGCCCCACTGGATTCGGCAGCGTAAGCGGTGAGTGCAACACACGCTCAGGTCTGTTTTGATTTTATATTTTTAAATGAAAGGTCGGCATAGACCGGGCACGTGATAACCCTTTCAGGGACAAGGCAATTATATAAGTAAAATACTGAAATGAATGAATGACAACGGAATTTAGAAAAAAAAAAAAGTAAAGGCTTTTCTTCACGTATTTAATAAAGCGAAAATTAAAAAAAAAATTCTGGTGTCAGTGTCCCATTTAGGGATTAAAATTAGGTGATCCAAATATGAACCACCGTCCTTGAAGGGGTTAACCCTCTCGCTGCGCAACCCGAGATTTCCTCGGACAACGTAAAAGTGCAGCGCCTAGAATAAATAGTGTGAAAATCTGCTATCTAAACAGCGCTAAAAAATTGTATCCCTTACATGTACAATGATGCTGAGATCCAATGAGCCTATATGAAGTTATATTTTCAAATTTCAACCTTAACATTGTATTATAACAGCGCCTAGATGAAATAGTATTGGAGTTTTAAAAAATATCCTGCAGATTTCGCTGCGATCGATTCTTTGAATTCCAGCATTGTTTGATATTTAAGGGATGCAATATTTTAGCACTTTTTTAAGTACAACTAGGATAGCCGATTTCTACATTATATATTCTAGACGCTATAGTAAAAGTAGCAAAATTTGCGCAACCCGAGATTTCCTCGGTGTTGCATTTTCCCCCTCTAATGGACGATATTCCAAATCTGGGTTCGAGGCTGAAATCAGTCACGTGGTACCGGTAATTTACTTCAAGACGTTCAAACTGGTAAGAAGGGAAGCTACTACTGCTTTACCCAATGAGCTTTTTCATTGCCTGACTGGAATTTATTTTACATCTATGGAGTCTTTCCTTCTTTATGCTAGTTTTTTACCTTGACCACGAGATCGTGACGTCGATGGAACATCATCCATTATCCATCCTTGATTATAACCACCAGTTAATTTTTTAGTGTAAATTTTGCCTTATTTAATCGGGGCATTTTCCCGATTAAATTAGACAAAAATTTTTGATTTGAAAAACCGGTGACAAAAGAATAAAAATTTTTAAAAGATGCTCGTAGCGAAGGGGTTAAATGCGCAATTTTTGAAGCTATTTTGATAAAACCATTACGCAGCGAGATGGTTAATGCCCAGGGTAGAATGCGTTCAAGAAATTGCGTAATTCAGAGAATCGGAATTGATACCAGGAAATCTAAATAGTAAATTTCGGTTATTTTAATAACAAAATGTCTGTTATTAAAGAAATGAAAAATTTCCATTTTATATTTCTGGTGTGAATACTGAATATATGAATAAAACATCCATTGAATCGGGAACACTAATGTTGTCATAAATGATACCATGGGCATTAAAGGGTTAAATATACCTAAATTCAATGTTGAATGAATTTATACAGGGTGTCTAGAAAGGTCATTGCCTAACTTAACATGCTGGTCTATCATACCGTAATAAACAAGAGTTACATAGGAACTTGCGTCCGAAAATGGAAACGACGAAAGCAAGTTGTGGGAAGCGTGATTATTTCAGGGGAGGACGTTGCTGGAGAAGGATGAATCGGTTTCCTAGCTCAGAATTGGCCGATATGCATTACGCGTATAGTGCCGCGGATCGAAATGGACGAGCCTCGGTACGGATGTACCTTGAGCGCTTCTCAAAAAGACGTTAGTCAAGTTGTGCTTTGTTTAGACAATTGCATCGCAGATTTCGTCAGGCAGGAACTTTCGAAGTAAGTAGCCACATCGGTCGAGAACGCACTACACGCACACCTGCCGTAGAGGAAGCTATGTTACGGGAATTTGATAGGAACCCGCAAAGAAGTGTCCGAGAAAGCGAACGTGTGTATCTCGTTCCAGCGTCATGCGCAAACTGCACGAGGACAGACTACACCCCTACCACGTCCAAAGAGTACAGGCATTGTGCGATGCCGATTATCACCAAAGCGTTGCATTCGCACGCTGGTGTTTGTAAAAACGGCTCGCACACTCCAATTTTCCATCGTGGATTTTATTTTCCAATGAAGCCTTATTTACACGAGATGGTACCCTGAACCTGCACAACATGCACGTGTGGACGCATGAAAACCCAAGTTGCACATGTGCTCATCCAAGTCAACAACGTTTCACCATAAACGTTTGGGCTAGTATTATCGGTGACATGTTAATTGGCCATTACCTACTACCTCGGAGACCAGTGACCAGGCCCCTACCTACCGGGGTTAACCCAGCTGAACGGGTTTGTAATCACCTCGACGGGAATACCTATCACACGTTTTTAGAAAGAGTGTTGCCGGATCTGATGGTTGACGTTCCAGCATCTACACACCGAAACATCTAGATTCAGCATGCTGGAGCCCCTACACATTTTACCAGGACTGTATACATCGATAGGACAAATTCTGATCGGTCGATTGGCTGAGGCGGACAGTCGCATGGCCACCGTGATCCCCCGACCTGACTCCCCTGGATTTCTAACTGTGGGGATATATGAAATCCATGGAGTACAAGACGACCGTAACATCGGATATGGATCTCGTTGCCAGGATGCAGAAGCGGCGGTATGTATCTGTGACACACCTGACCATTTTGAAAGAGTTCGTGAAGCCATGCGTCGTCGTTGTGAAGCATGCATTGTGGCGAATAGTTGGAATTTTGTAAATTTTCTCTAAATTAAACCATATTAACACCTCTTTCGACATTCTTTCTTTCTCCTCCTCTACGCCCCCTAACATTGCCCTCTATCGGTCGCAGTTTGCATTGTCATGGTATCACTGACCAGCATGTTAAGTGTGCAACTATCTCTTGAGACACCCTGTATATTTAAACGAAATCTTTCGAAACGAATGTAAGGACTAGTAAGAAGTGTTTCACATCGGGTCATTTAATACTGTAACAAAATAATTCTTATCATCCGAAATCATTAAAATATTTAGGAGTTATAAATTTAACGTGTATAATTTCGTGATAATTATTGATATTTAGTTGTAAAAAGAAGTGTTTTTTCTCTTTTATTGTTCCAGATCGAAAACCTATGGGAATCTTTTTTTATTTTCAAACTAATTAATTAACCATAAATCTCATTATTGCTAAACCAAAATTGTACTAAGACAACACCTAAAACGTTAGTTTAAGACATTAAAATTTTAGAACAAAAGCGCAAAAATGAGTTTCCATTAAATGTGTATATAATATTGTGCAATGGAGTGCGCCCTATGAATTTTTTTTTTCAATCTCATTAATATTCCCTCAAATTTCACAAGTTCTGAAAAAAATTTATACTCAATCATTAGCTACAGTACTAAAATGTTAGAGCGTTTGTATAAAATTAAGTGTACCGGGTGCACCCTAAATTTGTTCGGTCCTCCCGACCGCTGCCATCGAAATACTCAAGGCCAGAGGACACGAGTTGTGACGTCATCGCTAATCGACCGACTTCTCACTACTGTTGGAATTCACAGTGGAAAATTTTGAATAGCAAATTTCTTTTCTTTTATTTGTGGAATACCTATCATCTTATACAAGAATAATAACTATTTAAACTTACTGGTGAGAATTCGTAAGCCGTAAATAAAAATTCAGCCAGATGCGGAATGTCACAGTGCTGCCGCATCTGGCTGATTTTTTATTAGGGGATCCAAATTCTCACCAGTAAATTTAAATAGTTATTATTGTTTTATAAGATGATAGATATTCCACAAATAAAATAAAAGAATTTTTCTATTCAAAATTTTCCTTTGTGAATTCTAACATTTAGTAAGAAGTCGGTCGTTAGTGATGACGTCAAATATCCCGTCCTCTGGCATTGAGTGTTTCGATGGCAGCGGCCCAACACGCATTTAGAAAACAGTTTAACACTAGAACGCCCTGAAATTTTACTCAAGTTTCATAAAAATATTTTACATCAGAATTTTTATTTAAAATTATTTAACTGATTTATTTAACATAAATCTGCGTTTTTAAAATTTAACTTATTTTGCGAAAGAATTTCTGGTTCCAAAAGACATTTAATCATATGGTAGGAGTCGAATCGACTCCTTCCGAGCGTTTTAGTGTTAAAAAATGCCGATCTCGCACTGTTCGATTTTTTCTTCTGCTAGCCGGCTTCGGAAAGCTCTGAAATCTCCATGGTGGGTGCGCTCGCCGATTTGCAAAAGAAGAAAGCTTTTTCGATGAGTGTTTAATTAAATTTCGCTAATTATAAAAATGAAAATGTGTGAGACTGAAGTGCATCAGCATAGTTGCCAACTTTTACTCTTTTTTCTTACCACTAAAATTTCATAGCAAATATTGTACTATTTAATCGTCGAGATCTCGCGATTAAACAAGGCAAAAATCTCTCATTTTAGTGGTAGCAAAAATGCGTAAAAGTTGGCAGCTATACATTAGGTACTGCCTAGTACTATCCTCATACATATTTTCAGTGCTCTAGTGATAGCCATCGCACACACGCACACTAATTCTGAATTCATGAGCAGAAATTTGCAGTAGTAGTTTATCTTTTATTTAATTATATACATTTCGTAATTATATAGCGTAAAAATTCTTCTCTCAAAATTTCCTGCATGTATTTTGAATTTTTGAATAATAAAAGGGCGAAGTGTAAATTCTGCCTTAACCGGTAACTGGAGACGGGAGTAAGAATGACTCCGCGTTGTTCTTTGGCTCTGATTATCATGTGTTTTTTTGTCCTTGAATAAAATCATTCCTCAGTACCGACAAGTAGTTCTTTTATGATTACATGATTTCCAGAATATATTGCGTGTCTAAAAAAATTCCAATGCTGTTTACAAAAGACAAAAAAGGAAAATAACATTATATCTCTGAACGCGTAAGAAAATTCATGTCTCCAGTTACGGGTTAAGTCACCATTCTTTTAACCCCTTAATTCTCGCTCCCGTGTTATTCACGGGCTGAGTCTTTTTGGCAGATTGTTTGACTCCCACCAGTTTTATAAAATAGTGTAATTGGCTTTATTATGGTATCATTTTACCTTTCATTAAATAAGGTAAATATTCCTTTTTGAAAAAAGTGGTGTCAATAAGCGATTTGAATTTTTAAACCGTAATTTAATGCGACCGTTAAGGGGTTAAATAGTCATTCTACAATAATTGCATAAAAATAACGTAATTTTCAAAATATAATGTTCAGTTACTTTACATTGTAAAGATGATTTCTTGCTTATAATAACAAATTTAAAGCATTAATTCTGAAAATCTTTTCTAAATATGGAATAAAATTAGTTTTTTTCGATACATCGAAACCTCTCACACAATGCAAATTCAATTCATCGGTTTGGTATGCCAACTAGCAGTGTTGCCAGATGGGCTACTTTTTTAAATTCAGATTTCTTGATTGGCACTACTTTTTTGAAATGGTAAAATACGCCTTATTTAATGACATATTAATTAAGGCAAAGACAAAGAGAATTTTACCGTTTCGAAAAAGTGATGCCAATTAAGAAATCTGAATTTAAAAAAAAGTAGCCCACTGGCAACTAGAATTCCCTAAAAGCATGATAAAACGTATTCTAAATTCTCACTAAAAACGACGCATTTTTAATTCTGTTAAATGCAAGTACTTACAAAAGCATAACCTATTATAAACAGCGCATTATATTTAGTATCTCGATACATGACGACATATTGCTTCCAATAAAAGGCGCGAATAGGTCTCGATAACTTTAATAAGATTTCTAAAGTTTACGGTACGAAATTCTTCCTAAAACTGTTACAGTTAGTTCTCTCATTTAAGAAAATCGGAAGAGAAGAATTCAGGAAGAGTAATTTATCTTATCTTTCTAAACGTAAAAGAAAGTTTAACGGTTATTGAAGAATGTTTCAATTGCCGATAACTCTATCCGATCCATCGAATTCATGACATGTATTAAAGAGAAAATAAAAGAAATGGTTAGCCATTATAGGCGAATTTTATACAAATAGAATGTTCCAATACTGTTAAAGACAGTAAAGGAAATCTCTTGTAAAACATATTTATAAAATATAGGTATTGTTCGCTGGGCTGTCTAACCGCTGCTTTTTCGAAGTGTTTCCGAATTTAAAGACTTCAGTTTTGTTTCCTTGAATGAAATCGCCATGGTGCTCTTTCTTTAAGGGAATACTTAATGAAATTTTTAATGTCAGTACCTTAAGCCTTTTTATTATATTTTGTTTTATTATGTATTTGATACTTTTGTTAATATTTTTCATTTGTATTGGGTCTACCAGAAAGTTCTGTCCGACAATGTTATTTCACCTCTACTTTTTTAAAATTCAGATTTCCTCATTGGCACAACTTTTTTGAAATAGTAAAATTCCCCTTGTTTTTACATTTCACATTGAGGTGAAAATAATGGAAATTTTACCATTTCAAAAAAGTGGTATCAATGAATAAACCTGAATTTAAAATAGTAGGCGTAAAGTGACATTATCGGACAGAACTTTCCGGTAGACCTTATATACACATTATCCGCCAAAATCCCACCCACCCTTCCTTATCTTGGGAATACATAAGAATTTTGAAAAACTGTAAAACAAGTTTCCAAGCAATTTGAGTGAGTCCTCATTTGGTTAAACAAATTCGGGGCAAGAGGGAATAGGAGTGCATCTGGGGCGGTTTAAATTTAAAATTTTCAATACTAACTCCCAAGATTCACGTGATATATGGACACTTAATTTTACATTCAAATACGAAAAGAGAAGTCAATCGCTCAAGTAGTTTAGCAAATATGCAGAATTACAGTTTCTAACTCTTAATATTAAATTCCCTTTCAACCATTGCAAAATAGATTGGAAATCTCAATGTTGAATTTCTTTTTAATCATTTCTGGCTCGGAATAATTCTGTTTATAAACTGATGAAATGATGGACTGACACCAGAATTTATAAACGAATTTATTAGAAAATACAAACTTGCTTATTTTCAAGTACGTTATAAAAATAAAATTTTAATTAAATTTTCTGGGTGCCAGTAAAATAAAAATAAGGTGTCCTTTTTTAAGGACACCGCTCACGAAATGGTTAACCCTTTGAAGGATGGTGGGATGTAATATATATCTCCCTTAATTTTAATTCCCAAATGCCACATTGCCACAAGAACTTTGAAATAAAATTTTGAATTTCTACTTTACGTCAAAAAAAGCGTTTTCTTATTTTCAAATAAATTTGTATCTAAATCCTGGCGTGAATCAGTTATTCCAACATTTTAGCATGAGATATACTTTGCCCCTGAAATGGTTAACCATTGTAAAACAGATTGGTACCTTAAAATGAGCAGTAAATTTTAATTCGCGTACTTAAAGCTTCTAGAAATAAATTTCTGTTTAAAAATTCATAGATAGTAATTTATACTTTCTCGAAAATTAATTAAAGAAATATATAGTTTCAGAATCAATTTTCGAAAAAAAAAAATATGAATTGTAATCTATACTTTTTTAAACAGAAATCAATTTCCAGGGGCTTCGAATATGCAAATTCAAAATTAAATTCTTTCCGCGAAGTGTTTTTTTAAGTTATGTTAAAAATCTACACATATTGCATTCTGTTTTTTACTAGAATGAATTGAGCATTAGGAGTTCCAAACTTTAAACCTGATAATCCCTAAACTTCTTGAACGAATGACTTCTCGTTTGGTTTACTTAGGTAAAAATGTATCGAAGATTCCAAATATGATCTCAAAATTAGGTGTTCGTATTGAAAGTTTTAACACTAAAATGACGGCGAGGGGCCATTTTGGCCCCTACCAAATGAAAATATTTCGTTTCGAACCAGAAATTTCTTTTTAAAATACGTATAAAAGATACAAAGTGAAAAAGGGTTAATTAAATAACTTAAATAGTTTTAAATAAAAATTCTGGTATTAAATAATTTTGTAAAACTTGAGTAAAAATTACCGTCTTTCTAGTGTTAAAGTTGAATTCCACGGGATTCTTATGCCCGAAATTTTGAACCTCATGAGGTCCCTTTCAGATTGATTGGACACTTGTTTTAAAAATTTCCGAAAATTTTAAGAAGTAGGGACAACCGTATGTATTTTACATCTCTAACATAGCTACTCACTATGTGGCCGATGGGGGAGTGCGCACCCTTCTCTGTGATCCCGATTGGGCCACTTGAGTGTGGAAGGTGACCGGGAACAGAGTCTCACTAGGGACAAGGTACTGCGGCATCTTTTTTGTCTGTACACAAGTAGTCCGAAGTCATCGTTGTGGTGTGCTTAGGACGCGGTGACCACACAGAGCTTTTCCTGTTTTTCCCTTGTGTGTAACGAAATATACAGGTCGCCCTCTCACAATCCTTCCTGAAGGCAGTCTCTATTTTGCAATTTGGTCGATGATTTCGGCTGTCATGGCCAACCTTTACAGCCTGTCTTGCGGTCGATTCTTGTGGTTCACCAGCCCTAGGTGTTGGCAGGTAGTGTCTGTTCCAACTCAGTTCCTTGGTGTTAGGCCTTTAGTCCGGCGTCGGGATCGTCCGTGTGGTGGGGTTTACTGTCGCTTCAGCTGAACGTCTCCCAGATCTAACAGCTGATTAGGGATCTTTCGATCCTGGTATGGTATCTCTCCTGATATCCTGTATAATCAGTAAGTTCGAATGATTACCAGTTTCAACATTAATATTACGAATACCCGTATTCTTTATCCAGTTAATTTGAACAAAATTTCCAAGCGGAATTAGAGATGTTCAGAATCCATAAATTTTACCACCTATAAACAACTATGTTTTAAGATGAAATGAAGTTTAGCCTTTATAAAAATATAGATATAAATAACCGTTTAGGAGTGTGACAGAGACATTTACGATTATAGTTATTAAAAGACCATTCAAATATTTAACCTATGCGTTTTACTTTAAACGGCGGTATACTTTCTAAGTGAATTGATACTATTTTTTTATTAACGTTGGTTTTTATTAAAAAAGATAATGTTAATAAAAGTAATTGGTGCTTAAAATGAAATAGCAGAAATTAAATGTTTAACGTATTCAAGACAAATAGATCAAATTTTTGTTGCAATAAAGGCATAGCTGATTACCATAAAAGTATAATATATATACAAGAAGTGAAAATATTTATAGTGCATAAGTAATTAGAATATTTAATCAAGGGTGTAAAAATCTAGTCGCCAGCGGGCAGTCTCTCACCACTAAATTATATTAGTTTCCTTCGCTTAAATTTTATTAGCATGCTTACAAAAAAATTAGACGAAATATTAGATAAAAAATAACGATTAAAATTTAGTGGTGAGAGACTGCTCACTGTGCGCCTAGATTTTTATACCCCTGTAAGTTAATTGCTTATAATGAAATACATTTAAAGCAATCGACAGATAAATTAAAAAATAACAAAAAGTTACAAAAACACGAAAAAACTACATCATCAATGTATTACGAGGTCATTTGTCAAATAGCACCCTTTTTAGAAATAATAAAAATAATAATAGTTAACTGTTGAAAAACTTTTCATTTTTAACAACGATTTTTAAATTACGTTTTTTGCATAATCACAGTGCAAATTTAAGCAGTTGCAAGTAATTAATGACTAGTTTTTGAATCCCACCCTCATTCCATTGACACCTTCCTTTTACTTTCATTCCTCAGAATTTAGGCAAACATTATTATTATTATTTATTATTATTATTTTTTGTTGTTTAGCAATTTTGTATTTCCCCCATGCGATATATACAAAACCTATGCATAAAAGAAGTCAGAATTCATCTGCAAAAAAATCTGTCTTAGATTTATGAGTAAAAATGCAATTTAATGATACAATTTTCATCGTAATTTTCAATCTTAATAAATCGTGGCATAGATGCCAACTCTTACGCTTCTTTGTACCACAAAAATTTAATAGTAAATTTTCCTTTTCTTAATCGCCGTAATCTTCGGATTACATAAGGGGAAATTTTCTTTTATATGTGTGTGGTCTAAAACAGAGTAAGAGTTGGCAGCTGTGGCGTGGAGTTAACGATATTACAGTTTTATAGAATTTTAAAATGAACTCCTTTCTTTCAAACATATTAAGCATGGTTCGCAAATTTCTACCACATAATTTTAAGCCTTTTCCACCTTGTTTAACTGCAAGGAAACAAAATCTCTAAATAAATGTAGCAGTTTTGAAGTCTGTATTTAACCCGGGAGGACGCGCGCCGGGACTGATAGACCCGGGATGCGTATTTTTTTTTTTTTACAATTGTTACCACTATTTTTTAAAAGTAATCTTCAACTTATTTTATCTCAGAATTGTCTCCGACTAAATAAGGTGACGATTGTTATTTGTATTTATTGGTGACAAAGTGAAAACAATTCATACGTATGCGCGCAGTGTTGCCAGTTGGGCTACTTTTTTTTAAATCAGATTCTTGATTGGCAACACTTTTTTGAAATGGTAAAATGTGCCTTACTTAATGACTTAATAATTAAGTCAAAAACAAAGTTAATTTTACCGTTTCAAAAAAATGGTGCCAATCAAGAAATCTGAATTTTTCAAAAAAGTGGCCCACTGGCAACACTGTATGCGCGCGTTCTTCCGGGTTAAAAAATAAATTGAAATTTTCTTATCATTAGTAGTTGTGCCAGACTCCTTGGATATTCCAAGATGTATACGAACCTTAATAAAGTAAATGACAGTGGTAGAAAAGATGTGCAGCCATGGATTTCTGGGATTTAATAAGGCGGAAAATATTATTAAAATTTAGTGGAGACAATTGGCCCACAGCTGTGCATCTTTTCCACCATTGAAATAATTATTATTTTAAAATAAAAATCAGCCAACGGTGCAATTCAATGCTTTGTTTTCAAGTTTATTGCATGGACAGTCTAAATCTATTTATTTGTATTTAATCCAGACAATCCAGCATTTAAAAAAAGGTTTAAAATAACTTTACATACTAGATTATATTTTTTCGTTATACACAGGGCTCGCAGCGTTCCTAAAATTTTTGGTCTTTGCTACCACTAAATTAAAATGATAATCTTTGTTGTATAAATCTATTATAGATGTTAAAGGAATTTACCACGAAGAATTCTTGTTTAAAATACTGGTAGCAAAGTGCGAAAATTTTAGGAACGGTGCGAGCCCTGTATACATTATATTGATAAGGTAATAGATATTGTCTTCGACACAGGACTTGTGCCCTCAGGTTTACCATATGCTATAATGGTTGAAATTGGTGATTACATTATTATATTTTGATGATGGTGATTTCCTGTTATAGCTTTTACTAAATCTTGGAAAGAAGAAATATTGTTCACACGCTCAGTTTTTTGAGCACTATCTGTCTCCACAAACAATTCCCTGTATTTAATTTTGTGAAAAATTGCTATTAACAATAATCCAATGGTGTCGTCACTTAGGACAACATTATGTTGCTTTTAGTAGACTTCGTTGTTTAGAGGATATTCTCATCGAACTGCTTTTCACAAAAGATAGGCGTGACGAAATTAGAAGTGCAGACTCACTTGCTAATAGATTAGCGTTCGAGCATTTACAGAGATAACTGAACTACCACTGAACTATCACTTGAGAATGAAGATTCAACACCTGTTCTTACAATGGAGTTACGAATAAAGAGGAGGAGACATATGGTGTAGGGTCTACCAGTTGCGATGAAGTAACTGAGGAGATTGTCACAACATGGCGGCTGATTTTTTACATCTGATCGACGGTTTTTGATTACCGCCTAAGCAAACTCCCACCAGTAAATTTTTTAGTAGAAAAGTTCGCCTTATTTTAGCTACTTATTCATAAAAAAATTTTCTCACAAATAAGGTTAAATTTCTATTCGCTTTTACTGGTGTAAGTTGTACTAGGAATTAACATCCCTTTCAGTGGCGCTGACAGGAGATTGTTAAGGTTGTCACAAAATGCAGTGTTGCCAGTAGGCTACTTTTTTTTAATTGAGATTTCTTAGTCGGCACCACTTTTTTAAAATCGTAAAATTCGCCTTTTTTAATCATGTATTAATAAAAACTTAAAGAAGTGGAATTTTATCACTTCAAAAAAGTGGTGCCAATCAAGAAACCTGAACTCGATAAAAGTAGCCCACTGGCTACACTGACAATATGGAGAAAACGCAGGGCCTAACTACCGCCGAAGCAGTGTTGCCTGTGGGCTACTTTTTAAAATTCAGATTTCTTGATTGGCACCACTTTTTGAAACGGTAAATTTCACTTTGTTTTTGGCCTTAATTAATATGTCATTAAATAAGGCACATTTTACCATTTCTAAAAAGGGGTGCCAACAAGAATCTGATTTTTAAAAAAGGAGCCCATCTGGCAACACTGCACCGAAGTGAACTGTTATCAGTAAAAATAAACATCTGATTTTGGCTATACTGTAATTTCCGGCGTATAATCCGCGGATCAAACAATCATGTTTGGACCCAGAAAATTTATTTAATAACTGTTGTCAAATATTTACCGCGATTTAACAAGTTACATATTATTAAATTAAATTTCTGTGTTGAAACAAGATTGTTTGATCCGCGGATTATACACCGGAAATTACGGTAATTATGACAGAAATTCTGAATTAATAAGGCGTTTAAATAAGGAGAAAATTTGTATTCAAATTTACTTGTGGAAGTTTGGTAGGTCGTTAATGAGTCTCCACGTAACCGGTTACAGTTTAAGCTTCACAATTTTGGATATATGTCAATGCCTCTTGATTCATAGTAACATGGCTCTTAATCCCTTGAGCGGCGGCGGTATATATTATATACCACCTACGATTAATAAAGTTTTACACCAGAAAAATTTTATTAAATTTTACTTTTCTAACTTTGGTTGAAAAAAATCCGTAAAATTGCTTTTACTTATTTTGAATTAGAATTTTTTAAAGATTCCGGTGTGAGTTCAACATTACGGGAACGCAATTACTTGCCCCTCAAGGGGTTAAGAACTTACTTCTATATTGCTAAACAATAAACATTCAAAGAAAACATTTTTGTATATTAAAATTTTGTCTCTTAATTTTATGCGATTGAATGCTCCGACATTGAGGCCTGACGGATGCTAGTAACATTCCGAAATAGCAGGTTGGTAAGCGGTCAGGAAATATCTTATGGAATATATCAGCATTTCCGAACAGAAAAATTCACCTTATTCGAATTAGTGATTGAATAAGACGATTTTTTCTATGAGTAATTAATACTGTTATTTTTTCCAAGAAATTTCCTGACTGCTGGCCACTCTTAAGTACTGGTAGTTCCGCGGACTAGGAGGTGCAAGTTCAACACTTCTTTTATAATAAGCTAGGAGAAGACCAGTGGACCAGTCAACACTACTATTTCCGAATAGTAATCTTGTTTACTCACTGATTTTATCTCAATTAGTAACATAAAGATTATTATTCGGAAACTGTGATGACATTTGGCCATTTGGCATGTGGGTTTGCCATCAACATAATAAGCAAATGCAGAAATGTTTGTATTTTATGCTTGGTATAAAGCACTATTAGTGAGAATGCTATTTTTTGTCATATACAATATTCCACGAAATGTTTAGTGCGAATTTTTTTGAAATACCTAGTTATTAATCAGTGTTGCCAAATTGGGGACTTTTTTGTCCCCAGATTGTTGATTTCCACCGCTTTTTTGGAATAGAAATATTCGGCCTACTTAAAAATAGATTAAAAAGTCTGAAAAATAAGGCGAATTATACTATTTTAAAAAGTGGTGACAGTCAAATAATCTGAATTAAAAAAGTCTCCAATCTGGTAACACTGTTATTAATAATCAATACGCATTCAATAAATTAAAATAAAATATGCAGATCTTCAATATTTTAAAATCTCCACGCAAATTGAAACTGTGTTTTTTAAAAACTATTGTACTTGCACCGTAAGAAGTTACTTCAAAGTTGGATAAAAAAAATTGCCATTTGTTCCAAAATAAATAAAAAAAAAATTATTTTTATTATTGAAATTCAGCGTTACCATAGATTTAAAAATTAATCATTTTTTAAAAGGGATCTTATTTATTTTAAAAGCTGAATAGAAAAAGTAATAATAAAATTTTTGACTGCCGTACTAAGAAAGAAATGACAATTTAAATGATGTGATTCATGGAATTTCGGTTTTATTTTTTTTTTTTTTAACGGGGATTATATACGGCGAATAAAGAGTATTTTTTAGCTTTATGAAAAAAGGCATAAAAGCCATTAACTCTTTAGAAATGTAAAAAAGTAAAACTTATTTTGCCAATAAATTAAAGGCGTATTGTTAAAAAATTCTACAAGCGTATCCTTTACATTCATACTTAATGCTAAGTGCTTTTTTATAATTTGCGTTTTAAGATATGTACTTTCATTTATTAAGGACTTTAATGTTTCCCAATTTTCTTCAACATCATACTTTAAAAGGTATTTAAAAAACGTTATCCAGTTATCCCATATTTTTAATGTGTCTTTGAGTTCTTTTAAAAATGAATGTTTCAAGGCGTTTTAAGTTTTGAAAAAGTAATTAATGATTGGTTCTCGGAAACAGAATCAGTGAAAGATTTCAAATTTGAAGGAACCGTAGTTAAGCCTGATAATTAAACAAAAGAGGTTATATATATCTAACTGTAAACATTAAATTAAAAAAAAAGGAAAACCAAGTGTTCCCTTAAAAGCCCATTTTCCGACAAGTCATTTTTTGTCTGCTATAAGTTCATCGTTTTTTTTAATTAAAAGCATACATTGTTATCAATACTATTACGCTGCCATCGAAGTACTCAAGGCCAGAGGACACGAGTTGTGACTTCATCCCTAATCCAGCGACATCTCACTAGTGTTGGAATTCACACATGAAATTTTTGAATAGCAATTTTATTTCATTTCATTTTGTGGAATATCAATCATCTTTAAAAAAAAATAACTATTTAACCCTCTGTCTACCAGAAGGGTCCAATGGACCCGACATGTATATTCAAAATATCTATTCAAACCAGAAAATTTCTTCAAAACAAACTAAATGTATAAATCAGACAATAATAAGTTAAATAAACAAATTAAATAGTTTTAAGTAAAAATTCTGGTGTAGAATGTTTTTATAAAACTTGAGTAAAATTTCCGGTAGTTCTAGGGTTAAACTTACCGGTGAGAATTTGGAATTCCCCAATAAAAAATCAGCCAGATGCAGCAACACTGTGGCATTCAGCATCTTGCTGAATTTTTATTTAGGGATTCCGAATTCTCAGAAGCAAGTTTAAATAATTATTATTGTTTTATAAGATGATAGATATTCCACAAATACAATAAAATAAAATTGCTATTCAAAATTTTCCTGTGGGAATTCCAACTGTAGTGAGAAGTCGGTTGATTAGTGATGACGTCACAACTCGCGTCTTCTGGCCTTGAATATTTCGATGGCAGCGACTATTAATACTAGAAAGACGGGAATTTTATAAAAAAATTATAAAAGTTTTATAAAAATATTTGATATCAGAATTTTTATTTTAAAATGTTTAAATTATTTAAGTAGCCCTTTTTGTTGTTTGTACCTTTCAAACTTATTTTATAAAGAAATTTCTTGTTCGATCCGAAATATATCCTTATGGATGGGGCCAAAATGGCCCCTCACCGTCATTCTAGTGTTAAACTATGAAAATGTCTCTGTGTGTATGTGTCTAAAGAATTATCACCTCCGGAACTCCAGATAATACGTGGTTTAGATTGGTGCCATTCGACGCAGAAAAATCTGAGGACGTCATTAATTCTTTTCGCTGAGAAGTTATACGTTAATTAGCCGCGATATTAAATAAAAACCATCATCGAACCCTAAATAAACAGGTTCGATTGCGCGGCAATGGCTTCTGCAAATGACGAAGAGCCATGTCTGCGCTCGTCCAAACACAGGTTGTCAACAGCGAAAGATATCATTTAGCGTTTTAAATAGCGAGAAGCGAGGGTGCGTATTTTTGAGTACATCAAAAGGCCTTTTTTTCTTTATTTTTCTATTTTAAACATTTCGAATTATCATTTCGTGTTTTAAAATGGGGCGGAGGAAGGATTTTTTCCTTTTTACGCCGTGTTAAAAAAATGATATTTTATAGATAGAGCCAGGCTTTTTTTGTTTCTGCACAATTGCGGGGAAAACTCCACATTTACAACAACAGGAGATATTACTTCGCGTTTTAATCCTTTCGTGGGCGGTGGGATGTATATGTTCCACTTAATTTAAGTTACCAAATGCAACAATGGCACCTGAAATTTTAAACAGAATTTTATATTTATAATATATGTGAAGAAAAATCTTTTACATATTATGAAACAAATTTGTTCATAAAACCTCATTTCAAGGTTTTAGCAACTGAAGTATTTTGCCCGTGAAAGGGTTAAAAGAAGGAAGTTGTGTGTTTTTTTATTTAGGCTTCTTAAGAAATTATAGATCGGAATTGAACATAATGTATCTAAATGTCAGCAGTGAATTTAGTATAGGTCTAGACCTTATCACTTGATTGCGGTTTTTTTACCTACTAATTAGGTTTCTACTGGAAATATACAGAATTGAAAGTGTATTATGTCTAATTGTCAGAAATACAATTGGTAATCAGTCTCACGCCCCCCTCCCCTTTTAAACGCCTGCATGGCATCTGTCGAAAGCAGCCCACGCACTCTACGCTGCCAAAGATAAAAGTTCCGCCAAACCCTATGTTCGTTTTAAGATATTTTCGATTAAAAATATAATGTCATACAAATTTGAGGGTCATTTGCAAAAACAAACCGGTCGTGGCGCGCGTAGCACGACCGGTGTAGAATACCAAAGGCATCGGAATGACCAACACTAGGATGGTTTGGAAAGAGTTTAGTCAAGAACCTCTGTCATTAAATAAATCACTTTTGAGAAATAGTGTGAGTAACACAGGTCAGCCCCTATGTCTTAAATAATACCCCTTCCATTTTCTTAAAGTTAACATGTTACCCTATTGTTGTACGGCAACTTTCCATGAAATCTGTGTTTCGAGACAATGGAAATCCCGCCTTGTCGGTTCGTATATAGGTTTTTCGAGTTTATCTATCCATAAAGGCTGAAATCTTATTGAAGAGAAATGTCGTAGGCGGAACTAAGTATCCAGAACACGCTTTTAGTAAAGAATGTATCTTTTCAGAAACGCGAGTATACTCGTCATCGGTTAACAAAGTGTTAAATATGTTTCGAAGTTGTTTACAATGTAGATTTTCCTCTCCCTTTTCTTACTAATAAGAAATTTCATCTCCACCTGCTTACACTAAAAGTACTGTTCACATATATATTTATTCTGCATATTTTGACGAAAACTTGTACTGAACTGTATTTTGATCAAAGGATAAGCTGTCGCTTTATTCCGTATCGGGAATTTACATTCGTGAAACGAGGTTACTAGCGTTGCAATTCCGTTCTAATTTTTAAAAAGAAACTAGAAACGTCTATATAAAACAAGGGTGTAAAACTGTGGCCCGCCAGAAAGCACTAATTTTTTAACCCCTTAAACCTTTAATGTCCATGGTATCATATCATCAATGTTCCCGATCTATTGGATTTCTTTACCCACATATTCCGTATTCCCACCAGAAATTTAAAAGAGAACGTTTCAGTTCATTTAATAACAGACATTTCGTTATTAAATAAACCAAAATTTACTATTTAGATTTTCTGGTATCAATTCCGATTCTCCGAATCACGCAATTTCTGGAACGCATTCTATCCTGGGAATTAATGAGTTAAGCGTCGCGCCCGGTAAGTGTAAGTTACATTTTTTAAAATCATATTGTTTGATTGCCACCACTTTTTGAAGTAGAAATATTCTTGTTATTTAATGGCAGATAAAATGATGCGAGAATAAAGCCAATTACGCTATTTTAAAAAGCCGAAGGAAATCAAACAATATTAATAAGAAAAAGAAGTCTATGGGAGATTCTCAAAAGATGGGATCATTAAACGTTAACTATATGTAATTTTTAAAATTTTCAAATTTAAGGGCAATTTTATTTTTTGTCTATAAATATAATATATAAATATTTTTAATAGTATGTCTACAAAATTATACACAAACATTAAAAGACAGCAACTATTCTGGAAAATTAATTATTAAAGCATTTAATTAGCAGTTGTGTACGTTACAGATTTTGGACATTTTTACACACGTACGTTACAGATTTTGGACGTTGCGCTTAGTATTTAAAAAATTCTTACGACTAAGAATGTAGTAATTGTATGTGTATACATATATATATATGTATAATTATTTTTTTATTATCCAGTAATGATAATAATAAAATCAAATGCTTTGTCGCGTACGTTACTTTTGGACATAACAAAATACAAAAAAATTCTTTATAGAAAAGTCCTTCTATCTTCAAAAAAGTAATAAATCAGCCTGCCATCTCTTAACGAAATTATTAAAAAATCATCCGTTTCCTTTATGCATTCGTTGTTTAGCATTGGAACCACCTGGAAGCAAGTTAAAACTCTTTTTCTTGGTGGTACATTGGAGCAGTTAACGTTATGAATGTCCGATATTGGCCTCTTTAGCATAAAATAATAAAATTTTAAGTTATTTATACAAAGCTTTTACAATAAATTATGTCATTTTCTATCTCTGAATAGAATTAAAAACTCAGTGTAAAAAAAAATAATAATAAAGTCAATGATAATTAAAGTTATGTTTGAAAGGTTTAAAGTTATGACGTGTGTCCATTGCCCACCTTTTGAGAATCGCCCCTCTACTGCTCGTGAAAGTCTGAGGCACAAAAATTAAGGGGGCTAAAGAAATAGTCGACTTTTTCAATCTCAGAAATTCGACGATTAGATAAGGCAGTAATTTCAATAAAATTTTAATGCTAACCCTCAGACCACAGCTTGACTCCCTGATTTAAAATAACGGAGAATTTGCTGATTAATTATGGAGCGTTTTACTAAATAATATGTAACCTTCCTATGAAATGAACAGAAATGAATGATTTTGCTATATAATATGACTTAATTAACGGGAAAGCAACTCCCGTTGGCAGGGCTGGAACAGTGTTGCCAGAGGGCTACTTTTTGTAATTCAGATTTCCTGATTGCTGTCACTTTTTTGAAATCGCAACATTCGCCTTCTTTAATGTCATATTAATTAAGGCGAAAACAAGGGGAATTTTACAATTTCAAAAAAGTGGTGCCTATCATGAAATCTTAATTAAAAAATGTAACACACTGGCAACACTGGGCTGGAACACTAGCGTCTCGGTGTAGCTCCGCTCCCTATGGTGATTTTTCTCCTACCTCTTGGCTGAGGAATTGGCGCTAGTTATTTTTGAGGTTGCAGTATTTCAGTCGAAGCACAAGCGCTCGCTCGCGCTGTCTTTGAAAAGTCTGTTTTGGTTAGATGTTTTTTTGAGCGAAGATGGCGATGGCGGATAATACAGCGATAATTTCATACTCACAAATTTTCACTTCTACAATTCTACTATTTCTATACTACAATTCTACTCTCATTATTTATTTATCAATCAGTTGATCGTGTTAAAAATAGTTAAAATGCTATAATTTAATCTTCCGTAATTGGGTAATCTTTTTAAAACAGGGCAAATTGGCATGCTTTTAGATAAACAGCAAAAACAATTGTATGCGGCATGATCTTTGTAGGTTGAAAGATAGGATTTTAATTTCTTGTGCATTATTAAACACTAGAAAAATTCTTTCCTAAAATTTTCTCAAAATATTATGTGAACCGCAGTACCTACAAATAAAAATTCAATAAAATCGCATATTTCTTCTATTAAGGTACACCTCTCAAAAATTATACCCTTTTCAGGCATGAAAGTGTTCCTCCTAAAGGTGGAATTCCACCTTTTTAAAAATAATTTTTGTCATTTTCTGGATTGATGCAAAAATGCAAAGAAAATATTGGAAGCATATAAGGTGAGGGAGGAGGGGGGGGGGGGGAAATCTTGAAAATTTAATAATCAGACATTTTGTCTAACTAAAATCCTTGGAGTTTTTTTTTTCTTTTTTTCTGAATTGCTGTGCAAAAGATCTATCAAATCAAAGGGAAGCTTATATTATAATCATATGAAAGTCGTGTAAATAAATTTGGTTAAAGTATCTCTCCAGAGTGAAAGTTTTTTAGACTTTAAAAGAAAAAGGAAATTTCATAATGTTCTTGTTGGAATAGAATATTTTCCTCTATTTATGCAATACTTTTGATTCAAAAGTTTAAATTTGTTTTTAATGCTTTCTAAGCTATGAAAAGAAAATAACAACATACAATTATATTTCATTTTATCCCATAAATAAATGTTAAAATGTGTCTAAATTTTAAAAGTTTGGTGCCATCATATGGGCCGAAAAGATTTTCCCCCTTTTTTCCTATTTCCCACTTTCATGCCTGCATTTTAGGCTCTTGGATATCACCCCCCCCCCCTCCCCCCCAAAAATGCAATTTTATTCTTTAGATTGACATTGATACCTGAATTTTGCAGGCAGGTACATTTTGAATAGTAATCCTGTTTAAGTGTTACTTTATTGAAAACTTTAAGAGAAGATAATCTAAAGCCCCCACCCCCCTCCTTGATTAAAAAAAAAGTTTTGTTGGTATGACTTCGAATAATCAAAGGTATTTTAAATTTTGTATGCAGGTAAATCCTTAATAGTATATATGCTAAGAAAATTTGAAGGGTCATAAACAAAAGTGTTACTTTTTTTTATCAGGGGAGAGGAGGGGGAAAACATTCTTTGGACCTCACTCATTAAAATTTCAATTGGAGTATTTTCGCAACACTATTAAGGTTATATGTTCATTCAAAATTTCTAGTGTCTATGACTGTTTTAATTCTGAAACAAAGGTATATATATATTTTAGAATTTTTCAAATTTAAGTATGATTCTATTCAGAATGTGCCTGCCTACAAAATGCAAGTATTTATGACAATTAGAAGACACATTATCAAAAATGTTATTTTTCCGTGAGGGGAGGGGGGGGGAGGCGAAACCCTTTGCAATCCACAAGTTGAAATTTCCGAAATCGAAATATATAATAAGCATCATTACTCTTCAGGTTCTATCTGTGTTCAAAATTTCTAGTAAATTGTTTTCGATATAACATTTATGCTTCGCGAAACTAGCAACACTTCGCCAAACTAGCAATACTTCGCCAAATCTAGCTTCGATTGGACTTAGTTGAAACCAGTCTCTACGATCTCCATAGGGAGCGGAGCTACACCGAGACGCTAGTGGCTGGAACTGGCGTCTATTTTTTAATTATATCTCGCATGATTTTCTGAAAAAAAAGCACCCTTTCCTGTACACTTTGATAGCATGTGCAAGAAAAATATATTACCAAATGTATGTCTTAAAAATAGTGGAGCGAATAGAATATAAAAATAGGCTCCAGTAGTAGCCCTGCGTAGGTAGACTTTCAGGTGTTCAAAAGTCGCGAATGTGTAGTGTTAATAAAAATGTGTTCAAATATGTGATCACAAAACTTATTTTTTCAAATGCGTACATTTTAAAAACTTACATATTGGAAGGTTAATTGATCTTTTATTGAAGTCGTCTTCAGATAAAGTCAAAGAATGTTTCACTATCGATTTTAATTCACAACTGAATATACATTTCACATTAAGTTATATTTTAAACTGCTGAAAATGAAAGTTTTCTTAAGTTAAGATTAGCTTAAATGTTACAGAAGCTTGAGACGTATTTTACAAATATTTTCATAATAACTTACCTATTTCTACATACACCCTATGTGGATCATATAGTATGCATCTTCCATTCTCATGAAAAGAAGCTCCAGATAGAAGATGAATTTTTTGTGTTTTTTTTTTTTTTTTACATTCATTCCAAATAAATTCATTATGCATTCTTATATAGAATTGCTCCTTAGTTAGATATCTAATAGAATAAATAGTTTTTTCATGCTTTGTCGCACTACAGAAACATTAACTGAAGCATAAAGTTCACCTCCGTGAATGATGTTAACCTTTTATTGGGCAATGGTAACATACTTACCACTTAACTTTTATTGAAAACTGGTCGATTCGCACCGGAAGTTTTAGTAAAATACTTTGTTTTTATAATTCCACTGATAAATAAAATGCAGCATTTTATTTTCAAATAAATCTGTATGTAGATTCTGGTGGCAGTGAATCTTTTCAACATTTCAATCACAAAATTGACTTGCCTGAAAAATGTTTTAATAAAAAAAATTATGTTTCTGAAAAAAAAAAAAATTATAATGTAGCTGAGCCATTGCTGATTTTTACTTGCAGTAAGTGATAAGTTTCTAAAAATGATAACATTTGTCTTGGAAAACAAATTTTTTTTACGGGAAAATTTGTATTGAAAATGTACACTTTTGGGAGAATGACCTATATATGCGCCCATTTCAAGAAATCCCTCTTTATTTAGAAATTCCGCATCGATACTGGATATTCTGACAGAAGAAGTTTTACTTTATGTAATCACGAAACGTCTGTTAAAAATAAAAGAAAAAATACTATTAAAAATATCTGGTATGAAATTGGAACCACTGAATAAAAAAACATTCTGAAATTATCCATTAGGATGCAATGTGTTAATACGAAAAAATTCAAAATGTTTTTCGCCTGTGCCAATCTTTCAATTTTCTGCATGTTTGCTTATTTTTTAAATTTATTATTACACTACAACCACTTCTTCTGGAAATAATTATGAATTAAATTTTATATTTTTAAAAGGAATTATCTTTAAAAGTGTGGGAATGTTAATTTTTTCGTATTGGCTATCATAATGCATTCATTCTTTATTTTCTAACATAAATATTTATTGTTATTTTGATTTCAAGGACATAAAGAAAGAAAACATCGATTTTCCAGGCCAGAAATATTAATTGCATTCCAGAATTACAATGAAAAAATAGAGAGAATTTGTCAGTCTCATTTATTAAAGCTATAATATCCTAGATAAAAGACATAAAAATGAGTATTTTAGCTATTAGATAAAACATTAAAATTCTTTTATGTTAGTTTTGTGACACTTTTATTGCTCCATACACTTTTTAGGTTACAAAAAAAAAAAAAAAAAAAAAAAAAAAAAACTAATTAAATGCTATTGATTCAAGTAATTTATTTTTGCATTTCATCATTTTGATTGAATGTTTATCTCAGCAACCATGACACTTTTAATTGATCTTTATTATAATCCCTTCTCTTGGATTTCAGTATTATAAGTATATGTTCCCAATACACACAGTAAAAGCTAAAGAAGCACGATATTTTTTACAAATAGGCAAAAGTTGTTGTATCTGGTAAAATACTTTTACTGTTGTATCTTTACACGTTATTTCTCTGACACGAATTACAAAGTATTTGGAAACTAGATGTAATTTAACCCTCTCGTTCACGATTTTTTTTTCACCAATCGGTCTTTGAAGTAGCAGAATTAAAATTTTATTAATAATTGCGATAAAAAAATTCTGTATGTTATAAATAAAACCCGGATGTTTAAAAGGCATCACACAAAATAAAATTTAGTCGAAAGCCTTTTCTAAAATATTGTTTTTTATCATTTAAGTTTGGAGCCTCATATAACGCTCAGGGGAGCGAGAGGGTTAACGTATCGGTCTACAACAGGGGTGTCAAATTGTGGCCCGCCAGATACCCCTAAAACTTTATAGTTATCTTTGCCTCAAATAACCCATGAAACTATGAATAAAGTAGAACTGACATATCTTTCAAATGGTGAAGCTTCAACTATAACCGGTTCTTATTTCCACAAAAGCAAACTTCCACCAGTAAATTTGAATAGAAATTTCCTCCTTATTAATTCATGCAATATTTTTTGTCATAGTTATGTCAGGAATATTAATTCTTTTACCGGTAGAACTTCACTTATGCGGTAGTCAGACCTTTTCATTTCTCCTTATTGTGACAGCCTAAACAATCCTCCTGTCAATACCAGCGAATTAGATTACCGGCGGGGCAAACTTCCACCAGTAAATTTGTATAGAAATTTCCATCCTTATTTAAACGCAGAATTTCATGCAGAATTTCTTCATAAATGTGGCAGAAATGTCTTCATTTTTTTCTGGTGGGAATTTGTCATGGCATTAATAAGAATCTGATCCAATGGAAAGAAACAATAGTTGCAACTTTGTGACAACCTCCTCAGTTACTTCACTCGCAACTGGTACACTATGTGTCTCCTCCTCTTCAGTGTATCCAGTGGTCTACTTTTTTTAAAATTTAAGTTCCTTGATTGGCACCATTGTTTTTTGAAATGGTAAAAATTACCTTACTTAATGGCATATTAATTAACCCCTTAGCCGTGTGGCCCGAACTGGATTCGGGCAAGAACACTTTGCTTGCTTCGTTATTAAAAGCATTTTGATACCACTAATTTGTAACTGTAAATTTATCTTTATTGATTGTCAGATAATTTTCGATTAAGTAAGGTAAATATTTTAGTATGGAAAAAGTGGTGTCCAGCCCCATTTTTATTTTTTTTTGTAAGAAAACAAATGTCACTGTTAAGGGGTTAAGGCGATATAAAGGGGAATTTTACGATTTCCGAAAAGGGCACCAAACAAGAAATCTGAATTTTAAAAAAATAGCCCACTGGAAACATTGCTCCTCTTTATTCATAGCTCCATTATCTGATCATCAAATAACTATGATTCAACAAATGGATTATATCTTAAAAAAAATATTGGTATCCGGCCAGACACAGTTTGACAACCCTGGCTGCAGCTTGTAGCCCTCGGGCAACCACTGTTCTAGCATAGAAAAGACAGCTAATTTATTGACAGAAACTTACCTTTTAATAAAGGCAAAGATTACCTGTCGACTCTTGTGGTGTCCAACGAATTTCATGCAAAAAGGTTTAAGATCCCTAACAAATGTTTATGTTTGCATAAGAAATATACCGGAATTAACTAATAACTATGAATGATTAGCTGACATTTTTTAAATATCTAATCACAATACAGTGTGAAAAAATGGCTTAGGTACATTTACTTAGTGTTAATGAATACAGCTTAATACGGAAATGTGTGTGCAGAGTTCGAAATAAACTAGTATTTCCCTTTGGGGAAGTTTTTGCCCCGTTTTCTGATTGGGGACTTCATAGCTGCTAGGGGCTGCAATGCGCAATACAGAGCTTGGTTTCGACCAACGTTCTTAGCCTCGTGAAATTCAAGTCGTGCATACGCTTCCCGATTGGTCCCGTTGGATACTAGGTTTGTTTCATGGACATCTTCCTAGGCTGAAGTATATACGGCGTGGCCCTCTCCTGGTGGTCCCCAACCAAACACTTCAGTGGGGGTGGCGGTGAGCCAGGCCGTGGTGGTGTGGTTCCGACCCCAATTTTAATCCTAAATTTCAAATTCACTCCGGAAATTCTGAAAGAAGAAAGAAATATCTCTCATTAAATAAAGCATACAGTACTATTTTTCATTTTAAGATGAATTCGGAATTTCTGGATAAACATGAACGCCAAACTGGCAACCCTGATCAGACCTCCTTTTCCGTCTGCTTACGGGACTCTGCAGCCATTCAAGGATTTCGTTTAACCAACGAGAGCGATCTTCAGGTAAGGGTATGAATTTTTGGTCTTTGAAAAACTATCTTCGTTGGTAGTTTGTCAATTTTCAGATTTACAAGAATATTTTCGATAATGTCGTTACTGGAGCTCGTTTTTATTTGAATCTCGTGATGTCTACTGGGTATGGGTTATCTTCTTCAGCTGAATCCGTTGCCGTTTCTGAAAGCCTGGTTTGAATATTTGCTTTCAACCCTTCACTTGGTGGCTGTTGCGTATCTGACTATCTTCACCACATTCTCACCGCCGACTTGATAGACGTCTTCAATCGAGAGATTTTGCAGATTTTGCAATTCAAAGACTTATTATCTCTAGTAAAAGTTGAAAAAGTGTTAATGATATGATGCTTGCACTTTGACTAGTCTACAGCGTTTTGCATCGAATGGATAAAATCCTGTTGCCTTGAAACCATTTTTATTTCCATCGTTGTATAGTTTCTAGCACGATTTTCAGGACTCGACGATGCACAGTTTAATTACAGATTCATGTGGATGTTTTTTGTGCCAGCGAAGGAGGACCTTTTAACAATTAGCTTTCAGTCAACGAAAAACAGCATCGTCATATAATTGAAGAATGTGCATAGCTTTTGAGTATAAAACGGTCAAAATTATCTGTAGAGGTTTGTAATGTTCTCTTGTTTCACGATTAAAATGATTTTTGTGCCAGTCCATAAACAATATTACCAGTGCTGAAGACTCTGTTTGGATCAAGTAAGGCTCCGAGAAAGCTTCCTTTCTTAAGCAATTCAGTGATGTCCATGAGGGAATTACGAATGTACCTTTCGCTGACGTTATCACTGGCTTTTGTAATGATTTGCGTGATCTCTGTACGATCTTAGGGCATCGGCACAAAAGAGGTCAGTTACTGTTGTCTACCTCATGAAAATCACGTCACTATCATTATCCTATACCATGGGCTAGCAAAAAGGTGGAGGTGAGAGAATTTTCGAGAACGGTACGTAATACAAACTAACAATTACAATGCTCCACCGACGTTTTAAACATAAGAATAGGCTCTTTTTTACATGTGCAATATTTATAAACTAAAATTAAAAACAGAAATCATTAAAATCTTACCTTTGGTAAAACTTGTTTTTACTTCGGGTCGTTTCTCTAGAAAAGCCTTGACGCTTGCCTGGAACATCGTGTTGGTGGCGGGGAAAACATTTATTTTTTTAGAAGGTTTTAATTCTTGATCCCACACTTGGGGCAGTTGGGTATGTGTTTAGCATGAGTTGGGAAAGCTCAAACAGACTAAAAGACATAATAATTTGACTCGATCTCCACGACGCGCAACCTCGTATACAGTATGAACAGCGAGATGCTTCGCATCTCGCCTATGGTCACCATAAGCGTTAATTTGCTGTACCCGAAGGAAAACCATAATTATTTCAACCCGCCTTTCTATATCAATTGTTTTGTGGTCATCAACGAAAGCAAAGGGAGAAAATGAAAGAAAGAGGCGTAAGTGGGCGTGTCAGCGATGTTCACTGGTGAACTCAAACCTCTGAGACGAAAGTCATAAAACATGAAAGGAAGTGCCTACTCATATACAAGTTCCGACGTCAAGAAAAGTCCTCTATTTGGACCTTAAATGTCACCTGTACAAAATTTCCGAATGCAAACAAAAGGAGCATGCTCTCGCGGCTACAGTCTACTCGACAATTACCCTACGCCTGTATAAGCATTTATAATGTAAATAAAATGATATTGTTTGATGCGAGTCAGCTTCAATGCAATCGCAAATCCAATCGGTATATCAATTGTTTTGTTTGAATACCGGAAGTTGATTATATTTAATACGAAGAAATGCTTTTTTGAGCTGAAAAAGTAACCAAATATGCCATTTGTTTAAAAAAGAACGGTGCGAGTATAGACAGCACGGCGTTATGAGAACATTTACAACAGGAAAGGGCTATTATAAATTTGTGCTCAAACAATTTAGTTCAAATGTCGAAAGAAACACCTGTGCCTGATACAGAGCGATAAATTATTAAAACTAACTGTGGGCCATCACTGCTGTGATCATGAAAAAGCGGCACCAGTAAAGGCGCACCTCACTAGTAGGCTTAAAATGGGGTTGTATCACTAGTACCCTTCAAGGGTGGCGGTTTATTTTTTGGACCACTTAATTTTAATCTCTAAAGGGGACATTGACACCAGAATTTTGTTTTTAAAATTTTCGTTTTATTAAGCATTTCACATACTCAATAAAGAAAAGCTTTTACTTATTTTCAAATAAATTTGTTTGTAAATTCTGGTGTCAGTTATTCATTTCAGTATTTTACTAATAGAAGTGCTTTTCCCCTGAAAGAGTTAATAAGCTTGTTTTGATAATACCAATATGTTTACGTGTTCCTTACACTTTTTAGAACTCATTACATCTCACCTTTTGTCGTTTGTCTTTCTTGAAATTTTTGCAAACCGCACTAAACCCAATTTTGCTTATTAAACGTTTTGCTCATAAAATCACTTCTGAAAGTGAATAAAAAGACAAGATTTGATGTAAGGAGCTCTCGGTCACGTGACGTGCAATTATTTGTCCAAAGAAAGGCATAATCGAATAGTTGAAGGGCCATTGTATCAGTCACTTATTTTCGTTCACTTTGAATATTGCGGGTTTTGGATCTACCGCCTTCGAAATGTTAAAGGGGTCATCACTGGTATATGTGTTATTTTACCCTACGTTTCGATGACGCCAATTAAGGAATTTTAAGCATCTGTAACTGTATGTTCGGTCTTTACATTTGCATTTTATATATTACATTATTTCTTAAAAATACACACAAAATTCTTAATCATCCAAGCAGTGTACTATGCAAACCTATACATTGATTAAAAACAGCATCGTTATTACGTACATCCATTCGTACTATTACAAACACGAATGCAGGAAATTATTCACTGATCGATTATAAACACATTTCGCGGGCTCACACCTCCCTTATTTAACTTTATAAATGACTGTAACTCTATTTACGAATAGTAACATTCGTATAGTTTAATTTCAGAAAATGTTTACACATTCTACAATCAAATAAGGCAAAGTTTAGTGTACCAGGACAGTAGTACGACGTAGCCCCCTCCTGTCAGTGTAGGTAGTTGGTCGGGTTTTTTGTTCATGATTCTATGTTGTTGTTTTTTTCCGAATGATAATACATGACTTAATTAAATACATATTAAATAAAGTGAATACCTCTATTTGAAAATAATCGTAGCATAACGAATAAAAAAAAAATAAACTCAATTGGCAAAACAGTCACCGCGACTCATCCTGTGTCAGGGTTACCAGAAAATGCTAAAATTTTAAGTTAAATATTACTATTTTTGTACAGTATTATTCGCCTGATTTAACCACAATATTTCTATAATTAAATAAGGCAACTTTTTCACTAGGGAAATAAAGGATATTCTAAATAAATTTTAGTAATGTCTTGTCAACCATACCTTGCGTATACCACTCATAAAGTAACATACTAAAGGGCCAAAGCATAGCTGCCAAGTTTTACGCTTTTTTACTACCACTAAAATTTATTAGAGATTTTCGCCTTCTGTAATCGTGATATTTCGTCGAATAATAAGATAATATTTTCAACAAATCTTTAATGGTAAGAAAAATGCGTAAAGGTTGGCAGCTATGGCAAAAGTAAAACAATTTGGCGGTGCTTACTTTTCAGCAGATGAAAGCAAGCTGACGGAAAGCATCAAGTGAAAACCTTTTTCTAGACATTTGTTGAACAAAATATTTTACGCATACTCAGTTTTATATAAATTCCGTTAGATTATTGAATTAACTCTTTAAAGAAACATTTCTACTGAAATGAAATAATTTCGTAGTTTTGTGGAAAAAGAACTATTGTTTCAATCCTTCAAATATTTTAGTATACCGATTTAAAGCTTTGAGATGTTAATTGATTTAAAGTCTGTAAAGAAGTATAAATTAAAATTCACCGAAATATATCATGCATGAATTAAATATGCATTACAACGCTTCTCTATAAATAAGGGTTTTCTTTAAATAAGATTTTGCATAAATGTTATGTTTTGAAAGTATATACTTAATTCAGAATATTGATAAGTTGTTTCTGAGCCTTGATTAGCGTTGGGATATAATATATCTCACTTATTTCAAGTCCTCAAATGCCACAATGGCTACAGTATTTTGTAATAAAATTTTTCTTTCATAATGTTCTTGAGGAAAAGCATTTACTTATTTTCAGATAAATTTTTTCGTAAATCCTCGCGTTTTCGCAGAGTTTCCTTTGTCAGAGGGCGATAATTTGTTTCGCTTCCCCTTAAAAGTTCATAGAGGCCGACTTAACGGGCGAACAGGAAAATTTCACCACTAATTTAAACACCTTCAAGGACGGTGGTTCATTTTCAGACCACCTAATTTTAATTCCTAAATGCTACATTAGCAGCAGAATATTGGAATGAAAATTTTCCTTTCATTAAGTACGTCAACGAAAAAATTTCACTTAAAAAAAAAAAAAATGTTTATAAATTCTGGTGTCATTCACTCATTTCAGAAATTTACGAATAGAAGTACCTTGCCCTGACAGGGAGTTAATTTTCTTTTAACCCGGGAGAACGTGAGCATACCCAGGGTGTGAATGTTTTTTACTTTGCCACCAATAAATACAAACAATAATCGTCGCTTTATTTAGTCGGAGACAGTTGTAAAACATTCTGCGATAAAATAAGTGGAAGATTACATTAAAAAAATAGTGGTGACAATTGCAAAAAACCATACGCACTCTGGCTCTATCAGGCCCGGCGCGAGTCCTTCCGGGTTAATTAACCATATTGACTGAAAAATACTAAAGAGTTTTTAACATTGGTGGTAAAAGCATGTCTGATTGCGATACTTATTTCGCGTCCATGAAGTCGGCAAAAATGGGATGGACAAAACTTGCCTATGCATCTCAAACATGAGAGTTATTTCTTATTTTTTTTTTCTTTTAAACATAAAACTGTTTCCTTTTTCATTTATTATTAATGCTTGAGAAACTATTTAGAATTTACTTTGAAATTTTTATAAGATCTTTTGTCTGGTAGTAAAACATGCCAGGGGGAAACAAAACAGTCAAATGTTCTGAAAGGTTATGAAACAACGCCAAACCTAGTAATTAGGGTGAATTCCAAAAAACCAAAATTACGTGTAACAATGTAGAATTACAAATAAATGCAAAATAAATTGCTGTTGCTTTTATATTCTATGTATTAGACAAAGGCAGGGCCATATTCTCTATTTACGTACAAACATTCGTCAGTAATTTAGAATAACAATTTTCACGTTATTTATATTCAGGGCCAGATTCCAAACACGTTCAACATGTGCACACTTTAGCCAGTAATTTAGAATACTAAATTTTCCCTAATACAGGATAAATTTTGACTATTATATATATTAGTTAGCCTTTTAGTTACTCGTAATTTTCTATCATGAGATAAGGCTGATATTATCTTATGAAAATAGTGGTATGAATCTTATGAAAATATATGGTGACTGAAAATACTGGCAAGAGGATTTCGACAGGGAGCCGGCAGCACAGACAACCACCTCATCGAGTTGGAGGCTGAAAGTCCAGAATTAGCTAAAACTCGATTCCCATATTAAAACACAATCGGTCTGCCAAGTCATATCTTGGTGGAAAACACCTAAAAACCCGATTTTAGCGGTTGACTCGTACGTTTACCATTGTGTTTTCCTGCACCCAAAGGTATTAAAACGTGGCGGACTGGGAGCAGGAAAACACAATGGTAAACCTACGAGTCAACCTGTAAAATCGGGGTTTTAAGTGTTTTCCACCAAGACATGACTTGGCATCCGATTGCGTTTTAATATGGGAATCGATTTTTAGCTAATTCCGGAATTCCAGCCTCCAACTCAATGAGGTGGTTGTCACATGGTTGGTACGCCTCCTTGAATTTTGCAGACCAGAAAATTTTTCGGTACCGGTATTATCTTATAGAAAATCTCTTCTTAAAAGAAGGCGAAATTTTACGCCTTTAACCTAGATTTCTTTTTCTATAAGATACTGGTAGTTCTCCTGGAGAAATAACGGTATCCGTACGAACCATGTGCCTCTGCTGTCGGCTCCAGTTCTAATTGAATGGATCAAGAATAATATACCGTAATTCCCGGTGTATAATTGGCAGCTAAAGTAAGTCTGATTCAATAGAGAAATTTTATTTAATAAATAATGCCATATAACTACCAACTAAAAAATAACTTACATTTTATTAAGAAAAATTTCCAGTCAGAAACAGTTTCATTAGAGCCGCGGCTGATATATCGGGAATTACGGTACAAATTTTATTGGATAATTTGTTTTACTGAAAAGATGATATGGTAAAAGCTTTTAAATTTTATATTTTTATCTTAGTTTACTTCTAAGTTACAATTCTACTCTATCAGACGTGTTTCCACTAACTCAATTGCTGACAAACCTGTAATTTTATAAAGAAATATTCACCTTATTTATTTGCAGCATTTGAGTTTATTTGCCGCGATTAATTGAAGGGAATATTCTTTCGAATATTTCTCGTATGCCGGTGGATCGCGATTGCGTTGTTGGAAAACATTTTTCTATCCCATAAATAAATGCATTCATATATGCTGTCGTTTGTCATTTGCAGTACTTGTTATGCAGGAATGCGGTGGGACTAAAATGCTTTTCAGGATTAAAAGTTTTCTTCATGCGAATGAAAATAATTAGTTCGAAATTTCGATCATAGATGGCGCCACTTTTCGGTACATTTGCTATCAAATATGCGTTTCTCAGCGCTGGCAGTCGTCATTTCTGTGTCACAGTGTCAGAATAAATCTAAAAATCATAAAAAAGCATGTTTGAAAGCAAATATACGGACAAGTGGCGCCATATATAATCGAAATTGGGAACTAAATATTTTCATTCACTTGAAGAAAACTTTTCATCCTGCGAAGCACTTTCGTCCAAACCGCACTCCTGTACAAGTACTTGATTTTATATTGAATTTTAAAATGTGTCCAAGAATTTTCAGACATGCTGTAATTCAGTATCATTATGCATCCATCGGTTAATATAGAGTTTCATTACCAGAGGTTTATTAACAGAGGTTGAGCTGCTCTGTTTATTGCAGACAGGACGCTATTCCCTGAAGGCACATATGTCAAGGGTTACGTGTTTCAAATGCCACCATTTTTTCAAAAATTATCTATGTCTATTTAAATTGTAGATATCTACATAAAATATAAGATTATGTAAGGAGCAGAAAAGTTTTTAAAAAATCCTATTCAGAATATGTAACACTTGACCGCTCTTCTTAAAGATTCTTTGAGTGAATTGTGTCTGTGGACTTATCCGTGATAGTTCATTGGTAGAGTGTTGGCAGATAAAGTCAAAAGAGATCATTGGTTCGAGTCCCGGTTTGGACATAGTTTTCTCAGTTGGTGAAACAATTTCCGCTTGAAAGATCTTTCTCGACATGTTTAGAATTAAGCGGGCATTGGGTGTCGGTCTTTTTTGCCGCCCATATCAGCTGTCTTATCCTAACCCACCTCCCCTTACAAATACAAAGGGAAAAATCCATGTAGCTATCCTTAAATGTTTCTTCTCCACCATAGTCAAATAACAAGATGTCTCTGTTTTTTTTTCATTTTTATTTTTATAAGTAAAAATGAAATTCATGCAAGAACATATTACAAAAAGCCTGCAAAACGATCATAGTTCACAGCCCATTTCTACCTTTACTCAATACTCAGGGTTCCCACTCGTTCCGTTTTTTGAACACTACATTTCTTTAAAGAAAAATCGTCTATATAAATTTCCCAGGAACTTACCCGGTTGGCCTTTTCCGTTTCAATTATTGCAGAAACCTATCAGCAATTTTTTCTTAAAAAATACTGGTTTTCAAAAAACAGATCAGTGGGAGCCCTGAATATTCCTAACATCGTGAGAAACATATACAGGGTGTTCCGTTAAAGGGGTCCAATATTAATAGGGGTAATAGAGGAGATCACACGGAGCATAAATCAGTATATAATGACTGGCCGGATCTAAATAATTTTCAAGTTACAGCAAATAGAATGAAAAATCGGAAATTTGTAAAAAAAACCCTCATTGCTAAACTATCGATAATGCTACATAAAAACGAAGCACATATTTAGAAAGAGCAGAAAAATCCTACGAAATGACATAAGTTGTTTTAGAATATTGAGAATTAATGGCGAGTTACAAGCTCTGAAACAGTGAAAAAATACAAAATCAAATATTTAGCAAAATAGTTAATCGTTAATTCCAAAAATGCAACTCTACCTACATCAAGGAAAATGTTATAAAATTTGGTCCATTCCGAAAGCTTTCGAAGAAGCTGACAATAAACCATATCAGTTTAATTGTATGGGAGAAATCAAGCAGTTCCCTAATTACAACTCTGTACTGTTGCACGCTCGGAAAGGGCGAAACTCCGCCCATGACGATTGTAAACACCCCGCTTTAATATCTTTCAATTATACATTTCTGATCAACCTCTATCAATGCCCTTTCTTTATTCAGTCTGGTCAAGTGAATGACATATTGTGCAGCTCTCGCCTTGTCTTAAAGCAAACTCCGTGACTGCTGCGTTTCCTCCATGAACTTTCAGGATGATGAAGAAGAAGTACTTTTTATGCAAATTTTCTATGTGTATAGGAAGAAAAGTGTAATAAAACAGCAGTCATCAGTGGGCGTTATGTTAAAGGGAGGCTGTTGTAAGTGGGATTGTAGTAAGTTGATGTATAATAATTATGACGGAATACTCTAACGAAGAATATGCGGACATGCATCTGATGTACGGGCAAGCTCATGGAAATGCATGTCTAGCACAGCGCATGTACCGTGAGCAATTTCCAAGGAGACGTTGCCCAAGTTCGAAACTCTTCATAAAAATCGATAGACGATTACGGGAGACTGGATCGTTTAATGCAGCAAGCATTGATGCAGGGAAACCTCGACATGTACGAACACCTGCAGTGGAAGAAGATGTACTGAATATTTTTAAAGATAACCCCTCCACGAGTACACGAGCTGCTGCGTCTGAAGTCGGTGTTTCTCACCAAAGTGTGTGGCGTGTTCTGCGTGCAGAAAACATGCACCCCTTTCATGTGCAGCGGGTACAACTGTAATCAGTAACAGATTGTGCTCAGCGGACAGAATTCGTACGCTGGTTGCTTAATGTAACAGAAAATAATCCACAATTTCTGGAAAATATTTTATTTACTGATGAAGCAACATTTACGAGAGAGGGCGTGGTAAACACGCACAATATGCACACATGGTCATATACAAATCCGCACACTGTTTTCCCGTCGAACGCACAACAAAAGTTCAGTGTGAACATATGGGCAGGTATCCTCGGCGATTATCTCATAGGACCATATTTACTCCCAGATGTACTGAATGGCAGTACGTACTTGGTTTTCCTACGGGATATCTTACCGCAGTTACTGCAAAATGTGCCAGCAACATTGCGCCACAATATGTGGTTTATGCACGATGGCGCACCGGCACATTTTTTCATAGGTGTTCGCAATCACCTCAATTCAACATATCCTGGGAAATGGATTGGACGCAGTGGACCTGTTGCTTGGCCTGCACGCTCTCCAGACCTCAATCCGTTAGACTTTTTTGTTTGGGGACACCTTAAATCGCTGGTGTATGAAACGCCTGTGGATACACCGGAGGATTTACTAGCGCGAATCGTTGTCGCTGCAGGAGACATTCCCAACTCCGTCGGAGTTTTTCGGCGTGTTCGCCAATCTTTACGACGTCGCTGTCGGCTGTGCGATTCTGTTAATGGGCGCAACCTCGAACACCTATTATAATAATGTCCGTTCGTCTGCCTTCCGACATTGAACTGTGCAGCGCAGGCCAGAAGACTATGCTTCACATATGTCATAAAGTACGTGGAATGTAATTCTTTATTTGTCATTTTTCTTTTATTTTCAACACTTTTTGGCACAGTATTTTGTAAGTCACAGACTGTGGTGTACTCAAATTGTAAATTACAAAGTTTGTATGAATTAATTTAAAATTTAGTGTCTTTTTTAAATTTATAATTAATAAAATTATTATGCTATTTGTTATTATTATTTCCTATCATAAATTATGATGCACATATACATACAATAATTGTCCATGTAAAACATGTACTGAAACTTCTTGCATAGTTACAAATCGCAATATTTTTAACTATTTCCGAATTTTCATCACCAGTTTAATTTTAAAGAATTTAACTTAAGCTTTATATCAATAAAAGACCACTTTAAAATGTAGACTATTATTGTAAAGTTATTTTGGTTCATTCAACTCTTGAATAATTAAAAATGTTGCATCTCAGAAGAAGCATGATCGAAAATGTATAGATGAGAGTAATTAAAAAGGCGGTGTTTCCAATCGTGATGGGCGGAGTTTAACCTTTGCTAGTGTCAAAGAAAGCGGAGTTGTAACTAAGAAACTGATTAATTTCTCTCACACAATTAAACCGATATGGTTCATTGTAAGCTTTTTCGAAAGTTTTCGGAATGGACCAAATTTTACTACATTTTCCTTGTTGTAGCTAGTGTTGTCTTTTTGGAATTAACGATTAACTATTTTGATGTATATTGGATTTCGTACTTTTTTCACTGTTTCAGGGCTTGTAACTCGTCAATAAATATTGCTATTTTAATACAATTGATGTTATTTTGTAGGTTTTTTTCTGCTCTTTCTAAATATGTGCTTCGTTTTTATGTAGCATTATCGATAGTTTAGCAATGAGGGTTCATTTACAATTTTCCGAATTTTCATTCTATTTGCTGTAACTTGAAAACTATTGAGATCCGACCAGGCTTTATATACTGATTTATGCTCCATGTGATCTCCTCTATTACCCCTATTAATATTGGACCCCTTTAACGGAACACCTTGTATAAGTAAACAGCAAATTTATAACTTCATTCGAATAACTTATTCGAATATTAAATTAAAATGTTTTCTTGTTTTCCCTTTTCTGCACGCACAGACCAGCGGCAAAAAGACCAAACGCGACAAATAGCTTTCTGAATTAAGATACGACTACTCTCGGGTTAATAGAATAAGCACTTATAAAAAATGTATACAGTTGTCTATTTCCCTTCATAAGATACAATTTTATTTCAGAGTATTGCGAAATTCTCTAAAAAATATTGATACATTCAAGAGTCTTACAGTACTTAACATACACACGGTTGTAGATATCAGATCTTTTTGATTTTTTGGTTTATCTCTATTAGTTCAAAAAATATTTAAGATTTTAGAAAATTATGAAATTTGTAGAAACTTGCAAAATTTCAATTTTCGAACTCCTCTTAACTAAAAAGATTTAAAAAATATAATTCAACTGCAAATGGATTATAATATCTTTCTATATGGGGTGATTCTAAATTCATGGTACAAACTTTAAGAGTTGGTACAGGACACTGTAACAATCTTTTATTGTATAGGAACGTATGAGCGTAAGTGACGAGTTGAGGTACAAAAACCAGGGGGCAATCTGGCCCTTTTTTCTAATTTCAAAATTTCTCATTCATACCAGAAAATTCCTATACCATACTTTTCTTTATTTAAGACAGACATTTTATGATTACCTAAAGAAAAAATTCTTTAAAAATTTCTGGCATGAAATCGAAATCGCCAGTTTTGCGCTTTTTTCAACTCAAAAATTTCGATGTCATACCGGAATTTTTTTTTTTTTATGTAATCATGAAATGTGTGTCTTAAATAAAGAAAATAATTGTATAGGAATTTTCTGGTATGAATGAGAAATTTTTAAATAAAAAAAGAGCCAAATGGATCCCTGGTGTTTGTACCTCAACGCGTCACTTGCGCCTATACATTCCTATTCCTGTACAATAAATGATTGTTATAGTGTCCTGTACCAACCTTTAAAGTTTGTACCATGAATTTAGAATCACCCTGTGTAGATTTCCGCACATAAAGTGTGGCAAATTCAAATTGGTGCAACAAGCCATTTTCCTAGAATTTCTGTGTTAGTCGGAGCTGCCACATGCGACTTATTTTTTATTCTGTTCGCACCAGCATTTTTCTAAAATAAATTTTGAAGTATATTTCTCTTGAAAATGTTGTCAAAGTGTTTGTTAAGAATTTTTGTTTTGAGACAGTGGTGCCAGTTAAAATTAAGAAATAGTCGCCTGCGGCAGCCATGTGTAGTCTACCCGATGCGACATTTAGAGTAACTGCTTTTTATGCTTTTTTACTACAAATATTGTTAAAAGAAAAATGTACGTTATTTAACCCTTTCAGGGGTAAAGTACATCTAGTGCTCAAATGTTAAAATGATTGAATGACACCGGTATTTATAAACAAATTTGTATGAGACTAAGTAAAAGCTTTAATTCGCGTGCATTATATTATGCAAAATTTAATTTCTTAAATCCGGTGCCAATGTGGCAATTGGGAATTAAAATTAAGTGGGATATATGTTATATACCGGTGCCCTTCAAGGGGTTAAACAATATTTTCTGTGATTAAACAAAAAAAAAAAAAAAAAAAAAAAAAGGTTAATTTTAAAAGACACGGGTTAGTTTATATTACAAAATGGAAAAGCATAAGCATTTGGCTTCTATGACGATAAGCAGATATTATAATTGCGATTTGTATTGCCTTTTTTTTAATATTTTCATTAACATTTCTTTTTAAACAATATTTATACTCATACTCATGTTCACATAATTTTCATTTGATTTTTGAGTAATTACATTAACGAAATAACATGTCTATTAAATGGAAATTCCTGCGTAGTCCCAGGGAAAAATAATTATTGTTTTATTCCTTCAGATATTTTAATAACCTGATTTAATGTTTTGAGATGTTAATTGATTTTTATTGTGTAAGAGAATGTAAATTGAAATTCTCTGAACTAGATCATGCAAGAATTAAATATGCATTAAAGCGCCTCTCTTTAAATAATGCCGCATTACAGATAAAAGAGATTTTGCATAAATATTATGTTTTGGAAGTACATGGTTACTTCAGAATATGGATGAGGCGTTGATTTCGGAACTCTGTAAAGATTATCATACAGATTAAAGACGTCATATTTTTAATGAACTGTTTCCATTATGTGCCTTTAATTAAAAATAAAAACTTTCTTGGCGGATTTGTTAGGCTGAAACTAGAATAAATTAAATAGCTCTTTAAATTTTATATTTTCATCTTAATGCAGTTTCGGCTAAACCGAGCAGAGTTGCCAGTTTCTAATTTAGAAATTCCGAATTCATACCAGAAATTCTATATCCTAAGTCTGGCTTTATTTAACACTATGGAGCAAATAGTTGTATTCCTTTAATGTTTATGTGACACCGGAATTTTCGAAAATTTATGTTTGAAGATAATGGAATGCAATTTTCATACTTGCCAAGATTCAACTAAACTTCCGTAAAATGTGAGTTAAGTTGACACAGGTTATACGCGTTACTAACCAGAAAAATTATTCGGCGTATCATTATGAATTTAGAATCATATTTATCCATGAAATCTATTTGAATTAATTTCTTTAGTAAATTTCTGGTTCGAAACGTGTTTAACCTGGGTCAATTTAACTCACATTTTACGGAAGTTTAGGGGAAAGTTGGCAAGTACGAATTTTACAGGTTTTTTGTTATAGAAGTAAAAATTCATTCATAATTACTGGTAAAAATCTTGGTTAATCTTAAGTAGTATAAAAAATATCCCGCTATGTCCTTCAAGTGTTTAAACCCTGAAATCGCATGCTAGCAGACTTATTGTCACTCTTGCACAGCTGCCAACTGTTTCGGATTTCGAATACTACTATATTTTTTATATTTCATCACATTATTAAATCACAGATATCTGCGATTATGCAAGGCGACGAAGAAAATTAACAAATATATATATTTATGTTGGGTTATATTAAATAAATTTCACGGCGCAGATTTATTATAAATAAATGATCTTATTAGTTTTTTTTTCTGGTGGGAGTGATATATTTTATGTAACTTCATGATTGATTGCTGGTCTCTGGATGACTAAATATTCATTCGGTCATCAAGAGACAAGTAATATATGGGAGAGGGAGATAACGCAACATGTGGTATTCAAAATTCGTTCCTATGATGTTGTTACCTATGGTCGCACCAATGCTGTGCCATAGGTATAAATTGTATTGCATAAAAATATCCTGTATAATTGGCAACTATTCTGTCATAAGCTAATAGTAATCTTCGACTTTCTTAACCACTTAAGGCTAATTCCATCAGAACTTGTCATGTCTGTCACCTACTACGATTTTTGTCTACCAGTATTTTAGAACGAAAAAATGTGACTTATTTTATCGGAGATATCTCATCAATTGAATAAGGAGAAGCAAACTTTTCGAAAATAACGGTGGCCACAAGCATAGCGATTTTCAGTTGTGTGACAGACATGACAAGTTCGCGTGGAATCAGCCTTAACTGTTTTGCCCCAGCTCTGTTCGGGTAAGAAAAGTTAGCTTGCTTCGCTACTAAAAGCTTTTCCACACCACTAATGTTTCCCTGAAATCTTCGATTAATTAAATGGCAGACTTTTCTCGATTATTCAAGGCAAATATTTTTGTACTTTAAAAATGGTGTCGGCTCACTGTTTTTAGTTTATGGTGTAAAAAAAATAACAGTTAAGTGGTTAAAGGCAAAAATTGTGTGCTTAAATAAGAAAAATATTACTATTTCGAAAGAGAGTTTACATCTTGTTCGCCACCCTTGTGTTAGTGTCTCTCTTATAAGTTCAACAACTTCGCGACTGTCGGCACATATACGTGATTTACAGGATACGTAAAATCTTTCAATTTGAATACTACTATTGCCTATAAGCAATTTTTGCCTTATCTAATTGCAAAGATTAAATAAGACGAAAATTACCATTAAAAAATGTGACAGGTCCGAAATCTAAACATGTGAAACATGCAGTGTGACCTTTTTATTGAAATAATTATAGTCTAGCCAGATTTTTTGTAAAGTAACTTTTGTTTCACTTAATCATGGAATTTGTTATATTAGATAAAACAAAAATTACTATATAGCTATTCTGATCGGATGGGAATTTTTTTTAATTAAAAGAGACGTTATATGTTTGCAACACGGACCAGATATGGGAACTTCCGATACGGAATTGCCAGTATGGCTTCCTTTTTTATTCAGATATTCCGAATTCATACCTGAAATTCCAGCATAAGTATAAAAAACCCTCACCGTTTAATAAGGTTAAAAATGAAGTCTAAGTAAACAATTTGGAAAATGCTTACAAATTTGAAAATACAATTTCAGCAATTACCATCAACAGTCGAAAAACTATCCGAAACTTTTTGTGCAGCCCAATATATGATCTATAGATATGTATATATATAGCATACTATGTTAAGCTTTAGTTCTGAATTTCTAGTAACCGAATTATTTTGTGTTGTCCTGTAAATGGACGATGAAAGGCTATAAAAACCATATTTTATAGTAAGTCTTTTGTAGTGCACCTCTTTGATCAGGGACTGATTATTAATGGGGAAATTTTCCACCAGTAAAAAGAAATAGAATTTTTTTCGCTATTCATGAGAGTAATTTCGCAGGAAAAGGACGCTTATGTAAGGCGAAAGTTTTTATAAAATTTTACTGGTGGAAGATTGCTCCGTTGGTAATCAGGCCCTGACGTTGATATATATCCATTTCAGAATGTTTGAAATAATGTAACATCAATAATCCTTTGCACTCGTAACTCTAGCTGACTGAACATCATCTTTCTTTGCAAAATTTGTTTTTTGGCACCAGTAATAAAGGAAAATAAAATTTACCTTATATAATTGGACCCTTTTTGAAATTGTGCACTTGAAGGAAACTTCTTTCAAAAAAGTGGTGTCAACCGAATAAAATTTGTTTAAGAGACACACGAGTCGAAAGGGTTAAAATACACTGCAAAAAAATTTTCCCATCCCTGGTAGTATACTGCTGTAACCGAATTATTATGTGTGCTGATGTAAATGAACGATTTATGACTATGCAAACCATATTTTAGAGTAAGCATTTTGCAACACCCTTCAGCGATACATGTAGGCTTTACGCATAGTGAGATTAGTGATGGGCGGAATGAAGGATTTTTCTATCAAATGAAACATTCGGGCATGCAAAAAGACATAGTTTACAAACTTTGTATAAATTATTAATCAATTATCACCTGAAATTTTACAAAAAAAAAAAAAAAAAAAGAAAAAAAAAAAGAACCAAAAACCTATTTGCCAGCAGTCATATTTTTTTTAATCAATTATCTTCAAAAATTTTGAAGATGAAAAGATTTTTTCTACGTTTATGGGGTTCCTTAATTAATTCTAATTAATATTAAAAAAAAATCTTTCTCGATACAAAATTTCTTATAGAAATTTAATTTTTAAAAAACAAAGGTTCACAGTTTTGCTTTTGCGCATGCCCGAGTGATTTATTCGAATAGTAAAATCATTCATTCTGTTCATTACTTACTGAGATCAATAACACTAGGAGCGCTGGAAATTTCACTTAAGTTTTATTTAAAAAATCTACACCAGAATTTTTATTGAAAGCTTTTTAACTTATCTATTTAACTTAACCCATTATCTGCTGACGATACCTATAAGTACCACTCACTTTAAACTTTCATCCCATTGTGAATATTACTAATATTCTAATGGTATTTTGCAAAAAACACTCTTTTAACTCCTCTTTATCCGGATACGTGGCAGCAGTAGTTCAAGGTTTGTAATTTTAGCGAGGAAGGAGGGTATCTTTGACACAGTCGATGTGTTTTGTGCTGACATTTTGTACAGATTGTCACGCTCGTCTTTTTATTCCTGCAAACACAGTAAAGGATATAAGATAAGTGTTGCATTTTTTTGTGTTCATTATGATCTTAGAATACAGTTTGACTAGCTATTATAGGTGAACGGTGTATGTATTTGATTTAACAGTTAAATTATTCGGTGGTACTTATAAGTACCGTCAGTACACTGGGTGTTGGAGAAAAACTAATTGTTTACTTTTCGTCTGTGTAGTTATCCATCGTTTTTATCTCCTTTAAAATGTAATTACTAAAATTTAGTATAATAATGATTTCCCTGGTATTTCTTTTCTGTTTCATTGTTATTTTTTATAGGAAATCGAAAAGTTGTGGCACCGGCTCGATTTTGCTATGCTAGAAATGACATATGTAAATTCATATATTGCATATATGGAAATGTTTACCCTGGAATATAGACGTCGCATAACTAAAGGACTGCTAACAAGCTCGAAACATAAAAAAAATGTTTTTTTAACCCTTTTAAGGGCAAAGCATTTTCAATTCTAAAGTGTTGAAATAAATGATTAGCACCGGAATTTGCAAAACATTTATTTGCAAATATGAAAAAGCCTATACTTCACATACTTATTAAATCGAAAATATTTTCTGGTGTCATTTGAAATAAATTGATGGAATCGAAAATATTTTCTGGTGTCATTTGAAATAAATTGTGGGTTTTCTGTTACGATATTTTAATCATAGTGTACAGACGGTACTTTAAATTAACAATTCAATTAATTACCTCTAAATAATTAAATTTCTCACGGGTGAGTATTTTTTTTAATGTTTATCCTTTAATTTTCATTGTAGTAATTGAACAAAAATTACTTGCAAAAAAATTGCAGTAGATCATAATGCAGTAGATAAAGGGTTAATTTTGTGTGATGAATATATTTAAAACTAGAACGCCCGGAAGGAGTCGATTCGACTCTTGCCATATGATTAAATGTCAATTGGAACCAGAAATTCTTTAGCAAAATAAGTTAAATTTTGAAAACGCAGATTTACGTTAAATAAATCAGTCAAATAATTTTAAATAAAAATCCTGGTGTAAAATATTTTTATGAAACTTGAGTAAAATTTCCGGGCGTTCTAGTGTTAAGTCTTTTTCTAAAGAAATTTCTCTTTCAAATCGAATTATGCATATTTGGTTAACAGTCAAATTGACTGCTCTTGGTGCTTCTAGAGTTAGCCATTTCAGGACGGGCGGAACGTATACGTCCCATAAGGGATGAGCTATACTTTTAGTTTTTTAGTACCAGAATATTTTAGTTAAAAACATTACCTTACGAAATCCTAGAATTCTTGAAAAATATTCATAGAAAATACAGCGAAAAATGCTATACGTCATTACTGGTATTAATATGTTAAATGTCATGAAATGTCGCCCGTCCTGAAAGACTTAATCAAAGGAGCCGGTTGATATTTTTTTAATTTATTTAGTTTCAGTTTTAACAATCTGTCAGGTAAGCGATTTTTCTTAATGTCTTTTCACCAGCAATGTAAAAAATATTAAATTTGTTAAAACCATTATCACTATAACGCGTGTGAGAGCTTTGCAACCCATGGAACTATTAATAAAGAGGAACTGACACAGTCTTAAAATAGTGAAGTTTCAACTGTAACCGCTTTTGTAAGGGTTGATTACCCCCGGTGAAAACGTCCACCAGTAAATTTATATAGAAATTTTCTCCGTATTTAAAGTCCTTATTAATGCAGAATTTCAGTCATAAATAATGGCAGAAACATATTTTCATTTTTCTGGTTAAGCTTACTTTTGCGGTAGTGAGACCTTTCTTTTATGCCATATTGTGACAACCGGTGGAACAAACTTACTGTTTTACCAGTCAAAATGACACCAATAAAAACAAATAGAAGTTTTTACCATATTTGTGAGAATTTTTTTCCATGAATAAGACGCTTAAATAAGGCAAAATTTTCTATTCAGTTTTACTGGTGGGAAAATTGCCCCCCGCGGTATTCAGAAACTTTAGATTCGATTTAGAGAAAGCAGCCGCCATCTTGTGAGAGCCTCCTCAGTTACTTCACTCGCAACTGGTAGACCATGGAACTACTATTATAAAGGAACCGACATAAACTTAAAGTAGTGAAGCTTCAATTGTAACCGCTTTCGCAAGTGTTGACTACCACCGGTCGAAGCTTCCAGCAGTACATTTATCAATACAGAAACCCTTAACGGGTTAAAAGTTTCTGACGCAGCACTTTATCTTATGCTCTAAGAATTTTAAATATGGAACTTAAAAATACTGATATCAAATTTTGAGTGACGTTATGCTATTTCTTAAAAAATATATTTGTATTTATTTCATCATTTTATTTTTGTTCTATTTATAATAGCATGTGCAAAAGTTATGTTCGACAAAAAAGCTACATAAAATTTTATTCGCTGTTGCTTTATCATTTACATCTCTCATAAATTCAAAATATGAGTTTTAAAAGATATGATATAAAATTTAAGTGATGCCTTGATGTGGCTTTAAAAGGTTTGTTTTAAAATTCAATTTAAGTTATTTTTGACTTGGTTAAAATATATTTTTACATCTACACAATACTTTTAATTTTAAAATTCACCGTTAAATATATCACTTTCATTGAATCTATACTATACATTGAAATGTATTTTTTTTCGATGAATTGATTTATCTTTTGTGTCACGTTATTCAAAATTGTGAATAAGATTTATGTAAATGGTTTCTTTGCGTCATTGTATCCAAAATGTATGAAAATAGATAGTTTGATGCAAAGAATTCATTTACATAAATCTTATTCACAATTTTGAATAGCGTGACACAAAAGATAAATCAATTCATCGAAAAAAATACATTTCAATGTATAGTACAGATTCAATGAAAGTGATATATTTAACAGTGAATTGGAAAATTAAAAGTATTGTATAGATGTAAAAATATATTTTAACCAAGTTAAAAATAATTTAAATTGAATTTTAAAACAAACCTTTTAAAGTCACATCAAGGTGTCACTTAAATTTTATATCATATATTTTAAAACTCATATTTTGAATTTATGAGAGATGTAAATGATAAAGCAACAGCGAATAAAATTTTATGCACCTTTTCATGTTGAACATAACTTTTGCACATGCGATTATAAATAGAACAAAAATAAAATGATGAAATAAATACAAATATATTTTTTAAGATATAGCATAACGTCACTCAAAATTTGATATCAGTATTTTTAAGTTCCATATTTAAAATTCTTAGAGCATAAGATAAAGTGCTGCGTCACACACTTTTAACCCGTTAAAGATTTTTGTAATGATATCATTACTTTTTTTATGTTACTGATCAAAGGATTAAAAAAAAAAAAAAAAACTTATGCGATTTGATGCTCATTTAATTTGTACTATTTTATTACAATTTTCTTTATAGCAATTTGTATATAAAAACAAGTGGGCAAGTGTGATCGCAGATAGCACAGAGTGTTTCATTTGATATTCCTTTAAAAACATTTTATCCTTAAATTAATAAATCCAAATTGTTAATTTATAATTATTAAATCAATACATAGATGGTGCACCAATAGTTCAAATTTTCATGGAGCCAGGGAGCGCACTCTTCTAAACAAACCACCTTCCGAATTAATTCATCAAAAACCAAGTTGAATAAGCCAAACCCCGTTGTGAAAGGAACATAGAACCCAAGATATGCAAGCGCCCCTGGTAGTAAAAAACAGGACTAAAATATGTAACGCTGTCGATATCAATTTGAAGGAATCAAAACCCGTCGTCATCGGACCCATAGGACCTGAAATATTTCGAAATGAAATTTAAAAAAATCTGAAATTATTATTTGAAAAGAATGGTATCTGCTACTCATAATTTCACTTAATGATATAGAACGTCATTAGTAAGTTAATTATAATGTTTGGAATCAGTTGCGTTGAAATCCAAAAGATAGTTGTCGAGTTATAGAAAGAGCGCACAGTAGAGAAAAATATCTTGAAGGGGGGAAGGCAGGGAGGGGGGATGAGACTGCTGTTTGACAAACAAATCGTTGACTGAGTACTGTAATCGTCCAAATTAGTTGTTTGACAAACAGCATTCTCATCTCCCCTCCTCCCCCCTCCCCCTCTTCAAAATATTTTGGACCAGTACCTAAGAATTGAACCGAAATAATTTTTTTTTCTTCAGAAATTACGATAAAAAAATAATATGCACTACTCATAAATTTATTTTAATGCTATATAGGATGATTATTAAGTTAATTATAAAGTTTGGAATCTGTTGCATTGATGTCCGAAAGGTAGTTCCTGAGTTATGGAAGCGGGACACATGAGGCCCCATAGAGGGCGAAGCTCGCTAGTGTCTATCATAATAATATCTGCCATGCAGACTAATTGCGATATTTAATCAAAATAGTTCCACCCAATTCTCATCCCCGGAAATATAACAAATACAAAATGTGTCTTTATAAACCCATTGCCAAATAGGTTTTTATTTCTTTTTCCATAAAAAATCATAATTTTTATATCCGTAACATAAATAGCGGACGAAGCCCGCTAGTTCCTATCATAATATATATTTTTAATAATTTTACATAGTCTACAATAAAAAATCAGACTTAAAATAGGCTAGTTCCATGAGTACTTGTAGTGTAACTCACATGCTACGATTTTTGGATACCAGTATTCTAGAACGGAAAAATGTGACTTATTTTATCGGAGATATTACATTAATTGAATACGACGAAGCAAACTTTTCGAAAATAACGGTGGCCGACCAGCACAGCAGTTATCAGCTATGTGACTTACACTACAAAACCCCATGGAGCTAGCCAATAATAATAATTAGTGAAGAAACACATATACACTCAACACCAAGATTAAATACTAAAGACCTTCCAAAAAATCTGACAACATATTCAGAACCCATGGCAAAATTAATGTCGCTGGAACAATTGATAGATAGCTACAGCAAGACGAAGAGCACTCATGCTAAAGGAGCGTCTAGTATGGCAGAAAAATATCTCATCAAAATAAAACAAAAAATAAGAGAATTAGATGACAACAAAAATAATCTGGAAAAAAGAGCGGAACAGCAGGAAAAGATGATTAGAGAATTAAAGGAGAAGAGTAGAAGAACGGGGACAGGAAAATTGGGCAGACATGACTTAAAAACTACAGAAGAAAGAGCAACTCAAATATCTATACAAGAAGACAACGCACAAAATTCCTCAATGTCGACTCAAGATCCTCCGGAGGAAGTAGCCACGCCGAGGTATGGTGAACTTGCTATAAAGAAGATGACAATGACTCAAATGATAGAGATTTATAAATCACTTACAAGAAGTAGAAGAAGAGGTGATTGTGAAGAAGCTAAAAAATACCTAGACAAAATTATCTTTAAAGCAAGTGAAATGGTGAAAGACCTTGAAATACAAAGAGAAGAAAATAACAGAATAACGGCGAATCTCAACACCGTCAATAAGGTGACGTTAGATCAACGTCAAAAAATCCTTGAACACGAACAAATCATAAAAGATCAATTAGAAACGATTAAGAAGTTGCAAGAACAGCCCACTCTAACAAATAAATTGGAAAAATGCAATAAAGAATTGAATGAACTACAAGAAAAAGAATTAAAATACAAAGAAGAAATAGAAAAACAATTAAAAGAAATCAGAAACAAAAATAAAGTAATAGAAGACTTAATTCAACAGCAAAATACAGAAGAAACGATACCTTATACTAGAATCATCTTGGAAGAACTTAAAAAGATAAGAGAAAAAATAGAAACAGTAGAGGAACAACAACCAATCATAAAATGCAATAATATAGAAGAAAACATACAGGCAAATACAGATAATTCACTATATTCGGAGGTGGCTGCAATACCTAAGAAGACAACAATTCCAACGGTACATGCACAGTATTCAAAAGCAGCTATCCTGATAACTCGGCAGAAAAACACGAATATGTCGCTCAATGACATAAAAATCATGCTAACAAGAGAAACTAGAAACACAATTGAATATAAACAAATATATTGTGAACTTGCCAAAAACAAAAATACACTAATAATTAACCCTCTGTCTACCAGAAGGGTCCAATGGACCCGACATGTACATTCAAAATATTTATTCAAACCAGAAATTTCTTCGAAACAAACTAAATGTATAAATCAGACAATAATAAGTTAAATAAACAAATTAAATAGTTTTAAGTAAAAATTCTGGTGTAGAATGTTTTTATAAAACTTGAGTAAAATTTCCGGTAGTTCTAGGGTTAAAACGTTTAGTGATGAAAACACGAATAAGCTGCTTGAGACGATTGAGAAGATAGAAACCCTAAAAGACATTGTGGATATAGAATATAAGGCTGCGGATCTCCGAAAACTGATTCTTTTAGGGATCCCGACATATATGGATCCACAAGAAATAATAACCAATCTAAAAAATCTTTATGATTCAGATATTCCAATAAACTACATTAATAGAAAACAAAGAGAAAAAGCTTCAACATACCAACTAATTTTTGAAGCAGAAGCTCCAGTTGCGATTCATCTACTGAGACAACGAAAGATCGTCATGGGATTTACATCAGTCAGGATTGCACCTTACCAACCTATATTAAGATGTAAGAACTGTCAATCTTTCGGACACGTGGATCAGAATTGCCGACAATCTCCAACGTGTGAATACTGTGCAGGACGCCATGATAAAAAATATTGTTATTACAGAAATAAACCACAACAACACAGATGCAGAAACTGCATGGGGAGTGCGAGTGACTTCCCGCATGCAGCTAGTTCTAGTGAATGTCCGACTTTACAATACTTAATACTACAGCGAAGCAATCTAGCACAAATAAATAAAATAAATTCGATATAGGCAGAAACTGTGCTGGAACAAATAGCGACTTCCCGCATAGATCGAGTTCATCAGACTGTCCAACCCCAGCAAACACAGAGCTATCGGTAAACAATCGGCCGACAGCCGCTTTGCCGTTACTGACGGTATCGGCACGATACCGTCTGCCGTACCGGTTCCGTATCTTTTTCGACACACCGGGCGAGTGACGCCCGACAGATAGGCGCACCGCCGGTCCAGTATCAGCAAAACACTATGCCGGCAGCACACCGATAGCTATCCATATGAATGCCGGTCGCAGCCCGACACCAGCATCAATTGAAAAAAAAATCTGTTTTGATGGCGCCATCTATTGGCCATCGCGGGATGCATATTTGAAAAGAACGTGTTTCGGCGCTGGCTGAGGTTGGGTTTGACCCTGGGAACCCAAGGACAGGAAGTAGACTCCTTACCCACTTGACCACTCAGACTTGATCAGGGAGGATTGTATGAGGTAATAAGGGGAAGTCTTATCGATACGTAATGGTTTGCCATTAAAGATAGATGGGAAAATTAGAATTTTGAACTGTTTTTATTTTATTTTTTATTTATTTATTTATAATTGTCTTACGCGCGTTTATTTAAAAGTTAATTTAATATTTAAATGAATGAAATAAATATCTTAGCGAATTTGTTAAAGCAAAGGAATTTAAGAATAATTTTAAGTTCAATTAAGATATAGATATAATTAAGAATAAATAAGAATAGATATAAATTTAAGAATAATTAAGCATTAAAAAATATTTTTAGAGGTCTTGTTCAGTTAATCAAATTTTCTTATTGGGATTATAATGTAATTACATGCGTTGCGTTAATTTATAAAATATATATTTTTAACATGGAAAAATGTATTTTAATAAATAAAAAGTTAGTAATTATTAACTTTTAATTAGAATAAGAATTCATTTTATGTCGTTTTGATGATTTAAAGTAGAACATATATTTAATGAGTATGTTGCAATATTAATTTGTTACTTATCAATATTTTTAATTTAAAAATAAAATAAAAATATCAACTTAATTTTTTTTTTCTTTTCGAAGATAATTTTTAAATGGGGATATTTCTGAATCTTTCTTATAAATTTAAGAATAATTATTAAATAAAATAGGTGACTTTCAGTGGTTTTTCTCTTAATAAAATTTTCTCCTTAGGAATTATAAATAACTAAATGCATTAATTCAAGAAATATATATTTGTAACATAGAAAAGCTAATTTTAATAAAAAAGAGGTTGGTAATTAATCACTTTTAATTAGAATAAGAGTTCATTTTTTATCATTTGATGATTTAATGTAGAATATATTTTTAGTAATTAAGTAGCAAAAATGATTATTTTACTTATCAACATTTTTTAATCATGAAATAAAATAGAAATATTAATTTATCTTTTTTTTTTTTTTTTTTTTTTTTTGGTAAATAATTTTTTAGAAGTGGGAGATTACTGAATCTTTCTTTTAAATTTTAATGGTTAAGTTGAGTAGTTTTTTTTTATATTTTTATACCTTGAAAAACAATTTTAAGCACTTTTTTAATAATTTGATTTTTAAATAAATAAGAAACATAGCTGTTGCTTTTAAAATGAATATATAGTTAGCAAATAATTAATATATGAACTTTTTTTTTCTACGATTAACTTTATAACGAATAATAATTTTAAGGGGCGATTTAAGAAACTCTTTTGATGATTCAAATAATAGTATACCTTTTTAAAATGAATTCAATAACAGCTTTTAAAAATATATTATATAAGAGCTATTTTTGATTTTTGTTTATCACTGTTAGAATTTCATATGAAATACACGAAGTATACATATCTTATCAAAACTCAAATTCAAACAAAATTAGTAAAAAGAAAAAAAAAATGTCGGCTAAGACTAAAAATTCCAAATTCGGACCGATGTTGGCAAATCTAATCGGGCCACTATCAGAAATCACATATCGGTCCTGCGTCACTTGCCGGTGTAAATCGCTTGCCGATATATAAACGAAAGGGGACCGATTACGGTAACCGGCAGTCGAAAAAGCAGATTCTTATGTTTCAGTTACCGACATGCTGCGACACTTCACCGAAATCACTGTGCCCATGCCGACACTTAACCGACATTGCCGGCTGCGGTCCGATCGTGCGCCGAAAGGTATGTGTTTGCTGGGACACTACAGTACTACCTGTCACAGAGAAATAAAAATATACAAATTAATCAAGAAAGTTCAATCCGATAAATGAAGAAATAAATAATTCTAATAACTCATCAAACTCAAACAACTCCAATACTCAAAATGGAAATTTAACAGTAAACCAAGAACAAATAATAACAGAAATTCTGAATAACCCTGCAAAACCACAGAAAATATATATTCCAAATGAACTAACCTTTATTCAAATTAATCTACAGGGATCAAGTTCTGCAACATCAACCCTAATGGGATTTGCAAATCAGCATAAAATACTAGTTCTTCTATTAGAGGACTTTTACTACTTTAACGAAGCCATATGGTCAATTCCGTCAAATTGGCAAGCATTTATCTCAAAAAATAAAACAGCGGCAGTTGTGGTAACTCGAAAGGACGTGGAAGTGATAGAGACATATAAAGACGATAATGCAGTATTCGTCAATCTTACTACTGAATCCGGCAAGATCACAATAGGCTCTGTGTATGCCAGACCAAAAGGTGATTTCAGAGGTGATATGAAGTGGCTGGACTTCTTCGAACCATTGAATCACATCATAATGGGAGGAGACCTCAATGTCCACTTGTCACTTTTAGGATATCAGAAAGAAGATGAACGGGGAAAAATTTTGACATACTTACTATTATCTAATAACTTAACTCTGATCAATGATATAGAGGCACCTCATTCATTTATAGGACAGCCGAATCGCCCCATGAAGGGGAATCCAGATGTAACCCTTTGTACACATGACCTGGTGGACTGCGTGGACTCATGGTATGTAGATGACACAGTAGAGAGCACGTCGGACCACAGGTATATCAGATTCCCATTAAATCTTAAACCAGTTATTCTAGACCTTAAAAGTTTTAAAACAAGATACTCAAATTTAAAAAAAATTAATTACATCTTGAAACCGAAAATTAATAATTTACTGAAATCCTTATCTGATACTAAAACTCGACTAGAACTGGATGAATGGCTTGATGGTTTTAACCAAGTAATTCTAGACACCTGTAAATCCTCACTAAAAACAAAAAGTTTCAAATTATATCCAACATTTGACTGGTGGACGGCAGAGCTGAAGGTCCAGCGAAATAAAATCTCAGCATTACGGAAAAGATTTAAAGCAACAAATGACCCAAAGTGGAGAACCCTCCTACAAAGAGAAAGAGCAATATACAAAAAACGTATAAAACAACAAAAAAGTAAATCATGGCAGAGTTACTGCTCTAAAACAAAAGACAAATTTGGCCAAGCCTTTAAAATAGCAATGAATAAAAGACTCAAAAATAATCCTTTCATACACACAACACTACAGGGTTCAACCTCATATACTACAAAATTAGACACTTTCAACATATTACTTAACCACCATTTCCCAATACTTCAAAACCCGCATCCACCTCTCATGGACCCAGCGACAGAGGAAGATCTTTCCCCCCCTCCCCCCCTAATATCTTTTAAAGAAATAAAATCAGCACTTAATGAGCAAAATAATTTAAAAGCCCCTGGATTTGATAAAATTGATGCATTTATTATTAAAAACATATACAATAATTTTAAACATCTAATACGTGACTTATATAACAAATGTCTTACTCTTAACTACTTTCCTAAATCATGGAAAATAGCAAATGTGATCTTCTTCGAAATAATAAAAATCCACGCCAACCTTCCTCCTATAGACCCATTTGTCTCCTTCCCATGCTGGGAAAAATCTATGAGAGGATCCTAAAACGAAGAATTAATCACTACTTAGAAAAATTAAATGTTCTTCACGGGGCCCAGTATGGCTTCCGTGAGAACAGAAGCACAATTCAACTATTAAACAAATTAAAACATAAAGCAAAAACGTATCTTGAAAAATATAAATACTGCAGCATTATCTCATTCGACATTGTAGGGGCGTTTGACAATATCGATTGGGTCACTTTGGGTCAACAAATTAACGAATTACCAATTCCCCAATATTTAAAATGTATCCTTCTTAGCTTCTTATCCGAACGAGAACTAATAACAAATTATTTATCAAATAACATTAAAAGACCAACTTATCAAGGCTGTCCACAGGGGTCGTGCCTTGGGCCGCTTCTGTGGCTAATCATAGCAAATATAATCTTAATAAACTTTTACAGTAAATTCGAAGACCTGTATGTTTTTTGCGATGACTTCAATATGGTTGTCAAAGCGAGGAGCAGACTCATCTTAGAGACCGAAACCAACCAAAAAATAAAACTTTTTTATAATATTTGCAATAACTTAAATTTACAGATTTCAAAGGAAAAAACGACTTTTATTATGTTGGGGAAAAACACTTTGGATAAACGTCCACCAACCTTTAAATTGGGTAACTATACCATCAAGCCATTAAAGGAAATAAAAATTTTAGGGATAATATTCCAGAGTACTTTAAAATGGGACAAGCACATAACTAGTATAAAAAACGAAATTTTACAGCTAACCTCATCCATTAAACGGGTCTTCTCGGCTACTTGGGGGGTGGACAGAGGCTATCTTAGAACCTGGTACATAACAGTACTAGAAAAAATTATAGATTATGGTTCGGAGGTGTGGTTTGGAGACCTCAGGATAAAAGATAAACGCGCTCTCCAATCCATCCAAAGAACTTGTCTCACGTCAATAACCAAAACATATAAAAATGTTGCAACACATACGTTACAGGTCCTATTAGGAATACCACCAATCTTAATAACACTGGAATATAAAAATCTAAAATACAATATTTTACACAATAAAAACTTATTACTTAAAGAACCCAAACCAATATGTAAAGATGATATAGAAAATAAAATCCTAAAATATGAAATAAATCCGGAAATTCATTTAAATAACTTAATAGTTACAGACAAAATTATCACAAAAACTAATCTTACTTCGATTTACACAGATGGTTCTAAGGTGGACTCTGGCACAGCATATGCAATGGTAGCCTACAATCATAACATTAAAATTTATGAAAAAACAGTCAAACTGAGAGCAGAAAATTCAATCTTTCAGGCGGAGCTGCACGCACTAATTTCGGCAATTAATTGGGCCATTAACTCCCCTTATACAAAATTCCAAATATTAAGTGACAGTCAATCTACTATTAAAGCCTTAGACAATTTATTTCCAACTAACCCTTCAATTTATTACATCCATAATTTAATTAAACAAAATCAAAATAAAATTTTTTACATTACTTGCATAAAAGGCCACATTGGCATAGCGGGTAATGAACTGGCGAATGAGCTGGCGAATGATGCCGCCCAGTACTGCGACCTACCAGTGGATCGATGAGTTAAATTGCCTCGGTCCTATCTTATAAAATGCATTCGAACCCAATTACTGGACAGGTGGAAGTACAACTGGGATCACTCAGGGGGTGGCAGATATACGCACGGGCTGGTACCAAAAGTTCAGAACCAAATAATTTCAAAAGATAAAGTATCTATTTACTTTTTAACAGGCCGCGGCAGCTTCCCGTCTTTCCTTTATAATATCGGCAAAAAAGATGACGACCTTTGTAAATGTGGTGGTTGAGAAGACCCGATGCATTACATTTTCAGCAACTGCAAATTCATGAAGTTTAAATTTCACAGAACAGAAACGATAATCCTTCAGGACATCCTAAAAATAATTAATGACCCGGCACAACTTAAAAAACTTTATGCTAACTACGATATTCTCAATAGCCACTATTCTTTTATTCAATATAAATACATTCAATAATTACCTCTTCTGTTTGCCTGTGGTGGACATGTCATGGGTCCACGTGGTGTATGGAAGGGTGTTTTTGAGATTGTTTTATTTTTAAGAACTTAAATACCACTAGAAATATTGTAAATATGTATAAATATTTTTGTTTAAAAGGGTGAAAAAAGGGAAAAAAATATTTCTTATCAAATGTAAAGATGAATGTAAATACTTAATTTTTTTTCAAATAGTACGTAAAATCCAAAACATATAAATCATAATCGTAATATATTTCTAGGCTCGTCCTGAAACAATAGGGTAGCCAATTGTGATTGGTAAAGAATCGCAATCTTAAATAATAATAAATTTTCACAGGCGGTCCGGGGACACGGCACTTGCCTCTTGTGCTCTCTTCGGCGTGTCAGGCGGGTCGTTCTGAAGTCTTCTTTCCCGGAGCCTGGGGTTCTGGGCTTGTTTCCGCAGGTAGTAAAACTTTTCCCTGCCCTGGGCTTGGGGGTTACACCTAACCATAAGCCAAAAGCGGGTTCTCAGGGTGGGTGCTTACTTACTTACTAAGGTTAATTTAATAGTTAGGTTACTTATAAGGTTATTTATAATAAGGTTATTTTAATAGGAATTTCACAAAATGAAAAACTAGGGGGTTCTGCCTCCTACGATCTACGCTCGCCAAACCCCGTTCAGACTCTAAAAGTCCGTTAATTTGATCTGCTTTAAAAAGATTACGGAAGATTGAATTACAGTAGAACCTGGATTAACCGAGGTTCGATTAATCGAGGTTTCTGTTAACCGAGCCGATAACAAAGTCTGACTTTTTTTCTTTTGAATGGTCCTTGAAAATGACCACACTTTTTAGCTCAATGTCCGTGCTATACAGGCGCTTCTGCCCCCAAAAGCACTCAACTCCCAAGAAACATTGGACCCAGAGAAGTCAACAGCGACCAATGCTTTGTTTCCAGTAGTCGCGTGAACTTTCGTAATTTTTTCAATTTGCTTTTTAAAATTTACTACTAGTAGTTGATTTCCTTTTTAAATTTGTTAACCTGTGAAACAGAACTTTACATATATATATTTTTATTATTTAAAAACCGTTCTATTTTTTTTTTTTTAAGAGATGTTAAATTCGCAAGCACGGCGAGTTTTTACACACAGTTTCTATTAACCGAGATTTCCCATATCCGAGGTACTAACAGTCCCAATTAGCTCGGATATTCGAGGTTGCACTGTATAATTAAAAAATCAATGGCGATCTTACTGTAAACGGGTTTCCCTTTTACTGAGGGATTTCAAGGCCGAATAAGTTCCTGTTGCTTTTTTCGTGCTTGATTAAATAACATTAGTTAAACATGTGAAATTTCGCAAACATAAAAGGAACTAAGTCAACAGAGTCTTTGCTTTATGGTATTTTTTAACTAGTCTATAAGAAAATGATTTTAAATAAGAGATTTTAAATGTAACGTTTTAAATTTGACGTAATTTTCACCATAGCTGCCAACTTTTACGCTTTTTTGGTACCACTAAAATTTAATAGAGATTTTCGCCTTGTTTAATCGTGAGATTTCGACGATTAAATAAGACAATTTTTTCTATAAAATTTTAGTGGTAGGAAGAAAGCGTAAAAGTTGGCAGCTATGATTTTCACCAAACTTTCCCTTCTCTTTGTAACATTCAACTGAAAATATTTTTATTGTTAGAAAGATAATATTATTATTTGCGCTACCTTAAAATTGGCAACTATAGTTAAAAATATCTCTAAATTTGAAATAAATCTCTCATGTAATAATATTTTTAAATTTAAACTGTTTGACAATATTATTATTTGGCCACTTTGGCCAATATGACGTAATTTCCTCCATTTACGACTTTTAACACATATCAATGAATTTATTATTGAAAATATTTCTTTCTCTTTTAATATTCACGTGTAAATATAATTTTTATGACGCAATTTTCAATGTTTTCCTGCTTTTAACACGTAATTATTTAATCCTAATTTGAAAATAATTGATTATTTTATAATTTTCATTCATTTTAAATGTGCTTGTGTAAAAACAATTTTTATGACGTAATGTTCAATATTTTCCTGCTTTTAACACGTTATCATTTAATTCTAATTTGAAAGGACTTTTTTATGTTTATAATAGTCACGTGTGAATACATTTTTAATTTAAAGGATATATTATTCTTTGCGCTTTCTTAACAATTGGCAACAATTTAAAATAATAACTTTTTCTAAAATATGTAAAAAATATCTTTGGAAATTCTGAAAATTTTAATTTAAAATTGAAGTAAACCGAAATTCCCATGTATAGCTTTTGCTCCTATAAAACTTTTTTAATGGAACAATTTTATCCAGCTTTAACATTAAATATATCATAAAATGATTCTTTGATTTAAAAACTGTCCACTTGAACGTGTTTATCAAACATTTCTCTGTAATGCTACCCATTTTAATATTTTTGTATGCAGTAATTTTCTTAATATTCGCGAGATAGACCTCCGGTCACAAAAAATTCTTTGACAGTGGCGGTAACAGCGTTAGTTATTTATTTTTTTTTTCGAAAAGAGACAAAATGTAGTACGCGATTATGTCAAAAGATGACGACACCACAATTCTGATATGGTCGTTATGCAAACTATAAATGTTGCAAGGCTAAATAAAAACAATTGTCTTGGGGTTATCAAACTTCATTATCATTTATAAATAAAACATTTCAACTAAATTATCTATTATAAATGATTTATTACATCACAATAGTTTTTATGCAAGGAAAATAATAATAATAAAAAAAATATTATGGATGTCAGTGATCGTATTGATCGAGCGTCATAATAATAATAATAAAGAATGATATTATAAAAATGAGAACTGAAAATAATTAATTTTTTTACGTTTCTGATAGTGTAATTTATATTCAAATAATAATTATTAATGTATATTTTTTGAAAAGTGATTGAAATTAAATATATTTATAAAATTTATGGTAATATTTTTATTAATGAAAAATTGTCAAGAAATAATCATCATCAAATTGTTATCATTATAATTGTAATTTGATTTTATTTAACTTAATAACAATTAAAAAATTACAAAGGAACTGAGAATAATAGTCAACTAACGGACTTAAAAAAAAACACAGATTTATATGTGAAAACAGGTACCAACGGGTATCGAACTCTCCTATCATGGGATTACTAGACGATTGCTCTTAACCGCTCAGCAAGTGGGAGGACAAAATTTTTGTCCCCAAAAGTGGTTAAAAAGAAAGCATGCCTATGTATACAGTGTCATGCATTTTCGGTGAAATTTCCATTAACCCTTTGGGGTTTGCAGTGTTTCAAGAGTTCTGAAGTTCCTAACCCCTTGCAGGCACATTTTTACTGAAGTTGGTTATTTAACCCCCTCAGCGCTTCCCTTGTTGTGCAAGTCACTTCGATAGTCTTTCCCATCCTTTATTTCGTAATTGTTCCAAACCGGAACTTACAAAGAGTAATTTTCAAAATTCGTCTTTTTTAAGCGAAATATTACTCGGAGGGTGCCACATGTACGTATGTCAGATCCTTTTTGGGACGGAGCATCGATTGGCTATCTCCATTTTTCCCTAGCTGTCACCTGGGGGGAACCGGGGGGAGGGGGGATTTTTAAAATTTTGTCACAGGGGTGTCATGTGACATATCTAAAGTTAGGTCTTGACCTAAGCTTCACATTCCTGTCTTTCTTTTTTTAGTTCTTTTTTTAGCCTCCAGGGGGCGTTTTTTAGAAAGTGCTTGAAAACCCCCAAGTTTGGTGTCCACTGAAAGGTCATGACATAAGCTCTTCATCTATGATCTCATCCCCTAGTTTAAATCATATTTTAGGCAGTAGTAGGCTCTTTAGGGCAATTGTTCGAAACCGGAACTTACAAAGAGTAATTTTCAAAATTCGTCTTTTTTAAGCGAAATATTGCTCGGAGGGGGCCACATGTACGTATGTCAGATGTTTTTTGGGACGGGGCATCGATTGGCTATCTCCATTGTTTCTTAGCTGTCACCTGGGTGGAACCGGGGGGAGGGGGGGTTAAAATTTTGTTACAGGGGTGTCATGTGACATATCTCTAGTTAGGTCTTGACCTAAGCTCCACAACCCTGACTTTCGTTTCCTTTTTTAGTTCTTTTTTTAGCCTCCAGGGGGCGTTTTTAGGCGTTTTTTGGAAGGTGCTTGAAAACCCCCAAGTTTGGTGTGCACAGAAAGGTCATGACATAAGCTCTTCATCTATGATCTCATCCCATTTTTCAACTCACAATTTAGGAAGTAGTAGGCTCTTTAAGGCGCATTTTCAGTCATTTCTCAAAATCTTATAGAGAGTCGTACAGGAAACCAGTATTTTAAACTTCATAGATTAAATTCACAATTGCATATGCTACATGCCATTTTGGTATTGTAAGGGGACTCTTAAAGGGTTAACTTTTCAACTTCTTTTAAATAAGCTCTGAAACATGGCAGGTGACATATAAAATTAAAATTCTCGTTGAACACTCATGATCCCTGACGTTATTTACTCCCCCAACTTCCCCCACCATTACTTTTTTATCATACCAAGTTCAGCATGAACTTGGTCACAGGCAAGCCTTAAAAAGTTCATTTAGTTGTTAATATTCCCTGTCTGGTTTTACTTCAGCGAAAAACCTCAAAACTGCAGGACTGGTCTGCAGTTAATATTAGACATTTTGTGCAACTACCTATGGCAAAATGCGTAATTATCAAATGTTAAAAACATTCACAGGACATACCACATATCATTGGTAAGGTTTGGTGGAGAGAAATAGGAAACTTGAATAAACTTGTCAACAATGTGTACATAAATGTAAATAAAGATTAAATGAAAAGAACTTGAAAGTAACCAAGAGAAAAATGTTTGTAAATGGCACATCGAGAGCAATGAGGTATATGAGTATTGAAACTCGTTTTATTTATTTATTTATTTATTTATTTTTTTTTTTTTTGGTCAGTTTTCTTCAAAATTATGTCCCCTAGTTTATGTAATTTATCTTCCAAAGCCTCTATATATTTTTTCCCCCTTAAGATTACTAAAAACCCCCCGCTGTCCGATCATTAATTTTTTATCTTAGTCATTTACGGTGATCTAGTTCACTGATTTTTACTTTAAATTCTTCTATTTCCCCTTTCCTTCAAAAAGCATGGTTGGGTCCTGGTGATGCCTGGGCCATAATTGAAAAAGTGAATTAATTATACTAAGTGAAAACGCTGTGCAAACAGTATAATCAGGACCGAAAAAGTCACAATAGAAGACATAAGCTGATAGAGAAAATTAGAAGTATTTTTATCTACTGATATTATAAAAATATATATTCACAATGAAACAGGGCGATCCGCGAAATGAAAAAGAGTTGCAGTCGCAAAGGAATGATTCCTCTGTCATAACAGAGTCAGATGAAGACGGGGTGAAGTCTAACGACAAAGAAACACAGCTACCACAGCGAGCAAACAAAAATTACCAGCCGGGAGATGAACTGCTGCCATTTGACGCCGAAACAACATCACGAATGACGATACAGGTTTTAATAGATCAGATGGTTAGACATCAAAAGAAACGCGACAAAGGAAGTAATGAAAATGCACAAAAATACCGAAAGTTTTTGGAAGAGAAAGCGGTGGAAATAGAGAAAGAAAGCGTAAGACAACACGACAAGGCTGAGAAGGAAGAACACCAAGAACGAGACACGTTGTCGAAAATTGCAGACCAGGTACTAGAACTCATGCACCAACTACAAACGCAGTTAGCGTCAAACAAAGAAGTAAAGATAAAGAATACCATGTCATCAGTAATCAAAAACTTTAAGCAGCTCAAACAACAGACAGAAGAAAAAGATCACTTAATAACGAAATTCAGCGGAAGAATTAAATTCCAAGAAGAGTTAATGAAAAAGACAAAACAAGATAAAATGGAAAGAGAAGATCAATTGATCAATGATATGAACAAAATCATACAACAAAACCGTGAACAAATGGAAATAAGACTCGTCGAACATGTCACCACTCTTCAGGCAGAAAACCGAAAGGTCTCAATTAATCATAGAGAGGAAGAAACAGCAATAGAAAATGACCGACCAACATATGCAGAAATGACAAATTTTCCACCGCTCCCACAAGAAAGTCCGACACTAATATTAACACCAAAAGACAAGGAAACAAAAATGCCAATAATAAAGAAAGTTCGCAATTCTATGAATATGGCTGAATTACCACCAGTAGGCTGCCAAACAACTAAACAAATTAAAATAATAATAACATGTAAAAACAAATTTGATCTAGAACAGGTGAAAGATAAAATCTGCACTACAGAAGACATGGCGGAAAAACTAGATATTAAAGAACCAAACCCGAAAACAGCCCGAGTGATAGTCTTTGGAGCCCCAGAAGCCCCAGTAGTCACACAGAAAAACGTCGAAAGAGAAGCAGACAGTTCACTGAACAACTTAGAAGAGCAACAAGAGCTATATGAAAAACAAGTACTCTATCCGGCTTTGTAAAGAGCTCTGAGGAGGAAGGTGCAATATAAGCTGATAAGAGTATTGAAAGGAAGAGAGAGCGAGGAAACCTCGCACTTGGTGTTGCAGCTATTGGAGAGAGATGCACTGCAACTAATGGCAGGAAAATTGTGCATAGGATTTAACCGGTGCACGGTAAGACGGTATGTCTTCATTCAAAGGTGTTATCACTGTCAGGAAATAGGGCATACAGCAAGAGTGTGCCAGAATGCAGAGGCCTGCGCTAAATGTGGCAAAGGCCACAACATCAAGGATTGTGCCTCAGAAAAAGAAGAGTGTGTTAACTGCAAAAAATTGCTCGACTACTACAAGGGGGGCCATAGGAAAGCTGGATTATATAAAAAACATCCATCTTACGATCCATCCTGCAGCGTGTCTCAGCGAAAGAAACAAGCAGCTCTAGCGTCATTGTCTTATAGAGGTAAAAATTCAAATTAATTCAACAAAATTTACAGAACAACAGATCACAAACCGCTGCTTTTATGAAATTCCTCTCAGACTCGGACTATTCCCTGGTTTGTCTTCAAGATGCATACCTTTATGAAAATAGACCTCTATCACTTCCTCGAACAACACCATGCTATAGTTCAAGCTCTAAAAAAGCCCATATTTTAATCTTAGACCAAAACTTAAAACATAGTCTCTCTTCTAAACACTATAACTCGGTTTTTATAAATTTAGACCTTAAGCCTTTAACCTTAAGCATTGGCAGCCTGTATAGCCCCCCGAGTGCTGACTTTGATGAGGATATTGAGAACTGGCTGGGTTCTAAAAATCAGAGCCCATTGCAGTTGGTTCTCGGTGATTTCAATGCTCACAGTCAGCTTTGGGGCTATAGGAGTGAAGACACCAGGGGAAAAGTTCTTATCGATAGAGTCATAGCGTATCAACGAGTTATTCTAAACTCTTCATCCAGTCCACCAACGTATGAGTCGGGGAAGAACCTGGGGAGGCCAGATCTGTCCATCTGCACGCAGGCTATGTTTTCACACATAAAACACTGGGAAGTAATTCCTTCCCTTTTTGGAGACCACTACCCAATAGAAACAGAGCTAAATTTCACAATACCCAAACTACCAAGAAGAAGATTCAAAACAAAGGGAATCCCTTTGACACAATTTTTCGAACAACTAACTCGAAAATGCTCACAGATTAACTTTAATGACATAGAAACTATAGACCAGTTTAACGAAGAATACGAAACTTTTAAACAAGAAATATTATTACAAGCCTATAAATCCTTTAAAAAGAAAGCCCCCTTCAAGAAATTTAAAATTTCCTGGTGGTCTCCACAATTGAGGGCCCAAACAAATAAAGTAGCAGCTCTTTTAAAAAGAGCAAAAAATTCAAACTACAAGTCAAATATAAGCCAGCAATACAAAAGGGAAAGGGCAATTTATCAAAAACAGATTTTATCGGAGAAGGAAAAAGCTTGGACAAACCTGTGTCGCAGAGAAACGGATCCTTTTGGTTTAACGAAAAAGTTGGCCTTCCAGCGATTCCAGGACTCAGATATCAGTTACCAATTTGATTCTTTGTCACCCACTTCCAGGTCATCAACCCTTTTAAAACTAACGAGAGACATTTTTGGCGATGAAACTCCAAAGCAACTACCACAGCGACTAAACTCGCACGACCAGGCAAAATTCCCTTAAAGAGAGTTGCGAAATGTTGTTTTCTCATTCAATATTAACAAGGCGCCAGGACCTGTTCAAACTGATCACAGGATAATCAGGTGCATCTTTTCAAAAATTCCTAATATTCTGTTGGATATGTACAACAGTCTTTTAAATTTAAACTATTTTCCTGATGACTGAAAATTGGGAGAGCTCGTGTATTTTAGAAAGGAGGGAAAACCCTTGAATGAGAGCTCTTCATATCGCCCCATCACTCTATTACCAATATTCGGAAAAATCTTAGAGAAATTAATTCTAAGACGAATACATCACGCATTAGACAAAACGAATTTCCTATCGGGTAAGCAACACGGCTACACGCAAAATAAATCTACGGAAACGGCTTTGGAGCAAGTGATTTCATTAGTAGAACAACACAAACAAAATAAACAATACACATCACTGGTGTCACTGGATTTCAGAGGAGCATTTGACAACCTCCCTTGGGACCAGGTGATCCTAGCATTGCAAAGACTAGGTATTTCTAAACAACTCATTAATCTTGTCGTTTCCTTCCTTTCGGGTAGGCGAGCCCAGGTGGACTGGATGGCACCATTTTTGTTGTACTTCTTTAGTAAGGGTTGCCCGCAGGGATCGTGTCTGGGTCCTTTTCTTTGGTTGGTTCTGTTGGAGACTCTGTTGGGGACCTTTGATGTACAGGACTGTGAACTGGTGGCATACGCGGATGACGTGATATTACTGATCTGGGCACAGTCGAGACAGCAACTTGAACAAAAAGGTCAGAAAGCTTTAAAATTTATTCAGAATTGGGCAGAAACCAACAAAATAGAAATTTCTCATGAAAAATCCTCAGCATTAACTTTTGGCAAACCCAAACACCTTAATCGGGGCCCCACATTTAAACTTCAAGGTAAATCAATAAAATCAGAAACAACACTAAAATACCTGGGGGAAATATTAGATAAACAATTATCATTTCTCCCACATGTGGCACAAAAGAGAGTAGAAATCGGAAAAATAACTCAAAGTCTTTATAAATTTTCATCAATCTCAGGTCGACTCCCTCCGGAATTTTTTAAGATTTGGTACTCGGCGATCTTACAAAGGAAACTGACCTACGCGTGTGCTGTCTGGTTTCCGCGTATGGCGCAATATCACGGTCGTCGACATTTGCTCTCGGCACAAAGGAAAGCTTTGTTGCTGATAACGAGAGCATATCGCAATACGTCAACAAACGCCCTGCAGGTCCTCACAGGTCTCCCCCTACTGGATTTGCAGTTGGAGGCGGAGGCGGAGTATTCGGGGACGATTCGTCTCGGCAAGTCCACAGAAAAGGCTTTTGCTCCAGTATACTATCCAAAATGCTCAAAATACAAAACATCACCACTAACAAGTGCAATACAAATTTGTGAAATAAACGACTATGTAGGCAAAATTACAATATACACGGACGGTTCCAAAATGTCCGAAGGCACAGCCTCGGAATTTTGTGTGTACGAAAAAAACGAGCAAATCTATACTTGGAGAGCGAAACTGTCCCAGGATAACTCCGTCTTCCAGTCAGAACTCTTCGCGATCTCTTCAGCATTAGAGTGGATAGAGTCGGACAAACATTCTCAATACTTAATCATAACGGATAGCCTATCAAGTTTAAAAGCATTAAACAATGTTGACAATACAAACTATTTAATACTAAAAATTCTTCAACAATTACAAACAACAGTAAAATACATATACTTCGATTGGACAAAAGGACATTCAGGTGTTGAGGGCAATGAGGCAGCTGACCAACTGGCAAAATCGGCAGTAACGGATGAAACACTAATACATACATTTTTACCATATCCAGCTTCTTCACTAAAACCACAGACAAAGCAGAATATGTTAAAAAATTGGCAAAAACGCTGGACGGATTCAGACACAGGCCGATATATGAAGGAATTCTTGCCATTGGTTGACCACAAGTATTTCGTAAACAACAGACACTTACACATATTTTTAACAAATCACGGCCCCTTTCAAGAACACTTATACAAAATTAACAAAAGAGACTCCCCACTATGCATTTGTGGCTTGCCGTCAACATCGTTACACTATGTATTATACTGTACATTAACATCGCATTATCATCTCAAAAAACACACACGTATGAATTTAGCAAGTTGGTGGCGGGATGTAAAAGAGAAACCACAACTACTCAACAAGATCATACAATGCATGAGGTTTATAGAAACAAACGAGTACATCTTTTCAAATCCAGAACCATTCTAGTCCGACTCCATAACTAGGGTGTAGCATGGAGGGAGAAACGGGTTATTAGCGGGTGCCAGAAACTTCTATCACTTTTGAATTTTTACCTTGTGCATCTCTCCAAACTCTTGTATGCACAAATTGTAAATAGTAGGTGTGTTGTAATATGTTTCTAATTGTGATGTTCAATATTGTGTGTTTAATGTACTGTGAAATCCCTGTAAATCCATGAAAAATGTAAATAATTATGCAATCATATTCAAATGATCCTCATGTAATCACTACATACAGTCATGTAAATAGTAGGTGTTTGATATTTTGTTGTAACGTGTTTCTAATTGTCATGTTAAATATTGTGTGTTAAATGTACTGTGACGTATGTATATCCAAGAAAAATTATGCAATCACATTAGGTGAAATTATCCTCGTGTAATCACTACATACAGTCATATATCTCGATGTGAAATCTTCGGTTCGCCCAGAAAAATTGGGTAACCAATTGTGATTGTAATTGTAAATCTCACAGTAACCGAAATAAATCTCAGCAGCTTGATTAGGGACCCGACGCTCCCTCTCAGACTCTGGTTGAGAGTCGGGAGGAGTGGATGTGGTCTACCCCTCGGGATTGCACTAACACTCTAAAGCGAAAGCCGAGTTCCCGAGGTGGTCATCGCTGTCATCGCTGTGGAATGGTGAAAAATATATTCCGATTTTTCATGCGCATTATAAAACGAACAAGAGTCTTGCTGGAAACAAGTAAATTCTTATTTGCTTTATCTGAAACAGATTTATATTATATGTTTGATTTTTAAAAAATTGCCTGCGTCTTTTTTGAGGGTGGAAAAAATCATATTTAACGAACGAGAGTTTTCGCGGAAGCAAGCAATATGCTATTCCCTTCATATAAAATAAATTCATATTATATATCAATTTAAAGAAAATCGCCCGGGCCATTTGTCAGAAATACAAATTAGGAATTTGATCCACCGAATTTACTTTAAAAATGGGTTTCGAGATCTCAAAATATACTGCACGTAATGATGTAAAAATTTCAGAATAAGATTAGACTGCAGATAGAAGACTGTCTTTAACCCCTTAATCGTCGCGCCCGAGACATTCACGGGCAAAACTGTATGAACAAATTTCGTCGCACACGTGATACTCACGGGCTGGACGTCTTTTGACTTTAGCTATTTTTTTCTGGTATTGACTTTGCATTTTTCTTTCCCGAAAATATTTTTAATCCTTAAATACGTGAATCTGTTTTGATATTCAGTTCGCACCACTATATTTTTAAAGTATAGTTTTTAGCAAATTTCTTTTGCATTTCCTGTCGGAAATCGAGTATAATTGTTCCATAAACAAATAGTGGTGCCTAAGAAATAAATTGTCTTAAACGCTTAAAAGAAGGGAAACTCAGAAATGACAAGTTTGTTTTTAATATCGTAATGCTTAATTTAAGAAATTGTACGAGTTGAAACACATTTTTCACTTGTTTCAAATCTGAATACATCTGGGTTACCGTTTTATAAATTTCTATGCTGAGTAGCTCAGGTGAAGAGAACTATTTTAGTGTTGGGATATCTAGAAAGGAATCAGAAGATTCCATTTTATCAGATGTTTTTGACTCCGAAAAGATAATGATGATGACCCAATATTACGCACCTCCATGCTTGCAATTCAAATCGGAGCCTAAGATTAACGTTTAGATTGAAGCTATTTCGGGTATTCTGCAGAACCATGACCATTTTATAAATAATGAATAGGCGGCACTATTTCAATAGAAACTAATCGCTATGATGAGAAATAGGGAAATGTTGTTTGAGAAAAAAGAGAGAAAGGCAGATTGGTATGGCAAACTATTTCTTAAAATAAAATGCTGTTGTTTCTTACTCTTACTACTGTTGAAAAAATTGTAAAAGAAATAGTTAATAGTAATAGTTAAAGAAAATATATTTTGGACTACGCTTTATTTGTTAAAACCTGATTTTTTCGCGATATTAGGACGTACAATAGGTACAGCGAATTCGATAAAAAAATAATACATTTCTGGAATAACGATCCTCAAAATCCACCTAATCCAAAACTGTACAAAATTTCGTTTGTTTGTGCGCATCTGACTGAATTGTAAAGAGCAATTATCAACATCAAGTAGCTTATGCGAACACCATTTTCTGGATGTTATGAACCCTACGGACAAAACCTTACACGGAATGAAAAATTTGTTCTCCCCATGAGAATAAATACGGAAACAAAATTATAAAATAAACCAAATATAAATGGACGGATTGTAATGTAGGACTATGCATGTCATGTTTCAAAGCTATCCTTACATTGAAAATTTACTAAATTTTGAAAAATATATTGAATACCGATTTTCAAATTAAAATTGAATGAAATTATCGTCCTTGTAGTAATATAAAAAATTTGATTTATTTATGTCTTTACCTTAAGTTAAAATGAAACCACAGGTTGCAGCCTTGCATCGAAGCTTCTCTGCACGTCATGTATGTACAATATAATCAAATAAAGATAAATAAAATTGATAGTTTTAAAAATTTTATCTATCCTGAACACTTTCAGGAACAAAGCCTTTTCTTTGCTTAAATGTCGAAATAAAGGATTGACATCGGAATTTATTTAAAGATTTATTTTCAAATATGAAAGAGCCAAATTTCGCAATTTTAGTAAAGAAAAATTTTTGTATTAAATTTCTGGGTTCATTGGACTTTTGGGTATTAAAATTGAGGGATTTCATACACTTCAAACCACCCTTAAAAGGGTTAAATATTAACAAAATACCCTGTTTCTTTTACTAGTGAACTCAGAATTTTATGAATAATAAAATCGGGCAATAAAAAAAAAAAAAAAAAAAAAAAAAAAAAAAAAAAAAAAAAAAAAAAAAAACGACGATTTTTGAAGGGATTTTTCCAAAATTAAGCGACGATTAAGGGTTTAAAAAATCAGAACAATATGCACTATATTTGCTGAGTTATGAAATGGCGGCTTTTCCCGTTTCCTTTGATCTCGAGTTAGGTCTATATATGAATTCCGCCATTCTTACGATTTTAGGCTTGAGGCTGCGTCACTCTGGAATACTACTGTCTACCATGATATAGAAAGGGCATAGCCGGATAAGCATTGGAAACATGCCTTTCAATCAAATTTTCTGATATTTTTCCAGATGTAGCTGCATATCTGAAAATATATTTTCCCTATTATCACCCTATAAATAATGATGTTTAATGCGATAATAATGTTTTTTCGATTTTTTAAAAAACAGATTTTCTCAAAAACTGCTGCAGGGAATTTCATGCCATTAATTGAGGATATATAGATACCAAAGATGCATAACTGGTAATTTTTGTATAATTTTCTGTTTATAAAAACTGTGTGAAATAGCGAAATAAAAATTAAAAATAAATAAAAATCATATCTTATGGTTATCCGAAAATTACAATTTTCTTGTAAAAAATTCCCCATATGTGCCCGTATATTCTATATAAATGCCGAAAGTTTGCGTTGGGTACTACATATAAATATTTACAAAAATGCATATTAAAATTATTGAAATTAATTTTAAGGCTTTATTTGGGGCGGAGCTACTCAACTTCCACACCCGAAGAACTTTTGGAATAAACAGTTACAGAATTGCTGTATTTTAAATTTTAATGAACGCATGAGGAACATTCTCAACGCTGTCAATATGCGAATGAACATGGAGTTGAAAAACATGGCTTATATGCTTAATGGAGTCTAAAATACATCAGTTGACATACTGCCTGCTGCCTTTGTTCCAAAAATTCTTCGGATGTCGAAGTTCAGTAGCTACGCCCTAAATAACGCCTTAAAATGAATTTCAATAATTTTAATATACATTTTTCTAAATATTTATATGTAGTACCCAACTCCAACTTCCGGCATTTATATATAATATAAGGGTACATATGGAGAATTTTTTACAAGAAAATGGTAATTTTCGGATAAACATAAGATATGATTTTTATATTTTTGAATTTTTATTTCGCTATTTTGCACACTTTTTACAAACAGAAAATTATACAAAATTTACCAGCTATGCACCTTTGGTATCTATATATCCACAGTTAATGGCATGAAATTCTGCGCAGCAGTTTTTGAGAAAATCCGTTTTTTAAAAATTCGAAAAAATATTTTTATCTCATTAAATATCAATATTTATGGGGTGATAATAGGGGAAATATATTGTCAGATATGTAGCCTCATCTGGGAAAAAATCAGGCAATTTGATTGAAAGGCATGTTTCCAATGCTTATCCGGCTATGCCCTTTTCTCCGTATTTAAAAGCGTTATTAATGTAAGATTTCAGTCATAAATAATGGAAGAAAAGATTTTAATTTTAACCGGTGTAAGTTTACTTTTGCGGTAGTCAGGTCCTTTGTTTCTGCCATATTTGGACAACCGGTGATGCAACCGGGCTTTTTTACCTGTCAATCTGACACCATAAAATATTTGTTCGACAATATTTCCATGAGTCCCCGGTGGTATTTTGAAACTGTAGATCCCGTTTAAAAAAAGCAGCCGCCATCTCGTGACCACCTCCTCGGTTACTTCACTCGCTACTGATAGACAGCACACTATATGTCTCCTCCTCTTTATTCATAACTCCATTTGGTAGGCAGTACACTATACGTACCCTCCTCTTTATTCATAACTCCATTTTGCAACCATGGTAACTAGTATGTTGTGAGTATCACAAAACTTTATTCTATATAAATCAAATTGGCAGCAACCAAAATTAAATGACAATCTCCGCGTTCTTGATCTTCTTTTTATGCTCGCGGGAATCGTGAAATGCTGAGCATAGCAGTGCAAAGCGTTATAAGTAAGCGAACAAACTTAATGCTGTAATAAGGCGTAAATTAACACAGTTGCGCCACCTTGTGGACGGAGTGATAATTCACATACGCGGGCTTTTAGTGTGGCGCGTATTACCTAAATCTTCAGACACTCATGAAAATGAATTTTGTTTGCCACATTTATTGCAAAATAATGGCGTACCGAGAGGGGCATCCAGACGCACTTGACACCACGAAGTTTTCTTCGCCTTGTCAGCGGCACTTCAGTTTTTTATCATGCTGAAAAAACATTACAATTTTAGTGGTGTCAGTAAGAAAACAGTTAGGTATCTACCTGTAGTTCACACTCAATCCGCTACGTGGCGCATGACCTTAATTGATGTGACCTCGCTTTTAACATGGAACTATTAATAAAGAGGAACTGACATATCCTTAAAATAGTGAAGCATCAACTGTAACCGCTATCGCAGGCGTTGTTTACTGTCGGTGGAAACTTCCACCAGTAGATTTATATAGAAAATTTCAACTTATTTAAACGCCTTAATATTACAAAATTTCAGTCATAAATAATGGTAGAAACAGATTTTCATTTTTACTGGTAGGAGTTTACTTTGGCAATAGTTAGGTACTGCGTTTCCGCCATATTGTGACAACCAGGGAAACAAACTGACAGATTTACAAGGCATACTGACACCAGTAAAAACAAATAAAACTTTTTACCACATTTTTGAGAAAAATTTCCATGAATAAGACGTAGAAATATGACGAAATTTTCTATTCAATTTTAATGGTGGGATGTTTGGCCTAGTGGTAATCAGAAACTGAAGATCCTATTTTAAAAAAGCCGCAGCCATCTTGTGACAACCTCCTCAGTTACTTCACTCGCAACTGGTAGACAGCACACTACATGTCTCCTCCTCTTTATTCATAACTCCATTGCTTTTAATGAGTGTGTTCAAGAAGCACGCGCGCGAGCTCAGGAGACAGGAACATGGAGTGGGTCCATATCATGTATGGAATAACACGTAGTATGTTCAGGAACAGATCATGGATTTGATTAATTAAGGTGCTAATTATAAAGATATTTTGTTGCAAAAGGAATGTGTGTTGCATGGCCGAATGGATAAGGCAGTGAACTCGAGACTAGGGATTGTGGGTTCGAATCCTCCCAGTCCCACATTGTGTCACAATTTTTTTTTTGTTTTGTTTATTGGTTGTTTTATATTTTTCATAATGAATAAGATATTTTTGATGAAGATATATTTTTTATTTTTGTTATACAGAGGCGCGTGTATTTTTATTATAATAATAAAATACTCATTTAAATGTGAGAAAATGAGGTATTTCGAGATGAATGTTTTAGATCTGAACGCCTTTTAAATATTCAAAGTTTTGTTTCTAAGTGATTATATATGTAGTATGTTTATGTATAATGATATAAACATTAAGCAAATCCAAATGAAAAAATAATATATATTGTGCGAAAATATCCTTTTGCACGTAGAATAATTCCTTGTTTTTTTTTTTTTTTTGAGTACTTTACGAGTGAATTTTTATCGAGACTAGGCTAGAAATCATATTTTACTTTGAACATTATAAAAATAAAATGTAATAGTTGTAAATTATTTTAACTAAAAATATCTGTACATATATTTTTTTAAAGAGATAAAATATATAGGTCTGCTGTCTAGTTTGTAATGAATAAAGTATGATTAGAATGTTTATAAATTTTTTACTGAAAGTATAAGTAAGTATTTTGCTTATACTAACAGAATTTTGAATGCCATTTATTTCTCATGTTTTATGATGTATTTTGGTCTGTTATCCACACGGTATTAAAATATGCAATCATAAAATAAGAAATATATATATTAAAACCTACTCTGAAAAACTGTCTAACTAACAGTGCAAATTCCATTGAAATCCATCCAGTATAGTAGATTACAAGCAAATCTCATATGTTGATATCACAATCTTGGTTTACTAACAGCATTCTATTTATCACAGAAGATATAAATCAACTGATAAATCATTTTTAAATAAATAAAAAGAAAATTGTTAAAAAGTTAAAATTTTTAGATCACCAGTTGAATTCTTAAATTGTATCAATCAACCTACCAAACAAAGCACAACCAATAAAACACATAAGCAGAAAACGCACAATCACGTGATCAAATCGCCCACACAATTTTTTGAGCAGCTCGCGCGGAGTTTGTGTGCGGTTGGTTAACTAATTTTAAATGCTAAAGTAGATAAAGAAGGTCACGTGATGTTTTCCCGACTATTTTAGATTTTATCTGAGTGAACATAGGCATGTATTCCTGTTACGAAAACCATGTTTTGGAAGGATGAAGAAATATAGTCGTTGGTTTTACCTTTTTTGAACCATAAAAATAATGAAATAATTGAATTATGTTAAAATTCCTTTCTTCGATAAGACCTACTCCATGGCATAAACTTCTGAGCGCGCGCGCGGCGCGAAGTGCACTTCTGAACACGCTCAATCTTGCGGTTACTTCTCTCATTTAAGATAGGACGCTTACTTATATCGCTTTGATAGCAGTGACTCCTACTGAACGGTATGTCAAAGACTAACAGAATATAAAAATTTATGGAATTCATGCATTCGTTCTTGGAAGTTCGGATCACGGTAGTCGTCAAAAACACAGTATAGCAGCGCTAGCTGTTAGACGAATTATACCAAAATCTAATCCGCACCGATCTATGTCAAGCGAGAAATTTGCTACGATACAGACATTTTCTAAAATTAGTCAAATCATGTTCGAACTTTTAAAACATATAAATCCGCCAAAATCCAAAAGTCGAAATTTTGGCTGTCATTTGAAATCTATATGATTTCATTCATTAAATACATTTTCTTCATTTAAAAAAGCCTACACTGTAAAAAATAAAATCCCTCAAATTGACAGAAAAAAACTGTCAATTTTGGCGCCAGTGGAAAAATGTTTAATTTGCAAAATATATCCGTAATTTGTCATTAAAACATTTTTTTGTCTGTAAAGAATACAGAATTTTTGTGTAAAAATTACAAAATTCATTTTTTTATAGAAAGAAACTTTTGTTCTTTAAAACTGTTTTTTTCTGTAAAAAATACAATTTTTTCCGTAAAAATTACAGGTTTTTTTACAATGTAGAGATGACAAGTATATGATTAAATATATTCTAAATATTGTTCAAAAAAAAAGTTTTAATAACATAAATAAATATATTGAAATATAACAGGTTTTTTCCCTTTCTGCTGCTTGGAGCAAAATCAGGGTATAAAGAAATAGCGACAAACAGTATTCTTCTAAGTTACTAAGCATTCATGAAGGGAGAATTTAAAATATGTAAAGGCAGTTTATCAATATGTAAAATCGCAACTTTAAAGAACTATACTTCAGATTAGGGCTGTACATCCAATTGCAAGAAAGTCACTTGCTACTACAAATTCTAAAAGGCGATCGTCACATTATTTAATCGCAAAGATTCTATCATTAACACTAGAAAGCCCGCGAGCAGTCACTTTGACTGCTACGAAATGTATATATCTTGGTTCGAACCAGAAATTTTTTTATAAGACTAGTTTAAAAGATACAAAGAAAATACTAGTTAAATGGATAGCTTAATAATATAAAATAAAAATTCTGGTGTGAAATATTTTTCTAAAATTTGACTAAAATTCTCGGTCTTAGTGTTAAATAAGACAAAAATTTCGATACTAAATTAGTGGTAGCTTTTTTCCCACTGGCTAGTGTTTGAAGACACCTAGTTTTGAGGAAATTTTTAAACGTAATGCATAGCTGTCAACTTTTACGCTTTTTTGGTACCACTAAAATTTAATAGAGATTTTCTCCTTGTTTAATCGTGAGATTTCGACGATTAAATAAGACAATTTTTTCTATAAAATTTTAGTGGTAAGAAGAAAGCCTAAATGTTGGCAATTATGACGTAATGTAATTTTTTATTCGAAGTCCTAACAGGCAAAGACAGATGAATTTTTTACATCTCGCTGCAGACGATACTAATTATCCTTTTCGTTACGGGCCAGAACTGAGGATTATTTATATATTCAGTGGTACCACAATTGAAAAATATTTTATTTATTTTAGAATTTTTTCTTGAAAACATCCTAATATAAGTGTATAGAACATAATACTTTTTTTAAAAAAGTGGGACGAATAAATAAAAAAATACCCGCACAGCTGGGACGCACCATGTCCCAACCCCGTAATCAAAAGGTCAGGGTTTGTACGGGTACCGTTATTTTCAAGGCCAAATATCTGAATTTTCTTATAGAAAAATAAATCTAGTTTAAACGGACGAAATTTCGTCTTATTTAAGGAGAGATTTTTCATAAGAAAATACTGGTACCAAAGAATTTCTTAGTCAGGAAATTCAAGGACCCGTACGAACCCTGAAGGTTAAAAATACGAATCTACCATATACTATTTTTATAATTATGCATTTCTCATAAAATGAAACCTTTTTCACAAGATTAATTTCAACACAATTATTCTAGTTGGTAAATAAATCATATCTGATGTAAATTTCCAACTGGGCGAATATGTAAGGATCAGGAATCCTGGTCCGGACATAATTTATATCTCATATGATTCATTTACCAATTAGAATAATTGTGTTAAAATTAATCTTGTGTAATTACGTATCCTGCGTTTTCTGGAGTTCCATGGAGTTCCATTTGGAGCGATTTATTCTGTTGAACTGAGTCAGATATCAGACCAGATGCTATAATCAATAAGGTTAGCTGGGTGAATTAGATTCACCCGATTTGTCAGGGTAAGCTCAGATGGTAGAGCATTGGCAGATTCAGCCAAGAGATCCCTGGTTTGAATCCTGGTCTGGCCATTTTTCGCCCAGTTATAAATTTACATCTCATATGAAATCTTTTTCTTGAATTGGAAAATAAACATAAATTAACATAACTAAATTAACATAACTAAAATTAATATAAATTAACCTTTAATTGACATAAAACACGAAGTATTGATGTAAATACATATATGCTTAAACATAAATCAAGGATGTAGATCCGTATTAAGAAGGTTCTAAAATTCCCTGCTGAACAATGGAATTTTTGATACAGTTCGCAATCATTTTTTAAACGTAAAAGCAAAAACTTTTTCAGGCTCACTATTGAAACGGTTTGGAATTGAAATGAGTTTCCCATTGTTTGATAAAAAAAATTACTTGTCGAGTTATAAGCAATTTTGGTCACGTGGTGACCGGTTTTTTTCCTTTCTTGTGGTATCGCGTCTGGAAATTCGGTATAAAACACAAAATTTGACAGCATTTTCTGAAAGATATTCTGGATTTACCAGAAAAAAAAAGGGAAAACGACTTTCGATAACATAGTTTTTGAATAAAAGCGCATGCCAATTTCATGTATTTATGAATAAAAATGAATTAAAAAATGCGTCAGAAAGTAGCTCCTTTGGATTTCAAAACTTTCTTAAAAAATAATTTTTACTAAAGCAAAACACACATTTTAATGCAATGAGTGTACGTCATGACTATGGTTGCAGTTACATATGAACGACTAACTATAAGTATAAATTCATAACATGAATGAGTCATAATTCATTCAAAACGAATTTAGATGATTTTTTTATGTTAATAACAGGATTTTGAAATGCGGTCGTTGAATACAGTAGGGGAGGTAGGGGAGGTATGATACACTTTTTTTTTTTACTAATTTTTTACAACCCTTAGAAACCTATTTTTAAACAAATTTTTCGTGTTTTCTTATGAAGTGACCATTTATTCATTTATTAAAAATATTGTGAACTTAAAAAATAATCATTCAAAAAATATATTCCAATTATTGTGAATGGTTACTACTGTATCAAATCTCCCCATTGCCGGGGAGGATTGATGCACTAGCAAGGGAGGTTTCATACATTGTTATGTAAATTGAAAAAAAAATGCGGACAATTCAAATTATGTGTCATACAATTTTTTTATGATAAATCTTGAAATATTCCAGTAAAATTTAAAAAGAAATGACATTGACATATTTTTGTTTCAGAAATGTTTTTTACAAAAATATTTAAACAATTACTATTATTTAAATAATTCTATTAACACACTTTTTAGAAAATAAATAATGAAAAGAAAAAAAAAAAAAAAACCCTAGAGATCTTGCTGCAAGAAAAAATGATGTGAACTTTAATCCTTTCAGGTCAAAGCATTTTCAATGCTAAATTGTTGAGTAAATGAGTGGCACCGGAATTTACCAACAAATTTAATTGCAAATAAGAAAAAGGCTCTATTTCACTTTCATATTAAATGGAAAATATTTTACAAAATGCTGGTGCCAATGTGGCGTTTGGGAATTGAAATTAAGTGGTTTCATAAACATACCACCACCCCTGAAATGGTTAAAAGAAAAACTAATAACTCTATCATTTTGGCAAGTAAAATCGGGTGGATTTAATGTTTTTTTTAATTTGTCCTTCGTCAATTATAGAAACAGCTTCCTTTTCAGGCCATTTCAACTTTTTCCCTTCTACATGACGAGCAAAATGAACTAACCATCTATCATCGCTCTGCTTTTTCTATGTAACCTACATAATGTCTATGAATAGTCTCTTTGTTCCTCCTTACCAATTTCAGTAGCTCTTGCTGTAAAACAATAATGAATATTACAGTCCTATATTAGTTTACAACTTAAAAAACTATTAAATTTCAAATATACAAGTGTACCATTTCTGCCCAGCACTAATGTATCATTTCTCCCTATCTTGCTGTATTGGATTTTCAATCACTTTGTATAAATGCAGTTGCAAAATGCCAATCTGCTTTCTGGTAAAATTCACCCTAACAATGTGCGTAACAAATAAAAAAAATTACAAGATATTATCTTCACAATAATAAGAGTTATGAAAGAAAATCAATATTAAAAAAAAATTACATTGATATCCCAAAAGGCTTCAAAATTAAAAGAAAAAAAACGTTGTCACTTCTTCACTGCTAAGTCCAGCTAATGATGACTTCTGCTAATAAAAGAAGACTTTACATCTGTTACAATGGCTGTTAGTGCCATTTGTTGAGAAAAATTGTCAATGTATCAACCCTCCCTATGTATCAAACCTCCCCTACCTCCCCTACAGCTTTTCGTAACACATAAAGAAAGGCTGCCTCATATCGTGACAATTGGAATGTGTAAACCCCCCGCCCCCCCGAGCGCCATCAATGGCCGATACTTTTGCATTTGATATGTTGCATTATGGGTCATCAAACTTTTTTGCCTGAAAGTAGTTTGCCACTACAACTTCGGATAGGTAAATTTCACCTTACTGAATTGCAATGTTTCTGTCAAGGTTTGTATTCTAAAAAAGTGGTATTTTTGTGAATCTCGGACAACAAGTTAAAGAATCTTACGTTAATTTATTGAGAATTCAGGTTAGAATCCTGCACGGGGCAGGTCCCGCAAATTCACTCGAAGTCAACCCGCAATTCGACCCGAAACCGGCAAAATATTTTACGCAGACCCAGAACCCGACTCGAATCCGAAATGAAAATAAATTGATTCATGTTTTAATGCAATTATGAAAAGTAATCTACAGTTATATCTCTAATACAAATTTTATCTTTTTAAAATGGACATGATGTGTACTCTTTAATGTTCAAACATAGTAAAACCTCTGAAAAGAACATAGGGATCATTAAATATAGACCTGCATCGGGTCGGGCTGTCCCTAATTTTATTTTCGGGTCGGGGTGACAATTCTTTCTGCTGGTCGAGTTCACACTAGAACGATTTTTGAGGGTCAGATATGGGTTTTTACAAGTCGGGTTGTTGGCATTTCCACAAAAATTTTGAACAGGACTCTGTTTCAGGTGAAAATAAATACATATTTGAATTATGATAAATGATATAAATATATAATATCAAATAAATATATAATATATATCATATAATAAATGCGTATATATGTATATTCAATTTATTTAATAAGAAATAAAATATCATTTCTTTATGGTACAGTAAATAACCACTTTTTCTCCTCCCGAAATGTGAAAAAAATATTACCAACACTTCGTTTTTGATAATCACAAAAACATATGTATTGTATTTTTGATAGTTTATACACACACGTACGTAAGTTGAGGAGGGAGTGGGAGTTGTCCGCCGGCTCGGCCTACAGGCACAGATAGATTTCGAAGTTAAGTACTAATTTCACCAACAAAAAATAAATCAAGATTAGAGATAAACCCGGTTTAACAATTGTATCGGGCCGCTTTTAACGGGGGTTTAATTTCATTTTTCTGTAAGAGCTGGTTTTATCAGAATTATGTTAATACGATAATTTATTTTCTTCAACCCCTACTTTTTTATTTGTTTTTGCTGTAAGAGTCGGTTCTATCAAAAACTTGTCAATATAAAAGTTGTAGATAATGTTAAAAAGATTTATAATAAATTTAAGCGGATTTGCTATCTTGTGATCTGATGAATTATGAATTTTTTCTTGTTCAACCAGCCCTTCTTTTCGATTTTAATTTTTTTTTTTTTGGTAAGAGTTGATTTTATCAAACAATTGTCGATATAAAAGTTGTAGATAATATTAAGAAGATTGATAATAAATTTAAGTGAATTTGATATTTTGAAAATTGACGAAGTTATGAATTTTCTTCTCCCTAAAACCCTATTTTTTCTCCCATTGAGCCCACTTTTAATTTTATCAGAAATCTGTCATACAAAATTTTTTGGACCTTTTCCTAGAAGTATTAAGAACTTTAAACTGATTTGATATGTATTATAATTAAGAAGTTATGGGGGGGGGGATTCGATTTTTCAGAAACCCCTCCCTATTTCCACCCCCTTGGTCCGATTTTGCACATTAATCAGTGGCGCAGCCAGGGTGGGGGTTTTGAAGCTCAATATACCACTATTTTAATATAGTGAAATTCATATAATTTAAATGAAAATCATTTTGGATTAAATAAAGGGAAGAAAACCCTTAGGAAAAAAGTGGTATCCAGTGCCTTTAAACCACCACCATGTCTGCACCACTGCATTAACGAAACTAAACGAGATATTTTGCCCCTTGATTTTATCTATCAGGAAGAGATTTGAGCAGAATTATGGAAGTTATCGTGTCCATAAAAAAGTGATATATATATATATATATATTATATATATATATAGAGAGAGAGAGAGAGGAAGTTTTGAGCTGTTGGTGGTTTTGGGTTCTAGGGGGTCATGATAGGTGTAGATCTGCAAAAAATGTGTAGAAATTCCAACATAGGGGAGAATGTAATACGTAGTATTATTTCATACGAAATCTACCTGAAAGTGTTAGATAAATAGATGCGTCCTCTATTCGGGATTCTCTGTTAGGGAAATAATATTGTATATAGAATTTTCTACTGCAAAAAAATATTTTGAACATTCCTTTGAAAAATCGGATCAAGCCGAACTTGGCCCCAAGAGTCAAATCTCAACACGAAACCAACCCGAACCCGAAAGAATGAAAGCAAATTCGAGACACATTAAAAAAGTGGTAGTCACCCCTATCCGAACCAGACCCACAACGAAAAATTACAGCACCGATCCGACACGGCTCGAACAGTGGGTTCGGGTAAAATCGGGTTACCATACCCGATGCAAGACTCTAGTTCAAGTTGTGCATAACACACATTTTTTTAAAATATATCAAGGTACTGCATTTATATTTTTGTTTTTGTGCAAAAGCTTTCAATCATTAACGCTAGAACGACCGCAAATTTTACTCAAGTTTCATAGAAATATTTTACACTAGAATTTTTATTTAAAATTATTTGACTGATTTATTTAGCGTAAATCTGCGTTTTTAAAATTTAACTTATTTTGCTAAAGAATTTCTTGTTCCAATTGACATTTAATCATATGGTCGCAGTCGAATCGAATCCTTCCGGGCGTTCTAGTTTAATCTTAATGGTAGATTTCTTTTGTATATTTAGAAAAAGGTCTACGTAGATGATTGCTGTTTGAAACAGCGGTACGGGTAAACTATTAAAGTTTTCCTTTGAGAATGTGCGATACAAAGAACAGCAACTCTGGATAATTTCACAAAAATATTCACAGAGCAATATTTATTAAATTAGTGTACCATGAATATTTACATATATGGGGCATTCTCCCAATCTTTTCACTTTTAGGAAAAAAAATCTGGCGAAATTAAACTTGCTAAAATAACATTTTAATCTGATAGACGAATGCCTTAATGATTCAAAGTAAAGAAAAAATGGTCAGCAGCGAAAATTTTTTTTATTTAACTGAGGTTTAAGTTAAACTTGCGAGTTTAATTTTCCTTACCGTTTTACCCCTATAACTTTTTATTTTCTTCTAAATTTTTACTTATAATGAATTTGCATAGTACCCACAGGACATTCAAATAAGAAATAATAACAGTGTAGTACTTTTAATACAGAATTTTTGTATAACATTGTCTTAAAGGGGTGTTAAAGAAGGGACGGTAAGGTAAAAATAGGGGATGGTATTGGAAAAAAGGGACGAAATGGTAAAAAAAGGGACGGTAAGGATGGAACGGTAAGGAAAATAACCATCTATTTTTAGGAAAATCGTGTTAAGACTAAGTGATAGCCACAATATTCATTGATTTTTAGAAACAGTTGTTAACATTGGATTAAATTATTATTATTTTTTTTTAAATTTACCTCGAAAAGTGCAGGAATGAACCTTGGGGACGGCGAGACCCAATAAAGCCACGATGCTTGAAATTCATATTTAATGCTGATTTAAATTCTACAGTAAATTTCCTGCGAAAGAATTTTAGACATTATTGCTCTAGCATACTTCTGTATATAAAAAACTTGAAAACAATTCTGTGGCTGTATCTGAAATGATTTTCTGTATAATTTTAGAAGAAGGATGGTAAGGAATCTAAAACCCAGGTACAGAGTTTAAATAATAATAACAACCCTAAAAATGTGTGCAGGTTACTTTGTAGCTACATATTTATATAAAACGATAGTTCATGTTTCAGAAAAAAATTATAGTCAATCAGGGTAACTTTGAACCACGGGGTATAATTTTGCACCTCCTCTTATCTCTCAATATTTTTTACTCTAAAAGACTAAATAAACTCCAGAACTGTGCGCTGTTGGCAAGGTTCTAAACTGGGATTTCTACTCTTTATTTTAGAAAATAAATTAGCAACATTATGCGCAATTAATTGCATCATCTATCTATTTTTGTGAAGTACAGTTTTCAAGTTAATTTTGAATGCTGTTTTGAAGTTGTTGTAATCCAATTAAATTTTCATACTAAGTAACAATATACTCATTTATCAGACATATTATTATCTAAATGTTGTAAATGTGTTAATATTTTGTGATTATTTATCTATTAATAGTTACTAAAATATAAAATAAAAAGGCACTAGCATTTTACCGCATTTTCAGGGTAACTTTGAGCAGGCTCAGTGTTGCCAGTGGGCTACTTTTTTAAAATTCAGACTTCTTGATTGCTACCACTTTTTTGAAACGGTAAAATTACCTTTGTTTTCGCCTTAATTAATATGTCATTAAATAAGGCACATTTTACCATCTTAAAAAAGTGGTGTCGATCAAGAATCTGAATTTAAAAAAAAAGTAGCCCATCTGGCAACCCTGAGCCGGCTCAAAGTTACACTGATGCTTATAATTTACTGATTATAGGTGCTACAGTCGAAAATTTCCCATATTTGCACGTATATTTTATATAAATGCCGAAAGTGTGCATTATATATGACATGTAAAAATTTTTACAAATATGGGTAAAATACATAAAATTCGTTTAGAGGCGTGATTAGGGGCGGAGCTACTCAAATTTGACATTTCATAGGTTCGACGTTTTTTATTCTTGTTTGAATAATACTAGTACTTGTATGTATTACTGTAACTATGGATATATTACAGAGTTAAAACATTGAAAATTGTTTTTCACTGCATTTTTATGTTTTATATGAACAATAAACAGGTTTTTTTTATTTCTAAATGTTCATGGTTCTCTTCTTCCACTTTTCTTATGCCTGATATTTGTTGTAATATCATAAATTATGCAAATCTTGTGATGTTGGGAAATGTAAATTCGCAGTCTTTATATATCTTAAAACGTTTTTCGGTGTTTAAAGTTGTCCTGATTACAATACTTTTTTTATAATTAGTTATTTTATATAAAAATTTATCATATGGTGCAAAGTTACCCTAAATGGCTGGGTAACTTTAAACCAGGCTAAAAATCCATTTTTTTATTGCTTTTATCCTTATTATGCCTTAATTTTTTATAGTCAAACAATAATTTAGGATAATTTCTTCTGTTTTATGCCCCTAGTTGCGACAATATTCTTCAATTAAGAGTGTGGCATATGAAAATAGAGAAAATGCGGATCAAAGTTACCCTGATTGACTGTACATCGAATTACTTTTATTGAAGCAATTTTATACACACAGCTCCAAACTTAAAAATCAGCATCAGGGACACGGGACGGTAGATGAGTTTTCCTGGTATTTGGACCCCCAATATCGTCCAAAACTTATTTATCTCGTTAATATTGTTATGGAATCATGCAATGGGATGATCCTCAGTATATGAAATTTTAAAAAACGCAAAAAAGTGTATTAAATAAAAAATTATTATTCAGGGACATGAAACTCAAAAGCTTGTGAGAATGCCCCATTATATTTCAATTGTAAACAGTAATATTATTGTACAGGGCGCATAGAAGAGTCATTTTATCCTGAAATAGCTTTTGAATGGATAAAGCTAGAATCGTGGTAGAAGTGTCTACTCATAGTACAATGACTATACGCAATCATATAAGAAAGACCCTAGTGCCGAAAGTTTGAAGTTAACAACTAGACATCTTTAACCTTTTTGCTTGAGTTTCACTTTCCATCGTAAATTGTGAAAGGCAATGTTAGCCTTATTTATTCGCAAAATCTCTGTAATTATATAAAGCAAATAAAGGAAATTGCTTATTAAAAAGAGTGGTAGATTGGTGAATCCCTGCTTGGCCACAGGTTGAAGATCCGTATTACAGACCATATCTCAAATCTATTAGATGTAGCAAAATAAGTCAAATACAAAAATGTAGAGTGTTGTCGATTTAGTATAAAAAGACGTCGCACGTGTAAAAATAACTGTATTGCAAGTCTTGGAATGATAATTTTGTATAACCAATCCCTGCTTAACCCCTTGAAGGACGGTGGGATATAATATATCCCACTTAATTTTAATTGCGAAATGCCACATTAGCACCATAATTTTGGAATGAAAATTTTAATTTTATCAAGTACATGACGAAAAGATTTTACTTATTTTGAATTAAATTTCTTTTTAAATTCTGTTGTCATTTAATCATTTCATCCTTTTTCGAATAGAAGTACTTTGCCCCTGAAAGGGTAAAATCGTTGCCATCAAAATACTCAAGGCCAGAGGACACGAGTTGTGACGTTATCACTAATCGACCGACTTCTCACTAGTACTGGAAATCACACTGGAAATTTTTGAATAGCAATTTTCTTTTACTTTGTTTGTGGAATATCTATCATCTTATAAAACAATAATAACTATTTAAACTTACTGGTGAGAATTCGGAATCCTTAAATAAAAATTCAGCCAGATGCGAACTGCCATAGTGCTGCCGCATTAGGCTGGTTTTTTATTGGGGGATTCCAAATTGTCACCAGTAAGTTTAAATAGTTATTATTGTTTTATGCGATGTTCCACAAATTAAAAAGGAAAATTGCTATATAAAATTCTCCGGTGTGAATTCCAACACTAGGGAGAAGTGGGTCGATTAGTGATGACGTCACAACTCGTGTCCTCTGGTCTTGAGCATTTCGATGGGAGCGGTTAAATGCGTCATTAACCCCTTGTAGAAGTGTAGATACACAGCATAATACATACACTGCAAATAGAGGCGTCTTAAAATTAGACATATACAGGGCTCGCAGCGTTCCTAAAATTTTCGCACATTGCTACCAGTATTTTAAATAAGAATCCTTCGTGGTAGATTCCTTTAACATCTGTAGTAGAATTATACAATAAAGATTATCGTTTTAAAATAGTGGTAGGAAAGTGCGAACATTTTAGGAACGCTGCGAGCCCTGCGCATATGTGACTGAAAAAGAATTTTAGACACTTAAGTGTCTTAATCTGAAAATTAATACATTATAGATGTCTTAATTTAAGATACATAAGTGTCTTACTATGATCATGGTGTAAACGAACTGAGAATAGTGTCTAAAATATCCGCAAACGTCATATTTTAAGACACTTCGTTGCTTCAAACGTGTCTTAATTTAAGATGTTTTGATTCTTCCAACGAAATAACCATCAGGGGGCACTCTCAGTTACGCATGCGTTTTACATGTCTTTCGTTCGAATTAGTATACGTTGTAATTCAAACGGAAAGTTTGTTTTTATGTACGCGTGTATTTTAATTCGTTTTTTGCGGAATGTGAAGTACTGTGATTTTAATTCGTATTCACTTAGTTCATTTATAAATTGAATACATACATCTAAAGTGTGTGCTTGACACCAAATGTCTCTTTTAAGCTGTCGTCAATATAAGGGCGTGATAGAGTAAACAACAACTTGAAGATTACACCTGGGAACTTTACAAAGCGTGTGCAATGGACTTGGTGCTAATTTGTATTGTTTCAATAATATTGTGTTATTCGTCTTCATCCTGTCAAAGCTGCCAAGAAAAAAAAAACTTTTGTCTGACGGGTCCTATTTTGAGGATGAAACAATTCATTCTACAAGTATGGCTAGTGGGATACATTATGTAATTTTCTTATAAAATGATGCAAGTCTTTCTCCCGCACGGTGGTAGTTTTTAAAATTCCAAATCGAGGAATTTTTCTTACCTCTTGCAAACAGCGTTTGAAGTAAGTGCCATAATTTCTTTATAGTACTAAAATTAGTGTATTTATAATTTTATTTATTGTACAAAATCTTGCATGAAATTCAATTAGTTTTGAATCTGTTCGCAAAAAAAACCCTCACTAATTCTAGAAGTATATATTTTTAAACTTATGATGCTGTCTTTTATAACAAGTCATATATTCAGTGGCAGTTTTTAGTTTCAATAGCTAATTCTTATCTCACAGTAAACGACGACCACAAGGCAATAAAGCAAAATAAAAGCTTTGAAAGATCACCAAATGGTTTCTTACTTCCTGGCATAATACCGCAGATTAAAAAATGATAAATAAAGTACATGAGACTCGTCTATTATGTGAAGCTGCCAGTGAAAATATACATATGTATTTGATTTGCAGTACACTCTAATATTGATTTTTTGATTATTTTTAATAAATAAAGTAATTTGAAATTTATAATGGGAAAAAGTAAAAGGCTATAACTAGATTTTGCACTTAACCCGAGAGTAGTCGCGCCATTTTTTAGAACGTTAGTAGTCGCGCTCGGTCCATTTGCCGCCGTTACCAGCAAGCCGAAAACAAAGGGGAAACTTGCCGGTGTTATCAGATGATCGAAAACGGATAACGTAGGGTGAAAATATTGACTGAACTTTAAAAGATTACAGCAATTATTCATTTTACAACCTTTTACAGCAATTATTTATTTCGTTTAAGTATATATTCAGTTGGCATCTAGATAAATATTTTTAATAACTCTTTCTTCGTTTTGCATAAATACTTAAAAGTAAATAGTAAATGATTTGATTGAATTTCTGATGTTACTATGAATCAATAATTAGTAGGAAAACATTTACTAATATGAATCTAAATTTATGATAGGGGTATTTTTATTTATTTATTTATTTATTTATTTATTTATTTTTTTTTTTTGGAAGGACTGGATCAGAGTCAGGTAGAATTTTTTGATACTCCGGCACTCTATATCCATTTAATAAAATAAAATTAATAAATTTAGCATTAATATATTACACTGACATTAAATTGAACAATTAAACTGAAAATAAAAATGGAACCTATGACATGCAACAGAAAATCAAATACAATACCAATAATTCACCAGCATATTGCGGACGATTAATTCATTTAAAACATATGAAAAACCATCAAATTTGATGCCATAAACAATTAAAGACAATATATATATATATATATATATAAACTTTCTGTACAATAATACCATTGCAAAATAAGGAAAATGACCAATAATTATGAAATCACAAATAGCACATAAACCAAATATTATAAAAAATGTATAATTATATATATATATATATATATATATATATATATATATATATATATATATTATATATATATATTTATTTATTTTGTGGGGTGTCTGTGTGTGTATGAGGGGGGAGAGGACGGGGGGGGGGGGCTCTCGTGATTTTGTGATTAAATCCATTTTTCAAATGAAAATGCACGATTTGTAGTTTTTCTACTTATTTCAGGGTGGGAGCAGCGCCCTTGAATAAAAACTCTGGATACGAATTTTGCTCATATAAAGTAAATAATAAATAAGTTATTGAAATTATATATTTAATTTAAATACATTTGCAATTGTAAATTTAAATCCTAAGATGGATAAATTATTTTAATTAATAGATTCACTGAAAGGTTCATCTTAATAGGGATGTATTTTACAGAAACTATTTAATTAAAATGAATATTCAATTGTACATTTCATAATAAGGTATTAATGTTATAATTTATTGTTTTATAATAACGTTCATTAAATTGATAAAAACAATAAGAAAATTTTCTCCGAAATTATAAATATGCAGAAATAATTTAATTTAAATGAATTTTCTCTCATATTCTGGAAAACATTATTCTGAAAAATAGTTTGAACAATTCATGAAGGACAACAAATTTAAATTTGTTAGATACTGTCCCCAAGCCTCTATTGGATTTCAATAATAATTTCTGCGGCATTGTTAAAAAAATGTGTTTTTACTTACAGTATGAAAATTTAAAAATAGATAAATTTTATAAAAAATACTTAAAATATTTTTTTTTAATCATAGTATAAACATTCACTGAATTATCCAAAAGAGATTTTTATTTGCGTAATTTCTAACCTACATTATAAAATTCTCATTATTTTTCTTATTGTACAAATAAATTATATGTATGTTAAAAATAATAAATATATTACAAATCATCAGACATACAAGTAAAATTACATAAATACATTTAACACAATTAAAAAGCAAACGTTTCAAGCTAAATTTTAGCCCCTCATCAGTGCAACAAAACATTCAAATGACAGAAAACTACATATCATGTTTACAGTTAAAAATTATTAGCAGTTAACACTTAATTATTAGCACCTTTCTGGAAGAGTTTTTCTGGAAGGTGTGTTCACTCGTAAGCAAACGTCGCCGATAAATGAATCATGTACACTTCCTCCTGAATACTCAGCATTGTTTAAAAAAATTTTATACTTTATTTAATTTTAACTGCTAATAATTTTTAACTGTAAACATGATATATAGTTTTCTGTCATTTGAATGTTTTGTCGCACTGATGAGGGGCTAAAATTTAGCTTGAAACGTTTGCTTTTTAATTGTATTAAATGTATTTATGTAATTTTACTTGCATGTCTGATGATTTGTAATATATTTATTATTTTTAACTCGTATATCAGACGTTAAACAATGATTATTTATTTTAATATATGTATGTTCTTCGCAAATATACACACTACATTTCTGAGAAGATTGTTTTATCTTTCGAATTTGTTTTATTGTACAAAAACGATACTTTTCAGATTTTGGATATACGGCAATTTTTTTTTACTGATTCTCACAAAATTCTCTTCTCTTTTTTTTAATGGTTTTGCAGTGTTATTGTCTATTTTCTTTCATTTATATGTTCGGGTAATAAATGGAAAGCAAGTTCCTTCAAATAATGATGATGAATTTCCTTTTTTTTCCATATTTAAATAATTATCGATTTGAGAATTTATTCCCGCAATATTTGACAATGAAAAAAAAAATGTAAGTGACCATCCATCATTTTTTTGTGCGAACTGACTACACAACTAATATAATAAAACAATTTTAAGTCACATTCTAAAAGTAAAAAAAGCACTCTTTGAACGAATTATATAGCAGAAGGAAAGAAAGACGAAATAACAACAGACAGAGAGTCCGTACTTCGAAGAAACCTTCCCCACAGATTTCGCGGAAATGGGAAAGGATGAACACGAGGGGGAAAAATTCAACCAACGTAAGTGGTCGCAACGCGGTCATTTAGACCGATTGAAACTTAAGAATGCGATAAAATGCCAAGAAATAGCAGGAATGACTTGACATTTTACTACACAAGAGTGTGAATACTCAAGGTCAGCTACACGGAATCTGGCTATCGTAACTTTAACGGGAAATGAGTTACAGGAAGATAACGAATTTCGGGCGGGGAAAAGACCAACGCGCGACTATTAACGGGTTAAAATAGCTTTATTTACATGCACTTATATGAAAAAAAACAGAAATGACAGTTAGATGTTACTATATATATTTAAGACAAAACAAGTTTGGAAACTATAAGTTATTTTTTCTTCATGTTATTAATATAGAATATGTATTTATTTATTTTTATTGATAGTTGAATAGCTTTTGTGATTACCCTCTGATCTACATAAAAAGTTGCCCATGTGGCAATATATAAATTTTTAAAAAAAAATCTAATTTTAAATGATAAGGATTTTAACTTTTTTCGTAAGGGGGGGGGGGGGGGGGTTGGATTTTGTATGAAATTTTCGTAAAGCTGATATTTTAAATCTTACACTGATTATAATGAAAGTTTTGAACTTTTAGAGTAAGACAAAATTAAAAATGCAAATATATTTAACAAAATATTGAAGAATTTTTTTTCTCAATGTTATTAAAGTAGAATATTTATTTTTATTCATATTTAAATAGCTGTTGTATAAATAGCTGTATCACCTGATATAGTATATGTAAAATTGCTTATGTGGCAATATAATTTTTTTTAATCTAATTTTTAAATTATATGAATTTTCATTTTTTTGGAGGGGGGGGGGGGGAATTTTTGCAAATTCTGTACATCTGATATTTTAAACCTTTTTCGACACTCAACCGAGTATAATAAATATTTTGAACTTTTAGAGTAGGACAAGATTATAAAAAAATACATTTATCCATGTACCTTAAAAGCCATTAATAGCGCACACTTCGGGACCGCGGAATTTGTCCGATAAACGTAGATATCTGCTTTTGTGAGGTAAAAATATACAAATATGTATGTCTTGTGGATTAAAAAAGTATTCGTTAAATATAGGTGTCAGCTATTCGGGAATGTCCATTAACTTCCACAACGGATACTCCCAAATACCGGACATCTCAGTTTAGATAACCATAATGCAGGGTTGCATTTTTTGCAAAAAAAAAAAAAAAACTTCTTGATTAAAGCATGGGTATACTGAGCAGTGCCCCGTCCCCCTACGATTGTAAAGCCCTCAAATTTGATGTGCAATATTTGTAAAGCTTATATTTTAAATCTGTTTCAAAACTGTACTGATTATAATCAATATTTTGAACTTTTAAAGTGAAATAAGATTACAAAAGAAAATTAATAAAAAAAATCTAATATTTAGATAAATGTTTTTTGTCATTAATCTTGTTCTACTCCTGAAGTTCAAGATATTGATTAAAATCAGCACAATGTCGTAAAAGATTTAAATTATCAGTTTAACGAAAATTGCATACCAAAATTGGGAGAAAAAAAAATCAGGCTGTATAAGGGTGGAAGTGGCAGGACCACAGCCAAATATTTTCCAGGATTCAACGTGGTCAAACATGGCTACGTATTATGCTTACAAAAAAAATGGATGCGATTCAGACGTTTGAAGTGTCTGAAATTCAGACGCAAGAAGTGTCTGAAAAAATTAAGACATTTTAAAATGTCTGAAAATTGAACACTCCGTTTCAGACACTTAAGTGTTTGAATTTCAGACATTTTTATTTACAGTGTAGAAAGAGGGAAGGAGACAGAAAAGAGATTAAATAATAATATGATTTCAAAAGCAAATTTATTATAATATAATAAATACATGTCTATTTATTCCAATATAAATGTAGCAAAATAATATGGAAATGCTTTATAGAACAGGAAAATTCTTTACAGAAATTATTTAAGGAAAGGCACACGAAAAAATATCACAGTTTGGGGAATTTAATCAAATTTCCATCAACTTCTCTTGAAGAAATTTGATAAAATGGAATGAAACGTATATCTGTTTATTTCTATTATAAATATTGCAAAGTAAGGTGTTATAACAAGTAAAAGTTTTACAAAAATAGTTTAAGATAAAGCATGAAAAAAATCACAGTCCAGGAATTTATTTCGACTTTCATCAACTGTTTGTCAATTAGATAAAGTTGAATAAAAGGTCTATCTCTTTCTTCAATAGTAAATGTAACAAAATAATAATAAATAGTAATAATAACATATCACAGCAATATATTTTATAATCTTATCTTAAGGAAAGGCATGCAAATTTTTTCTCAATTTGCATTAATTTGTACCAATATTCTCACATTCGTAAAGCAGTGAGATATTTTTAAGGCTTATCAATAAAGCATGCCGATGTTGGAACAGCACCTATCAATTTTTCCTGTTTTTCTCGCAAAATATCAGTATATGGAAGCTCTTCCATGGTCATCCATTTACAGGTGTCGTTTTTGTGGGTATTGGGTAGAAGTAACAAAACTTTACCACTCCAGTGGTATTTTGGTTTGTTTCTATGACCCAATTGTTCTCGTTTTACGCACAAATTGTACAACTCTTGTGTTCTATTTCGAAGCTCCTGGGTTTCTAATTCTACGCGATTTCTTCCAATACTCTCAATAGCTTTTTCAAACCTCTGGACGAAATGGTTGTACAAAAGAACATCAGCATGATTTAGTTGGCGCAAAACGTGTTTTTCTTTCTTGTTCAAGCTTTTTTTAAATTTAGGAGATCTAGCGTTCAGTTTGAATGCGATAACATCGTCCAGATCCCAGCACAAATGATGGCGAAGTAACACCAGCGATTCATCCATTCTATCAGCAACGAGAACAAGATCAAACCAAGAATCCAATTTATTAATATATTGTTTAATTAAGGTCTCGTTGCAAAATATTTTCGGATCAGCTCCCAAATCAAACATCATTTGATTGCTTCCAAATTTTTCTGCGTATCTTCTATGGAGTTGATCTCTCTTCATATATGGAATTATTGAAGTAAGTTCGTGCAAATTAACCTTGAAATTATTCTGCAGACTATAATAAGAATACATTGATTCAAATACCTTAATTGGATCTCTTACAATGGTGATATAAATACTGTTTTTTTTCATGACCGACTTAATTTCCTGGTAGTTAAATCGAGTGTGGTGAGTAAAGATATTGTAAGAAGGAAGTCTGGGTTCTGGCAACATATCCTTATGGAATGGAGCTGGATGTCCTAAGTAGCTAGTTGTTTTAGGAAAGACAAACGATAAATCATGAAACTGTCCATATCGCAGGAGAATATTTTGAATAGTTGAACCAGCACATTTGTGAGTCTTAAGAAACACGATATTGGTCTTAGGAGAACAGGCCGACTCGAATCTAAAAAAAGGAAACAAAGCTAGTTGAGTAACTAACATAGAATGTGAAGCAATTCAAGCCGTACTCAAGCTTAAACTTAAAAGTCTTAAATTTCACTGTTATCATTAGAATATATCAGATTGGTCAAAAATATGATTAGAAAAAGTTACTAAAATGAAGAATCCCGGAAATTTTGCACTTTTTGAAGATACTTTTAAAAAAATTTTCTTTAGTTCAATAATGAGTGCGTAACTATAAATTTGAAAATATGTGAATTTTTTCAGCGAACTTCTGATTAAATTTTATTCATAATATACTTTTAAAACTTTTATTTTAAAGTTATATCCTATGGTGTGAAATAATAAGGAAATTCATAATATCAGTGTTCCTAACTTTTAGTCTTTTTAATGGTCCATGAGCGGCTACAAGAGGATGAGGAAGGCCAGATGGGAAAGGGGACAGCTTTTGACGCTTTATAGATTTTGTTCTTTAATTAACATAATATTTTTTATGATTTTGAAAATGAATTATGATTCTCAAGTGACTTGATATGATTAACCACTAAAGTAAAAAAGAACTAAGGAGTGTTTCTTCAGAGGTACTCTGTCCATTTGTCTGCACCCACGGCAATTTTTAGATATGATTTATTTTTACATTTATGTGTTTACGAAGCGTATTAACCCTTTATCTACTGCATTATGATCTACTGCAATGTTTTTCATGCAATTTTTTTTTTGTTACTACAATGAAAATTAAAGGATAAACATAAATACTCACCCGTGAGAAATTTAATTATTAAGAGGTAATTAATTAAAGTGGTACTTTAAAGTACTGTCAGTACACTATGACTTAAATGTTGTAACAGAAAACCCACAAGGTATTTCAAATGGCACCAGAAAATATTTTCGATTTAATAAGTATGTGAAATATAGGCTTTTCCTTAGTTATAAATAAATATTTTGGCAAGCTCAGGTGCCAGTCCTTTATTTCAACACTTTAGCATTGAAAATGCTTTGCCCCTGAAAGGGTTAAAAAAACTATTTTTTTAGGTTTCGATCTCTTTAGCAGTCCTTTAGTTATTCGACGTGATAACATCTGATTCCAGTGAAAATATCTTCTCTCGTATCTCCACATATTCAACGTATGAATTTTTATATGTCATTCCTAGCATAGCAAAAACGAGCCGATGGCACAAATTTTCAATTTCCTATAAAAACTAACAATGAAACAGAAAATAAATACCAATTAAATCATTACTACACTACATTTTAGTAATTACATTTTAAAGCAGATGAAAACGATGGATAACTACACAGACGAAAAGAAAATAAGAAGTTTTTCTCCAGCACCCAGTGTACTGACGGTATTTATAAGTACCACCGAGTAATTCAACTGTTAAATCAAATGCATACACCGTTCACCTAAATTAGCTAGTCAAACTGTATTCTAAGATCATAATGAACACATAAAAAAATCCAACACTTATCTTATATCCATTACAGTGTTTGCAGCAATAAAAAGACGAACGTGACAATCTGTACAAAATGTCCGCACAAAACCCATCATATGTGTCAAAGATAGCCTCCTCCCTCGCTAAAATAACAAACCTAGAACTACTGCTGCCATGTATCCGGATAAAGTGGAGTTAAAAGAGTGTTTTTGCAAAGTAGTGTAGTCCGACCAGTAAGTGAACAGCCCCCAGTGAATGAACAATTTTTATATATTTTAACAGAATAAGGATTGAAAACCTCCATACTGGATAGGGTTGTAACATTGCCTTAATTCTATTCAGTAGGAAGCTATTGCATTCATGATTGGTTACTGAAGTCACATTACTTTACTTTTAGAACATGTTTTATTTTTCATGTCTGAGAGACACATTGTTTCTGTGCTGAAATAATAAGGTAAGTGCTGTATCATTTCATACGTTTGATAAGAATTTACTGATTTTATTTGCATTATGCACTAATTTTATTGTACATACATTAAATATAAACATTATAGCGATATTTCTAATTGTTTTAATCATTGTAGAATATGTACAATTTGAGAATATGGATGTTTAATAACTGGTTAAGGGAAATGTTAAAAATCCAATGAATGAACAGCTGTTCATTCACTGGAAGGAATACATTAGGCTACTTTACCTAGTGAATGAACTGTTTTGGGCTTTATGTTTTTGTGTGTTCTTTTTTACCTATATTTTGAATTAAGTGATTTTTCAAGAATGGCAGTAAATGAAAAGTTAACAGATATAAAAACGTAACAAAAGAACATATGCAGACACATTTTTAAAGATTATTATTGATGTCTTTCAAATCTTACTTTTTCTATGTTTTTAGATGATTGATAGAAATATTTTCACTGATGACCAAGAAGATTCCTTAAAAAGGAAGTATGGGCGGTTCGAGTACCCTACAAAGGACCTTGAAAATACTGTACAAGCTACGAGGCTCAGGTCAGCTCAGTTTAAAGATGGCATGTGTTCATTTTAATATTCCAAAAGCAACGTTGTCTATGAAACTGCGAGGGAAAACAATTGAAAGTAAGCGTATGGGACATTGCCTGTGTTGTCCTTTGAAGAAGAAAAACTCCTTGAACATTGGATAGTTGGAAACGGAAAATTGGATTTACAATGCATAAGGATGAAGTAAAAGGTGATGTTTACAATGTCATGAAATAAACAAGAAGGAAAAATCCATTTATAGACAAACATCCAGGGGAGAAATGAATGGCTCCTTTTTTAAAATAGCATCCAAGGTTGGAAATATGAAGTAAGCACCATGACAACATGTGGAACACAGGTCCGCATGTGGTGGAATTGGAAGTGGCCTGCAGTACAGTATAGCAGAGCTGCCAAGTCTCCGGCTTTTTGGATACCAGTATTTTAATACAGAAAATGTTCCTTTATTTAATTGGAACAATCGGTCGATTTAAAAGAACAACATTTTCTCTAAGATAATAGTGGTGTGCCAAAAGCCGGAGACTTGGCAACTCTGGTATAGGATCTGGTATTTTAAGGATCATATGAAAGGCATAATAAAAACACACGAACTTATTTCTGAAACATGCTCCCGTTCATCTGGAGTTATTACTAAAATAGAGAAGTTCAGGGCCATTGATTTCAGGAAATAGAATTAGTTTTTTCTTTTTTTTAAATTCTGTAATTTATGATTAATTTCGAAACTAAAAAGTGACAATTTTTCAAGCTAATTAATTATCGTTCTGGGTTTAAAAAGAACCGTAATTCAGTAAAAACATGTTATAAATTATTTGTACAAGTTGTAAATGAGTTATGAATATGAAATTTAAGTTGTTTTAAATTGCTGCTTGTTCATTCACTGGAAAATTTTGCGTTCATTCACTGGTAACAACTGTTCATTTACTTGGTTTTTGTATCGATTTCTATTTAGACACCCCTAGCATCCCAAACAAGTAAAATATAAAATTCCTTTTGTTATTTTTTAATCATTTGTAAACCAACAAATGTATTTGCACTGTCAAACTCCAGTAGGTACTGTTTATTAAAATATAATGAATCATATTCTTTTTAAATGTGCTTAAGTGTTCATTTACTGGTCGGACTACCCTATCATTAGAATATTAGTAATATTCACAATGGGATGAAAGTTTAACACTAGAACTACCGGAAATTTGGGTCAATTTTATACAAATATTTCACTCCAGAATTTTGATTTAAAACAGATTAACTTTATTATTTACCGTTTTTCTACTTTGTATCTTTTAAACCTATTTCATAAAAAAATTTCTGGTTTTAACAGAAACATATTCATATGGTAGCCGTCAAAATGACGGCTCACGGTAGTTCTACACTGCAAATAAAGGCGTCTAAAATTCAGACACATATGTGACTGAAAAAGTAATTCAGACACTTAAGTGTCTGAATATGAAGTTTCAGACACCATTGATGTCTGAAATTAAGACACTTAAGTGTCTTACTATGATCATGGTATAAACACTGTAAACTGAAATGTCTGAAATTCAGACACTTAAGTGTCTGAAAATGGAGTGTTCAATTTTCAGACATTTTAAAGTGTCTTAATTTTTAAGACACGTGTATGCATCTGAATTTAAGACATTTCAAACGTCTGAATCGCATCCATCTTTGGTCAACCTGCATGTTCGGCAATAGGCAACCGTCTTTTTTTTTTTTTTTTTTTTTTTTTTTAAAGCTTTATACGTTGTAAAAAATATCCGTTAAAGTATGGAAGTTGTACTGGCTATTCAGCCATTTACGTATTTTAATGTAATTGTTTTCCCCGTAAATTCCAGAAAAATGTCCATTTTTTTTGCATATTTCTGTATTTAAAAAGTTCCATTTAAAAGATAAAATGTAACTTTTCAAGGACAAACCCATATAATTCATTCCCCACTTTCAAAAATCACGTATATTAGACATGATTTATTTATTTATATTCAAACCAGTTTCGTATCCAAGAGGCGGGCTGCTGTGTAGAAAATGTCAAATTTAAGTACGAAAGTTTCAATAAAAGCTTGTTCTAACCTTAGAATGTGTGTTATTTCGCAAAAACCATGAAAATTTTCATTTTAGCCAAGTTTCCGTTATAGTTTTATTTACTGTTTATTGAGTTTCATTTAGCAAATAATGTTCTGTAGTCCATTTAAAAAAATACGGTATAACCATGCTGAAAGTGAAATTTTGCCTAGTCCCATACGATTCTGTCTTAAAAAGTTTGCTTGCATAATAACTTACCGTTATAAAAACCTGTTTAAAGAGGATAGCTTATAATTCGATAGGTAATTTATTCATCATTTCGACCACAAACAAAAATGAATAAAAATTTATACATTTCCAAAACATCAAATATTTCATGCCAGAAGAATTTTTCTTTGGATTAGAAATTAAACATTCAATTTTAAGATGAATAGTGCCGCCATCTATTGGTGTCAAAGTAGTCTATCTGGAAACAATTTTATTCGTTTGCTGGTAAAAAGAAAAAGATTTTCTAATTATGTACTGCATTCTAGAAGTCAACTAATTAAACCCTGTAAACTACTTAATTCGTAACCTCTATAATCTCTATTTAAATTTAAAAAAAAAAGAAATTGTAGTCCACTTTCCTTTTAATAACAGTTCAAAGACCACTATTAAATAAGCAGCAGTTTCATATTTTAAATCAGTACATTACTACTGATGTTCAACTTATAACCCAATTTACTTAAAACCTTTATTTTATGGCGTGCATCCCTTGGCTTCTGGCGGGGGGGGGGGGGGGGGGGTCCTCATTTGCACTCTAACAATTCCTCTGGTAGAAAAGAAAAAGCTGAACTTAAAATACCACATATTCAAATTTCTAGAAAGAAAATGTGTAACAGGGATGTGGAGGGTATACGCCGTATACCTTCTGGATTTTTAAAAAATACTCCGTATACACTGTTTCTCAAATAAAACTACAACGAAAACTCGATACATGACTTTAGCCTATACCCTCTGCCTCTAACGTATACCCTCTAATTTTTTTACGACTACAACACTGTGTGAAAAATGTTTACAATTGTACTAAATTGGAAAAAAAAAACTTACTGCTACTTAAGAGGACAGGGAAAGCAAAATTCAACTAAAAAATCGATTTTTACTTTTTTATATCATTAAATAGTTCAAACTTTTATCTTTCCAACGTTGTGTCACACATATTTATATATAAAAGAAATAAGTATTCAAATTAATCATTTTTTCTAAAAATACTTCACAGCTTAATGGCCATTTAAATCTGACTTTTTCTTAAAACTTAGATTTTTCATGTTTATGTTCCTTTTTTTCAATATCTATTAAAATTAAAAACTCAGATTTCTATTTAATATTTATATTATGATAAATTGTATATTTTAACACAGGGTATTAATGATTTGTTGAGAATTATTTATTTTTGGCAGTGAAATCTTACCAAAAGTGATAATTTAAAAATGACTTTCAATAAATAATTAATAATTAATTTTGAGTTTCACTTAGAAAGAAAATAGTCAGTTAAAATACGTAAATCGTGTTATTTTAACTACTCTAAAAAATCTAGACCTCTGTCTTTCACAATTTCTGAGAAAAAAGTACATAAAGTTGGTGAATTTAACATGGCGGAGATAGGACTTACCCGGTCCCCTTAAAAACATTGCCTTGGTCAATGAAAGCGTGGTCGAATGGATAACGCACTGAACTCCTATACAACAGGACCTCAGATCGAATCCCACCTCGGGTAAGTATTAAAAGTTTACAGTAGAATTGAATACGAATTAGATGTACCGTGAGACTTCGGGAAGGTGGTTGTTGAAATATGGTAGTTAGTCCTTGAAAATATGTATTTTATCTTTTTAAATGGAAATTTTTAAATACAGAAATATGCACAAACTAAACAAACAAACTTTTTTTTTTTTTGGAATTTAGATCAGAAAATTTCCATTAATATATGTAAATTATACCGGAGTCTCGAGTGGCTACAATTTCCATATTTTTAGCGATATATATATATTTTTTATAGTGTATAATGCTTACAGAAAAAAAAGGTGAAAAAATGTTTGTCAAAGTGGTCAAACATGGATGCAATTCAGACATTTGAAGTGTCTGAAATTCAGACGCATACAAGTATCTTAAAAATTAAGACACTTTAAAACGTCTGAAAATTGAACACTCCGTTTCAGACACTTAAATGTCTGAATTTAAGACATTTCAGTTTACAGTGTAGTGTTAAAATGAGTGGTAATTATAAGTACCGTCAGTAGATAAAGGGTTAAACTCGTGGAAATATTAATAGAGAGGAACTGACATATCCTTAATATAGTGAAGCTTCAACTTTAACCATTTTCATAGGGGTTGATTACAGCCGGGCAAACTTCCTTCAGTAAATATAAACACAAATTTTCTCATTATTTAAACATCTTATTAAAGCAAAATTTCTGTCATTAAATAATGGCAAAAACAAATATGCATTTTTACTTGTGGAAATTTATTTAGGCGGTAGTCGGGTCCTGCGTTTCCGCCATATTGTTACAACTTAGACAACTTCTGCCATTGACAGTGAAAAAGAATATAATACCTGGGCAAACTGCCACCAGTGACAACAAATTGAAATGTTTACCATATTTCCGAGAGAAATTACCCATGGATAAGGCGCTTGAATCAGACGAAATTTTCTATTCAAATTTACTGGTGAAAGTTTGCCCCCACAGCTGTCATAAATAGTTGATCCGATTTATAGAAAAAACAGCCGCCATCTTGTGACTCCTCAGTTACTTCACAGACAACTGTTAGACAATACCTTATATGTACCCTCCTCTTTATTCATAACTGCATTATTAAACTAGAAGTTCAGGGGCTGGACTCCGCCCCTTTACAAAGAAAATAAACTGTTTCAATTCTACATTAAAAAAAAAAAAGCCAGTAGAAGCTTATTGGATTTTCGATATTTCTCATTTATTATTTTTCTGTGTAGCTCTTTTTCTGTGTTGATACAGGTTTTCTGTCAAAACTATCTTAGTTAAACTTATTTTATATTTATATTCTCCATTTAATAAAAATCGGTCTTGAATTGAATTGCAGACGTATTTATTGTATATCCATGTATTTCCTTTTTTCAGCGCTCAAAGCGTCGTTCTATTTTGAAGATGATTTTACCTTCAACCAAAAAATGGAGCTATTGAACAGCCATCCTCTATAAATAGCATATTCTCACTCCCGTATGCTCTCGCTAAACTTTCATCGCGCTATAGAAAATTTATCGAGGTGACTGTTACAATTAGACCGGGAGCCGGCAGCACAGACACATGGATCGTACGGATACAGTTATTTCTCCGGGAAACTACGAATATCTTTTTATAGAAAAAGAAATGTAGTTTAAGCGCGCAAAATTTTGCCTTCTTTTAAGAAGAGAATTTCTATAAGATAGTACTGGTACTAAAATTTTTTCTGGTCTGCAAAATTCAAGGAGGCGTACGAACCATGAGACAACCACCTCATCAAGTTGGAGGCTGAAATTCTAGAAATAGCTAAAACTAGATTCCCATACTAAAACGCAATCGGTCTTCCAAGTCATATCTTGGTGGAAAACACGTAAAAAACCGATTTTACCGGTTGACTCGTAGGTTTATCATTGTGTTTTCCTGCTCCGAGTCCACCATGTTTTCATACCTTTGGGTGCAGGAAAACGCAAAGATAAACCTACGAGTCGACCGCTAAAATCGGGTTTTTAGGTGTTTTCCACCAAGATTTGACTTGGCAGACCGATTGCGTTTAAATATGGGAATCGAGTTTTAGCTAATTCTGGAATTTCAGCCTCCAACTCGATGAGTTGGTTGTCTGTGCTGCCGGCTCCCGGTCTAAATATTTTGGCTCGTCATTCGCAGAACTCAACAGGGTTGCCAGTTTGGCCTCCACTTATATGAAAAAAAAATCGGATTCACACCAGAAAATAAAAGAAGTATTTTCAGATTTATTTAATGTCAAACATTTCTTGATTACTTAAAGTAAGAATTCTTTATCAAAAATGTCCGGTATGAAAACATTTATAAGATACGGAAAATGCAAAAAAAAAGGCTTAAAACATGTAATGCATTTTATGTCTTCTATTTCTAGAATTTCTATGTTCTTTAATTTATGTGTGGTATTTATTTATTCAACATCAGCACATTTCCATTAAATTTTTGATAAGAGTGGATGGGTGACTTTTCTTATAATAGTAATTATGAAGCAATTCCATCGTAACTGACGTAACATTTTTATCATCGAAAATTGTTTTCAAATCTATGTAGAAAATTTACTAATAAAGCTAGAACAAATTTTTACAATTTAAAATATTTCTTACTAAGGTCTTAATACCCAAATACCTGTAGATTATTTCAATCTCTCTTTGAGCCCCCAAAATTGCAATTCAAAATTCTGTAATTGACGTAACATAAAATATACAAACATTTTTTCTGCCTTCACTGAAGTGTAAAAATTATCAAAACTATCCAGTTAAAAAAGTGATATAATGTTCTCAACAACACTAAGTAATTCCAAATTATAACAGTAACTTGTTTAATTAATTTCTGAATAATAAAAAAGAAAAAAATGGCATTTACACGTGTAACTGACGTAACTTTTATTGTGTAACTGACATAACATTATGACTTTACAAAGACAATAGTGGTACTTAACTTAGTTTGCAAACAGTAATTTACAATGCCTTTTTATTATACTTTTTCTATAGAATATAAAAATATCAAGTTTTTCAATCGTACCGTTAAATTAAACATATTATAAATTTGATTCCCCTCCAAAAAATGATGATTTTCTGTGGAATTGCCCTATGCTATTTACTACAAATGCAATTTTTTTCATAATACTAATAAAAAATATGATAGAACTAGTGTTGCCAGGTGTTCCGCGTAAATCAGAGCTGCAAATGCTGTGGACACCACTCATTTCTTACAGTTTATTTTACCATCTTTAATTGCATATAATTCTGCCATTAGATACGGCGAAGGAAATTACTTTAAAATACTGATGTCCAGAGCATTTGGAGATCCGATTTACGCGGAACACCTGTCAACACTAGACCCATTACGCATATCAGTAGCTCATTTATAAAGACAAATCTTCTAAATAATCACTCTTGAATTACAAATTGCTACAGAGCTCACTGTAAGATTACGTTTAAGATACTGAGTAAACGTTTTATTATTGCGTGTTATTTACTTGATTTGGTATGATAACTGTACATGCACAGATCTTAATGGTCTTTTAGCCCGTTGAATGGTGGTGGTTTATTTTCGAACCACTTGTAAGTTTAAACTAATACGTTGGAGTTTCAGTAATTGCAACTATAATATAGTGAAATATTTTACCGTGATTTGGTACTTTTTAAATTGAATTTTAAAATATTAAAGGCATGACTGAACTTCAAGTAAAACTTGATTCGATATAGCACCATTACCAGGGCCTCATTACCGACCGGAGAAACATCCACCAGTAAATTTTAATAGAAATTTTCGCCATATATAAACTCACTTTTTAGGCAAAATTAGTGTCATGAATAGGCCTGCGGAGTCGGAGTCAGGCCCATTTTTCAGCGAAAGAGTCGGAGTCAGAGTCAGATCTGTTAAAATTCCCGGAGACGGAGTAGTCCATTTTACAAACAGGGCTGCGTTGTCGGAGTCGAAGTCAGGCCCATATTTGAGCAAAAGAGTCGGAGTCGGAGTCGGATCTGTTAAAATTTCCGGAGTCGGAGTCGGAGTCGTCAATTTTTCCACCTACTCCGCAGCCCTGGTCATGAATAATGAAGAAAATTCTATTCCTTTTTACTGGTGGAAGTATTTCCTGTTGTTCATCTTTCCCTGATCATTATAAATTTTGTCGTAGTGTACTGTGTTAACTGTTGTCAGGTGTCCCGCGTAAATCGGGGCTTCAAATGCTCTGGACACCAGTAGTTTAAAATAGTTTTCTTCGCTTTATATAATGGCAGAATTATCTGCAATTAAGCCGTTGAGGACCGGCATCGTTTACAGGAATTTTATTCGTTTGTCACAATTTTTTGTTAATTATTTGAATTAACTTTATAAATCACGAAAATGTCATAGTTAAATAAAATCAATTTTACATTTATTTTTTACTAGTATCAAACTCAAGCGTTTTAAGCACTTTTTGAGGGTGCATATATGCACCCATGGTCCCGAACGGGTAAAACATGACGAAATAAACAGTAGTGGTGTCCAGAGCCTTTGGAGGCCTGATTTAAGCGTGATACCTTGAAACATTAATTGTGATAAACAAAAAGAACTTTGGAGAGCCATTACAAAAAAAATATTCTTTCCATTCGTCTATACTTATTTTGGTAAAAAAAAAAAAGAACGATGTGCAATACTTTGAAAAATGTGTTTTAAAAATTCACATTTAATCATGTTTACATTATGCTATTTTTTTTTCTAAATTATTTTGAAACAAAGTAAGCTTCTATCTCAAAACTAATTTGGATTACTAATATAAGAACCGATTTTTAAAATAATTTCTACATTTTACAGATTTATTTATTTTCACAGTATAATTACAACTTTAAAAAATTATACTTACGGTCCGTAGAAAATAACTCGTAATCCGACAAAGAAAGCAAACAGGGCAAGAAAGCATAACAGAAATTTCGTTACAAAGTAAAAGAATTTCAGAATGCCTTTCAGAGGCATTTTGCTGACGAATTTCAACATCCTCCCAAATAGCTGAAATGTGAAAAAAAAATAATAATAATTTTAATAAAAAAGCAAAAGCAAAAAAATATATATAGCTTTGAACAAAACATCTCAAAAACAAATTGCATATCTTCTTGTGTCAGCATACACGCTTACCTAAATTCAATGCCACTTGATATTTACCCACACGATTCAGCAATCATTGCCCTTCATTCCAGAAATAATTTAAAGAAACACCCATCTAAAATATCAGAAAGACCCAGGTTTCGGAAGTTTTCAGAAACGTTTCTGAAATAAAATGTCATCCTTTACAGCGAATAAATTTCGGAAAGGATGTTTTCTTTAATTAAACGTGAATAAACAGTGGGATAGAACAGGGTTATGTTAACATTGACATCTAAGAGTATAAAAACTTTCTTTTTACAAAGACATATTGTTACACAGTGCAAGAAAAATCATGTATTACACATAGATAATGAAACGCCAGAAGTATTGGAATATTGTTACAAATCTTAATTTTTTCATTCGATGAAATGAGACACCTAAAAAAATTTAGGGAACGCATAAAACAGCAGAAAGCCAATTTTAGCAATTATCGTCTATAAACAGTAACACTTATGTCACAACTAAAAATGCTTTTCTAACGAGTAACGCAGTTTAATACGCACTTTTAGGAATTGTCTTCTGTAAAAACTTATTAATTCAAATAAATTTTGGTTGGCTTCTATGCATGGAAGATTTCAAAAATTTCAGAAAGATTCTGGTGATGCAGTGAGTTGCTTTTTAAAAGTAGCTAACAGGGCTGCCACAGGCGACTACTTTTATGTTCTATTCGCATAACTTTCTCAAAACAAAAAATCTTTTACATATAATTTAACAACATGGGCAGAAGAAATAAATTACAAAATTTATTTCTTAAAAATAGTGATGCCAATAAAAAGTAAAAATAGTCATTAGTGGCAGCCCTGCCAGCTACATTTAGAAAGAAGGGTTATTAACACTTTATCACCAGAAACGTCCTGAATTTTCGGGCTATTTGAATGAATTATTTATATAAGTTGCCCTAAATTGCTCAATTTTGAAATAAAAAGTTTGGAATTTTCCACGCATGAGCAGTTAAAAATTGTTTCATAAAAATTCCCATATCTATTAAATATTTAGTATATTCATGTTTGAACTGCAGTATACTGTTTTTGCTATTCTTTGTCAAGTTTTTGGAAAGTTCTGTTAAATTTAGTTGAAAACACTGTTTGCTGTAAACCAAAAACTTTTTTTATTTTTACAAAAACGTTGACTTCTTCACGAATATGAGTGCTATGCTTCACACATGCACAAATGTTGAACAGGACCCACATAATTATTTGCTACAGTGACAGATCATTTTGAACTTTTTCTGTTACATGTATGATAGCAAATATTATTTTATTAGCAAATTTTTTGTTGGTTCCATAATTCTCCTCGCGACTAAATCTTCATTGAAATATATGAAATCAAACATGTTCTTTACATCCTAGTATTTCAAAGATAATGTGTCAAACATTTTAGTAGGTATTCGACAAAACGTGTAAAATCGACAGCGTCTTGTAGCTGCCACTTAATTTTTGGACATCAGTGTATATAAATATCATGGTTATTTAAGCATGTTAACCCTTTATCTACTGATAGTCCTTATAAGTACCACTCAATTTAAACTTTCATCTCAAAGAGAATATTACAAATATTCTAATGGTACTTTGCAAAAACACTCTTTTAACTCCACTTTATCCGGATACATGGCAGCAGTAGTTCTAGGTTTGTTATTTTAGCGAGGAAGGAGGCTATCTTTGAAAGAGTCGACGTGTTTTGTGCCGACATTTTGTCTAGATTGTCACGCTCGTTTTTTTATTGCTGCAAACACAGTAAAGGATATAAGATAAGTGTTGGATATTTTTTATGTGTTCGTTATGATCTTAGAATACAATTTGACTAGCTATTTTAGGTGAACGGCGTACGTATTTGATTTAACAGTTGAATTACTTGCTGGTATTTAGAAGTACCGTCAGTACACTGGGTGATGGAGAAAAACTTCATGTTTACTTTTCTTCTGTGTAGTTATCCATCCTTTTTACCTGCTTTAAAATGTAATTACTAAAATATAGTGTAGTAATAATTTTCCTAGCATTTCTTTTCTGTTACAAAATTATTTTTTATAGGAAATCGAAAAAATTGTGGCCCCGGCTTTTTTTTTTTGCTATGCTAGAAATGGCATATTTAAATTCATATATTGCATATGTGGAGATGCAAGGGAATATGTTGTCCCTGGAATATAGACGTCGCATAACTAAAGGACTGCTAACAAGATCAAAACCTAAAAAACTTTTTTTTTTTAACCTTTTCAGGGGCAAAGCATTTTCAATGCTAAAGTGTTGAAATAAATGATTGGCAACGCAATTTCTCAAAAAATGTATTTATAAATAAGAAAATTGCTATATTTCACATACTTATTAAATCGAAAATATGTTACCTCAATTCTGGTGCCACTTGAAATTCCTTGTGGGTTTTCTGTTACCATATTTTAGTCATAGTGTATTGACGGTACTTTAAAGTACCACTTTAATTAGTTACATCTAAGGAATTAAATTTCTCACGGGTGAGTGTTTTATTTATGTGTATCCTTTAATTTTCATTGTAGTAACTGAAAAAAAAATACATGAAAAAAATTTCAGTAGATCATGATTCAGTAGATAAAGGGTTAATCCATGAAGGGCGGAATTTCTGTCATCCGTGAAAGCGAATATTTCTCTCCAAAGTTACTGGTGTTCAAATTACAAGCGTACTAGCATGTTGCTTCGACAATTCTGCCTCGGAATTTGCGGAGATCGGCGTTTCCGAGTGTCCTACCTACGTACCTTGCACCGAAATTTTATGCGGAAGACAGGAAGGAAAAAAAATGATAAAATGAAATCAGACACATTCAAAAGTGAAAATCCTTAAATTAAAGACACCGAAAAGAAGAAAGGGTTGGGCTCGGGCAGTGCAATCGACATATTCAAGGCCAGGGGACACGAGTTGTGACGTCATCGCTAATCGACCGACTTCTCACCAGTGTTTTCACTTAAATATACACCGAAAAATTTTGAATAGCAATTTTCTTTTATTTTATTTGTGGAATATCTATCATCTTATAAAATAATAATAACTATTTTAACTTACTGGTGAGAATTTGGAAACCCCCAATAAAAAATCAGCCAGATGCGGCAAGACTGTGGCATTCCGCATCTGGCTGAATTTTTATTTAGTGATTCCGAATATTGACCAGCAATTTTAAATAGTTGGTATTATTTTATATGATGATAGATATTCCACAAATAAAATAAAAGAAAATTGCTATTCCAAATTTTCCGGTGTGAATTCCAAAACTAGTGAGTAGTCGGTCGATTAGTGATGACGTCACAACTCGTGTCCTCTGGCCTTGAGTATTTCGATGGCAATGGCTCGGGGCATGAAGCCATCGACGACCCAGGCGGCTTCGAGTTTAATGTTCGATAAAAAGGTTATCGTTTAAGATTGATGCAATTTTGGCAACCCGGAATACGTTTTTAAGGATGCTATCCATTCTCAAGTAAGAATTTTCATGTGTAACAAACATTTTTTATAGACAAGCAAGATAAATTAACAGCACTAACAGCGTTGCTCCGGCGCAACGCTAGGCTAATATGGGTTATCGAAAATTGAAGTCGAAAAAGGCCGGCAAACGAATAAAAGTTATTAGCAATTTTCAACATTGTTGGAAAGTATTAAACACTAAAATAGTATTAACCCTTTGCACTCGAGAGTGTTTCCAGGTATCGTGCGGAAATCGGGGCTCCGAATGCTCTGGACACTACTAATTTCTTACTGTTTATTTAGCTATCTTTAATCGCCGATAATCCTGCCATTAGGTAAGTCGAAGAAAATTACTTTAAAAAACTGGTGTCCAGAGCATTTGGAGTTTCTATTTACACGGGAGCCTAGTGGTGAGTGAGAGTCACCTCTCGAGGGCAGACGGTTAAAAAGATGGACTACCCGCTAATACCAAAACCAAAGTTTTATTTGAAAAAAGAAACACGCTCGGCCAAACTCCTTTTTTACGCAACCAACCACTGGCTGAGTCCAGAGGATCAGCATCGGATTACTATACAATTTTCAACCTGTAATGATACAATGTGTTCAGAATGTGTCGGAAAGTGTTTCATAATCTATGCTGTTCGCATGATTTATCGTTCTTGTCAATTATGTTTTGTTCTTTACGCGAGTGCTAGAATTACTGCAGATGAAGGAAAATAATAGGTTTTACAGTAGGTATAATACGTTGGAAAGGGTTTCATAATGTATGCTGTGCACATGATTTTGGTGCACACATTGGCAACATTTAATTTCCTGTCTGCTCTTTCTCAGAAATTTTGTACTGTCGCCTTCAGTTTTTTGTTTAAATTAAGAAAATTGCAGAAAAAATTTAGAAAACCGATTTTTAAAAAAAATTGAATTTTCGGATGTAAAAAAAAATGTACATTTGCTCATAAATTTTCAAATTAATATCTTGATTAGTTTGCTTGATTTTAGCCAATTTGTGAAAATTGTCATTAAATTTCATTTTCACTTGGAAATCAAGTCCAGTTCTTGGGCCATTTTGTACCGTTTCGAAGGAAAAATGCCTTTTTGAAGATTCTCTTAATAAGTTTTTAATTAATATTTAGAATAATTACGGGCATATTTTCACGAAATAAACACTACTGAAAAGAAGATGAAAATATACTGTATTGGGCTAGAAAACGGAAACCCGATTATTTTAATAAATCGCTTCATAACGTGAAAAAATGTTAAAAATTGCATAAAAAATTAATTTAATAAATCTAATAAAAAAATCCAAATACGGGCTTCGAGGTGCAAAACTACATATATAGAGGTATATTCGCACGAAATTTTGTAGCTCTACGTGCAGCGGTCTCTTCAGAACACAGCCAACAAACACACTCACATACACAAGAACGTCTTTCATTATTACTATATATCTGACCCGCGCGGTGTTTCCCGATGTCGGTTATAATAACCTTAAGCAAAACTCAAGTTTGTATGATTTTATATCTTTTGAAAATATTTTAAATGAGCCTATATTCGGGGACCCCATTGCCTTACACGGAGTCTGGTGTATTCGCAACGAACCTTTTTCCGAACGAACCTGGGACCTGCGTCCCCGCTACTTAAGGCTGTATGGAAACACTTGCCGGAGAAATCAATGCGCCCCCCAGCGGTAGAAGTTTCTCCCCATCTCCCCTGCAAATTTTACCAATTACTTTTGACATTAACACGATATTTAATTAAACTGATGAAATCCTTTAACTAAAATTACCTTTAAAGTAACTCGATTTTTAATCTACGGCTGTAGTGAGTAAACGTAAGTTGTTGCCGTAAAAGGAGATTAATATTCGAAAAAGGTGGTATCTGAAGTAGAAAGAAGTACCGGGCCCAGGGGGCCAGGGTCAAAACTGGAATGTAGTTGGGTATAAGAAATTTTTTTAGTAGTTTTAAAGTAACAGGAGAAAACAAAATGTAACACAATCGGATCATTTTTAAAGAAGCTGCAACAAAGGCCCCAAGGATATTTTACACCCCGCGGAATGTTTTTACGAGTCCGAAGTTCAAGGAAACATCACCATCATTTGTGGGAAATGCCGCAACAAATTTAGACGCAGCCAAATGATCCTAAACCACAAGCAACACTCCGCAGAACAACGGAAACAATCCGCGCGCAGGGCCTGAGCCACACTGCCGAAAAATGAACCTCAGGCTTCAGGGAGGATTTAATAGGAAAACTACCCGAATTATCGTTACACACAAGGAAAATCCCTGAAAAACCTTGTTCGGTCTCCCGTCCGAAGCGCATCGGACCTAGCAAAGAGGAAATTGCTGGCCAGCAGCAAGATAAGTGCTGGCAATGATGGAGAAATGCTGGCTGATGGTCTACCAGTGCATCACCACTGCTGGACAGCTTCAGTCAACTTTGCTGTTGGAAATCATCAGATAAAATTCTGGTGGGCATGCGTTTTATCTCACGCGCTGGCCCACCACTACATGGAAGTGCACGAACTTTTGCAGTATTATTGCTGGGAGCTTTTACGCTAGGTGGCGCTGCGAATATCGAAGACATTGAGTATTTGAACACAAATCTGAAATGAATATCTTAACACAATTTAAGCTGTGAAGCTAATTTTTTTAAACTATAAAAAATATAGCACTACTGCCACCAACAAAATAAATAAGTAAATGAATAAATAAATAAATTCTTTATTTTAACGCACTTTTTTTTCTCCTTAACCCCTTAACAGTGTGGCCCGAACTGGATTCGGGCAAGAACACTTTGCTTGCTTCGTTATTAAAAGCATTTTGATACCACTAATTTGTAACTGTAAATTTATCTTTATTGATTGTCAGATATTTTTCGATTAACTAAGGTAAATATTTTAGTATGGAAAAAGTGGTGTCCAGCCCCATTTTTATTTTTTTGTAAGAAGACAAATGTCACTGTTAAGGGGTTAAATCTGGTTTTACCAGGTTACAAAGGATTTCGGTTTTCATAATTTACACAGTTCTAGTTGGAAATTGCTCGTCAAACGTGGTAAATGAGGTGCGTTCGTACTATAACTAGTTTTATAATTATTTTTTGCACCTTATATAGTACTGAATGTATATTTTTCTGCACTTCATAAGTGCATAGTCTGTAACATCATTAAAATGCATTTTCAATATTTTGTTTCCCCATTCCCCGTAATGTAACGGAACACTTTTGACTGTCCCTGTAATTAAACTATGCATCCGATTTTCATAAAATTTGAAATGGCGCAACAAAATTTTGCAACAATTATATATTTAAATTTTCAGACCATTCGGAAGGCTCTAACATCATTAGAATGTACTTGCAATAATTTTTCCCATTGGCCGTAATGTAAAGAAAAACTTTTGACTGACCCTGTAATTAAACTATACGTCCGATTTTCATAAAATTTGAAATGTCTCGACAACATTTTACAACAATCATATATTTAAAATTTCAGACCATTCGGTTGGGTAGTTTTTGCTCTGTTATATGCGGAAAGACAGACGGATGGACGGACAAATGGACTAAACGACGACTATAGGTGCTACATATTTATATAATTACGAACGCACCTAAAAAGCGTATAAAATATATAGGATTTCTATACAATAGAATAATTTCTATACCAGTTTAATGATTGAGAACGTAAATCACAAAAGAAACAAACTTGAAATAGTGTAATGAGAGCTTGAAATCTACGAGCAGTCGTAGCGTACGTTGAAAGTACTTGTTCATGTCCGATCACGAAAACCAAGCAGCATCGAGCGCGGTCAGTACTTGGGAGGGTGACCACATGGAAGCCGCTGAAAGTTCGAATATTTCTATAGACATTTCTATTATAGATATTTCTATAGCTCTCGGTGAAACTAGCTTATAGAAAAAAGAGCCATAATTATATAATACTTTGTTTTTCATAGAATTCTATAAGAAATTTTTGTAAGGGAAAGTGCTGGGCCAGCAAAGGAATAGCAGTGGGATAGGCACTAGCACTGCAGGAAAAGTGCCGGATTGAAGTAATGTGATGGCATACCAATGCTGGCCTGCTGTTGGCCATTAGTAATGGGCCAGCTGCATTCCGGTCGGACACTTTTCGACAGGTTTAAGTAATGGCACCATTGCACTTTACCGCTGATGGCAGTGCTGGCTGCCATCTTTTTTTTCAGCTGATGGCCCACTGTTTCTTTCTTTGCTGGGGACTCTTTAGCGTTCAAATGATTTCGAGATCTGTGTTCAAAGACTTCGGAAAAAGATATTCGAGAGCTCAAGTGCCCGCGCGACCACCAACCTGATCCAAAGTCTTTGCCAAGAGGTCGCTGACATTAGCCACGACCCCCTTCCTGTTATAATTGTCTAGGCAAAGATCGATAAGCGTTCGAATGTTGAAACTGCGAGGGAAATAATTTTCCCTGACAGATCTCCACAAGGGACACTCATATATACAATGTCTAATCGTGCTATTCTCTGTCCCGCAGAAGCACGCAGGGTTGCCTCTCAAAAGGTGGACTTGATGATCACTGAAGGCACCATGTCTCGTTAGGACCGGATTTACGAAGAAATCCCCCTGGAGTCTCCAAGTGCAGACCCTCTTGAAGACCGCATATGTGGCTCGACCGTCCCACAAAGGAGTATTTCTAAAAAAAGCTGGACAAAAGTCGAAAAATGAACTTCGTTAAAAACCGCAATACATTATTTGTTTGTATAGCTTACTAGTCAGTTCTCCAGGTAAACAATATCTTAGGAATGTTCAGTAACACTCCCCGTCGCATTATCAGTCTGAACATAGTTGTCGTGAATCGCTGATTCCTCTTTTCTCAGCGCTTTGGTGAGAAGCGCATTATTTAATTGCATTTATTGTTGCATACAATGGAGATCTGAATAAAAATTTTTATGGGCAAAGAAGTGAGAGGTAAGTAGCTTAAATTACTGTATTTAGTTTTAGTTATAAAAGAATATAATTATGAATATAGCAACATTGTTTTATCTTTAAAAATAAGTATAATTTTCACTGGTTCTTTTAAATTATTACTGATTTATAAATAAGTTCCGCCCTTTTTCGGCAAAACTTTTTGTTGGAATATACAATATAGATATTCCTTATTATATTCATAAAATAAAATCTTGCCACAACTTGCACCAATTTTTTTTTTACCGTTTTATAAAAAAAGGGTATTAGATGATGACGATATTTTGAAAACGAAAAATCTTCAGTTTTCTTACAGAAACTTCAGTGACAGCAAAAGATGTTTAAAAAAAGTTGCTGTTTCACCTTATGCAAGATTGTTCTAATAAGGAAATAGATGAAAAATTATGTTACATAAAAAGTAAATTTATAAAAATGACGAAATGTCTGGTAGATAAACAAGAATCATTAAAACGTTCGTTAAGCTGTTTCATATCGGATTTTAAAGAAAAATGGGAGGTTGTCAATAGAACAAAAAGTCGCTTTCTTAAGATAAATGTACATTTGCTTAACAGTTCCATAAAATTAGCTATAGAAGATACTAGCTGTACAATATCAAAAAAGGTCGACCAACAAAAGATTTCGCCGAATTGTGTGACAGAAGCAATTGACGAGAAACAAGAGATTTAAGGGAGCAAGTACCTCTTGATCAATTAACATATGCAGCTAGTATAAAACAACGAGCTGCTGGTAATATTGATGCCTCGACACTCATAAAACATATAACTCTAAATCAACAAGTTATATTAAATACACAAAAATTATAACTCAGCAAATAAAAAAAAAACACCATTAAGAAGCATACATCATCAGAAGCCTTATCAATTTTTGTAGAAGCTGATATAACGAGAAAACAATGGGAAATTATTCATAGTGCAAATAAGAATATTTGCTTGTTATTCTCTAATTAAGAAAGCGAAGAAAGATTGATATATAAGTGAGGAGTCGATGAATGTGACACAGTGGCGCAGCCAGGGTAGGGCTTTTGAAGTTCAATATACCACTAATTTAATACAGTAAAATTCGTATAATTTAATTGCAAACTTTTCCGATAAAATAAAAGGAAGAAAACTCTTAGAAAAAAAGTGGTATCCAGTGCCTCAAAACCCCCACCTTGGCTGCGCCACTGATGTGACAGAAACAAGCGCTGAAGTTAACCTAGGGGATCTTCTTGATCACATCTCTTTAAGACTGTATAAATATTTAGAAGTGATTCAAAATAATACAGAAGAAGAAAATCGCAATTTAGAACAAATATCTAAATGGGGTTGCGATGGCTCCCAACAATCCCAACTTAAACAGATATTTTAGAATACTTCTGATAGTGATGCAAATATATTTCAGAGTTCTCTTGTTCCTTTACGTTTAGAGGCACTGTCCAATGGACATAGAACTGATGTTAAGAAATTTAAAAGTTACACCGAAGAAACTGCAAAGCTTTATGTCGAATTATATGAGTGGCAACCAATGTCACCAAGTGTACATAAAGTTATAGTACATGGGGCCACATTTCGACCAATAAAGGCAAAGGTTTTCCCGAAAATTTTCTCGAGAGCAATGTAATAAAAATGTTTTGAGCGGACGTTTACTAAATTCTGATCCTTTTATAAGTAGTTCAAGACCAAAGCTTAAGAAAAAAATAAAGCTTTTTTCTAGCGAAACAACCAGAAACACCATACGGACAACATCCAAAAGAAGAGGATGAAGACGAAACAGATGAAGACGAATCTGATTAGAATAGTAAGTTACAGAAAGAACATTTTATAAATATGTAAAAAAAAAGGAACATTTTCACTAAATATCATAAATGTTTATTCTAAACTGTTTTAAAGTGTAGTTTACTTTTTAAAAAGCAAAGATTTTTTGTAAATTTCGTATAAATAATTATATGTTTTAAAAAATATATATATCTAATGATTCTAAATAGCTTTTTACAACATTTCAACTTCCTATAGCTCACAAAATAATTTTGTCCACATTTTTCATAAAATACTCTTCTGTGCGTCCTTAGACTGATCCGACTAATTTGCCAATCGACAAGTGCCTGACCAAAGAGCCTCTTCACCTGACAGCAGGAGAAAGGAATCTGAACATCAACCGTGTGGCGATTCAAAGCCTCCTTGGGCAGTGCATCGGCATGTTCATTGTAGGCGTAATGAATATGGGCCTTGATCCAGTGCGTATGGACCTTGATTCCTCTACTTTATACCAGGTCTCTAAACTCAGCTACTGCTTTGTGATGAGGCACCAAAGTGTAAAGCGCCTGAAGCACCAATCTCCAATCTGAAAAGATGTCGAGTTCACCGAGATCCTTCCGAAGAGCGTCAGAAATCGCCTCCTTGATCACACGGACCTCGACAACGAAGACGGTCGACCCATCGGTCAGGTGGAACTGACCCTCCTCGACAATACCGTCCTTTATGCCGAGGAGATATGCGCACCCTACTTTCTCATCCTCAAGCCTAGATATATCCGTGTAATACGTATACAGCGTCCTCCGGCTGAGATCCGGAGCCCATAGGATTCTACTCGAATGGTCTCGTCGTCGTGTATACTTCCAAATCTCTACCAAATCTGGCTTGAGATTGACTTTTTCAACCCTCTCACCATCGAGGGATGGCCTCGAAGTCGCTTTCAATACTAGCACTGAGGTCCAAGGAAACCACCCCAGACAAGACGTTCAACGCATCTGTTGACACCGGGCTATAACACTTGGTGACGCATAGCAGGAGATCACGCTAAATACTCATCAGTCTCCTGCGGAGAGCAACTTTGTTGGAGTACAAAATAGGCGCCGCATATAAGACTATAAGCTCGGCTACGACCGACCGAGCATACAGCCTTGCGGGCGTCGGGCATGAGACCCCATGTGGCTGTATCTGTCCTACTAAACTTGCACTGAACCTTGGTTGCCTTCTCTTGGACAAGGTCCAAGCGTGGCATCAAACTGTAGTCTCAATCAAAAACCACGCCTAGGTACTTGATCAGCTGAGAGAATTTCACCTTACGATCATCCATCCAGATGACACGAGAGGGATTGTTCTCCATCTTTCCCTTTCGAGGTATGACCGTGTACATGCACTTGTCGTAGCTGAATTTCAAGCTGTATTCGATCGCCCATGCGTGGATCTCTGTGAGGACCCACCGGAAAATATCTGCAAACAGGTAAACAGCCGGAAGACATGCAAAGATGGATATGTCATCGGCAAAGGCTAGAATAGTTCATGCCTCATCAATGCCTAGTAGTTTCAGTAAGCTATTGATCAGCACCAACCAGAGGATTGGCCCAAAGCACGACCCCTGCGGCACCCCAAACATTAAAGTAATGCTCATTTGTGTTCGAAATATTTGATCTATTCTACAGAAAAGAATAAAACAAGCACAGGAGGTCCGAAGGAAGACCATACTCCGCCAAAAGACGAAGCAAGTCTGTTCGACGGGCACTGTTGAACGCATTCTTGACATCCAAGCTAATGAGAAAATGTACCGACCTCTTTGACTCGGATATATAGCGCACCACATCACTCTGGCATCAACAGTATACCGATTTCGACAGAAACCGTACTGTCTACCGTCGAATACGTTATTTGACTCCAAGTAGTTCATCAGTTGAGTTGCGCACATTTTTTCTAACACCTTCCCAATCGCAGGAAGCAAACAAATAGGACGGTAGGAAGCCTGGCCACTGTTTTCTCTACCCTCTTTCGAAAAGTAGGCAGCGACCGCACGCTTCCAACTCCGTGGAAACTGAGAATCTCTAAAGCATTGGTTATACAAAGAAATTAACCACTGTCGGTGGAGCGAAAGACGTCTTTGATGATCCCCAGACTGAATCCATCGTGACCTGGCACTTTGTGATGCGCATTGAGTCCAGTGCTAACTCTAACTCCTCGATGTCAAACAAGTATGGGTCATCAGTCTTGTTGATTGCTGTTTGCACAACCTCATCGACCTGTCGGAAGTGGTGTCTTGCAAGACCATTCTGGATCTCATCTCAGGTGGAGGGCACTTCCCCATCGGGTAGCTCCAGATTGACTGGAGCATCTGGCCTCCGCTTGCCTCGCACCACCTCGCAAACTTGGCAGATTTTGTCAGTAGTGAGTTTTTCCGAAAGAAACTTTCGGAAAGAGGCTCACTTGGGCTGCAAGATCGCCCTCTTGTATACAGCCCGCCTCCGCTTAAAGAGAGCGTCAAGTCTCCCCCTCTGAGTAGGATAAAGCGTACACTTATACAGTCTTCTCAGTGCACGAACTCTCGGCTTGTAACACTCCAACTCCTGAGTCTACCAGAACGTGTCCTTGCCGACGGCAGGATGACGCTTCTGGTGATCCGAACACAACTTTGTCAAAGTTGATTCAAGATGTTCAACTCCTAGGTCCGGAGAGTCGTGGTCGTAATTGTCCAAATTTGCTGTCTGCACATTCCGGAGGAACTCATTCCAGACCAGGTCCCTAGATCTCCACTGACGGCAGACATCTCTAGGATGAAGGTCCCTTGGTCTACCCTGATAGGTCCAGGTCATGGCATTGTGATCACTGTGCGTTACTCAGTCCTGAATTGTCCAGTCAGTAATCAAAAACACGTCGATAAAGCTTTGACCTTGATGCCAATCAAAGGTCACGGCACTGTCTGGTCTGTTTATGATCTCAAAATCATGAGCAAGGATGAAGGAGATGACCTCTTCACCCCTCGGATCCCTTGCCACGCACCCCCAGATGAACGACTTGGCGTTAAAGTTCGCCCGCAACCTTAATGTTGTGATTTGGGTATTTGACCATCAAGCCAGCCAACTGGTCAGGACTGGAAAAAGTCTTCGGACGGGAAGCAACAGAACGACACTATCAGCACATCCTCATTCGAAACTGTACTGCGAATGGACAAAATATCTCGGGTGTTCAGAACCACACAGTACTTTAATTTCTGGACTGATCCAGAAGGCCGCTCTGCTCCGATCCTTCGAAGAAATGACTTCGGAAAAACCGTCGGGCCTCCCAATGATAGTCTCTTCGTGCACGTGCGATTCACTCAAAGAGATTACATCAATGCCATGTGGGAGTAATGTTTTCCCTAACTGACTTGCAACCGCAAAACTACAGTTGACATTGAGGTGGATACATTTAGAACTACTTCCCATAATTTCTCATCTCAGGCAAAGCCAGTTCGGTTCTGAATACGTAACACTCCCTTGAACCTACAGTGTGGCTGGCGGACAGAATTTTGCCTGATGGATTCATCGTATTGACCTTAGTACAATTCGGGCACACGAAGTCCCCGGTGCAATATTTCCGAAAATGGTCTTGACTACCATACTTACCACAGACAGTGACGCTGCGGCAAACTTTTGCCATGTGGCAATACTTCCAACAATTGTAGCATATTTGAGGACTCGTTTTAACTCCGAAGGGCAGTGCGTTACATCCAACGTTCAGTCTCTTTACCCCAGCAAATCGCCTGAAAGACCCCAAATCAAAAGAGACTGCCGCATTTCACCCCTTTTTCCCTTGAAACGCAGTTTTAAAGGAAATTTCAGCATTGCTTAGCGCCGTATTCTGACTTCTAAGGAACTCAAATACTTCGTTCCCTGTTATGTCTGGATCGACGCGAAAGATAACAATCTCTGGAACTGGTTAAATGCGTAAAGGAAAATTGAGCTAAAATTATTTTACACAATTTTATTGAGATATACTACCCGATTCTGAAGCTTTGGATGGTCAGTGTTAGAAACATGGAAAAGCCGTTGGACATTCCTTGTCAATCCTCGCTTTTCAGCCCTTTGCTAGATTTATTGGAAGACAGAACAAATGACTATCTGCCATAATAGCATAATGATACGTTAAAAGAATAAGGTTTGTGAATTTTGCAGATTTCTGCTAGTGGTTAGTTTACAGATAACAACTTTGCTATTTTATACAGATCACAGATCTTATAAAAATTTTATTTTTCATGTTTTTGATGCAGTAAATCGAATATATAGTCATTCATATTCAAATAGTACTTAAATTATTTTTATCTGAAAAATTGTTCAGCTCAAACGTTTAGCGAAAATTACAACAATATCATTTGCAAAGATCTTAAATCAGACCCGCAAGGTTTATTCTAGTGTGAACCCCACCCACAGAAAGAAACTTAGAGCCACCCCTACACAAAAAAAGGAAATTAGGCGCAACCCGGCCCGATGCAGGACTCAATTCCACGATCCTGGGGTGACCGTTATTCAGAGGTTTTAATATATTTAATATTATAGAATAGAGAAATGACCAATTTTCTATATAAATGTTAAAATTGGTAAAAGAGATATAATTGTAGATTATTTTTCTTCATTGCATTAAAACTTTATAAATCTTTCCTTTAATTTTTGGTTTGGGTCGCGTTACGGCTTGAAGAAATTCGGGTTCGTTTCGATTGCGGGTTGAAATATGTTGGGTTCAGATATGGTTGAGGGTCGCACAACATTTTTTTGACGGGTTCGGGTCGATGAATTTTTATTTTTGTCGGGTCGAGTCGGGTTTCTGGTCGATGCAGATTTTATTTCGGCTTCGGGTGGGATTACTGATTGACATCAAATGGAATTTTCAGGTTCTGTTCGGGCACAACGCGGCCCGTGCAGGACACTATACTGCAGTTTTATTTTTGTTACACTATTTAGAGCCAGGGGTATCTATAAACGCAAAAGAAAATATTTTTGTCTCTGGGCTACGTATTTTAACTCCAATGCCGCTGATATACAGTAAAGCATAATATAATCACTTTTATTTAAATTTAGTTGCACAATTTCTCCCAGGGGCACTAAAAAGTCTAAGAGGAAGGTGATGGATCTGTTCTAGCTATTTTTATCTTGAGAATGGATGCCATAGATTGAAATATTTAAAAACACTTTTTTATATAAATTTGATTAATCTATTCCTCGCTGGAGGGCGTTAAATGCGACAGAGAAAATTGAATTAAAATTATCCTACCCAATTTTAAATTATAACGGTACGTTTTAGAAACATTCAAAAGCCCCTGGGTATCCCTTGTCAATCTTCACTTTTCAGTACTTTTCTTGACTTCCGGAAGACAAAACTCATAACTATCTGTCGTAGTTGTATAATGATACTTTAAAATTAAGAATTTTTAATTTTTCAGATTTCTGCCAGTGGTTGTCTTACAGATAGAAACTTTCCTATTTTATACAGAGCACAGATCTTATATACATTTTATTTCACTCGCAGTAAATCGAAAATTTTCTCATCCATATTCAAATACTTATTTATTTTCTTCTTAAAATTTTAGAGAAAATCCCAACAATATTGTTTGCAAAAAACTTAAATCTTACTCGCAAGAATTATTCTAGTGTTAACCCGACCCACAAAATGAAAATTAGGGAGCTGGAGTCACCACAACCCCTAAAAAGAAAAGTAGGTTTAACCCCACCCAGGGACACGATGTTGAAAGTGGATTCTTTTTTGTGTGGGGTTCGTGTCCGGTTGCTGGTTTATGCAAATTTTTTCGGGTTCGGCTTGGGTTCCTGTTTTATTTCAAGCTGAACCTGTTCTCGTCGGGTACAGCGCAACTCGTGCAGGACTCTATTCCGTAGTTTTAATTATCCTCATATAAATCAGATTTATTTAATAAATAAAGACACGATCTTGCTTAATGGTACACAAAACACGAACTTTAATAATAGTCCAGGCAATAGGGAATTTTACCTAGCGAAATTAATGGTAGTTCTGGAAATCGGCTTATTTTATGTTTCTTGGGTCGCTGAATCTGAATTTGTAACTTCCCATCAAAATTTCCCCCTGCAACCCCCCCCCCCCCAAACTTTGGTGAAAAGCCCCCCAAAAAGGTTTTTATTGAAAAAATCATTGTTTTAGAGGAAAAGTATCTAGAAATTCAGAAGGTAGACAAAATTTGCAACAAATCATATATATGACATTATGACTTATGATGAAGGGGAAGGGGGGATCTGCCTCGGAACATGCGCCGTGGTGCTGCGTGGACTAAGTTGCACAATTCCACTTATCCACTCACACGATTATATTCGCCCTCCCATGTCCCCTCCGAAATTACCTTATAAGCTTTACTTTAAGTTTTTTTGGTCGCTGAATCCGATTTTTTAACTTTCCCCCAAAATCGCCCCTCCCCCCGAAAATCCCCCAAAATACTTGTTATTAATTAAATTTCTTATTGTTTTAGGGGAAAAGCATTACAAAATTCAGAAACTAGACAAAATTTGTAACATATAGGATTTATGAAATTATGACGTAGGATAAACGGGGAGAGAGGGGCCTGCTTCGGAACATTCCCCGCGCGCTTTCTCAAAAACCAAATTTTTTCAAAAAATCAATTTTTGGGGGGGTTGCCGGGTGAAATTTTTGAGGGAAGTTACAAATTTGGATTCAGCGACACAAAAAAACATAAAGTGAGTCGAAATCCAGAACTAGTATTAATTTTGCCAGGTAAAATCCCCTATTGCCTGGACTTCATAACTTCTTGCACGTAGCTCCGCAGTGCATGTTCAGAGGCAGCCCTCCCCCTCCCCATTCATCCTACGTCATAATGTCATATATCCTAATTGTTGCAAATTTTGTCTATTTTCTGAATTTCGTAATGCTTTTCCCCTAAAACAATAAGAAATTTAAGTTAAAAAGAACTATTTGGGGGTGGGGGGGGGGGTTCGTAGGGGGAAATTTTGGGGGAAGTCAAAAATTCGGATTCAGCGACCCAAACAACTTAAAGTAAACCTTATAGAGAAAGTTCCGAGTGGAGATGGGAGCGCGAATGTAAACGTGTGAGTGGTTAAGTGGAATTGTGCAACTTAGTTCACGCAGCACCGCGCTCTTGTTCCGAGGCAGATCCCCCCTTCCCCTTCATCCTAAGTCATAATGTCATATATCTAATTTGTTGCAAATGTTGTCTACTTTCTGAATTTCTAGATACTTTTTCCCTAAAAGAATAAAAAAATTGATTTTTTTAATAAAAACCTTTTTGGGGGACATTTTACCAAAATTTGGGGGGGTTTCCGGGGAAAATTTTGGTGGGAAGTTAAAAATTCGGATTCAGCGACCCAAAAAACATATAGTAAGCCTTTTTCCAGAACTACCATGAATTTTGCTCGGTAGAGCCCCTATAAGGTCTCTATTGCCTGGACTATAAGCTAAAAGTTAATTTCTACGTTTCGAGCTGTTTCTACAGCCCTCTTCAGGAAAATATGATGGTAAAAAGGCTCAAAGTTCAGAGACGAAAGCTTCCTGCGCAAGAAATAATTAGTCGAAACTTGACCAATTATTTGAATACAAAAATATATTGTTGCCATCTAGTGAAACTAAATAATTATTAAGGAACTGAAATCAAGTGAATCAAAAAGGTCTATTTAAGAAACCACGATTGCCGCTATCTACACATGAAGGATAAAACCACGTTAAACTGAGTTTTCATTCAAGTTTTTGCAACATAATACAAGTTTAAGCTGAGATATTGTAATTAGATGTAGAATTGTGAATTTATGATATTATGCCAGATTTTTGAGATATTATAGGATAAATTATCGTTAGAAGGTTTATCTTCATGTGCAATGATTTCAACTGATTCTCTAATTTTACTTTCAAAGGGATTATTGCACGGAACTACAATTTTTGCTTCAGCGAAGTTAATATGGCAGACTTCATTAGCTCAGTTGAACCTGGAAAGAGCTGTATTCTGTTTACGCTGTTTAATGTATCTGCCATGCTCCATAATCCTTACTGATAACTTACGTTTTGTCATGCCGATGTAGAATTTTTCAACATTATTAGTACAACATATTGTCCAGTATGTGTTACAGATTTATTTCTTTTAGTTACAATATTTCCGAGTAATTCTCTGTAAACGCAAATAAAATGTTGTTGAATTTGGGCCTCGTATTTTTAACTTCAATGTAGCTATCTTACAGAAAAGCATAATATAATTAATTTTATTTAAATTTAGTTATACTATTTCTCCCAGGGTGCGGTATAAACGCCTAAGAGAATTATGTTGCATCTGTACTAGCTATTTTAATGTTGAGTATGGGGGCATACAGTAAAAGGTCGAAAAAAACCCACATTTATTTAAATTTGATTAATACATTTATCGCTAGATGGCGATACCTGCGTAGTGAAAAATTGAGATAAAATTATCCTATTCAATTTTAACTTATAAATAGAGATATTCCATTTAGTCCAGGCAATACAGACCGTATAGGGACTCTACCTAGAATAATTAATGGTAGTACTGGAAATCGGCTTTCTAGATGTTTTTTGGGTTCCTGAATCTGAATTTGCAACTTCCCACCAAAATTTCTCCCGGCAACCCCCCCAAATTTTGGTAAAAAGCCACCCCCCCCCCCCCCAAAAAAAAAGGTTTTTATTAAAAAAATCAATTTTTTTATCGTTTTAGAGAAAAAGTATCTAGAAATTCATAAAGTAGACAAAATTTCCAACGAATTACATATATGACATTATGACTTAGGATGAAGGGGAAGGGGGGATCTGCCTCGGAACATGCGCCGCAGTGCTGCGTGGACTAAGTTGCGCAATTCCACTTAACCACTCACACTTTTACATTAGCCCTCCCATCTTCCCTCCGAACTTTCTCTATAAGGTTTACTTTAAGTTTTTTGGGTCGCTGAATCCGAATTTTTAACATACCCCCAAAATTCCCCCCCCTACCCCCCCGACCCCCCCCCCAAATAGTTGTTTTTAACTAAAATTTCTTATTGTTTTAGGGGAAAGGTATTACGAAATTCAGAAACTAGACTAAATTTGCAACAAATAGGACACATGGCATTATGACGTAGGATAAACGGGAGAGAGGGGGCTGCCTCGGAACATTCCCCGCGCGCTTTTCTTAAAAACCAAATTTTTTTTCAAAAAATCAATTTTTGGGGGTTTGCCGGGTGAAATTTGGTAGAAAGTTACAAATTCAGATTCAGTGACCCAAAAAACATAAGGTGAGTTGAAATCCAGAACTAGTATTAATTTTGCCTGATAAAATTCCTATTGCCTGGACTTCATAATTTAGTGCAAGTAGCGCCGCAGTGAATGTTCAGAGGCAGCCCTCACCCTCCCCATTCATCCTAATTCATAATGTCACATATCCTAATTGTTGCAAATTTTGACCAGTTTCTGAATTTCGTAATGCTTTTCCCCTAAAACAATAAGAAATTTAGGTTAAAAACAACTATTTCTTTGGAGGGGGGATTTTGGGGGGAAAGTTAAAAATTCGGATTCAGCGACCCAAAAATCTTAAAGTAAACGTTATAGAGAAAGTTCGGAGGGGAGATGGGAGGGCGAATGTAAACGTGTGAGTGGTTAAGGGTCCTGTCCCTGCCGGCGAAGACACTCACGAGCTAATGCTAATCCTATGTGGAGGGATTTTTCTAATATCTCGTTTGCATTTCGACATTTTTAAATAATTTTTTTTGCATTGGATAGCCGAGGTCCGTCTCTACAGAGCACCTTGGTTACTTTTTCGATTTTGGTCGCAGAAATTTTTAATAAAGTTACTTTCATTTTCAAAACCGGTTCTGAAAATGAAAGTGTCATTCTAAAAGATATCTGCAACCAAAATCGAAAAAGTAACCAAGGTGCGCTGTAGAGACGGACCTCGGATATCCAATGCAAAAAAAGTTATTTAAAAATGTCGAAATGCAAACGAGATATTAGAAAAATCCCTCACCATAGGATTAGCATTAGCTCGTGAGTGTCTTCGCCGGCAGGGACAGGACCCTTAAGTGGAATTGCGCAACTTATTTTACACAGTACTGCGGCGCATGTTCCGAGGCAGATCCCCCCTTCCCCTTCATCCTAAGTCATAATGTCATATGTCTAATTTGTTGGAAATTTTGTCTACTTTCTGAATTTCTAGATACTTTTTCTCTAAAACAATAAAAAAATTGATTTTTTTAATAAAAACCCTTTTTGGGGGGGGGCATTTTACCAAAATTTGGGGAGGTTGCCGGGAGAAATTTTGGTGGGAAGTTACAAATTCGGATTCAGCGACCCAAAAAACAACTAGAAAGCTGATTTCCAGTACTACCATTAATTTTGCTAGGTAGAATTCGCTAGTGCCTGTACTAATCTGGTTCTGAAGCATTTGATGGTCAGCGTTAGAAACATGGCAAAGCCGTTGGACATCCCTTGTCGAGCTTCGCTTTTCAGCCCTTTGCTAGATTTACTGGAAGACAGACCTCATGACTATCTACCATAACTGTATAATGATACTTTAAAAGAATAATATTTGTGAATTTTGCAAATTTCTGCCAGTGGTTAGTGTACAGATAGCAACTTTGCTATTTTATACAGAGCACATATCTCATACAAATTCTGTTTTCATGAAGTAAATCGAAAATATACTAATTCATATTCAAACTGTACTTAATCATTTTCATTTGAAACATAGTTTTGCTCAAAATGTTAGCAAAAATCCCAACAATATCATTTGCAAAGATCTCAAATCTGATCCGCAAGATTTATTCTAGTGTCAACCCGACAACCAATAGAAAGAAAATTAGAGTCACCCCAACCCCAGAAAAAGGAATGAGGCGCAACCCGACCCGGTGCAATACTTTATTCCACGATCTTGAGGTGACCGCTATTCAGAGGTTTTACTGTATTTAAATATAATAGAATATAGAAATGTACATTTTTTTATATAAATATTAAAATTGGTAAAAGAGAGATATAATTTTAAATTACTTTTCCTAATTACACTAAAATTTCATTAAATTTCTTTTCATTTTGGGTTTAGGTCGGGTTGCGGGTTGAAGATTTTTGGGTTCGTTTCGGGTGCGGGTTGAAATGTGTTGGGTTTGTATATGGTTAAGTGTCGCCTTAAATTATTTTGACGGGTTCGGGTCGGGTTGTGAGTCGATGAATTTTTATTTTTGTCGTTTCCACTCGGGTTGCGGGACGATGCTGATTTTATGTCGGGTTCGGGTCGGATTTTTGTTTGACTTCAAACGGAATTTTCAGGTTCTGGTGGGGTAAAACGTGTACCGTGCAGGACAGTATTCTGTAGTTTTAATGAACACCCATAGAAATAATATTTAATTATTTTAGTTACAATATTTTGCGCCAGGCATCTCTGTAAACGCAAAAGAAAATATTTTTGTCTCTGGGCTACGTATTTTAACTGGAATGTTTCTCTCATACAGTAAAGCATAATATAATCACTTTTATTTTAATTTAGTTACCCAGTTTCTCCTAGGTGGCGCTATAAACGCCTGAGAGAAAAATGTTGTATCTGCACTAACTATTTTTATCTTGAGTATGGATGCCATAGCGTAAAATATTAAAAAACACACTTTTATTTAAATTTGATTCATCTATTTCTCGCTAGAGGGCGCTATCTTCTTAAGAGAAAATTGAATTAAAATTATCCTACCCAATTTTAACTTATGAGTAGCGATATCATGTCTAATTCTAGAGCATATGATGGTCAGTGTTAGAAACATGCAAAAGCCGATGGGCATCCCTTGTCAATACTCGCTTTTCAGTCCTTTTCTTGAATACTGGAAGACAGAACTTATGACTATCTGCCACAGTTGTATAACTATATTTTAAAGAATAAGAATATTGAATTTTGCAGATTTCATCCAGTGGTTGTCTTACAGATAGCAACTTTCTTATTTTATACAGAATACAGATCTTATATACATTTCATTTCTCTCGTAGTAAATGAAAAATTCGCTCATCCATATTCAAATACTTATTTATTTTCTTCTCAAAAGTTTAGCGAAAATCCCAACAATATTACTTAAAAAAAAAAAAAAAAAAATAAAAATAAATAAATTTTACCAGCAAGAGTTATTCTAGCGTTAGCCGGACCCACAGAAATAGAATTAGAGAATTTGAGCACCCCAACCCCAAAAATGAAAAGTAATCCATCCTGGGATTCGGTGTTGCGGGTGGATGATTTTTTCTTTTTGTCGGGATCGGGTCGGGTTGCTGTTTGCTGCAATTTTTTTTGGTTTCTCTTTTACTTCAAATGTAATTTTTGGGCTCTGGTCGGGTACACAGCGACCTGTGCAGGACTCAATTCTGTAGTTTTAACCCCCCCCCCCCCATAAAAATCAGATTTATTTGTATTAGTTGCACTATTTCCACCCTGGTGTGTCTGTAAACACAAAAGAAAATTTTGTTGGATGTGGGCGATGTATTTTTAATTCCAATGTAGCTATCTTACAGAAAAACATAATATAGTTACTTTTATTTAACACTAGAACTACCGTGAGCCGTCATTTTGACGTCTACCATATGAAATAAGATTAAAAGATACAAAGAAGAAAAACATTAAATAATAATGTTAAACTCTTTTAAATCAAAATTCTGGTGTAAAATATATTTATAAAACTTGACTCAAATTTCCGGAAGTTCTAGTGTTAAATTTAGTTACACTATTTCTCCCAGGGGGCGCTGTAAACGCCTAAAAGAATTGTGTTGAATCTGTACTAGCTATTTCTATATTGAGTATGCATGCCATACAGTAAAATATTAAAAAAACACATTGATTTAAATTTTATTAATACATTTATCGCGAGATGGCGTTAACTGCGTAAAGGAAAATTGAGCTAAAATTATCCTCCCCAGTTTTAACTTATAAGTAGAGATATTATATAGAGATCTTATTCTGGAGATTTTGATGGTCAGTGTTAGAAACATGGAAATGCCGTTGTACAGTCGTGGAAAAAAAAAGTAAACACCCCCTACTAACTCCTCAACAAATTACTGTAGAAAACAGTTACTGGTACCGAACGATTGGAAATAAAGTCTACGTTTAAATGATATAGATAAAATTTGCTTAGGGGGCTATCTACATATTAAAACCAACCATAACTTTGTTTTTTCCAATAGCAGTACAAAATTCTGACAGCATAAATGAGCTCTACACCCTTCAATTAGACTAAAAACAAATTTTTATGCAATTCGTACCATAAGTTTCTGAGTTTATTTTAAAACGAGCGTATTTTAAGGGCTGTATCCAAATTGAAGTTCCGTACTCGACTGTTAACCGAGAGAGCCCCCATCTTGATCAAGGCACCTTCACCCCTTGCGGGGCGCCGTTTGCAGTCTGCAAACGGCTAATTTTAAAGCCCAAAATTCCAAATGGCACCAGTAATTTTTTAGTACAAGTTCGATCTCATAGTAAGCATGAAAAAAAGCTTTTGCTTATTTGCAAATAAATTTGTTCGTACATTGCGGTGTGAATTAATTATTTGAACATATTCGGAGTAGAAAAGCATTGCCCCTGAAAGGGTTAAGAAGTCGATGAAGCCTGTTAGATTACAGGACAGCAGAAGAAATTTCAAAATATCTAGTCACTTCTATTATAGACGGCCCCTTAAACCACCATTTTCCCGTTTTTTAAGCATAATTTGAAAACTACTTGGAAGAAAAATGTGAAATTTTGGATTTCCATAAAGCAGGACTTAATAAATCTAAATCCATCAAAAAAATTGTAGGTTGCAATTCATAATTTTTTCGAATATTAATTTCATAATTCATATCATAAAATTATAAAAATTGCAAATTCAGCGTATTTATGTTTGGGTATATTAGTATTATTGCTACACAAAAAATTAGAACATTAGGAGCATAATTTCTGGAGATATAAATAAAAATATGAAAATGTAATTTAACATTAGAAGCACTAAATTTTAAATGTTTATAATTCAAAAACTTATCATTCAAATGACTTGAAATTTGGTGTCTAGGCATAGTTTGAACCGAAGATTTGAAATATCTCGTTAAAATTGGGTATTGTCATTGAAAAAAATGATGTTTGGATTCGTTTTAATATGCAGATGGCCCCCTACATACATCAGTTTATATACATCAGTTAAAAGTAGACTTTATTTCCAATCGTTCGTACCAGTTACTTTTTTCTACGATAATTTGTTGAGGAGTTAGAAGGGGGTGTTTACTTTTTTTTTTCCACGACTGTACATCCCTTGTCAATACTCGCTTTTTAGCCCTTTGCTAGATTTTCTAGATGACAAAATTCATGACTATCTGTCATAATTGCATAATGATACTTTAAAAGTATAAAATTTGTGAATTTTGCAGATTTCTGCCAGTGGTTAGTTTACAGATAACAACTTTGCTATTTTATACAGACCACATATCATATATAAATTTTATTTTTCATGCAGTAAATCGAATATATACTCATCATATTCAAATAGTTCTTCATTATTATTATCAGAAACATAATTATGCTCAAAAGTTTAGCGAAAATCGCAACTATATTATTTGCAAGAAACTTAACTCTGACCCACAAGAATTATTCTAGTGTGAACCCGACCCGCAGAAAGAAAATTAGAGTCACCCTATCCCAAGAAAAAGAACATTAGGTGCAACCCGACCCGATGCAGGACTCTGTTCAATGATCCTTAGGTTTCCGCTACTCAGAGGTTTTACTATATATGAATATAATAGAATATAGATATGTGAATTTCCCTATATAAATGATAAAAAAGGAAAAAGAGGTATAATTGTAGATTACGTTTCTTAATTGCATTAAAAAGCTATTTAATTTCCGTTCTTTTTTGTTTCGGTACGAGTTACGGGTTGAAGAATTTCGGGTTCGGGTCGTATTCGGGTTGAAATGTGTTGGGTTCGGATATGGTTGCGCGTAGCAATAAATTATTCTGACGGGTAAGTCGGGTTGCGGGTCGATGCAGATTTAATTTCGGGTTCGGGTCGGCTTTCTGATTTAATTCAAGTGGAATTTTCAGGTTGTGGTTGGATACAACGCAACCCACGCAAGATTCTATTCTGTAATTTTAACTCGCAGCCATAAATATCAGTTTTATTTATTTTAGTTACAATATTTTCTGCCAGCTGTCTCTATAAACGCAAAAGAATGTTTTGTTGCATCTGGGCTACGTATTTGTAACTTTAGCGTAGACTCCAGCATACTGAAAAGCGTAATATAATCGCTTTTATTTAAATATAGTTATACTATTTCTCACAGGGTTGCTATAAATGCGTAAGAGAATTGCGTTGAATCTGCACTAGCTATTTTTGTCTTGAGTAAAGATGCCATACAATAAAAGTTTGAAAACTACACATTAATTAAATTTGATTAATATATTTATCGCTAGAGAGCGTTAACTGCGTAAAAGAAAATTGAGATAAAATTATCGTAATCAATTTCAACTTATACTAGCGGTATTCTATCTGAATCTGGAGCTTTTGATGGTCAGTGTTGGAAACATGCAAAAGCCGTTGGACTCCTCTTGTCAATCCTCGCTTTTCAGCACTTTTCTAGATTTACTGGAAGACAGAACTCATGACTATCTGCCCTAATTATGTAATGATACTTTTAAAGAATAATAAATGGGAATTTTGCAGATTTCTGCCAGTTGCTGTTTTACAGATAACAACTTTGCTATTTTATCCAAACCACATATCTCATACAAATTTTATTTTTCATGCAGTAAATCGAATATATACACATTCATATTCAAATAAAACTTAATTATTTTTATCTGAAAATACTTGTCCTCAAAAGTTTAGCAAAAATTCCAACAATATCACTTGAAAAACTTAAAATCTGACCCGCAAGAATTATTCTAGTATGAACCCCACCCGTAGAATGAAATTTAGAGTCACACCAACCCCCAAAAAGAAAATTAGTTGTAACCTGACCCGAGCAGGACTCTGTTCAGCGATCCCGAGGAATCCGCTATCCAGAGGTTTTACTATATTTAAATATTAATAATATTAAGATATGTCCATTTTTCTAAATAAATGATAAAATTGATAAAAGAGACTTAATTGTAGAATACTTTTCTTAATTACATTAAAAAGTTATATAATTTCTTTGCATTTTGGGTTCGGTTCGTGTTGCGGGTTGAAGTATTTCTTGTTCGGGTCGGGTGCGAGCTGAAAGGTGTCCGGTTCGGATCGAGTTACAGTCGCCAAAAAATATTTTTCCGGTTGCGCGCCGATGAAATCTTTTTTGTCGGGGTTCGTGTCGGGTTGCAAGTGGGTCGATGCAATTTTTTTTCGGGTTCGGGTTGTTTTCCTGGTTTATTTCAAATGGAATTTTTAGGTTCTGGGCGGGTACAACGGGACCCCTGCTGGAGACTAAACTGTAGTTTTAACCTCCCCCCCCCCCCCAATAAAAGTCAGTTTTATATTTTTAGTTACAATATTTCCGCCTGGGTTCCCTATAAAAGCAACAGGAATTTTTTTTTTAATCTGGGCTACATATTTTTTAACGTCAATGTAGCTATCAGAGAGTGAAGCATAATATGATCACTTTTATTTAAATTTAGTTAGCCTATTTCTCACAGGGAGCGCTATAAACGCCTAAGAGAATTCTGTTGAATCTATAGTAGTTATTTTTATCTTCAGTATGGATGCCATAGAGTGACAGATTGAAAAATACCGTTTTCTCGAAATTTGATTCATCTATTACTCGCTAGAGGGCGCTATCTGCGTAAAAGAAACGTGTTACAATTACCCTACCTAATATCAACTTATAAGTAGAGATATTCTACCTGATTCTGGCATCTTCGAGGTCAGTGTCAGAAACATGCAAAAGCCGTTGGATTTCCCTTGTCTATCCTCGATATTCAGCCCTTTTCTAAATTTACTGGAAGACAGAACTCATGACTATATGCCATAATTGTGTTATGATACTTTTAAAGAATAATAAATGGGAATTTTGCAGATTTCTGCCAGTGGTTGGTTTACAGATAACAACTTTGCTATTTTATATATACCACATATCTTATACAAATTTTATTTTTCATGCAGCAAATTGAATATATACTCATTCATATTCAAATAGTACCTACTTATTTTTATCTGACAAATAGTTCTACTGAAACGTTTAGTGAAAATCCCAACAATATTATTTGCAAAAACTTAAATCTGACCCGCCAGAATTAATCTATGTAAACCCGACACCTAAAAGGAAAATCAGAGTCCCCGCAACCCCCCAAAAAAGAGAATTAGGGCGTCGACTTGCGGTAATAACTTGACTGATACATGACTCTGTGCAGCGACCCCGAGGAATCCGAATTCCAGAGGTTTTACTATATTTAAATATTAATAACATAAAGATATGTCCATTTTTATAAATAAATGATAAAATTGATAAAAGAGACTTAATTATAGAATACTTTTCTTAATTACATTAAAAAGTTACATATATATTTTTTTTCATTTTGGGTTCGGTTCGAGTTGCGGGTTGAAGTATTTCTTGTTCGGGTCGGGTGCAAGCTGAAAGGTGTCCGGTTTGGATCGAAATACAGTCGCCAAAAATTATTTTTCCGGTTGCGCGCCGATTAAATCTTTTTTAACGGGGTTCGTGTCGGGTTGCAAGTGGGTCGATGCAATTTTTTTTCGGGTTCGCGTTGTTTTCCTGGTTTATTTCAAATGGAATTTTTAGGTTCTGGGCGGGTACAACGGAACCCCTGCTGGACTCTAAACTGTAGTTTTAACCTCCCCTACCTAATAAAAGTTAGTTTTAGTTTTTAGTTACAATATTTCCCGCCAGGGTTCTCTATAAACGCAAAAGAAAATTTTGTTTAATCTGGGCTACGTATTTTTTAACGTCAATGTAGCTATTATAGAGTAAAGCATAATACAATCACTTTTATTTAAATTTAGTTACCCTATTTCTCCCAGGGGGCGCTATAAACGCCTAAGAGAATTCTGTTGAATCTTTAGTAGCTAATTTTATCTTGAGTATGGATACCACAGAGTGACAGATGGAAAAATACACTTTTCTCTAAATTTGATTCATCTATTTCTCGCTAGAGGGCGTTGTCTGCGTAAAAGAAACTTGTGTTAAAATTACCCTACCCAATATCAACTTATAAGTAGAGATATTCTACCTGATTCTGGACTCTTCGTGGTCAGTGTTAGAAACATGCAAAAGCCGTTGGACTTCCCTTGTCAATCCTCACTTTTTAGCCCTTTTCTAAATTTACTGGAAGACAGAACTCATGACTGTCTGCCCTAATTGTGTTATGATACTTTTAAAGAATAATAAATGGGAATTTTGCAGATTTCTGCCAGTGGTTGGTTTACGGATATTAACTTTGCTAATTTATACATACCACATATCTTTTACAAACTTTAATTTTCATGCAGCAAATCGAATATATACTCATTCATATTCAAATAGTACCTACTTATTTTTATCTGACAAATAGTTCTGCTCAAACGTTTAGCGAAAATCCCAACAATATCATTTGCAAAAACTTAAATCTGACCCGCCAGAATTAATCTATTGTAAACCGGACACCTAAAAGGAAAATCAGAGTCCCCGCAACCCCCCAATAAAGAGAATTAGGGCGTCGACTTGCGGTAATAACTTGACTGATACATGACTCTGTTCAGCGACCCCGAGGAATCTGAATTCCAGAGGTTTTACTATATTTAAATATTAATAACATAAAGATATGTCCATTTATATAAATAAATGATAAAATTGATAAAAGAGACTTAATTATAGAATACTTTCTTAATTACATTAAAAAGTTACATAATTTTTTTTTTCATTTTGGGTTCGGTTCGAGTTGCGGGTTGAAGTATTTCTTGTTCGGGTCAGGTGCAAGCTGAAAGGTGTCCGGTTTGGATTGAAATACAGTCGCCCAAAATTGTTTTTCCGGTTGCGCGCCGATTAAATCTTTTTTAACGGGGTTCGTGTCGGGTTGCAAGTGGGTCGATGCAATTTTTTTTCGGGTTCGCGTTGTTTTCCTGGTTTATTTCAAATGGAATTTTTAGGTTCTGGACGGGTACAACGGAACCCCTGCTGGACTCTAAACTGTAGTTTTAACCTCCCCTACCTAATAAAAGTCAGTTTTAGTTTTTAGTTACAATATTTCCCGCCAGGGTTCTCTATAAACGCAAAAGAAAATTTTGTTTAATCTGGGCTACGTATTTTTTAACGTCAATGTAGCTATTATAGAGTAAAGCATAATACAATCACTTTTATTTAAATTTAGTTACCCTATTTCTCCCAGGGGGTGCTATAAACGCCTAAGAGAATTCTGTTGAATCTTTAGTAGCTAATTTTATCTTGAGTATGGATACCACAGAGTGACAGATGGAAAAATACACTTTTCTCTAAATTTGATTCATCTATTTCTCGCTAGAGGGCGTTATCTGCGTAAAAGAAACTTGTGTTAAAATTACCCTACCCAATATCAACTTATAAGTAGAGATATTCTAACTGATTCTGGACTCTTCGTGGTCAGTGTTAGAAACATGCAAAAGCCGTTGGACTTCCCTTGTCAATCCTCACTTTTTAGCCCTTTTCTAAATTTACTGGAAGACAGAACTCATGACTGTCTGCCCTAATTGTGTTATGATACTTTTAAAGAATAATGAATGGGAATTTTGCAGATTTCTGCCAGTGGTTGGTTTACGGATATTAACTTTGCTATTTTATACATACCACATATCTTTTACAAACTTTAATTTTCATGCAGCAAATCGAATATATACTCATTCATATTCAAATAGTACCTACTTATTTTTATCTGACAAATAGTTCTGCTCAAACGTTTAGCGAAAATCCCAACAATATCATTTGCAAAAACTTAAATCTGACCCGCCAGAATTAATCTATTGTAAACCCGACACCTAAAAGGAAAATCAGAGTCCCCGCAACCCCCCAAAAAAGAGAATTAGGGCGTCGACTTGCGGTAATAACTTGACTGATACATGACTCTGTTCAGCGACCCCGAGGAATCCGAATTCCAGAGGTTTTACTATATTTAAATATTAATAACATAAAGATATGTCCATTTTTATAAATAAATGATAAAATTGATAAAAGAGACTTAATTATAGAATACTTTTCTTAATTACATTAAAAAGTTACATAATTTTTTTTTTCATTTTGGGTTCGGTTCGAGTTGCGGGTTGAAGTATTTCTTGTTCGGGTCGGGTGCAAGCTGAAAGGTGTCCGGTTTGGATCGAAATACAGTCGCCAAAAATTATTTTTCCGGTTGCGCGCCGATTAAATCTTTTCTAACGGGGTTCGTGTCGGGTTGCAAGTGGGTCGATGCAATTTTTTTTCGGGTTCGCGTTGTTTTCCTGGTTTATTTCAAATGGAATTTTTAGGTTCTGGGCGGGTACAACGGAACCCCTGCTGGACTCTAAACTGTAGTTTTAACCTCCCCTACCTAATAAAAGTCAGTTTTAGTTTTTAGTTACAATATTTCCCGCCAGGGTTCTCTATAAACGCAAAAGAAAATTTTGTTTAATCTGGGCTACGTATTTTTTAACGTCAATGTAGCTATTATAGAGTAAAGCATAATACAATCACTTTTATTTAAATTTAGTTACCCTATTTCTCCCAGGGGGTGCTATAAACGCCTAAGAGAATTCTGTTGAATCTTTAGTAGCTAATTTTATCTTGAGTATGGATACCACAGAGTGGCAGATGGAAAAATACACTTTTCTCTAAATTTGATTCATCTATTTCTCGCTAGAGGGCGTTATCTGCGTAAAAGAAACTTGTGTTAAAATTACCCTACCCAATATCAACTTATAAGTAGAGATATTCTACCTGATTCTGGACTCTTCGTGGTCAGTGTTAGAAACATGCAAAAGCCGTTGGACTTCCCTTGTCAATCCTCACTTTTTAGCCCTTTTCTAAATTTACTGGAAGACAGAACCCATGACTGTCTGCCCTAATTGTGTTATGATACTTTTAAAGAATAATAAATGGGAATTTTGCAGATTTCTGCCAGTGGTTGGTTTACGGATATTAACTTTGCTATTTTATACATACCACATATCTTTTACAAACTTTAATTTTCATGCAGCAAATCGAATATATACTCATTCATATACAAATAGTACCTACTTATTTTTATCTGACAAATAGTTCTGCTCAAACGTTTAGCGAAAATCCCAACAATATCATTTGCAAAAACTTAAATCTGACCCGCAAGAATTATTCTAATGTAAACCCCAACCCTAGAATGAAAATCAGAGTCACCGCAACCACCAAAAAAAGAGAATTAGTTGTAACTTGACCCGATGAAGGGACTCTGTCGAATGATCCCGAGGAATCCGCCATCAAGAGATTTTACTATATTTGAATATTAATAAAATGCAGATAGGTCCATTTCTCTAAATAAGTGATAAAATATGTAAAAGAGATATAATTGTAGATTACTTTTCTTAATTGCATTAAAAAGTTATTTAATTTTCTTTCATTTGGAATTCGGTTCCTGTTGCGGGTTGAAGTATTTCGAGTTCGGGTTGAAAGGTGTCGGGTTCGGATCGGGTTGCAGGTTGCCGAAAGTTATTTTGCCGAGTTGCGCGTCGATGAAATCTTTTTTGTCGGGTTCGGGTCGGGTTGCAGGTCGATGCAATGTATTTCGGGTTCGGGTCGGTTTCCTGGTTTATTTCAAATGGAATTTTTAGGTTCTGGACGGGTACAATGGGACCCGTGCTCGACTCTATTTTGTAGTTAAAAAAAAAAAACACATAAAAGTCAGTTTTATTTATTTTAGTTAAAATATTTCCCGCCAGGTGTCTCTATAAACGCTAAAGAATATTTTTTTAAATCTGGGCTACGCATTTTTAACTTCAAGGCAGCTATCATATTGTAAAGCATTATACAATCACTTTTATTTAAATTTAGTTACCGTATTTCTTCCAGGGGGCGCTATAAACGCCTAAGAGAATTCTGTTGAGTCTTTAGTAGCTATTTTTATCTTGAGTATGTCATACAGAGAAAGATTGAAAAAGACACTATTATTTAAATTTCATTTATGTATTTCTCGCTAGAGCGCGCTCTCTGCGCAAAACAAAATGTGTTAAAATTACCCTACCCAATTTTAACTTCTAAGGAGAGATAGTCTATCTGATTCTGGAACCTTTGTTGGTCAGTGTTAGTAACATGCAAAAGCCGTTGGATATCCCTTGTCAATCCTCGCTTTTCAGTCTTTTTCCAGAATTAATGGAGGACAGAACTCATGTCTATTTGGCATAGTTGCATATGGCACTTTGAAAGAATAAGAATTGGAAATTTTGCAGATTTCTTCCAGTGGTTGGTTTATTGTTAATATCTTTGCTTATTTAAAAAGATTTCAATGCACATGAAAATCTCAAAGCATTGTCATGATGAGTATTTAGAATTAATACTTATTTCTATGTAGGAAGTGACTTTTAAAGGAGAAAATAAATGTTGAAACAATTTTGTACCATGTATTTTTGGTATCAGGCTTGGTCTTTGGCTTCGATATTACAATATTTATCGTGCTCGGGCGGACATTCGCTGTAAAAATGGGCCGAACTTATTTCTATGCTACCAACTAAAAACCATAAATAATCTACCTGGGAGGGGGGTGGGCACCCCAGCACAAGCACACCACCACTTCCACCACTGAATTCATCACTAATATACCCTACTTAAAATGCCCCTTGCGTTACGAAAAATAAAATTAAGCAATATTAAAGTAATATTTTTTATAATATTTTTTTCTTTTTTACACCTCTGAGACATTGTTAAATTTTTTTTTCATGTTTTTTTTATTACCCCCCTCCCCCCATGTCGCAGTTTGCCACACTCGTTTGGCACACTTCTCCCTATTGTGACGCCAAAATTTTCTCAACTATTTAGAACTGTCGTCACTTCCGGCGTATAATCCGAGGTAAAAAAACAATCATGTTTGGACCCAGAAATTTTATTTAATAATTGAAAGTCAAATATTCACCGCAATATAAAAAGTTACATTTTATTAAATAAAATTTCTAGGTCCAAACATTATAGTTTGATCGGCGGATTGTACGCCGGAAATTGCGATAATTATACGCAAAAAAACCTACATTCTATCTGTTAGCTACTATTATAAATTTATAAAATCATTAACATATTTTCTACTTTTATTCCAAGCTTACGTAATTTAAAATGATAGAAAAGTATCATAAATACTACCTCAATAAACATACATATTTTTTACCACTCGTTTACTATACAAAAAACTTACGTCATTGCTTTCGTTGTATCTGTGAGTTATGCTACATAACTTCAATATTTTCTAAATTATATAGCAATATTTTATGGGAAAATTAGTAATTAACTAGAAATATGTGTTCTTTACGCTTTAATAACAAAAACTGAAAAAAAAAGTACGAACATAATTCTTAAAAATTACGACTCATAAAACTTAAAATAAACTTATCGAAACACTAAGCTTTTTCTTACTGATACAGCGATCGCAATTGATTGTTAAATGCACATGATTCTGAAGTTTTAAAATAATATTTACTTACTTGTTTTCATATTGTGGGTGTGGCGACACAATACGTTAACCCATCTCACCCTCTTAAGTGTGACATAATTAATTAATGAACCCTTATGGGTAAAAATGATTTAAACGTAACTCTGAAACGTGTCATTTAGCACGTTGAGCGCCGCCATATTTATAAAATAAAGTTTCTTCAGGAAACACTTTATTTCAATTTCAAACTAACAAACGACATAAACTATTTTTTAATAAAATTTTCCTTTCAAAATATACATGAAAACAATCATTTATTTATTTCCTAACAAAATCGCCTTTAAATTCAGGTGCGAGACAATTATTTCATCATTTTACAAACGGAATTACTTTCTGTGCACAGCTGGCGGTAAAAATGGCGTTCAACATGCTAAATTTACCGTAAATACATAAATTAAAACACTCTTATAGTTAAAAACCAAACAAACAAACAATATAATACTCACATTGAATACTGTGTTCCTTGGTAGATCCGAGTAAACAGTATATTTAATTCTTGTATCTTGAACTGCAGTTCTAAAAGAAAATGGCGGAATATTAACAAAAATACATATCGCTGTAATGAAGCCTTTACCTGAAATGAAGCTTACGTCTACGTTGTATTACAGGCTGATCTCAACCCGGATCTCTGTGCTGGAGTCTTTTGACGTCACAAACGTCAGCAGACACCAGCACACAGATCCGGGATGAATCAGCCTCTAAAAAGCACTACAATTCCATTTTTATTTGGAGTTATTTTGTGACTTTTTAAAGCATACATCGATAAATAAATCGCAATATTTTGTCTAGAATAGACAGTAACTTCCGTTTAATTGAACCGGATTTGAAACACCAGAATATAATTCAATAAAGCATTTTAATTTTATATGCAGTAAAGTAACATGCAATTATTTAGAAAAAAAGTAAATATGATTGCAAGGGAATGCTACTTACCTTTATGTTTCTGAAAACGTGTTATTATTAATTTGCGCGGCTTATACCCGACTTGAACCTAAAAATTTTACTTGAAAATAAGCCGAATCGCGAACCAAATCAACATGAACCGCGGGATCGTGTAAAATAAAATTTCCCAAGCTGCTTGAAGACTGTAATCTACATTAAATTAAAATCCCATTCTTGCCAATATCGCTCATTTTAACATGCAGTATACGATGATATATTAAAATATTTGACTTGTCCCTTCAAAAAAAGTTGTTTAAGTTTAAGCGAATTAAAAGTAAAATAAGAAAAAAGTCAAACGGATAAATACAGAATATAGAACAAGAAAACAGATAAACAAAGAAAATACAGTAAACTCTCTGGAAGGCGGACTCTGTGTTAAACGGAAATCTGTCTAACTCGGAAAGATTTTCAAGCCCCTATGAATCCATAGACATAGAATAAAATTTGCCTAAGGCGGAATATTTTCTACTACGGAAAATTTTCCCGGTCCCGATAGATTCCGCCTTAGACAGAGTTTACTGTATACCACATTTTAACACTAAAAAAATTAAAAAGTATACGCCTGTCTGAAAATCGAAGCATAGGTCCAATAATTACGCATGTACATATATTAGAATAAAAAATTACAGGGCGTGAATACCAACTGGGCAAACTTCCACCAATAAATTTTTACAGACATTTACGTCTTATTTAACTGCATTATTCATGCAAAATTACTGTCGTGAATAAGAAACAAAATTCTATTTTTGTTATTTACTAATGAAAGTTTGCTCCGTTGGCAATCAGGCCGAAAAACTTACAAAAGAATTCTATAACTTCCTTCATCGGACTTTGGTTAAAAGCTTTGATCTCTGTTTCGAACGCAATAATTGAATCATAAAAACGTTATGATTGATTTTACAGTGATTCTAAGAAGTTCTATCATACATCGTAAATGGCTTTAACCATTTCAAAAGTTATCAATACTTAAAAGATTTTTCATAGTATTGGAAAAAAAAACAAAAAACAAAAAAAACGAAAACAATGAATTGAAAAAAAGAACTTCTAGAAACGTGGATTTCAACTTGCAAATATTTTTTTCATAATAACAGGTCACAACTTTTCATATTACATATAATATATGTTAGTAAGTGCTACTTATTTTCCCGTGTGTTGGATTATTCATTTGCCCAATGTGAGGCCTCATCTACATTTGGTGAAACCAGCTAATTATGTAACACTTTTCAACGTAGTTGAAAAGAGTTCATGAATTTGTCTGTCTGTTCGTGATCTAACTCTCGTAAATATATATACACGAATTGCCATATAATTTTCATATGTTACTGAAGTTTACTATGGAACGTTTGGTATTGAAAATGAAATGCAGCATTTATTATTCGTGAACAGCGACACACAAAAGAATTCCGTTATATTATGCTCTATGGCGAAAAATCGTTTGCGATGTATTTTATTGATGTTACGATATTACAAACATAATGACAGTGACATGCATTACTGAGGTAGACTACAAAATGCTTTCTCAGGGGTATAGGACAAGTAGGAATTATAGTTCGTTTACACGGACGCACACGAAATTTCAGTGCGTCATGATCTATGGGGAAAATGGGTTGCGGTTCATTTTAATGATATTATGATGCTAAAAGAAACTCATGAGGTTAGTTTAGTGATCAAAGCGTCGCACTACCACTGCTACATGACCACAGTTTGACTCACAGCTGTGCAAGGGTCCCTCAACCTTTTATCCTTCCAGTGCCGAAAGAATGAGTTTCTTAGGAACTAAATATGGAGGATCCCGCGTAAGGCTGACCACATCACCAGGAAATATACTGGTAGCACCCGTGATCAAGAAAACCGAGTTAGCCAATGAAGGCCAAGATCCAAGCTCTAACAAAGGAATAAGACTAACCGCCGCATAATTCGCGGGACGGGCCTTTCCGCGCGCCCATACGAGGTCATTTTCCTTTATTTTAAAAGCTGACCACCTTCTTTTAAAAACTGACTAGTCACTGACCAGTACATCTCAAAAATTTGAAAGCAAAATTCATTATATTAAAGAAGTGGAAAAGCGGTAAGTGTAGGCTTGGTGCACTGATTCAGTCGGACAACCGCTAGGCTTCGAGCTTAATGTTCATTTCGGCAGCGGACGGGGCTGAGCGTTGTGGACAGTCGCAGAAATCCCGGTGTGTTCCGCGCGCCCTTCCGAGGTTCATTTTCCTTTCTTTTAAATGCTGACCGATTTTTTTAAAATACTGACCTCTTTCTTTTAAGGTATGTGTCTACCCTAAATTCGCTATTTTTGCGAAAAATTTCGATTTTTAAAATTATTTTAAATTAAAGTTCAAACATTTAGGATTCCTAAAATGCCTAACTTTTGGTTCAGCGATAATTAGAAGCAAAGTTATAGCCCAAAATATAAACCGGAAATGAGCTTTCAGAAACCGGAAGTGACCGTTTGAAGAGCCACAGAACGATAAACAATACATTTGAATACACAAATATATAATATATAATATATACTCAAATACATAAACACCTGCAAATAGGATGGATTTTAAAGTTGTATATTTTATACATAATTTCGTGTTTTTAATTAATTTTTCAACTACATTTCAGCAGTGAAATTACGCTTGAAATTATTGAATATTAATGATGTGAATTATCATATTGCTAACAAAGCGTAAACCAACTTAGTGAAAAATGTCCAAGCCGGGAATCGAACCCGGGTCCTTGGAATAGATCTCCAGTGCTCTACCACTAAACCACAAGGACGATGTCCAGCCTGGCATTTCTCACTTATATAAGTCGGTAAGGCTGCAACCGCAGCACAAGATGGAGAAGTCATCATGAGCACACATTCCTAGCGGCGTAACATGAGACGCAAACAAACCCAGCATCGGTGAATATACAATTTTTAATTAATTTTTCAACTACATTTCAGCAGTGAAATTACGCTTGAAATTATTGAATATTAATGACGTGAATTATCATATTGCTAACAAAGCGTAAACCAACTTAGTGAAAAATGTCCAAGCCGGGAATCGAACCCGGGTCCTTGGAATAGATCTCCAGTGCTCTACCACTAAACCACAAGGACGATGTCCAGCCTGGCATTTCTCACTTATATAAGTCGGTAAGGCTGCAACCGCAGCACAAGATGGAGAAGTCATCATGAGCACACATTCCTAGCGGCGTAACATGAGACGCAAACAAACCCAGCATCGGTGAATATACAATTTTTAATTAATTTTTCAACTACATTTCAGCAGTGAAATTACGCTTGAAATTATTGAATATTAATGATGTGAATTATCATATTGCTAACAAAGCGTAAACCAACTTAGTGAAAAATGTCCAAGCCGGGAATCGAACCCGGGTCCTTGGAATAGATCTCCAGTGCTCTACCACTAAACCACAAGGACGATGTCCAGCCTGGCATTTCTCACTTATATAAGTCGGTAAGGCTGCAACCGCAGCACAAGATGGAGAAGTCATCATGAGCACACATTCCTAGCGGCGTAACATGAGACGCAAACAAACCCAGCATCGGTGAATATACAATTTTTAATTAATTTTTCTACTACATTTCAGCAGTGAAATTACGCTTGAAATTATTGAATATTAATGATGTGAATTATCATATTGCTAACAAAGCGTAAACCAACTTAGTGAAAAATGTCCAAGCCGGGAATCGAACCCGGGTCCTTGGAATAGATCTCCAGTGCTCTACCACTAAACCACAAGGACGATGTCCAGCCTGGCATTTCTCACTTATATAAGTCGGTAAGGCTGCAACCGCAGCACAAGATGGAGAAGTCATCATGAGCACACATTCCTAGCGGCGTAACATGAGACGCAAACAAACCCAGCATCGGTGAATATACAATTTTTAATTAATTTTTCAACTACATTTCAGCAGTGAAATTACGCTTGAAATTATTGAATATTAATGATGTGAATTATCATATTGCTAACAAAGCGTAAACCAACTTAGTGAAAAATGTCCAAGCCGGGAATCGAACCCGGGTCCTTGGAATAGATCTCCAGTGCTCTACCACTAAACCACAAGGACGATGTCCAGCCTGGCATTTCTCACTTATATAAGTCGGTAAGGCTGCAACCGCAGCACAAGATGGAGAAGTCATCATGAGCACACATTCCTAGCGGCGTAACATGAGACGCAAACAAACCCAGCATCGGTGAATATACAATTTTTAATTAATTTTTCAACTACATTTCAGCAGTGAAATTACGCTTGAAATTATTGAATATTAATGATGTGAATTATCATATTGCTAACAAAGCGTAAACCAACTTAGTGAAAAATGTCCAAGCCGGGAATCGAACCAGGGTCCTTGGAATAGATCTCCAGTGCTCTACCACTAAACCACAAGGACGATGTCCAGCCTGGCATTTCTCACTTATATAAGTCGGTAAGGCTGCAACCGCAGCACAAGATGGAGAAGTCATCATGAGCACACATTCCTAGCGGCGTAACATGAGACGCAAACAAACCCAGCATCGGTGAATATACAATTTTTAATTAATTTTTCAACTACATTTCAGCAGTGAAATTACGCTTGAAATTATTGAATATTAATGATGTGAATTATCATATTGCTAACAAAGCGTAAACCAACTTAGTGAAAAATGTCCAAGCCGGGAATCGAACCCGGGTCCTTGGAATAGATCTCCAGTGCTCTACCACTAAACCACAAGGACGATGTCCAGCCTGGCATTTCTCACTTATATAAGTCGGTAAGGCTGCAACCGCAGCACAAGATGGAGAAGTCATCATGAGCACACATTCCTAGCGGCGTAACATGAGACGCAAACAAACCCAGCATCGGTGAATATACAATTTTTAATTAATTTTTCTACTACATTTCAGCAGTGAAATTACGCTTGAAATTATTGAATATTAATGATGTGAATTATCATATTGCTAACAAAGCGTAAACCAACTTAGTGAAAAATGTCCAAGCCGGGAATCGAACCCGGGTCCTTGGAATAGATCTCCAGTGCTCTACCACTAAACCACAAGGACGATGTCCAGCCTGGCATTTCTCACTTATATAAGTCGGTAAGGCTGCAACCGCAGCACAAGATGGAGAAGTCATCATGAGCACACATTCCTAGCGGCGTAACATGAGACGCAAACAAACCCAGCATCGGTGAATATACAATTTTTAATTAATTTTTCAACTACATTTCAGCAGTGAAATTACGCTTGAAATTATTGAAGTGAATTATCATATTGCTAACAAAGCGTAAACCAACTTAGTGAAAAATGTCCAAGCCGGGAATCGAACCCGGGTCCTTGGAATAGATCTCCAGTGCTCTACCACTAAACCACAAGGACGATGTCCAGCCTGGCATTTCTCACTTATATAAGTCGGTAAGGCTGCAACCGCAGCACAAGATGGAGAAGTCATCATGAGCACACATTCCTAGCGGCGTAACATGAGACGCAAACAAACCCAGCATCGGTGAATATACAATTTTTAATTAATTTTTCAACTACATTTCAGCAGTGAAATTACGCTTGAAATTATTGAATATTAATGATGTGAATTATCATATTGCTAACAAAGCGTAAACCAACTTAGTGAAAAATGTCCAAGCCGGGAATCGAACCCGGGTCCTTGGAATAGATCTCCAGTGCTCTACCACTAAACCACAAGGACGATGTCCAGCCTGGCATTTCTCACTTATATAAGTCGGTAAGGCTGCAACCGCAGCACAAGATGGAGAAGTCATCATGAGCACACATTCCTAGCGGCGTAACATGAGACGCAAACAAACCCAGCATCGGTGAATATACAATTTTTAATTAATTTTTCTACTACATTTCAGCAGTGAAATTACGCTTGAAATTATTGAATATTAATGATGTGAATTATCATATTGCTAACAAAGCGTAAACCAACTTAGTGAAAAATGTCCAAGCCGGGAATCGAACCCGGGTCCTTGGAATAGATCTCCAGTGCTCTACCACTAAACCACAAGGACGATGTCCAGCCTGGCATTTCTCACTTATATAAGTCGGTAAGGCTGCAACCGCAGCACAAGATGGAGAAGTCATCATGAGCACACATTCCTAGCGGCGTAACATGAGACGCAAACAAACCCAGCATCGGTGAATATACAATTTTTAATTAATTTTTCAACTACATTTCAGCAGTGAAATTACGCTTGAAATTATTGAATATTAATGATGTGAATTATCATATTGCTAACAAAGCGTAAACCAACTTAGTGAAAAATGTCCAAGCCGGGAATCGAACCCGGGTCCTTGGAATAGATCTCCAGTGCTCTAACACTAAACCACAAGGACGATGTCCAGCCTGGCATTTCTCACTTATATAAGTCGGTAAGGCTGCAACCGCAGCACAAGATGGAGAAGTCATCATGAGCACACATTCCTAGCGGCGTAACATGAGACGCAAACAAACCCAGCATCGGTGAATATACAATTTTTAATTAATTTTTCAACTACATTTCAGCAGTGAAATTACGCTTGAAATTATTGAATATTAATGATGTGAATTATCATATTGCTAACAAAGCGTAAACCAACTTAGTGAAAAATGTCCAAGCCGGGAATCGAACCAGGGTCCTTGGAATAGATCTCCAGTGCTCTACCACTAAACCACAAGGACGATGTCCAGCCTGGCATTTCTCACTTATATAAGTCGGTAAGGCTGCAACCGCAGCACAAGATGGAGAAGTCATCATGAGCACACATTCCTAGCGGCGTAACATGAGACGCAAACAAACCCAGCATCGGTGAATATACAATTTTTAATTAATTTTTCAACTACATTTCAGCAGTGAAATTACGCTTGAAATTATTGAATATTAATGATGTGAATTATCATATTGCTAACAAAGCGTAAACCAACTTAGTGAAAAATGTCCAAGCCGGGAATCGAACCCGGGTCCTTGGAATAGATCTCCAGTGCTCTACCACTAAACCACAAGGACGATGTCCAGCCTGGCATTTCTCACTTATATAAGTCGGTAAGGCTGCAACCGCAGCACAAGATGGAGAAGTCATCATGAGCACACATTCCTAGCGGCGTAACATGAGACGCAAACAAACCCAGCATCGGTGAATATACAATTTTTAATTAATTTTTCTACTACATTTCAGCAGTGAAATTACGCTTGAAATTATTGAATATTAATGATGTGAATTATCATATTGCTAACAAAGCGTAAACCAACTTAGTGAAAAATGTCCAAGCCGGGAATCGAACCCGGGTCCTTGGAATAGATCTCCAGTGCTCTACCACTAAACCACAAGGACGATGTCCAGCCTGGCATTTCTCACTTATATAAGTCGGTAAGGCTGCAACCGCAGCACAAGATGGAGAAGTCATCATGAGCACACATTCCTAGCGGCGTAACATGAGACGCAAACAAACCCAGCATCGGTGAATATACAATTTTTAATTAATTTTTCAACTACATTTCAGCAGTGAAATTACGCTTGAAATTATTGAATATTAATGATGTGAATTATCATATTGCTAACAAAGCGTAAACCAACTTAGTGAAAAATGTCCAAGCCGGGAATCGAACCCGGGTCCTTGGAATAGATCTCCAGTGCTCTACCACTAAACCACAAGGACGATGTCCAGCCTGGCATTTCTCACTTATATAAGTCGGTAAGGCTGCAACCGCAGCACAAGATGGAGAAGTCATCATGAGCACACATTCCTAGCGGCGTAACATGAGACGCAAACAAACCCAGCATCGGTGAATATACAATTTTTAATTAATTTTTCAACTACATTTCAGCAGTGAAATTACGCTTGAAATTATTGAATATTAATGATGTGAATTATCATATTGCTAACAAAGCGTAAACCAACTTAGTGAAAAATGTCCAAGCCGGGAATCGAACCCGGGTCCTTGGAATAGATCTCCAGTGCTCTACCACTAAACCACAAGGACGATGTCCAGCCTGGCATTTCTCACTTATATAAGTCGGTAAGGCTGCAACCGCAGCACAAGATGGAGAAGTCATCATGAGCACACATTCCTAGCGGCGTAACATGAGACGCAAACAAACCCAGCATCGGTGAATATACAATTTTTAATTAATTTTTCAACTACATTTCAGCAGTGAAATTACGCTTGAAATTATTGAATATTAATGATGTGAATTATCATATTGCTAACAAAGCGTAAACCAACTTAGTTAAAAAAGTGCAAAGTGGTACGAAGAAGACGTCAATTATGAGAACTGTGTTATTCAAATGGAAACTGACTCAGGGGAAATGCATCTCCAGTTGATATGTTTGAAAACCTTTTTCGGATGATGTATATGATTTAATTGTTAAGGTGTTGAATCGCTCTGCTAATTTTTTTTTAAATTACCATAATTTTAATGTTGTTGACATGGCATTAGTAGGGTAAGGTAGTACAGGAGTGCGTATTTTAGCTATTTCGTAAAATAAGAAATAGACCGGGAGCCGGCAGCACAGACACATGGTTCGTACGGATACCGTTATTTCTCCAGGAAAACTGCCAGTATCTTTTTATAGAAAAATAATTGTAGGTTAAACGCGCAAAATTTCGCCTTCTTTTAAGAAGAGATTTTCTATAAGATAATACTGGTGCCGAAGAATATTCTGGTCTGCAAAATTCAAGGAGGCGTACGAACCATGCGACAACCACCTCATCGAGTTGGAGGTTGAAATTCCAAAATTAGCTAAAACTCGATTCCTATAAAAAACGCAATCGGATGCTAAGTTATATCTTGGTGGGAAACACCTAAAAACCCGATTTTACCGGTTTACTCTTAGGTTTACCATTGTGATTTCCTGCTCCCATTTCGCCATGTTTTCATAACTTTGGGTGCAGGAAAACGCAATGGTAAACCTACGAGTCGACCGCTAAAATTGGGTTTTTAGGTGTTTTCCACCAAGATATGATTTGGCAGACCGATTGCTTTTTAATATGGGAATCGAGTTTTAGCTAATTCTGGAACTTCAGCCTCCAACTCGATGAGGTGGTTGTCTGTACTGTTGGCTCCCGGTCTAAAATAAATGAAGAGATTTAAGGCAAGATGTTTTGCTTTATTTATAATCTTAGATTATTAAGCTAACAAAAAAACTTGCATCCGTTATAAGAAAAGTTGTCGGGATTATTTAACAAAATATTATCCTCCTGAATGCACACTCTTATACAACCATTGAGGGCAAGAGTGGGTAGTCAGTTGTGCAAGAGTGGGCAGTCAATTGTGCAAGAGTGCGCAATACAAAAAAGGAAATATTTCACTTACAATCGTTACATTTGCAGTGACCACGACTGCGTATCTGTGCACTGTTCTTTCCACCAGTCACTGCAAGAAATGCACTCGATCCAGTCCTCTACAATCGGTTTCCTATAGATTCCTGAACAGCTTGAGCATATCCACAGTTTTATCTTTGGTGCAGTTTTCGACTTCTTGACTTTACTTTTATCCCTTTTCTTGGTAAAGGATTTTTGCTTTTATTACCACAGTGTTATCTTTAAGCTGCAGTTTTTGTTGTGATCTGCTTAAAACTTCAGACTTTATGTTTCTCTTATTATGCTATCGCAGCACAGATGATTCTGCATACGATGACAACTCTGTTAATTTGAAGTAAGATGAAGTTATTAAAGTCGAAGCTACATTGCGAAACCGAAGTTGGATTTATTTCATATTGAGCGTAGGTCTTTTTTTTTTTTACATAGCTTTTCTGCCTTTTCTCAAATATAATTTTCGATTGGAAGCAATTCTCTTTCCCCCTCATTTTCAATGCTCTGTAAACTGACCTATGTGGTTCAACAACTTTAGATTCTAATGGTCTTCCATTGAAGCTGCTTGTTGAAAAATCTTTATATAAATAAAGGAGATTTCTGAAAGTCTATAGAACCTATACATTTAATCCTGCTTTACCAAAAGAGACTCATCTAATTTGCCCCCCTGATGACGGCTGTTATAGTGCAGTTGAAAGCTCTTGGGATTTTAACATCCTTCACAGTTTTTATGCTACAGTAGCGCTCAAATGTATTTTGACAAAGATAATAATTAACTTACACGAAAAGAATAATAAAATACAGAAATCAATAATTTATTTTATTTAACCATATTCAATGTTTTAATTTTAATAAATTAACAATAAATATTAATAATATTAATAAAATTATATATATATACTATATATATATATATATATGTTTATTTATTTATATCTGAATTTTGTCATGCTGTAACTCTCGAATTTTTAAACCGATTTGGATGAAATTTTTCATATGCATAGTACTTACTAATGTCTCAACCAAGTTTCTTGGCCAGCTTCATCCGCCATCTTGTTTCAAAATGGCAGCCATTGGAATTTTTGAAATTTTTTTATGTTTTCTAAATTGTATACTCATAGAAAGTGTTACGTTTCACAAAATGCAATCTCTTATGTATCATTTTAAACAAAATGTTAGAAATATTAAAAGATATTTTAAAGAGTCACACAGTGTAAGTTAACAACATAGGTCATTTTAGAGAGGAAGTTAGGAAACCTAAAAATTTCGAAACGACTTCACAAAATTCAAATGGCCGCCATTTTGAAACAAGATGGCGGATGAAGCTGGCCAATGAACTCGGTCGAGGCATTAGTATGTACTATGCATATGAAAACTTTTATCCCAATAGGTTCAAAAATTCAAGAGTTACAGCATGACAAATTTCAGAAATATATATATATATATATATATATATATATATATATATACTAGCAGGAATGACCGAGCTTAGCTCGGTCAAAATTTGCCTTGTGTTCAATTCGATATTTTATTCTCACTGTATCATTCTTGCCATTTAGATACAATTGGTATGATCCCGAGTCATAGTGATCCTAAATAACCCACTAACCGAATTTTTTCAAACATGCGACCTAACCAATGCTCTTCTCGAACCCGAAAACGATAGAATATAAATTTAGTCAAAATCTTTAAAGTCGTTTTATAGATAACGTTAGCTGGATCCACGGTAACCCAAAAGGTACCCACTAATCTAAATTTATCGAACATGTCATCTATACCAATGGTCTTCTCGTACTGGGAAACAATGTAATAAAAAATTTTGTCAAAATTGTTTGAGCCGTTTTTTAAATACAATTAGCTCGACCCACAGTCATCCCAAACTGATCCACTAATCGAATTTTCTCGAACATGTGACTTAGCCCAATGGTCTTCTTATGCTCAGAAACGATATAATGCAAAATTTTGTCAAAATGTTTTGAGCCTTTTTTTAGATACAATTAGCTTGACCCATAGTGACCAAAAAATTACCCACTAATTAAATTTTCTCGAACATGCGGTTTAGACCAATCATCTTCTCATGTCCAGAAATGGTATAATACAGAATTTTGTCAAAATCGCTTGAGTCGTTTTTTAGATACAATTATCTTGACCCACAGTGACCCAAGCATAACCCACTAATCGAATTTTCTTGAACATGTGACTTATCCCAATGGTCTTCTCATGCTCAGAACGATATAATACAAAATTTTGTCAAAATGTTTTGAGCATTTTCTTAGATACAATAAGTTGACCCACAGTGACCCAAAAATGACCCAGTAAACGAATTTTCTTGAACATGTCAGTTAGCCCAATCGTCTTCTCATGCTCAGAAACGATATAATACAAAATTTTTTCAAACTTATTTGAGTCGTTTTTTAGATACAATTAGCTTGACCCACAGTGACCCAAAAATCACCCACCCACAAATCAACTTTTCTCGAACATGTGACTTAGTTCAATTGTCTTCTCATACCCAGAAACGGTATAATACAAAATTTTGTCAAAATCGTTTGATTCGTTTTTTAGATACAACTCACAATGACCCAGTAATCGATTTTTCTCGAACCTTTGATTTAGCTCAATGGTCATCTCATGCCCAGAAGCGGTATCTTACAAAATTTTGTCAAAATGTTTGAGCCTTTTTTCAGATTAAATTAGCTTGACACCTGACCCATTGTGACCCAAAATAACCCATTATTCGAATTTTCTTGAACATGCAGCCTATCCCAATGGTATTCTTGTGCCCGAAAACGATAAAACACAAAATGTCGTCAAAATCGTTAGAGCATTTTTCTAGATAACCTTAGCTTGACCCACAGTGACCCAAAAATGAGCCACTAATCAAATTTTCTCGAGCATGTGACTAGCCCAATCATTTACTTTTGATAGAGCTATATCTATATATTTAAAACGCTAAGCGATTTCTTTCGACAGTCCGTGAGAAGAAACTACTGCATCAAATTACACCAATTTTTTTTTAAATAAAATATATTTGACCACAGATTTGTTATTGTACATTCGTTTATTGAAATATTCTATTAATTAGCCGTAATTTTAAATTAAAATTCTACAGTTGCGCATGCGCAGTATATAAGTACAACTCTGCCTTTGGAGTGACGGGCTGCACATGCGCAAAGACTCGCTCAGTTGAACTATCGCATTACAGGTTGAAGTTGTTTTAAGTTCGTCTGCTATTCGATCTTACTCTAAACTAGCTTTTCTTTCTTTCACAAAGTTAATATTATTTGGTTCTTTCAGCATTATTAACCATTCAAAATTTACTGTGTCGATATTAAGAGTTCGATACGGGTTATTTCGTGATTGCCATATTGTTTTGGTCATATTGCATACAGAAGATAAACACGGTGGTTTGAGGCTAAAAATTATATCCGTCTTATGAATTGCCAATAGTTACACACGAAGATTGGAAAATTAGTACGTTAAATTGTAGCTGCTTCTTTGAAAAGTAAGGTATAAAATATTAAAACGCAAAACCAATTCTGTAAGATCAAAACACAAATTAGAGACAATTGCGTATGCGTCAACTGTTTTTCAAACCTCTTCAATTTAGGAAAAACGGCAATGAGTTCCTCCTAGCGTAGTGGGTTAACGCAACAGTCTAACGTTCGGAACTTTTGTAGTGGGTGCAGGTTCGAACCCAAACCTGGCAAAATGTGTAATATTTTTGTCTATAATTCATTTCTGTAATGACATATTTTATTAGGAAGAGAAGTTTTAGGATTTTAATTTTATTATTATTATTATTTGAATGCTTTATAGCTAAATAAAATTTAACACTCAATAATATATTTTGAAAAAATAATGATTTTATATTGAAAATATTTAAGCTAAAATATTTTGATGCAATTATCAATTAAATAAATTGAGCTAATCTACAATTTTCGTTATATTTTCTAACCATTATCAAGAATATATATGTATGTGTGTCAGAAAGAAAAGTTTGTCATTCTTTTCCGTAAAAATAAAACGGAAAGAAAGAAAAATATTCATATAAGAGCTATAAAAGAAACTACTTTGATATCTAGGTTTAATATTTTAAAAATGTAAAATAAAATTCAAGTAATAAAAAATATATATTATAAATCGTTAGCTGCATCAAGTTTCAAATTTAAGTTTTTAGTGAATGAGACAGATAAAAATAAAATTCATGGCAGCTTTTAATCGTCGTGTAGTTAAAAAAAAAAGAAAGAAAGAAAATAAATAGTGTTATTTTTTCAAAAAAAAAAAAAAAAAAGAGGCCGTAGTAAGTACAAATAAATTCTCTACCCGGCATTTTTAAGTTTATAAACTTAAATTCTTTCACTTCATTGAATAGGTTAGATTGACAGCACCATCTATCGCCTTAAAGAAATAGGAATCACTTATAGCAATAAATTCGTCACGTAAATCGTCATTTAATAATTAATTTAAAAGAACTAATTAAAATTTCAAGAATTTTTCTGGTGAAACATTCAAGTTATTTACCGTCAAATCTTGACGGGCACTATCTAGTTTTATTATTATTATTAATATTTATTGCTAATTTATTAAGATTAAAACATTGAAAACGGTTAAATAAAATAAATGATTGATTTTTGTATTTTATTATTCTTTTCAATTAAGTGAATTATAATATTTGTCAAAATGCTTTTGAGCGCTACTGAATAAAGACATTTTCGTGTATATCTTAGCACCTTTTAAGTAAATCTTATCAGATTTTAATATCACATATTTTATTTGTTAATCAAGGTGAACATGACGCTCAATAATTATAGTTTGAACTATATTTTATAATGCCATCTCTTAAATCAAAATCGTTAAAGTGACGGGTAATCCAATAATAACCTAATCCATAAAAACCAAAATAAGTAAATTAGCTTTGAAATCTTTATTATGATCCTGTTTACAAAAACCATAAATATTATAATGACAAATTCAAAATCACTTTTTAGATGCTAAACCATTAAAAGTTTTATCAAAATACGCAGTTTTTTTTCACCATAAATTTATCACGTCATTACATCGTTTACAACTGTAGCTAAATACAAAACTCTGTTTCGGCATTAGAAAATTGCTCTGCGTTCTCTTGCACACTACGCAGTCTTGCACCTTCTTACCCCAAATGCAAGCATTCTTTATAAAAATATTCATGGATATAATACTATGACAATAAATGATTTCCGATGAGCTATTGCGGTGAAATATTTGAAATTGGGGCTTGGAAGGAAAGTTTTGAAAAGAAGACCTTATAGGTTCCATTCAAGTTCAAAGAGTAGTGTTAGTGGTGATGTTTGTTATAACAGGATCCATCATAATATATGCCGGCAAAATACACAAAGAAGCTGCCAATTTGCAGATAGTTAGTCAAGACCTCTTACTTTTTGTGTAAAGTGTGATACCCCTTTATATAAAAACTGATTTAGAAAAGTTCATACAAAACTTTATCCACTACATTATATTATGACTGTAATTAGCTTATTACATATTTCTTTATTTATCCATTTTAGCACTTTTCAGAATTCCATGCTATAATTATAAACGTTGCATTAGTTACTGCATTTTATTTTTCATGTGCCAGTTCATTACATTTTTTTTTTGTTTTTCTTTTTTTTTCCTAATATACATTACATCATTATACGCCACTTTGTGATTTTTCTCAATTTTATCCCTTTTAAGTGCCTGAGTAAATTTAACTTCATATTGAAAATGATGCTTTAATTATCGTATTTTATTATTATTGTACAATTTTTAAAACATGTTTGTGTGTATTTCGTAATATATAGGGGAAACTAGGGAGAGTTGACCGTAGAGGAGGCTTAACCCACCCATCAGTTTTCATATTTATAAGAATTTCAGAGTTTTATCAACAGGTGTCAACCAAAGCTACTGGAATGCTCAAACAAAAGTCTTACAGATAATTGAAATATGTGTGAAAAATCAATTGGGAGGCATTTTCAACCTAAAAGTTGTGTTTTTTAGTAATGTTTTGTAAACTTTTTCAGATAAAATATATCATAGATATTTAAGTAAGTACACTGGCCTCCAAAAGTTAAGGTACAGGGACTGGATGCTTTAGATTGTACACGGCTTGTCTAACAGCTACGAAAATTATTGGCGAATTGTTCTAGAACTTCTGGGATGTAAAGAACATGTTTGATTTCATGTTTATCGGTGAAGATTTAGTCGGGAGGACAATTAGGAGACTAATAATAAATTTAATAATAAAATAATATTTGCGATCACTTATGTAACAGAAAATTCTGAAAATGGTTTGGCACTGTGTTAAATGACTATTTGGGTCCTGTTCAACGTTTGTGTGCATTTGTGTAAGCACGGAACTCCTATTCGTGAAGATGTTATTGTGTCTGTGAAAAATTCAAAAGTTTTTTGTTTATAGCATACAGAGTTTTGAACCAAATTTAACACCATTTTCCGAAAACTTGACAAAGAATAATAGCAACAGTAAACTGCAATTAAAACATGAATATATTGAATATTTGATGAGATATGGACATTTTTATGAAATAATTTTCAACTGCGCATGCGTGAAAGATTTCAAAATTTTTATTTCATAATTTGCTAGTCAGCTATTCTGGGAAACTTCTATAAAATGTCCAGTCAAATATTGTGAAAACTCAGAAAGATATAGTGAGCTGATTGAAAAGTTCTGGAAAATCCCTTATAATAAAGCTATTTTTAGAAAGCAATTCACCATATCGCCCCTATCTTTGTGAATTTTCGCGATATTTGACTGGACTTTTATATAAGTTGCCCTAAATAGCTGACTACCAATTGATAAAATAAAAATTTTAGAATCTTCCACGTTAAAATTTATCACGCAGTTAAAATTTATTTCATACAAATGCCCATATCTCATCAAATATTCAATATATTCATGTTTTAATTGCAGTATACTGTTGCTACTTTTCTTTGTGAGGTTTTCGGAATGTTGTGTTAAATTTGGTTGAAAACGCAGTATGCTATAAACAAAAACTTTTGAATATTTCACAGACACAATTACATCTTCACGAATATGAGTGCTTTCTATCGCTTTCCGTTTTCCTTTAATTAATTTTTCAAATGCACCCGTCATTTTTGGGGCATCATCTATGTAGGTTTATTGGAATTTATTCTCACACATTATGTTAAACAAACCCTTGTGTCTCTTAAGGATAAAATAGCTCTATTGATTGTAGTGTTTAAAATGTTAATACAATGATCTGAACTTTTAAATGCGTTGAAAACACTGAATTTTATTCTAAAAAAGACGGTAAAGATAAGATAGGGTCTTTTCAGGCTAATTTGTAAGTGGAGTCAAAACACAGTCTTCAAAGTAAGATAAGGGGAAACTGTAATTCTATGGTATATAATTAGTAAAATCCAATTTGGGTGAGATACAATTGAAGAAGATAACAAGACAGCTTCATCTTATTTAAAAGAAAAAAAAGTTTTTACAACCTTATAGAAGACGGTATCACAAATCATATCAATGGGAGACATTCAGAAATTTTAAAGTTATTTTAATGATTAATTTGGGTAGAATGTCGGTAAGGATATAAAAAATATATCTAACAAAAAATTTTAAACTTTACCTTTTGAGTTAGTCATTTCTATATCTTGAAATGTTGTAATCCTTAGGTTTATTATGCATTTTTATAACTATTCTATATCTTTTACTCTTACTCTTCAAATCAAATATTTCTTTCTGGAAACTGTATCTACGTTGGGGAAATTCGCTTGATTTCTGTATCAAAAGGAATCTAATCCATAGGATGTTTCACAACCTGAAATAAAATATAAATTATATTTCTGTTGCGATGTGAATGTCAACATTCTTTTCTGTCTTCTTCTAAATCTGAAAAGGAGGTATATATGAGCCATAAAGGTAAAGTTATATACTACATAAATGGGTGACTTAGTGTGAAAAATAATCTTGAAATTATTAATAGTTGAATTAAGGAATTCAAAATATCTTCAATTTAATAAATGATAAAGCAGGTTGAGAAAATTTCTTAAACAGAAACATTAATTAATTTCAAAGATTCAATCACATTAATTTAATAGAAAATTCACAATATAATACTAGTAAATTAGCAAATTTTAAAAGAACTTTGATAATTTAAAACTATGACTAAAAGGAAGAAAAAAATATTTCCGAAAAATTTATTTTGTACGTTTGAAGTTTTTTTTTTTTCACACAAGTAAAATTCTATATATATATATATATATATATAATTAATGGAATTTCCCAAGGGAGGTATCAGATAACTACAAGTAGAAATCATATAGATAATACACAAAGATATATATATATATCTTTGTGTATTATCTATATGATTGCTACTTGTAGTTATCTGATACCTCCCTTGGGAAATTCCATTAATTTTTTCATTCTTATCATCGCAAAGTTTCATTTTATGATTTTACCTTTCTAGTTATGTAACATATGTATTTTCTTGTTGTTATTGTATGATATTGTCCTTTATATTTTCAATTTATTAGATTATATATATATTTTTCTTTTCTTTTTTTTTTTTTTGCTATTGCTTTTCTTAAATTTATTCAGTATTAGCTATTCTATTTATATACATCAATATTGTAGCAATATATATTTCTAATAATCGTTTTATGTTAACAAGCTTTAGTGTACTGCTTGTACATATTGTACTGTAATTTCCGGCATATAATCCGCGGACCAAGCAATCATTTTTCGACCCAGAAAGATTTTAGAATAAAATGTAACTTTTTAGATCTCGGTAAACATTTGGCTTCAATTACTAAATAAAATTTCTGGGTCCAAACAGAATTCTTTGATCCGCGGATTATACGCCGGAAATTACGGTATATATATTTATATTTCATACTCAAGATATTTAATATTAAATTTAATCAAGACTTATTTAATTTCATTTATTCTTATTTTTTGCAAATATTGCATTTTCCAAAAAAAATTTCTTATATGGCAGTTCTGAGTAAACATCTCGATACTGGCAAGATACACTTAGCATCTATGCAGTGTAGTGCCCGGTACAGGAACAATAATGGGGTTGTTCCTGGATCGTCATCCAGTGATCATTTATACTCTCCCCCTCGACCTTTATTTTTTCGTAAATGTTTAGATGCTCGGTGCAAGACATGTCCATACGCTTCTCAGTCACAAATTGTCTCAGATCCTAATTATTCAAATTTTTGTAAAGCATTTAATGTTATTTATTGCATAAAGTGCAGCTTATGTTACATGAAATATATAGGTGAAACATCAAGTCCAATTCATAAACGTATCAATCAACATCGTTCAGACGCTAATAAAAACAAAGCAAAAAATCTACAGTCTACAGCTGAAATTGCACATTTTCATAAACATCAATTTAAAAATACGACAATTGAAATCCTTCAAATTCTAAAAAATAAATCAGAACGGCTTTATATGGAGTCATCATACATGAAATATTACAACACAATATATCCTTATGGACTTAATTCTGAAATATTTAATCGACCTCTCAAAGTCTTCACATCTATAAATAACACTATTGATTATTCACCAATTTATCTTACTCTTAATCATAATTTAAATTGTAAAACAACACGAAACAAACGTGGAAAGAGTTCATCTTCAGGTGTAGTTTCTAAAAAATATATCACTAAACAAATAATGATCTTCAAAGTAAATATTTAAAGCATTATAATTGGTTATTAATTCGAAAATATATATTTTCTATTAAAAAGAAACAGATTATACAACAATTAAATGTATTTCTAAGTAAAACTTTCTCTAAACATTTTTCTGATATTTATTTTGATCTCATTATGATTAGGGTCAATCTTTTAAATATTAATTTACAAAAAAAAAAACATAAAATTCATAATACGAATACTCAAATGATAATAACTTTTTCAAATCATATATTTAATAAAATTAATCTCAATTCTATAGTTAACGATAAAAAATGTTATTTTCCTATTGATAATCTTCATATAACAAAAACCTTTAAATATCCGAATACAATTGGTAGAAAGATTTTTAACTACAATACATTTTCAAAAAATACATCTGCTGCAAGTAATTTTTCTTGTAATTGCAATGACCCCAATCTAAAAAAATATATAAACAATGATCATGGACATATAATCACTGGAAATCTTAATATTGTTAATGATTTTAAATTGAAAAACTAATGGGTTTTGGTACTAAATATAGACTTCCATCTAAATTTACTGTTAAATCTATAATCAAACAGTTTACATATGATTTAGATATTTTTATATATAAAATTTCAATCTATTACAATAAACCTATTGCATATTTTAATCAATGGAAAATATTAGTAATTGAAAAATCAACTATGGATTTAAAAAAATAATATTTCTGATTTGGTTTCTATTAACACAAAGCATTTTTTCCAACAAATAACTAAATTACAAAAAACAAAAAACAAACAACAAAAAAAAAACTACGTTATTACATATGTAGACAAATCTCCTAATAATTATGCAATCATATGTAAATCTTATTATCGCCAACTTCTTACAACCTGTATTTCTTCGAATAAATCTTTTCAAAAAACTAATGAAAATGTAATTGTAAATAATCGTAAAATTCAAAGTTATTATAAACTATTAAATATTCTATCTACTAATTTTAATTATCCTTATTTAGTTCTAATTCCCAAATTTCATAAAACTCCAATTAAATTTAGGACTGTAACTATTGGTTGCAATACATATAATAATAAAGCCAATAAACTTCTATTAAAAATTCTTAATCAATTATATATACTTACTACAAACAATGATAATACACATTGTATAAAAAATAGCTATCAACTGGTCACTATTTTAAAAAATCTTAACTGTGTATATAATATAACGACATATGACTTCAAAGATCTTTTTAATAATATAGACTTATTAAATTTACATAATATAATAAATGCATTATTTAAAAAGTATTATAAAAAACTGGAATTACCATCTAATATTGATACCGCTTATTTTAAATCATTAACAAACTTTATTATCTATAATAATTATATATTGCAAGATAATACATTATATTTACAGCAAGTCGGTATACCACAAGGTGGTTGTACATCCAGTTTATTATCAGACTTATACTTATATCCCTATGAACGTACTTTTACTAATAATAATCTACATTTATATCGTTATATTGATGACATAATTTTAATTGCCACTGATCAATCTAAAATTTCTCAATTTCCAGTTGATTATCCCACTAATTTGGAATTAACGGAAAACCTCTTATCTAACAATAATATTAACTTCTTAGACCTTAAAATTACAATAAAAGACAACAAAACAATAACTGATCTATATGATAAACGTAAAGAATTTAAATTCAAAGTTAATACATTTACAAATTTTAAATCTTGTCTTCATCATTCTGTATATCGATATATACTACTTAATCATTTATATAGAATAAAATGTTTATGTTCTTCTCATCTAATTAACAATAATATTAAAAAACTAATTAATGATGCATTAAATCATGGTTTTCCAAAAAAATTCACATATTCATTAATATACAATTAGTACTTACATGATATATATATATATATATATATATATATATATATATATAATTAACACATGCGTAAACAAAATTACAAAAAAAATTATAAAATAAAAAAAAAATATTTATAAAAAATAAAAAATTGTAAAATAAAAATAAACAATGACTATAGGATGGTTGGGTGGGTAGGTGTTAGAGTACGGAGGAGGGTGGTGTTGTCTGGATAATACGGAATGGTTAATTTATAAAAAAAATGGGGCTTTGTATTATAACTACATTTCTAATACGTATTTTATATGGATGTTGATTTGATGTTTTATATGTAATTGGTGACATTTCCTCTTTTAATTTCATATTAAATTTAACTTATTTAATCAAATTCAATATTAACTTATTTTTAATTTAGTCTACTCAGGACAATGTCATATTAATTAATAATAGTATACCAACTTTTTAGTGATTATTATGCATATTGGTTTATTTGATTAACTAATGTTATACTGTATGTATTAAAATTGGGTAAATAGTTTTTATTATTATTCTTCTTCTATACTATTTAATATTGTTTTATTTTCAACATTGTATTACATGATTATCGGTTTATATGTTTGATTGGTACAATCATATTTTTTTAGCTTTTTTATGACTAATATAAGGATAATTCACACACTATATATGTGATCTTTAGGCTATTTGGAAATTTAGTATCTGACAATCTTATATAAACATCCATTTTTATTGATTTATTTTATAATTTATTTAATTATTTTTTTTCTATCCTGTTCATTTTTTATACGTAAAGCTAAATATTAAGACTATTATATTTTTATAATATATAATTTATTTTATTATATAGCATATAGCCTATATTCTATATATTATCAAGTTAAAAAGTTTTTTTAATTTCTCAGTGTAGGTTTAATGGTATGGTAATAGAATTTATTGTATTAACATTTAATATATTTAAAAAAAAAATCTGAATAATGAAATACAGTATGGTAATGTTTATATTGGGATGTGTGCAGGAATGCAGTTGATACATTTTAATTCATTAGCATGTATTAGGTTCTACTTACTGTGACATTTGTATAATCATAATAGTTCTTAAGTAAAATTATAGATGGCAGCACCATAAATTTTGTATTTTTAAATAGCCTATATTAAAGTCATAATTTTAATTTTTTACACTAGGTGGTAATTAACGGTGAATATTGGCAATGTTGTAAAATTGTTATTATACAATTTAAAATTGTTTTTAGGTATTATAAATAATGTAATTATTTTTTATTTATATTATATTAATTATATTTATCACAATATTTCAACATGAATTAACTGACTCCATAGCTTTTAATTTCTGTGTTAACTTAACTGTTTTATTCACCTTAATCTTATCTTTTTGGATTCCATGTGCGGGAATATATTTTGAAAATCTACTGGGAATTAATACGGTATGTTTTTGTAAGATTTATATTGCTATAAATTAAATATTTAATGGGTAGTAGTTTTTTTTCCATTTCATGACATTTGATAATGTACTGTATTCATCTTGAAACTATTATTTTGATTATATTGGTTGTTTGAGTACAGGGGAATTTTTTTTTTTTACAGCTTATAGCTTTTTTTCCCACAGAAAACACCGACTTGCTTATATCATTGAATTCTGTACTCTTGAAAACGTAATTCAATATATAAGTTTTTCAATTTTTTCGGAATCCATATTCTTCTTTTTTTCTTCTATGTTAATTCTTGTAATTAGGTATACGGTACTTTATTTTACACGTACAGTTCTACAGGGGTGTCAAACTGCGGCCCGCCGGATACCACTAAAATTTTAAAGAAATTCTCGACAAGTTGAATCGCAGAAATTCGACGATTACATAAGGCAAAGATAACTATAAAATTTTAGTGGTATCCGGCGGGCCACAGTTTGACACCCCTGCAGTTCTATATTGTTGGTTTATGGCGTGTAGTCAATCATTCACAATATTGTAGTTTTTGATGATGGTTGGTAATGTTTAATTAATGGTTATATATATATATATAGAGAGGGTAGTTTCGAGATTTATGCCACACATTTGTTTAATTTGTTTATGAAGTCCCATGGTGGACATAAAATAAAAAAAATCATGCTGCGCTATTTAATGTTAAATATACAACGCGTGTACTGCGACAAAAAAATTCAAAACAAATTATTAATATTTTTAACATTTTTTTTGTAAAACATTACACTACGGTGCGTCACCCATACATTCAGGCGGCTGAGACGCCGGACTTGTGCGGTAGTTATGCCGCGCTTGTAATAAAAACAGAATGAAATTATAAATAAAAATATTTTTAAAAAATATTCATATCTGGGCTTTAATTAACGATGTAATAACAAAATGAAACTAAATGAGTACAATGAAACATATTAGTAGATTCAAATTAATAATTGTTGCCTACTTTCACTATTAAAATTATCGACTTATTTTTTTACATTAAATTTTATTTGTTATTTCAGCAACAACGTAATAACAATGTACTAGAAAGGGAAACGAAAAAAAAAGTAAAATTGTGTTGACATAATTTATTTGTTAACCCTTTCGGGACCAGTGGCTTTTACACAAATTTTATTCGATTGGTACCACTTTTTAAAAAAGAAGTTAACTTTAGTTAAATAATCATGAAAATGCTCTAATTAATGAAGGCAAATGTTACTTTTCTGTTTTACTGGTGCCAGAAGCAAATTTTGTAAGCTCTTTATAAAGGTGCCTATATGCACCTATGGTCCCGAATGGGTTAAGAGACCTGTTTTTTTTACTACAATCTACAGAAGAAGTGTCGAAAAAGCACAGGCTTTATGTAACTACATTTAAACACATGATGCAACGAAGCCAATTACACTTCCTCTTTTTTGGAGTAGTTTGCAAAGAACGTCTGCGTTACGCGTAATCCAGTTTTTCATTATTATCATCTTAACTTGCATCTTTTCTGCTATTCTTACTTTTTATTTTTCCCTTTTTCTCCTTTGGTTTTAGTAAACTTTATAACATGCCTAGCATTGTTAGTCTGTGCAAAAAGAAAAGGAAAAGTTAATAACACTTAATCATCCCGTACAAAAGAAACTGCGGCATGTATACCAGAATAGCAGTACAGCATGTATCCCATTTTGCATGGTGCAGACGTCGGCCATCACAGTTACCTGCCATCGCTAAGGGGAATGGTGTAACCATAGACACAGTACTCACTACACTTAGTTTTGACTTCGAAATATGCATGCATTTAGTAATTAGTGTATGAAAAGTATTTAAACATAACGTGTTTAAATGTTTAGGCAGTGAAATCATGCACTTACGTCAAATTAAGGATTGTACTTCTACAAGTAAACATCGAAATGGGATTCACGCTAAACACTGGTTAAAATAATCTCATTGCGCACCTATACCGTGCGTTTGACGACCATCTATCGATAATTACAAGAAATACAAGTGGTGTGGCATCTATCCCGTATGCGGCGACTCTCCCTGAGTTACCCTATATGATTAAATTTAAAATTTTATTACCAATCATTTAAATATACTTTATTTAAAAACAATTTTCCTGTAAATATTTTTCAGTATGTCTTATATGCGTTTCTTTTTCTACGATTTGAGGATTTTTTCTTCTCCCAATAGTAGCAGTTAAAAAGTATTTTCGGTGAATATTTTTCAATATGTCTTACATATGTGTATGTTTCTATCTCTTGATATTATTTTTTCTTTACTTGTAGAAGTAAATCATATAAACATAAACTATTAAAAAATTCGTTTGAATAAGAAAATTAAAGTTTTCTGAAAAATATTTTTTTAAGAGTTTTTCCTTCACCTGGAAAAAAATAAAGTTTTCTAAAAAGTATTTTTTGGTATTTTTTTTTTTTTTTACTTTACTTGTAACAGAAAAAAATATTTCAGAGAAATATAATTTTTTGTAATATCTTTGTTCTTAACTCATTAAATAAAATCTTCAAAACATAATGTAGAAAAAAAATTCAATTTAAAAAGAAAATTAAAGATTTACCTTCGACGTAAAGTTGCGAAAATCATTTTTTCCTTTAGCGAGGTTAATGAGACGATTTATGTTAGTTTTTTTTTTTAATTCAACTGTAAAATAATATCTTCAAACGATAAAAAATATAAAAAAATCAGTTGGAAAAGAAAATTAAAGATTCCAAAGAAAACAATACAAAATTTAGATACATTCGTTTATTCATTAATATTTAAGAACCCACTTGCACAATAAAATGCCTCCACTTTTCGACAACGTAATTTAACCCTTTGCACTCGAGGGCTCCGCTGCGGAGACATAATCTTTCTTTGCAAAATTTGTTTTGGGCACCAGTAATAAAGGAAAATAAAATGTACCTTATTTAATCAGAGCATTTTTGAAATTGTGTACTTGAACGAATCTTCTTTTAAAAAAGTGGTGCCGATCGAATAAAATCTGTGTAAGAGACGTCGAGCGCAAAGGGTTAATATCTAAATGCACGGTATAGATGACTTAAATTGTTCGTTACCAATTACTTCAAAGTTAAGCCTTTCGCTGCGTAGTTGTTTTATCAAAATAGCTTCAAAAATTGTGTATTTAAGAATTTTTATTCTTTTGTCACCTGTTTTTCAAACAAAAATGTTTGTCTAATTTAATCGGGAAAATGCTCCGATTAAATAAGACAAAATTTACAATAAAAAAATAACTGGTGGGAATAATCAAGAAGGATTAATTAGACGGATAAATGCATCCCCGAGGAAATCTCGGATTCCGCAGCGAGAGGGTTAACAGATCGTAAATGCATTTTATTTAGCAGTTATTTGTCATACTTTCAGTCTTTATACCTCATAATATCTCAGTAATGTGTTCGTGAAATGATGTACCACAGTTGGACGAAGGCGTTTAAAGAGTTCCTTTGTTCGTTGGCTTTGGAAAAAATGGGAAGTACATAAATCTTATGAGCTACAAAGGAAATCGATTGATTCGGCTTCTCTGTTGAATAGGAAAACATGTATGATTGGGATGCAAAATCTTTCACTCAGGGCTGAAACAGCATTAATTTTTTGAAACATGCTGCTCGGGTGAAAAACATCTGCCACGGTCGGGAACACCACAAACGTGACCCAGCATCATAGCTGCAAGTTTTACGCTTTTTTACTACCACTATTTTTTAACAGAGAAATTTTTCTATTTTAACCCTTTCCGGCGATGAATCATCCTGTTTATAAACTGATGAAATAAACGACTTACACCATAATTTATAAAAGAATTTATTAGAAAATATGAACTAGCTTATTTTCACGTACATTCTAAAAGGAAAACTTTAATTAAATATTCTTGGTGCCGTTTGTCAGTTTTGGAATTAAAATTGGGTGTCCCTTTTTCAGGACACCGCCCTCGATAGGGTTAATCATCGAAAACATAGGATTAAATCAGGCAAATTTTTCTAATCAAAAATAGTGTCAGGAAAAAAGCGTAAAAGTTGACAGTTGTGGCCAGCATCATTTTAAAATGATATAAAAGCGACAGAGATGCAAGCCCAGAAATAAATTATTTAAATACTGTATCTAGATTTAAAATTTAGACACAAGAGCATTGCAATATATGAATTTCATTCATGCAATATATGAATGTGCCATTTCTAGCATAGAAGAAAACAACCGGGACCACAACTTTTTCGATTTCCTTTAAAAAATAGCAGTGAAACAGAAAATAAATACTAAGAAAATTATTATTACACTACATTTTAGTAATTACATTTTAAAGCAGATGAAAACGATGGATAACTACACAGACGAAAAGAAAACAAGAAGTGTTTCTCCAGCACCCAGTGTACTGACGGTATTTATAAGTACCACCGAGTAATTCAACTGTTAAATCAAATAGGGGAGATGGGAGCACATGTGAACTGTTCGAATAAATATAGCTTTTTCTCATAACTGTATTAATTTCTATAAACAAAAACCACTCAATATATAAACATTTCTTTTACACATGGTATTTTTTTAATCACCTGTATAGTTCTTCTTACATTTTTAATAGTTTTATAAATTCAAAAATATTGTTCACATGTGCCCCATCAGCGCGGTAGTTGTGAACACACGTGGGGCACATGTGAACACAAAGAAAAAATATCCTTTGACATACTTTTACTCTGTTGTTCATTTGTCATCGTAATCATTAGTTAAATTGCCTGTTGAATTCACCATAAAGAAATATATATATATATATATTTCTCTAGTTTCTGGGTGATATGTTTAATCAAAGTTCATAAAATGAAATAAGTATATTTCGGTGTGTGTGGGGGGGGGGGGGGAGACTTAGATGATTCATTAAGTATTGTTGCAATAAAATAAGAAAATAAAGAAGCAATTAAAAAAAAGAAATTAAAACTTTTACATTTTGCTTAGGGGTTTTTGCTTGAGGAAAATTTTAGGGAGGGGGATTTACATACTATTTATCGGAAATCTGCCTAAATACGAAAGATTCTCACTCCTGTATTTGCTCTATTTACTTGTAAATTATACTTCAGCACAAAACCCCTTAACCATTTGAGCTCTGATGGGCAAATTTCTTCCCACTTACATTTAATCTCCAAATGTCACATTGGCACCGGTATATTCAAGCAAATTTATTTGGAACATTTTGTATATTGTAAGTCGAATCTTTTGTTTATAATATACTTGTGTCAATGTGACATTTGGGCATTTTGAAGAAACTCACCCCTCAGAGCTCAAAGGGTTAACGGGTTAAAAGTTTGTGACGCAGCAATTTAGCTCTAAGAATTTTAAATTTGGAACTTAAAAATAACGATATCAAATTTTGAGTGACGCTATGCTATTAATTTATCTATATATACCGTAATTTCCGGTGTATAACTCGCAGATCAAAAAATTCAGTTTGCACCCAAAAATTTTATTCAGTATTTGCTGACCAATATTTACCGTGATCTAAAAAGTTACATTTTATTTTTAAAAAATTCAGGGTCGAAACACGATTGTTTGATCCGCGGGCTATACACCGGAAATTACGGTATATATCAAAATTTATTCATTGATGCTTTATTATTTACATCTCATAAATTCGAATTAAGAATTTTAAAAGATATGATATGAAAATTTAAGTGCCGCCTTGATGTTGATTAAAACGATTAGTTTTAAAATTCAATTTAAATTTTCATTTGGCTAAATACATTTACACATCTAAACAATACTTTTCATTTTCCAATGCACTGTTGAATATATTACTTTCACTGAATCTACATAATGCACTGAAATGTATTCATTTGAATAAATTGATTTATCTTCTGTGCCATGCTATCCAAAAATCAAAAGTAAAATTTATGTAAATAGTTTCTTTTCGTCTTATTATCCATTTGCATACATTTAACTTAGTTTGAATACAATGACACAGTAGTAGTAGACTTTTCCTATGCATCTATGCATCATTACAGTACTATGCATCTGAACTTCACTGTTACTACAAGTCATACTCATTTTTTTTTTATGTACTGTCCCTTTCTTTATCTCTAGAAGGTCATATCCCCTCCCCTCCCTCACGGTTCTTCAACAAAGCAAAATATGACGTTTTGCTTCGATGTAACCGTTATCGAAAACACAATGTTCTTCAGTTTTAAGTGACTTGGATTGTTTGCGGTTTATTCAATACTTTTTAATTTCCTGTATAATCCAATATTATGTAATTTTACAGGTAAATAATGAAAAAAATAGATCTCGTCTTCTATATCTAGGCCAGTCGGTGCCGATTTGGCACGCGATCACTTTCTTTCCCATGTTTTCACAATAATGTAAACAGCAATTTCATAGTGATATTCCAATAACTTTTTGAGAAATCATGTTTTGCGTATGGATTTTCACTCATTAGTTTAGTTTTTACCAAAAATTATATTTTCCAAAAAATGCATTAAAGTTTGGATTTATGCTTTACTACAAGAATTTACAGTAATATACATCTTAACTTCATTGTCTTTATAAGTCATACTCATGTTTTTAAGGTATTGACGCTTTCTTTATCTCTAGAATAGGGGTGCACAACCTTTTAAGACTAGTAAATCTGCAGATCAGGAGCCTCAACATCATCTTTGCAAGTCATTGTTTTTTAACACTCATTGCGTAATATTCAACTTCCTACAAATCGCTTTTTAAAGTTTTCAAATTACATGAATATTTATAAGAATACAAATACTTCGTAAAGTTTCAGAAAGTAAAAGTGTTAAACAAGTGGTTATACATTGATGTTCTGAAATTCTGCACTCTAAAACTGGGAGGAGTGAAAAGCTAACTCTTTGAAAGAGTGACAGGCCTTTTCACTCTTTTTGGTGTGAATTTTGAAAAAATACACTCCTTAAAGAGTGGAATTTCCCACTCTCTACAAAGGAGTGCAATATCTCACTCCGTTATCGAGAGTGAAGTTGTCACTCCCAAAAGAGTGGCTTGCGTATGCATTGCTTATTAGCCAATCAAAACAGCAAGGTGACAGCGCCCTCGTAAGATAAGAAAAATGATCACATTTTCGTCTGGTCCGCCATCTTAGGATTAACAGATAAGGATATCATTAAAATTATTCTTAATGGAATACATAAAATAAAGGTAAGTCTTATTTAATTTTAACCATTTATTCGTGTAGATATGTTAAGATTATGCACTAAATAGTTATATTTTGTCTAGAAAAAGATTGATCGTTAGAGTGTTCAAAAGGGATTGTCTGTTATATTTATTCATGTAGCGGTTTGAAATATAATTCTTTTAACAATTGAATATGCACTAGAGATCTGCACGGGACGGCTCGTGCTCGGGCCGATTTTCACTCACGGAATTCGGGCCGGTCCAGGGCCACACTTTTTTCTGAAGGCTCGGGCCGGGCCTAGCTTATTTTTTCTGTACAAAGCCGGGACTGGTTCCTTTCGAGTCTTCACGACCCAAAATTTTCAGTCCTAATTTTGACCCAGCCCGTATGAAAATCATTGTCTCACCATGGCCTGGTCTATTCAAAGGTCAGTAAAATTAGGTCTGGCCCAAAAATGTTTGCAAAAAATGAATACATTTTTAAATCGTCATTATTCTACAATTAAACATTAAAATTTATTATTTTAAAGAACACTAGGGTCCTGCTCTGCCATCTGAGCTATCCCGTACGATTCTGGTCGATAGCTCTGGTCCGGGATAGCTCAGATGGCAGAGCACAGGCGGCTTCAGCCAGGAGGTCCCGGGTTCGAATCCTGGTCCGGAAATTTTTCGTCCAGTTGGAAATTTACATCTAATATGATTTGTTTACCAATTAGAATAATTGTGTTAAAATTAATCTAGTGTAATTTCGTATCCAGCGATTTCTGGAGTTCCATTACCTGAGATTTATTCTGTTGAGCTGAACCAGGTTTCAGACCAGATGTTGTAATCATCAAGGTTAGCTGGGTGAAAAAGTTCGACCAGAATCGTCCGGGTTAGCTCAGATGGCAGAGCACAGGCGGCTTCAGTCAGGAGGTCCCGGGTTCGAATCCTGGTCCGGACATTTTTCGCCCAGTTGGAAATTTACATCTAATATGATTTGTTTAATAATTAGAATAATTGTGTTAAAATTAATCTAGTATAAGCAGATCATTTTCATTTTACAGAAAAAATGCACGGATGAAGTCAAACAATTCGGTCCCTGTTCCACTTGTTTGTTTTGTTAAGGCCGAATGAGGGCATTTAAATCTGAGCGATAACGCACATCATATTGTAAACTGTTTTTACAGCATACTGCATCTCCATCTATCTCTTTCCTCGGTGAATAATAGTTAATTTTATTTTACTCAAGATCTTTTTATTCCAGCATCTTTCTTTTCGATAAATGACGTCTAATTCACCTGCTATGTGTACTTACTGAAAATTTCTCATCTTGTTATATTAAGAAATACTCGAGAGTTTTTTTTTTATTTGCAATATGCCGCCATATTAATTTTTCTATTCTTATTTTTTTTTCCTGTTTCACATCAAAATATTTCAATTGAAAATTGTTTAAGAGAAACTATTATTCCGGGTTTTGATTTTCTTGGCAACAATTAAAGAAATATTGGTAAATGTTATGGGAAAATGTCACATTATTCTCTATAAAAATAATGAACTTTTGTATTTTTAAGCAAAATATTTGAATAAAATATATAAAATATTGCCTATTTTTATTTCTGGGCTAAAATCCATCTATATGCAAAGATACAAATGCATTAATCCATCCGTTTTGACGTTGGCTTTACTCAAATATTATACACGCAATTATACTAATATTATTAGAACCAAATACGTTGCTTCGCAACAGATGAAAGAAAAGGAAAAAAAATGAAATATATATTATGTCAAATTGATAAAACAAAATGCTTTATATTATTAGAAAACATGCATAAAATTCCCCCCAAAATTATAAACCTAATTAAAAAAATCTCGCAAATATATTGACAAGATTTCAAACTAATTGGAATAATTTAATAATCTTATTTAAAAATTTCAGCATCCAAAATTTACCATTTAAATCCATTTTTCGTATGAGCCATTTCTTTCAACAAATGAAAATCTGAAAATCGTCGGACTTGCCATAGCAAAGCATTATATAGCAAAATAGAATGTTCTATATTTCCTGAACGAATGAACCAAATTTAACCAAAAACTATACAGCTAAGTCCGAGTACCTCATCAACATGCTCAGTTAATTTCAAGCCGATCGGATGCTTTTTGCGGCAGTTATCGCGGAACAGACAGACTAACAGACAAACAGACAGACTAACAGACTAACAGACTAACAGAAACCAAAACTTTTCGTGTCTCCACAGTAAGCCTTTACTGACGTTTCGGCAATAAAGGGCCACTTACAAAAATATCTGAGTTGTTGAGGGCCACATCAGTAACATGGGGAAAATTCTATTTCGGAGAGGTGATCTGTGGCCTGTAATCTGATAAAAAATATGGTTTCAGAGGTGGTGGTGGAGGGGAGTTTTACTCCTCTAGGTTCCCCTACCCTGTCAACATATCCAATTCAGTTGGCAAGGATATATTAATAGTTTAGGTTTATATATATAGCAAATATAAAAAGGATCATTTTGAAGGAGTGATAACACTTCTTGACTATATTCGTGGGAGTAAATTTAGTTTTACTAAAAGTGCTAAATAGAAAGTGGCTAGTGCCGAAAAAAAAATGTGAACTTTATGAACGTAGGGAGGAAAAGCCAATCAACGAAATTTGAGATTTTTCCATGCCTCATCAACGAAATTTGCAATTTTTCGAACCCGAACAGCGAAATTTGCGCTTTTTTATTGCGCCAAAATTTTTTATTTTTCCGAAGCGGTCAAAAATATTCACTATTTTTCTGCACTGGATCGAAGAAATTCGCTATTTTCCTACACCCGTACAACAAAATTTGCGATTCCTGACTGATATGCCCGCGTAAATTGACAAAATTCAGGATTATATTTTCGGGATAAACTCACGAAACTTGGGATTTTTCCACGACTGATCAATGAAATTTTCAATTTTTCCATGCCAGATCGACGAAATCTGCACTGTTTTCGAGCCCGACCAACGAAATTAGTGATATTTCAGAGCCTGATTATTCGCACGATTATATCGTGCCTGATCGTCGAAATTAGTGATTTTTCCGCTCTCGATCAACGAAATTCGCGATTCATAACTGACTCTGACGAAATTTGTAACTTTGTCCGGGGGAAATTGGCGAAATTCACGATAAACAGACAAAACACGTCATTTTTCCACTCCTAATCGACAAAATTTGCGATTTTTGCACACCCGATCGATGGAATTTGCAATTTTTCCCGTTGCAAAGTGACGAAATTCGAGAATTTTTGTCGCAACTGACGAAACTCGCGATTTTTCCGTAGCCGATCAACAAAACTTACAATCCAACCCAGAATTGACGAAATTCAAGATTTTCTCCTGCGACCTACCGACAAAAATCTAAATATTTTTCAGTTATACATTGACAAATTCTTGGGCCACACGGTAACCCATCGCGGCCCAGAGGTTGTGCATCCCTACTGTAGAAGATCATATTCCGCCCCTCCTAACCCAGTTTTTGAACAAAGGAAAAGATGATGTTTCGCATCGAAGCCGCATCATAAATCCGTTAATGAAAACACCATATTCTCCAGTTTTAAGTGACTTGTATTGTTTGTGGTTTATTCAATAGCTTTTAATTTAATGTTTGTTCATTATACGATTTTAGAGGTAAATAATGAAAAACAAATAGAGTTTGTCTTCTATATAAAGTCCAGTTGATGCCGATTTGGCATGCAATCACTTTCTACCCCAATGCTGTCAATTCAAAATTATGTGTGTTTGCCAAATTACTTATACATTTATCGACAAGCTTGAAAGACAGTCCCAGATGTAGAATTATACCAAAAATAGCATGTTCATGAAATTTTAAGCAAAATTTATATTATTATATAAAAGTGAATAAAACATGCCCTTTACTCAAAACAATACTACCTAGCACATACTTCAATGTGCCCCGGGTGACAGAACGAAAGGCAAAGGGGGGGGGAGGTGCCAAATGAAGATTTTGCTTATAGTTTCATACAAAAATGTATGTATATATGAAATAACAAGATACTCGCAAGCTCATGTTAAACTTATGAGAGCGATCTTTTCAAATTTGTGAAACTGAAATTAACTTAACCCTCTGTCTACCAGAAGGGCCCAATGGACCCGACATGTACATTCAAAATATTTATTCAAACCAGAAATTTCTTCAAAACAAACTAAATGTATAAATCAGACAATAATAAGTTAAATAAACAAATTAAATAGTTTTAAGTAAAAATTCTGGTGTAGAATGTTTTTATAAAACTTGAGTAAAATTTCCGGTAGTTCTAGGGTTAAAAAAAAAATCTGCAAACAAAATCGAAAAAGTAAACACTAACCCGGTTAGAATTCAAACTCAGCTATTCTACGCAAGAAAAATAATCATTTAAAACTATTAATATGCAAGGGAAAAAAATTCTAAAGTACGCTCTCATAGGTTTAACATTAGCAATTCCAGTTTCTTCTCATGACTAGTGCAGATTCCTAACATTCAAGTTAGTGTTAATCCTATGGGAGCGTTGTTTACATATTTCTTGCAAGCATTTTAATTATTATTAAAATAATTTTTATCTTTTAAGGTTTTTTTTTTTTTTTTTTTTTTTTTTTTTTGCATAGGGTACCTGTGGTTGAAAACTTCATTTGCGTGCAAGGAAGGTGGGGATGCCAAAATCCATGTTCGCCCCGGGTGCAAAAAATGCTAGTTTTGGCCTTGATACGCAACGTTTGGCTAGTTAAAAGTCAGCGAGTAACGTAAACAAACTTCCATTACAAAGTAGGAAGATAATCTGTGGCCTATAATCTCCTAAAAAAGTAACTGATTTTGAAGGGAAAGGCATTTTAGACCTCAGATTACCCCCCCCCCCCCCCCATCCCCTCCACACTGAAATCTACATACCCAATTAGGTTGGCAAGACAATATCAACAGTTTAGTTTTTATGTAAAACAAACATATCAAGCTCTTTTTTTTTCTTTTTTTTTTCTCAGAGTGAAAATACATTTTGACAACATCATTGTAAAAAACGATGTAAAAAACGAACTTTCAAGCAGGGTATGAAAAAAAACCCAAAAGAAAATTATTTAAAGCTTTCTTTTAAGTATACTAACTTTAGAATTAAATAAAAACAACTATCTTACCTTTGCAAAAAAGGCTGTTGCATCTTATTTACCGATAGCTTTTAATTACTAAATAAACAAAAACAACATGAAGAAAATTTTTACTTTTAGAAGCTCAAAACAACCAGTCGGAATAATATGATTCATTTTGAGCTAATCGTGTGCTGTGAAGGATATAAATAATTAATCCAATTCTGTAATTAATTAGCCTAAAAGAAAAGCATTATGATAATAATTATAATATAATAATAATAATAATTATTTCTTTGTTTCATTATTATATACAGAAAATAAATATAAATTGTCCGAGAAATAAGTAATAATATTCGGTGGTTGGGTCGCAGCCGAGATCTACGCTCAAGGGTACATAACAAATAAACGTGGATTGTCTATCTACAACACCCACAAGCACTTCGCACTCATTGATCAGATGGAACGCGACCCCTCCCACTTACGATGTGACGTCAAACCTACTCACTAATCACAGACGAGAAAAGTACCAGGGAGATTAATGGTTGACTCGTTTCGTTTTACGTATTAACGGGAAACGAAAATGGCAGAATTTAAAACGAGTTTTCCTAGAAAAAAGGAAGGTATTATTCACTTTATCTCAAAGTGATTCATATTATATATCAATTTAAAGAAAACCGCACGGGCCGTTTTCTAAAAAACGATATTAGGAATTTGTGCCATCGCTTTTGCTTTAAAAATGGGGATTTAGATATCATAATATAGTGCACGTAGAAATGTAAAAATTTCAGAATAGGATTAGACTGTTCTAAAGAAATCAGAATAATAAGAGATATATTTGCTGAGTTATTGAAAGGCAGCTTTTCGATATTTCTTTGAAGTCAAGTTAGCTGTATATATGAGATTTCCGCCATCTACGAATTCTAAGATACGATTTTAGGCTTTAGGCTGCGTTACACGGAATACTATCGTCTTCCATGATAAAGGAGGGTTTTTTAATGCGTAGCTGCCAACTTTTACGCTTTTTTCTTATCACTAAAATTTTGCATTAAATATTGCCTTACTTAATCGTCGAATTCTCCCGATTAGACAAGAGGAAAATGTCTATTAAATTTTAGTGGTAGGAAAAAAGTGTAAAGGTTGGCAGCTATGTTAATGATTAAAACAGAAACATCTCGACTATAACCCCCCTTCCCCCTAACCCATTTTGCTTTTGAAAGAGAGGGCGCTGTTACAATCGGGATTTTACGGTAGTTATCAGATTAAAAATTTTACTTTCTAAAAATACTACTGATTTCTATCTTCATTCAAAGCATCATATATATAACTGTTTTAGAGATGGAAGTAAGCCATCATTGCAAGTTTAGAACAAATGTAATAGAAAAATTTTCAAAGTTGTTCAAGGAAATACTTTTATATTAAAAATGCATAAAAAATATTGTTGTAAACCGTTTAGTAAAATAATACATAACACTTATTGCATTTTAGAAAACATTAAATTTATTTAAAGTACAATTGAACATAAATGAGCTTGTTGCTCTTTATGTACTTGCTGAAAGATGTGTTTGATGAAGTTTCAATGCAAAATCAGCTTTCTGAGAGGGAACTATCTTCTATTTCAGGAAAATTATAGATAATCGAACTGACATTATTTATCATTAAATTTCATAAAAATCATTTTCTTTCATAAGCCTAGTTTTTAAGGTTTAGTTTATCTGACGAATCAGTATTACTCCTCAGTCTGTCTGTCTGTCAGTCACAGGGCCCGTTCTCAGAAACTATATATGTTGGAGACTTGAAATTTTGGAATCTTATAGCTGAACACCTCATATCAAACGACAAATCATAAGATTTTGAAAAAGTCTTATATTTACTCCTCTGGGCTCTAACTTGTTTATTGTAAGCTTTTCTTAATAACTGAGCCCCTAATTAAGTTGAAGACTTGAAATTTTGCATACTTATAGCTGAACACCTCACATCAAACGACAAATCCTAAAATTTTGAAAAAGTCTTATATTTAAACCTCTGGGCTTTAACTTGTGTATTTTAAGTTTTTTTTTCTAACTGAGCCCCTATTTAAGTCGAAGACTTTAAATTTTGCATACGTGTAGCAGAACACTTGCGATCACACGAAAAATCATAAAATTTTCAAAAAGTCTTATATTATTTACCCACCGGGCTGTAAATTGTGTATCTTAAGCAATTTTTATAACCCCCCATTGCACCCGTTGTGGGTAGTTTTCTAACTTTTGCCAACATCACTTTGACCACTCTTTCATATTATGCACATAGCCTTACATATTTCAGTTCCACTTTTTACCGCCAGTGGGCGCCTACCTATCTCGGGTACTATAGACCCGATCCCCTCGACTACCATACCTACGGATAGGTTGCAAAACGGAGTTTCGTTCGGATAGAGGTTTGTGTTGAATAAAGTGCGCCCCCTGGTGACGAAATGTGGAATTAACAGATTTCGCAAAAGGATAAAGTGTTTTGAAAGGAATATTAAACGAAATCCTCTGTGCGATCTGCGACCACACTTACCCACTTGTTTTGATGTTGTTGTTGTTGTTTTTAAACTTCAAAGTGCATAGCAGTCACCTACTGTGCCTGTTATATTATTTTTATACTGCTTTTTTAGGTATTATATTTTTTATTATAAAAATAATACAAGTATAGTTTCAAAAGTGGGGTAGTCGTTTTTAACTCTTAAACGAGCGATTTTTTATTTAGTTTCGAAAAAATTATATATGATTCTCTGAAAGGTTTATTACACAGGAAGAATAATGAAAAAAATTCAGAGACACATTTTTCATATAATACTTCAATCTTTTCTTCTGTGTCACATCTGCAATATAAGTAAAAACTACTGTCGTGTGGCTGTTTTACACTAAAATATTGCAAATTAGTAAGTACTTTAATAAGTATGTCTCCAAATACCTTATTTTATATAATTATTTATTTTATAAAACTGAACCTTTAACCCTTTAATTCCCAAAATAGAATACGTTCTAGAAATTACGTAGTTCAGAGAATATGACTTTACACCAGAAAGTTTCAACGGTTAATTTAGCTTTATTTAAATACAGAATGTATGTTTTTTAATTAAAGCAAGTTTTGCTATTTTAATTTTCTGGTGTGAATTAGGTATATGCGAATAAAAAAATATCTATTAAATTCAAAACAGTGTCGTTTGCATATATGCAAAGTTGCGCACTAAAGTGTTAATTAGACACACATATATGTAATGTACATATATATATACAGTAACAATAATAAACTTCTATAGATAGTTTATGTTCGTGTTAACATGTTTGTAGTGCGTCAATATTTGAAGAAATGTACACATATTTATGACGTAAATTTAATAAAAAATATTCTTTAATTTAAACAAATCAAAATGATGGAACTTTTAAAACCTTTCCAGCAAACACAGAGCTATCGGTAAACAATCGGTAGACAGCCGCTTTGCCGTTACCAACGGTATCGGCACGATACCGGCTGCCGTACCGGCTCCGTATCTTTTTCGACACGCCGGGCGAGTGACGCCCGACAGATAGGCGCACAGCCGGTCCAGTATCGGCAAAACACTATGCCGACAGCACGCCGATAGTTATCCATACGAATGCCGGCCGCAGCCCGACACCAGCATCAATTGAAAAAAAAATCTGTTTTGATGGCGCCATCTATGAACCATCGCGGAATGCATATTTGAAAGGAACGTGTTTCGGCGTTGGATGAGGTTGGATTTTATCCAACGAACTCAAGGACAGGAAGTAGATGCCTTAACCACTTGGCCACTCAGACTTGATCAGGGGAGGATTTTAAGAGTTAATAAGGGGAAGTCTTATCGATACGTAATTGTTTGTCATTGGAGGTAAATGGTAGATGGGACGTAATGGTTTGTGATTGGAGGTAAATGGTAGATGGGAAAATTAGAATTTTGAAGTGTTTTTATTTTTTATTTATTTATTTGCAATTGCCTTACGCGCGTTTATTTAAAAGTTAATTTAATATTTAAATGAATGAAATAAATATCGTAGTGAATTCGTTAAAGCAAAGGAATTTAATAATAAATTTAAGTTTAATTAAGATATAGATATAATTAAGAATAATTAAGAATAATTAAGAATAGATATAAATTTAAGAATAAATAAGTATTTAAAAAATATTTTTAGAGGTCTTGTTCAGTTAATCAAATTTTCTTATTAGGATTATAATGTAATTACATGCGCTGCGTTAATTTATAAAATATATTTTTTAACATGGAAAAATTTATTTTAATAAATAAAAAGTTGGTAATTATTAACTTTTAATTAGAATAAGAATTCATTTTATGTCGTTTTGATGATTTAAAGTAGAACATATATTTAATGAGTATGTTGCAATATTAATTTGTCACGTATCAATATTTTTAATATAAAATAAAATAAAAATATTAAGTTACATTTTTTTTTTCTTTTGGAAGATAATTTTTAAATGGGGTATATTTCTGATACTTTCTTATAAATTTAAGAATGCTTATTAAATAAAATAAGTGACTTTCAGAGGTTTTTCTCTTAATACAATTTTTTCTTTAGGAATTATAATGTAATTAAATGCGTTAATTCAAGAAATATATATTTGTAACATAGAAAAGCTAATTTTAATAAAAAAATAAGTTGGCAATTAATCACTTTTAATTAGAATAAGAGTTCATTTTTTGCCATTTGATGATTTAATGTAGAATATATTTTTAGTGATTATGTAGCAAAAATGATTCTGTTACTTATCAACAGTTTTAATCATCAAATAAAATAGAAATATTAATTTTTTTTTTTTTTTAGAAGTGGGAGATTTCTGAATCTTTCTTTTAAATTTTAATGCTAAAAAGTTATATATATATTTTTATATATTTTTATAGCTTGTAAAATAATTTTAAGCACTTTTTTAATAATTTTATTTTTAAATAAAATAAGAAACATAGCTATTTCTTTTAAAATGAATATATAATTAGAAAATAATTAATTTATGAAGTTTATTTTTCTACGGTTAAGTTTATAACGAATAATAATTTTAAGGGACGATTTAAAAAACTCTTTTGATGATTCAAATAATTGTAAGCCTTTTTTAAAATTAATTCAATACCAGCTTAAGAAAAAATATATAAGCTATTTTTGAAATTTTTTTTTGTTTATCACTATTAGCATTTCATATGAAATACATGAAATATACATAGCTTATCAAAACTCAAATTCAAACAAAATTAAGAAAAAGAAAAAAAATGTCGGCTAAGACTAAAAATTCCGAATCCGGACCGATGTTGGCAAATCTAGTCGGGCCACTATAGGAAATCACATATCGGTCCTGCGTCACTTGCCGGTGTAGGTCGCTTGCCGATATATAGCCATGAAGGAACCGATTAAGGTAACCGGCAATCGAAAAAGCAGATTCTTATGTTTCAGTTGCCGACATGCTGCCGACACTTCACCGAAACCACTGAGTCCATGTCGACACATAACCGACACTGCCGTCTGCGGTCCGATCGTGTGCCGAAAGAAATGTGTTTGCTGGGTTTCTTTAGAGTTTTATGTAAGTGGAATACATGATTTTTAAGACAGGAAGCTTTGAAATTTCTTACTTGCTCTGAATTTTTTACCAGCTTTAAAAAAAATTGTCACAAAATTTCTAACAAACTAAAAATATAAATCGTTTTGGTGGAATGGTATGAAAGATTTAAATCATAATTTTGTTGAGTATTTTTTTTTTCAACTCACAAGCAAAAAAATCAACTCCCACCACTTTCCGTTGGAAGCTTTTAACTTGAAAACAGTGTCGTTTGCATATATGCAAAGTTGCGCACTAAAGTGTTAATTAGACACACATATATGTAATGTACATATATATATACAGTAACAATAATAAACTTCTATAGATAATTTATGTTCGTGTCAACATGTTTGTAGTGCGTCAATATTTGAAGAAATGTACACATATTTATGACGTAAATTTAATAAAAAAAATATTCTTTAATTTAAAAAAAATCAAAATGATGGAACTTTTAAAACCTTTCTTTAGAGTTTTATGTAAGTGGAATACATGATTTTTAAGGCAGGAAGCTTTAAAATTTCTTACTTGCTCTGAATTTTTTACCAGCTTTAAAAAAAAATTGTCACAAATTTTCTAACAAACTAAAAATATAAATCGTTTTGGTGGAATGGTATGAAAGATTTAAATCATAATTTTGTTGGGTATTTTTTTTTCAACTCACAAGCAAAAAAATCAACTCCCACCACTTTCCGTTGGAATATTCTTATAAACAAATATTCCAGCTTGCTTTAACTGTCATTCTGAAACAGAAGCCAAGGATTTCTTAAATCTCGCATTCTAATATAGCGAGATTCGCGTTCCCTTAAGCTTAAACTTCTCGTTGCACAGTAGGAGGAGTTTGTGTTAGCACCCTGGATTAGGGTGACATTCTTTCACCCTGTGAAAACTTGAAATTAGGTAGTCCTGGAGGTAAAGTCTCAAGTCCTTCAGTATTTTTTACGGAGATTTTACCGCTATAATCATATAATTCTTTCCGTTCTTTTACGGAGAATTTGCTGTTAAAATGACAGCATTTATTGTGGTAATTTGTACGGAAATATGGCTGTGAAATTTACTACAATTATAACCGTTGAAATGAAGGAAAATATGCGATATGATTTACATCGAATTTTACTGCTATTTTTGCGTAAAAACTGCTGGCAACATTGCTGCCAGAAGTTTTTGCCGTAAATTTAACGGAATTTTTTTTACAGTGCAGAATTTAAGTTAGTCACATAAATAAACTTCTGCACCATTATGCAACAGCAACAAGATTTAAAATTTAGCGAAAATGGTAATTTGATTGAAAATATTTTGTTTATAGCGGAAAACTACTATCAGTGGCGCAGCCAGGGTGGGGGTTTTGAAGCTCAATATAACACTATTTTAATATAGTGAAGTTCATATAATTTAAATGCAAAACGTTTTGGGTTAAATAAAGCGAAGAAAGCCCTTAGAAAAAAAGTGGTATCCAGTGCCTCTAATCCCCCACCCTGGCTGCGCCACTGCTATTATGAAGAGCACATGAAGTTTTGCAAGAGCGAAATGTGTAAATTTATGACCAAATTTGGGCAAAAATTGCCAGTTGTATGTAGATATCGCTAGACAAAATGATTAAAAATATATTACTTGGCAGCAAATTTCGGGTGGTTACAAAAAAGATCCAGACAAATTTTTCAAATTCAGATCGGATACAATGCAAAACATAACGTCGGCATTATCTCACGATATCTTATGATTCCCATTCTTTACATAAGTACAGCGTCTAGAATACCTAGTGTGGAAATATGCTATCCAAACAGTGCTAAAAATTTGTATCCCTTAAATGTGCGACAATACTGTTAAATTCCCAAGTGTCGATCGCAGCGACATCTGCGGGATTTTCGTATTACTAGTTTTACATTGTATAGACTAGCAATGTCTTGCAGTTGAAGAAAATATCCTGCAGATGTTGCTGTGATCTGCATATTGCAGCAGCATCATTGCACATTTAAGGGATACAATATTTTAGCGTTTTTTAAAGTATTACAGGGATAGCCGATTTCCACACTGTGTATTCTAGTCGCTATAACATAAGGTTCTTCTGTGCAGAGATATACATAAATATACAACAGAGTATACAACAAAACAATTTCCAGTAAAGCTGTCGAATGTTTAAGCCGTATCTTAAATTTTAGAAAAAGAAATTTTAGGATTTGTTATAATAGTGCAAATATAGTTTTATCACTTTAGCTTCCATACCGTTAAGAAAGTATCATTAAAATTATCAAGAAGAACGTTAAATCATGCGTCAATCAGATTATGAGACATTTTTCAACGCATTCGGAACTACTAGCTAGAAGAACTATAATAAAACTTCATAACTTAACCCATTAACCGCTGGTGTTGCGTTGACGCAATAGTAAAAATAAATTCGCATGCTTAAATTTACTATGAAGCTACCACTATTTTTGAATTAAAAGATTTGCCTTATTTAAAAACAGAAACTTTGTTCATTAAATAAAGCAAAGATTATCTTTCAAAATTTGTGGTGGGAAACGTTTTTCAGTGAAAAAGTTGAAAATCTCTATCTTATACTTTCGGCGGTTAATGGGTTAATAACGTGAAAAACGATGTCTAAGTCATAATTTCTAAAACATATAATACGTTTGAAAACACAATTTTAACCAAAGTCTGAAAATTTTTTACATCCCTGTATATGAACTATATATTTATCACGTAATTCACAGTATGCTAAAATTTAGAACAGTAAGTGAACGCATATCACAGTTGAAAATTCCTCGTCAGCAATTTCCGTCAATAAACGGAAATGTACTTCAGATGTTTTGTGAAACCCTCTATATGACTTATAGAATTTATACACACTTAATAGTATGCAATTTTTATAATTTAAAAAAAGTGTTCCATAACTGAAAACGCACTTCCATCAATTATTGTTCATACAGAGAAAAATACAAATGATTTATTTTATGTGACCCTGTATATGAAGATGAATGGCACATCATATTTAATAGTAAGCATCTTATAGAGCACCTCGGAGATATATATCAATTTAAATACTTTTGAAATAGTGTAACATGAACAAATTACACCACAAACAATTGTTCTCCATAGACCGTAATGTAACATAATTCTTTTTAGTGTCCCTGTAAATGATCGATAAATGCTATCCATACCATATTCTATAGCAATCATCTTGTAGTGCACTTCATAGATATGTATTTAAATTTGAAAGTGTTTGAAATTATGAAACATCATTAAAAACAACCGCAAACGATTTTCCCCCATAGCCCGTAAGGTAATGAAATAATTTTGAATGTCCCTGTAACGAAATTATGAATGATACACGCTACATTTTGCAATACCTAACGTTCAATAGTGAATATCAATAACATTTTTTAATTTCATGGCGATGCGACTATATTGACGGCAAAAATAATTTTCGCCAACTAGAATCGGTAAATCACCCACCGTGAGACGGTACCACAGGGTGTCGCCGGACCAAAATTTTTTATTTCATTTTTTCCTCCGTATCCCTGACATACGAGGAGGTTGTTGGCCATAGTACGCACGATGTGAGGAACTAATTTTTCTATTTATTTATGTCTATCCTTTTTTTATTAACTTTGTATTTGTGTATTTCTACACTTTTCTATCTTTACAAGAAGAAAGTATTGGATTCGTGAAAATTTTCGAATTACTAATTTCGAAAGATTTATACGTTTTATGGGTCAGAGATCGCAAAAAAATGTTTTACAAAATGTCTGTCTGTGAATCTGTCTGTCACTCTGTGAGTCTCGGAGTGTGTGAGTCTGTCTGTCTGTATGTATGTGACATGAATTTTGTGGGCGATCCATCTCAAGAACTAATTAGCGGAATTTAATAAAACTTTAGATTCAGCTAGTCTCTGATATAAATTGGTGATGATTACTGTTTGGTGTAAATTGCCCATCAGATGGCGCTACTATGCTATATTTTTCACGAGTTTTGAAACAACTATATCTCAAGAACTAATGCACGGAATATCATAAAACTTCAGATCAAGTCAGTCTCTGATATAGATTGATACTGTTTATTTTTTCGTGTAAGTCGCGCAACAGTTGGTGCTCCTATGCAGAATTTTTAATGACTTCAGCGATAGCTCTATAGCAAAAACAAATACATGGATTTTCATCAAACTTCAGATTCAGTTAGACGTTGACATATGTTGTTGACGATTAGGTTTTGGTGTAAATCACCTAATAGGTAGTTTTGCTATGCTGCATTTTTCAGGATTTACACGATTTAGCATATCTTTAGTATCTTCGTGATGAGCATAGATTGTCATTTAATTTTGGCACTGCGATAGCGCATTTTGCAGTATTAATATGTATGAGATAGAAGAAAGTTTTGGGATTTCCACATCCGACTTGTTTCTGTTTGTTTTGTCTAATCCGCTGGCTTCAATTGCAGAGATATCTTTTTCATAGGGGATCCTCGATTTCGGCTAGCGGTAAAGCAAGGCTGTAGTGTGGAGTAACTCACTAGTCAACGGAAGTGATTCTATCCTGTGTGTTCCACATGGGGAGTCGATGATGTGATGGCCCTTGCTGCAGGGCTAGACCTGTTCCGGCTCTTCTCCAGATATAGAGTTGTGCTTATGTCGCAGTGTCCGGACTTCAGTTTAAACTAGTGTATGGCCCAGTATTGGACAAGAACACGTAATCAAAGTTTTACCTCATTCTCTACACGCATAGCAGAAGGACCTGTGACTATATCTGTAGATTTTCTCGCCCTTAAGCGTTGCTAAAGCAATAGCACACCAGGTAAACTTAGTAATACGAAATAGGGCCCGACACTTTTATGAGTATTTGGCACACCCGAAGCTCTCTGGAGACTCAGAGGTGTGAACCTGAAACCCTGAAGAGGTGTGAACCTGGCTTAATCCTTTAGTGCATAGGTTTCGTTGTCGTAGTGACAAAGTCACCCGCATTGTTAGGGGATCAGTGAGAGCAACGCGCGCAGGGCGGTGCCGGTAGCTTATGTCATGGCGGAACCACACTGGATCACGCCAGTCCCGCCTGACGCTTTCCGTATAAGGGGTACCCAGAGCTTAGACTCTTGAGGTGAATAACCGTAAGGTATGTTCGTCACCTCATTCTCTAGTACAAGCCATAAAAATGCCACATCGAAAATTGCATCCCGTTTCCCCGAATCGTGTGGTAGTTACGGGTTCATACGTTGGCAAAGTTTTTTTTTTTTTGCAATCACCCTGTAGAATATTAAGAGTGGAAATGGTTTTGAACACTCTTGTCAAATTAAAATTTATAAAAACATAAGGAAAAAAAGAACCTACGCCAAAATTTAAATAAGTTCATTTAACAGTATAATATTGCAAACAAAATAATTATAACTTTGAAAATTTTAATCTTACATAAACCAAATGAATTCCTAAGTCTAAAATTAATTCACAGATTTAGAAATACTTTGCCTCAGGTAGTATGTGAATCCTTTTAACGATGAATTATGTTAAAAACATCTGTTTACTAGTTATATATATAATTTTCTAGAATAAAACTGAGTTAAAATTTTTGTCAATTATAAATTAAATTGGAAACTGTACTTGCAGTAATAATATTGTAATATTGCTACTAAATGATATAGGTGAAGTTTGTGTTAACAGAGTTCGTGATACATATTTTATGCTGTGATTTCAGATGCAGCAACATAATTTTCAGCAGATATATAATTTTCTAGAATAAAACTGAGTTGAATGTTTTTGACAATTATAAATTAAATTGGGAATTATACTTACAGTAATAATATTGTAATATTGCTAATAAATGATATAAGTTAAGTTTGTGCTAACAGAGTTCGTGATACATATTTTATACTGTGGTTTCAGATGCAGCAACAAACATATATTAAGAAAACCTAAAACTGTCAAAAATGTTTTTGTTGTAGATCTAGTGCAGATCTTATGTGCATAGCTGCCAAATTTTACGCTTTCTTGGTACCACTAAAATTTAATAGACGTTATCTTCTTTAATTATGAGATTTCGGCGATTAAATAAAACAATGTGTGCATTTGCAATTCATTCCATTAAACAAAGTATAATAAAGAATCACATACTAAATGAGGAAAACTTATTAAGGGTCATCCTACTTGCGAAACCATATAGAAAACAGCTTATATTAAAACACATTTTTCTTGAAAACTGCTGAAGCTGTTTCAGTTTTTAAAAAATAGTTATGGAAATAGCAAAACTATAATTTGACCGTTCAGCAAAAAATAATGGGCAATAGTTATACGTCCAAAATTTTATGTTTAATTTCAGTAACATTACACTCTCCTAATTTTTCTTTTGGAAGTATGTTTTTTTATATTCATAGTAGCTGACCCACCCGGTGTTACCGGGGGCCGTAATAATAACACTATTTGTACATAAAATGAGCGATATTTTTTACTTTTAAAAGAAAATCGTTCTAAACGAGTCTGATGTTGGAGTCCTCACTATCTTGAGCAGAGTGATACGCAAGCTTCGGTGTGTTTTAATTCTATAATGTTAAAGAAAGCTCTTTCAAAACGAACTTAATGTTGGGGGACCAAATGCCTGTGGAATCGTACAGCCACAAATTAGTATTATTTTATATTTTTAAATGAAAATGTCTTTAATGGGGACTAAATTGTGACAGTGTCAAAATACATGAAAAAGAGATGTTTTTCCGCTCTTCGCTTCTTTCGACTGGAAAAAATTCGGAAATACTGTTTTGAGACAGACAATTGTGACAGAACGCCATTTTGTGATGTTCATTATGATTTTTAATCAGTAAATTGCCTAATTATCCACAAATCAAAAACGTGAGACTCTTTTGCCTTCGAAACTGCCTTCCTCTATTCTCATACAAATTTTCAGACCTCTACGTGCTGTAGACTTTCTTAAACGTCATCAACAGACAGACACATACGAACGGACAAACATCTTTCTTTTATTAATATAAATTAGTTTTCGATAAGAGAAATTTTAAAGAGTATTTAATTGCCTTATTTCGTAGCATTCTTTTGAAATTATAAGAAAAATATTTTTATTTAAATATAGTGGTTGTACAGAACATAAGTTATTTATTAAAGGTTAAATTTTATTTGATTCATATCTGTTTATTGCGTAGTTTAGGGTTAACATAAAAAAGAAGAAATTAATGTAGGTTTAACGTTAATAAAAGTAATTGATTTTCTATAAAAAGGAAGCGATCCATATATAGCTAATATTAATAATATATACAGGGTGTCTTAAAAAGGTCGTTTACAAACTTAAAATGCTGGTCTGTCATATCATGAGGTACAAGATTTACATAGGAACTTGCGTTCAAAAATGCAAACTGCGACCACTAGAGGACGATGAGCGCAGGTGTGGAGGGGAAGAAAGAAAGGATATCGAAAGAGGTATTATGGCTTTTTTTAAAGAACATGATTTAATTTACAGAATGTGTTGAAAATTCCTTCCATTCGCCGCAATGCATGCTTCACAACGTCGACGCATGGATTCACGGACCCGTTCAAAATGAGCAGGTGTGTCACGAACACGTGCCGTCGCTTCCACGATCCATGACGACGAGATCCATGTCCGATGTTATGGGCATCTCGTAAACCATAGACTTCATGTGTCCCAAAAGATAGAAATCCAGGGGAGTCAGGTTGGGGGATCGCGGTGGCCATGCGACTGGTCCGCCTTTGCCAATCCATCGATTAGGATATGTCATATCGAGGGTTTCTCACACAATGTAGCTAAAATAAGCAGGCGCTCCATCATGCTGTAACCAGATGTTTAGGCGTATAGCGGCTGGAACGTCACCCATCAGATACGGCAAGACTCTTTCAAAGAAAATGCGATAGGTATTCCCGTCGAGGCGCTGAGGTAGAAGGTAGGGCCAATTAACATGTCACCGATAATACCAGCCCAAACGTTTACGGCGAAACGTTGTTGACGTGCATGGGGACGTGTAGACCTTGGGTTTTTATGCGCCCATATGTGCACGATCTGCAGGTTCAGGACTACGTTCTGAGTAAAACAGGATTCATCCGAAAACAAAATCCACGATAGAAAATCCGGCTGTGCGAGCCGTTATTGCAAATACCAGCGTGTGAATGCAACGCGTTAAGAATAATCGTCAACGCACAATGCCTATACTCTTTGTAAGTGGTAGTGGTTTTGCGTGTCCTCATGCATTATGCGTATAATGCTGGAACAAAGTACACCCAATTTACGTTCGCTTGCTCGGATACTTCTTTGCGGGTTCCTGTCAAATTCCCGTAGCACGGTTTCCCCTACGACAGGCATGCTTGTAGTGAGTTCTCAACCGATGTGGCTATGTACTTGGAAAGCTCTTGCTTCACGCAATCTGCAGTGCAATTGTCCAAACAAAACATGACTTGGCTGACGTCTGCTTGGGAAGCGTTCAAGATGCATCCGTACCGCGGCTCTACATACGTAATGCATATCGCCCACTTCTGCTTTACTAAACCGATTCATCCTTCCCCTGCAACGTCCTTTATCTGAAATGATTATACTTCCCAATCTACCGCAAGCCTTCACTCATCGCGCTCTAGCAGTCGCAATTTGCATTTTTGAACACAAGTTCCTATGTAAATCTTGTTTATCATGATATGACAGACCAGCATGTTAAGTTTGTAAACGACCTTTTGAGACACCCTGTATATACATTTTGAATTCGCTTGCGTAGTTTGAAACGACAATGTACATCACTATCAGCAGTTTTCCTTAGGATTTCGAAATTATTGTTACCCATTTAATTATCTAATGACCGTGGTAGCACATACTACCATCAGTGTTACCATTTGGGTGAGATCTTTTTATTCAGATTGCTTGATTGCTACCACTTTTTTAATTAGTATTATTTGCCCTATTTATTGGCAGTTGAAATCGAGTTAATATTACTGTTTAATTCGTTGTGTCAATGCCGAACTGGCGGCTCAAGAGAACTGCAGTGGAACAATGAATAAAGAGGAATTGACATATCATCAAAATGGTGAAGCTTCAACTTTAACCGCTCCTTGACACCGGGGCAAATTTCCACTAAATTTGAATAAAAATGTTCTTTTTTAAACGCCTTAATCATGTAGAATTTCACTCATAATTATGGCTAAAAATATATATTTATTTTTACTGGTGGAAATTTACTTCCAAGGTAATCAGGCCCTGGGTTTCCGCCATATTATGACAATGGAGTTATGAATAAAAAGGAGGAGACGTATAGTGTATTGACTACGAGTTGCGAGTGAAGTAACTGATGAGGTTGTTACAAGATGGCTGCTGATTTTTTACTTCGGATTAACAGTTTCTGATTACCGCCGGAGCAAACTTCCATCAGTAAATTTTGAATAGAAAATTTTTCCTTATTTAACCCCTTAATTCTCGCTCCCGTCATATTCTCGGGCTGTGTCTATTACTCAAATTGTTTGATTCCCACCAGTTTTATAAAATAGTGAAATTGGCTATATTTTAGTGTCGTTTTTCTTGCTATTATATACGGTGAATATTTCTTTTTCATAAAAGTGGTGCCAATAAACAATTTGAATTTTTCAATCGTAATTTAATTCGAGCGTTAAGGGGTTAAGCAGCTTTTTCATGAAATACTTCTCTCATAAATAGGATTAAATTCTCTATTTATTTTTACTGGTGGCGGTTTTCCCAGGAATCATAATTATTTTCACTGAAACTGAAAGGAGGTTGTCTAGGTTGTCACAATATGGCGGAAATGCAGTGCCTGACTACCGCCGAAGTAAACTTTCACCAATAAAAATGAATATCTGTTTTTTCCATTATTTATGACTGGAAATTTGTACCAATAAAGTATTTTAAAAAGCAGAAAATTTATATTTAAATTGATTGGTGGAAGTTTTCTCCGGCGGTCATCAACCCCATCGGAAGCGGATATAGTTGAAGCTTCACAATTTTAAATATATGTCAGTTCCTCTTTATTAATAGTTCCATGATTATGGCAACCTAAAAATCCTCCTGTCAGTGACAGAGATAATAATACGCGTGTGAATTTCCACCAGTAAATTGTTACCATACATGTAAAAGAAATTTTGGCATGAATAAGCCGCTTAAAGAAGGCAAAATTTTCTGGTGGAAGTTTGCGTCGGCAGTAACCAGAAACTGTTGATCCGATGTAAAAAATCAGCCGCCATTTTGTGAAAACCGTCTCAGTTACTTCACTCGCAACTGGTAGACTCCCACTATTAGCCTTCACCTATTTAGTCATAATTCCATTAACACTACAGGGTTCGACACAGTCACTTTTTCGACTGTCACAAATTCCAAACAAAATCTTTTATATTTCTATCAAGATAATGTTGAAAACTACCCCGAAGATAAGTTCTCTTCCAAATTTTGTAGAAAACTGCTACGAACATTATCTGGCAATTACTGCGATTTTTGGACAGCACTATACAGGGTGCAAAGGAAAGGTTCTTTAACCTGAAAATACTTGCGAACGGAGAGAGCTACAGCTATGCAAGTGATGTAACGGTATAGTAAAGCGACTACGCCCGACGTGATGCAAACGACAGCAGCGCCCCTAGTGCCGAAATTTGGAAGATAGCCACTGCAAATCGAAAACGAAAAGAGATAGCGCAAAATTTCCAATTAGAAAGTTTTTATAGCATCAATTAATTAGTACGAAACGACATTTGGTTTACATGGATAAGATAAATCTTTGCCTGTATACCCAAAAATGTCCGAAATCGATGCACTCTATTTTGTGTAAAAGTTTGAATGGAATAGCCAGAAGTATGAAGAAATGCGCACAATTTATCCTATAAATACGTACTTATCTCAATAATTTCTGATAACATCACACAAAAAAAACAAAAAAGACAAACTGTCTCACAGTGATAAAAAGTTAATAGTCAATATGTTCGAAAAGTTCGCCATTGCTCACGATACACGTTTTTAATCGTGAGAGTAAATTTACATGCACATTTCTCAGCATTGTACAGTCGTGGAAAAAAAAAGTAAACACCCCCTACTAACTCCTCCACAAATTATCGTAGACGAAAGTTACTGGTACCGGCGAATTGGAAATAAAGTCTACTTTTAAACGGTGTGTATAAAATTTGCTTAGGGGCCCATATACATATTAAAACGAATCCAAACTTCATTTTTTTCAAAAGCAGTACCCAAATTTAACGAGATATTTCAAATCTTCGGTTCAAAATATGCCTAGAAACCAAATTTGAAGTCATTCGAATGATAAGTTTTTGAATTATAGACATTCAAAATTTAGTACTTCTAATGTTAAATTACATTTTCAGATTTTTATTTATATCTCCTGAAATTATGCTCCTAATGAGCTAATTTTTTGTGTAGCAATAATACTAATATACCCAAACATGAATACGCTGAATTTGCAATTTTTATAATTTTATGATATGAATTATGAATTATGAAATTAATATTCGAAAAAATTATAAATTGCAACATACAATTTTTTTGATGGATTTAGATTTATAAAGTCCTGCTTTATGGAAATCCAAAATTTCACATTTTTCTTCCAAGTAGTTTTCAAATTATGCTTAAAAAATGGCAAAATGATGGTTTAAGGGGCCGTCTATGATAGAAGTGAGTAAATTTTTTTAATTTATTCTGCTATCCTGTAATCAAACAGGTTTCATTGACGCTTAAACGTGCCTTGATCAAGAAGGCGGCTCTCTCGGTTAACAATCGAGTTCGGAACTTCAATTTGGATACAGCCCTTGAAATACGCTCGTTTTAAAATAACTAATTTCTCATAAACTTATGGCACGAAGTGCATAAAAATTTGTTTATAGGCTAATTGAAAGGTGTAGAGTTCATTTATGATGTCAGAATTATGTACTGCTATTGAAAAAAAAAACAAAGTTATGGTTCGTTTTAATATGTAGATGGCCCCTTAAACAAATTTTATATACGTCATTTAAAAGTAGACTTCATTTCCAATCCTTCAGTACCAGTAACTTTCTTCTACGATAATGTGTTGAGAACTTAGTAGGGGTGTTTACTATTTTTTCCACGACTGTACGTCTATTGCGAACCTCTTCAATACGATTACATAAATTTAACCATTTCAAGGCCGCTGGCTAGGCCGTCTAGCCATCTAATATTAACTTCAATACTGACAAATGCCACCAAGAATATTTTAATAAAATTTTGCTTTTGTAATGAAAGTGCAAATTAGCGGATTTTTACTTTCGAAGAAATTCGTTTGAATATTCTGGTGTCAGTAAATTACTTCATAATTTTACGAACAGAATTCTTCTGCCCCTGAAAGGATTGAACTGAAATTTTAAATACGTTGGGAATTAAATTTTTACAGACATTATTTTTGCAGTACAACGTCACAATTTGCAATTGCGCACTGCTACATTTCCCAAATGTGAATATGCAATGATGAGTCGTCGCTCATCGATTTCGGACATTTTTGGGTATACAGGTGACGATTTATCTTATCCGTGTGAACCAAATACCGTTTCGTACTAATTAATTGATGCTCTAAAACTTTCTAATTAGAAATTTTGCTCTATCTCTTTTCTTTTTCGACTTGCAATGGCTATCTTCTAAATTTCGCCACTAGGAGCGCTGCTGTCGTTTGCATTAGGTCGGGCGTATTTCCTTTACTATACCATTACCTCACTTGCATAGCTGTAGCTCTCTCCGTTCGCAAGTATTTTCAGGTTAAAGGGACTTTCCTTTGCACCCTGTATTTTTTAGTTCCGTTCTCATTTTTAATCGAATATTTCGGCCGTTAAATAAGGCGAACTGTATTATAGCGTCTAGTATAAATAGCGTGCAAACTGGCTATCCCAGTAATAACTTAAAAGTGCTAAAATGTTGAATCCCTTAAATGTCGAACGATGATGAAATCCAAAGAGGCGATCGCAGCGACACCTGCAGGATATTTTCTAAAACTGGAAGACGATTGATGTCTAGAAAATGGCGTTATGAATAAAGAGGAGGAGACATATCGTGTACTGTCTACCAGTTGCGAGTGAAGTAACTGAGGAGGTTGTCACAAGATGGCGGCTGCTCTTTTAAAATCGGATCTACAGTTCCAAAATACCACCGGGGGCAAACTTCCCACCAGTATAATTAAACAGAAAATTTTATCTTACTTAAGCGTCTTATTCATGGAAATATTTTCTTACAAATATTTTCTGGTGTCAGTTGATAAGTAAGACAGTCAGATTGCATCGCCTGTTGTCACAATATGGCAGAAACGAAGGACCTGACTACCGCAAAAGTAAACTTACACTGGTTAAAATTAAAATATTTTTCTGCCAATATTTATGACTGAAATTTTGCATTTATAACGCCTTTATATATGGAGAAAATTTCTATATAAATTTACTGGTGGAAGCTTCGAACGGAGGTAATCACATCTTCCAAAAGTGGTTACAGTTGAAGCTTCACTATTTTAAGGATATGTCAGCTCCTTTTTATTAATAGTTTCATGGTCTAGAAGGCTGTAATAATACGATGTTTACATTGAAATTCGAAAATATCTGGGAGATGTCGCTGCGACCAGCTGTTTGGATTTCAGCATCGTTGCACATTTAAAGGATTAAAAATGTTAGCACTTTTTGGATAGTATATATCCACGCTGTTTATTGTGGACTCTGTTTGTTTGATTGAACACATACATTAGACTTGTGTGCTTGACACCAGGGCCCGCTTATAAGTCATCATCTATATACAGGGACGAGATAGCCCAAAGAAATTTTCAATACCAGAGAATTACATCCGTGGGGTCCACAAAGAGTGTGCAACGGAGCCGGTGGGATTCGAACCCGCCCCCACTTACGCTCTCAAGCGATTAGCGGCGTGGTGCATTATCCACTCAGCCACGGTGGGCCATTCTAGACTCTGTAACAACACTATTCTAAACATGGTAAACATTGCGTAGTAGTTGCCAACATCGATATTATTATTTTGAAAACATTTTAGCGAAAAATGGGATCGCACCGACACATCAAACTACACGTAAGGAAATTATATTTTTTATTTAACAAATAAGAAAATTGTTTAATTTAATTTTAGTTTCGATTTTTCTAATAGCTTTATTTTAAATCGAAACTCAGCTATATAATCTAATTTAACGATAATGATAATGATGAAGAAGAAATACCGTTGCATGTGAATGGATTTAATTGTTTCTTTTTAGCTTCCAAATGTATTTTTCTTTTTACTCTAATTTATCTATTAACTAAGTTTAATACCACCTGCCGAAAGACTGTTTTTTTATGATGAGAAAAATTAGTTTTTTTTATTCACTTATCTCTACTCTTCAAGGAAATCAAATTTCAAACAAGCTCGTTTTATATTATTAGAGATGAACCGCAGCCGAAATATATTTTTACACTGTTTGATTTCTAAGCGAATAAGACTAATTAACAAAATAAGCTAATTATTATGCATACACAGAAAATAAAATATAGAAAGTTTTATTCAAGAAAATAATGTAATTACCTGTTGAAAAAAGACTGAGAATTATGTCTTTAACGTAGTTATTTATCTATTTATTTTGTATACGGAGCAACAAATGCATTCTTTGAGGATCTCAAATTCTTTACAAGATATAATGTATACATTTTTTAATTATTTTCCCTCTTTTATAAACATGGATGTTCTTAAGTCAAGCTGGAATTAATATCATTAAACGCAGCGAACTAATACAATTTTTAAAAAGTACACTGACTGAGATTTTCTTTCACTTTAACTTGCACGTCTAATCATTATTATTCCTAAAAAATGTCATCCTCATTAAACTTTTTACGCAAGCCATAACTTCATATTCATGGCACTCATGAACGTTATTACGTAACGTGCTGTAGAGAAAGAAAATTGTAATAATTATTAAGATTTATTTGAAACTCATTCTGTTACCTATAGCAGAGCTGCCATCACTCAGATTTTTTAATGCAACACTTCCGAATTTTTTAATCGAAGAAATCTCTTATTGAACCGAAGAAATTTTACATTAAATAAATCGTGAATTTATATTCTAAAAAGTTTATACAAAATATGCATAGTTGTCAGCTCTGAAATGCAGAGTTGTCAGTTGCCGAAATTCAAAGGACATGAAAGCATTGTTTTTGAAGAGAAATTTTTGCATTAGTTAATCTCAGAATTTCTGTGATTGAAATACGGCAAAATTCTCTCTTAAAAACACTACTTCCAATCGATACGCATCTGTACCTCTCTAGCCATATTAATGTAAGAAATTACTTATTAAACGAGCAAATGTATTAAAGTGTCGAAACTTGCAAGTTATATGCAGGGTGTATCTGAAATTCTTCAACAAACTTAGGGGGGTGATAGACTCATGAAGACGAACAAATAATGCAATGAAACATGGGGTCGCAAATGATGTTTAAAGGATGAAAATCACAAAACTAATAAAAATATCGAAATCTCGCATTCTGATTTTCTGCAGAACTGGCTAGTAGCACGAAGCTGGTTTTCGTTTCACTTTGTGCATATGCGGTCAGAAAGAGATAACAAAAACTTGGAAGAAAGCCAAACAATTCTGTGAGCAGGAATCCACGTATCTAAATTTTCCATCTTCTTAGAAACAGACCAATAAGCGCAACTTTGCAGCAAGCATGCGTTGTAAGTACATGAACCGCCAACGACACTTTGAACAATTGTTGTAAAATATTTGTTTTCTCTGGACATTACGAGCTGTGTTGTATAATAAATAAAATGTTGTAATATAAATAAATAATTTTCTGGAGTGTTTCTTGTCTCAGTTTGTCCATTTCCAGACGCATTTTCTCGATTTTCATCCTTTATACGCCATTTGAGACCCCATGTTCTATTGCATTTTTTGTTCGTCTTCATGAGTACTATCATCCCTCTGAGTTTGTTGAAGCATTTCAGATACACCCTGTATATCTATACTATTATAAAAAAGTAAACTTTGTGTGTTTATTTGTAAGGGGTAATCTCTGGAATTACCGAACTGACTTTAAATTAATGGTGGTAAAATGATGGTGATAGCCGCTGTTCCATCATAGGCTACATTTTAGGGGTACATCAAGGGGTACTACTACTACTTCGGGGTTACAGGAGCAAAATGTGTTGTAAATTGCGATTTTTGTGATACTGAAGAGGCTAGCAACTTGAAATTTAGCCTGGTAATATCTTAAAAGATGTAAATGCCCTCTAAGAAGAGTCAAAATAAAAATGGAAGTTTAAAAGGGGTGCAAATTCGCGAAAAGAGTTCTAAAAACGTTCTAAATTACGTTTTCTATCCAATCGCAAGAAATATCAAACCGATTTGAAGAGTAATGCCTGCAAATTGACGGCGACAGTCCCTGTCAGTGTTGCCAGTGGGCTACTTTTTTTAAATTCAGATTTCTCGATTGGCACCACATTTTTGAAATAGTAGAATTCGACTTATTTAATGACATATTAATTAAGGCGAAAACAAGGGGAATTTTACCATTTCAGAAAAGTGGTGTCAATCAAGGAATCTGAATTTTAAAAAAGTAGCCCACTGACAACAATGGTCCCTGCTCCAACATAGGCTATATTCCATGTAGGTGCCCCTGCCACCTGGGGGTTTTAAGAACAAAAAATGCTCTAAATTGAAGTTTTTGTGATTCTAAAGGGGCTAGCATTTTGATTTTGGAATGGTAATTGCTTAAAAGATGTAAATCCTCTTTAAGAAGAGTCGAAATAAAATTACAAATTTGAAAGTGTGAAATGAGCAAAAAGCGTTCTAAAAGCGTTCTAAATTACGATTTTTATGAAATTTCAGGAAATGCTAAACCGATTAAAAAAAATAACGGTTGCAAATTGGTCGTGTTACTCCCTGCTTAAACACAGGCTATATTTTAAATCGGTGCTAATACCACTAGAAGGTTGCAGAACATAAAAACTGCAAAAATGCAATTTTTTTTTATACTGAAGAGGCTAGAAACTCGAATTTTGGCATGGTAGTTATTATAAGATATTCATTCTCTCTAAGAACAGTCGTAAAAAATTTGCAATTTAAAAGGGTTTAAGAGGCGCGAAGAGTGTTCTAAATAACTATTTCTATGCAGTCTCAGGAAATACAATTGTTGAACAAATCAAAAGTAATTGTTGCAAATTGATGAAGTCAGTCCTTGCTCCAATATAGGCTATATTTTATGTCGATGCCACTAACATCAGAGGGTTGCAGGAGCAAAAAACTTTCTAAATTTCAATTTTTGTGATACTGAAGGAGCTAGAAACTTGAAATTTGGCATGTTAGTTAATTATAAGACGTAAATATTCTGTAAGAACATTTAAAAAAATTCGAAATTTAAAAGGGACAAAAATGCGAGAAAAGAGTTGAAAAAACGCTCTAAATTACGATTTTTATGCAATTTTCAAACATAGAAAGATGAAATTTGGCGTGGCAGATTCTTATAAGATATAAATGCTCACTAAAAACAGTTTCTAAAAGTTTCGTAATTTAAAAGGGTGAAATGAGCAAAAAGTGTTCTAAAAATGTTCTAAATTGCGATTTTTATTAAGTCTCAGGAAATATCAAAACGATTTCAAAAGTAAACGTTGAAAATTCATTGTGACAGTCCCTGCTCTAAGACAGGCTATATTTTATGTCAATGCCACTACCACTTGGGGGTTGCAGGAGCGAAAAACTTTCTAAATTGCTATTTTTCTGATACTGAAGGGGTTGGCAACTTGAATTTTGGCATGGTAGTTACGTATAGGATTTAAATCCTCTGTAAGAAGAGTAAAAAAAAATCAAATTTTAAAAGCGGTGAAAATACGCGAAAATTATTCTAAACACATTCTAAATTACGATTTCTAGGCAAACGTTAGAGATAAAAACTTGAAATTTGGCGTGGTAGATATCTGTAAAATATAGATACTCTCTAAAAACAGTTTATAAAAAATCCCAGATTTAAAAGTGTGAAACGAGTAAAAAGCTTACTAAAAATGTTCCAAATTACGATTTCTATGAAATCTCAGAAAATATCAAACCTATTTCAATAGTAATATCTGAAAATGTATGGTGACAGTCTCTGCTTTAACATTGGTTACATTTTATGTCGGTGCCACTAACACTTGGAGCATGCAGGGGCATAAAACGTTCTAAATTGCGCTTTTTGAGATACTGAAGGGACTAAAAACTTGAAATCGGGCATGGTAGTTACTTATGAGATATAAATGCTTTAGATTAATTTTCACACAATTATTCTAATTGGTAAACAAATCATATTAGATGTAAATTTCCAACTGGGCGAAAAATGTCCGGACCAGGATCCTGGTCCGGACATTTTTCGCCCAGTTGGAAATTTACATCTAATATAAATGCTCTCTAAGAGAAGTCGAAATTTAAAGGTGTGAAAATACGCGAAAAGCGTTCTTAAAACGTTCTAAATTATCATTTCTACGCAATTGTCAAAGATAGAAACTTGAAATTTGACGTGATAGATACTTATAAGATATAAATAATCTGTAAGAACAGTTACTAAAAATTTCGAAATTTAAAAGGGTGAAACGAGTAAAAAGCGCTCTAAAAACTATCAAAATTAAGACTTCATTAGAATCTCAGGAAATGCCAAATTCATTTAAAAAACAATGGTTGCAAACTGATTATGATAATCACTGTCCCTCCTCAACCATAGGTTATATTTTATGTCGAATGCCACTACAAATAGGGGGGGGGGACGAAAAACATTCTAAAATTGCAATTTTTGTGATAATAAAGCGGCTAGAAATATGAAATTTGGCATGGTAGTTATTTATAAGATGTAAATGCTTCCAAAGAACTGTTTCTAATAAATCTTAAATTTAAAAAGGTGAAATGCGCGAAAAACTTTCTAAAAGTTACCTAAAGTTCGATTTTTATGGAATTTTTAAAGATGGAATCTTCAAATTTGGCACTGTAGTTACTGATAAGATTTAAATACACTCTAAGTTCAGTTTTTAAAAAATCGAAATTTAAAAGTAGGAAATAAGCAAAAAGCCTTCTCAAACAGTTCTAAATTGCGATATCTAATGCATTGTTAAAGAGAGAAATTTAAAATTTGGTATGATATATACTTATAAGATGAAAATGCTCTCTAAGAACAGTTTCTAAAAGATTATAAATTTAAAGGTATAAAATGAGTGAAAAGCCTCTTAAAAAAATTCTAAATTACGTTCTCTATAGAATCTTAGGAAATACCAAACCAATTTAAAAATTAATGTTGGCAAAAGTTGATGGTGGCTGTTCCTGTTCAGACATAGGCTATATTTTATGTTAGTGCCACTACCACCTTTTTGGTGGTAGTGGCACTAGACGCTCGTTAGACTAGAAGCTTGGAATTTGACATGATGGTTACTCTTAAGATGTAAATGCGTGCAAAGAACGTTTCTAAAAATATAAAACTTCAAATGAAAACTGAAATGAGCTTATGAAATGAGCGTAAAAGCATTAAAATACATTCTAAATTATCATTTATTTAGAATTAGTTTTAGTTCTTCTTATTAATTTAAGTATCATATTCACCTAATTTAGTGTAATAATGAAGTTTAGCCAAACTGTGGCTTAATTAATAATTTTTGAATTATTCCTAGCTGTACAATTTCTTGCAATAAAAGTTAGGCATACAAATACCATTTGGCATATTTCAACTATTACGCGGGATTTGCTAGTTTATATACGGGGTGATTAAAAAAACGTTTACAAAATGACATGGTAAATCAGGCATACAACAAGGATGGAAAATCACTTAGGAACATAAGGTCGCAAATCACTTATTGAGTCACAAATACAGGGTGTTTCATCCTAACTCAATTTGGGTTGACGGTCATAACTTTCAGAAAACTGAAGTATATTATAATAAACCATTTAACAGACATTCTCACCGTTGTTGTAAATGTGGTAACACCAAACAAAAGGGGTAGAAGTTTGCATTATACGCGGCAGCAGTATGCACTTGACGCCCCAAATTTATGACTGTGATGATTAATTCATACGGTATCATCGATTGCTTGTGCAACATGTTTTTCAAGATCTTTTCGGGATGTTATCACATTTCACACAATACAAGGCACATATCGTTGCATTTTCATTACAATGTTTTTATTTTTCTCGAAATTATCCCATCAACCCGGGTTCAGTTAGGATGAAACACTCTCTATTTGTGACTCAATATGTGGTTTGAGACCCTATGTTCCTATGTGATTTTTTACCCTTGCTGTATGCCTGATTTGTCATTTCATTTTGCAGAGGTTTTTTGAATCACCCCCTATAAACATATATTACTGTTAAACCCGAATCGGCCTGTCATTTCGCACTTTGTCCGGGAGTTTAACTGGAGAAAGTCCAATGTACACGAGATGAATAGTGTATATGCTAATTTGTCCGGCCATTTTGCTGAATTGGCTAGAAAGTTTTGGCCGAAATTCTAAGCGCTGCTGCAAGGCTGTCCGATATGTGGCACTGGCGTTCATGTGGTATAAAGAAAGATTCTATGTTGCCACTGTAATATTTTATTTGTCTGGAGATGTTCCTGTCTCTGTCAAGTTTTCTTATTTTGTTGCATTAGTTTTATTTTATGAACTGTATTAATTATATTTATACAGTATTTTAAATAAATTTTCTGTACGACTATTCTATATTTGTTTTTTTATTCTGAAGCAATATAAACAAAAGAAAAATTAGTTATTTTTATCTTTCTAAAAATTATATTTTACTCCAGTAAACTAAGGACACTGAAAAAAAGACATCAGATTAAAAAAAAATTTCTAGAGAGTTTTTTTCATAGTAAATAATTCCTTTTTTAAAGAAAGTGTTATTCATTAAAAACTTCTCCAAAATAAGTATATTTGGTGTAATGTATATGCAGAATCCGTTTTAAGGTGACTATGGTAATCTATAAAAACCAACATAAAGTAAAGCACAATCTCATTAAATTTAGAGTATATGTTCACTTACTGCGTTGAATTGTCACTTTTTTTTATTTTGCTTTGAAAAAGTTTTGATACATTGAAGCCTTGAAATAGCTGAAAGCTAAATTTACCTTATTTAGAATTTGTCATACGTTGGTTTATATTTTACACTTCCCACAACCATCGTGGTTCCTCAGTTTTTATATTTATCATATTGGAGTACTGTGCGCTTGTAGTGTAATGGGTCCATTGTTCTTTTATACGGAGTTAGACCTTTGTGTTCTTCGCTCTCATAAACCGCTAGTATGGCGATCACTATATAAAAGGGGCTCCTTATAAATGACTTTATGTGTTTCACGCTCATAAACTGTTTGTACGAAAATCCTTATCCCAAAGTCCTCAAACTAAGGAGACTTTGTGCGCTTCTTGCCCATGAATCGTTATTAAGGATATAATGGATGCCCTCAATGAAATGAGGTCTTGTGTGCATTGAGCTCATAGATAAATGATTGCCGCTATGTTTAATAGTAAGGAATCTGCATGTGAACTGAATTTTGATCACCATGAGATAACTTGGCTCTTGAGATAACTCACTTGGCATGAGATAACTCACAGTACCCGCAGAGTGCAAAATCCAGACATTTACATCAGTTTGATGTATTCATTGTGAAACATTTCAGTTTTATCAATAAAATTGTTCGCTTCTTGTTAAAAATGATATCATTTTCCACACTCAAGGACTTCAAGTCATTCCGAGATAAATGGCATTATACGTAGACCGTCGGTACCGCCAGTCTTTTTGCAATAAAAAATGGTATTACAAATTGCTGTTTTTATTTATAAAACTGAAAAAAATACTATCATTGCGACAAAATTGCGTAATTGGCAATTAATTTTGCCAATATACGTTTAAGGTTTCAGAGCCTCAAGCAAAATATCACAGGAATGAAAAATTGTTGAAAATTATTTCGACACAACTGCAATGAAATGTAACAGTTGTATGGAAGAAAATGTGCATTTTCTCTTAGAACATGAAGCGATTTTCAAATTTAGAAACATGACGCCTTTCTGTGCACAGAAAACTTTGTTGTGTAACGGGGTATTTAAAAGCTCTTTGTACGAGGGGTCATCAACAGTGTTGCCAGACGAATACTAAAATTTTATTTTGAATACCATTATTTACTTAGAGAGATAGTAGCCTTATTTATTTACAAAAATATTGCGATTAAAGCAAGCGAATAATACCATACGAAAATAGTGGTATTCAAAATAAAATTTTAGTATTCGTCTGGCAACACTGGTCATCAATAAGTTTTTGCCCTCACATAGAAATAATTGACTAAAATTTATGAAATTGCTACATTGTATTAGCCCTTTTCTATATAATCACCGTGCACAGTACCACATTTCCGCAAACGATATTTTAAAAAGAGGGGGAAAGATGTATTCCAGGAGGCGTGATAGTAGACCCAAAGGGGGGCATTTTTCCAACTTTTGCCGACCCCTACATGTGACATATTGTTGGAAAGGCCTGTCACCACTTATTCATATTATGCACTACCCGAACCCCTCCCTCCAAATTTGCCCCCAGGGGGCATGAATGGGGTCCGCAAAATTTAGAAAAGAGCCCCCCTCATGAGTGTAAATTGGGGAAATTTTCGAACTAGAAAACAAAATAGAAATGGTTTAAATGAAAATGTCCATAGTTTTTGTATTTTTAAAGTCAACGAACAGCAAAAAATGCAACAAATTACCCCCAGATGAGGTTAGTGAAAATCCTATCAGTCATATCACTGTCGTGTTTTTAATAAATATTATAGACATTTTGTTTTTCAGCATAATGGGTTCACAATCAAAGATGTTAGCAGGAATCATTTATATCACCATAATTGCAGACGTACATTTCGTTTCCCTGAAAAATTTAGCAAACATTTCAATCACTCGAGTCGTGGTTTAAAATTTGGCAATAATATTAATTTCGACAGAGAGTTCCCTTTAACGTATTGAAAGGCGGCAGTTTATTCATGAACCTAAATGCCAAATTGGCAGCAGAATTTTGGAATAAGTTTTTTCTTTTTAAAGTACGTGAAGAAAAGCCTTTACTTATTTTTAAATAATTTTTTGTACATTCTGATGTTTAATCACTTGAGCATTTTACGAATAAAAATACTTCGCCCCTGAAAGAGGGTTAAAAGAATCAAGTGCTAAAAATTGAAGATCTTTATTAAGTCCTTTCATATATTAGTTGACAGTAACTAAGAGTTTTTTTTTCCATCAAGGCATTTTAAAACGCGTCCAGTCTCTCCAATTTAGTAGCAAGGCAGATACCATATTTCTAAAATTCAGTGACCACAAAAATTATTGTCGAAACAATCTACTCGATAGAATCCATCAGTCATGTTTAGAAAACTTTTAAGAACTGCAATAATAACGTAACTTCTTTAACAGAGAATGTATGATGCAGTACCGAGACTTTTCGAAGCACGCAAATTTGCGAAAATCTGACATCTGAAAGCACGCATAGCGTTTCATTGATGGGTGCATAAGAACAAGACTAAAAGCCAGCGAGACCGGGACTGCTAGCCAGTCAGCTAACCCGACGGGTTAGCGTGTAATTAAGAGTGAAAAACGGCGGGAGAAAAATTAAATCGCGTCTCAAAAGATAACAATCGGGTAAGTGTGATCACAGATCACACAGAGGGTTTCGTTTAATATTGTTTTCCAAACACTTTATCGTTTTGCAAAATCTATTAGTTCCACATTTCGCAACCAGGGTCACACTCTATTCTAAACAAACCTCTTTCCAAACAAAACTCCGTTTTACAAACTATCTGTAGATATGTTAGTCGAGAGGATCGGGCCCATAGCACACGAGATAGGTAGGCGCCCCCTGGTGGTAAAAATTGGAACTAAAATATGTACGGATATGTTGCATAATATGAAAGAGTGGTCAAATGAGTGTCGGAAAAAGTTAGAAAAGTGCACCCGGATGAAAAGTGTGGCGGTTAGAAAAATTGCTAAAAATACAGAAGTTAGAGCATGGTGTGGTAAATAATGTAAGACTTTTTGAAAAATTATGATTTTTCATGTGATCGCAAATGTGCTGCTATAAGTATGCAAAATTTCACATCTCCAACTTAATTAGGGGCTGAGTTAGAAAAATTACTTAAAATACACAAGTAAGATCCCAGAGGGGTAAATATAAGAATTTTTCAAAATCTTATGATTTGTCGTTTGATGTGAGGTGTTCAGCTATACGTATCCAAAATTTCAAATCTTCAACTTAATTAGGGGCTCAGTTATTAAGAAAAGCTTACAATAAACAAGTTAGAGCCCAGAGGGGTAAATATAAGACTTTTTCAAAATTTTCTGATTTGTCGTTTGATATGAGGTGTTCAGCTATAAGATTCCAAAATTTCAAGTCTCCAACATATATAGTTTCTGAGAACAGGCCCTGTGACTGACAGACAGACAGACAGACTGAGGAGTAATACTGATTCGTCAGATAAACGAAACCTTAAAAACTAGGCTTATGAAAGAAAACAGTATTCGAAATAGAATGATTTTAGTAAAGTGTAGAACAATGAAAGTTTACCGTGACAAATAGTAGAAAAAAGGTATTTTAAGGTGTAAAAACTAAACTAAATATGAGAAATTTAAAATAAATTTTATCTATACAGGATGAGTCAAAAGTTCATGCAAATTTTAAAAATTCATAATAAAAAAAGTAATGTTCCGAAAATGTTTTGGTTTGTGCGAATATGATCAGAGGGAGATCGGATTATTTCCCCCTGTATTAAAAATGATTCCAAAATTAACCGAAAGAGGGAGTTCAGACTTCATACTAAGATGTTTTATGCAAATCAGTCTATCAATAAAATACGTTGCTGGTAATGGATTCGCCACTCGATCTTGGCAGAACTCTATCGTTACTAGGGCTGGGCGATGTCTGGAATTATATATCATGATAAATCGGCATCTTTATACCATGATATTCCGATATATCGATATTATGACATATGAACAAAGTAATAAAATATCAAGTAACATATAAAACTGAACAAAACAATAAAATATAGTCGGAAATAGCCGGTATATTAATATAGTCGGAGAAAAAAAAAAGTTTTTTTTTTTTTGCGTGCTCAAGAAATTAGGGACAGAGTAATGAAAATGAGCGGGCGCGTTTCAGAAAATAATTCAGAAAATTCAAAATTTTTTGTAAATCTGCTAATTGTAAAATTCCTATCTTGGACTATCCTCATCTAAATTTTCAGACTTGTATGTGAGGTAGATTTCGTTAGCCATCGCCGACACACACAAACACACACACAGGTAGAGCGAAAGTTTCTTTTATTAGTATAAATTACAACATTGAATAAATAAATGCACTTATTCCAATGAAATTATATATAAGTTATTTAAAATTACTGTTAAAGTAAAATTTATTATTTCCAGGGATACACATAAAATGAACGATATATCCGAATGCGCAATCTAAAAATGCGATAAATGTGTGGCTGCTGTATTAATGTAATATATGCTGCCATGGACACTGGCGAAGAGGTGTGCGGGAGAGCCACTGCATAGCCGTGCATTCTGAAATTTAGTAAATCTTCTTTATATTTAAAAAAGTAAAATTTAATCTTCTTCGCAGAAAATGTAGAAAATTAAGGGTTAAAAGAAAAGAAGTACTAAAATTTCGTTGAAAGAGGGAGGGAAAAAAATGTAATAATCCGGCTATAATCACTTCTTAAATTTTTTATGTAATTCTTAAATTCCTACATTGCTTTTTGGCTGGTATGTTTAAACATTGTCTAACATGGTGGCGTCTCCGACAGAAAATTCTTATTTTATTTAATTTCCATATTCTTCATAAAAAAAGCTCTGCCTATGCTGCGGCCCACAATCAAATGTCTTTCGAAATTTACCTTATCCTTCTTTTCGTTCTTCCGATTCCGAAGCCCATGTATGCTATATATATGAAGCGTTATAAATATATATATTTTTTTGCAACAGCGGATTGGAATTTAATGAGTCACTGTCCCTTCCAAATACTGGATATGCAACGCACTATCTTCCGCACCGGAGAAAGGCAGAGAGAGAGAGGGGGGGGGGGGGCGGAGAGACAGAGAGAAACATACCAAGACCAAGTGCATACCGCACGACGTGCAGCAAACAATCATAATTGAACTTCCAGTTTTGCTAAATCCAATCCCTTCGCTTAAAAATAGTTGAACGGTTGCTACTCTTTGGTAAAACAACAACAAAAAACTTTTATTCTAATTATATTTTAAGCTCGGTACTAACAATCCACAAATACAATAATTCCATTTTGGGCTTGTGTCAGGGTGCAATTATTATTGTGAAAATTATCTTGTGTGTATTTTTACCTGAACCGAAATATTTAACATGAATCCGAAGCGAAATGAAAGAAAATTAATGCCACATTTTCACGTGACTATACGGTAAAATAGACTACAGTCACGCCTCTCGTTTTGAATTTAAAAAGAAAAATATTTGATTTAAAAAAATTCTGAATTAAAAAAATGTATCTTTTCCTAACCTTTAAGACTCTATTTCTTATGATTGTGCTAGCAGGAAAGTTAGATAAGAATATGTTGCGTTTCGACCAATGCCCGCTTAACGAAAGAAAAAAAACTATAACCCGACCCCCCCTCAAACAGAGATAAAATTGCGTCTCTCCTTTTATTGCCAGCACACAAACTTTAACTGCTTAATTTTTCTGCCATATTTGTTATTTTGAATTCTGGTGACATTAAATAAATAAACAAACATCTAATTGTTCTCTCCCACTCCCCACAAACAAATTATGCCAGAGGCAGTAAAATACCAAATACTCACATATATTACACAACTATCGATTTTTAAAAGAAACAGTGAGGAGAAAAAAACGCGCTTCACAGAAGTAAAAATATCTGAATTAAGAAGGACCCTAGAATAGACGTTAATAAATATTACTATGGAAGTATTATTTCATTTATTCAATTAAATCGCCTGTTGCAAATAAAATATAATATTTCATTTCTTTGTCGCCCTGATTATTTGCACATTGTTCAAAAACAAAGAGCAAATATTCATCAACACGGCTGAAATCTAAATACCAGAACGAAATTAAAATCATGGTATCTGATCTGTAGCATTTTGAGCTTTACACCGTCAATACTGTAAAAACAACATAAATATCCGCTGACGACAATTGCATGCGAAAACCAGATGTATGATATTTATCACCCGTCATATAAACATCGAAACGATCACTTTTTCCCATTTTCAAAAACCGTTTAGGCTGTGGGAAATCATACCGTTAATACCATGATAATATCGGCAACCGAGGATTCGGTATTTAATAAAACGATTGAAGCTGGGAGAATCTTGAGGAGCCATCATGGTTTAGGCTGTGGGAAATCATACCGTTAATACCATGATAATATCGGCAACCGAGGATTCGGTATTTAATAAAACGATTGGAGCTGGGAGAATCTTGAGGAGCCATCATGGTTTAGGCTGTGGGAAATCATACAGTTAATACCATGATAATATCGGCAACCGAGGATTCGGTATTTAATAAAACGATTGAAGCTGGGAGAATCTTGAGGAATCATCATGGTTTAGGCTGCGGGAAATCATACCGTTAATACCATGATAATATCGGCAACCAAGGATTCGGTATTTAATAAAACGATTGAAGTTGGGAGAATCTTGAGGAGTCATCATGGTTTAGGGTGAGAGAAATCACACCGTCCGTATCATGATGATTGAAACCGATTAATAGGTATTTAATATCACTGTTGAGACTGGGAGAGTCTTGAGGAATTGTAATGGTTTAGGCAGGGATAAATTACTCCGTTAGTATCATGATCATCAAAATGCCCTGTAGTTTAGAATGGTAGAATCTTGAGCACTCGAAGTTACAGAAGCGCCGATTGCAGTTTAATGAAAAAGTATGATAATCGCGGTTTACAGCACGATTAGGATAATCGCGGTTTGCATCACGATTATGATAATCGCGATTTACATAACTATTACGATATTCGTGATGTACCGTTATATAGGATTTTTGATATCGTTATCACGATTTATATTTTTTATCGGTTTTATCGATGTATCGCCCAGCCCTAATCGTTACCAGATCGAGTGTTGTTTGTTAAAATTTTCTACAAATATTGAATCCACAACTATTGCATCATTGCGCACGGAGAAAGGACTGAAAGCGCAAAAAAAGCGCTATTCCATTGAATGGGATACTGAATTTAGTACTACGTTTTATGGAAATGGAGAGTTTGGAGGATCGCCCACGTTCCTGTTGCACACTTTCACTGAAGACCGAGAGATAAGTCGAGTTTGTAAGTTCGAGTGGCCCTCACGATCTCCAGACTTGACACTGGCATGTTGAACATGGCATGTCTTTTACTTTTAAAAAAATGAAACGTTTCATGTTATTGTGATTTGTTTCAGTGTCTGTTTGTATTTGTATGATTTGCATAAAACATCTCAGTAAGTTATGTGAGTGCCCGCTTTCGGTTACTTTTGGAATCATTTTTTAATATAAATGAAAGAATATCTACTGTCCCTCTGATCATATTCGCCCAAACCGTAGTTTTTACTGAGCATTACTTTTTTTATTATGAAATTTTTAAATTTTCACGAACTTATGACGCACCCTGTATATAAATATATGCATATATATATAAATCGCATCAGTTGTTTTCGAAAAGTTCGTAGGCTAATTGCAAAATCCGGCTCTTTGCAAACAGCCTAGGCTCTTTGCAAAGAGCCCGGCTAATTGGAGAATCATCTTCCTTTTCCCAAACGGCCTGATATTTTTCAGGCTTATTGCCAAGAGCCTAAGCAACTTTAGGCTAACTGGTAAAAGATCATTTGTTTCTCAATCAGCAGGATATTTTTCAGGCTTATTGCAAAGAGCCTATGCAGAGTTAGGCTAATTGGAAATTATCCATTTTTTAACATTTTCCAACATAGTTGAAAAGTGTTTATGGCTTCGGTTTGTCTGTATGTCAGTGCTCCAACTCTCGTAAATATACTTGGATTGCTCTATAATTTAAATATGTCATTTATCTTCATTGAAAATGATGCGTGTAACATATATTTTATTAACAGGGACAGTCAAAAGTGTTCTGTTACGTTACGGTCAAACGAAGAAAATCGTTTCAAGTACATTTTAAAGATGCTGCACAATTTTAAACATAATGAAATTGATATGCGTTTACTAAGTGCACTAAAACATGCTTTATGTAGGAAATAACTTGCAAAGCATTTATTATTCATTTATAGGGCCGCACAAAGAATTGCATTATATTATGGTGATCTACGGAGTTAAACTGTTTGGAGCGTATTTTAATTATGTTAAACTATTTCAAATATAATGAAATTGATAAACATTACTTACTAGTAGATACTTGCTGTGGAATATGATGCGCATATAATTTATCATTCATTTACAGGGACACAGAAAATATTTCGGATACAATACTGTATTCGTCTATTAGCCCTAATTGTTAGACGCGCGTTTTCTTTTATGATATGCGTTTTTAAATTTAACTAAATTTTGCATATTACGGGTATATATAAATGCTATGGATCATATACAGGGCTACGCAAAAGAATTTGTAAGCTTTACTAAATATGAGCATGAATTACTTAAATGTGGGTTTAAAGTGAGTCAGGTATTTTCAATCTGAGCTGTATTTAGCACACTAAGAAATGTTTGTAGAACTTAAATAAAATCATACACACGGACACACAAAGAACTGGATAAATGATTGCTTATGTGTGATATTTCTAAAAGTGTTATTTCAGTAGTTTTAAGTATGTTTTTTGCCTGAATTAAATTTTAGCTTAATACGTGGCGTGTATAGATAACTGTAGGTAATATACAGGACTGTACAAAAGCCAGTATTCCAGTATTTTTTCCGCCGATCGATAAAATATTACTGACGGTGAGTTTTCACCCTATTATGCGTTTTGTTACTAAACTAAATTTTAACACACTATGTAGAATACATATGAATTTATAGATGAAATAGTGGACTTCACAAAATAATTGAAGTGCGTTCCCAGCTATGGACGATATTAATAAATCCTGTTTTTCGTATATGTTGTGCGCTTTCTAAAACGATTACTACGGTATATTATTTACCTTGTTAAACAGCGAAGTATTGTTTAAGTATTCTGGAAGTATTGCATAATCTATGCTTGATGCATGATTTTTTCTTTCTTGCTTCTACATCAGCTTGATTTTTTTCAGACTCATTGCACTGAGCCTATGTGGTTTCAGGCTAAGTAGAAAATGACCACCTGTTTGTCCAAACAGCCTAGTTTCAACCAGGATTATTCCAATATGTCCTTGGAAGTGAATGTTTATGAACACTTTTAGTTTAAAAAGTAGTAGCAGGAATTTGAAATGCTTATAAATGTGTATAAGAAAACTGTCATTAACAGATTTCATTAACGTGAGTGAGTGTCCAAGGTTAGTCAATACCGTAATTTCCGGTGTAGAAGCCGCGACTTTTTTTTTTTTTTTTTTGATAAACTTGTTTGGAACTTTGTTTTCTAAGATAAATTTTATTTAATAAAAAGTAACTTATTTCAAATTAGTACTTCTTTGACTTAATTTATTAAGTAAAGTTTCTGGTTTGGAACAAGGCTTATACACCGGAAATTATGGTACTTCATTTTGTTTTAAGAGCATATTTTTCGGAAGCCCCTGTGCAGGTTTATTAATAAAATCTGCAGATGAAGCAGATTTTTACTGTTTTCCCAGCAATACATAGGAGAGATGGGACGCAGAATGATAGTAATTATAAAATTTATATAAGGAAAACCGATGTATCAATGCACTGTTAAAAATCTGCATCAAACTGTCCGGTCATTCGACCTTTTTTAAAGATAACAATTACTTGACCATAATATTAAACGCATCTGACCATATTAATGACTATATTAGGGTCATAATAAAGTTAAATTACCGTTATGTAACTGTTTTGTATAAAAACGGTTGAATGTCTGGACAGGTTGTTAAAATAGTGTTGCATTTTTAACAGTGTAGAATTTGCAGCTGATGCAAATTTTTAATGTTTTAATAACATTAAGAAGAGAAAATGGTTTCTTTATGAAAATAATTACAAAAAATATATAAGAAAATTTCTGCAGTAAGGAAATTTGCGTATGAGGCAGATTCTTACTGTGTTTCCAGCATTATGTTAGTGAAGATGGATTGCGAATTAAATTTATTATGAAAGATATATAAATGAAAATGTCTGTATTAATGAAATCTGCAGATGAAGCATATATTTTTTGTGTTTGCTCATCGTTACGCAGAGAAAATGGATTTTTGAATGAAAAAAATTATAAACATGCATAAGAAAATTGCTTTATGATTAAAATTTTCAGATGAGGCAGATTTTTAATATTTCCCAATATTATATAGAGAACATGGGTTTCTAATAAAAATAATTATAAAAAAATGTATAAGAAAATTACCTCTGTAATGAAATCTCCTGATGAGACAGATTTCAGGGCTCCGAAATGGTCCGCCAACTGAGTACCAATAAATTTTAACAGAATATTTTATGGTAGGTTTGCGCTAGAATTAACTTTCAAAGGTGATTTCGGGGCGGTTTGTAAGAAAAATCTAAAAAGAAAATTTTTCTAAAATAATATTGGTATTCAGTTGGCGGACCATTTGGGAGCCCTGAGATTTATGCTTTCCCCGGCATTACGCAGAGAAAATGGTTTGATATATGAAACCAATTATAAAAATTATATCAGAAAATTTCTTTAACAATGAAATCTGCAAATAAGGCAGTTTATTAATGTTTTCTAGCATTATGTAGAGAAAATTTATTGCTGAATGAAAATGATTACAAGAAAAAAAAAAAAAAAAAAAAAAAGAAAACTTCTTTATTGACAGTTTTGATTTATGCACCTGTTTGATAATTAAGTTTCAAAAAACTTTCTTTTTTATTGGTAAATTTTTGCCTTCACCCGTAAAGATGTATAAAAAAAATCTGCTAGCAAGACAATTTTTTTTCCTTAGCATTAGGTAGAAATAATGTACTGTTGGGCGCATTGCGAATTTGTTTTATTTTAAGCGCGCTAAAGACTTAAAATTAAATTAAAATAATTACTAATATCAGGTAATCAGGAGCATGGCGGTTTTCATATATTTGTGCCTAATTTTATTCAGTGATTTGTCTCCTCTACGAAATACTAAAAAAAAAAAAAAATACAAAAATTTACTCATCTGAAGGTGTTATTGATGCAGCAACATACTTATACATTTTTTTATAAGTACTTTCATTTAGCAATCCATTTAACTACGTACACCAAAGAAAACTTGAAAAATCTACCTCATCTGACTTTGCTCTCTAGTACTATTACAGAAATTTTCTTTGATAGGCTTTATAAAATAGTTCATTAACCCTAGAACTACCGGAAATTTTACTCAAGTTTTATAAAAACATTCTACACCAGAATTTTTACTTAAAACTATTTAATTTGTTTATTTAACTTATTATTGTCTGATTTATACATTTAGTTTGTTTTGAAGAAATTTCTGGTTTGAATAAATATTTTGAATGTACATGTCGGGTCCATTGGACCCTTCTGGTGGACAGAGGGTTAAGTAATACATTTTCTCTACGTAAGGCTGGTAAAATATTAAAATATGCCTAATCTACAGATTTTATTGATCCAACAATTTTATTACATATGTTTTATACTTATTAAATCAGCAACCCATCTTCTACGTAAAGCTGGGAAAACGTTAAAAATCTACCTCATCCACAGATTTCATTATTGCAGAATTTTTCTTATACATGTTTTATAGCAATTTTCATTCAGCAACCCATATTCTCTAAGTAATTCTGATAAAATATTAAAAATCTGCTTCATCTTCAAATTGTATTGTTATTTCTGCACGGAGTGTTAGCGAAAAATAAAATCTAAAAAAAGTAGTATTCACCAGTGTTGCCGCATCTGGCGGATTTTTTATTTAGGAATTCTCTTTCCTCACCAGTAAAATTTAATAGTTATTTTTGCTATATAAGATGATAGATGTTCCATAAATATGACAAAACAAAATTGTTATTAAAAATTTTTTGTTATGAATTAAATATTTCTAGATACAAAATCCGCAAGATCTGGCAACACTGGTACTCACTATCCTTAAAAACACACTCACGTTAATGAAACCTTTCAATAAGACAATTTTCTTATACATTTGTATAAGCATTTAAAGTTCCCCTCCTATATTTTATACTAAAAGTATTCTTAAACATTCATTATCTTAGACTAACTGAATTAAATATTCGTTAAACTAGGCTGTTTGGACAAACAGGTGGTCATCGGTGGTCATTTTCTGATTAGTCTAAAACTGCATATGCTCACTGCAATGAGCTTGAAATAAAAATCAAGCTGATTCAGAATTGAATAGATAATTTTCAATTAGCCTAACTCTCAACAGGCTCTTTGCAATA